>CM062815.1:372281256-374739931 GCA_031772625.1 Pinus tabuliformis | reverse complement strand
TATAGCACTGTGATATGTTAATGAAATAATTAAAAAGGAAACTTTGGAAAAAAGTGTAGAATCTATGTAAATTTGAATTGGGAATGAAATATTGATTCGCCCCCCTCTCTTAGTATTTCTATCAATTGGTATTAGAGCAGGTCTCTCTAAGAAAGCTTAACCGCTTGTGAGTATATCAAGGAAAATGGGAATGAAGCATAAGAAGAAAGAAGCACAAAGGAAGAAGTCAATGCACGAAAAAAAGGAACAGTGATGTATCTGATGTCATGGTAATATTTACATTCATAGATCAAGGATAATAAGCAACAAAACAAACCAAGTCAGAAAGTATGGATAATAAAGGTATGTTTATACTCAATGATACTAACTATCAGGATTGGAAATAAAAGTTGAAGATGATGTTCCTCAAATATGATATTTGGAATTTAGTTTGTAATCGTTATACTAAAACTCCACCATCAAGACAAGAACTCTAAAAGAATAGTCAATAATTAAATGCAATATATTGTATCATATCTGATTTAGTATTAGAGAAATTTATGCATTGTGAAATTGAAAAGGAGGTATGGGATAATTTGTAGGTCATCAATGAAGGTGAAGGAATACATGTAACAAAGGAAGTTTTCTCATCAAGTAAATTGATAGGTAACCTTAAGACAATAAATGAATCTAAAAGAAATTGTGGCTTATCAGAAGATGAAAGTGATCATAAAACAACCATGTTTATATCATATGGAGTTAATTATTGAGAAGACAGGTTAAAATAAGTATTTAATCTTAGAAGAAAACTTTCTTTTTCTTTGAAAAGCATTAATTGTCTTAAGAATAAGTTTCAAGAATACAAAATCAGGGAACATGATAAATCAGTGAATATATTAGTAGTAACTGAAAAACTTAACAAAAGAAAATGATACTGTGAAGGACTTGGACCTAAGATTGTCTCTCTCAAAGCTTATCTTGAAACATTAAACAAGTGATATGAGGCAATACCTCAAGTATTTGAAGAGAAAGAGAATGGGATTAAGGAAGATATTATCGAATTAAGAATGCAAGTAAAAGAAGGAAGAAATATTGAAGAATGAATGAGGAAGTAGCATATGGAAAACGAAGATCAATGTCAAAGACTGGAAACTTAGGTAAGCATTCTCAAAGGTAAATTAATAGAAAAATACAAACATTTGATATTCCATGATAGTACCAAGATAAATTGGATACTCTACTTAACAGTCAAAGATCCCCCTCCATCAAATTATGCCTTTGTATTCATGAATTTGTTAAGGGAGAATCTAGTTACAAGCCTATGCAAAAAATTCTAAGGATAACAAAGAAAACCCTAAGAATTAAGGTAAAGAACTAAGAATTCAACCAAACCAGCAACTACACAAAGTAAATTTTCAATGGAAAATATTTTCTCCCAATATTAGAAATAACAATCAATTATCTCCTTTGATAAATGATTTTGAATGCTTTATCTATCATAACTATGGACACATTGTAGTCAATTACAGAAGCATATTATTCATATATAAGGAAAATAGTTACTCCATAGGAAAATCACCAAATACTAGGTACTCAAGTTTATTTCAAGGGTATTTTTTTTTTCACGCAATATGTTTGGTCACAAAGCTATTGATTGGAATAAGAGAAATATGAAGTAGAAATAGTATTATTATCTTGCTCCCTTCTATGGTCATAAAAGGTGTTATTCATGTAACAAGTTTGGTCATATAGCAAAAGAATGCAGGAACAAGACAATGAATTTATATAGACAACAAGTAGACCCCCTACAAAGCAAGAAACCAGAAAAGAATGTTGTTATTAAAATACCTGAAAAAGATGGATCCACTAGCACTACTCATCTTAAGTAGAAGAAAGAGGAACAAGTAAGGTGTGGTCTTTCTCTATGCACATTTGAATAAGAAGATAAATGGTACAAAGATAGAGGATGCTCTCATCACATGTCTTGAAATAAGAGAAAATGTATCTCTCTTAGGAAAAGCAAAAGTGGTAATATTATTCTTGGAAATGGTTCATCTGCAAAGGTACTAGGAATGGGTAATGTTGATCTTGATGTCAAGAATAAAGAAGAAACTAATGTATCATTGGTTGGAGGAATAAATAAAAACATTCTAAGTGTAGGAAAAATAGTTGATAAAGGGCATGCAACCTTATTTACATCAATTGGAAGAAAAATTATATAAGAAGACACTAGAGAATTTATAGCAAAAGGATCTACAAAACTTAAAATATATTATATGTACTAAAGAAGAATCTAAGGAAAAGTAAGAGGTATAGCTCCTCTTCTTTAGATTCAGACTAAAGAAAATAGCCCCTAATTTATCCTATTGTACTTAATAAATACTTCTAATAGGGACCGCAGAAGTAAATGTGAGGTACATAGCCTCATGGAAAGTTATGGATGACAATCAGGTCCATAGAATCTATAGTGCATGATCTCAAGGGGAACCTTGCATTAATGATGATTTCATAAGTTGTTTGATTATTCTTTTGTTGATGATTTATGTTTCTTAAGTTTATATGACAATTTCAAGGGAAGCATAGCTTATGCTTCCAACAACTCATTGTTGGCATTATGGTTCTGAAAATGGTTTACTACATATAGTTGATAATGCTTGGGTATGTTGATCTATGATGTGCGATTTATGCATCTATTTTGATCAGGATTGGTTATGAAGAATTGACACAGGTTTAGGGGGAGCATATCCTATATAGTTCATTGTTGGAATTTTGATGGGCATTATCTATTTAATATTGAATATTTTTGCTAAGATCAGTCCTTTTATACTAGTTCTTTATTACATTTCCTATTATTGGAAGATAAATGTTGTTATCACTATGGCATAGTTGATGTTGATCTATAATGAGTTCATTATTTTTGTTGATTGATCTTCTTGAATTTCTTAGTGGTGATTGGCAATTGGGTTGCTACTAACTCTGTTGTTGTTAGTTAGCATGTTGACATGGTTATGAAGGTCTCATATATTTCCAAGGATTTACATACATTTTGGCCACACTGTGTCATGTTGTTGGTTAATTTCTAATGTTGCTTCAAAGCACTAATATATTGATGTATTGAATAGTCATATTATCATCATTATTCAAAATCATCTTGAAGTAACAACCATGTATCTACTACAACAAGCCCTGTATTTTTATTGCATATCACTAGAAGGTCCTGCATATGCTCAGGGAGAGAATGGTCAATTCAACCCCTTGTTTTACATCAGAAGATAAGACTTATAGTGTTGCACATGTCAAGGGGAGTACTTCTCTCATCTTGGTTCCACCCTTTTCCCTTGATGTCAAAGGGGGAGAGAGGACTTGGTGTTTTGTACGAAGTTTCCATCAAGTCCAAAGTGGCAGATTGTTGGCATTATGGCTCATGGTTGTACTTGATGTCAAACTTATCATAGTTTGCTTGATGGATTGTCACAATTGTTGTATATGGATTGTTTGTTCACGAATGGATTGTCACATTTGTTGTATATGGATTACTTGTTCACTATGGTGCCTACATGATGGTTAACATTTCCTAGTGTAGGATTGATGTGTCAAGTGTAGGATTGAATTTTTGAAGTGCCTAATGTTAGATTGGTGGGTCAAGTGCAGGATTGTGCCTAATGTAGGATTGATGTGTCAAGTGTAGGATTTTTATTTGAATGGTTGATTTGTAGAGGATTGAATGAGGCTTGCAAGGGTGATACAGAGCTTGAATAGGTGGTGCAAAATATGAGGAAGCATGTATCAAATTTTGAGACTGAATAGAGAATTGTATGGGTTACATTAAGCCCCATCTGCATGGAGGAAGGCCCATCATGGTGACTAGAAGCCTTCAGCTTCATGGTGGAAGGCCCATTAGGGTGATTGCAACCAAGATCTCCATGAATCATACATGTGACCATGCTTATAGGTGGTGAAAAATGAATACCAAGAATGAAACTAGGGTTTCACTCATAGATTTCTGCATGTAGAGTTGTTTTGACATGGTCCAATAAATGCATTAGTTTCCCTTGCCTATGGTATTTCAAATCAATATTTTTTGGCTTTTGGTATTGATAATATCAAAGTCTATATAAGGAGATCGAACTGAAATCTTGTTTGTGTGCATCCGATGATTTCTCTCTAATGATTTTTTTTGGAATTTGAGTGCACCAAGGTGTTAGGACTCTCAGATCTAAGAGATCTAAATATGCTTTGAGGAGTTAATGATTATATTGGTTTATTGCAGGATGAGCAAGAGAGGAAATAAATGAGTCTCTAAATATTTGTATTAATTGAGATGATATTATTTGATAGTGTTTGGTTATGTTAACCCTTGTGTATTATTTCTAACCATATGTAGACTTTTGGAAGGACTTTTGCAGTGGAAAAGTATTAGATTTTGTATGCACACAATTAGACATTGATTCATATCAAATAGACATGTTGCAGAGAGGATCAATAGTAAAGGTTTTATGATTGAATATCATGTGTGCAGGGTCAGATGGTTGTGATTTGCATTGTAGATCTCTTTTTGACAATGTTTTGATTAATAGAGAAAATAAAATATGGATTGATGGCCTTGTATGAAGAAAAATATATGCAACGATCTAGTATTTCATTTGTTTATAATATGAAAAGACCATTATTGTGTTTGACAGTGAACACAAAGGTCAGGGTATGCTTTGATATAGGCAGAGATCTCAGAATAATGTTTGGCATTGATTTGATATCTTTAAATGGATGTTTTTCCTCAAGTGTTTAGAAGTATGGCTATGTAAATCCTCATGATGGAAGAGACTCCTTGATACTTATATTCTAATTATCCTAAATAATTGTATAAAACTTCTTAACTTAAAATTATTGTGACAGTGAGATATACCTTATTTATGAATTGAAATCTAAGTACACAGATATAAGTGACAGATTAGCGTTGACAAGGCAAAGTATAAAAACTGGTGTGGTATTTGATTTATTTGCTATTTGTCTTTATTGGATATGAATATTGGCATTATTCTTGATAGCTTGATCTTATTAAGTGGTCACATGGTTGATCTATTATTGAGAAATTGCAGAGGGTCCATGACTAAGCTTGTTTGAATCTTCAAAGGTTGTGGCAATGTTTAAGACTCCTAACATAACTTTTGTGATGACAGTGAGACTCTCTTTGGATCTATGCTTGTGTGCCATATGTTAGAAATATTTGAATAATGATTTGAACCTTATCTAGAGGTGCATTAAGTCATAAGTGATATATTCTTCTTCCATTGTGGATAACAAGATTGAAGGCTTCTTTTTACTTAACCATGAAATAAGGAAACCACCTAGATAGAATGCTACTCCACTAGTACTCTCTCAATCATCAACACTTCCTGCACAATCTGCATCTGTATAATCTTGGATAACTATATCATTTCCTTTGGGATACAATAAACCATATTCTATTTGGCCCTTAATATATCGAAGAACTCTTTTAACGACAATAATATGAGATTCTTTTGGTGCTACTTGGAATCTTGCTACCTATCCAACTGCCTACATTACATCTAACCGAGAAGCTATCACATATAGAATTTTGCTAATCATAGATGTATACAACCTATGGTCCACATCCTTTGACGAATCTTCTAAACTTAACTTGGAACTTGTTACCATTGGGGTAAGGACAAGCTTGCAATCTTCCATCTTGAATTTCTTGAGCATTTCATTGATGTACTTGGTTTGATATATAAATATTCCTTTATCCTGCTGAGATATCGGAAGCCCTAAAAATTATGTTAGATCACCAAGTAGAGACATTTCAAATTACTTTGCATCTTTGTGGCAAATTTTTTACTTAATCTGTCATCATTGCTTCCAAAGATTATATCATCCACATATACCTCGATAATTGTTAGGTTATCTTGATCCACTTTCACATAGAGATTGTTGTCGGCACTTCCTTTCTTGAATCCTTGTTGATGTATATATCCATCAAGATGAGCATACCAAGCTCTAGGAGCTTGTTTGAGACCATATAGTGCCTTCTTTAATCTGAAGACATAGTTTTCCTTATCAGAGAGCATAAAACATTTGGGTTTTTCAATGTAAACTTCTTCTTCCAATTCACCATTTAGAAAGGCTAACTTAACATCCATTTGGTACACCTTGATTTTTCTTGAGCATGCATAAGCGAGAAACATCCTGATATCTTCCATTCTGGAAACGGGAGAAAATGTTTCTTCAAAATCAATTCCTTCTACTTCTACATATCCTTTTTGGACTAATATTGCCTTATTCTTGGTAACATGCCCATCCTCATTCAATTTGTTTCTGAAGACCCATTTAGTTCCAATAACATTTTTATCCTTTGGTTGTGGAACCAATTCCCAAGTGTCGTTCTTCTCAATTTGATCTAGTTCTTCATTCATAGCTGCTATACAGTGTTCATCTTGACTAGCTTCCTCAAAATTGTTAGGCTCAAAAGTTGCTAAAAGAGCAAGGTGGGATTGTTGTGATGAATGAATTTGTCGGCCTATTCTGGTTCTAATTCCTTCATTTGTGTTGTTGATGATTTGATTTGATGGATGATTATTTTGACACCATTATTTTAAATCTTTTGGAGAAGTTTCTTGTACATCCTGCTAATAATTTCTTATTTCCTCTTGGTTGATTGTTGTTTCCTTATTTGATTGGCCTTGTTCCCAAGCTTCTTCTTCATCCTTCACAGATTCTACTTCAAGCCCCTCAGAGACGATCTCATAGCTATCCTTTAGAACACAGTCTTCATCAAAAGTAACACTTATGCTTTCAACTATTTGTTTTTGCCCCAAATTGTAGCATCTATAAGCCTTTATTATTCCTGACTAACCAACAAAAATACCTTCGTCAACACAGGAATCAAACTTGCCCAATTTCTGGTCTTCTCTTTTGATGTAGCATTTACTTCCAAATATTTTGAAGTATTTGGCGTTAGTCGGTCTTCCCTTCCATAGTTCGTACAGAGTCATGTTACAATTGTTCCTGAGCAGACCTCTGTTTATAATGAATAAGGTTGTATCACTTGCTTGAACCCATAAATTATCATCCAATTTTGATTCATTTAACATTGTTCTAGCCATTTCTTGTATGGTTCTATTTTTTCTTTCAACAACTACATTCTGTTGTGGTGTTCTGACTATTGAGAACTGGCTTTTTATTCCATTTTTTCTCACAGTATTGCTGAAATGATTTGGATGTGAATTCTCCACCATTATCTAATATCAGGCATTTGATTTTCAAATTGGGTTCATTTTCGACTAATTCCTTGTAGATTTTGGAACATTTGAATGTCTCAGATTTTTTCTTTAAGAAACTGACGGTTGTCATTCTAGTGTAATCATTTATCATTAGCATAAAGTATAATTCACCATATAAAACTTTTGTTCTCATAGGACCACATAGATCAGTATGTATTAATTCTAATGGATGTGACACAAAGTGTTCCTTTGTCTTGAACTCAACTTTTATCTGTTTTCCATGCCGACAAGATTCACATATCGTATTGGTAGGTTTTCAAATTTTAGGCATTTCTCTTACTGCTTCCCTTTTACTGATCCTAACCAAATTGTCGAAATTTATATGTCCCATTAATTTGTGCCATAACCAACTTTCATCTTCTTTTTCCAAAAATCACCCTTTAGGTGTTTCATCCAAAATGTATATGTCATTTGGAGCTTTGCTTGTTGTAGCCACAATTTTTCCAAATTTTCCTTTCCTGATTTCACATTTCTTAGAGTTGAATAGCATCATGTGTCCTTGATCGCACATCTATCCAACACTGAGTAGATTGTGATTCATATTTTCAACCGACAACACATTCTTCGCTAATGCATCCTTGCTTCCAAGCGTGAATGTACCTTCTCCTATGACATTTGAAGACCCGTCATTTCCAAAAAACATTGTTCCATCCTTCTTTTCCTTCAAGGATATGAACTTATTTTTATCACCAATAATACGTGTTGAGAAACCACTATCAACATACAAAACATTTCTGTTTCTTTGAACCTTGAGAGCGATAACACATTTTTCAGTCTTCTTTTTCCATAACTGTTCATTCTGATTTTGCGAGAATTCCTTTGAAGAGCTTCCAAGTTTTCAATCCTTAGCCAAATGTCCAAAATTGTTACATTTGTAACATTTGACATCATCTCTCAAATGATCAAATTTGTTGATATTCTGCTGAGTTCTGGAATATCCATTTCTGAAAGATCTCCTAGAACTATATTCATTCCAAACATACATGTGACATTCAACAACTCTATGTCCAAACCTTCCACATGAATAACAATGACCATAAAAGATAGTTTGACACCTAGGAGGAAATCATCTTTGAGGAATTATTTCCATGGTTCTTCCTACTAGTCTTGATCTCTTGATTTAGTTGAGAGATCTACCTGCTTTGTAGATTTGGAATATCCATCTTCTTTTGTTGTCATAGAAGGACTTGACTCCTTTTCAGATTTTTCTTTGTAACCAAGACCACTCTTGTCACTGCATGATCGCTGATTGTTGATGATTTCTTCCAATTCCTTTGAGCTATTGTTGTAGTTTTGAAGAGATTTTCCAGTTTTTACTTCCTTTCGTAGAGAGACTATTTTAGGTTCCAATGCCTCTCTTTCCTTGTTGCTTTCCTTTAATTCTTTCTTGAGCGATTATTCAATTCGTTTGTATTCTTCAACCTGGATTTTAAGATTTACGACTTGTTTCCTTTCTGTCTTTAATTCGTCTTCAATATTTTTGATGTGCTTCTTTTCAGCCATGATCTCTTTGATAACCCTGATCACTTCATTTTGAAATTCAACCTCAGTTGTATCTTCTTCTGCTTCTTCGTCAGATGCCTCTTTCTTATTGTGCTTGGCCATAAAAAATATTCTTCCTTTGATTTCTTATTTGTTATCATTGTCTTCATCAGATGAGGAGCTATCTTCTTTGGAGAATAAACTCTTCTTAAACCATTTCTTCCTGCCTTGCTTTTTGTACTTCCTAGAACCTTTCTTTCCCTTTGTAACAACCTCATTTTTCTGAGGAAACTTTGCTATAAAATGCCCAACCTCACCACAATCAAAACATATTAATGGAAGTTTACCTTTTAATTTTCCTATAACTGTTCTCATCTTCCACATGAAGTAGGAAATTCTTCATTTGAAAATTCTTCTTCATCTTCTTCCTTTTCTTCATCCTTATAATTGCAAGTTTTTTCTTTTAGAGTTTTATTTTCATTATTAGTCTTCTTGGATGCATAAAATGTTGTTTCTAAGTGAGATGTACCACCCTCTTCTTCAATCCTCATTTCATATGTCGTAAGAATTTCATGCAATTCATCTATGCTGAGATTGGTCAGATTTAATCTATCTTCCAAGACAAATACCTTTGGGTTGAATCTTGTTGGCAAGGTTTTGAGGATTTTTCGAACAACAATTTTTGTGTCAACAGGTTCTCCCAAACCTTACAATGTATTTACTATTTCATCAACATGCGGAAAGAATGCAACAATATATTCATCTTCCTTCATTATGAGTTGCTCAAATTTTCCATGAAAAATTGAAGCTTTGCTTCTTTCACCCATGAGTCCCCTGCATATATATTCTCAAGCTTGCCCCATACATCTTTAGCAGTTTCGCAACTCAAAACCTTAAGATAGACAAATTCGATAAGCCTACTGATAATAAGATATTTATACTTTGCATCATACACCATATTTTTCTTACCTTGTTCATTTGAGGTTGATGTGAAGCCTTTTTCAACGATTTCCCATACTTTGTATACTTGTGCCAGCAAATGAACCCGCACTCTTCCACTCCAAAGTGCATAGTTATTTCCATTGAACAAATGAACTATATTCTTGGTGTATTCCATGATCTCCTTCTACTTGTTAGATTGCTATTGAAGGAACCAAGCTCTGGTACCAATTGTTGGAAATACTAAGAGGGGGGGTGAATCAATATTCCTTAGCAATTAGCACTTTTAAATCTTTTCAGAGAATTATTTAATCTTCAATTATTATTAATGTCTATTGAGTAACAAAAGAAAACAAAAGAACACAATAGGAATAAGAATTTTAGGTGGAAAACCCCCTCCATGTCAAAAACTACCGAACACTTTTCTAATAAATTATTTAAACTTCAGCCCCAACTGAAACGAAAGATACAACTTCCTAGAATTCTAGAAAAGCATTATTCTCCAACTTTCACTGGAAGGACGCCCCAATGCCTTGGTTTCTTTAGTAGTCAACTGAATGGGTGCCCCAACATCCTAGACCAACCTACCACCTTGAAGTGTTCACAAGCTCCAAACTGTAGGCGATTTCATGCACCTACCTAGCACCTCCCTGCCACCCTATAATGATCAAAAGTGAGACAATAGTGTGGACTTCCATACCAAGGACAATGATACACGATACAATATGATTTACGATGATTTTCTTGTACTTGAACGAACACCCAATCACAGTATGACTTGAAACCCAACCATGACATCATCCCAATAGTGACTCTTATACCTCCCAACAAAGCATCTTCGACTCTAGGTAGATTAAGTCTTTTACGATAATGAATCTTTCAATGATGACTCTTTTACAAATTTACAATGATGACTGTTTTACAACACTGGCTTTTTGACAAGACGTGACACTTGACTCGACATTTCTTCTTGGATCACTCATAGTTGTTGAGGTATTGTTTTGTTTTCTTCAAGTAATGGTACTTTAGCATAGCATGTCCTTCTAGTATGTGTCTGAGTTGTTCTAAAGTGTCATCCTTCATGCACATGCATTAACAAGCAAGACCCAAACAAATAAAAAACAATATAATTATGTTGTCCTATAAAAACATATGTCAGAGATGATAATAAAAATTCAAATGCAAACACTAACCATGCATACCTTGCTGCAGAAGACTTATCCTTGACTGTTGATGTGTGGTCCTTACTACAGTGATCCTTGAATGCATACTTTTTCTTTCCTTCTAGGAGCTTGATATTGAATATGTTGTATCTATGTAATTTCGTATCTCCAAGGTCTGAAATTTAGTCTTGTTGTATACCTCTAAGTCCTCTTTCCAGCCTTATAGGTTTGATCAAGATTGGATTCTTCAAAAAAGAGTTATGCCCAATATCCCAAAATGATCAGATTATAGACTAGTTCAATAGAGTGAACTTGTATGAAGTGCCACGTGTCATTGTTTCTACCTTTTGCCCTGAAAATGATACCCAACAAACTAAAATCCATCCTCCTTCTGTCACTATTTACGAAATTTGAATCCAATGCTTAGAGAGAAAGTTATGATTATTTTCCCAAGGTCTCATTTTTGACATGGAATTCGGGAGCTTACAAAAACCATAAATTCCTCGTATCATATTCCAAAAATATAGCGATCTAAAATTCAATCATGCAGTTCATCAAGATTTTGGCTCAAATTGGTTTTAATTTCAGCTTCTAAAGCTTCATAGAAAAAATGTTATAGTGAAAATTCCACGATGACCTGTTTGACGCAGTGAAATCCTAGAATCCAAGGCTCTAAACTTGCTTCAAAATATACCTTCAAACTTTATCATAATTTTGTGCTCATTGAAACCTTAAACTCCCTGCAACAAATCCTATGTTAGAATCTCATGAGGGCTGAAAAATTACAAAGGTCTTCTCACAAGATAGTTCATTGAAAAGCGCATACTAGAGGAGGATATGAGGGTCACTATTTATAGAAATGTATTGAGTTGAGAGGGTCCTCAACAAGTGAATGTTGTAGGGATTTTAGGAGCATAAAAAATTACTAATTATTGACTATTCAATGACCACAACCAATGATGAGTGCCATGCCACAACCCCATGGGGTTTTAGCCCACTAACTCGGTTTACTAACGTCAAACATGAATAACTCTCAAACCGTGAAGAACTACGTGGCATGCCATATATCAATGGAAAAATCTCGATGACTAGAATCTATATAGAATATCCTTGACTCAGAATAGGATGATTTTTCAAGTCTAAATTATCATGCAAGATCAGGGTAGCCCCTGGTGTTGCTTGGTTTGACATCAATGACAACCATTGATCAAGAGAGAAAGAGAATATGTGATGTTGTGTGAGTTTGGAGAGGGATTTGTATTGTAATGAGTGGTTTATGTATTCATTTGATTGTTTTTATTAAGGCCCAATATGAAAATGTATGAAAGTGAAGCCCATTTGCTTTGAGGAGGTTGTGGCCTTCAACAAGTGGTGGCTTGCCAAGTTAGGGGTAGTGGCTCATTGTTGGTGATGTCCAACTAAATTTCTATAGGGGTAGTGGCTCCTTGTTGTTGGTGGCCAACTAAATGTTGTAAAAGAAATTAATTGATTAATAGAAGAAAGAGAAGTAGAGAAGTAACAACAATAGGGTGGTTTTTATCCCTTAGGGGTTTCCACCAGATATCTATGTGTCCTTTATGTTTGTTGGATATGATGTCTATTTTAACTATTATTATGGTTTAATTTCTTAGATCCACTAATAATATTCCTTGTAGTGTTTGATTATTTGATTTGGTGAAAAGTTTTTTAAGTTGTATACTTTCTATCACTACTGATTCACTACCCCCACCCGCCCCCAAGTAGTGACCTAGTTTCCAACATTTTTCTTAGCCCCCAAGGAAAGCACTGAGTGAATCGGTACTTTCCTGACCTCTCTTGGTCAAATTAACACTCATATACAGACAAGGTGTCACCAAAACGCAGGGAACGATGTCCCAATCTCACTGCAAAGGTTTTCTACAATGCTCTCCTACTGAAATATCCCACTCTTGTGCATATGCTTCACTTTCACCGCTCTTATTTCTCATGAGATGACCTAAATTCTCCTTCAGTCGTGTTGTGGGGAAAAATTTATCATCATGGGCACTCTTCTTGCCTAATTTTTTCTTGCCAAGAATTGTTCAGTGTGGAACCTTCATTATGCTAGTAACTCCCCCCTTTCACCACTTCCCTACTCATGCTTCTTCATGTCCCTTCTCTTGTGTGTTTAATTCCTCAACATTTCCCATGAGATTAAGGATAGTATGAGCACATCCTTTTTCGTAGAACGCCCATGCTGAAGTTCAATTTCTACACCAACAAACCATTTACTTTTTCAGTGAGATGGGTAGGTAAATAAATGAAGTGGCTTAGTCTTGTGTTTAAACACTACACAAGCAACTCCTCCTCCTCGGTCTCTAAATTCATGTCCCCTCCTCTAGCCCCGTCATGTTTTCCCTTTCCACATCATTTTACATGAATTACAATTCATAGTGTAATTTACAAGAAGGGTTGTTACAGATAAAAACTTATACTCAACCAAACATTTGATTATAAAGAAATATTGTTAATAAAATACAATAAAAATATGAATTGATCCTTATGATGAAGTGAATTATTTAATATATAAATGCTAATTAAAGTGAATTTCCAATTTTCCAAAAAATTATTAGGTGTTATGAATTTAGTACCGCCACCTAAATATATATTCATTAAGATAGTCTAAATATCCTCTATGTTTACTCTATGGCTCCATTTCCTTATATCTCAACACCATTAAAAATTATAATGTAGTTAAATCCATAACTAGCTTGAGTGATATTACAAAGTCATTAAATAATTTTAGCCATATATAAAGAACCATAATAATTTAATTTAAGTTATCCTTATGTATTTAGAAATTGTTAAATTTAATTAAATGTATTAATTATTATACATAATAAAAAACATATTAATATTAATATTTAATTAATATAATTATAATAATTCAGTTATATATATAATAAGATACATTATATACTAATGTTGTTGAAAAATGCAGCAAGAAATTCTCAATTTGATTTTTCCTTAATTAAATTGAGAAAATTCAAATTTCCACATTAGGTGACATGGCTTGTGTCACCTAGTTTACTCGGTAAATTCGAGTTGGAGGAGTTGCAGTTCATTTAAACATGTGTGATTGCTAATTTGTAGCAATCAAAGTTTGTTATCTCAAGTTGTTTTCAGTTAAAACAGTTCCAACTAATGGAGGAACTAGTGGAAGGTCAGTTGTGTAGTGGGACTTCATTCAAACTCAGTGATCATCCAGTTAACTGATCAATCAACCCAAAATGGCTAATGCATGCATATAATTTGAGTTACCCAGTTGAGGTGGAGATTCCAAGGTAGTGTAAGGTTAGTTGTAGACTATTCCAAAGTGTGTAGGTGTTGCATTTGTTAGGTTCCTATACCAATAGGAGTCATAATTTTTGAATGACTGAGATTAAAACCTGTAATATGTACATACCTTTTCTTACTGCAAATGTTTTCCATATTCAAAAAATAAAAAAAATGTAAAGAGGGTATGTCCTAAAAGAATAATCAAAGGACAAAAAGAATAAAAAGGTAAAAAAAAAAATGAAAAATATGAACCCAAGAAAAGAAAAAAGACCATGAAAGTGAGCAAGCCAAAATGCCACTCCTAGTTTACTTTATTGCAGAATAAATGATTGTGTGCAATTTGTAACCTATGCCACAAATCCATGATAGTCAAAATGTTTAAACTTGGCTACCATGCTTTCAATTTCATGCTTATAGATAGAGAATAAAATCTGACCAAACTGTGTAATCTTGGCAGATAAGTAGATAGGTAGAGTCAATAAAGGAGCTCAATTGTTTAATCTGAGCCCTTGGATGTAATAAGGTTATATTTAGTTAGATTACCATTATAAAAGAAAGAAAAATGTTTGATAAGTGTTTGCTAGCTTAAATGCACCCTAATAAAGAGAAGTAAAAATGGTAGGATGAATAGATGGGTAAGTAGTAGAAAGGTTGCAGAATTGTGATGATTGTTAGACAAAAGAATATTTATCACTCTCATCATGAAAATTCCAAGTATTAATGAGCAATTGGACATGCATCAAGTCCACAAAGTCAACTGATTAATTTCCCCTCACCCATTTCACCTTTTACTTAACTAATTTCCCAAAATAAGTTTCAAGTACCCAAAATCTTAAAGTCAAAGGGGCTCAAAGAATTTCTCTGACTTCTGGAGGGACTGGACCCTCATCCCAATGACTTATAGGTCCTAAGTACTAAAATTCCCCCCACAAACATTACACCCTTTCACTCTCCCTCATTTTCCCAAACAAATCCCTTTTCCTAAGATAAAACACCATTTTTCCTAAGGAAAACTCATTACCCCAAGTAAACCCCTTTTCCGAAAAACGCACAAAAATAACACTTAGCCTAAGTTATAATGTGTTTATGAAAAGCAAATGAATTATAAATATGCATTATACTTAGCGCTAAACCCATTTTCCGCAATATTCATATTAACTTCTAATTTTAATTATATTTATTAGCTCCCAAAATTTCCCTTTTCCCCTTTGTATTTAATAAATCCCTTTAATATTAATACCCCATCCCCAAAGTTTGAAATATAAAATTTATAAATACCCGAACCTGACAAATGAGTTAATTAATCGATCAGAGATTAATTAAAAGTCAAATCCTCTGCCAATAAAATCACGCCCAATGCATTAATCTCAACCTAATCCCATAGTAAATCCAAAACAACCGAGTTAATTGCTCGCTGGGCCCCCCCACTACCATCCACGCATTCTCATCGATCGATCACCACCCGATCTTCCCCCTTCAAATCCAATGATCCACGTTGATTTCACATGGACCCGAAACCCGAACTTTACCCGCTAGAAACGGGTTGTTTTCCCTGGGGCCCTCGATGCAACGTGGCACCCGATGAGTGGAATCGGGCGGCCTACCCCCAAAACCACCCAACGCTCATAAGTGATGTGAAAAAACCCTCTTACCGTCGCCTGCTAAACGCCAAACTATCACATCACCCCGCTAACTGCCAAAAGTACCATTGTTCACCTTACTCGCCAAAAGATGACTTTTGCACATAAACACAAAAACCCCAGTTTTGCTCGTTTTTGCCTGTTTGTGCAGTGAAACCCTGTGTAACCCTTCTGCACCACCTGAAGCCTTTGCTAACCAATTCAAGCATGGTTTACCTCCCGAAATCACATTGGACTCACTCCATAGAGCTATAAAGCTCGATAAAACCATTAATGACCCTCCCTGTCGACCCAACGTTTTCCTAATAGTTTGTTTTATTTTACAAGCGATCAAAAGACTACAACCTTGGACAAACAATCTTAATACTAGTCATAAGACCTGTTTACTCTGAGAGTGTTATCAAATCTATTCAAACAGAGATGGAAAATAAAACATACAGTTAAAAGACAAGCAAAGGAAACATGGAATTAAATGATTTATTGTTGAAATAGACAGTAAAAACCAAAAATACACAGTGAAGGTAAAAGGACATAGTAAAGAGTAGTCAAAGTGTATCAGGGTTAAAGAATATCAAGTTGAAGACCAAGTCAAGTAAAAAAACTAGCATGAAGACAAACTACAGGGAAGACAGCTACAAAGCATACAGATTCATGTCGAAGTCAAGACAGATGAAAAAATAGAGCGGTAAAAGTAAACATGGATACAGTAAGGGTTAAACAGAGAGGAAAACACTTTCACCAGAAATAATGAAGTTTATCCAAAGTAAAAGTGAAAAACAGTTAAAATAAATTTAAGGTTAAAAGATGAAATCAGAGCAGAAATGGTACATTCTTAAGAAATTTGTTGTTTAAGTCATAGTTTTTCATAAACTATTGTGGCCAATCCAAGAAGTATTGTGAGACCCTAGAGGAGGTTTTTGTTCCTAAAAGACCAATCTACAAAAACCTATCTCACTTTTTACACAAGTATTACAAAAAGCTAGATAAATGCATATCTTCACAGCCTATTTTTAGACTGTGTAAAGTCCTGTTTTAGACATCTTTTTGCAGAGAATATTGTGAACAGCTGGAGCCGAATTTTGGGAAATGGAGAGATTTTCGTCTCAAAATCATTCTTATCTACAATAACTTCTTTCTTTTTTTACATATCTAGCTCGGATTGAGATATACAAAGGTATCGATGGACCCTAAGTTTGCAGAATTGCTGGGGCAGAATGCACAAAGAAAGGATGCAGTTAGTGACTTGGATGCCTCATCATCAATTAAGAGTTTCTATCAAATTTGACTTTCTCTTCTTTTTTACCCTCAATCCATAAATATAGTGCCAAATAGATTCATTAGTTTTGAGTGTCCTTTATTTAAGTTCTATTAATGTAAAACAGTTTGAGATATTTGTAAACCAATCTTGATAACTTTTTCAAGATATTTCAGTTTAGAAATTGTATAAATACTTCTTCATTTGAAGTATTTTGGGTGGATTCAAAGACATTTATGTAGAATTTTCACTTAAATCAAAGACTTATTGTATCAAAAATTGGATTGGCTTGCTAGATCATGGAATAAAGTTCAGACATTTTATACGATTCTTGTGTAAAGCAAAAATCATATAAGTATTATTTCACGTATATTATTGTTTGTCCTTATGTTTATTAATAATCATATGTTTTTCTATAAAATCTGAATGGTAAAATAGGAATGATATTTTAGAACTTTCTTTAATGCACTCTCTCTTGACTGTTTACCTTCTTAATGTTTTCTGCTAAACTATCTTAGTTAGGGAATTCTTAAATTCTCCCTTACTTCCGTAGTTTCCCCCTCAGTCTATATTAAAGGATTCTTAGTTTTCCTTTGCTCATGATCACCTCCTACTCTTCGTCTTGATCCTGATTTAAGGATTCTTCATTTCCCTTTCACCCTGGTTAGGACTATCTCATCCATTGAACTTGAAGATTTGCCTTTTTCTTTGCTAGCCTGCCCTGTGAACACTCCTTTTAGTGATTTGGTCCAGTTAAGCCATCCTTTGATTGACTCCATAGCCCAATGGTCTAGAGACATCATTCTATCCATCTGTTTTAAGGATTCCACCACCCAATCAAAATCAAAACCTTATGAACACTAAGAACTAGCCTAAAATCCCACCCAAACAAAGTTAAATTATAAAGAGGGAGCCCTCTCTGGACTTAGGTTGGCTAGAACCTGAGTCTGAAGATTAGTTTGTGGTTACCTCGGAAATCTCTTTCCTTAACCTTGAGAAATTTCTGAGTGATAACATAGTGGCGACCATACTGGGGAGAACTAACATTTTCTTCAGTAATGTTTTACAGGTTCATATCTGATCTTTGATGGTGGGCAGTGATCAGACACACAAAGGTTAAAATCATCCACCCGGCGACTCCAAATCAATTCCACAATCAAGACTCCACTGGAGGAATGAACCTGAAAGAACTATGTGAAAATATCACACTTTTAACTTGGATTGTTATCTAAGACATTATGTTCTTTCTCATTGATAATTCTTTTCAATGTATATTGTATTTTGGAGAAAATATTAGATTTATTTTTTGTTATTTCCCTTTGAAAAATGTAGATATAAAGTCTCCTTACACATTTGAACAACAGTCTTCTAACTCTTATGAAGATCATTTTCCAATTGAGGAGCATCAAACAATCAAGACTAATCATACAATCCTTGTACATATTCCAGTACCTCATAAAGTTCCTGATAGATATAAGCCACTCATCTTACCTCCTACACTCCATGCTTTCCCTAAAAATTATTACAAGTATCTCCCTAGGTTTGATGGAGAGAATGGTATCACTGCTCAAAAACATATTCAAGGTTTTGAGAATTATCTAGACTTATTTGAAATTGATGAAGATGATGTTATTATCAGGCTTTTTGCTCTTTCTTTGCAAAGTAGAGTAAAGAGTTGGTTCAAGAATTTACCTATTACAAGCATCTCAAATTTCCAACAGCGTTTCAAAATTTTCCTTGATAGATGGATAATCAAAGTCAATATTCTTGTGATCATAGAAGAATATAATCAATTAAAAAGATAGCCAGATGAAACAATACAACAATTTTCAGACAGATTTAATCAAGCCTATTATTCAATGCCATCAAATATAATACCGCCCCTTCATTCAACTCTTTTGCATTACCCAAGAGCACTTGATCCATAGATATAATTTCAGCTAAGAGAAAGAAACCCCTCAACACTGGAAAAGATGCAAAGCATGGCAGTAGATGTAAAAGTTAATCTGAAAATTAGAAGAGAAACGTTGAAAGAAGAAGTAGAGAAAAACAACACTGCTGAGGAAGAACTCGACATTTTGATGAAGAAAATAGAGGAAATGATTTAGAATATCACCATGAAAGATGAATTTTTTGCTCAAAATCACCATGACACATTTATTTCACAAAAGGAAAAGGTTGATATTCATGAACAAATTCCTACTAACTCCAACTACCATAGATTAGAAGATAGATTCATAGAGCAATATGTGGAGGAGCGATCTCCTGATCTAATGTGTATGTTTGATGACATTACTTATTTTGATGATTTTCCCAAATATGATCAGTATGATGATAATTATGTTCTCCAAATCCAAACTAAATTTACAGAGCAATCAGAAGCTAGTTTGCGGAATAAGGAAAGTCAATTTCAGCAGCTTGAAAACAATGATAATTTTATCCATATCAGCTATGAAAGTGAAGAAGGAAGTGCAGAAAATTTGGAAATAAGTGAAGCTTCTTTGCTTCTTTGTTTTGCTTCATTTCAGTTCATCAGAGAAAACTTTAAAGAAATAAAAAATCAGCAATATTTAGGTATTAACATTAACAACAAAAAAAACAATAAAATCCCTAATCAAGATCCTTCAGTTTCACAATTACAGTTGCCAAATTCCATTGAAACACCTGATCAAATAATACAAGAAAGTTATATACCATTATGTTTTGAATCATTTCAATTTTTAAAGGAAATGTGGTATGAAAACTCTAAAGAAAAGGATGAGCAGCTTGTAGAAATTTGCGAAGTCCCATTCTAACCTATGAGTAATAAGTTGCAGCAACCCTTCCAAGTTTTTCATGATCCCATAACTGATGGGTTGGATAGTGAATGCAATCAGAATATTTCTTCATTAACTAACAACCAGATTCAAGATAAAGATGATAAAGGTTTCATCAGTCAAACATTTCAATCAAAAGAAATATCATCACAAAGCTTGTTTGAAAATATGCAGGGTGATAAAGGTGATCAAAGTGATATTTCAGTTTCATGGCCTGGAGGCCATCCACAAAAGATGTATAGTTGCTTAAATCAGTTCAAAAATAGTGCATATATTTTGGAAGATCCTTTTGTACAGTTTCTAGAGTCAACAAATGAAATCGAGTATTTCCTTATCTTCTCATTTGTCGACAAGATTATAATTGGCTTTAGAATCTCAGTTTTAATCACAAACAAGCACAAGAAGCAAAATTCACCAATGTATATGATGCTTGAATGGTTGCATTGGCTATTTCATTTTACCTAACCAACAGTCAGAAAGTTGATTAGAGTAAGTAGGTAGGATTTTAGCTTGAATAAATTTAGTTTTCAGCAGCAAGTTTATGTTAGATCATATTTCAGTTTGCAGAAAACGGTGTATTTTCAGTTCAAAATTTTTAGTCACAAAGATTATACAACAGAGCATATACATGTGTGGGATTGACCCAATGAATCAGGCTACTAGTCGATGGTGTTCTTGACATTTCACAAGGAAATGCCATCCCGAAGTGGAAGCATTGTTAGGTTCCTATACCAATAGGAGTCATAATTTTTGAATGACTGAGATTAAAACCTGTAATATGTACATACCTTTGCTTACTGCAAATTTTTTCCATATTCAAAAAATTACAAAATGTAAAGAGGGTATGTCCTAAAAGAATAATCAAAGGACAAAAAAAATAAAAAGGTAAAAAAAAAAAGAAAAATATGAACCCCAAGAAAAGAAAAAAGACCATGAAAGTGAGCAAGCCAAAATGCCACTCCTAGTTTACTTTATTCCAGAATAAATGATTGTGTGCAGTTTGTAACCTATGCCACAAATCCATGATAGTCAAAATGTTTAAACTTGGCTATCATGCTTTCAATTTCATGCTTATAGATAGAGAATAAAATCTGACCCAACAGTGTAATCTTGGTAGATAAATAGATAGGTAGAGTCAATAAAGGAGCTCAACTGTTGAATCTGAGCCCTTGGATGTAATGAGGTTAGATTTAGTTAGATTACCATTGTAAAAGAAAGAAAAAAAAATTATAAGGGTTTGCTAGCTTAAATGCGCCCTAATAAAGAGAAGTAAAAATGGTAGGATGAGTAGATGGGTAAGTAGTAGAAAGGCTACAAAATTGTGATGATTGTTAGACAAAAGCATATTTATCACTCTCATCATGAAAATTCCAAGTATTAATGAGCAATTGGACATGCATCAAGTCCACAAAGTCAATTTATTAATTTCCCCTCATCCATTTCACCTTTTACTTAACTAATTTCCCAAAATAAGTTTCAAGTACCCAAAATCTTAAAGTCAAAGGGGCTCAGAGCATTTCTCTGACTTCTGGAGGGACCGGACCCTCGGCCCAATGACTTATAGGTCCTAAGTACTAAAATTCCCCCCACAAACATTACCCCCTTTCACTCTCCCTCATTTTCCAAAACAAATCATTTTTCCTAAGATAAAACACCATTTTTCCTAAGGAAAAGCCATTACCCCCAAGTAAATCCCTTTTCCGAAAAACCCACAAAAATAACACTTAGCCTAAGTTATAATATGTTTATGAAAAGCAAATGAATTATATATATATACATTATACTTAGTGTTAAACCCATTTTCCCAATTTTCATATTAACTTCTAATTTTAGTTATATTTATTAACTCTCAAAATTCCCCTTTTCCCCTATGTATTTAATAAATCCCTTTAATATTGATACCCCATCCCCGAAGTTTGAAATATAAACTTTATAAATACTCGAACCCGACAAATGAGTTAATTAATCAATTAGCGATTAATTAAAATTCAAATCCTCCACCAATAAAATCACACCTGAAGCATTAATCTCAACCTAATCCCATATTAAATCCAAAACCACCAAGTTAATTGCCCGCCGGGACCCCCCACTACCATTTGTGCATTCTCATCGACAGATCGCCACCTGATCTTCCCCCTTCAAATCCAACGATCCACGTCGATTTCGTATGGGCCCAGAACCCAAACTTTACCCACCTGAAATGGGTTGTTTTCGCTGGGGCCCCCGATGCGACGTGGCGCCCAATGAGTGGAATTGGGCGGCCTCCCCCCAAAACCACCCAGCACTCATAAGCGGTGCAAAAAAACCCTCTTACCACCGCCCGCTAAACGCCAAACTATCACATCACCCCGCTAACTTCCAAAAGTACCATTGTTCACCTTACCCGCCAAAAGTTAACTTTTGTGCATAAACACAAAAACCCCATTTTTGCTCGTTTTCACCTGTTTGTGTAGTAAAACCCTGTGTAACCCTTCTGCACCACCTGAAGCCTCTGCTAACCAATTCAAGTATGGTTTACCTCCCGAAATCACTTTGGACTCACTCCATAGACCTATAAAGCTCGATAAAACCATTAATGACCCTCCTTGTCAACCCAATGTTTTCCTAATAGTTTATTTTATTTTACAGATGATCAAAAGACCCCAGCCTTGGATAAACAGTCTTAATACTAGTCATAAGGCCTCTTTACTCTGAGATTGTTATCAAATCTATTCAAACAGAGATGGAAAATAAAACATACAGTTAAAAGACAAGTAGAGGAAACATGGAATTAAACAATTTACTGTTGAAATAGATAGTAAAAACCCAAAATATACAGTGAAGGTAAAAGGAAACAGTAAAGAATAGTCAAAGTGTATTAGGGTTAAAGAGTATTGGATTGAAGACCAAGTCAAGTAAAATAGCTAGCATGAAGACAAACAACAGGGAAGACAGCCACAAATCCTACATATTCATGTCAAAGTGAAGACAGATGAAAAAGCAGAGCAATAAAAGTAAACAGTAAAAGTAAACATGGAGACAATAAGGGTTAAATAGAGAGGAAAATAGTTTCACTAGCAACAATGAAGTTTATCCAAAGTAAAAGTGAAAAACAGTTAAAAGAAATTTAAGGTTAAAAGATGAAATCAGAGCAGTAATGGTACATTCTTCAGAAATTTCCTGTTTAAGTCATAGTTTTGCAGGAACTGTTGTGGCCAATCCAAGAAGTATTGTGAGAAATTGGAGGAGGTTTTTGTTCCTAAAAGGCCAATCTAAAAAACCTATCTCACTTTGTACATAGGTATTACAAAAAGCTAGATAAATGCATATCTTCAAAACCTATGTTTCGGACTGTGTAAAGTCCTGTTTTAGACATCTTTTTGCAGAGAATATTGTGAACAACTGGGTGTGAATTTTGGGAAACGGAGAGAGTTTTATCTCAAAATCATTCTTATCTACAATAACCTATTTCATGTTTTACATATCTAGCTCGGATTGAGATATACAAAGGTATCAATGGACCCTAATTTTGCAGAATTGCTGGGGCAAAATGCACAAAGAAAGGATGCAATTAGTGACTTGGATGCCTCATCATCAATTAAGAGTTGCTATCAAATTCGATTTTCTCTTCTTTTTCACCCTCAATCCATAAAGATAGTGCCATATAGATTCATTAGTTTTGTGTGTCCTTTATTTAAGTTCTATTAATGTAAAACAGTTTGAGATATTTGTAAACCAATCTTGATTTTTTTCAAGATATTTCAATTTAGAAATTGTATAAATACTTCTTCATTTGAAGTATTTTGGGTGGATTGAAAGACATTTATGTAGACTTTTCACTCAAATCAAAGACTTATTGTATCAAAAACTGGATTGGCTTGCTGGATCATGGAATAAAGTTCAGACATTTTACAAGATTCTTGTGTAAAGAAAAAATTAGATAAGTATTCTTTCATGTGTATTATTGTTTATCCTTATGTTTATTAATAAATCATATTTGTTTCTATAAAATCTGAATGGTAAACTAGGAATGATATTTCAGAACTTGCTTTAATGCACTCTCTCTTGACTGTTTACCTTCTTAATGTTTTCTGCTAAACTATCTTAGTTAGGGGATTCTTAAATGCTCCCTTACTTCCGTAGTTTCCCCCTCAGTCTATAGTAAAGGATTCTTAGTTGCTCTTTGCTCATGACCACCTCCTGCTCTTCGTCTTGATCCTGATCTAAGGATTCTTCATTGCCTTTTCACCCTGGTTAGGACTATCTCATCCATTGAACCTGAAGATTTGCCTTTTGCTTTGCTAGACTACCCTGTGAACACTCCCTTTAGTGATTTGGTCCAGTTAAGCCATCCTTTGATTGACTCCATAGCCCAATGGTCTAGAGACATCATTCTATCCATCTTTTTTAAGGATTCCACCACCCAATCAAAATCAAAACCTTATGAACACCAAGAACTAGCCTAAAATCCCACCCAAACAAAGTTAAATTATAAAGAGAGAGCCCTCTCTGGACTTAGGTTGGCTAGAGCCTGAGTTTGAAGATTGGTTTGTGGTTACCTTGAAAATCTCTTTCTTTAACCTTGAGAAATTTCTAAGTGATAACAACATTCAACCTAATGATCAAATTGAGAAATTGCACAATCCATTTTGGATAAATTCCTAAGTAATAGGGGTCTAATTTCTCAAAGAATGACATAAGGAAATAAGGGCTCAAGAAGAGGCAAAAATTGACTAAGTCTAGGTCAAAGCTTCTGAATGAGAAGAGAGATAGGTTTTTCACTTGCAAGTTGTGCTCAGTTGGGAAAAGCAATTGTAATACATCTCTATTCATCATATTAATGCAAGCAGGCATTGCGGGTTTTAGTAGATTTCTTTCCCTAGGAGAAATATTGTGTGCATGTGTGTTGTTTCCTATTGCATGTATGGAATTTTTGTTGTAAATTATGAATTAATTTCTGCAGAGCAGTAGATTAGGTTTGTCTCTTGTGATTTTGATTACAACTTAATGAGCGGTTACAAATCTACACCACAATTTCTACATGGTATCATAGCAGGATTCACACTAGAGAAGAAATTTTGAAGTTGTTTCTCGGGAGGTTCGAATTTGGAGTTCAGTATAGCAGGATCTCTCTAGAGCCGAGAAGATGGCCTTCAATGTACTAAGGCTAGAGTATGTCTTGGAAGGAAACTCTAATTTCATCGCATGGAGGCGTTAAATGATGGCAATTGATTTCTAGAATACATCAAGACAAATGTGGAAAAACTTGTAGAATCTGATATCTAGAACCTTTCTCATTGGAATAAATATGTAGCCAAGGTGAGGAGAATAATCTTGGAGGGAGTACGGGATCACATTGTCTCAAATATCCATGGAAAATAAAATTTGTTCGCAATATGGAAAGCATTGATAGAATTGTTCAAGAATAGTGGTGACCACAAGAAGTTGGAACTCAAGGATAAACT
The DNA here is from genome assembly GCA_031772625.1 of Pinus tabuliformis. Classification (NCBI taxonomy): domain Eukaryota; kingdom Viridiplantae; phylum Streptophyta; class Pinopsida; order Pinales; family Pinaceae; genus Pinus; species Pinus tabuliformis. The sequence goes on along the minus strand of CM062815.1, from coordinate 374,714,618 downwards.
TCAAAGTATCAAGATGCAAAAGAATGGCACTATCCCATAGTATCTGAGTAGGTTCACATAATTTCGTGATGAAATTGCCTTGGTTGGTGTTAATGTTCAAGAATATGACTTGTTAAGCCTAACCATTTTAGGCCCTCCCATTAGCTGGCATAGCTACTAAGATTGGGTGAATGGGAGGGAGAAACTACCAAATTGGGAATGCTTATGGTCTGATTTGGTATAGGAGGAAATAAGGCAGAATACCAGAGATCGGACTTCATCTAAGGGCAAGGATGAATAGAAATTTGCATTGGTTGGAAAGTGAAAGAAGGGGAAAGGGAAGAAATATCAATCTAATCCATAGTCCAACCAAGGGGGCAAGAAGAAATATTTGTCTAAAGTTAAATGCTTATATTATCATGAATTTAGGCACTATGCCACAAAGTTTCCATACAAAAAGGCAAGAAATAATACCTCAAGAGGAGCAGCAGTTGAAGCCTTGGCTTCAGACTTCAAGCTTGACTTTACCCTTATCACATGCATGTCCAACACAGTGATGGGAAGCGTGTGGTACTTGGACTCAGGTGCATCATTCCACATGATAGGGTGTAGAGAGATTTTTAGTGACATGGAGGAGAAAAACCTACAGATGCATATTGTGGTGTGGGACGACAAAAGGTACAACATGACCAAGGTTGGTACAACCACCTTTCAAAGGGAATTAGGCTCCCACTCTCCTCTTAGGCTCAAGGATGTCATGTTCATTCTGGGACTAAAGAAAAATATCATCTATGTTGTAGTTTTGGAAGACTATGGTTATGATGTGATCTTTCGAAAAAGAAAGGAATTCCTAAGACACGTAGCCACGAGACAGGTGAAGCAGATCAAGGTTCATGTGAAGAACCTGTATAAGCTAGATGTGGAAGACTATGTTGCATTTAGTGCAAAGGTAGAGAAGGTGTAGAGCCACGATCTTGGTGAACTTTGGTACAAAAGACTTAGCCATTTTCATCATGGCGTCTTAAATATTATGCAGAAAATAACCACAGGCCTCCCCAAAGGAGCACTTGAGCAATAGGATGTATGAAAAAGGTGTACTTTGGGAAAGTACACAAAATCCACATTCCATGATCGAGATAGAAAAGCACATGAAGTCATAGAAAGGATCCACTCTGATGTCTGTGGACCTTGCTCGAGAGTCTCCACTACTAGGCACAAATATTTTGTCACTTTTATTAATGACTTCTCATGAAAGTGTTGGATCTTCTTAATGCGGAAGAAAGATGAGACATTCTCCAAGTTTGTAGAATTCAAGGAACTGTTTGAGAAAGAGAGTGGCAAGAATGTGAAGACTTTCAAGAGTGATAATGGAGGTGATTATGTGTTGAATGAATTTAAATTTTTTTGTGCAAAAGATTCCATTTGATGAGAGTTGATAGCACCCCACAACCCACAACAAAATGGGGTGTCTAAGAGAAACAATCGTAGTATTGTGGGAGAAGCAAGGATGATGTTGCATGACTAAGGCCTACCTCTACATTTGTGGGTAGAGGCATGCAACACAACAGTATATTTTCACAATTGGAGTCCTCATCAGATTTTGGGCATGATTACACTAGAGGAGACTTTCTCAGGGAGGAAGTCGGATGTGTCGCACTTCAGGATTTTTGGAGCCTCTATTTACTTTTATATCTCCAAAGAATCAAGGAAGAAGCTTGAGCCGATAGTAGAATTAGGGTTATTTGAGGGTTACATAGAAACTCAACACAATTACTATGTGTACTCATCATCCCTCAAAATGATAGTTGTGCGAACGGATGTAAAATTTGATGAGGAGAAAGCGATGTGGTGCTCTCTTGAGAGGGAGCTTCAAATCCCACTAGAAGAGGATATTTTAGCTCCAAAGGAAGAACCTCAATAAGTTGTGGAGCAACCACAAATTGAGGAGTAGAGAGTGGAGACAACCACTCAAGCATAACCATTTAAAGAAGGCAGAAAAATAACCAGGTAGGTTGGGAGACTTGTGCAGGATGCGAGGGAGAATGTGGGTGCTCCTTCAAATTAGCACAGACAGAGAAGGTCACTTGATTGGTACACTAGATACATTGCTCTAATGACTGAGCTTGTAGAAACTAAGCCATCCTCTTTTGAGGAAGAAATATAGAAACCTATATGGGTTGATGTAATGGTGGAGGAATACAAATCCATTGTAAAGAACAAAAATTGGGAAGTGGTCCCAAGACCAACAAATAAAGCAATAGTGAGGTTGAGATGGATCGTCAAGGTGAAGTAGGCATAAGATAGAAGAATAAAGCAGTATATGGCCATATTTTTGGCCAAGGGATACTCTCAAGTTGAGGGAATTGACTATGAGAATACCCTTTTTCTCTGGTAGCAAGGTACTCATCCATTAGATCAATTCTTGCTCAATTTGCATAAATGGGGTGGAAGATTCACTAGATGGATGTAAAAAAAACATTTATCAATGGAGTTATTGAGGAGGAGGTGTACGTCAAGCAACTAGAAGTTTTTGAGAGATTTGATTGAGATTCTCATGTGTGTAGACTCAAGCCAGCATTGTACAGTCTTAAACAAACAACTCGTGCTTGGTACACTAGGATTGATAGCTATCTAACTAGTTTGGGATTCACCAAAAGAGAAGTGGATGCAAACCTCTATCATATCTTGGTAGAAGGTAAATTTCTTATTATTGTCTTATATGTTGATGAGAAACTAATCAAATCTTGTAAGGAGGGCCTTGCAAGGGAGTTTGAAATGAAAGACATGGGTCTCATGCACTACTTCCTCGAGTTGGAAGTATGGCAAGGCTATGGGGAAATGTTTGTCTCTCAAGGAAAATATGCAAATGAGATACTACAGAAGTTCCACATGGATAGTTGCAAACCTATGGAAACACCTCTAGAGACCAACTAGAGGAAGGAGGATGCCACTTCAGGTGAGGAAGTGGATGCTACCATTTATCAACAAGCAGTGGGTTCACTCATGTATCTTGCGAATACATGACCAGATATGTGTTATGCAGTCAACTAGTTGAGCCAAGCTATGGTTAGGCCAACCAAATTATTTTGGGAGGCAACTAAGCAAGTTTTACTGTACGTCAATGGCACTACCCAGTTTGGACTATGGTATAAATGGACAAATGGAATGAATTTGTGTGGCTTCATAGATGCATATTGGGTAGGGAGTCCATTAGACTGAAAGAGTACAATAAGTGGAATTTTTAGTGTTAGTTCCGCAGTTATTTCTTGGTATAGTAAGAAGATAATATTTGTGGTGCTTAGCTCGATAGAAGCGGAATACATGGCTACAAGTCAAGCAATATGTGAGGCAATCTGGATGAGAAAGATACTAGTTGGATTGTTTAGTCAGATGATGGATCCAACTGTGATCTAGTCTGATAATTAGAGTTGCATCAATCTCTCTAAGAATCCTATATTTCACTATCGATCCAAGCATATAGATATCTGGTATCACCATTTACAGATTGTGTGCAGAGGCGGATAATATTACTATACTACATTCCAACAGAGGAATAAGATGTTGACATTTTAACAAAGACCTTGTCAAGGGGAAAGTTTGAGTTCCATATTTGCAAGATAGGGGTGGTTGATAATCCCTTTCTTGTTGAGAGGGAGTGTTGAAAAATGCAACAAGAAATTCTCAATTTGATTTTGCCTTGATTAAATTGAGAAAAATTGAAATTCCACATCAACAAACAACTTGGATGCAATTAACTTGTGTGACATGGCTTGTGTCACCTAATTTACTCAATAAATTTGAGTTGGAGGGGTCAGAGTTCAATTAAGCATATGTGATTGTTAATTTGTAGCAATCAAATTCAATTATCTCAAGTTGTTTTCAGTTAAACTAGTTCCAACTGTTGGAGGAACTAGTGGAAGGTTAGTTATGCAATGGGACTTCAATGAAACTCAGTATCATCCAGTTAACCAATCATCAACCGAAAATAGCTAGTGCATGCAAAGAATTTGAGTTACCCAATTGAGGTGGAGATTCCAAGGGAGTGTAACATCAGTTGTAGACTATTTCGGAGTGTACATGTGTTTCATGTAACCTGATGATCAACCGGATGAATTACACAATCCATTTTGGAGAAATTCCTAAATAATAGGGGCCTAATTTCTCAAGGAATTGCGCAGAAATAGGGGTTCAAGAAGAGGCAGAAACTAACTAAGTCTAGGTTAGTGCTTCTCAATGAATATAGAGATAGGTTATGCACTTTCAAGTTGTGCTCAATTGAGCAAAGAAATTGTAATATATCTCTATTCAGCATATTGATGCAAGAAAACATTGGTGTTTTTAGCAGATTTCTTTCCACAGAAAAAATATTGTGTGCATGTGTGTTATTTCTTATTGCATGCCTAAATTTTTTGTTCTAAATTATGAATTAACTTCCACAAAGCAGTAGAGTAGGTTTGTGTCTTTTGATTTTGATTAAAACTTCATGAGTAGTTGCAAATATACACTATAATTTCTACAAATGCAAGCATATAAATTAAATGATGACGATTGACATCAATCAATGATAAGCATCAAAACACTTTACAACACATCTCACATTGTTAAGATTAAAAGAATCATAAAAAATAATTAAATTATAACTTTATTTTAAATTATTATAATTAATAATAATTATAAATGGTTAATATGTGAGGTAAACATATATATACATTTAAAAAATATGCAACAAGAAGAGATTCTTCACTTGTAAATAGGCTTTGTTACAATACTATAAGCTAATACCATGGCTAATCAATACCACATGCCTCAAAAACCATAACTCATTTCACATGATACTTACTAGTATGACATTTATTTTAATTAATCAATTTAATTAAAATGGAACAACTATTTTGAAGATAAAGCTCAGCTTTTAATTTTTGACTACTATTAAAAATATTTTAGAATATTCTATAGAAATTATATCTACCTCATCCACTTAATAATTATTGATAATTAAATTAAAATTTTAAAAACTTATTTTTAAATAAACACACTTATTACCACAATAAAAAATATTTATTTATAAATAAAAATAATAACATAAATATTAATAAATAATAAAAAAAATATAATATTTTTCATTACCTATAACCAATCCTGCTACTTCAAAATCCAAAATGACCATATATATCAAGAACATAAATAATTGAATCTAACCTTAAAAGATACCTTAGCAAAAGGGAGGGAACTTTTGTTAAATGTATGTGTAAGTGCATAAACTTATGAGTTCAATGTCATATTAGTCAAATATAGTTGAAACTTAACCTAGTAATGACACCTTATGTAATTATGCTAAAAAGGTTAACTTACTATAGTAAATGTATGCCTAATTAAATAAGCTTTTGATTTGAATACCACATTAGTGTTTGAAATCCAAATTTTGGATATGGAAGAATGAATTCATCTATTTGGACTTTGTGATAATTCGTACAAGTACTCATATATATTTGAACAGATATTATAATAATGAAATACAAATATATTTGAGAATATATCATGATAGTAGGCAAATTTATTTCAAATCTCAAATGAGAATATACTTTTATTAAAAAAAAAAATAATCTAAACTAATCCTAAGAAAACAAGAATTTGTTAGATAAAAAAAATTAAAAATTTTAAGATGCATACTCAAAACAAAGGTTTGTTGGATAAACAAAATAAATTGTTTTTATGTATATTCAAATCTTCTTGTGAAGTTATTACAAATCATTCACCATCTATCCAAAACTTATAGATAAATAATAAATCACTAAATTATATTAAAATTTAATAATTTTTAATAAAAATTATTTTACAAGTTTAATAAAAATATATAAATTTAATAATTTTTTAAATAAATTTAATAATTTTTTAAATAAAATTATTTTACAAGTTTAATAAAGAAATATCAAAAATTATAATTTTATTTAATAAATAGGAATTTCAAATATAAATTTTTTAATTGAAATAAAAATGGCTAGAGGAAAATTTTGAATATAATTTTTTTTTATAATTAAATCAAATACGCTTCTAACATTTACTTTATAAATGTATAGTATTTTGTAACTTTTATTAACCTTGTATTTTTAATATGATTTAATTTTTATATTATAAATTATTGATTTAATATAATTAAAATAGATAATTAAATTTCTAATTACTTTATGTCAATATTAAGATGAAGATATAGTTTTACTAAACTTACCAAAAAAAATGTATATGTCAATATTAATACTTTATGATCCTTAACTATTTCTTAACCCTATACTTTATAAATATTTAATATTTGGAAATTCTTTACCCTATTATTATTTAAACTACTTTATAATAATAATTACTTTAGAGCTTTTTTTTAATTAATTCTTGAATTATTCTTAACATCTACTTTATATATAAATAATAATTTGTAATAGTACTATTTTGATTAATTATTCATACTTTATTCAAAAGAAATTAATATAAATGATTCTTAATAGCTATTTTGTAACTAAATTTATAATTTTTAATTAAGTAATGCTATTTTTAACTAATCACTATCGGCCAGTTTTCAATGGCTAACTCCAAGCAATAATGCATCTATACTATTTATTATTGAATATTGATTGATTTTTTCACCTTATTTAGAAGAGAAACCACATTACTTAATTAAAAACGTGAACTGAATCTTAATAACATAGTTAATCTCAAACATTTATTTACCTGATAGATCACAAAAATCTTAAAATTAATATTTTATAAATATCATAAATATTTTATCTTTTAAATTAAAGATAAAGCTTTACCCTTAACCATTTTAATATATATTTTTTTGTAAACTGAGGCGGTATTCTATTACTGAAAAAGAGAGATTACATACATAGGCAGGTCTCCACCCGCCCAGAAGGGAAACCGGGTGACCATCGAAAGTTTTTAACAACCATCCAGAAAAAGTATATGACCAGTCGATCTAACCATGCAAAAAACCCCTCTATTCTTACTACAAACAAACTATTCTTGACTGGAAGCATTACCATCTAATATTTCAAAAGACAAAAAAGAAGTATAGAAAAACCTCCTTGCAGCAACTGCCTATTCTACTGATTCATTGTATCTGGCTTGGCCTCACTTTCTACCTTGACCTCCATTCCACTCGCTTTAAACATCTGCAACAGCTTGTCCATCTTTCTGTCCTGCATAAGAAGAGTTACTTGGATATTCTTCAGCTCCCTTTTGAGGGTAGGAATTCCTTGAGCCAGCTCCACCATTTCCATGGCCACTTGCTCCATGGCCTTGGCTAATAATCTCTTCATGCCCCAATAGACATGTAATGACTGCTTGTATAAGGACATTCTTCCTCTTGTGTGCCCCAGGTTAGGAAGAAACCACTCCCAATCCTCCATTTCAGGATCTGAGAGTTCCTGCATAGCATCTTCCTCTAAATGGTCAATAATTCTGCGGATGTTCGGGTTGGTTTCATGAAGATAAGCTTCCTCTGCCTCCTGCAATTTTTTCCTCATATCTTTTTTCCCTCTTTTCCTGCCTCTGACCTCACTGGCTGATCCTTCCTCATATTCAGATCTTTGAGCTCTGCTCCCTCGACCTCCACATGCTTTAGGCCTCCCTCTACCCCTCTGGTTACCCCGTCCCCTCAGTCCTCTGCTCCTTCCGCGCCTGCCATCCGCTTCCTCTTCGTCTTCTTCCGACCCCTCATCCGTATCTCCCCTGTCTCCCATTTCAGTATTGCACTGCTTCCATTTACCAACTTTTCCCCCCGATGTCGGACGTTGCTCCTCCTCTGCAAGATAATCTCGTATATCGAATTCTTCCTCTGATTCCTCCGGTATTTCAAGGTAAATCGTCTTCGATGTTTCCTCAACCGCACTCTTCCCTTTCTTATCTAAATTCGCCCCCTGGCTTCGCGTCCGCCTGCCTTCTCCCCTTTCTGGGTTCGCTGCCATATTGCTTATCGGCAAATTCGTAACTCTCCCCCTCGCTTTGCTGCTATTCGTTCCCAAATTCGTCCTTGTCTCCAGTCGACTGCATGCAAACAGTAAATTCGTAACTCTCCCCCTCACTTGGCTGCTATTCACTCCCAAATTCGTCCTTGTCTCCGGTCGACTGCATGCAAACAGTAATATAACCCTGCTCGGCCACCTTTCCTCCTTGATACTTCGTTGCTGCCTATCCACCTCATTAATACACGTCTCATTTCCTGGATCATGATGTGAGACGTACACTGTCCGTCTGACGCTTCCACCTCTCCTCCTCGGTACCTTACCCCCGTTCCTTCTTGGGATGATCATTCCTCCCATTGTTCGATTATACTCACCATTCATGATTTTAATTTTATCTACTGTCGTCTTCATACACCCTGAGCGAACATTAATTATCCTGTCTTTTCCCCTCCTATCCATAATGAGGAGGCAGCTAATCAATCCTTTCATGCGCAATCGCTTCATCATTATCCTGCCTTAATATAGATTTTAAATCATTCCACCGTGGATCCTCCTGAAATGATAACCAGCTGCCATCCATTACCCTGTTCGGCTCTCCACTTCCCCAATTGGCTAAGAAATCGGCTGCTCTATTACCATGCCTCAAAACATGATTTATCGTTATATATTCAATCGTCCTCATCAACCCTTCTATGTCCTGTATAATCCCTGCTGTCCGCCAACTCTTCGCCACATGATCCCAGCTTTTGCCACCCCTCAATTTCCTTAACATATCTATCGTGAGCTGGGAATCGCCTTCAATTTCAAGGTTCCTATATCCATTTCGTGCTGCAATTCGAAGTCCATTATAAACTGCCCATAACTCCGCTTCGTTGTTCGTCATTTCCCCTCCCCATTCAGCATACGCCCACCGCGAAATCCCTCTACTATCTCTAAAGATACCTCCCCATCCTGCTTGCCCAGGGTTACCCTTCGATGCCCCATCGAAGTTCAATTTGATCCGACTATCTCCTGGAAATCTAAAATGGTTTGGGCTTTGCATGCGATAACTATTTCTCCTGTCTGTATTGGGATATAACATCTTAAAGTCAATACTCAATTTGGAGACTATTCGCTGTTCTTCCGAGTTTAATTTCCAATCGTCTTCACTCCAGACTTCCGACAAAACCGTTTCTTTGATCGACCTACATACTTCATCCCAAATTCTTGATTCTTGGCATCTTTTGTCTCTAAAGAGTCTTCGATTTCGCTCTTTCCACACCTCCCATATTACAAAACCAACCGCTAAATTCCATATCCTCCTTACAACTTTACTTTGAAAATTCCCCTTTCCCCATTGAAGTATGGTATTCCTAAGGCTATCTGGATCCCTGTTTGACTTACCAAAGAGTACCCGTAGTTCTTCCCATAGACTCTGAGTATATATACATCGATTCAGTAGGTGTTCCTGATTCTCTATCTCTTTACTACACAGGTAACACCTTGATGGTCCAATCATTCCTCGTTTCTGCATATTGTCCCAAGTCAGGATCCGTCCTCTGCACACCAACCATGCAAAATATGTTACTTTTGGCCACCATTTTCCTTCCCAAATCTTTTTCCAATCCGTTGGTTCATCCTCCCTTTCCTCTTTCGTAGCCCAGTAATATGCTTCTTTGACTGTAAACATCCCCTGCATTGCTTTACCCCATCTAAGGATATCTTTACCTTCTCGGATCTTAATTTTCCTCGATTCTATTTCTCTGACATACACTTGCGCAGTCTCCAGACTTATACTATCATCCCATTCCTGCGGTCTTTTCCAGACTCTCCAAATATCATTTAATTCTGCTCTTCTCCAATAATCCCTTACATATTCCAGTCCTGCTCTTTGCGCTGTTGCTTGGATTTCATGCAGAGGTTGGTTTCTATCCAGCTTATCACGCTGTTGCCAACCTTCCTCCCAAAACCTTGCTGAACTTCCTTCGCGGATTTCCCAAAAGGCTAGGTCCCTAACTAGATCCTTATTATTTCTTGCTAACTCCCATATTTGTGATCCTCGTGGAGTTTCTGCTATTCGTAGACGCCCTTCAGTTGTACCTGGCATATCATATTTTTGGTTCCATATTCTTTTCCACACATCAGTTCCCCCCTGTACCCATCTCCACCATAATTTCGCCCCTAAAACCTTATTAACAATTTCCAGATCTCTTACTCTAATCATTTTAATATATTTAAAAAAATCTATATGGTAAAAATTTAAAGAAAATAAATCATGTGTAACACTTTTCTTTTTTAAATAAATAAATAATATTTTTAAAAAGAGACTTAATCCCACTTTTATACCATATCCTACTTTTAACTCATTTCCTAAATAGATAACTTCTATCTCGATAAATGGCCTCATGTATCTTTTATCTTTTCTGAAAAAGGCCCTCTTTTATATACAAATGCATCGCTAATTTAAAAGTTACGATAATGTAAAATATAAGGGATGTGTCATGACATCTTCAATAGAGATAAAGCGACATGTCTGACGTGTCCCATAAGAACCGACAAACTCAAGTGAGTAATCAATACCAATAAATATTTTTTTTTGACAATAATAATGGGAACGCCGAGTAAATCAAATCAGGTTTTATCCCCAAAAAAAAAGCAGTTGTCTATAATGCGACTTTTTGAAAGCTTTTTCGGTAGGTTTTTCGGTCAAAATCCGGCAGCAATTTATTGGAATCGCAAGTTTGATAGCTACTACACAATCAAAGCGTCCTAGGGGTTTTTCAAGTTGCTGAATCAAAATATGCAGTTAAAAAACCATTTTAAATAATACAAATCAAGATTTAACCTCAAATTTTTCCGCCGGATTCCGTCATCCTAATCTCCAAAAAGTCGCATTATAGACAACTCCCAAAAAAAATGATAACAAAACTTTTTATTCTTTTAATCAAAACATTTAGATGATAAAGTGAGTTTTTTAAAAATATTTGTTCACTTGGATTATTATGAGTGGTTTAGAGGAAGGAATTAAATATTTTTTTCCCATATTTAATTTTTAGGAGTGATATGATGTTGATAGAAAAAAGTGATCAACTTTAATTTCTAAAATACAAATAAAGAAACCATTAGAATAATGTAGAAATGGAGTGTTTTAGAATTGTGAGTTGTTGGTTGATGAGTTGTACTTGTAGCTTGTTGAGTTGGTTTACTTCTTAATTAGTGTTATGAGTTGGTTTATTTGTTTTCTGTGCTATTGTCTATTTGTATAATATTAGATCCATTTTTTTAAGATCTAGAATGTCTAAGATTTGTCTAAGAATATCTATATATGTAATGTTTGATCAAGCATTTGGGTAATAAAGTGTGATCTCACATATTGTCAGATTGTGTGGTTTCAATTATATGTTCTTTGTATGCATCTCTCTGATATTTGAATTTGGTATCAGAGCCAAGAAGGTGAAGATTTGTGAGACTATGTGATCCAAATTTGGGTTGTTAAATATTGATTAGATCTGCGTGAGGATGTGTGGTGCGTGGATCTGGATCTAAAATCCTATTTTTCTATTTGCTCGGTAATAAGGAATTGGCTACATTAAAAAAAAGACAACACAATGCAAGTGTGGATTTGTGCGTATGTATGTGGTTGGTAGAGGATGATTTCTATTCTACTCTACAAAAATATAAGTGTGAGCTACCAGTGTTAAATATTGTGAGGGAGTTTACTCATTAAATGCCATTATAAGTTTTTTGTTCGTTTTCTAGGGTTGACAAAAGACTAACCTCTGAATAAGGTTCGAGGCTTGCATGTGCACCTTTAAGGCTGATTGTTGATTGCATTTCAAAACTCGCCAGATCAGTCAATTCTCAGAGGTTTCACAATATCAAAGTCATGAATGTGGAGTTGATCTGGATTGGATCATTATATTGTTTATTATCCATCTCGATGCTTTCATAGAGGATAAAAAGGAGGAATTAGCTTCCAAGACCATTTTTACCAGTGGGTCTACTTTAACAAATTGGGGTCTGAAACCTTCCAAGAGCATTTTGAAGCAACAGACAACATTTTTTGGGGTAAAGATTTGCCACTTTAGTGCAACACCTTATTTTCTTATTCTACACACAGTGACCTTTCCCATGACATAAAAATCACATCAATCGGAGTCTGTATGCGAGAGTTATGCCACTCAAAAGTTGACCTTCTTGTTTTCACCACCCTATTTCAAGAGGATGCCATGTCAACCCCAATTATTCATGAAAATGTGCTAGCCATGTGATTATGATGTATAAAATGCTAGAAGAGTTTATATTGTAACCTTGGTTAATAGTTGAGGTAGTCAAACCTAACCACTAGTAGATTATCAGGTTGTGTTATAACCAGGCCACTGGGAGGAAAAGGAGATTCTATTCTTTCGAGTGTATTTGGTCCACAAGTGATAAAAAAATAGCCAAGAGGGATAGGAGGCAAAGAACATAGAGAGGATTTATGTACTCTAACACTCCACAGGCCACAAGCCATACTTTTTTGTACTCACAACCATATTTCCATTTAGAGAAAGAGAGCAGAGCAACCGCACCTTCCAACTGGGTTTTCTCCTGAAAGAGTTTCCCGGAGCATACTTGTGTCAAATGTGTGTGTGATCTAGTTAAGAGTTAAGGTAGTCAAACCTAACCACTAGTAGGATATTAGATTGTGCTATATCTGGGCCACTATGAGGAAAAATGGATTTCATTCTTTTGAGTGCATTTTCTCCATAGTTGTGCAAACATAGCCAAGAGGGATAGTAGGTAGTACACACAGAGAGGATTTGTGCAATGCAACATACAAGGGCCACAGGCGATACTTATTTGTACTTGCCTCCATATTTCCATTCAAAGAAAGAGATGGGAGTGGCCTCACTTTCTAGCTGGGTTTTTCTCCTGAAAGGGTTTCCCAAAGCATATATTGTCTCAAATGTTTGTGTGATATTTTATTTCACTAATGTATATTTTTTGCATAATTTTAAATTCACATGCATGCATTATTAATAGTAAATCTACAAATCCATAAATCTATTAGAACTATAATGTTGTAGAATTTCTTATTTAAATATAATTTTATCAAATCTGTTGTGACGAACTGTCCAATAGAATATCCACAGTAGTTTACAGATCAGAAGCAATGGCATAAATGTTCTTTTTTTGTTTCTAAGGGTGTTGCTACAAGCTCAATTACAGAGTGGTAAGCACATTGAAGTTATCTTGGTGCTTGAGGTTGTAGAGTTCACTGTTTTGGGAGTCATTGCCACTCTTGTAAGAAAGGTTAGTGAGTTTGGGTAAAAAAATCCAAATTTGAAAACTCTTTGAATTTTGTTTTGTAGTATTATTAAAAAATTGAGGTGTGGTGATTATTGTTTAAAGAGTGTGGGGTGCTTTTTAATGGTGAAAAGGAGTTTGTGTTAGTGGTGAAACAAGTTTTTTTATATATTTTATATTGGCCTTCAATATTTTTTTGAAGATTGAATATATTTTTCTCACCATGTCAAATCCTCTCGCTGATACATATCTTAATGAATACACTAATATGGATGGTAAAAATTATGTTAATTGGAAATTTAAGTTGTTAACAGTGTTGGAAGGTTATTATTTATGGTCAATTATAAGTGGGGATGAGCCCAAACCCATTTTTGTTAATGCTATTTCAAATTGGGAGAAATAGGAAATGAAAGCTAAGGTGATACTATGAATGTTTGTAAAATGCAATATAGTTCTTCATAGTAAATATTGCAAGACATCAAAATAAACATGGGATGTGCTCAAGGGTTTGTATGAAACAACAAATACAAACCAAGTCTTATTTTTGAAGACTAAGCTTTTGTCTATAAAAACAGAAGCAAATGAAAATATAAGTTACTTTAATTCCTATGTCAAATATCTTAGTGATAAGTTAGTAGATATTGGTGAAAATGTGTCCAATACTGACTTGGTCACCGTTACATTAAATGACTTAGTGCAATATTGTCAAATTTATGTTTTAAGTCTTTTAACTAGAGAGAAGACCCATGTGTTTGATGAATTGACAGGGATTCTTCTCCAAGAGGAAGAGAGGATGAAGAACTTTGATTTGGGCTCTAATAGTTTAGAATTGGCATTGGTAGGCCATGGTAAAAATCCATTCAGAGGTAAGCCATGAGACAAGAACAAAAGAGGCAAGTTTCAAGCAAAACAGAAAGGTATGGCACAATTTAAATTTCCAACTCATGATAAGAGAAATGATGTTTGTTATTATTGCTGAAAACCTGGACATCACTATAAAGATTTATGTAAAAGAAAATATAATGAGTATAAACAAAGAAAAAAAAATCATAATGGAAATTATGTAGACAACAAAACATCAATCATTAATGGATTTAAAAATCTTAGATTGTTTGTTTGTGATGCTTCATTGTCTGTGGAAATTGATGATGTGAATGGTTGATTCATTGATTCTATTGCATCACTATATATGGCTTGTAATAAGGAATGGTTTGATGAATATTATGAGAACATTGATTGAACATATGTTTATTTATGAGATAGCAGATCACTTAGAGTTCAAGGTTATGGAGTAATAGGTGTGAATTTGCTTAATGGACAAGAAAGACAAATCCATAATGTGATGTATGTTATTGGTATAGAAAATAATTTAATTTATGTTTCTACTATTGTTGATCAAGATTTAAAAGTGGAATTCATTATATCACAGTGTGTTGTTAAAGACATGAAAAATTTCTACAAGGTTATTGCCACATGTACCAAAGTTGGAGGATTGTATAAGTGTTAGCATATACATCAATTTCAATAGAAGAGTTATGGCATCAAAGGTATAGGCTTTTAAATCACAATAATTTAATGTTACTTCGATAGAAAACAATGGTTGAAGGTATTCTTGTTATGAAGAATAAACATGTTGAATGTGGAGCATGTGCACTTGACAAGCAACATAGAGAGGAATTTCATGTACATAAAGAGAAAAGATAGAAGGAAATACTTATGTGTGTCCTTCATTTTTGTGATCAATTTTGGTGGAAAAGAGCTACAAAAAAATAGAATGCACAAGTTGGGAAATGAATGGTTAATATGGCCAAAAATCAACACCAAAAAGAATAAAGCGGCAAGTAAAACATCCGACAGTTACATTGGTACTTGTCAAATCTACAAAAGAATGATTAAGTCACTAAGGTTTAAGAGACCAAGATATTGTGTACCAAACAGAGATAGATCTCATCAAGATGGTTAAAGTGGACCATATCAAATCAGCGTGACAAGATCGAAAGGGAAAAATATTATATATAGGACTATAAAGCAAGCCATGAAGAGAGAGATCAGGGGAGGGCTGAAATGCTATTGGAATTAGGACTCACATTCTACAAATATATTTCTTTATAATATTGATATAATTTTTAGTTTGTACTGGGAGTTTTGGAAGGAGATCTGAATATCTCTCTCTCAGTCCTTATTGATATGTATTTGTAATGATTGAGATAGCTTGGTTATATATATAAAAGAGATTGTTGTTGGGATTTATATATGTGTTTATGGATGAATGTGATTGTATTGCATGGATCCTTTCAAAAAATTCAATATCTTCTATTAAATTCACTGTTATGCATCTATTTATTTTTGCATAAGGGTTATTGAGTGTATATATGAATTTTTATAAGTTTAGTTTGTATTTCAATTAAGGAAATGAAGCTTGTCACCTCCTAAAACCCCAAAAAATCACTTAAAGTCTCAAGACACCTCGGGGGAGACCTTCTTCCCTTGTAGAAGATTGAAAATGTCAGTGACATGCTAGACTACCACAAGCCCTTTATTAGCACCCTGCGATTGAAACCTAGGTCATTGCAGTAAAAAAAATTGTCTAGCAAATGGTTTCGTTGTCAGGACCCAAAGATTAATTGGGGTTCTTAGATAATGGTGATTATGATTATCAAGAGTAGTATTCAAGAATGTAGGAAGAGAATGTTGACTCATTTGTTCATCAACTAGTTGAGTTATGGAAAAAAAATATAGATTGGGTTAGGGATAAGATTCTCTTTGTGGAGCCTACATGTGATCAATACGAGATATGTTGGTGTAAATTTCCTGACAAATTGTATCATTGGTTAAGTATATTTTGAAATAATTTTGGAACTAGAAGTGTTTGGTGAATCTTCTAGACTTGAACCACAACCAATCTAGCTTATTTACATCAGCTAGACCACAAATTTACAAGGGTTGTTGACTTTTGGGTATAGGCCACATTAGAGGGATATATCATCGATTTTGTTGCAAAGAACCATTAGGAATTTTTTAGGGCAGAAGCAGTGTTCAAGTATGAATTAAGAGGATGGTTGATAAAGGAGATTCCATTGTGGATTAAAGTTCTCGTGGTGGAAGAAATGTTTTTGTGATTTCAACAATCTAATATGGTGGTGTAAACCCTTGTATTGGGGGTGGGGCCCTTGGGAGAGGTGTTGGCTGGTTGTGGAAGATGAGAAGAAGTTGCGATGGATGGGGAGGAGTTGCAAAAAGAATGAGACATTAGAGCACTTAGAAGGTCGTGGATAGATTATAACTGGAGGGAGAAATTTTTTTGTGAGATTAGGATAAGATGATGATAGTTGTAGTAGATATGTGAAGTGTTGAGCAGTATGAGGTTATAGAGAGGACATATGAGTAGTTTAGAGTTGCAAAATGAGACCGTAGGAGGAGATACAAGAGATGCAATAGGAGAGAAAAATAGGAATAGGAAGGCCCATTAGGAATCAAAAGAAGCCTAAACACCAGAAACACTAAGACAAAATATTTGATTGAAACTTAACTAAACTAAGAGGGGGGTGAATCAGTTTAGTTCATTCGTGGACATTAAATTTTGTTTATTTTTCAATGGGTAATTTAACTATTAAATGATCAGCATACACCTTATGAACAACATATTTAAAACAAAAATAACATGTAATCATGTAAACCACAACATAAAAACAACACATAAAAGCATCACATATGGAGACGAATATAGGTGGAAACCCTTAAAGGGAGAAAACCACAACTTTTTTATTGTTGAGATCCAAATGAAAGCTCCTACTCCCTTATTACATTTGATTTTATGTAGGCTCCAACCTGCAAGAGGTTGCTACTTCAATTTTGTAAGCTTCAACTTGTAAGGAAGCTCCAACTCCCACCAATTTTCTGGAGGCTAAAACCCATAGTAGTCTCCTACCTCAATGGGATCCAACATGTTATTTATTGATATACAACTTGAAAGGAGACTACAATCCCCTAATACTTAAAGAAAAAATTGTGCAATAATGTACTAGTTACCTAGTCTATAAATCTGCATACCTCCATCTATGTCTCTACTTCTTCTTCTCTTCAAATCTTCTTCACGCCTGCTATATATGTGCTATGTAATAAAAAACTTGAATCAACTCTTACATTCTCAAAAACTCTAGCATTACAACCTTTCGATGTCACACATTTTTATAAATGAACTTTAATGGTTGTTAGTATTCCACACAAGAATTTAAAATGAACAACTTTGTCTCTTTGCATTCTACTCATTCATTTCGAAATTCTCCCAACAATTAAATATTAAAATACATAAGATGAAAATTGAAATATTAATACAATTTAAACTTAAATATTACAACAACCAAAGTCCTAATCAACTTTTAATGAGATTTATACATAAATCATATACAAGCCAACATCTTTACAACTTTGTTTTGCACACATTTTCCTTTGTCATAGCCTTACATCACAATATTCTTCATACCTTTGCCTTTGCCTTTGTATTTGTATTTTCCTTGCATCATGTATTGTCCTTGCATTGCAACGATCTCTACAACATAACTATCATCAACATCATCACAACATTGATCAACAATATGAAAAAATCATAATATGTGCATATGCAAGCAGTTCAACATATGTATATTTCTTTGCAATATTACCAACCTTTGCACCATAACCAACAACATAGAAGTATATGAAATATATAATGACAACATAAGTAAGAAGCCTTTAACAAAAATATCCTTTATGTCTTTGCCTTCACAAGAACCTCTGCATAACAAATTAATCAACAATATATGCAACAACATAGTGCATCAACACACGTATACCTCAATGCATCAACATCTCCATAAGTTATTCTCTAACAAGTAACATGCTCAGTTGTACTTGCTCACACACATATGATGACCACTCTTCTTGCCACTCCTTTGCTACTCTTTTTCCTTTACTACTCTTTTGTTTCTCCTTTTCCATTAATGAAAACAATTCCATCAATATCCCCCTTTGGCATTGATGAAAAAATAGTGTTTCTCCCCCTAATTTGTTATGAGAAGTATCTTCCTTACCTCTGCTTACCTCCCCCTTTTACATCAATGGCAAGGGGGTGCAGTTCAATGATTGTACAAATTCCATATGTGTAGTTCAGTGATTGTACAATTTCCATATGCGTAGATTCTCATGCATTGTCAACAAACAAGCTCGCCCTTAACTTTATAATAGTCTACTCTTCAATAAGATTTCATTTCATCTTGTTTATATATAATTTTTCATGTCAAGGCTCCAATATTTTGAAAAAAAAAATAGCAATAATATTTCTTACTATATTTCATTAATTTTCACATCGCCCCATGATTGAGAGAAACACGTAGGTCGTAGCATTTTGTTTGAGATATAACAACACAAGGATCCATTTTATACCGTGTTCATGAACATTACCACTTGTTGCACTAACTGATAGATGGGTTTCAGAGTATTCATAACTACATTTTCCAACACATGATTACCATTCAGGTAGTGACTAATATGATATCCTATCAGTTGATCTTATGTCACAATTGTTCTATCATTAGTAGGCTTTTTCTCACATGCAGGTTGAATGGAATTTGATAGTTCGCAAGAAATTCCATAAATACCATGCTTCACTTGGATTATACTCTAATCGCTTGATTCTTCGAGGTTCTTGAATTAGAAATATAATTTTATCATGTACTACCCATTGAAAGTAAACTAAAACTGCAAGAGTATGATAAATTGGATACCTTTCAGTTTCGTAGCAAAAGAAAATAGAGTTGATATAATGTATTAACACGCGCTCATATATATATATATATATAGATATATATAGATATATAACACTCATCATATAATAACACCATATCAACGCCAACAATCGCTGTCATACTAATACTAAAGCCATATACCAATACCAAAATGCCAATATTCAAGCCATTCATTGTGCCATTTATAATCTATAAGGTGCCATGACTAGAAACTATGGAAAAACAGGTTTTCCTGTTGGAATATTAACTACTCGATGGCTCCTCACACCCAAAGAATAACATTTCTAACAACTAAGAATGAACAACTCGAAGTTTAACAAGCATAAACAATCTCAAAATATTTTCTACAATCATCAATAAATTGGAAATATGGAAATCATTAAGAAGAGTGTTTCGATAACAAAAGATAAATTTGAAATTGAATGGTTCAGGCTACTAGAGGAACTCATTGACTGCTTCTACCAACTGGTGGCGATAGAGGTATACCCTTTCTAGTGTTTCATATATATTTATCTTCAAAGAATTTCTTCTCGTTTAGTGATTTTTACACAATATAAACTGGAAAATTCTACTTACAACATCTAACCCATTTGAATGTCAAGTTGAAAATAATATTTTATTGTTGCTCAGTCAGTAAGATACTGATAATTTTGATCCAATGCGGGAGGAAAAAGAGATTTTGATGAAATGGTCGCATATACGATGTGCAAAATAAAAATAAAAATAAAAATAAATATATATATATATATATAAAACACAACTTTTATAATATCTAACGTGATGCCAATAATTTGGTAATCAACGCACCATCTAATAATGAAATCATGAACACACCATATATATATTCCTTTCCATATGATAAAGCACCATTTATTAATTACATTGATATATCAAGCTATCAATATATAACGTATTGATATATAACACAGTCAATAATTCAGTCAGGCCCTTCAAAAAAATATAATATATAACGTTATAACACCTCTTTATCAATATAATTGCATCTACCAAGAACAATTGCTTCCTAGCTATAATTCTTGGTCAATATAACACAATAATAATAACGCTACCAACAAAATGATTTTGCTTTTGTCAATATAATGCTTATATTAACATCTATCTATTTCTGTTATCATTATCTCTATCGACCGGCCTGATGTATGTAAAGCACCTCTGGTATATAAAAATTAAATGATTTCCAGTGCAATTATGTCAATGTTGGCATTCTTCTCACCTAGCATTTCTATCCTTTGTCATTTTTCCATTCTGCTTCTGCCACCTCTATCATCTAGCATATCACTATATTTCCTTCACTTCATTCACTCATTCTTTGTAACTACTCTGCTTGGCATATGGAAAGGCTTCCTTCCTATCCTCAACAATGTCCTCTCCATCTTGTTTGCTCATTTTTCTGATTATGTGCCAATGATTGATTCTATTTAGCCTATCTCAATGTTTCCTTGGCTGCCCATTCATGCTCACTTTCGATCTCCTGACCTCTTTATCTCTACTACAATTGATTGCCATGTACTTAGATTTGTTTGCATTGAGCATGAAAAAAGTATATTTTATTTCTGATCATTGTTCAATACACTGGATGTACATGTATTTTTTATTAGATAATTCAACAGAGTTGTATTTTTCGTCAAAACTAAAATTCATTTTCATTATTTGTGTGGTGCCCTGCTACTTATTGCACCATAAAAAATAAATAGCATACTTCATATACAATTACAACTTAGATTTTAGCACTGAACCAATATCGATAATTCCTATCCGTGTTCGATTGCTTGAATACTTATATTGATTATGTATAAATAAGACAAAAATTCATAATATATTGTTAACTTGGGAGGTTAGATACACAAAGCTACTCACATGATCTTGAAAGAGACTTATACCTATACCATTGTTTAACAATTTTATTTTATTTTTTCTTCGAACACTTCTTTCCCCTGAGTAGAATGTTGTGGTAGCTTTTTATTGTTGTTACTTATTGTTGCTGCTCGACATTAATTTACACTTTCTACATTGTAAGTTGAGCTTCTGTCTTTTCTTTTTACATTGTTTGGACTTGATTTTACACCATTTGTTCCTCTCTTCAAATATATGTACAGTCTTGATCTTTCTTATGCTTCGATCTTTCTTGTTTCCTTGAGGTTTCTCTTCTATCTGTCTTTATCTCAATTTTTTTCATTTATATCCTCTCTCTTTTCCTCGATAATTCCTTTCAAGTCCTCTATCTCAGTCGTAAGGATGTAATGCTCTATGCTGTCATATTTTTCCTCTTATTCTTCCTGAAAAAATTTGCATTGAACTGATTGTTTTTGTTATTGTAGATGTGATTGATATATTGAGATTTCTTACATGTGAAGAGATCGCTTATTGTTGAAAATATTTCTATTAAAGTAGCATGAATCAAGACTATTTTGGCCATTTCCCTTATGCCAAAAGAATGAATTCCTTTGATAATGCCTTGATCTTCCAACTTTAACACAAATGAAGCTCCCAACCATGACCTTCACAGAGGTCCTTCATTCCAATCCAAAAGAGGGCTTCAAGTGAATCATTATCAACTATTCCACGAGGGTCGGTGAAATAACATACTCTGTGTTAGTATTATTGATTGTAGGGAAGTAATGTGGCCATAGCAACCACATGATAACATTGGGCACCGAAAAAAATAATGGGATGGTTCTTCATATCTGCAGCTAATAGATCGAGAAGAAAGTGATTAGTAAGTTATAGTCTCATAACCATGAAGAAAAGTATATTAGGTATGCCTGGGTTCTTGGGAGGAGATGCAAATGTGAGAAATAACTACGAATAACACGTAGTGATACCAAAGTTGAAATATTTGAATTTATATTTATTCTTCTTTTATGTCTTCGTTGGGTGGCAACTTCATAGCGATGTCACATATTTATTATTGACCATATTTATCATGACGATATTTCACTTTACTTGAGAGAAGGAACGTATTAAACCTGTGGATTTTTCCATAGAATTTGGGCTAAGGATTTACAAATGGTGCTTGAATATTACATAGAGCCAAAACCATCTTGATCGAGTAGACTGGTAGTATCATATCAACAACCATGTTTCTCTCTGGTAGGAGATGTTATTCCAACATCCACAAATGTCATGGAAATGATATTTCCACCTCCAATTATAAAATGTGATATGATGTGATGTTCAAAGACATTAACGACATGCAAATTATAAAAAATCATCTTTCTCTGGTTCTTACATGTGACATTTTAACTTTCTTAATGAAAACATTTTGTAAGTGGTGCATGCTATTATTTGGATTTAGAGTTCTTCAATGCCACTCTCTCCTTCTAAGATTTTGACCTTAATTTTAACTAAAAAATAAAGGCCTTTACTATCTTATCAATATTCTTTGTACTTTGATTATGGTTTTCTTCAGTTGCAATAACCATGTAAGACTTGCTCAAGGACACTATCACTAGCTAAATCATTTTTTTTTTCCAAATGGCCTATCTTCACTTGTTATGCTACCCACAACTAAAACACCAAGTCTTTCCCACACCTCATGTGAAAATTTGGTTTTCACATCTCTGTTGTTGGGTGATTTAATTGTCAGTTAAATCCCTACCATTAAATTGTCAACCCAAGGTTCGTGAACTGATGAGATATACATGTACTATATGTACTAAGTGATTATTTCTCAAAATAGATTAATCTAATGCAAGAAACTTGAAACTAATTACAAAGAAAATTAAATCAATCCAATCCAATCCAATCCAAACATAAAGAAATTAAATCAATCTTAACAAAACAACTTGAATCAAAATAACATAAAAGAAACTGAACTAAAGTTGCATAAATGAAACTACACTCGCTTAAAATGAAAATCACACTTGCTTAAAATGAAAATAACACTTTCTGAATTGAAAATCTCACTTGAATAAGATGAAAATAAATGAAATAACATAATTACACAATGTTACCAATATGTACAATAAATGTAAAAGGTGTGAAAATTGTGGCTGATGGGGGTCCTCCACTCCTCAACAAGCACACCAAATGAATATCAAAGCTTGGAGATCAAAGCAGCTATATGTATTCTAATAATTCAAATTTATTTTTCTCTATCCTCACTTTACCAATTACATCTTGTATAGAACTTGGAACTCTCTGTATGAAGGATACACTACTATTTATACAAAAACTTAAAATAACTAATCAATAAATATTGATTCATAAATATCTCTTATGGTTACAACCAATTACCTAAAAATATGAGATACAAATTTTCTCACACATCTTTAAGAGACACATATCGAAGCATTCATGATTTTTATCCTTTGAATGTGTTTAGTCAATGATCCAAATCTTCTACAATTATTCCACAAATCTTCATGAGTTGGAATTGAAATTCAAATTTGTGGTTGAGTATCCAAATAAAACCCTTCTAGAATCTTCAAAGAGACCTACAGTAGCATAAAACTCATACTACTTTTAGATAAATATGAAAACATGTTAATTTCCTAGCATTTAATCATAAATTCTCTTAAAATACTTAAAATAAATGACTTGTAAAATAATAATGATAAACCCATATGGTCATGAAAATGGTTATTAATGTAGGGTTATGGAGCTACAAAATATGCTAAAGAGTTATGGAATATGGTAAAATGATGGGAATGGGGGTAAAAGAGGATGAAATTTTGGAAGCCCAACATCTGCTTTATCATGCAAGGCATTCTTAGGCTGCTCCTTCCCTGAGATGTGTTGCTTTAACACTAACTTAATTATTCTTTTGCTTTCTTGAGCAACTCCCCCTGAGGCTAAGATGACTTTAATTTATTGAAGTCATTGACTTCTTCTTTTTCTTTCTTTTCCACACTTTAGTGGACTACCTTTTGTTGTATGTATCTACTTTGTTTGGTATACTTGGAGTTGCTTCCATCTTTTGCCTAGAACTCTTTAGGGTATATGTCAGTTTGCAGTCTTTGGGCATGTGGCTAAGATTGCTACACTAATAACACCTTATATAGCCAAGAAATGGAGCAAATGGTGTATGCCTTCTTGAGTCATTTATACTCTTCTTTACATACATTTTGCAATCAATTTCTTTATGTCCAAATATATTGCACAATTAATAGTAACCATAGAAATGATTTTTGTACCTGGTAGATGTTTGTGTTCCCTATTTTCTTGCTTAGGGAACCTTTTTGTTTATTGCATCTTTTGATGATTAGTCTTGGTTCACATGTTCTTACATTTTACTACTATATATCCAGGTTCAAGGCAAGAAAAACAGTTGACATATTTGAAGGGAGAAAATGACATTTTTGCAATGGATCCTTTATTCACTTCATTCTTTCATTTTTTATTTTGTTACTTTCCTTTGTTTATTTCCTTGCTATTCATGTTGCTTGTGACACAAAGTAAAACTATCAAATGAGAATTGTAAACTCAAAATGAGAACTCTATCCAAAAACCCCCAAAAAAACATGAAAAAATAACCTAAAAACGAAAAAGTGTTGATGTTGCGTCAAAATTTATTTTTTATTTTTATTTTTTTCAGGGCAAATTTTTAACATTGTTAGAAATGGTAGTGAAAACCAATTTTTTTATGCAAAAAGCACCATGAAGATGAAAATTGTTGATGCTGGAATAATGTCATTTTTTCTTCTTTTTTTAATAACGGCGTTAAAGGTAAAATATCATGACTCCACAAAACCTTAAAATTCCAACGATTTTCAAGCATGACATTAAAGATAAATATCACATCTTTGAAAAGACTTAAAATTCCAACATTTTTTAGGCATAATATTAAAGATAAAATATCATGTCTCTGAAAAGCCTTAAAATTCCAACAATTTTCAATCATGGTGTTAAAGAAAAAATATTTATAATTGTTTTCAATCATAGTAGTAAAGAAAAATATGACGACTTAGAAAAACCTTAAAATTTTGATAATTTTCAACCATGGAATTAAAATCAAAGATCATGACTACAAAAAGACCTTAAGCTTTCAACATATTTCAAACATTGGATTATGGAAAAAATTTATAACTAAAAAAAACTTTGAAAATGAACACCTTAATGAAATAGTCATTATACCATGAGTAATTTATTTTTTAAATGCTAAAGGTATAGAGATTTAAAATCTTACCTGATACAATTTGATACATTGCAACAAAAATTAAAATATTAACCATCAAATTGACACGCAGTGTAGGTGAACTTGATTCATTGTAATGAAAATTTAAAGACCAACCATTAAATTGATACATTATGAAGACAGACTCGATACATTATAACAAAAACTTTAATATCAACAACCAAAGTAACACATAATGAGATTGGGTTGCTAGTCGGAGATTGACATGAACCCTATAGACAAAAAAAATAAATAAATGAAAATGAAAAATACAAAAGAAAACAAAAAATAAAACATTGAAAAAAAAAACTAAAACTAAAGCCAAAAAAAATAAAAAATAAAAAAATAATAACATAATAAGTAAATAAAAATATATATTAAAACATAAAAAATAAAACATGACAAAAAAATATTAAAAAATATATTAAAAATACAAAAAAAAATTCAAACATTCAAAATGTCAAAATATAATATATATATATATATATATAACAAAATTTAAAATATAAATAAATTTCCAAAAAAAACTTAATTTAAGAAAAAAAAAAAAAAAAAAAAAACCAAATAAATAATACTTTAAATAATTAAAAACAAAAAACAAAAAAAACACCCAAAAATACATTAAAATGAAATTGAAAACATTAAATAAGAACATAAAAAATAATAGAAACATGGATAGAAAAACGAAAAAAATCAAAAAATCAAAGGAAAGAAATTATAAAAAATAACATTAAATTTATTTTTTATAAAAATACATTTGGAAAAAGTAAAAAACAAAAAATTTGAAAAATTAAAAAAATAACATTAAATTTATTTTTTATAAAAATACATTTGGAAAAAAGTAAAAACAAAAAATTTGAAAAATTGCGACGGGCCATTGGTGAGGCTTTTTCGATTCCTTGAATCAACGTCCATCTCTTATATATATATATATATATATATATATTTTGTATTTTTAATGTGTTTTATTTTAATTTCGTTTTGTTCTAAAAAGGTATTTTAAATTGTTTTTTTAATGGTTTTATTATTTTGAATATATATATATATATATATATATATATATATATATATATCCTATTTTTTTAATTTTGTGTATTTTATTTCTTTCTAACGTTTTTTTGTTATTTTTATTTAAAATTTTATGAATCATTCTTGGAAAAAAAAACCCTCAAATGTTAACATTTTTAGATATAATTTCATAAAAATATTATAAAATTTGCTATTTTTTCAAAAAAAATATTTATTTTTTTATAAAAACATTTTATTTATTAAGCAATGTCTTTCGGTATAAATCACATAAGAGAAATTTTTGGCTGACGCATTTCGAACCAGCAAGTGTGGTTCATCATCAGGACCAGATGAAGAGGCAGGCCAGAACAAAGGCTTAAATAAAGAGCAACGTAGAGACCAAAATTTCAAGTAACGGCTAGATATTTGAACAATAATATTCAAATTATGATATTAATTTATTAATATATTTAAAACAAATATTATTAAGTAACGACTATATTAAATGGATAGTTTTTCAAAAATAGTATTTAAATTATGATATTAATTTATTAATTTATTTTAATCAAATATTAATAAAAATTAAAACTAACAAGAATCAAAAAAATCAAAGTCAAACTCCAAACAAGGAGGGAAGTCAAAAATTATAAAAATGAGTCAAGGCCCTAATCGAGACAAGATCATTTAATAAATAAAAATAATTAATGGAAAATAAATAAAACAAAACAAAAATATACACAAGTCAAAAGAAATATAGATATTAAAAAAAATAATCAATAAATAAAACAGGGTCAACAATAAAATATGGGGTTGAGTCCAATTAAACAAATGACAAAAATACTAAAAATACATATCATTTTTAGTGAAAAAGTCCTAAAATATGTACTTTTAATTATATCTATATGTAAAATGTATATTTTTTTAGATAGAGAGGAGGAATGACCTATTACAAAGTTTTGTGAACCCAACGTTTCAGACTGCCAAGTGAGTCCATCATCAGGGGATGCAACAATAGATATTCTTCAACATTAATGATGAATCCAAGAGCTATGTATATTTTTTGTTGAGTGTTTAAAATTATTATTTTTTAGTGCCAATTGTTTTATGTATATTGAAGTATTAATTAACGATATATAAATATAGATAAAATCATAACCTCAAAATATTAATGTTATTATTTTTTTGAACTTTGCAAAAAAAATAAAAAAATTATTATATAAAAACATTGCAAAGAAAAACAAAAAATAAATGTTTGGAAAAGCCTTAAAACACAAACATCTTAGGATTAAAACAAAAATAGGAATACGACAACTTCAAAAATGGTTAAATAATCAACATTTGAAAAAATTGTGCATATTTAAGAAATAAGAAAATTTAAAGTGTCAAAAATATGTCTTAAAAAATGTTGATGCTTTTCAAAATTTGTATGAAAATCATGAACATTTAAAAAAAATTATCCACACTTAATGCATTAGAAAATTTATACTGTCAAAAATAAATCCTCTAAAAAAAGAAGTTGATGCTCCATCAACACTATTCAAAAGCAACATGAAAATCACTAACCTTTAAAAAAAAAATCATATTTGATACATAAGAAAATTTAAAGTGTCAAAAATATGTTCCAAAAGAAAATGTGTGTTCTCAATGAACAATTTTCAAAATCAGATGATTTTTTGCTACCCAAAAAAAATGAAAACTCGGTGCAATTCCAATTTGATAGTTTACCAGGTATTTCAAGGGTTGCATCATTATCCTCTATGTGTGTCTTTGATCTACAACATTTTTCTTTTGAGTTCTTCATGGAGACAATCTCCTCTTCTAACTTTTTAAACAATCTACTATTTTCATCTAGCTCACTTTTAGTTGAGAAAATCTCAGCCTCTAATCTTTCAAATTATACCTCTTTCTCCTTCAATTTAGTTTTCAACATCTCTTCTAATTTCCTTTCCTCTTCAAGTTTTGTCTTTAAGCTAATTCCTTGTACTCATTCTCTCTTTCATCACATATTTTTGACAGTTTCTTATGGTCTTTGCTTTCATTGGAAAGCCCGTCTATTTAAGAAAATGTTGATTTAAGCTTGACCTTTTCTTCAGGTAACTTTTCTTCATCTTAATTAGGTTCATTCACACTAGCAAAGGTCTCATTTGATTGGATGTTTTCCTTCTGAGAGACAATTTTCCCCTTCCTTTTTCTCCTTTTCTACACCGCTACTACTAGTATCTTCTTCATGTATGAGTTGCGATATATCCTATATTTCTTTTGTGGAATTTAAATATATTACCGTATCAAGATCTTTATTATGAATATTTTTATGCATTGCATATTTTTCCTTAGCATTCCATTATTTCTTTTAGTAGAGGGGGAATCATCTTTACTGTATCCATCACATACAAGCTTCCATACACCATATCCATAAGCTGTTAGTTCTACATTCACCTTATCTCTCCATTCATGGAAGTGTTCTGTACTAAGAACAAGTAGACTTTGATAGTCCGTGACTCAACCAAATCTACCTTCCAGCTGCTAGGCTTACACAGAAGGAGCTTTTTTCTTATACAAATTGGTGGAAACTTAACTAAACTAAGGGGAGGGTGAATCCGTTTAGTTCATTCATGGACATTAAATTTTCATTATTTTTCAATTATTAACTAATTTTTATATGAGTATCATATACCTTATGAACAACATGCACTCATGTAATCCATAACATAAAATCAACACATGTGGACATCAAATATCAGTGGAAACCCATAAGGGAAGAAAACCACGATTTTGTTATTGTTGTGATGTAAAGGAAAGCTCCTAATCCTTTATTACATCTAATTTTCTTTAGGCTCCAACCGAAAGGAGGTTGCTACCTCAATTATGCAAACTTCAACTTGTAAGGAAGCTCCAACTCCCACCATTTTTTTGTAGGCTACAACCCACAGGAAGCTTCTACCTAATAAGCTCCAACCTATTATTTATCAAGTTGCAACTTGAAAGGAGATTATACTCCCCTTATACATAAATAAAACAATATGCAAGAATGTACTAGTTACCTGGTCTATAAATGTGCATACCTCTCTCTACCTCTACTTCTTCATCTCTTTAAATCTGCTTCACATCTGCTCTATATGTCACTAGGCAATAAATGACTTGAATCAACTCTGACATTCTCAAAAGCTCTAACATTAAAACCTTTCAACCTCACACATTTTTACAAATGAACTCTGATAGTTGCTAGTATTCCACAAAATAATCTGAAATGAACAACTTTGTCTGTTTGCATTGCATTCATTCTTTTCCAAATTCTCAACGCTTAAATATTAAAATACATAATATGAAATTTGAAATATTAATACAAGCCACCTTTAAAGATTACAACTTCCCAATTACTAATAAGATTTTAATTAGCTTTATACATAAAAGAAATATGTAAGCCTACATCTTCGCAACTCTGTTCTGCACACATTTTCCTTTGTCATAGCCTTGCATCACCCTATTCTTCATGCATTTTCCTTTGCCTTGCATCACAACAATCTCTACAACATACTACATCTCACAACCATAATGCATTAGGCCATACCAAGCATCAACCTCATACATCAATCAACTCCTTCATTAGCAACACCTACAATGCACAAACAACCTTGCAACACAATGCACACATTAGCCTTCAAATCAACCTCATGCATAAAACATATGCAAGCCTTAAACATAAAACATTCACTTTCTGCAATAGATCTGACCTGAAAATATATGATAATGAAAATATACCCAAGAAATAACAAGTTCTGAATATAGAAATGCTTTACTTTATTAATATCAAACCCTTGAGGTAGGGCAACACCACACATTCACTCCTTAAGGAAGGAGAACACTCCACAAGCCATATGCTTGTCCATACAATAATCATTGACATCTCTCAATGGGGAGTCTCTAGCCTCTATATAGGCCTCATACATACAATACCATGGGTCATTACCGTGGTTCCCTCAATACCATCTATCTAATACAATGGGCTTATTATATTATTGCTAACTACTTGTGGTCCCTTACATGATACGGGTTAACCACTTTATTTATTACTATGGGCTTGATTGACTCTTTACTAACTATAACTATGACTCAACCCTATTACATAAATAACGTGGTTAAGGTTGGACCCTAACACTTTCCAATGCCATATCTTTTTTCTCTGCAACATGTCAGGTCAACAACATATCCCTCTGCAACATATATTGTGGCATATCACACACTTTGCCTTAATATCTTTGCAACACTGATCTTTGCAATATTTTTCACCAAACCATTCAACAATTACAGCCATAACTATCATCAACATCGTCACAACAATGATCAACAATATGGAAACATCACAATATATGCATATGCAAGTAGTTCAACATATGTATATTTCTCTACAATCATAACAACCTTTGCACCATAGCTAGCAACATAGCAATATATGATGACAAAATAAGTAAGCAACCCTTAACAATAAGCTCCTTCATGCCTTTGTCTTCAAAAAAACATCATCATAAAAAATCAATCACTAATATATGCAACAAAATAGTGCATCAACTCAAGTATACCTCAATCCATCAATATCTCCATAAGTTATTCTCTGACAAGTAATATGTTTGGAATAATACTGAGGGGACGGGGTGGGCGGGGCGTGGAGGGTCGGGTGAATCAATATTTACAAATCAATAACTTTTTCAATTTCATAATCAGATTTATGTATGATACTTCAGTGAAGGGAACTTGCATGTGCACGCAACTATTCTTAAGGAAACCAGCATATAATCAATGAACTTATGATTTAGTTAATTCATCATATGTTGATCTTTAATCAGTGCATCAATACTTTATTAAACATTAAACAATAACCATGTGCAATGATAACAGAATAAACCATCACAAATAAGCAACACACATGAACACCAAGATTTAATGTGGAAACCCAATGCGGGAGAAAAACCACCTGTTGTTGTTGTCTCCATCTTCTTTTTTATATAAATAATAAGTTGTTTACAATCTTTTACTATTGCAGACTCATACCAGTACACAGGCACCCACCTGCAGAAGGCTACAACCTTCTCTCATTCTCTAGGTTCTACTGGAAGGGAGCTACTACCCCCTAGCTCTTGTACAAACCGATATGTTTACCAGTATGTAGGCTCTGACCTACAAAAGGATACAACCTTCACTCATTCTCCAGCTACTATTGGAAGGAATCTCCAACCCCCTGATCAAATCACCAGCCACTATTGGCAGGAAGTTTCAACTTCCTCGCTGAAGGCTCCAACCCTTAGTATCCTCCAAGGACCATGTTTCATAAATATTTAGATCGGATACTCCTGGAACACAACAACACAATATGAAGGCCACGTTTCATCCAATTTTCATACTGGACCCATAAGTAACATTGAATCTCAAAATCAATCACCATTGCAATACATCCAACAAATGCATCTGCATCAACCAATCAGTGAAACCCAATCATTAACTTCTGAATCAACCACAATTGAATCAATCAATCACCTTTGACATAATCAATAATCACTTTCTAAATCAACCAATCATTGAACCTCTGACACAATCGAATCAACCATTCATTCAAAACCTAATTAATTGATACTTAATCAAGATACAACCAATCAAATGGAATAGTCAAATCACTATAACCAGAACACAGATCTGAACCCAGAACACTGCATCAACAACCAGAACCAACTGTAACCTCAAAAATCATGTGTCAAAATGTATACGCTACTTCAATGAATCCATCCTGCATGTATACACTACTTCCTTTAACCCAACCTGCGTATACCTCTAAGAATACTGAATCATAAAACTTCTAAATCAAAACTCTACCAACCAATGACATTCTAAAGATTTGTTGTCATATTACAGAGATCTAGACAGTCAGCAGTAAATATCACCCTTCTCACTTAATCAATCAATCAATCATAATCAATCTCCTTATGCATTCAGTTATACTTTCAGATCTAAGAAGACATCATTGATAGATGACAGTAAAACAACAACACTGATTAGATAGATTAGTCATCTCTGAACAACATAATTTTATTTTTCATGCGCTACTTGGAAGTGTCGAACCAGCATGTATATGCGTCTTCACCAAGGTGAACCAGCGTACAGATCTGCAGATAAAAACTTATAACTTCGCAGCTATTCCAATCTTCAAATATACCCATATCATAGCACAAAACATTTGTTAGCACTCAGATCTAACCTATCCATTAAAAGATCTCATAATGATCCTGATCCATCATTAGATCTCATCCATCATCAAACACTCAGGTGCATACTTAGTCCAGATCAAGCAAAATCAAAAACCCATAACATGCATAATTTCTTTTGATCTAACACCTCATAAGATATTCATTACTTGTGTTGTAAGCCCTTTGATTTTCTCCTTATATAGTTTTAGCCTTTCTCAATACCTGGAATCAAAACAACACTTAAAACCTGTGGTATTCTTAGACAGGATCAAATAACTGTTACTCCGCTCAATATTGTGGGTTAATACTATGGTATTGACCCTTGGTATTCTTTCACCCTAATTTCCTTAAGTTTTCATCCCATATGCGCTTTTCCTCTTTTGAAAGTTAGTGCATGGTATACGCTCTCTTTAAATAGTGAACCAGCGTGTATACACTCTTTTTGTAGAGTGAACCCGTGTCTACAACTTAACATACCTGAAAACATCCTTTTTCTTCAACTTCTTGATTCTGATATGTAGTCCTTTGTTCCAACATCCTATTCTTTTGTACCATTTCCCTGTCACCTCTAGATTGACCTAGTAATATGTGTTTTTCCATCATACATCATTTCTGAACTGATTTCACTGAACTGCCCTGCATTTTGTCACATCATATTTATGCTTTTATCAATTAGTCCATTCATCAAATATCAAGGACAACACACACTAACAGTCTCCCTATATCAAACCTTTGACCATTATTCTCTTCCATCATTATGTCACCTCTGACCTGTAGATTCATCTCTGTTCCATCATTCTATCACCTCTGATCTACCCTATAGATTCATCTATTTTTCATATACTTGTTCTGCTATAAGTGGGTTGCCATCAAGTACAACAAATGCATCATAATGCCAACAATCTACCCCCTTGGACTTGATGGCAACTACTTTGGTGTTTGGTCACCACAACCTGTAAATAACACCAATTTGTTCTAAACATCAAGCTACTATTTAAAAACCAAGCTACTCTCCACCTTTAACATCAAGGGAAAAGGGTTGACTCATCAATTTTAATTGAAGAATTCCATATTTGAACAGTTGAATATGAACATTGATCATGCTCCCCCTAGGCACATGTTTAATTCTCTGATTAAAATCCTGACCCTTTGTACATGCTGTGATCTGAAAATGAGATCTTAGATTACTTTTAAGGTATTATAAACTCATGTGCATGGATTTGCCTATATCACTTGGTGCAATGGATCAATAAGATTGTGAATAATATAGACAATGATCAGTTAGAGAAACATAATAGACATACACACATCACATAGCAAAATAATCAAGGAGTTCACCCAAAACTCCTGGGCTATGTCTCCTGGTCCAGCCTTCAGTGATGACCTCTCTATTATGTCTTCAAGAGTAGAGTTTTACAAAAGTGAGATCGATTTGAGTCTCAACACAACAGATACAAAATAGCATAAGTTTACTTGAATCCCTCAAGTTTCTCTGAGTGCACAGACTCTCCCTCTCGCTTTATGTCTCTGTCTTCTCTCTGTCTCAGCACTGCCTGCCCCCATCTCTGTCATTCAGTGGCTTTTAAGCCATTCGGTGTTTGTCTATTTGTTTTCCCCTTCGGGCTCTCTAGCTCCAGGCCTCTGTTTGCTCAAATCCCCTCTGAGCTTTAAACAATCATTGTTGAACATATTCAGGGATGGTGGCCACCTGTTTTGTAGTGGAAGGGACCATTGGCGCATTAGAAATCCCAAAACAGTTGTTCTCTGTTTACACAGAGAAATACACAACAATACTGTAAAAATCCACCAAAACACCTTTTTCCGGACTTGAAATTTTATTAAATCTGCCCTAAAGTCCATCAGGTCCACCTTTGTATCGCTATCGCAAGTCGCTTGGTCCTAGTTCCTTTATATTTGGGTTTATTATGAAAAATCCCGAATACAAAGAAAATCCTAACAAAATGGCTTCATTTTGGACTTCAAATATTTTAATATCACATTCATAACCCTTTCGGGTTCGGCCATATCACATGTCGCATCTCTCTGTTTGGCTTTCGATCGTTGATTGCATCAATCAGCCTTATCGGATATCGGCGCATCGCCCCTTTATACAGTTTCGATGTGATATTCTGATATCGCAATTGCATATTGCTAATCCCTCAGGCCACAGTTAAGTCCCTTTGTACATGCATATAAGCGATGTGATATAGCACAGATAGATCTGGACCATTGGATCTATGTGCTTGACCGCCATCGTGATTTCCATAAGGTCACACCCAATTAACTCCACCTGCCACCGCTAATTGCGATATGCTGATCAGATCTGGACTGTTGATCAGCCAAATCGGATGGCTCCTGTGCATGGTTGTTCAAGCCTCCGATAGACTCTATTTTTGACCATTTTTCATGTTTTTTCTCTCCCGATAGTATAATCCACCTTTTCTGAAGGTTTTTCCTTCGTGATAGTTTTTGATCTTTGAAGACTTAGAAGGTTTTTAGGATCCCTTTTGGATCACGCCTTCCCACTAAAAATCTTTTGGACCACCAAAAGTCGGTTTTTAAGAATCGATCAAGTGTGAATGCAACTTCCTCACTTGTCCAATCTCTATCCATCGTGCACTGCTTGGTTTTGAACCTTTGAGTCTGATTCTCAGGTACTCAACATCCCCTCTGCGCGTAATTCTCACCTTCCTGTCTAGAACTGTGTCTTCTTGCAACTCATTGAGATATTCAGGCAACAGTTCATCAATAAAAGGCAACTCACTTTGCTCTTCAGGATCTTCAATTAGTGAAGGTTCATACAGTCTCAAGTTCTTTGCATTAATGACTGAATAGATATGGATATAAGCTGGAAAATCAAGCTGAAAAGCATTTTCACCAATTTTCTCAAGTATCTTGAAAGACCCATACCTTATTGGCTTCAGCTTCTTACCTTCACCTTGCATTTTGTCTTTGCTGATGTACAACCAGACTTGATCACCAACTTGGAAGCTATGCTCAATTCGATGCTTATCAGGCCTTGCCTTGTACTTGGTTTGGCTTCTTTCTAGCTATTCCTGCACTACCTGGTGAATTTCTTGGATCTGTTCAATGAACTTGGTTGCTTTGTCCACATCATTGTGTCCATCAACTGCTATGTCTTTTGCAAAGACAAAATCCAAGGGAGACTTTGGTGTAAAACCAAAACAAGTCTCAAAAGGAGATCTCTGAGTAGAAGAGTGCTTGGTATGGTTGTAAGCATGTTGCACATAACACGAATGTTCATCCCAAAGCTTAGGATGCTTGCTGCAATAGCCCCTGAGTAACTGGATCACTGTCCTGTTGACTACCTCTGTTTGGCCATCTGTTTGTGGATGAAATGTTGTGCTCTTCTTCAATCTGGTGTCCATCAATTCCCACGGACTTGACCAAAAATTCCCAACAAATCAGGAATCTCGATCAGATACAATAGAAGTGAGTAACCCAAAATGAACCCATACATGCTAAAAGAATAACTTCGCTGTTTGTTCAGCTATAACCTGCTTGTTACAAGGTATCAAAATACACATTTCGTTGAACCTATCCACAATAACATATAAATAATCATGACCTTTTCGAGATTTTGGCAATCCCCCAACAAAGTCCATGGAAACACTTTCCCAAGGACAAGAAGGAACTGGAAGTGGAGTGTACAAGCCTATTTTTCTATTACTAGGCTTGCTTTTAGCACACATAGTACACCCTTTAATATATCTAGAAATTGTTTCATGCATTCTTGGCCAATAACAGAACCTTTGTAGCTGTGCAACTGTTTTACTTACCCCAAAATGACCTGATATAAGAGAAGTATGTGCTTCTCGGATTATGTTAACTCTTTCAGTTTGTGGAATGCATAACTTTCCAAAATGATACAAGTGTTGGTCCTTAACATAATAATCCAATTCTTCTACTTGTTTCCATGACTTAAAGTTGCATATACATCTTTAAAATCTACATCTTGAGCATATTGTTCAATGTAGCTTTTATGCATTACTGAGTTGTGCTTAAGTATAGTAGATGCATTTATTATTGGTCTTGATAGCATATATGCAACCATATTATGTATGCATTTCTTATATCAATGACAAGATGAAATTGTTGTATAAAACCCATCCACCTATAATGTCTTGGTTGTTGCAATTTAGTTTTTGAGTGCAAATATTGAAGTGGTTGATGATTTGTATGTATGATTGTTTTTTTGCCCATTAGGTAACGTTTCCATTTTTTTCACACTCTGCACTAATGCATACAATTCTTTATCATATGTGGGATAATTAACTACTGCAGAATTAAATGTCTCAGAATGATAGCATATGGGTTTACCGTGTTGCATCAACACTGCTCCCATGGCATAGTCACTAGCATCTGTTTCAATCCCAAATGATCATTGAAGATTTGGTAGTGCTAGTATTGGTGTTGTACTAATTTTTTATTTTAAGGTGTTGAAGGCTTTCTGATGTTTGCCACCCCACTGAAACACCTTGTTCAATCCTATTAAAGCATGTAAGGGAGCTGCAATCAAGGAAAAGTTAGCAATAAACTTTCTCCAATATTGCACTGCTCCTAGGAAACTCCTAACTTCTGTAGCAAATTTGGGTTTAGGCCAGTTCAAAATGACTTCAACCTTAGAGGGATCTATCTTCAATTCACCACCCCCTACAATATGACCCAAATAATTTAAAGATGTTTTGTCAAATTCACATTTTGATAACTGCACATGGATATTTTTTCTTTTCAAAACATCTAAAGTCTGCTTTACATGCTTCAAATGTTCTTCCCATGTTTAACTGAAAACAAGAATTTCATCTAAATATACAATTATAAAATCATCAATAAAAGGTCTGAGTACATCATTCATAACTCTCATGAAAGTGGCAGGAGCATTAGCTAAGCCAAAAGGCATAACCATTCATTCATATAGCCCTTGTTTTGTTTTGAAAGTTGTCTTCCATGCATCTTGTTCTACAACTCTGACCTGATGATAGCCACTACGCAAGTCTAACTTGGAAAAGTAAACTGCTTCTTTCAACTGATCTAATAGATCATCAATGTGAGGAAGAGGATAATTATTCTTAATCGTTATTTTATTCAGTGCTTTATAATCAATGCACATCCTCCACGAACCATCTTTCTTTCTCACCAGTATGATTGGAGATCCACATGGTGATGTTCTTGGTCTTATGAACCCTTTATCGAGCAGCTCCTGTACCTGCTTCTTGATCTCTGCATTCTCTAAAGTGGATAACCTATACATTCCGATGTTAGGCAATGGAGCATCTTGTTGCAAATGAATATCATGTACTATTTCCCTATTGGGTGGCAGACCTTTAGGTTCTTGAAATAGGATATCATATTCTAAAACAACTTTATCTAAATTGGCTTTCTGTTTAGCATCACAGCCTTCAAATACATTGGTTTTATCAAGGTTCTTTTCCTTTACAACCATTAGTAAAAATTGCTTGCATGAATTTACAATTTTTTTCATCTGTCGTGAGTTTATGAGAGAATAGTAATTTCTGAGTTTGTGAGTTCTTACAATATATTCTATTCCATCTTTGGTGAGTTGATACTTATTTTCAGCTCTATAGAAAATGGCTTTTCTATCATACAAGTAAGGACTTCCTAAAACAATACCACATATATCCAAGGGAACTATATCTAACTCAACCTCATCTACAAATGTTGACCCAATAGCAAACCTAAGTTTACATTGCCTAGTCACTTGTAGATTTTCTTTATCACATACCCAACCTAATGGATATGGCTTCTGGTGAGGTGTGGTTAGTAATCCCAACTTCTTTACAATTGCTTCAGAAATAAAGTTTACTTGTGATCCACTATCAAATAAAGTATCAATATTTTGATGCTTGGAAATAACTCTAATATGAAAAAGCTCATGCCTTTTCCTCTCATTTTCTTCATCATCAATAGATTATGCAGAATTACTTGTAGATGCTTCAGAATTTTTACCTTTTATACCTGTGGCTGTGATTGTTGTTTCATCACCTGAGTTTGACCCCAAGTCTTTCTGAATAGCAACAACAATCTTCTTCTTCTTACCCCGAAACTTCTTAAGTTTCAGCTCCGGATGCAAAGACCAGCAGTGTTCATCATCGTGTCCATCCTTCTTGCAATGAGTGCATGAAGGTTTGTCTTTCTCTACTGTGTTTTTCTTCCTCTCCTTCCATTTCAACTTCTTTTTTTCTTGTTCTTGCTTGCAAATGGTTTTGATGATCCCCCAATCTCTAGGTTCACATTCTTGCCTCTAGCCTCTAGATGTGTAGCTTGAACTGATACATCATCTAAGTTAGTGGGATTAAACATGAGGATGGTGTGCCTCAAATAGTTATGCAGACCACCTATATACTTCAACAAAGTTTCAGGTGAGTCTATAGAAATGCCTAGAGTTAAATCTCTTTTTCTAAATTCTTGGTATAACTTTGTACACTTTGGCCCTTTAATTGGAGAAGAGTTTGCCAACTCATCATTGCTTGCTGCATATAAGCTAGTGGATAGAATTATTTTTTAATGGCAGAAACAAATTCATTCCAGGTAGAAAGAATTTTACCATGTTTCTTTAGATCAGCTTGTGTCTTGCCTTCCCACCACACTAGTGCAGTTCCTCCAAGGCAAAGGCTAGCCAGCTGAATCTTTCTCCTTTCTGAATCAATGTTCTGCACCCTGTAATATACATCAATCTGTCTAATCCAATTATCTAGCTTTTCTGCATTTAATTCTCCATCATAAATTGGCAAATCAAACTTTACATCTAATTTAATCAAAGAAGTTTTATTCTTTTTCTTATCAGGGCTAGCTTTATGTGAAGAAGATAATGAGGATGGTGAAGGTGATGATGGAGTAGATGGTGGAGAAGGCCTATCTTCTTTTCCTTTGCCTTTTGGATGTGAAACTAGAAAGAGGTTCCTTTCCTCCTTTATCTAGTTGAAGTGTTGAAGTGCTTTCACCTCAACCTTTCTTAAACTCCTAATACATCTCTTCCACCATGGCTCACATGCCCATAAAACTTTCCATGAATTGGGCTTCTGATTCCCATGGAGTTTCTTCTCCCATTCTCCTTTGAGAATAGAGTCTCCCAATCTCTAGATTAGCCTCAACAAGTTCTCCTTCTCCTAGTTTGAGCTTTGACATAGTTAGCATTCAAAAATCTAGAACAAGCTTGTCTAACCTTAACAAAACCAAAACCCAAAAGCTGTGATACCACTTGATCTGAAAATGAGATCTTAGTTTACTTTTAAGGTATTACAGACTCATGTCCATGGATTTGCCTATATCACTTAGTGCAACACATCGATAAGATTACAAATAATATAGACAATGAGAAGTTAGATAACATAATAGACATACACACATAACACAGCAAAATAATCAAGGAGTTCAACCAAAACTCTTGGTGAACTCTCTATTATGTCTTCAAGAGCAAAGATTTACAAAAGTGAGCTCAATTTGAGTCTCAACACAACAGATACAAAACATCAGGAGTTTACTTGAATCCCTCAAGTCTCTCTGAGTACACAAACTCTCCCTCTCACTTTCTGTCTTTGTCTTCTCTCTGTTTCAGCACTGTCTAGCCCCATCTCTGCCATTTAGTGGCTTTTAAGCCAATCGGTGTTTGTCTATTCGTTTTCCTCTTCGGGCTCTCTAGCTCCCAGCCTCTATCCGCTCAAATCCCCTCTAAGTGTTAAATAATCATTGTTGAATGTATTCAAGGATGGTGGCCACCTGTTTTGTAATGGAAGGGACCATCGACGCATTAGAAATCCAAAACAGTTGTTCTCTGTTTACACAAAGAAATACACAGCAACACTGTAAAAATCCGCCAAAATGCCTTTTTTCCAGACTTGAAATATTATTAACTTTTCCCTAAAATCCATCGGGTCTGCCTTTGTATCGCTATCACAAGTCGCTCGATCCCGGGTTCCTTTGTATTTGGGTTTACTATGAAAAATCCCAAATACAAAGAAAATCCCAACAAAATGGCTTCATTCTGGACTTCAAATATTTTAATATCGCATTCATAACCCTTTTGGGTCTAGCCATATCGCATGTCGCATCTCTCTGTTTGGCTTCCGATCGGTGATTGCGTCGATCGACCTTATTGGCGATCGGTACATCACATGGTCATTGGCCTCTTGGCATCACCCCTTTATATAGTTGTGATGAGATATTGCGATATCGCAATCGCATATTGCTAATCCCTCGAACCGCGATTAAGTCTCTTTGTACACGTATATAAGTGATACGATATAGTGCAGATAGATCTAGACTGTCAGATCTGCACGCTTGATAGACGGTCCTCATCTAATCACACTTGACCGCCATTGCAATTTCCATAAGGCTGTGCCCGATTAACTCCGCCTGCCACCACCAATTGCAATATGTTGATTAGATCTAGACCGTTGATCGGCCAGATTTGACGGCTCATGTGCAAAGTTGTTCAAGCCTATGATAGACTCTATTTTTGGCCATTTTTCATGTTTTTTCTCTCCCGATAGTGTAATCTGCCTTTTGTGAAGGTTTTTCCTTCGCGATAGTTTTTGATCTATGATCCGGACTTAAACAGGAAAGCAAAAAATTACAGAGATAACCATAAACACAGATATGCAGCGGAAATAATAATTCATTTCATTAATGTAAAATACTGAAATATGCTTACAATTAGTAATGGAAATAAACTAGCTAGGGCGATGGTAGCTTATCTCTGAGAAGAGATGTGGTGGCTACATGCCTCTGAACTGTATTACAATGAGGCTCGAAGGCCAATTTATTGTTGAGAAACAATGGAAAACCCTTAAAATTCCAAAACCTAACCCTAGAAGATGAAACGCCAACTGTGGGCCCCGTTTGCGTAAATTGGTACACCAACTTCCCGAGGTCGTAACTTTGGCATACGATCTCCATTTGACGCGTACAATAGCTCGTTAGAAATATCTATCCAAGCACTACCACTTTTGGAGGCAACATCAATCCATGGACCCATGTTGCCCTAGATTTCCCAAAAAATGTCATTTATGGCCTCAAAACGGCTCCGGAAGTTCACGACCCGAAAAACTGCTAAAAATAGTAAGTTATGCTACAGTTAAGGAAACTGAAAATGCTGAGAGAAACAAAGGTGGGGGTCCAGGTGGACTTGGCAGGTGGCCACCAATATCCACCTGGATCATTCCTCCCCCCTTAGGAAGCAATGGTCCCCATTGCGTTGAGTTCCTCCATTAGATGAGGAAACTTTTGGTGAACTTGTTCCCTGGTGAGCCACTTGCCCTGGTGAAGGAGTTGGCCTGGTTTGATAACTCGATACAGTTGGATATTCTTTTGGCGAGTGTTCTTGATCTGTGTGTCCATGATCCAATCAGTTGCAACTTGTTCCATGCAATCTGGATTTAATTCTGCGGGTGTGAGCTATTCTGCAATGTCTAATGTGTCTAGCAATGGTGGAAAGTATGGCCGAAGGCGGTCCACATTGAACACTGGGTGCAGGCCAAGGAATGGGGGAATGCTGAGCTCAAATGCATTGTCTCCCATAGCCTTAGTAATGGTGTAAGGACCATATCTGAGTGGTCTCAGTTTCCGATAGGCTCCAGTAAGGTGTTCCTTTTGCAAATGCAACCAAACTTTGTCGCCCATCTGAAACTTGAGTGGCACCCGATGTTGATCATGTCGTTGCTTGTACTTGGAATTTGATTTCTCTAGAATTTCATGGACCTACTGGCGAATATGTTGGATGCGCTCAATGAAGCTGGTGGCCTTATCTGTTTCGGACTGGACATGAGCTAAATTTATGTGAGTAGCTGCAAGTGGCATGGCCACATCAATGGGGCATAGTGGCTGGAATCCCAAACCCACCTGAAAAGGGCTATGGCCAGTGGAGTTTTGAAGAGCTCGGTCGTAGCTGTGTTGAACATAGGGGAGGCTCTCGTCCCATGTGCATGGATGCTTTGAGTTATACATGTGCAAAATGTGCACAATCATCCTATTGACAACCTCTGTCTGGCCATCAGTTTGAGGATGGAAGGCTGTGGACTTCGTGAGTTTGGTGTCCAGCATTGACCAGAGACTGGACCAAAATGTGCTGAGGAACTGACTGTCCCGATCTGAGATGATAGACTGTGGGATCCCAAAGTGCACCCACACTCATTCAAAGAAGAGTTTAGCAGTGGCTTCTACTATGATATTCTTCTTGCAGGCCGCCATAATGGCCATCTTCGAGAACCTGTCGATGACCACAAAAACACAGTCATTTCCATGCTTAGTGGAAGAAAGGCCTGACATGTAATCCATGGAGATGGATTCCCAAGGTCGACCAGGGGTAAGCAATGGGGTATAGAGGCCGTGCTTCTTGATGGTCGGTTTGGAAATGACACAGGCAGTACATGATCTGATGTACTTCCCAACATCCTGCCGAAGATTCGGCCAATAGAAATAATTTTGCAGTACTGCCACTGTTTTCTCGACCCCGAAATGCCCAGCAGCCCGACTGTAGTGTGCTTCCCAAATCATCTTGGCACGCTCGCTTGAAGGAACACAAAGGTGACCCAGGTGGCATAACAGGGCATCCTGGAGGTGAAAATCTGGAACATGCCGACCCCCCAAGAGTGTCTAGTATGTGTGGCTGAATTTTGGGTCGCTTTTGTAGAGAAGTGGCTAATCAGAAGTCTCGTGCCCACAAGAGTTGAGCATGGTGGTTAACGCCATGATTGGTGGTCGACTGAGGCAATTTGCAACATTATTGGTGCTTCCCTTCTTATACTTGATATTCAAGTGGAACTGTTGCAGGTATGTAGACCACTTCTGATGGCGATCATTCTGCAATTTCCCTTGGGTTTGTATGAACTGTAGGGGTCGGTGGTCTGTGTGGATCACCGTTTCCTTCCCCAAAATGTAATGCTTCCATTTTCGGCAGGCCGGCACAATGGAATACATCTCTTTATCATAAGTGGGGTACTTCCGGACAGTGTCTGAAAGTGTTTCATTGTGATATGCCACTGGATATCCATGTTGCGTAAGGACTGCCCCAATAGCATAGTCAGAGGCATTTGTCTCAACCTCAAATGGTTGTTGTAAATCTGGTAATGTGAGCACTGGTGCCATGCAGAGGCGATCCTTCAACTCTATGAATGCCTCCTGTTGAGATTCAGACCAAAAGAATTTTGCTTTCGCACCTCCCTTGGTGACTTGACTCAAGGGCAAAGTAATATGAGAAAACCCCAACACGAACCTGCGGTAGAAGTTGGCAAGACCTAGAAAGCTGCGGAGCTCTATTAGAGTGGTTGGAGATGGCCAATCCCGAATGACTTGGATCTTGTCTGGATCCACATGCACCCCCTGTTCATCAATGACGTATCCCAGATACTGAACCTGGGTCATGCCAAAAGTGCATTTCTCCAAATTGGCACATAGCTTGTGTTGCCGCAGTGTTTGGAGAACCTGTCGGATGTGGTGGAGGTGCTCTTACCGACTTTCGATAAAGGTCAAAATGTCATCCAAGTATACTACTACAAATGAGTTGGTGAATGGCCGCAAGATGTCATCCATTAGCCTCATGAAGGTTGCAGGAGCATTCGTCAATCCAAAAGGCATAACCAACCATTCGAAAAGGCCCTCCTTGGATTTGAAGGCAGTCTTCCACACATCATAGGGTTTGATTGGTACCTGGTGATATCCTGACTTCAAATCGATCTTGCTGAAATATTTCGCCCCCTTTAGCTGGTCCAGGAGGTCATCAATCTGCAGGATCGGGTACCTATTACAGATAGTGATCTTGTCCAGCACCCGATAGTCAATACAGAGTCTCCACGTCCCATTCTTCTTCTGTACCAACACGATCAGGCTCCCACAAGGCAATGAACTCAGACGGACGTGACATTTCTGCAGGAGGTCCTGAATCTGCCTCTTGATTTCATCGTTCTCCAGAACGGAGCGCCGATAAATTGGTCCATTGGGTAGCGGCGCACCTGGGGTCAGATCAATGGAGTGCTTGACCTGAAAGTGCAGAGGAAC
Organism: Pinus tabuliformis; assembly: GCA_031772625.1. Lineage (NCBI taxonomy): Eukaryota > Viridiplantae > Streptophyta > Pinopsida > Pinales > Pinaceae > Pinus > Pinus tabuliformis. The sequence goes on along the minus strand of CM062815.1, from coordinate 374,670,223 downwards.
CCCTACGGGGGAGCTGAAGATGTCTTCATACTCCTCCACGACCTTGTCCATCTGTAGTTTTCGTGCAGAGAGGCCCTGTCTGGAGGCCGCGGCCACCATCTTCTTCTTTACTTGAGGGCGTATCATTAGGAAAACAAATTTCCTGGTTTTGGAAATGAGCTTACTTCATTGTTTTGCAGTAATCAAAGAGATGGCAGTAGGTGGTGCTACCTCTCGTATCCTGTACAACTTATTTCCCAATGTAATAATAACAGCACAGGGCCTTGATTCATACACAGCATGTCGCTTCCACAAGTATGGTTGTCCTAATAATACATCACAAACTTCAAGGGGAGCAATGTCACACAATACCTCATCCGTGAAGGGCTTGATGCTGTATGGAAGGCGACACTGCTGGCTCACGCGAAGATCTCGTCCTTGGTGAAGCCACCCAATGGTGTCCGGTTGTGGATGTGCTGTGGTCGGTAAGCCCAACTGCTTCACGACATCTACCGAAATGAGGTTCTTTTGGCTCCCGCTATCAACAATGAACTGTATCGGGGAGCCCTTTACCCACATCTGGGAGTGGAAGAGACGCTCCTCCTCCTCTGGATCTTCGGGTTCATTTTTCTGGATCTTGGCGGTAGCAACAGTGGCGTTGGGATCCACATCAATGATCTGCTTCCCTTTGTCATTCCCCTTATCGGGTTCTGACTCAGAGTCGGAACATGCATCTGATTCTAAAACCTTTAGCTCAGCCACCAGTGACTGCTTCGCCCGACACTCACTTGTGTTGTGAGTGGAGCTCTTATGGAACTCACACCATTTTCCCGTGTCCTTTTTCAGCTTCGTGGCGTTGTTCTTTGCTTGCAGCTTCGGCGAGTTGTCTTGGGCTTCCCCGCCTTGGATTTGTCCTTTGTTCTGTGGTTTAGGGGCACCTTTCCCCTGCTTTGGATTCGCAGATCCAAAGTCTCGCTTCTTTTGTTTAAACTTCTGCTCGACCTTGACGGCATATCGGTATGTTGTGCCAAGCGAGGAGATGTTCAGGAATTGTATTTCTTCCTGGATGTACTTGTGCAGGCAGCCACGGTATTTGAGTATCAAATGCTGCTCCAAATCCTTGATACCCAACTTTGTGCGAAGGGTATGGAAAAGATTGGTGAACTCCGGCACGTCTTGGTCCCTTCCCTGCCGCAGCGTTGTCCACTTTATGTATTCATCCTCATAGCTTCCGACAGGGTAGTACTGCTCCTTGATGGCATCCCGAAATGAATTCCAGGTGGGTGGGGCTGAAAATAGTGAGCCAGTACTTTCATCCTTCTGCTCGAAGTAGGTTTCCCACCAGTCCTTGACGTGGGGGGCTGCTTTGAGAAGAGCGAAAACAATCTTTTCCCAACTCGAAAATTCATGAACAAAAAAATAGCCCTCTAGCAGATTTAACCATTTATCTACGACATCTACGTCTATCTGACCCTCAAAGATGGGGATTTCAAAATTAACTTGTACCTTAAAGGGCGTGGTGTTTCCAGAGTAGCTGCTGGAAGCCGATGCATTGCTTCTGGGTAGCCGCTGAAGGATCTGGGCAAAGTTGTCCATCATCGCATTCCATTGTCGCTAGAGGGCTTCTTCGAGCAAGATTTTGATAGGATCTCCTACCCCCTCATCTTTCTTCTCATCCGCCATGAAAGGTCGTCAGGATTTGCGAGGCTGGTCTTGCAAAGGTTCGACCAGTTCAAGCCCTAACTCCTTATATCCCGACCTTGTTGGGGACATGCAAAGAAAAATAGAGAAAAAGAAGACTGCTCTGATACCACTGATCCAAACTTAAACAGGAACGCAAAAAATTACAGAGATAACCATAAACACAGATATGCAGTGGAAATAATACTTCATTTCATTAATGTAAAATACTGAAATATGCTTACAAACAGTAATGGAAATAAACTAGCTAAGGCGATGGTAGCTTATCTTTGAGAAGAAATGTTGTGGCTACATGCCTCTGAACTATGTTACAATGAAGCTCGAAGGCCAATTTATTGTTGAGAAACAATGGAAAACCCTTAACATTCCAAAACCTAACCCTAGAAGATGAAACTCCAAACTGTGGGCCCCGTTTGGGTAAATTGGTACACCAACTTCTCGGGGTCGTAACTTTGGCATACGATCTCCATTTGACGCATACAATAGCTTGTTAGAAAGATCTATCTGAGCATTACCACTTTGGGAGGCAACATCAATCCATGGACCCATGTTGCCCCAGATTTCCCAAAAAATGTCGTTTAGGGCCTAAAAACGGCTCCGGAAGTTCAGGACTCGAAAAACTGCTAAAAATAGTAAGTTGTGCTACAATTAAGGAAACTGAAAATGCTAAGATAAACAATGGTGGGGGTCCAGGTGGACTTGGCAGGTGGCCACCAATATCCACCTGGATCAATCTATGAATACTTAGAGGGTTTTTAGGATCCCTTTTGGATCATGCTGAGATGCACTATATCGTCCATGCTCCCCCTGAGCACATGAAGAGTTTGCAAAAATATTTTCCGAAAGAATAACATGCATCTATAACTCAACTATGTGAGTATGACCTTCCTATCACTAATGACTCATACATACATCAATCTCCTAACCAAGTGGAGATATACCAAATGACTAAACCACTCAACCAAGTGGGATTACATATTTGACATGATCTGAAAATTCCATACATGACTGAATATGGAAATTATTACATCATAGGTCTTTACATGACCTTTACATCAAATGATATACATGAAATTTATAACAAAGACCAAATATCTAAACAATACCATGATAGTCATCAACAACTATCATACACCATATATGATCTACAACATAAGCATCTGTGAGAAACATTTAGACCAGCAACCTATATATGTCCATCATCAGTTCCCAAGATATGACAATGTAAATATCATCAACCTGTGACAAAGTATGTCACATATAGATATCAACTCATCCTCTTGATCTCATCAAGATCAACTTGCTCTGTTTCCTCAGTAGAAAGAGCCTTATCATAACCTTCCATGAATCAACTAAGCATATGTCATATCTCCAAGAAATAACACAAAATCATTCACATCATATCATATGTATGTGAAAACACCATAGTCATCATCTATGACCATAACATCATCATCAACAATTGCATGATCTTTCCATAAGAACCTTCAATATATCATCGATGTATCATCACTAGGGAACATCCCACATCTCATAAGAATCAACCATGATAATCAACATATGTGAGTATCAAACCTATCATCATAAAGTAAGAAGACATCACCATTATGTGACTAAGTAATCCATGTCTTCAAATAGTTATGTCTTCATGAGACCTGCAATAACACCACTCTCTTGGCCAACCAACAATATTTATCAATATGCAATTTAAGTAATCATCCATGCATCCAGCATAATGTGTATCCATCAAGGAGATAGCAAGATGTATCTAGAAAAACATGAGCTCATAGTTATTTGCCAAGCTTTCTTGATACCATCAACAACAGCAATCCTCAACCATGTGAGAGCTAAGAACTATAGGAATCTTTATCCATAACTACACCATATGAAGTTTATGCATCTTTGAAGGCATGATGACAACAACATAAAAGAAATGAGTGACTCATCATCAAATAATGAAGTTGTGTAGTCTCTAGATTTGTTCTTCTTCTTGTCCTTATAATGATCACCATGTAAGTAACATAACTATATGCGTCATCAAAAGAGTCATCCACAATCATCCATAAATATGATCTGAATAACAACTGTGTGGCCCAAGAAATATAAGTATCATCTGATATTTCGTCATGGGTAATTCATAATCACAATATAGCATGAAAACACTTCAAGAACTAAGCACCATCACCAATGATAAGAATAATTATGTACCAAAGACTTCTAAACATAATGCCAACAATGCATTATTAGAAGCATAACATATTCTCCCCCTGAACATGTGCCAAATGCTCACTGTCATATTTGATCATATCACTAAGAATGATGAAGGCATCATCATCAACTAGTTATTCATCAAGTTATCAACGACTTATAAGGATCAAAAATTACTTCTAAGTAACATCCACAGACTATAGTCATCAATCACCTAGACAAAAAAGATAATTGTTAACTGTCTGAATCATATCAGACCCTTTTTATGAGTTTGTCCCATTGCATCTTCATCAAACCAACATCTACGTGACTGTAAAGCTTCTAACTCGCATATATATGCGACTTGTATTCATGAGAATTGCGTATGAGAATTAAAACACTGAAATTTCATAGTTCCTCGCGAGTCTGTTCTGTCTATATCCTGAGTTATGCCACATTTTTCTAACTGTAATTCCTTCTTCTTCCATACCTTTGAGTGTGATGATGTTTTCTCCTTTTGGTATGTTGGTCGAAATTCACTCCTGCATTCTTTTGCTATATTCCCAAACTTGTTACAAGCATAGCATCTTATATGTTTCATATTCCTTCTAAAGTAATCAATGGGTTTGTGACCAAACATATTGCAAGAAAAAAAATATCCCTTAAAGTAACTGGAAGTTGATGATCTTTCTGTGTGACTATTATTAGCTTGAACCATTCTACTTATGCATCTGGCTGCAACATGTCCAAAATTATGACATATAAAACATTCAACATTATTCATCATAGGAAATAATCGAATATCACTTCTATAGTTAGGAGTAAATGATTTTCGTTGAAGTTTTTCTTTCCTTGGTTGTTGATGGGGTTGACCTCTTATCTCCTTATTGAGCATTTCAGATTTTTCATTAAAGTTCCTTGCCTCATCTTGTGAGCTAGATTCACCTTCAACAGTTTCATGAAAACCAAGAGCAAATTTGATGATAGGAGACCTTTGACTACTAAGAATATCATCCAAAATCTTAGTACTATCTTGAAATCATAAAAAATTATCCTTTTTCTCTAATCTACCTTTTAGGATATTTACCTCTACCTGATATTGCTCTTCCTTTTCAAGGTACTGCTTCTTCATGATTTCTTCAAATTTTCTTCCTTTTTCCACTTGTTGTTTTAATTTGAGAATCTCATTTTCTTTTTCTTCATCTTCTTGAGGTAATTCTTCATTCTTCTTATTTGAATTTTCAAGATCTTCCTTTAGAGAGACTATCTCAGCTTCAAGACTTTTATAGTAACTGGATCTTTCTATAAGTTTCTTGATTGTTGTATCATTTTCATTTACTTCATTTCTCAATGATGTCACTTCATCCTCCAGCCTCTGACATTGATCTTCCTTTTCCTTGTACTACATCCTTACTTTGTTTCCTTCCTCCCACTAATCTTTTAACCTGGTAACTTCTTCTTTGTAGTCACATTCTCTTTTATCAATTATATCATTTTGATCTCTAATTGTGTCTAGGAGCTTTTTAAATTATGCCTCTATTTGATTTCTTTCTCTTTCACCCATAAGATAAAATTCAGTGGTTTCGCTGTCACATTCATTATCTTCAAATGAACAGAGAAATGTATCACCAGAGGACAAAAAATTCGTATCTAATAATTCTTTTTCTTGTTCATCTTCATTCTAAGGTGATTCTGAATATGAAGAGTTGATTCCACATAATAGCCAATCATCTCTCCCACTATCACAGTTCCTTTGAGATGTCTTCTTCTTTTGAGGTTCTTTCTTCTTTTTCTTCTTTCCCATTGTTACTACAGATCTCCTTCAAGCGTTCAAACTTCTGCCAAAGGACCTTCTCTAATACCAATTGTTGGGAATAATACTGAGACGAGGGGCAAGGAGGGGGGGGGGGGTGAATCAATATTTACAAATCAATAACTTTTTCAATTTCATAATCAAATTTATGTATGCTACTTCAGTGAAGGGAACTCATGTGTGCACACAACTGCTCTTAAGGAAGCAAACATATATCCAGTGAACTTATGATTCAGTTAATTCATCATATGTTGATTTTTAATCAATGCATCAATACTTTATTAAACATTAAATAGTAACCATGTGTAATAATAACAAAATAAACCATCACACATAAGCAACACACATGAACACCAAGATTTAAGGTGGAAACCCAATGCAGGAGAAAAACCACCTGCTGTTGTTGTCGTTGTCTTCTTTTTAATATAAAGAATAATCTATTTACAATCTTGTACTAGTGTAGACTCATACCAGTACGTGGGTACCCACCTACAGAAGGCTACAGCCTTATCTCATTCTCCAGCTTCTATTGGAAGGGAGCTACAACCCCTAGCTCTTGTACTAGCCGATATGTTTACTAGTACGTAGGCGCCAGCCTACAGAAGGCTACAACCTTCACTCATTCTCCAGCTGCTACCGGAAGGGAGCTCCAACCCCTTGATCAAATCACCAGCCACTACTGGCAGGAAGTTTCAGCTTCCTCACTGAAGGCTCCAACCCTCAGTATCCTCTACGGACCACGTTTCATAAATTTTCAGATTGGATACTCCTGGTACACAACAACACAATATGAAGGCCACGTTTCATCCAATTTTCATAGTGGACCCATCAGTAACATTGAAGCCCAAAATCAATCACCACTGAAATACATCCAACAAATTCATCTGCATCAACCAATCACTGAAACCTAATCATCAATTTCTAAATCAACCACAATTGAATCAATCAATCACCTCTGACATAACCAATCATCACTTTCTGAATCAACCAATCAATGAAACAATCACTGAACCTCTGACACAACTAAATCAACCATTCATTCAAAACCCAATCAACCTATACTTAATCAAGAAACAACCAATCAATTGGAACAGTAAAATCAACGTAACCAGAACACAGATCTGAACCCGGAACACTGCATCAACAACCAAAACCAACTATAACCTCAAAAATAATGTGTCAGAACATATATGCTACTTCAATGAATCCATCATGCGTGTATATACTACTTCCTTTAACCCAACCTCCATGTACCTATAAAAATACTGAATCATAAAACTTCTGAATCAAAATTGTACCAACCAATGACATTCTGAAGATCTACTGTCATATTACAGAGATCTAGATAGTCAGCAGTAAAGATCACCCTTGTCACTTAATCCATCAATCAATCAGACTCAATCTCCTTATGCATTCAATTATACTTTCAGATCTAAGAAGACATCATTGACAGACAATAGTAAAATAGCAACACTGATCAAATAGATCAGTTTTCTCTAAACAACAGGCATTTCTTTTGCATACACTACTTCGAAGTGTCGATTTAGCGTGTATATGCATCTTCACAAAGGCAAACCAGTGTAGAGATCTGCAAATAAAAACTTATAACTTCGCAGCTATTCGAGTCTTCAGAAATACCCATATCATAGTACAAAAAATTTGTTAGCACTCAGATCTAGCCTATCCATTATCAGATCTCATAATGATATGTCCTTATGATCATGATCCATCATTAGCTCTCATCCATCATCAAACACTCGATTGCATACTTATTCCAGATCAAGCAAAGCATCAGAAACCCATAACATACATAATTTCTTTTGATCTAACACCTCATAAGATATTCATTACTTGTGTTGTTAGTCCTTTGACCTTCTCCTCCTTATATAGTTTTAGCCTTTCTCAATACCTCAGACCAAAACAAAACTTAGAACTTATGGTATTCTTCGACAGGATCAAATAACCGTTACTCCGCTCAATATTGTGGGCTAATACAATGGTATTGACCCTTAGTATTCTTTCACCTTAATGTCCTTAATTTTTCATCCCATACGCACTTTTCCTCTACTCAAAGTGCGTGCATATACGCTCTTTTGTACAGTGAACCTGCCTATTTAAATTAACATACCTGAAAACATCATTTTTCTTCAACTTCTTGATTTTGATCTATAGTCGTTTGTGCCAGCATCATGTTCTTTTGTACAAGTTCCCTGTTACCTCTGAATTGACCTGTTATAATGTGATTTTCCATCATACATAACTTTTGAACTACCCTGCATTTTGTCACATCCTGTTTATACTTTTATCAATTAGTTCATTCATAAAATATCAAGGACAACACACACTAACAATCTCCCTGTATCAAATCTTTAACCATTATTCTCTTTGATCACCTATAGATTCATCTATGTTCCATCATTCTATCGCCTTTGATCTGTCATGTAGATTCATCTAGTTTCCATATACTTGTTCTGCTACAAGTGGGTTTCCATCAAGTACAACACATGCATCATAATGCCAACAATCTCCCCCTTTGGACTTGATGGAAACTACTTTGGTGTTTGGTCACCACAACCTGTAAATAACACCAAGTTGTTCTAAACATCAAGCTACTCTCCAAACACCAAGCTACTCTCCCCCTTTGACATCAAGGGAAAAGGGCTGACTGACCAATGTTAAATGAAGACTTCCATATCTGAACAGCTTAATATGAACATTGATCATGCTCCCCCTAGGCACATGTTGAATTATTTGATTAAACTTCCCCTTTGTACATGTTGAGATGCACTATATCGTCCATGCTCCCCCTGAGCACTTGCAGAGTCTGCAAAAATATTTTCCAAAAGAATAACATGATTCTATAACTCAACTATCTGAGTATGACCTTCCTATCACTAATGACTCATACATACATCAATCTACTAACCAAGTGGGGATATACCAAATGATGCAACCACTCAACCAAGCGGGATTACATATTTGACATGATCTAAAAAGTCCATACATGACTGAATATGACAATTATTGCATCATAGGTATTTACATGACCTTTACATCAAATGATATACATGAAATTTATAACAAAGACAAAAGTTCTAAACAAGACCATGATAGTCATCAGAAACTATCATACACCATATATGATCTACACCATAAGCATTTGTCAACAATATCTAGACTAGCAACCTATATATGTCCATCATCAATTCCCAAGATATGACAATGTAAATATCATCAACCTGTGACAAAGTATGTCGCATATAGATATCAACTCATCTTCTTTATCTCATCAAGATCAATTTGCTACGTTTCCTTAGTGGAAATAGCGTTATTACATTCTTCCATGAATCAACTAAGCATATGTCATATCTCCAAGCAATAACACAAAATCATTCACATAATATCATATGTATGTGAAAACACCATAGTTATCATCTATGATCATAACATCATCATCAAGAATTGTATGATATTTCCGCAAGAACTATCAATATATCAACCATGTATCATCACTAGGGAACATCCCACATCTCATAAGCATCAACCATGATAATCAACATATGTGAGTATCAAACCTATCATCATAAAGTACGAAGGCATCATCATTGTGTGACTAAGTAAGCTATGTCTCCAAATATCCATGTCTTCAAATAGCTATATCTTCATGAGACATGCAATAACACCATTCTCTTGGACAACCAACAATATTTATCAATATGCAATTTAAGTAATCATCCATGTATCTAGCATAATGTGTATCCATCAAAGAGATAGCAATATGTATCTAGCAAACCATGAGCTCATAGTAATTTGTCAAGATTTCTTGGTACCTTTTGAATCAGAGACCGGAGAATCCACAGTATGAACATTTTTACACCAACGTTTCAAATCCCAAGTGGGATCCATCATCAGGGTTGAAGAATGATAATAAAAGAAGAGCAGATCAGGGAAATAAATACTAATGAGGAAGGAAATTTCAAGGAGGAACACACTGTCGGCTAGAATCTTTTTAATTTTATTTATATAATTTTATTTAATCTAATAAACTGCTTTTATTTTCCTTAATATTATTAAAAAAAATTATTTAAGAGAAAGAAACTTAGCTCAAAACCTAAAAATAAAACTAGGGACAATAAGAAATAAAAAAATTAAACTAATTTAATATATTTTAATATATTTAAATCATAATAATAATTATAAATATTTAATTTTTATAATTAATTAATATAATAATTCATAAATTAATTAATATAAAATTAGTCATTATAAAATAATTAATTAACTATTATTAAAATAATAATTAATTATTATAATAATTAATTAATATAATAATTAATATATTAATTAATATAATGATTATTATAAAATTAAAATTAATAGATAAAAAAATTTTAATTAATTAATCTAAAATTAATTATTATAAAAAAAAATTTCATTATAAATTTTTTTTATTTAATATAAAATTAATTATAAAATTAGTTAATTAATTATATAAAAATTAATCATTATATAAAAAAAATTTCATTATACAAAATTAATTAATATAAAATTAATCATTATAAAATAATTAATTAACTGTTATTATAATATTAATTAATTATTATAATAATAATTAATTAATATAATAATTAATATATTAATTAATATAATGATAATTATATAAAATAAATTAATATATATAAAACATGAGCATCCCATTTTTGGACGTTCTAATCATCAGAAAAGAGGATGGCTCTCTAGGCCACAAGGTTTTCAGAAAGTCAACCCACACAGAGAGTTACCTCCATGCGGACTCCCACCATCACCCGGCCCAGAAGTTTGGGGTTCTAAACACCCTTGCCATTAGAGCCCTTCGAATTTCCGACTCAGATCATCTGAATGAAGAAAAGAGGCATCTGGTTTCAACTTTTAAAAATATAGGCTACAAAGAGCATGAGATTAAAAAAGCCATAGAGAAAGCTGAAAGAAGGTTGTCATCTCATGAGCATAGGGCACAAGACCAGCCTCAAGGTAGTAAGATTTTTCTACCTTATATCCATGGTGTTACAGATAAAATCGCTAAAATCCTAAGAAAGAAAAACATTATCACTCATTTCTCAGCTCCTGGTACTATCAAACAAGGTTTGAAGTCTGTTAAAGATGATATTGACAATCGTCAGCTTAAAGGAGTCTATAAAATAGACTGTTCTTGTGGAAAAAGCTACATAGGTGAAACAGGTCGCTCCCTCCAGACAAGGCTCAAAGAACATGGCGCTGATATTAGGAATGGAAGATCTCGTACCTCAGCACTGGCAGAACACTCCTTGAAGACTAAGCACCATATCTGCTTGGAAGACGCATCGATTATCGCAAGAGAAGAACAGCATCAAAGACGAAAGATCAGAGAAACACTTGAAATTATCAAGCATCCTCAGAATCTTAACAGAGACAGTGGTTTGGAAATTAGCGGAAGCTGGCTTCCCTTGATCAAGAAAATTAAAAGTCGCCATCCCATCCCCAAGTAATGCACCCCTCAGGTAAGTTTTCTCCCCTCTCCTTTCCATTTTTTGGACATGTTTTATATCATTAATTTACTATAATATATTAATATTTATATATAGCCATTATTTAATATATTAATTACTATAAATATTAATTATTTATGGTTATTAATATTAACATAAACTATATATATTAATTTAATTTATATAATAATTATTATATTATTTACTATTTATTATATTAATCATTATATAAATTCTATATAAAAAAAAAAAAAAAATTAATATTAATATGTTTTATATATATTAATTTATTTTATATAATTATCATTATATTAATTATTATATTAATTAATTATTATTATAATAACAGTTAATTAATTAATTTATAATTATTAATTTTTATATAATTAATTAACTAATTTTATAATTAATTTTATATTAAATAAAAAAATTTATAATGAAGAAAAAAAAATTTTATAATAATTAATTTTAGATTAATTAATTTTATATTAATTAATTAAAAAAAATTTATCTATTAATTTTGATTTTATAATAATCATTATATTAATTAATATATTAATTAATTATTATAATAATTAATTATTATTTTAATAATAGTTAATTAATTATTTTATAATGACTAATTTTATATTAATTAATTTATGAATTATTATATTAATTAATTATAAAAATTAATTATTTATAATTATTATTATGATTTAAATATATTAAAATATATTAAATTAGTTTAATTTTTTTTATTTCTTATTGTCCCTAGTTTTATTTTTAGGTTTTGAGCTAAGTTTCTTTCTCTTAAATAAATTTTTTTAATAATATTAAGGAAAATAAAAGCAGTTTATTAGATTAAATAAAATTATATAAATAAAATTAAAAAGATTCTAGCCGACAGTGTGTTCCTCCTTGAAATTTCCTTCCTCATTAGTATTTATTTCCCTGATCTGCTCTTCTTTTATTATCATTCTTCAAACCTAATGATGGATCCCACTTGGGATTTGAAACGTTGGTGTAAAAATGTTCATACTGTGGATTCTCCGGTCTCTGATTCAAAAGATACAAACCACAGATCTCTTAAATCCAATTTCTTGGTACCATCAACAACAACAATCCTCAACCATGTGAGAGACAAGAACTATAAGAATCCTTATCCATAACTGCACCATATGAATTTGATGCATTTTTTAAGACATGATAACAACAACTTAAAAGAAATGAGTGACTCGTCATCAAATAATGAAGTTGTGTACTCTAGATTTTCTCTTCTCCTTGTCCTTATGATGATCACCATGTAAGTAACATAACTATATGCATCACCAAAAGAGTCATCCACAATCATCCATAAATCTTATCTGAATAACAATTGTGTGGCCCAAGCAATATAAGTATCATCTGAGATTTCATCATGGGTAATTCATAACCGCAATATAGCATGAAAACACTTCAGCAACATGAAAATCATCACCACTGATGAAAATCATTATGTAGCAAATACTTCTAAACATAATGTGAACAAAGCATTATTAGAAGCATAGCCTACTCTCCCCCTGAACCTATGCCAACAGTTCACTGTCAAATCTGATTTTGAAAGAAGGTCTTTACTGGCTAGGTTGTCTGTTATGTAGCCCTATCGTTTGGTATCCTGCTGAAGGTTATCAGGTTATATATGAATTGCCTGAAGGATAGACAGGGCCCATATTTGAGCTCTTGGCCAAGAATCATGGTTTTAAACCACTTTACGACATTCCTTCTCCAGTTTATTCCTTAACTTCTCTGCAAACGAATTACCTGCTTTTCATGAGGACATGAAACAATGTAAGCAGGGGAGCATGTTGAGTCACAAAAAAGGTATGCATTTACTATTAATCTCATCATCATTTTCCTTTATTCTTATCTTTTCTATATCTTAATGGGTCAATCTATTAAGGAATTATGGTAAGAAATGAAGGAATTATCTGTAGTTACGACTTAGCTAATTATTACCCTTCTTTATGCAGGAAAACAACAAAAGGGACAAATGTTGTTCCCCAATGAAGGAACAACAAAAATCAGCAAGCTAAGGAAGGAACACAGTAGTTGAAAATAAAGCCAAAGCAAATCAGAAGAATCAGCGCGAGAAAGGAAAGGATGTCTGAAGTTGAAAATCTGTTGCAAGTCCCTTAGGATTGAAATATCCTAAGGGATCATGTTTATCATTTATTTTCGATCCTGAGGCATCACATTTATCATTTATCTCTTACCCTTTCCTATTATAAAAGGAGATGTTTGTAAGAAGGAAAGGGAGAATCTCTGTTACTATTGAAATTGTAGTTTTAATTACAGACTCTCGTTGTCGAGAAGAACATGAATATATTGTAATGCTCATTCAGTTTGATGATTAATATATAAGTGAAATTTCTATTCCCTTGTGTTATCTGAAGTAACTTAGCAGTGTTCGCTGGTGGCTAAGGGCCCGGCCTCTGGTGGATTCCAATGCTTCCTTTGTGTCATACATTTCCAATTCTCGCAAGTGTGATGGTTTGATAGTATTCTTACTTTCTGTGATTTTATCTCCTTCGCTGTTTATTATTTTCCGGTGTTGACAGAATATCTTTGCTTTATATAATTTACAGTATTGTTTTTGATTCAATTTACTTTCATTTCGGATCGGGTTACTTAGATAAATATTCCGCTTGATGTAATCAACTGTCAAGAGTATCAACTATTGCTGTTAGACTCCTAGATTGATATCACTGTTGTTTAGATTATTTACTGAAGAGTGAGTTTGATTTAGATCAAATCAGTTCCGTAGAGGTGAGTTAGCACTACTTTACTCTCCATTGATGCTATTGTTACTTGAATTGTTGTAAGATTTGATTATATTAAATAATTGAGTTTTCTTTAATTGCAATTGGAATTTACTAGATGCATCCGTTTACTCTTGTATTAAAAGATCTATACTGCAATCTATAAAACATTAGTCTCTGAATTAAATAGCAGCCACATACTGTGTACACTCTTGAAATAAGAAGAAATAAGAAGACTTGCCCAGATTGATAATTAATGTGAAGATAATTAGGAGTTTTAAAAGACACCTTTTATCACCCAACATTTTGGCACCATTGTCGGGGAGAGTGTAGCCATTTATAAAGAGTGATGTACACCTAATAATTGTTGTTGAAGAAAAATTGGGTATTGAAAAGAGAAGGTAAGAACCCACGTAACAAACAAGTAAAGTGATTGCTCCTCTGCTCGCTTTTCAGCACAATTATAGAAAACTAAAGTAGGTGTTTGATGCTTGTCTGTTGAGAGAGAACTGGGTATTAAAAATGAAAGGTAAGAACCTGCGTATGGAGAACGTAAAACGCCTACTCCCCTGCCCGCTTTCCAGTAGAATTTTTAGGAACTTAGGGTAGAGATAAACATTTGAATTGTTTGCATGAATGACTAAGAAGAAAAAACCCGAAAACAATCCAATTCCACTACCCAACCCCGAAAAATCTAAGGGACCAATGACTCTTAGATGATCAACTTTCATAGATGACATCCTAAAGAAAGTTGAATCTCGGCCATCAATAGGTCCTCGAAACGTTGCCTCCAGACAACCTATTGTCTCCCTTCGAGCCACAGGCTCACCATTTGTAGCCTACACTGAGGTCCACAACAAAATGTTAGGAATTGAGCAGAGTTTTCAAGAAATTGAAAATTCGCGCCCAATTTCCTCACAAGAAAGTAATTCTTCTAATATTCGTGAAGGAGGAGGAGAAACAGGGGAAACAAAGGAGCCAAGATCCCCTCAGGTAGTAATTCAATAAGGAACACCCAATATCCCAGACCGAGGGAGTGTTATTAAGATCATTCCCACCCCTTCTAATCACCCTAGGAATAACTCTCTAGAGATCCTGGAAGGGTACTGGCATATATTTGATCAAATGGCCAACAACCCACAAGCACCCCAGACCTCTACATTACAGTATCCAATCATTAACACAGTTGTCAACACACCCATGAAAGCCATCCCTTTACAAAATATTCCCACCTTTCATGGACTTACATCAGAGGATCCAAATGCATTTCTGTTTGAATTTGATGTATTACATCGGGGTTATGATTATACCACCGATCCCCAAAAACTAAAGTTGTTTCCCTCTACATTAAAAGGAGCAGCCCTGCGTTGGTTTATGGGACTAGGTGGGGGCACAATAAATGATTGGGATCAAATGAAAACCGTTTTCCTTAAAAAATATCAGGACTATTGCAGATCTAGGGAATTGAAAGACGAAATATTCCAAATGGTAGCAAGACCTAGTGAAACGTTAGAAGAATATGTGGAACATTTTCAATATAACCTCCAGCGGTCTCCCTATGCAACTCTGCCTTTGCCTGATAATGTGCTAAAAACTACATTGATTAAAGGGATGAAAGAACAATGGATAGAGACATTAAATATTATGGGTAAAGGTGATATATATCAAGAAGACTATGCTGATATTATTAAATTGTGTATCAGGTGCTCAAGAGGCAGTACAAGATTGAAACTAGCAGAACGCGAGATGACCACCAAGGACAGCAAAATCTCTGGTGGAAGTATAAATCGCATAGAAATTTTCAACCTACTAGAGGATTTCAAAACAAATATCTTGGGAATTTTGACGACGCAATTAGAAATCATGTAGGCCAAGCAAAAGCAGGGTGAAGCGGAACAAAACTTGGTGATATTTTTTCCTAGATGCAGGAAGAAGCATAGTCACAAAGAATGCCCGTTGGATATGGCACAAACCTATGCCATATGTACTAAATATCATGCCACAGAAAGTTGTCCATCACTCCCAGGGTTAAAAGCAGTATATAAGGAGGCAAAGGAAGAAACAAAACCAATCTACCTACTAAATCGGTGTTGCCAATGGAAACCACAACAAACAAGTACGCCTACTGACCCATCTTCTTTCTTTCAACCCTCGCAATATAATTCACAATAATACCCAGGAGCTATGTGGTAGAACCAGCCACCTTTTTCCAATTGGTCACAGTAACCATTCTCTATGCCACCTTGGCCCAACCAATCAAATCAAAATAAAATTTTGCCAAATTCCTCTTACTTCCCACCCTTCTGGCATAATAATGCATATTAATCTCAATGGCCACCCTCCACTTCACAAAACTAGAGTTGAAAATCAAGCTGGCAAAGACCTACAAGCCAGCCAGCAGGAACAATCCCCTTACCTCAACCTACACTGCCAACACCCTACACATTGCAACAAAACCCTCAAACCAACCTACAACCACAGCTCCCAGCCTAGCCCAACCCAAACCCCAACAATATACCCATCCAATCTATGCAAATTATTGAAGCACCAGAGCCAGAAACTGAGTTGAGGGAGTGTAATGAGATTAAATTAAGGTCTGGATGGATAATAGAGTCAGAGGGGGATAAAAATATACAAATTGAATATCCATTACCTGTAGAACAAGCACCACAAGTGGAGAACATGGTTAAACAGAAAACTCACAATCAAACTATCACTTCTTCTCCACCATTCCCAGAAAGATTAATCATATCCCACCCAATCAAATATCCCGATTTTGATCTTCTCGGAGAATTAAAAAAATTGTGTAAAAATACCTCTCCTCTAGGCTATTCAAGGCATTCCAATTTATGCAAAAACTATTAAGGAATTGTGTATGAAAAAGCCGAAGAGGAAAATAAAAACAACCCCAACTGTCCATGTAGTCGGTACTTTGTCTGATTTATTATCAAGTAGAGAAACACTGGTAAAATATGAGGACCCAGGAAACCCTATAGTCACGGTACAAATAAATGGATGCTCCTTCCCCAATGCATTAGTTGACCTAGGAGTAGCAATCAATATTCTCACAACAACAACTTGTCAAAAGCTTGGCATTTCATCCTTGGACCCAACCACAACCTTGTTGGAACTGGCTAACCGATCAGTGGTCAGACCAGAACGCACATTACAGGATGTAATGGTGTCTGTAGACTCTTGGGAATACCCAGCAGATTTTCTGATCATCAATCCTAGAAACCGGTTAGACAGACATCCCCTAATTCTAGGTAGACCTTGGCTAGCAACCGTAGATGCTTTACATAAGCTGTCGAATAGGCAACATGAATATAGTGAGAGGAAGTAATGTGAAGAATTTAGCCTTATATCCTCCAGCTCAACCAATTTTAACAATAATAAAAACTAGAAAACAACCTGTATCATATCTAATTGAAAACATTAGATCACCACTAACTATAGAAGATGCTCTCGAATTCAAGGATCAAATAGAAGATGACATCATTAACACTTACATTAACCAACCAGATGTCGTATCCCATCCAAAATGTCACATGATTGAAGCAGCCCTGGATAACGAAATTGAAGAAGATCCCTTAAAAGATATTAACAACCGGTCAATACCAACAACTTCTATTTATAATAGTAACACCATAGAAATTGACCCAGGGAAAACCTTAAATATCAACAAAAAATTGACTGCTAACAAGGAGCAGAAGCTTGTTCAACTTTTGAGAAAATATAAAGAGGCTTTCACATGGGACTACCCAGACATGAAAGGGATTGATCCCCAATTATGCATGCACCACATCTATACAGAGAAGGATGCCAGGCCCATTCAACAACCTCAAAGGAGGTTAAACCCTCACCTTAAATATATTGTTAAAGCTGAACTACAAAAATTGTTAGATGTAAATTTCATCTATCCTATATTTTATAGCAAATGGGTCTCTCCATTAGTAGTGGTGCCTAAAAAGAATGGAAAGTGGTGTATATGTGTTGACTATAGAGAGATTAATAAAGCAACCCAAAAAGACCATTTTCCCCTTTCGTTCATTGACCAGGTCTTGGACACATTGGCAGGAAAAAAATTATTTTCTTTCCTATACGGCTTCAACGACTACAATCAAATTCAAATTGCCCCTGAAGATTAGGATAAGACCACCTTTACCTACCCTTGGGGGAAATTTTCTTACAGGGTCTTACCTTTTGGGTTGTGCAATGCACCTACCACATTCTAGAGGGCTATACTCAACATTTTTTCAGGCTTGATAAATGAAGGGCTTGAGGTGTACATGGATGACTTTACACTTTACGGAGATGACTTCGATTCGGCATTACAAACACTAGAGAAATTTTTGCAAATATGCATTGCTACCAGGCTCTGTTTAAGCCATGAAAAATGACACATGCTGATGACCGAGGGCCTCATCCCAGGTCACTACATCTCAGTAGCTAGAATTCAGGTAGATCCAACAAAAATTCAAATAATTCTTTTAATACCTACTCCTTCCACACAAACTGAGTACGTAGTTTCTTGGGATTTTTTGGATATTATAGGAGATTTATAAAGAATTTCTCTCAAATTGTTGCACCATTATGTGCATTAATAGGAAATATTGATTTCATTTGGACTGACAAATGTGACATTGCTTTTGAAGATTTAAAACGGCTTGTATCAACAGCCCTAGTATTACAAGGCCCAAACTGGGATTTGTCATTCCAGATTTCATCCGACACCTCAAATACGGCCATTGGAGCAGTTCTTGGCCAGGAAGAAGATAAGAAACCTTATGCGATATATTACATCAGCAAGAATCTATCTCTGGCTGAGTTGAATTACACTGTGACCGAAAAGGAATTTTTGGCTGTAATCTATGCTATTAATAAATTCAGACATTATATAACAGGATACCCTATGGTTTTGTATATTGATCACTCTGCTATTAAATATCTAGCTAATAAACCTGTTACAAATGGAAGAGTGACAAGATGGTTGATCCTTTTGTAGGAATTCGACATAACAATCAAAGATTGACCAGGAAAAGAAAATCTAGTAGCAGACTTCCTTTCACATATGCCAAAGACAGATGACTCAGCAGCAGTAGAAGACCAGTTCCCCGATGAACATTTATTTGTTGTAATCGTGAAAACATCATGGTACGTGGATGTCGCAAACTACCTGGCAGTCGGAAAATTACCCAAGCACCTGACGTCCAATGAAAGAAAACAAATAGTATAGCGTAGCACTCAGTTCTCCTGGATCAAAGGATATTTATTTCATACAGGGGTTGATATGCACATTTGAAGATGTGTAAGGGAAGATGAAGTCTTCGACATCCTGAAAGCTTGCCATGGATGGGCCTTGTGGTGGACATTTTGCAGACCACAGGACGGGTCACAAAGTCTTACAGATGGGCTATTATTGGCCCACCATTTTTAAGGACGCCAATAAGTTTGTCCAGGCATGTGACAGTTGCCAAAGAGTGGGATGCCCTAGGCAGTCTTATGAGATGCCCCTACATCCACAATTAGTCTTTGAACCTTTTGAACGATGGGTGTTAGATTTCATTGGTCTAATAAACCCATCATCTAATCAAAAGACATACATATTAGTCGCAACATAATATGTGAGTAAATGGGTGGAGGTAGAAGCATTACGAAGCACAATGGAGGACTCAGTAATCCACTTTATTTTCCAATTGTTCGTGCGATATGGCTTGCCTAGGGAAATAATCACAGATGGAGGGCCACAATTTGTAGGCCATAAGATTGTTGCAACATTAGAAAATCATCATATCATGCACAAAATCACAACTCCATACCACCCGCAGGAAAATTGCCAGGTAGAAAGTACCAATAAAGTAATCGAGGCAATACTCACAAAGACAGTTGCATCACATAGACGTGACTGGGCTACCGATTACTAGAAGCCCTGTGGGCATACCACACGACATGGAGAAATACCACGTGATATTCCCTATACCAGCTAGTGTTTGGTAAAAAACCTATCTTCCCAATCGAATTTGAAATTCAGACATTGAGGATAGCTCAGGAGGTAGGCTTGGACTTAAATGAAGCACAGATCAATAGGATACATCAAATCAATGAATTGGATGAAATCCAGCTATCAGCTCTTCAGCATACTGCACTAATCCAACAACAAAGAGCGAAATGGAATGATGCCCTTATCAAGAAGAAGATCTTCCACGAAGGTGATTGGGCACTTCTGTATGATTCTAGGTTCCAAGGTTTTCCAGGAAAACTCCAGACTAAATGGTTAGGCCCCTACGAGATACAAGAGGTGCATGATAATGGCACCCTCACATTAGCCACCATTGATGGGTTTGGCTACTCTTTTAAAGCGAATGGACATTGAGTACGACTCTATCACAAACCACTTACCAGGGAGTCCTTTTGCCAACAGTTACGGGAAGATTCCACTATACAACTTCTTCTTGATGAGGGAAACCTCTCCATACCATCGGTCCAGTGAAGAATTTATTTATTTGTACATAAATTTTCCTTTCTATTTGATTGAATTTTCTTGTATAAATTGTATGTAATTTGTTTTTTTCTATTTTTCCTCTGTTGTTCCCTCTAAGAAACAACTGTTGTTCTCTCTAAAGAACAACAATGTTCGTGTGGATTTTCTTGTTTCTATTCCCTTTAAGGAACAATTGTTGTTTCCTCTAAGGAACAACTGTTGTCCGTTATTCCCTCTAAGGAACAGCCGCTATTCCCTCTAAGGAACAGTCGTTGTTCCCTCTAAAGGAACAACAATTTCGTGTGCAATTTTTTGCTTTTTGTTGTTCCCTCTGAGGAACAACTTCTGTTCTGTCTAAGGAACATTTGTCATTCCCTCTAAGGAACCGTTGTTGTTCCCTCTAAGGAACAACAATTTTGCGAACAATTTTTCATTTTTTTTCTTTTCTTGCTATTCCCTTTAAGGAACAACCATTGTTCCCTTTAAGGAACAACTATTGTTCCCTCTAAGGAACAACCGTTTTTCCCTCTACAGAACAATTTCTTGTGCAATATTCTATTTTTTTTCTCTTTTAGTTGTTCCCTCTAAGGAACAACAATTTCGTGTGCAACATTTTTTCCCTGATGTTCCCTCTAAGGAACAGTTGATGTTCCCTCTAAGGAACAACAATTTCGCGTCCAATTTTTTATTTTTCTTTCTATTCCTTACAAGGAACAACCGTTGTTCCCTCTAAGGAACAGTCGTTGCTCCCTCTAAGGAACATCTGTTGTTCCCTGTAAGGAACATCAATTTTTGTGTGTATTTTCTTCATTGTTCCCCACAGGGAACAACAAACTTTTGGCATGTATTTCCTTTGTTGTTCCCTACAAGGAACAGCTGTTGTTCCCTCTAAGGAACAACAATTTTCGTATGTATTAGCTTTGTTGTTCCCTACAGGGAACAACTATTGTCCCCTCTAAGGAACAACACCCTTTTTGTGTGTTTTTGTTCCCTATAACAAACAACACTACATCCTTTATTTCCTCTATAGGGCACAAGCATACAAATATATATGTAAGGATACAAATCTAAGGTTTACTAAAACAAGCAAATCAAATATTATCATCTTTAATAAGATTGCTTTGTATTGATCGAAAAAGAAAGGACATAACCATCTATATCACTTCACTGTCCTTATTTCCATTATAAATCAAATTGATTGATGATTTGTACCATGATGGTTCACCCCTAACCCCTATAATTCTCTCTGTTTATTATCATCAAATAAGTTTAAGGGCATTGTTTTCTATTGATATGTTCAAACTTCTTCCACCATCCCTACTCCTAAGGAGTGTTGAGCCACCCTATATATATAAATAGGAAGTGTTGTTCAATAATAATAATAATAATAATAATATATGTTTACTAACAATTCCATGATTTTTACAGATGGAGGATAGGGGGTCTCATTACGAGCTAGCCTACCATGATCATAAGGAAGCAGCGATGTGGTATTCCCACTATGGCCACCACACCAAGGATATGATCCAATGGATGCATAAAAAAAAAATTCCTTGGAACAGGAGGTCTCATTACAAGCCGCCCTGCCAACCCTTCGCTCCTTCCCAGTGAATGGCAATGTGCTCATCTGGTTACCAAGCCAGCACATTGGTCTCTACTATGATATCATAATGCACTTCCCCAATTATATATAGAGGATCATGGTTTCAAATTGTGAAAAAGCAATTTTGTCGAGGCTATAGACGCCTGTGGGCAACAGAAGCTCTGCTACTGGTATTGAAGTCGTATTTTCAACATCAATAATTATTATAATTCCCTTTTCTTATATTTTTATCTTTACTACAGAGAGACTATGTTTCGAATCTATTTTTGAACCTTTATGCATGCGATATCTTTTAAAAATCAATCATAGTAGCTTTAAGTGAAATCATGAAAGCAAAGTATCTTTCCTGTGTCAGTTGTCCTTTTTCCTTTTGAATCACCTCACGGCATCTCCTCACTTATTGATAATTCTCGTTATATGCATTGATTTCAGCACTCTGATATCTTTTAGGATCCTTTCATTAATATGTGTACCTTGCCACTTTTATCACTCCTGTACTTCACCGCCAGGCCATTATTCCTTCACTCATTCGATCGAAGGTGACCTATTATTTCAAAGGGGGGTGAGGAGCAACCTCCAGTGTACTTATGTATACATGTTAGTTCTTTATTTGATTTTGCAGGGCAATATGACATTCCATGATTACGAAGTATGTGGTATAATAGCAAGTCCTAGATAACGGTATTTATGCCTGTAAAGTATCATCCGATATAACCATTATAACAACTTGTTGTTCCATCACTCAGCTCTGTCTATTATTGTGATATCTCTGCTACACTAACTGTTTATAGAATTCAAGCAGTATGGGAGGAAGAACAATATGCAGGGAGCCGCTAATACTGGTTGTTTCTAATGCAGCCAGAGAAATTCTAGCCCAAGTTGGGTGGATAACATACTTCACACGATTTCAACAACCCAATGAAGCAATTTCCATTGAATTCCTACAAAATTTACAGAACGTACAATCCATGATAAGAGGCAGGCAAATCATAGTGTCAGATGCTGTGATAGCTGAAGTATCTGGGCTACCAGCAGAAGGACTCGTATGGGATAATAAAATATTGAAGTTACAGGATGCTATTACAGTCTTTGAGGATGAAGGATAGGAGTTTATCATTAAAAGAAAAGGACTTTGATCATCATCCCTTGGAGAACCGTGGGGAGAACTAGCCAGAGTCGTCTAGAATTACATCACATGTGACAGGCAAAAATACGTGGTAAGGCCACGTCAACTTAAACTCTTAGCAGTCCTAAAACAAAATTGTTCTGTGAATTTACCCACATATTTGAATTTTCTATTGCATGATACCGCTGAAAGGATAAAAAAATCCCAACACATAGAAATCGTCGTAAGCCACCACTGTTTGATTAGGCTGATAGTTATTTACAACCTCGCCTAGCAATGATCAAGTTGGGAGGAATTAATATTTTCTATTGAAGGGGGTTTAGCTCTACCTGCATCTAACCCTGTTTTGAAAAGGAAGAGGACCACCCTTACAACAAACATTCCCCAAAAGCGCAGACATTCCGTCAGGCTGAGGACAAACATAAGAGCGGCCAAAAATCCCTAGGGCAGTAGTAGCCAACCCATAGAACTATCCAATCCAAGAAGTGAGCAGTATTTGCAGATAGAAGGCTAGGATAACCCTAAATCGGACCATGAGGAAGAATCAGGGCATTTTGGAGATGAGGAAAGAAATGAATCAGGACTCCCCTTAACATCGAATACAAGTCCTCCATGAGATTTATTGCAGGATATGGAATTGTCCCAGATCCTGGCTAATATGGATGATTTCATACAGCCCGAAAGCCCGCTCAATTTTAACATTGGAGCAACCCAATCTGTAGAGAACTCTGGCCACGATAGAATTATATCAAAAAATGTAAGCTACGAAGCAGAAATAAGGGCAAAGGCCACTCAAGAAGAGGTGAACCAACCTAGTGATATGCCTCTAGGAGAACCCAGCCAAGTAGGCCTAAATACGGAGAATATAGGCCAAATAGAAGAAATAGAAATAAACCAGGAAGATGACTACCAATCTGGGGACACGGTTCTTTTAGAACAAAGCCAAGATGAGCAACTGGGCTCGTTAGGAGCAAATACAATTAATAGAACAGTTGCTCCTCCTAAAAAGCATAGAGACAAAATTAAAAAGCTCAGGAAGGAACAACAGAGGCTGCGGAAAATGGTAAAAAAGCTCAGACGAAAGATAAGAGAATTATCAGCGAGGAAGGTTCCAGACAAAACCTTGGAAACAATAGATGAAGCTTTTCAAACTGAGTTATATGAAACAAAAGCTACAAGGACTTAAATTGAGCCCACACTCATTCAACTTGTTAAGGAACAGCATGCAATTCTTGCAGAAGTAGCTACCCAAACAAAGGCTATACCCTCTTATGACTTAGCTATGCAGACGGAGGTGGTACCCTCCTACAGCATGGAAAACCAGACGGAGGCTTGGGCCTCCCATAATGAAGGAACACAGACAACAGGAATTCTTTCTCATAGCAGGAGTACGCAGACAACCATTCAAGCAAAAGATATCATGACGAGCAACGACCCCAGTATATTGACTCTTCAAGAAGATTTAGCACAGGCTCAACTTGCCATAGAATGGCTTGAGCTAGAAACTGTCTCCCAGCAAAAATACCAAGAATTACAGAGGCAGCTTCGGGACATGAATACATCAGAAAGTGAGACCTTCAACAAATACTAAAAGGCAGAAGAGAAAATTGAGAAAATGAAGCTTAGATTAGAGAAGGTCATGAGTCAAACAGACACTATTTGCTCATTGTACACTGATGTCTTGGCATGCAGATCTCCTGCCAATAATTATGCCTTATTTTTGCTAGAAAGATACTTGTAGTTGAAAATCAAATTCATCAGGGTTGTAAAACCGATAGAATTAAAAAGAATTGAGGATTTCATAAACTCTTGCAAACAACATGGGGTAAAAGTTCAAAGATTTCTTTGTGAATTTTACCTACATAATTTTATATTAGAGGAAGAAGTGGAAAATAACCCCAACCTTTTGTGGGGGATGTGCAATTCCAAGCTTTTATCTCATTTGTTGTCAATCAACTAAAATGGTTCAAGGCTCATAACGCATTCCAAAGGCAAGAGGGGTCAGAGATGAATCCAAACACCCTTTTCAAATGCTGTCCAATCACAAGAGTCTGATGAAAAGGGAAGGAGTAATCAAAATTTTGGGGCCTATTCAGAAAGAGATTGTACAGAAGGGAGTAGAATACTTCCTATCCATTCAGGAAAGCTCCTTGGTTGCAGCCAAGCTCAAGTGGACAGTCTCCACTAGTAATGTATAGAATAGAGATCCATTTAATTATAAAAATTTTAAATTAGCTGCAGAACGTTTTGTCACTTATAACAATCTCATTTTGAGAGAAGGTCTTTATTGGCTAGATTGTCGGTTTCGCAGCCCTATCGTTTGGTATCCTGCTGAAGGTTATCAGGCTATATATGAATTGCCTGAAGGATAGACAGGGCCCATCTTTGAGCTCTTGGCCAAGAATCATTGTTTTATACCACTTTACGACATTCCTTCTCTAGCTTATTCCTTAACTGCTCTGCATACGAATTACTTTCTTTTCATGAGGACATGAAACAGGGTAAGCAGGGGAATATGTTAAGTCACGGAAAAGGTATGCATTTATTATTAATCTCATCATCATTTTCCTTTATTCGTACCTTTTCTACATCTTAATGCGTCAATCTATTAATGAATTATGGTAAGAAATGAAGGAATTATCTGCGGTTATGACTTAGCTAATTATTACCCTTCTTTTTGCAAGAAAATAACAAAAGGGACAAATGTTGTTCCCTATGAAGGAACAGCAAAAATCAACAAGCTAAGGAAGGAACGCAGCGGTTGCAGATAAGGCCAAAGCAAATAAGAAGAATCAGCGCAAGAAAGGAAAGGATGTCTGAAGTTGGAAATCTATTGTGAATCCCTCAGGATCAAGAGATCCTGAGGGATCGCGTTTATCATTTATCTTTTACCCTTTCCTATTATAAAAGGAGATGTTTGTAAGAAGGAAAGGGGGAATCTCTGTTATTATTGAAATTGTAGTTTTAATTACACTCTCACTGTCGATAAGAACAAAAATATATTGTAATGCTCATTCAGTTTGATGATTAATATATAAGTGAAATTGTTGTTCCCTCGCATTATCTGAAGTAACTTAGCAGTGTTTGTTGGTGCTAAGGGCCCGGCCTCTGGTGGATTCCACTGCTTTCTTTATGTCATACATTTCCAATTCTCACAAGTGTGATGGTTTGATAGTATTCTTGCTTTCTGTGATTTTATCTCCTTCGTTGTTTATTATTTTCTGGTGTTGACATAATATCTTTGCTTTATATAATTTATAGTATTGTCATTGATTCAGTTTACTTTCATTTCGAATCGAGTTACTTAGATAAATATTCTGCTTGATGTAATCAACTATCAAGAGTATTAACTATCGTTGTTAGACTCTCAGATTGATATAATTTTTGTTTAGATTATTTACTGAAGAGTGAGTTTGATTTAGATCAAATCAGTTCTGGAGAGATGAGTTAGCACTACTGTACTCTCAATTGATGCTTGTGTTACTTGAATTGCTATAAGATTTGATTATGTTAGAGGATTTAATTTTCTTTAATTTCAATTGGAATTTACTAGATGCATTTGTTTACTCTTGTATTAAAAGATATATACTGCAATCTATAAAAAATTACTCTCTGAATTAAATAGCAGCCATATACTGTGTACACTCTTGAAATAAGAAGACTTGCCTGGATTGATAATTAATGTGAATATAATTAGGAGTTTTAAACGGCACTTTTTATCACCCAACAAGTGTGAGACCTTATATTGTACCTGTAGGACCAACTCCACCATATTCATGACCTTCTAAAGGAGTTGCGCAAGTCTCAACAAGTGTTCCTTTCCAGGGACATACCTAGTACCACACATTTACTAATCAACAAGGTATGTCTTCTAATGAATATTGTGAAATATTCCATACCTGTGGACATGATCCTCAAATTTTTCCTATGTTGAAAAAAATATTCAAATATCCCCAATAATTTTTACTTTTAGTTTTGTGAATATCCCACTCATCACACCAATCAGTGTAGAGCCTTGGATGCTTTGGCTAACTGTCTGGATCATATTGCATTTTAGGTAAATGAATCCCCTATAGGAAGAGGATGAGATGGATATAGAGGAGGAAGGAATGGAGGTAGAGATCCACTTCAATGTTACAACTATGACCAAGAAAGTCACGCTGCTCAAGATTTTCCATTGCCAAGGAAGTCTTGGTGTTTTCATTACTGAGTGAATATTCACTCAACCAAATATTGCCAATCCTGATTGCTCATTGGGAAGAGCACAACAAATAGAGGGGCACTAACTTGATTAATGAAAAACCAAGAGAAATTGAATCAATCCCATAGCCCAAGATCAATATCATTATTAGAGGGGGTAGGCATACTATAGCTAACAAGGATGTGCCTAAACAACCTACTGTTATAAAAGTTGCATCTCCAAGGAGACCATATGATCATGTTCAACAGTAGGAGTATTATAAGGATGTTGTTAAAATTTTTAAATAGTTTTTTTTCTCTTATATCCCTAAATTTGGATAGTAGGACAAGAGATAAGTGAATAGTCCTTGGCTCCCTAAAGAGACCTCCAAACTCATTATGGAATACTTCAAACTATTTTTTCGATATTTTGGGTGATGAGCAGTTATTTTGTCAATTATGGAAGAAGCTAAAAAGTGTTGTGAAGGATGAAGAGTTCTCAAATCATCCCATTTCACCTAACTTGCTAGAGAAAAATTCCAGACGAGTTTGTCATAATGAGCATAGAATGGGGAGGGAGTTTTGTATCGGTGCTCAAGTCACAGGATACCATATTAAAGATATTATGTTGGATCTAGGTTCTGATGTGAATATTTTTCCATGGAAGACTTAGGAAGCATTGGGAAGACCCAAGTTGGTATTTTTCCCAATTTAGTTTTGCATGACTAACCAATATTGCATTATCCCTATTGGTCATTTGGAGGATGTAGAAGTAGACATTTGTGGAGTAAATAGTTATGTTGATTTAAAAGTCATCGATAATATTGGAGACAATGATACTTATCCAGCCTTACTTGGAGTTGATTTGGTGTTTGAAAATTTTGTTATCGTTGATCTTAAGCAGGAAACTATGTTTTTCAAGGTGGATGGAGTCAGAGTCATACAACCTTTAGATCCTTATTAGGGTCCAAAGTTTACGAAGCTTGTTATTGATGCAGAGGAGCCCAATGTTTTGGATCAGCTATAACAGTTAACTGTAGGGAAGAGGGAGGATTACATTAATCATACAACAAATGGTTCTCTAAGTTCGAGGGTTTTTCAACATATTGAAGTTGGTTTCAAAGGTGGCACTAGAAGAATGGAAACAGGGTGATCATGAGTTGTACTCTAGACGTTGCACAACTATTTGTTGTGCTATATGGATTGGTATAAAGGTAATACCTTATCCTACTTTTAATGGTATTAGCCTTGTAGTTTTTTGTTAAAAATAGTTGAATCAAACATGAATAAAGTAAGAGGATTCCTTTGATGGATGTTTCTTTACAAGCCACTCTTTCCTAATGGTGGGGAGCTCATCCCAACCAATTCCAAACTTGGGACTCATTTAATTCTACTATGCTATATCGGTTTAGTATGCTACGTGAGGTGGGATTGGATGTAATTCCTATATATAAAGGCCATACTAGGCTAAGAAGCATGTCCATATTTGTAGTGTTGCTTGGAAGGAGGCCAAAGTTTCTTTCAAGTTGTGGATTCATTAATTCATCCACACCTTGGTACACTTCCTCACGTTTGGTTTCTAAAGGAAGAAATGAAATGACATACAACAAAGTAGGATGCGTTAGTTTCTCAGTTTTGTATTGATTTAAACTTTTCAGATGAAGATGCAAGGATTATTGAAGATTTAAAGATAGTCAAGTGAGTCTTGTTTCCTATTGGAATACACTTGCAGAAAATTTTAGCACTTCAAGTTTGAGACTCTCCATAAGTCAGGATTCCAGGAAGTATTTTTTTGCAGCAAAATAAATAGGGAACTTGAAGATGATGACTTTGAGAACTTAAGGAATTTTTCCTTCAAAGAATATGAAGGGTAAAGGAGTATTAAAGATGATCTTGTAAAAGATATTCCACATTTGAAACCTTCAAAGTTTTGCAAGCATAATATTGGGACTGAAGACAAACCCAAGTTTTCTTCTATTGGTGATTATTAGGATGAAAAGACTACTAAGGAGATCTTTGATTTTCTAAGGGAATATGAGCATATGTTCCCTACATCAACTTTAGAGCTTAAAGAAAGTAAAGGAGATCTAGAAGACATGAAAATTGTTCTGAAAGCTAATACTAGACTAATAAATCATTGACCACATCGCTTGAATCCAAGAATGAAAGAAAAGGTCAAGAAGGAAATTGACAAGATGTTAGCAGTAGGATTGATTTTTCTTGTTGATGAAGCTAAATGGAATAATATTATTTATTCAAGATAAGAAAGATTCATATGATATCTGAGTTTGTGTAGATTATCACAATCTCAACAATGCTTATGTACATGATCCATTTCCTACTCCTTTCAGTGATGAAGTATTAGATAATGTTGCAGGACAAGAAGCCTACTCTTTCATTAATGGATTTTCAAGATATCATCAATTCTATATTATAGAGGATGACAAGAAGAAAACCACCTTAATCAATGAATGGGGATCATATGCCTAACATGTTATGCCTTTTGATCTTAAGAATGCTCCAACTATCTTTTTCTAGAATAGTTATTACTACTTTCATGGAGTATATACATAAGTTCCTTGAACTTTATATTGATGACTGGACAATTTATAGTCTTTTGAAAAAACACTCTAATCTATTACAATTCATGTTTGACAGATGCAAGAAACTGTAGATCTCCTTGAACCTAAAGAAATTCATTTTTGTTGTGCCTTTTGCAAATTTGTTGGGATATATTGTATGCAAATATGGTGTACAGCAGATCTTACCAAATTTGTCGTAATTCTCAATATGCATTAAGCAGTTGTGATCTACATTGGGTCATATAGGTTATTATCATAGATTTATGTGCAACTCTGATTTGATCACTGCACCACTAGAGAAGTTGTTGAAAAATATTGAACCCTTTAATTAGAGTCTGGAATGTCACATGTTCCATTTAATACTTTGAATGAAAATTTGGTGAGTGCTTTGATTATGGTTTATTTAGACTGGAATAAAGAATTCCATGTATATATTGATGCATCTGGTATTGCTATCAGTGTTATTCTTGCACAACCCAGAGAAGGTAATCTTGATCATCCTATTTATTTTTCCAGCCAAAAACTTTCTACTACTGACTGAAAATACCCCACAACTAAGTGTGAGGCACTTGCTACGGTATATTCACATCAAAATTTTCAGTGTTATTTGCTTGGAGGTCACTTTAAATTTTTTACTGATCATTCTGCATTGAAATTTTTAGTCAATAATCTTGTGCTAGAAACAAGGATTTATCGATGGTTGTTGTTATTACAAGAGTTTCCCTATGAAGTTATTGTCACTCTAGGTTGAACTAATGTGGTGTTTTATTGTCTTTTGCATTTTGAGTCAAAGGAATTTGGAGGTTCATTAGATGATTAACTATCTGATATCGACTTGTTTAGAATCAAAGTCGGATTGTCTTGAAGACATTTCCTTTTTATTAACCACTAGTAAGTGTCCAGATGATTATTCCGCCACACAAAAGAGACATCTGGTTGTAAGAGCATCTAATTAATATTTAATTGCAGGTCAGCTATATAAGCTGGTGTTTGATAATGTCTTACATAGATGCATTTTGAGCCATGATCGAGATGACATCCTATGGGAATGTCATAGTGGTGTTGTGGGAGGACATGTAGGAGGGAAATCTATTGCAAGAAAGGTGTTACAAGAAAGACTATGGTGACCAACTTTATTTAAGGATACAAAGGAGTTTTCTAGGAATTGTGATGTATGGTAATGAGTTGCAAGGAATTTTCATTGATATGAGCTTCCACTGCACCCATTCATAACATTAAAAGCCTTTGAGAAATGGGATGTTGATTTCATTAGCCCTATAGAACCTCATGTGTGACATTCACATGCCTGATATATCATCACCAAAAATGATGATTTGACATGATGGGTAGAAGCAGATCCTGTAAAAGATTGCATTTCTAGTACTACAACAATATTTATATTTGAGAACATAATTATTGGTTTTGGGTGCTAGCGGAGCTCGACAAGTGATTAAGAATCCCATTTCATCAATGAGACCATTACAACTTTGATGCGTGAATTCTTGATTCAAGACCATAAGAGTAGTCCTTATCACACACAAGAAAATGGGATAACTGAAGGATTCAATAAAATTTTGGAGAAGGGATTGACTAAAATTTTCTTTGCTAATTGAGATGATTGGGACAAGAGGGTTCCTACTACTTCATGTTCTTATCAGACTACTACAAAGAGATTGTCTAAATATACTACATTTGCACCACTGTATAGTCAAGAAGTTGTGGTTCCAACGAAATTCATTGTACCAAATCTATATATTGTGCAAGCTACTAAGAGGATTGATGATGAGTCTTTTACATAGTGTTTACAAGAGCTATTGGAAATTGATGAGCAATGATTTCTAATAGATTTTCTCCAGAGTGTAGAGAAACATAGACACAGAGCTCGACATGATTGACATATTAAATCCAAGTATTTTTCAGTAAGTGATTAGGTCTTGCTATATAATAGTAAGTATTTGAAGTATCCTATAAAGTTACATATGCATTGGTTGGTTCCTTTTATTGTTCTAGAGATAACGAAGTATGGAGCCATGAAGCTCATGCAACTTGATGGAAATATATTTCCTAGTTGGGCGAATGGTACACACCCGAAGCCCTACTATGTCCACTAAATTCATGTGGTTTATTATTGCTCTCTATCTGGGAGAATAAATTAGGTTTTAGGATAGAATCATTTGTGTTTTTTTATAGTTTATTTGGTTATTTCAGTTGTGTCAATAGTGTCATGTTTCCTAGTTGCAGTATACCACAATCCATTGTGGTCAAGGAGGTACAATTCATGTCTTTTTTCATTTATGAAGTCATTTAATGTGAGTCTTTTAGTCTATCGAGTATTTTCCCTATAACAATTTAATTTTGTCGATTATCCTTTTCCTTCCGAATAGTTTTCGTATCAAATACATTTTGGTTAGTTTGCATCATGTATTGGGGATTTGTGCCTTAGTTATCATAAAGTCCTTAATCCAACTCCTTTCTTTCAGTATTACTCATTTAATTTCCAACTTCCAAGTTTTTATTATAGTATGGCCAGTTTTTGTAAGTGTCAAAAGTTGAATTGATATCATTCATATGTCTTTACATAGCGATTTCAGTCTTTCACCCTAACTTCCACATCGAATCCCCCTATTTCCAAAACCTGTAAGTATCCTCCCATTCATCTAATTAACAATCATAAGCCTTTTACAATGGTTTTTAGTGTTAAACGTGTTGTTCCCTTTGATTTTTCTCTCTCACATTGAACCCTTGGATGAATTATTTGGGAAGTATGAGAAAGTGATGTTGGTTATAATGACTTCTATGACCCTGTGTTGTTTCCAACTCTTCAACAAGAGGTTTAAATGGCTTTCACTTAAACCCCACCCATATAAATTGTTCCTAATATTAGCCCGGATTTCCAACTACTATATAGGTCAACTATTATGAAATTGTGTGACTTGTCAGTATTTAGGACCACGTCTGAATTAGCAAGATGCACCAACTTTCTCATTATAAGAACCCACAATGGCTCTCTCTTTGGTTGGAAAAGGAGTCAAATACATGTCCATGATATTCATAAGCTTATAAGGTTATCAATAGATGGGGAAGATGTCTTCATGACCTTCCAAGGAACTTCAAAGTGTAGCAAGAAGATAGGCACTGCAAACATCTATGAAAAATATGGTACCAAACATAAGGGTCACAGAGTTGTCATTGAGCTAACAAATAATGAGTAGATGAAGTTTTCATGTTATCTTATTGCATGGAAGGTAATGCAACACTATAATAAGGATAAAATTACCCTTGACACCATCTCCATCGCTGAATTATGTATCTAAGGTGAGCATCTCAATTGGTGCAAGCTTTTACATGATGACCTTTTCTTTGCATGTGAAGAAGTTAACAAGAGAGGAGGGTACTTCATTTATGGGTACTTGGGTGTGGCTATCATGATGATGAATTTTTGTGCACCTAAAGGCCATAATTTGGTTGAGATGCCAGATGGTGAGGTTGTAGTACTTTCTTTTTCTCCTTGGAAAGATCGATTTGATTATGTTAATATCTCTTTCAATGAGACGACATTTTAAGCTTGCTATAACAAATTGATTGATGACACTCAAACTACATGAATTCCCAAATCCATTTTGGACAAGCATGCATATAATATGTGGGTTCATATTGATGATAATCGTTCTTACATTTGCCTAAAGGTCGTTGATAAGCACACCTTCCAAATGTATCCATTGCCCTATTATATCATAGAGGAAGTATTTCATAGAGAAGTTATGTCTTGGCCCGATATTCAGTACATGTAGACTTCTATAGGTGTTGCATATTCTCTAGATGGATTAGATCCACAAGGTTTGTATTTTGATGATGCTTCATCATCTCAAAAACTTTCAGCTACCCCTGTTTTTAATCTTCATCCTTTAGTCCGGCAATTGTACACTTTTTTATCTTTTGCTCATGCCATTGTTTCTACCATTGAATCTTTAGTAAGTACACTTGCCATAACTTCTTCTATTCTAGATGCTATAATTTTCTAGGGAAAATATTTTAATCCTGGGGCCCTCCCTTTGGCTTCTATGGCCCTATCATCTTTTGCACCACCCATTCATTCTACTATGGAGAATGTTATCATTCCACCTTTTGACATCTCAACTATAGATCATAAATTTTCTTTTTCTTCGAATTCATTAGCCACTATTATGTCAAAACACTCTTCTCCACTTCCAAATCCTTCCACCATAGTGCACATTCTTGATGATGAACCTGTAGAACATGTTCATCCTACCTGTGTTATAAAAGAGAACATTGTTCCTCCACTTACCACATCTACTCCACACAATCCTACTTCTTCACCGCAATCCCCTACAAACAATGATACCATTTCTAATGTTCCTTCACAACACTCTGATTCGTAAGAGACATTAAGATTCTATATAATCTCAAGGTTGTGGATGACATGGAGGTAATTTCCGAAGTAGAAAACAAAAGGTAATAAGAGAAACTCTCATAAACATTATCCTTATTGACTATGCAACCTCTTACAGCATCGCAACTAGGAGCAAGCAACATTATTCCTCCTACGAAGCTCTCTAATTTTGTTTAGGACCCAATTCATTGTAGGGAAGTTTTTTACTTGTGTTCTCAATCTATAGATATTGTTCCCCTACTTCCTCCTTTGGTTCTTGTAAAAGTTCGTGAATATTTTCATCAAGAGCAAGCAAAAGTGTAAAAGGTCTCACTGCACGCTCACTTCGAAAAATTTGTTGCAAGTAGATAGCCACTGCAATCCAGATTGCCACCTATTGATAGTTTATCCATGATATATCTCCGACATTGGTCCTCTTAATAGTTTTTTCGGTTTATCAAAGAGTCATCCATGCAATTGGAGGATCATTTGGTCCTTGTCGATTCAAAGTATAGCAACCTCACTCTTCTACATGAGCAACACCGACAAAAATTCCTTCGTCACATAAGAGCATGATCAATTGTGTGCGTAGAAGGAGCAATTTCAATAGCAAGTTGAGGATATCAATGTTAAACTTCAACAAGTGTTTCCAACAGTTGTAGATCATGCTTCCAGTGCACTGGAAGATATTTGTTCCTATGATCCCATGCACTGCATTAAATTTATTGAAAGCACTTGGACAAAATTGGTAGTTGCAAATAAATATCTCCATCATACTATTTCTGAGTTGCACAGTAAAACTGTGGATTATACAAAATAATTCAATCATAAACTCGATCAAATCATAGAGTAAGGGTCCACACTTAGAGCTATTCTTCAATGAAAAACAAAAAGATTCCCAAGAAATTATGCACCAAGTACAAGACTGGCTTGAGTTGCTAGCTAAGCGTAACCAATCACTCTATCAATTACAAGAGTAGAACAATAAGTTAATGGAAGATATTTCCATTTTCGACCTTACGTAATAGCATAAGATCTTTGATCAAGATGAAGAGACAAATAATAAGATCCTTTCCTTAGAAGACGAATCCCACAACACCAAATCTATTATACAGGTTCTTAAGCCTGCAGTTCAAGAAAATTATTTGTAGCTCTATAAGCTTAATCTTACTACAAATGAATTATGGAAAGCCTTGAATGCAACACATCATGAGAATCCTAATGCAAAAACAACCCAAAAATTCTTTGTTAAAACCTGTACTTTGACTAGGGAGTGGAAAGATAAATTAGACATGTATAACTCTGTTCGCGACAAGGTTTCAAATATTATTCCAAACTTGGGTCATTCATTTGAAGGAGAAGCATCTATACATGCACATGAAGAATCAATATCAGTTGAGTAGTCGCAAGAGGGACCAATCGTACAAGTAAGGATTGACTTGGATTCGAGTCAATATACTATCGTCGGGGCCTATTGAATCATTCATTTTTGTGAACAATTTTGGTGGAAAAGAGTTTCTTAAAAATATAATGCACAAGATGAAAAATGAATGGTTAATTTGGCTGGAAAGAAACACCAGAAAATAAGAAATTTGCAAGTAAAACATCAAGAAGTTACATTAGAAATCGTCAAATTTGTAAAATAAGGATCGAGTCACTAAGGTTGAAGAGATCAAACAAATGTGGACCAAGTAAAGATAGATCTCATTAAGTTGGTTAAATTGGACCAAATCAAACGAATGCAGACAAGATGCAAGTAGAAAAATATTATATATAGGAATATAGAGCAAGATGTGAAGAGAGAGATCAAAGGAAGGCCAAAATTTTGTCGAAATTAGGACTCACAATCTATATATCTATTTATTTATAATATTATCATAATTTTGAGTTTGTAATGGGAGTTTTGGAAGGAGATCTAAAAAAATCTCTTTGAGTCCTTGTTGATCTGTATTTGTAATGATTGAGTTGGCTCAGTTATATATATATATATATATATATATATATATATATATATATATATATATATATATATATATATATATATATATATATATATATATATATATATATATATATATTGTTGTTGGGAGTTATATAAGTGTTTATGGATGAATGTGATTGTATTGCATGGTTCCTTTAAAAAAATTTAAAATCTCATGTTAAATTCCCTATTATGTATCTATTTATTTTTGCGCAGGGGTTATTCGATAGATCTGTGAATGTTTATAATTTTAATGTGTATTTCAATTAAGGAAATGAATCATGTCACCTCCTAAAACCCCAACACATCATTATAAGTCTCGACATGCCTCGAGTGAGACATTCCTCACTTTCAGAAGATTGAAAATGCCAACGACATGCTAGACTACCACGGGCCCTTTATTGGCACCCTACCATCGAACCCTAGGTCATTATAATAAAAAATTTCACCAACAACTTAAATTGAATGCTATACTACCATGGACCCTTTATTGGCACCCTACAGTCGAACCGTAGGTCATTATAGTAAAAATTTTCACCAAAAACTTAAATTGATTCATACTTATGTATGTGGACCTATGCAAACTAGATCTCTTGGCGAAGCATGGTATTTTCGTTAATGAAATATCTAGGTATACTTGGGTCTATTTCATAAGGAAAAAGAGTGATGTATTTGAATACTTTAAAGAAATTAAAAATATGGTGGAAAAACAAACTGACAAATACATTGAAATTCTTAGATTTGATCATGGGGGAGAATATAAATTAGGAGCATTCAATCAATATTGTAAAAGCAATGGGATTTTGCAACAATTTCTAGTGCCATATACACCTCAATAAAATGGAGTTGTTGAGAAGAAAAATAGAACATTAGTGGAATGTGCACGTAGTATGCTTCAAGGTAAAAATGTCTCCAATGGTTTTTGGGTTGAAGCCATTAATACTAATGCTTATTTGAAAAATAGGAGTCCAACCAAAATTTGATATCTTAAAACACCTTTTGAATAATTTTATGGCTATAAACCAAAAGTTAGTCATTTAAGAGTATTTCGCTGCAAGACATTTGCTCATATTCCAAAGGATGAAAAAAGAAAAAATCATGCAAAGTTAATTAAGTGCACATTTATTGGTTTTTGTGATGATAAAAAAACATACAAGTTGTTTGATCCCAATTCATACAAATTGCTTGCAAATGGGGATGTGGTGTTTCA
Source organism: Pinus tabuliformis (assembly GCA_031772625.1). NCBI lineage: Eukaryota > Viridiplantae > Streptophyta > Pinopsida > Pinales > Pinaceae > Pinus > Pinus tabuliformis. Next base: position 374,632,707 of record CM062815.1, on the reverse strand, counting down.
TGATATTGCAGATGGAGGTGATACAAGGAATAATATTGGTGTATGGCATTATACTGATGATTATGTAAAAATATATACAAGTGTGGAATGGGAACATGAACAAGAACGAGAACAGGAGCAAGTTCAAGAGAAAGAAGCATCAAGTACTCATGACACTTCAAGAAGAGGAGAAGAGGATGAAAGTAGGAAAACCCCAAGAAGGTCATCACGTCAAATTTAGGAACCTATAAGGTACAAATATTATGCATCGATATCTCATGTAATGAATCATTGTAGAACCTTCAGGTTATGAAGAATATAGAGAATGGTTATTTTTCAATGAATGAAGAATATAAATCTATAATGAAGAATGATAGATGGAAATTAACATAATTACCTAATACTAAAGTTCCCATAGGATGCAAATGGTTTTATAAATCCAAGTTTAATGCTAATGGCATTATTCATAAGTATAAAGCTAGTTTGGTTGTAAAATGTTATTCACAAAAATAGGGAATTGATTATGAAGATACTTTTACACATGCAGCTAAGTTGAACACAATTAAAATTGATTACATTAGCTACAATACATAATTGCAAAATACATCAGTTAGATGTTAAATCTACTTAATTCAATGGTGAGTTAAAAGAAGAAGTTTATGTGGTTATGCTTGAAGGGTTCGTAAATAAGGATTAGGAGCATCCTGTTTGCAGGTTGAAGAAAGATTTATGTAATTTGAAACAAGCACCAAAATATTGGTATGTGAAAATTGATTCTTTATTTTATGAGAAAGGCTTTGTGAGAAGCAAAATTGATGCTAACTTGTACATCAAGAGAGATGACGAAGGTAATATTACTTTGATATCTTTATATGTTGATGATCTTATCATAACAAAAAGTGCATCCAAGTTGACTGAATAAATTAAACGTTAGTTGCCACAGGTATTTGAGATGAAGGATCTTGGTGAACTGCATTATTGTTTAGGTAGGGAAGTTTGGAGGGAATATGGTAAGACACTAATCACACAAAGCAAATATACAAGGGAAATCCTTCAAAGGTTCAATATGATTACGTGTAAGACAAAATCTAATCATTCATAACATAATACTAAATTGTACAGTGATGATGGAACTAATGAGATGAATGGAACTTTATATCATCAACTAGTGGGAAGTTTGAACTACCTCACCAATACCAGGCTAGATATAGCATATTTTGTCAACATCCTTATTCAGTTCATTGCTAAGCCTTGTGAAATCCACTGGAAAGTAGCCAAGAAAGTCCTTTGATATCTAAAAGGAACACGTAATTTTGGTATTATGTATATCGATGAATTTGGTATTGAGTTGGCATGTTATTCTGATTCATATTGGGCTAGAAATCTCGATGACAAAAAGTTAACCTTTGGATATGCTTTCAATATAGGATCGGGGATCATATCATGGAGCAACAAGAAACAACCAACTATTTCTTTATCATCCACAAAAGTTGAATACAAAGCCATGACTAATGTAACTTGTGAATTTGTTGGGTTAAGCAGGATGCTTGAAGATGTTGGAGAAAAAAAAGAGGTCCATCAATCATCAAATCTGACAACCAAAGTTCCATTAAGTTGGAAATTAATCCAATTTATTATGCCAGACCAAAAAATATTGGAGTCCAACACCATTTTGTTAGGGAAAAGATACAGTCAAAGGAGGTTGACTTAGTCTGTTGTAATACAAGTGGAAATGTAGCTGACATCTTTACCAAGCCTATTGGAAAGATGAACTTTGAAATATGTATACAACAACTAGGCATTATGAAAAATTCATTTCTCCATTAAAGGGGGATGTTAAAATAGGGTAGAAATTGAGTGTTTTAGAATTATGAGTTGTCTCATTGATGAGTTTTCCTATGACGAGTTATACTCATAGGTTGTTGAGCTAGTTTACTTCATAGTTAGTGCTATGAGTAAGTTTCTTTGTTGTCTATGCTATTGTCTAGTTTTAGCATATTAGATCCAATTTATTAGGATGTAAAATGTCCATGATTTGTCTAAGAGTCTCTATATATGTAATGTTTGATCAAGCATTTGGTTAATAGAGTGTGATCTCACATATTGTGAGAATGTGTGGCTTTCGTTATATGCTATTTGTGTGTATCTCTCTAGTATTCCAATTGAAACTAATATATTATAAGAGGTGATTAACTTCAATCTAGAAAATCAAAAACATCTTTCTATCTTTATTAGGGTTAAGAAGAAAATGAACATAGTTAATATTAGAATGGTAATTCTCATCAACTTCATAGTGAAATTGGGCCTTGGTTAATTCCCAAAACACCAAGAATAAAAGAACCAATCACCTTTGCTAGACTAAGAGAGTGGAACATGAAAAGTACTTTCCTTTGTATAAGTCCATCTTATACTCATATTCAATTGAATTTTCAAAATATTTATTACATTATCAAATTTATTGACATATTAAGCCAACAAAACTATGGTGATCTTGGAAGGATTTTGATTAATCTCTTACCCAGTCTTATAGACCATATAGAATTAGTGGAAGTTAATCATCATCATAATCAAAACTGTTACTAATTTGGAGAGAGATCAGATAGTGATTACACACAACACCAAACACACATTGATATATTTATTGACCACAACAGTTACAAATATATAGGACATAAATCATTGGCTTCAACACATCTAAATTATGACTACAACTTATGCATCGGAAACAACAACTTCTATATTGATGCTTGGGAACTCACAATGGCAACTCACTACAACACATGGAAGCAATACTTATAACACACTCCCTTAATGCTTACATGTAATAAATATAAAAACACACAATACAACAATAAATATATCTTTTCATATTTTTCTAATATGGTCATCACTAGCACTCACATCCACTCTCAAATTTCACAGTTTCTGCTCTTTTCTTCACCACACTTTTGAGCTTCCCACTTGATCTATTTAAAACATAACCACTTCAGACCATCATTGATGTACATTGCAGAATTAACACTTCTCAACCTCCCAAAGCGCAATGGGTCGGCCTCGATATTGTTGGGACGGGGTCCTCTAGGTCAGTTTTGGGATTAAAATATCCCAATTTTTTATGTAATGTTTGTAAGAAACGTAAGTCTTTGCGATTTGTGGATGCAGAGTGCATTGAGGTTTAGGAGTCAAAGGGGTTTTAACCCCTTGTTTATGTAAAGTTTGAGTCGGCTTTGAGACCCACCCATGGTCCATGACCATGGGATTATATGTAAAAGGCTATAAATAGGTGTGTCTTTGAGAGTCTAAGGCATAATCTTGGATGTAATGGGTCAGTAAGAGAAAATTGATAGCACAGAGAGAGGGTCAGATAGGAGAGAAAGACTCTGCAGTTGAGTGCACAAAGGCCTAGGGAGAGTCCGCAACTGAGTGCACGGACCCCTGCAGCTGAGTGTGCAAGGTAGTTTTGAGTCTGTAAAGTTTAACTGAAGATCAATAAAGAAGATTATTGAAGAATTCTTGTGCATATTTGTTTATTTCTGTTTACTTTTGTTTACGATATATGTTGCGAATGACTAATGTGCTTATGAACTATTGATCTAATGATGCGTGATTCATTTGAATAAGTCTTAATAGATGAACAAAATACATGTTAAGTACTTTCGCGAAGATTGTGATGAATTATGTTATGTTTTCTAAATAACTTAAGTAGATCTGCGCGAACACTAATCTAGGATTGTTCTCTGATGCGCGTAAGTGGATAAATCAACTGATAAAGGTCCGCGAAAGCCAATTGTAGACCTTTGTGAAGGTCTGAAGACTATTCGAATAGAGTTGCAGTACCAAGCCCTAGCGGCTTATAGATCTATGCGAAGGAAGATCTAGGGCGCTATAAGACATCACAATGATCTCTGTATGCGGAAACTTGGTTCAAACATCCCCCCATACTGCTTCAGGTGAGACTGCAGCCTGCGCTATGCAGGTTGTTGCTGAAAGGGCCAGTAGTGTAGCGTTTTTTTGGTTGGCACAACTAACTCTGAACCTGGGTCAAGACCCCTTAAGCTAACGGACACTGAACCATCCTATGAATTATCACCATTTGTTGAATCCACGGCCCTCTGCAACCTTCATCAGTTATCTAGGATAGCATTGTGGGTACAAAATGCCTTTAGCAAATAATTCTACAACTTTACATTGTATAAAATAACATGTATTGATGCTCCCAGAGCACAAAGGATAACACCAACTTGACCTTATTAAGGACTACCTGTAACTAATTATCCTGGAGAACAATGAGTCACATTAGTCTATTCAATAGTTAACATGTTCTTTGTGGTTATGCATCATTTGACCCCTTTTTTTTAAAGAAATAAAAACATGAAAATAATTACCACTCAATATCAAACCCACACTGATATATTAGAGCTAAATAAAATATAGGCACTGAAGCAAATCAACGGGTAAACACCACTATCATCTTTTCCACAATGTTGATGTTCAGTTTTACATCGGCAATTGAAAGAAGATGACTTTACACATTGATTCGGTGTTCCAAAAACTTCTTTAGTTATCTAAGACCAAGAATTACAGGCGCCAACGCTGGCAAATACATATTCTTGAGTTGGTCATGCATCCCACTAGCCTCTGGGCATTAGGGGATATTATCAAGTAATTTTGGTGGAAGATTGACCCATCGTTTCTAGAACTCCTATGCTTTACAGCTTGAGTTGGCCGCAATTATCAAAACTCATCTCTATTTGAGGGAAACCTCAAGGAGCAGGAGGAATTCCATCCAATCGAAAACTCCCAAGCGACTTGTTGTCCTTGACAAAGAAACATATATGAACTCTGAAAACAGAGTTCAGGCGTCTGATATTTATTTGTTGTTTTCCATAGACAATGTTTATATTTTGATTGGTCTTCTCCACACAGATCCCGAGGGGTGTAAAAAAGCTGAGTGTTTGGGGGAACGTGATACCATCCTACTGTGCACACCTCGTTCACCATGTGAGAGGATAAGATAGGCTACGAGATAAAGATGAAGAGTCGCTTTCACAATGGCCTCCAAATATTTCATTTTGGATAGATTTGACTGCCAGATTTCTTCGACTCTTTTTCCATCGATAATGTCGAAGCTCTTCCAAGATCCATGCCATTCAATTCTCTTCTGTGAGCATCATTGCTAATAAACACCAAACTGTGATCATTTTTACCATTCGTGCCGGATCTCAATATGTAGCCCTTCTTCATTGACTGCACTCTTTCTTTGCACCCGATCTCATTACAACAACACATAAAACCAAAATAAAAACAAACATATATGTAGGTACATGCCTACACCTCGCTTAACACCTAACAAAAGATTTGCAGAATCTATGGAGATTCTATTTTGAACTTACTCTGCGCCTCCACACAGAGCAATGATCCACACAAAACACACCAATATATAAAACACAAGAATTTTACCCTAAATTAATCTAATCTACACAGTCTATCCTAGTCTATTTACAAAGCAATAAAACTCAAGGCTCTCTCACATTTTCGATGGCCCTCCCTGGAGAGATTCAAGCCAAAACTGGCTCTGATACAATGTTACTAATTTGGAGAGATATCAGATAGTGATTACACACAACACCAAACACAAATTGATATCTTTATTGATCGCAACGATTACAAATATATAGGACATAAATAACTGACTTCAATACATCTAGATCACGAGTACAATTAATGTAAGGAAACAATAACAGCTAGATTGATGCTTGGGAATTCACAATGACAACTGACAACAACACATGGAAGCATTACTTCCAACAAAATCATATTATAAATTATAGTTATTAATAAATTTATTCATAATAAACCTTTTAATATTTCAATGTTTATTAGGAAGTCAATATGTGTTCATAAATTAAGTAGAACCAATATAGATCCATATTTATCTCATATTTATCAAGTGCTGAGATGGATCAAATGTCTTGATGTGCATACCTATTTTAGAATTGAAAATTTGAAAAAAGGTTTGCACATCTAGAGATTTGATCCCTCTTGGCATTTCATAGTTCTGAAATTAACACACACATGCGCACACACGATCTCTCTTGGCATTTCATAGTTCTGAGATTAACAAAAGCACACACACACGATCTCTCTTGGCATTTCATAGTTCTGAGATTAACAAAGGCACACACACACACGATCTCTCTTGGCATTTCATAGTTATGAGATTAACAAACACAGATCCACCCACACATCCATCTACCATATCTCAATTCCATATTAAGCAAGGAAGGAATTACACATCTCCTTTATTTTAAGCAATACACTAATAAAATGTTTTAACTATAAGATTTTTTTTTTCTCATTTGTTTCATATAATATATACATTGTTGACATTGAAATATTTATATATATTGAATTAGTCAATTGAATTTATTTTATTTTGGGCCATTGGGAGAAATAATTGAGATCTTCCCCACCCAAGTTCCATTAAAGCAAGTGACATGATGAGCATTGATGATATAATGGCTTCTAGCTTTGTTATTGAGAATGAATAGGCCTTGGGACATGTGTATTCCTCATATACATGTCAATATTGGGCCATTGGGAAAAATAATTGAGATCTTCCCCACCCAAGTTCCATTAAAGCAAGTGACATGATAAACATTGATGATATAATGGCTTCTAGCTTGGTTATTGAGAATGAATAGTCCTTGGTACATGTGTATTCCTCATATACATGTCAACTATATTGAGTATTTATTGAAATATTCCTCATATACATGTCAACTATATTGAATATTTATTGAAATATTTTATTTATACTCCATATTTAAATTTTTTTTGTTAGTAATACTTTTTTAAATGTTATATATCATACCTATTTTAAAAATGTAATAAATTGTACATCTTACTCATAACTCTTCAGTGAAATATAAAATTATATTTACTTTTAATTATTTTATCCTTCCATAAAAATAATATAAAAAATTGAAATATTTATTCATGATGATATTAATTTTTTAATTATTATTATTTTCTTAATGTAAATATTATTTTTTAAATATAATATTACGGGATAACACTCTTGAAAGCATGACTTTTGATTCTAAGAATCTATCTTTTCTTCTTTTCTTTACTATTGAATATAAGGTTAAATTTTGTTTTCTAACTTTCTATTATTAAAAAAAAATTAAGGAAATTTTATTTAAATTTTAAACAAAACCTTATGTAATTGACCATTCAAACGCAAAATATAATTTATTTGTTGAACGGGCTAATGCTGGGTAAATTCCAACGCTCAAGGAAGCTCCCTCTTCCCAACATGGCCTAAATTCTCGTAAATCTTCGTAAAATGTGGAGAATTTTTCTATGATTTGAATTTGAGCTGCCCATGTCATCTGCAAAGTTTCTAGATATAAAAAATTATATATCTTGATTAATTTTATTCAAATTGTGGGTAAGTAAATTACTAAATATATAATATTTTAATTTTATATATATTAAATAAAATTGATTTTTTTAAATAAACATTTTATGAAATTTGAAAAAAATAATATTATTGGTTTATTATGTTCTTTTCATCTTTATTATGCTGAAAAATTTTGAATTAAAATTTATTTTTAGAGAAATAGTTTTTTCTTATTATTCACAGAAAATATTAATGTGATTAAGCTGAAAAAAATTAAAACTATTTCTCTAAACATTATGAATCACAAGAGCTTGAATTCATAAATAAAATTTATTTTGTTTTGTTTTTTAATTATATTGAGTTTAGTTCAGAGTCATTTTTAATGTTACATGGAAGAATGATTTGTCTATCCATGAGATGCTATCACCAAGATCTTGGGTAAGCTTGGTCAAGTTTGTGTCTAGAGTGAGATGCTTCTTGGGATAGTTTAATTCCTTTAAAAGAGGATCATCGAAGAATGATTTGTCTATCCATGAGATGCTATCACCAAGATCTTGAGTAAGCTTGGTCAAGCTTGGGTCTAGAGTGAGATGCTTCTTGGGATAGTTTAATTCCCTTAAAAGAGGATCATCAGTGAAATGTTCCTTGATATGACTAAAAGTGAACAATCAATGAAATTAGCCTAAAAATGTCTTCCATACCTCTTCGCAAAATATTTGAACTTAAAATTTAATAAAAACTAAAACTCCTACCAATCAACTAATCTACACCTCATAAGTTAAGTTAAATTAACAAAAAAATATCCCCTTTCTAATAATTAACTCTTAACTACACCAGCCTCATCAGCCTTTTCTTCTACTTTAAATGGTTAAACTCCTGGAATATGTTCTAACCTTTCCACTTGTAATCTCATTGTTAAAAGTCCCCCTCAGTACCACCCACTTTCCGAGAAATCTCATTCAAAGATAACATTACAGGGTTTAACAACCTTTTCTTCTATTTTGAGCTGTTAAACTCCTGGAATATGTTCTACACCTTCCACTCGTAATCTCATTAATAGAAGTTATGAGAGAATGGACTCTGTGTAAGCCTTAATATCCACCATCCACTTTCCGAGTAATCTCATTAAAGTTAACAATACAGGGTTTATCAGCCTTGCCTTCTATCTTGAACAGTTAAAACTATTGGAATATGTTCTACATCTTCCACTTGTAATCTCATTAACAAAAGTTATGAGAGAAAGGACTCCAGGTAAGCCTCAGTATCCACCACCCACTTTCCGAGTAGTCTTTTGTTTTTCCTTATCATTTGTTAAATTATTATTCTAGGTAGTGCCATTTCCCAGAGGCCTGTTGCTACCTCTGGCCGCGAGATTCAGTCTCTGAAATGAAATCCTCGTTATGATGTTAACTGAATGGGACCCTGCCTCTTGGACTGAACTATCTGTATTTTGATGTTTAAACCTGATAGCTCACTGTTTTAACATCTTAAACATCTTGGAAAGCATGCTGAGGATAGCAAATTATATGCAGGCTTGATGCCCTGAAAGTCTTGATTCTTCCTCTGATTCCGATCCTCTCAGCATCAGATCTCCTTGCTATTGAGCCTTGAATGATCCAAGGTTTTGAAGGAATGGTTGAACATCTCAATCTGCACATCTCTGTTATTAATTCCTGTCTGTGTTTTGGCATAGCTCTCCACATTCATTTAGTCCATACCACTTTGGTGAATCAAAGTTTCCCCTCTCACATCTTTTGATTGCAATCTCGACAGTATTGGTTTCTCTATTCAAAATCGCCTAAACATTTTCCTCAATTTCTCTGCTAACATTTTTCCCACATCTATATTAACAATAGATAACCTGGAAGTCTGAAAAGGAATATAAATAATTGAAATTCCTTTTTTTTTTTAAAGAATGCATCAAAGTATTGAACATCATTTCAAACAGGGCTGTATACCACTTGGGCTTCTCACAGCACAATAAAACCCTACAGGCTCCTCCCCTCCCTTTTCAGAGTCGTTTGTAACTGAAAAATTAAAACCTGCTTCATTCATCAATGATGAAATATCAAAGGAGAAAAGCATTACAACTGAATTCTTTAAAAAAAACTCTGTTGTATTGATCAGTGACGCTATTTTAACAACTGAAACTTATTTTCACGAACCACAGTTACGTTTTCCATATATTATGGAGAATTGGATTGGATTAAACTCCAATTGAAATGGATTTTGTCACTTTCTCAAAATAAGGTACCATTAGTATCGGTGCCAACATAAGAAGCTCCTAAAATATCTCCTCATGCGGGGTTGTCCAACTTTTATATATATGATATTGGTTTTGAAATATGATTTAAAACTGTTTTTATTTGGTTTTCTCTGATATAGATGTAGGGATACCATTGCACAACATCTAAAAACATCTGACCAAAATAAAAACTTGTCCATTACAAATCACTTGCAAAAAATGCAAAAAAGTAAGTAACTGTCTAATATCTAAAACCATCTCGCAAGAATAAAAACCTGCCATTACAATCACTTGCAAATTATTCTAAATAATTATCCTTCAATAAAAATAATAAAACAATCTCCCATTACTAAATAAATTATGATAAACTTTCATTCTATTCCCATGGCAATTCAGATAAATAAAATAGCACAAACATTACTTGTTATTTCACACCAAATCCACAAATAAATGGAGTACAGAAAGGAAATCCGAGAGTCCAGAGACAAAACCTACTTGAAAGTCCTTCGGTGCCCAAGCTGATCCAATAGTGAACAAGAATCTATGTATGTTAAAGAAGAATAAACCTTCAGAGACGACCTCCCACTTAGACCAACATCAGAACATTAAGTCTTAACTGTGCGATGGAAAGTAAGGGTTTCGACTTTCTAATTGTTATCCATCATCTGAAAATTTTGGACATTAGACTTCAAGTAACAACACTGATAAGGCTGAAATTATTTGTCAGGCTGAGCTTATTAGGGACTATGAAAGACTGTAGAGGCAGAGGAGGAGTTTTGCAGATCTCGGGACGGTATCCTTCCTCCGATCCAGAGACCTGCCTTAATGGCAAAGTCGATGGTATTCACCACCGTTTGGCTGTGACACTTGGTGCCTCTGAACTGAGCTTGTCCAGAACTAATGTAAGCGCTCAGGCAGCTCAGCAAATTCTGATTGCACTGGATGTTGAGATAATTGTGAGTGCGGGTGATGCAATAGTCATGGTTTTTACAGCAGCTGTCCAGCCCATCGCAGGGAGCTTCGTTATGGCATCCAGTGTAAAACACTCCGCAGTATCGCCCATACCTCAGAATCGGTGCCTCTGCCATTAAAGTACATAAAGTAACAGTTCTTCTCAAAACCCTTGTTTGAAATCTGAAAAATGTTCCTTACATTCATGGATGAAACAGAGTACAACAATTTATGTTTGAAATCTGAAAAATGTTCTTTACATTCACGGATGAAACAGAGTACAACAACTTATTTAAAGAACCCCTTAACTTAATACCAATAATCATACTCAATCAAAACCCCAGTCCTTCAAAGAAATCAGAATCAAAGATAAGGAGGCAGACCTCTACAGAATTTTGACTCGCACCCATTGCTACAGTCCTCCTGCACTCCAATAACAACAACATCAGAAATAGAATTGATTGACTAACATTCTATTAACAGTACATGACATGGTATGAACTAGGCAAGTTACCTCAGAGATGCACTAAATGAATACTGTTTTGAAATTAAAATAATTTTGTAAAGCATTGAGTATATTTACCCATAGCAAACGGTTGGAGGAGCCGAGCACAGACTGCAATGGGAGAAGCCATAGCAATAAACCCAATTGCACTGCAAAGGAAGCCATGGATCCCCAACTGATCAGATTACCAATTGCTTAAATTATAATTTCATGGATAACCTGCATTGATTAGGTTTATACTGTTCCTGCTTGATTGCATTTCAGTCTCCAGGCCAGTAGGTCTCTCCTGCCATCACTCCTTCCCTGGTGTGTCTAGGTTTTCTCATCGGTTTCCAACCCAATTTTAACTATTCCCTTGACCTGACTAGACACAGCAATCTAAATGTGCAGAACGTGTCTGTTGGTACATATTTTTCAATTAGGTAGACCATGTGCAGTAACTTTCATGGATGCCACCTATTTTTTCAATTTGCTTTGGGTTTACTGGTGCAAACATACGCCAACCACATGGATCCATTGTCTTATAGTTCATTCATCACTAACTTCCATTACATAGGTGAATCTGTTATGCATGCATAATCTTACCGGAACGTCCACATCACTTTGAAAATCTACATCTTGCTATGACGAGTCAAAAAGTAGTACAGTGTAAGTAGTGGAATTACATTTAATCTATGACACATTCCATCCAGCGGTTTGTTAATATATTTCGTCCGCATCACTTTGAAAATCTATATCTTGCTATGATGAGTCAAAAAGTAGTACCAGTGTAAGTAGTGGAATTATATTTAATCCATGACACATTCCATCCCGCGGTTTGTTAATATATTTATTTACTTATTTATGATTTTATATTAGATGTGAGTGTTTTTTGGTGGGGGAAAATTTATTATAAGAAAATTTATCACAATTTAGTTGTCAAATTAGTAGTGAGGACAATCATCTCTGGTTGTTAAGCGTAAATGGAGGCTGGCTCATCACCCTTATTCAAGGAAAATCACGCCACCTAGAATAACCCGTTGGTGGTCCGTAAGGGGGTGGGCTTTCACTTCTGCCAAATGCCTCTAGGTCTTGGGTCGTTAACCTGTTTCCTTACCTCCAAGGAAAATGAGCTATTAGCCAAGTAGAAGCAGTTTTAGGGTATATTAGATGAAAGTGTTGTTTTGTAATGATATATAAATTATAATATACTATGATATTATTTTAATGTAGTGAGTGATGTTTCTAACTAGTTTAATGATTTTAAGGTGTTTAATCTTTCATTCATATTATGTGGGATGTTTTAAATGTTGTATGGGTGCATGCTTGAGTGTAAAATTAAAGTAAAATATCTGGGCATGTGTGCATCCTTGTCATTTTCTACGTGATGTGTTAGGTGTGTGAAACAATAATTACATATGCAAATATTCTTTAGGTAAGTGTATGTATGGAATAACAATAGGATATGTAATTGGACTTGTATTATGGGTGTATATGTCTAAAACAAGAATTGAATATGGAGATATGTGTTGTGTGACATTTTTTTTAATGTGTTATGGGGAGTATGTGTAACATTATATATGGGATGGCATTTTCAGTGAGATGTGTATGGGTGAATGTTTGTGAAACAATATTTGAATATTTAAACATGTGTTGTATGGTGCACATGTGTTTTCTATTGTGGAACATGTAGTGTGGGCGCTTATGACATATGTTGAGTGAGTACTTATGTGTGAAACAAAAATTAGATAACTCTATTTTGTGATGTCTTGTAATCATTTTAAACTATAAAATCTCTTATTTGGGTGAATCCATGAATCTTGGTCATGTTTTTTTTTTGGGCAATGGACCATAGTAAGGAGCATTAAAGGGTCACAAGCTTTAATAAGCTCCATTCCAATGTATATAGAAACTTGCATAATTGCAAGGAGCTTTTTCTACATTTAAATGCTACAAATAGGTTAAGGAGCTCGATCTAAACCCAATTTTTAACCACCTACCTACCTAACCTATAACATGGTATCTAACCTAAGTGGTGGGTTTTTTTTAATAGATTAGAATGACTAATTAATTCAAATCCCAACCCTATAATAGTTATACTGCCTGATTTTTTATTTTTTTGTTTAAATTGACAACATTTATGCTATTAGTTTTATTTACAATTATGTATTGGCCAACATAAATGTTGCCGGTTTTTTTTGCCAACCATTCAAATTGGATAATTATATAATTTTTCATCTATCTTGATGCTTTCGTAATGCAAAAATTAGAGGAATCATTTTACAGGAAGAGTTTTATCAATTGGGCACAATTTGGAGAAGTGCAATATGAATCCTTTTAGGGACATTTTGAGGCCTTAAATGATTTTTTTTAGGGCACCACACCCTATGACATTGTTTTACACTCATAGACCTTTCTGAAAGTGTAAGAATCAAACCAATCAAAGTTTTTATGCAAAACTTATGCCCCCAAAGGTGACTTGTTGTGTTTGACCACCACGACACGAGTGGATGCAACATCAACCCTTGTTATTCATGCAAAATGGGTTAGCCATGTAAGGAATATGAAGAAGGTTCTAGAAGGACCAAATTTGTAACTCTAGTTAAGATTTGAAGGAGTCAAATTAGACCTCTGGTTGGCTATCGAGCTATGTTATAACCGCATCACTAGGAGGGAAAAGGTTTCATTCTATTCGATTATATCTTGTTCCATAACAGAGTAGAACAACCGGGAGCATGAGAGAGAGAGAAATAGAGAGAGTTAGTGTTTTTTAGTGTCCTATCATGCCGCAGGTTTAAGGTGACTCCATAGAGAGTGCTTTCTCCTTTGTACTTGCATTATTTCTGTTCTAGACAAAAGAGAGTATAGTAGCCCTACCCTGTAGCTGATTTTCCTCCCATAAGGGTTTCCTAGAGCATATATTTGTGTTCATTGTGGTTAGTGTGTGATTATATTTTTGTTTTTCTCCATTTTTGATATTTCATTTGTTTCACGCATAAACAACAAATTAGTAATTAACAAATATAGAATCTAAACAAATTTAACCTTCATAGTATAGATTTTAGTTAATTTTTATAAGATCTATTATGATAAACTATATAGTCGAATATCCACAACAATTTATAGATCAAATTGGTTTTAGAGCAGGATTCATTGGGGAATGTTGTGGAGAGTTGTAGGGGATCCATGAAGCAGTATAAGCAGAAAGTTGTAGAATCCTAACCATGGTCTGTTGAGAAATGGCAACAAGAAATTCCAGTTAATTTGTCCTTGAATTAAACTTAGAATTAAAATCGAATTCTATTCTTATAGCAACTTGTAAATAGTTAATTAAGTTTAATTAACTTAATTAGCTTAGGAATTTCGAGTTGGAAGTCTTTATGTAGTCATGTATATGTTCTCCCTAAATTTTAGGGGTTTGATATGAGTTTAAATTGAGTTGTAATTAGATAACTTACTTTACTGAGTTATGATCAGTTAAATTAGTTCTAACTATTTGTGGAACTAATAGAGGACTAATAGTCAGTTGGTGCATTGGTGCATCCATAAGTGTTACTCCAGTTAATTGAAGATTCCCTCATGAGAAACTCATGCATGTCAGTTCGGAGAAAGACCTAATTGAGAGTAGAGTGTGGGGACAGTGTACTATCAGTTGTATGATTTACTGAGATATAAATATCATGCATGCAATCAGAGAAGGACCTATGTTTGGATTGCGTAGTTTTGGAAGCATGAATTCCCTTTACATACAGGTTATTCATCCGAGGAATTTCTTAAGGAAATAGGGGCTTGGAAGGTAGTGGAAATTTTCTAAGTGTTGGCTAATAGTGGGCTTGTGAGGTAAAGAATTCAGCATACTTGTGCAGAATTGTTCTTGTGTGAACAAGCTTTGTATCTTCACTCATATTTCTGATTTAATGCAATATAGATAGGTGGGGTTTTGTGCTGTGGATTTCCCCAAGAAAACTTATTGTGTTATGTGCCATTGATTTATCTTCTTCTTGTTCATATTGTTTTCATCAATCTATTGGCTTCCACTGGTTGAAAGTAGAAGTAGATTCTTGTCCTATGCTTTAGTAAATTGCATAAGCATGTGAATCTACAAGAAAATTCTACATGGTATCGGAGTTGAATTCAATATATTAGAGGATATTTCGAAGTTTTGAGTTTTGGGTTACAGGTGAAATTCAAATTTGAAATACATACTTCAGGATTGGCAGATGGCGTTCTATGGTTTGCGACTCGAGTATGCCTTGGAAGGTAGATCGAATTTTATAGCTTGGAGGGACAGAATGGAGGTTGTGCTAGAGGATAATGGCTTGAAGGAATTCGTTGATCAAGAAATTCCTAAGCCAACAACATCAAATGCACAGAATCTGGCTGAATGGAAGAAGTGTGTGGAAAAGGCGAGGTGGATAATCCTTGAGGGAGTTTGAGACCACATTTCTCGAGTCTCTGCGGCAAGGAAACTTCGTATTATATGTAGAAAGAATTGACAGACTTGTATCAGAACAATAACAACCAAATGAAATTGGCACTGAAGGACAAACTTCAAAAAAACAAAATGGAGAAAGGCGAGTCTATTCCAAAATACTTGACCAAGTTCACTCAATGTCGTGATGAACTTGGAAGTGTTGGAATCATGGTTTCCATGGATGATATGGTGAGTCTTACTCTTCTAGGATTCCCAAAGAGTTGGCATAGTTATCAGGACTCTGCTAATGGTCGGGAGAAGCTGCCAAATTGGGAGTGACTGTGGTCAGATTTGATGCAGGAGGAGATCAGGAGGAACACCAGGGATGGCTCTTCATCAAAGACTGATGATGAAGAGAACTTTGCCTTAGAGATTAAGGAAAATAAGGAGAAAGGGAAAGCTTCCCATTCCAAATCGGATTCTTGTCATGGAGGCAAGAAGAGAGACATGACGTAGTTGGGCCATTTTGCTACAAATTGTCCACTCAAGAAGTCCAAGAAGAAGTCCTTAGGAGGAGCGACGAGTGAGGCTTTGGGCTGTCAATTCGAATTGTTCTTTTCCCTCATTGCATGCATGGTGTCATCAATGATGGGAAGTGTATGGTACTTAGACAGTGGAGCTTCATTCCACATGACTGGTGATAAGGAGTTATTTAGTGACCTGGAGGAGAAAGATCTCCATATGCATATCGAGATGGGTGACGACGAGAGGTATCATGCTACTGGATTGGGAACGGTTACTTTTCAAGGGGAGCATGGGGCTTCACTCACCTTGAAGAATGCTATGTATTTGCCAGGGCTAAAGAATAACTTGGTATTCATTGCCATGCTTGACGATAGATGCTATGATGTGATATTCTCGAAAGGAAAGGCGTTCCTTTGACACATAGCCATGGGTCAAGTAAAGAAGATAGGGATTCGAGTGAAGAATCTCTATAAGTTGGAGGTAGAAGATTGTGTTGCTTTGAGCATGAAAGAAGAGATGGTGCAGAGCCGAGACATTAGTGAGTTGTGGCACAAGTGATTGGGCCACTTGCATCATGGGGCTTTGAAGATCATGTAGCAGATCTCCATCAGTTTTCCCAAAGGTACGCTAGAGCAAGTTGATACATGCAAGGGGTGTACTTTGGGTAAATACACCAAGTCTTCCAAAGTGTACTTTCATGAGAGAGACAGTCGAGCAAAGGCTATTATAGAGCGAGTCCATTCATATGTGTGTGGACCAGTCTTGACAACATCCATGGCCGAACACAAGGATTATGTTATTTTTTTTATGACTTTTCTAAAAAATGTTGGATATTTTTTATGCAAAAAAAGGGATCAAACCTTCATAAAGTTTTATGAGTTTAAAGCATTGGTGGAGAAAGAGTCGAGCAAGAAGGTTAAATCTCTATGGAGTGATAATGGTGGTGAATATGTCTCAAATGAGTTTAAGAACTTTTGTGCAGTGGAAGTAATTAAATGGAAGTTGAAGGCACCCTATAACTCTCATCAGAATGGGGTGGCCGAGAGGAAGAACAAAAGCATAGTAGGGGTAGCAAGGGTGATGTTGCATGACCAGGGTCTCCCACTACACTTGTGGGTTGAGGCATGAAACACATCAGTTTATGCTCAGAACTGTAGCCCACATAAGATACTTTGGATGAAGACACCAAAAACAATGTAAACTTTGAAACGGGAACTATAAACTCAAAACAGGAACTCTAGCCAAAAAACCCAAAAAAAACATCAAAAATAGTGCTAAAAACAAAAAGTGTTGATGCTGGAATAACACCTTTTTTTTTCTTGGGTAAATTTTCAACATGTTTTAAAAATGACGGTGAAAACCAATTTTTTGCACAAAAATTATCCAAAAAACACCCTCAAAATGAATAGTGTTAATTCTGGAAGAACACTTTTTTTTTCGACAGTAAAATTTCAACATTTCGAAATAATGGCGTAAAATATTTTATCATGACCCCGAAAAACATTAAATTTTAAAAAAATAATGAAAACATAAAAATAAATAAATAAATAAATAAAAATTTAAAACAACGAAAAAACAGAAAACAAAAAAAGTTTAAAAAATTAACAAAACATAAATTAAGATATATAATAAAAACAAAACACAAAATAAAAGTATAAAACTTAAAAAATATCAAATATAAAAAAAAAAATATCAATCATAAAAATGTAAAAAAAAAAAAAATAATGGTAAAAAATAATGGTAAAAATTAAAAAACTAAAAAAAAATAATAAATTATAAACAAATAAATAGTGAAAATAAAAAATAAAAAAACAAAAATTATCTTGTAAACCATAAAAAATTTGGCAAAAAAAAGAAAACAAAACAAAACATTTAAAATAAACTAAAAATTAAATAGGTAAAAATAGGGAAAAAAAAAATAATAATAAAAAAAAAAAAATTAAAAACAAACTAGATTTAAAAAAATAGAAAATTAACAAAAATAAAAAATAAAAAAAGTTAAAAAAAAATTATCTCACAAATCAAAAAAGAGTTTGGAAAAAAAAATAAAATTATATATATATATATATATATATATATATAAGTAAGTAAAAACAGAGAAATTAAAAAAAAAAACATTAGCAAAAACAGGGAAAAAAAAAAAGAAAAAGAAATTAAAAACAAACTAGTTTAAAAAAAAAGAAAATTAACGAAAAGAAATTAAAAAACTAGTGAAATTAATATTAAAAAAAACAAAAATAAATTCAAATTGAAAAAAAATAAAAATAAAAAAAAATGCATATTTATTATTAAAAAAAAAATCTAATTATTTTTTATTAAACCTACAATTTTTATTTAAAAAAATGAAAAAATAAATTTAAATTTAAATTTTATTTTAAACAATCTTTTTTTTAAACATTTTTTTTTTAATTTAAAAATACAAATAATTTAAAACATTTTAATTTTTTTCAAAGAATTTAATTTTTTAATTTCAAATTTAAAAAAATTATTTGAAAATAAAATTTAATTTATTATTTTTTTTAATGGATTTTTTTTTATTAAAAAAAAAATTAAAATTTTGCGGCCCTCCGCTCCCCGGCCGCCCGTGGTGGCGCGGCCGGGGAGCGGATGGCGGCAAATATATATATATATATATATATATATATATATATATATATATATATATATATATATATATATATAATAAAAAACAAAAAAATCCGTTAAAAAAAAAATTAAATTTAAATTTTTTTGTAATAATTTTTTAAATTTGAAATTAAAAAATTAAATTTTTTTGAATTTTTTTTTTTAATTATTTGTATTTTTAAATTAAAAAAAATGTTTAAAAAAAATATAATTTTTTTAATAAAAAAAAAAAATTGTTTAATTTTTTTTTTTTTTTAAATAAAAATGTTAGGTTTAATAAAAATAATTATTATTTACTTAAAAAAAAACAAAAAATATGCATTTTTGGGGTTTTTCTTTTATAATTTTAATTTATTTTTTGGTTTTTTTTTTTTTTTTATAATTTGAATTAAAAAAAAAAAAATCAAAAATAGGTATTTTTTTTATAAATTGTAAATGTTTTTTTATTTATTTTTTCATTTGAAAAGACATATATTTTCCGCCATTTTCATATTTTTTTGGGTTTTTTTTTTTTATAATTTGATTTTATTTTTGTTTTTTTAATATTAATTTTACTAGTTTTTTAATTTTTTTCGTTAATTTTTTTTTTTTTTTTTTTAACTAGATTGTTTTTAATTTAATTTTTTTTTCTTAGTTTTTGCTAACGTTTTTTCTTAATTTCTCTATTTTTACTTACTTAATTTTATATATATATATATATATAATTTTTGTTTTTTTCCAAATTCCTTTAGGATTTATGAGATAATTTTTTTTTAACATTGTTTATTTTTTGTTTTTGTCTTTTTTATTTTTTTATATTTGTTTTTAGAAACAATTATTTCATTTGGATTGAAAATTTAATTAACAATGTATAAATATGTAGAATATCGAAAATGCAAAATATCGACCTTCTTCTTTAAATATGCAAAACAATAAAAACCTCACTACAAAAAAAAAAAAAAAAAAAAAAAAAAAAGATAATATGAAGAAGAAGACCACTTCCAAAATTATTAAATTTAAAAAATAATTATTTACATTTCATACAATAAAAAAAGTTAAAGTCAAAAAATAGGTCTTTTAAAAAAAGGGTGTGATGCAGAATAACCACTTTTTTAAATTAGCATGAAAATCACTACCATTCACTACCATTCTAAAACGCAAAGTACATAAAAAAAATTAAAGTGCCAAAAACTATGCTCTAAAAAAAACATGTGTGTTTTGCATCACCCATTTTCAAAATCGGGTCACTTTTTTGCTATCTTTACAAAACGGGTAACAGTATCAGTTCCCATTTCAAAGTTTACATTGTTCAAAGTAGGGTTATTCCAGTAAGAGGCCAGATGTTGGTCACTTCAGGATTTTTGGGTCATCAATATATTTCCATGTGACCAAAGCTGCACAGAAGAAGCTTGAGCTGACAACAGAGTTGGGGATATTTGTGGGGTACATTGATACACCTCACAACTATCAGGTGTACTTGCCGAACAACAGGATGACAGTGGTTTGCAGGGATGTCAGATTCGATGAGGAGAAGGCCATGTGATTTTCCCTTGAGAGGGAGCTTCAACTACGTGCAGTTGAGGAGATTTTAGCTCCTAAGGTTGAGGAGCCTTAGATTGATGTGGAGCATCCACATGTAGAGGATTCAGGAGTGGAGAAATCCACTGAGGCAAAGACTTTCAGAGATGGGAGAAAGCGCACCAGAGAGGCAAATAGATTGTTGTCGGATGCTAGAGAGAATGTGGGAGTGCCCACATCACAGCATAGACAGAGGAGGTTACCTAGCACGTACACTGGATACATGGCTCTTATGAGAAGATGTGTTGTGACGGAGCCATCTTCCTTTGAGGAAGAAGTGCAGCAACCAGTTTAGGTTGATGCCATGGTGGAGGAGTATAACTCCATAGTTTGTAACAGTGTTGGGATATGGTCATGAGACCTGAGGATAAGTTCGTGGTGAGCTCCCATTGGCTTTACGAGGTAAAGCAAGCTGTAGATGGTAGTGTGGAGAAGCATAAGGCTAGATTTGTGGCCCGTGGCTTTTCACAAGTAAATGGGATTGACTATGATGAGACCTTTGATCCTATTGCAAGGTACTCATCGATCATATCTATATTGGTACTATTAGCACATATGCGTTGGAAGATACATCAGAAGGATGTAAAGACAACCTTCCTTAATGGCACGATTAAGGAAGAGGTGTACATAGATCATCCTAAAGGTTTTCAAACCTTTGACCATGAGTCGCATGTGTTTCGACTCAAGAGAACGTAATATGGGCTAAAGCAAGCACCTCATGCTTGGTACACTAGGATAGATAAATACTTCATTGGGTTGGGCTTCATGAAGAGTGAATCGGATGCGAACTTGTACCACATAGTGATGGAAGGTAAATTTTTGATCATTGTACTTTATGTTGATGATCTCATACTGACAGGTGATGATCAGCTGATCACATATTGCAAGGAGGACCTTGCAAGAGAGTTTGAGATGAAGGACTTGGGGCTCATGCATTACTTTCTGGGCATGGAAGTATGGGGGTGATGGGGATTTGTTTGTGTCTCAAGGCAAGTATGCCAATGAGATACTCGGGAGGTTTTTTATGGAGAGTTTCAAGCCTAAGGATACTCCTCTAGCTAGTAATTGGAGGAAGGAGGATGCTACTTTAGGAGAGGTAGTGGAAGCCACTATTTACAGGCAACTTGTGGGTTCACTTATGCACTTGGTGAACACATGACCAAATTTATGCTATGTAGTTAACCAGAGTATTCAAGCAATGTTTAGGCCTACTAAGTTGTATTGGAAGGTGACAAAGGAATGTATTGAGATACCTTAGGGGCACTACTCAGTACAGATTGTGGTACAAACAGACAGAGGGAGTGAAGCTTCAAGGCTCCGCAGATGCAGATTGGGCAGGGAGTCCATCCAACAGGAAGAGCACATCAGGACAAATATTCAGTATTGGTTGAGCGGCAGTTTATTGGTACAACAAGAAATAGATATCGGTTGCACTTAGTTCAATAGGGGCAGAGTAAATGACTGCAAGTCAGGTGGCATGTGAGGTCATCTGGGTGAGGAAGATACCAGTTGGTTTGTTTAGTCAGCAAATGAATCTGACAATGAACTACTGTGATAATCAGAGTTGTATCAAACTATCTGAAAATCTAGTTTCTCATGATAGGTCCAAGCACATTGATATCTGATATCATCATCTTAGAGACTCTATATTGAGGCAGATCATGTTGTTAGAGTAAATTCCCATGGAGGAGCAAGATGCTGAATTTTTGACAAAGGCATTGTCAAGATGTAAATTCAAGTTTCATAGAGACAAGATGAAGGTAGTTGATATTCCCTTTCTTGTTGAGAGGAAGTGTTGAGAAATGGCAACAAGAAATTCAAGTTAATTTTTCCTTGAATTAAACTGAGAATTAAAATCGAATTCTATTCTCATAGCAACTTGTAAATACTTAATTAATTTTACTTAACTTAATTAGCTTAGGAATTTCGAGTTGGAAGTATTTTTGTAGTCATGTATATGTTCTCCCTAAAGTTTAGGGGTCCAGTATGAGTTGTAATTAGATAACTCAGTTTACTAAGTTATGGTCAGTTAAATTAGTTCTAATTGTTTGTGGAACTAATAGAGGACTAATAGTCAGTTGGTGCACTGGATCATCCACAAGTGTTACTCTGGTTAACTGAAGATTCCCTCATGAGAAACTCATGCACGTCAATTCAGAGAAATACCCAGTTGAGACTAAAGTGTAGGGACAATGTCCTATCAATTGTATGATTTACTAAGTTGTAAATATCATGCATGCAATCAGGGAAGGACCTATATTTGGATTGCGCAGTTATGGAAGCATGAATTCCCTTTACATACGAGTTATTCATCATAGGAATTGTGCAAGGAAATAGGGGCTTGGAAAGCAATGGAAATTGGTTAAGTGTTGGCTAATAGTGGACTTGTGAGGTAAAGAGCTGAGCATACTTGTGCGGAATTATTCTTGTGTGAACAAGCTTTGTATCTTCACTCATATTTTTGACTTAATGCAATATTGATAGGTGGGGTTTTGTGTTGTGGCTTTCCCTACGAAAACTTATTGTGTTATGTGTCATTGATTTATCTTCTTCTTGTTCATATTGTTTTCATCGATCTATTGGCTTCCACTAGTTGAAAGTAGAAGTAGATTCTTGTCCTATGCTTTAGTAAATTGCATGAGCTTGTGAATCTACAAGAAATTTCTACATAATTGATGAGTCTATTCATAATAACCCTAATATGACAAGAGGGAGATTCGTGAGGTTGGAAGCATGGGTCACCAACATCAGCCACAATATGCACCTCCTTATGGAAGCTCTAGAAAACAAGTTTGGAATAAAATAATATGGAGGTTCTAACTCAGAGGTTAGATTAGAGGGAAAATCGAGGGATCATGAAGACCCCTAAAAGGTGTCAAGGAAAGAACCCAAGAAAGAGTAGCTAAGTTTGAGTGACATTACCCATTCACAATCATTATTTAAGAAGAAGCATATGTCAACATAAAGGCGTACTAAGGTGAGATCAATGCCTTAAAATTGAATCATTAGTTGCAACAATTAGATTGAATTATATTTTAACATTCACCACATAGACAAGGAGCAAAAAATATCATTTTCTAGATTGAAGTTAAGGATCCATGCCCTAACCTAGTGGGAAATCCATATGGAGGCACTTAAGTTGGAGGGAAATCCACCAATAACTAAGTGGGAGGACTTTAAAATCATCATAAATTCCCAATTCTACCTTATCGAGTATGTAGAGGACTAATGGATCCAATAACACTATGAAATACAATAAAATAGGTCATTAGCAGTGGAAATAGTGTCGAATCTAGTGTATTTGAGACTACAAATTCGCTTCAACTGGTGATGAGAAACCCAACACAAAATGGCATTTTCACTTCAGTGCCAGGAAAAACACCAGGAATAGCATAAGGAATAACATTGAGTTTAGTGTCGGGAATAACATCGGGTTTAGCGCCAGGTTTAGCGCAAAGAATTGTTCTACTTCTGGTATGGCATCAAAAATAGCTTCTTTTTTGGCTTCCTAATTTATGCCAAGTTATGCTTCCATTATAATGTTGTTGTTGCTTCAAGTTTTTCTTCCAATATGGCATCACTTGTTGCATCTAGATTTGCTTCCATTATGGCATCTTCTTTAGCTTCTAATATGGCTTCCATTATAGTGTCTCTTGTTGCTTCTAATATCGCTTCCATTATTACTTCTTCATTTGCTACCTGAATCGCTTCTTTGTTTTCTTCCTAGTGAACGCCAAGTTTGGCTTCTAACATTGATTCCATTATTACTTCTTTGTTTGTTACCTAAATTGCTTCTGTTTTTGCTTCTCAAGTAATGCCAAGTTTGGCTACTAGTATTTCTTCCATTATTACTTCTTTATTTTCTACCTAAATTGTTTCTTTTTCACTTCTTAGGTAATGCCAAGTTTTGCTTCCAAGATTTATTCTGGTGTGCTTCTAGTTTGTCTTCCATTGTTGCTTCCTTTGTCACAGAAAACTGCTCATCAATATTCCATATGAATATTAGAGTGTGATGGAACCAAACCACCAACTTCCTACTTGTGAAGAAGGTGCTCTTCCATTGAGCTAGGACCCTTTAAAGAATTAGACTTAAAAAAAATTAGACCTTGAAACTTTATAAATTGTAAATTATACAACTTTAAATAAAATATAAAAAGGTGTAAAGTCTTGGAAAATCTTTTACTAAACAAGAAAAATAACATCAAAGCTACATGTCCCTACCTAATGGTTATGGAAGTTATGATAAGTGGGTGGAGGGAAAAATAGTTACATATAATATATTCAATATGTTCAGTTGAATATTGTTGGGTGTAGTATGGGGTAGATAAATGGACCAACATTTAATGCCAATTTGGGTTTGTGGACTTCGAGGCACATCACTGGAAATGCTAGAGAAAGACTTTAGTGACCTGCAAAACAAAACTCTAATTTGTCTAGAACTCATTTGCTCACACCTTCGAATTCCTACAAACACTAGTCAATCCTGCAATCAAAGGAATTCATTAGAAACAAAAACCTAATTATTGAAAACATTAATCCTACAATCTACCAACAATTGGAACCAAACCCTAACTATCAATATCTGAAAGAAAATCCTAATTAAGCAGCAAACCTTAATTATTGCCAAGTAAAACCCTAACTACTAATTAATTGCGAAAATGATCACTAGACACTTATTTAACTGAGCAAGCCAAAAAAAATTGTCTTATTGATCTAAGAAAAGGACAATTCTAATTATTCCTCAAGCTAAGAAAAGCACACAATGAATGAAAAAAACCCTAATATCAGTCCTACACTCTTATTCTATCTTCACTCAACCTATGTTTAATCAAGGAAGCAGGGAAATAGATGCAAATTTGTCTAAAGTGTTAATAAAATGCATCAACTGTAAGTATTGCACACATGAGTAAAAATAGCCTTTCTCTAATCACAACCATACATACCCTCAACAAATGTTTCACCTCCTCAAAATAAATGACAGATCTAGAAACACTATTTCATCAACAATAGTGCAAGAAGGAAACCAAACGTAAAACACTATTTAATTCTAAGAGCATGAACCAGTACTCAATAAATAATCACGCTTAAAAGTGATAGGCATAAAAGGAATACAATTCAACAATTGCAGCTAAATGAAGACATTACAAGAATATGGGGCATAAGTACTTGAAAAAATTATAAGTGCATTATAGTGAATCAACCTCTAGATAATTTAAAAGACTTCAGATGCTTGGCCTCAAAGATAGGAATTTTATAATTCAATGCTCCTTCTTGTCAAGCAATGTTGATCAATATTTGTAAGTGCAAGTCATAAGTATAAATATCTGTGTGGAATGTTTAAGATTTCAAACTTTGTGGATCAAGTACCAATAATATACAAACTATGCAACTATAATGATCAAATTTGTTGACTCTGTTTCTTATCAAAAGATGTCAAATGAGAATGTTACATAGTTTGTATTAAGAGCATATTCAAATAGTTCCAGGTCACTCAGTGTATTAAAACTCAGATCCACAACTTCTCAGACCTTAATTAGGATATAATTCCTTCCAAGTTCTAACAAGCTGTAAAGGCATCTAACAATAACTAGAGGTCTTGCAATCTAACTCAAGATCTAAGTTACATAAGTTTAAAATGTCAAGAAATATGTTATCTTATATAAGTATGAAGAAATCTGGAGCTATGAGTCTAGCTCATATTTCAATTTACCTTTGTATCAATACTTCAACAACAATGCTTGAAACCTTAAACCACAACTTGCAATATAGTATAAAATAAATGAATGTCCTTAGAGCAGAATAAGTGTTTCCTGTGATAACTTATGGCCACTACTCATACCAGAGGTACATATAAAATTTCTTGGCAACATTCACCACAAAATTTGCAAATCTTTAGCATGAAACAAATGCAAACTAGATATAATTAATAAGTTGTGCAGATCTTAGAGAAGACAAGCATAAACCATACAAACAAGATTATTAAGTTTGAAAATAAATCTTGACAGTTAACACTCCTTAATGAGAAATCACACACACACCTCGACAAATCAACAAGCTATTACATTAGGATAATCTACAGTAGTGGTGACGAGTTGGGTTGGTTGGGCCCAAACCAACCAAGTAGCACCCTCTAGGAAAAAATTAAATCATAGGATGCAATTATTTATTGAATACACCAAAAGATAGAAAAGAAACTTGGCATGAGTATTGTATTAAAAGATGCTCAATCTTTTACATCTGAGGCCATCTTCTCTAGGTTCAAACCAACAATACAAGAATATAATAAAATCATCTCCCCGACATAGGGCCATCATTAATATTTTTATACATGTTATAGTACAAATTTAGGCTGTAAAAACCTAGTTTTTCAAATCTAAGCATAATTTAGAAATTTTGGAAAATTGTGCATTTTTAACAAATTGGACCCAAAGAACCTTTCCTATCTCCCATAGCATAGAAAATTTTGGAAGAAGACCCTTTCTTTATTCAATTTTCTATACTGGGAACAAAACCCATGTTCCATAATTTTCAAATTCAACCTCATATTCACGAAAATCGGGGAGAAAGTTGGTTGTTTGAAAATTGTTGCAAATTTGGTCTGAAGCATTAATTAGCTTCTAAAAATCCATCCATATGACCTGGGTGTGTTTTGACTCATGTGATAGCATTAAAACAACATTGTGAACACAAACCATGTCTCGATTTTCTCCTGGGAGTGCACCAATACGTCAAATCCTAAATGGGTGTGGGAACTATTTTGTTGGTGCAAGAACTCTTTTGTTGGTGCAGGAACTGTATAATTCATATTAGTGATTCATAAACTTTGGAAATCATGCATAAATGAAGAAATTTTGATTAAAATAACATTAAACCCAATTCTTTATTTTTGCATAAAAAATGTAAGTGTGTGGTAAAGATGTCAGAAATTGGTAAAACAAAGGGGGTAAAAAAAGGCATCATGGAGGCAAAAATATGTATCAAATATGACAATTCTCGACCCTGACAAATACTCAATTAGAAGTGAAACTTTGAAGACATTTATGACCTATAATTATCAAACCTAAAATATGGAATTACACGAAATATTGATTTGTCACCTTGTGAATCATGTAAATCAGTTGTGACAACATAACAATTTTCCCATAAAAGGCTTATTTGCATGCCAAAAATTTAAAAAAAATGAGTATATATGATGTAATTATAAAAACCCCCTACTTTCTTGAGTTTTGCGTAAGTTGTTGTTAATTAGACCCAACTCTCAAGATGCAACGATGAGAATGGGGTTTAGAAGTTTCTCAAATTATTTTTAATTTGTATCCAACCATTTTTAAAGTTGTTAGACTTATTCTATAACTAGTACATATGAGGATTGTGTTACAAAGTTTCATAAACACATAAATACATTATCATTTTAATAAGTCTTATCTTCCACTTACATATATGTATTTTTTGAATTATAATACTACTCGTAAACAGTTATTCTCAAGCATTAAATTTCAGTTCTAAAATTTACAAGATAACTAAGGGTTGTTGTCGAAGTTTCTAAAGTTGAAGCTTGAAAGCCACTGGTGACTCTACAAGTGTTTCCATGTCTATGTTTCATCTGTACAGTCCCTTAACAACTTCCAAAAAGTAGATGCAATAAATATTGTGACTATACATAGGTATAAGAAACTAAGGTCAAAACTTGAAAGATGATGGTAAATCTACATACTTCTCAACAACTTCCAACAATAAAGGCACTGCTAAGCGATAATATATTATGCTAATTATGAGTTTTCAATACCTGTGCACTACATAGTGATACTAGGGACAATCTATCATGCATGTTATGAGATGAGGAGCTCATTGCAATTTGGGATAACCAATAATTATAGTTCATTGATAAGATTTAAGGCATTCTCACCAAGCAAAATTGAATGAGATCCCCACTTATTTCAGATCAATATGAGTTTGAAGATTTGTAGTCACTAATGTCCAAATTGTTTAAAGATGGATTTTCAAGAATGCTTAATATTTACACTACAAGAAATATTGGAGTATGACACCAGTTATTAACCCTTGAAGACAACAAGTGATGGAAAAAGAAATCTTAGATGTAAAATTCAAACTTGGATTAAAAAGCAACCAATAGTATTGTGATGCTAGAGGTGAATGTCAACAGATTGGAAAAACATCCATGCATAAGAATAATCACCTAATGTTTTCAATAAGGTGTTGTCTCTTTGCTTAACAAGTTCTCTAGTGAATGTGAACAGTTCTAACCAGTAATCACAATCAACAAAATTTTGACTTTGTTATCTAAAAATATGTTTACAAAATTTGTATGCTTGCGTATTATAGATTTGTTTACCCACTCCTCTATCAGGATATGCTTAGCATTTTCTAGTATTGTAAGTTTAAAGTATCACCATGAAAATTAATAGTAGTTGTATCTGTTTACATTAGAGTCAAATTGAGGCCCATTAGGGCATTGTTACACCACAATATCGAGCCTCATTAGGGTGTTGTTACACCACAAGGCTAAGGCCCATTAGGGCCCTGTTACACCACAATATCGAGGTACAATTTTGCACACCCATAGGATGGAATGAGCATTATATCACTACTAACTAATTACAGGTCCTTTTGTGCATTTATTTGAGGCACAACCTTGCCTTTTACCCTATGAAGCCCATGTAATTTGGAGTATTCTTGAACAACATAAATATATATATGAAAAATAAAAAAATATTTAATTGCATTAATTTTACTTATGAGTAAAAAAATACTCTCTAAGTTGAATCATTCAATTTCGCCTTTAAATGAAGGTTGGGATTGCATTTTGTGAAATAGGCCAAAATTTCCTTGCTTCACTAAAATGCACACCCAAGCTTCATTTATTGGCCAATCTAATTGATTCAAGTTCTATACTATTTAATTAATAATTTTACACACTAATTTTCTTCTAGTAATTTTATGTTGTTCACAAAATGTTGACAATGTGAACTGTGATTGTTGTAGTACTTTCATTTAAATTAAATTCAACATACATATCACTAAATTAGAAAAAAATAATTATATTAATGTTATGAGTAAAAAAATACTCTCCAAGTTGAAACACTCAATTTTGCCTTGAAATCAAGGATGGGTGTGCATTTTATGAAGGATACCAAAATTTCCTTGCTTCATTAAATTGCATGCCCAAGCTTCATTTCTTGGCGAATATGTTTGATTCAAAATAATATTTAATTAGTAATTTGACACACTAATTTGCTTCTAGTAAGTTTCTACTGTTCTCAAATGTTCGACACTTTTGGGGGAACACTGTGAACTGCGATTGCTGCAACACTTTTATTTACATTAAATTTGACTTCAAATCACTAAATTAGAAAATTTTAATTATATTAATGATACTTATGAGTGAACAATTTCTCTTCAAGTTGAATCATTCAATTTGGCAGGCCAAACTTTCCTTGTTTCACTAAAATGCACACCCAAGCTTCATTTCTTGACCAATATATTTATTTAAATTGTGTACTATTTAATTAGTAATTTTACACACTAATTTGCTTCTAGTAAGTTTCTATTGTTCACAAACTATTGATACTTTTGGGGGGACACCATGAATTACGATTGCTGCAACACTTTCATTTACATCAACTTTGACCTTCAGATCACTAAATTGGAAAACATTAATTGCATTAATGTTACTTATGAGTAAAAAAATACTATAAAATTTGAATCATTCAATTTGACCTTGAAAATGAAGGATAGGAGTGCATTTTTGTGAAGTAGGCCAAAATTTCCTTGCTTCACTAAGATGCACACCCATGCTTTGTTTCTTGGCCAATCTCATTGACTTAAATCATATACTATTTACTTAGTAATTTTACATACAATTTTTCTTCCAATAAGTTTATATTGTTCACAAACTATTGACACTCTTAGGGGGACACCGTGAACCGCAATTGTTACATCACTTTCATTTACATTAACTTTGACCTTCAGATCACTAAATTGGAAAAATTTAATTGTATTAATGTTTCTTATGACTAAAAAAAGACTCTCCGAGTTGAATCATTCAATTTGGCCTTGAAATGAAGGTTGGACGTGCATTTTTGTGAAGCAAGCCAAAATTGCCTTGCTTCACTAAAATGCACGCCCACACTTCATTTCTTGGCCAATTTGATTGATTCAAATTGTATACTATTCAATTAGTAATTTTACACACCAATTTTCTCCCAACAAGTTTTAGTTATTCCCAAACTGTTGACCCTTTTGGGGGGACAACGTGAACTAGATTGTTGCAACACTTTCATTTACATTAACTTCGACCTTCATATCACTAAATTAGAAAAAAATAATTGCATTAATATCACTTATGAGTAGAAAATACTCTCCAAGTTGAATCATTCAATTTGGCCTTGAAATGAACGCAGGGAGTGCATTTTTTTGAAGCAGGCCAAAATTTCCTTGCTTCACTAAAATGCACGCTCATACTTCATTTCTTGGCCAATCTGATTGATTCGAAATGTATACTATTTAATTAGTAATTTTACACACTACTTTGCTTGTAGTAAGATTTTGTTGTTCACAAACTGTGACACTTTTCAGGGGACATCGTGAACTGCGATTGTTGCAACACTTTCATTTACATTAACTTCGACGTTTAGATCACTAAATTAGAAAAATTTAATTGAATTAATGTTACTTATTAGTACAAAAATACTCTCGTAGTTGAATCATTCAATTTGGCTTTGAAATGAAGGTTGGGAGTGCATTTTTGTGAAGTAGGCCAAAATTCCCTTGCTTCACTAAAATGCATGCTCACGCTTCATTGCTTGGTCAATCTGATTGATTCAAATTGTATATTATTTAATTTGTAATTTTATACACTAATTTGCTTCCAGTAAGTTTTTGTTGTTCACAAATTGTTGAAACTTTTGGGGGGACATCGTGAACTACAATTGTTGTAGCATTTCATGTATATTAACTTTGACTTTCATATCAATAAATTAGAAAATTTTAATTGTATTAATGTTACTTATGAGTAAAAAAATAATCTTCATGTTGAACATTCAATCTAGCCTTGAAATGAAGGTTGGGCGTGCATGTTTGTGAAGTAGACCAAAATTTCCTTGCTTCACTAAAATGCATAGCCAGGCTTCATTTCTTTTCCAATCTTATTGATTCAAATTGTATACTATTTAATTAGTAATTTTGCGCA
Organism: Pinus tabuliformis; assembly: GCA_031772625.1. Lineage (NCBI taxonomy): Eukaryota > Viridiplantae > Streptophyta > Pinopsida > Pinales > Pinaceae > Pinus > Pinus tabuliformis. The sequence goes on along the minus strand of CM062815.1, from coordinate 374,601,313 downwards.
ATAAGATGCTTCTAGTAAGTTTCTATTGTTCACAAACTATTGAAACTTTTGGGGGGACACCATGAACTGTGATTCATTCAACACTTTCATTTATATTAACTTTGACCTTTAGATCATAAATTATAAAACTTTAATTGCATTGATGTTGCTTATGAGTAATAAAATAGTCTCCAATTTGAATCTCTTTGAAAATACAAAAAATCTAATTACAAAAAAAGCTATAGATCCATCTTGTTTTCACCTTTTTTATGAAGGAAGGTACCCATAGCTTCAAAAAAAATTCCTACACCACCTCCAAGTGTCAAAAAGTGGGTCTCATCACTTTACATTACCTCTAAAACATCACGATGGTCTTATTTACAAGGTTGTTTTAGGAAAAAACTATAGAAGCAAGTTTTTTTCACCTATTTGGTTGGGAAATGTGTCATTAGGATTCTAATTTAATACCTCATCAATCCCCTAAGTCAAAACCAAGATCTGAGCACTTTCAAAAAATGGCCTAAAAACCCCATACATTTTAGCCTGTTTTACAAAAAGAAATCAGATCTGACTTTTTTCACTTTTTGAGGAAAAGGAAGCCACCACCATGTCTCTAATTATCATCTTCATTGATCCAATCAAGCATAATTGAAATCCCAACACTTTAAAAAATTGGCATTTCTGTATGGGCTAGTTTCTTTCCTCCTTGCCCAAGCCATGACTTGACCTTTCCATTTTCCACCATGTCCACCTGCAAAACACTCTTACCTGATCCCCATGAAGTATCCACAATGGTAACAACTCCAAGAAATAGTGATTTTATGGATTCATTGTGACTTCTAGAGGAAACAACCTTCAAGGGCCCAATAAACCAACATTTTCCATCACAAATTAAAGGATAGAGGCTAAGAGGGCCTCAACATCACAAAATTGATTGAAGAAGGACCCCAACAATGAAGAAGGATCCAATCAAGAAAAATTGAAATCATTACATTTAATTTATGACCTGCTTAAAAATTAAAAGAGAATAAAAGCCAAAACCCCAAAACAAAAAACAAAAAACAAAAAAAAGGATCCAACCCAAATTTGAGCTAAATTAGATGAGATCCATCCAAGAATCAGAAAAGGAGCACAACCCCTATGATATCCTACAGTATCTTTCTCTTTTTGAATATAGTATTACCTCCTACTCCAATAAGATCTGATTGTGTTTCCACTAATGGACAAAGATTTGGGAACATGCAGCCTGTAGTCTCCTTGGAACTCACCACGGGGGCTTCACTAGGGAACCAATACCATACCACATGGGTTCATATTGGGGGACATACATTGAGGAAAAAATGACATAATATATTGATCTTATAATAGGCAGTAAAGGGTTTTTATTTGGCAAGTATAAAAAATGGAGCTCAAAGTTAATAAAACAATATAAAGGGGTATAAAAAATGGATACATACAATATCTACTGAAAATAGGGTTTTAAAATTGGGAATGTGTATCAGGTTTGTATTGATAGGTGGTTAAATAATGTGATTTTTAGAGGTATTTTCCAATATGTAGTCAAATTAAGGGTATTGTTTAGTATGCCATGAATGCATGTGATATGTTAGAGGTTCGTTGAGTGAAGCCCCCGTGGAACCCACTTGTGTTAAAGAGGTATAAATTAAACTTTCATGATGCTTCTAGGGAAAACATGAGGCAGGGTATTGGTGGTGGAATCATTAGAAATAATGAAGGCAAAATTATTTTCAATTACCTGAAATTCAAATGGGAAGGTAACAAATAACCAAGTAGAATGATAGCATGATCAATGGGGATTAACTTTTGTAGATCCATTATTCTTTGTTCAGTAGTAATTGAAGGATATTATAAAACTATAGTCTATATATTGAATGAAACAAATTCTAGTAAAGATTGTCACACAGACTTTCAAACTTTCAAAGATAGCATAATGATGCACATACATAATTTGTACACATTCACAGTAACCCTCCTTAAATATATGTGTGTGATTTGGGTAGCCTCTCTCCAGAGAAAAAATTGGGAGAAAAGCGTGAATCTCCCGGATTGCAGTTGTTAAATCTCTGAAATTGTAATCTGCAAGTTCCATAGCTGAGATGGAACCTTCATTTATAAATAAAAAACAAAAAAATATTAGCTTCATTAGGCATGCCATACAAAGGAAGCATAACTTTATTCACCTACTTCTAATGGGAGGGGTTTTGTTGCTGAGGATGAAGACTACGGGTTAGAAATATTGTATCAATGGCCTTCAAGATGAAAATTATTCTTTGTAGGAGGAGAATCAATCTTGAATGAGTAATTTTATCAATTTGAAAAAGAAATAGATGTGCAAGAGATCAAGCTCAAATTTGATGGAGGTGCTAAAGGTGATTTGAAAAGGTCATGCTAAAGTTAGTGCTAAATTCGGTGCTAAATGCGATGCTAAATTCAGCACTAAAGTCGACTCCAAATTTGGTTCTATATCTGGCATTATTTAGCACCAACTTTAGTAAGACTGTCTGTGATCGGGGAAAATGCCAAAAATAGCGCCATCCCGATAAGTAATGCTAGTTTTTTCAAAAAGGGGGAAAAAAGTACACTAAAAATGTCATTTGAAGAAAAAATAAGGGAGCTAAGGAGGAAGATAATCACATGGATTTTTTGTAGTGTACTTCAAGTAGAGGCATGGGAAGAGTGTATATGAGTACACCATTTAATTCAAGAAGATGGACATCATGTTGGGTATCTATCCCAAGAGTCTTGATGTACTCCTCAAGTATCTAGGGAGTCTACATAATCATCTATAAAATCAAGTGATGTTGTTCATGGCAAGAATAGTGGATGAGACTTGGAAAACATAGGCCAAACGAAAGAGAAATCAAATGGTTCAAAAGCAAAAGGAACACCAAGAAACTTCCAAGGAAGGGAACAAGAAGTGGAAAAGGGAATGGAGAAGAAGATAGTAATCATATGAAACTAGCATAAGGATCCTAACAATCATTACAACCACTACAACATTAATGGTCACACAAAGGAAAGGCATTAGAAATTGCATCCAAAGATGAACCTAAAGAATTTGAATAAGGATGAGAAGAAAATGAATCTTCTCACCACATATTCAAGCAATCAGGTGGAAAGTAACTCTCATGTGGACAAGAAATTTCTATACAAATAAGTGTAGAAGGACATGAATCTGATTAGTTTTCATCTCAAGGAAGAGAAGTAGGTGACTAAACTCAGCCATATAAATATCTAGGTCAAGAAGACAAAGATCGATGCCCTATTCAACCTAGGTTCGTAAGCTAACCTCATAGCAGCAGATCTGGTCAACCAAATTGGATTGGAAGTTCATGATCATTCTAGCCCATATCCATTGGGATGGGTAAATAACAACATAGAAATTAAGGTAACATAAAAACGTAGGATAAAATTCCTAACAGTACTAATTTTATTGATGAAGTAAAATTGGATGTTGTACCACTTGATGTATGTGGAATCATGTTTGGAAGTCCCTACATGTATATGTGGGATGAAATATTCATGCAAAGAGGCAACCAGTATTGTCTCAACAATGATGGGAAATAATTCATCATCAATGGACACAAAGGAAAGTCTAAGATTTCACAGGTAAGTGTCAACCAAGCCAAGAAATTGATCAGTTCAAGCAAGAAATATTGTTTACTATTTTTAATAGAAAATCAAACTAGTGAGGAGTCAATAAGGGAAAAGGCATCCCTGGAGGGGTCTAATAAATGTAGGTTTTAACCCTGTACAGAAATTACCTGCATACGAATTCTAAAAACAAAAAATAAACAATGACAAGAGCACAACACATAAAACAAATACACAGATATTTTCCCCTGGATCCCAAAACCGAGACTACCAGATTGAATTTTCATTATGTTCCTTTCATGTTACAATAAATATATATACATATTGAAGCATCCATAAACTCCAATCCATTAACCCTAGATTAGAACATAATCGTAGTTCCCTTAACCGAATCTACAAAATACCATGGACCGAAAACCATCGTGCCCAAAACTATGTGCGAAATCCATGCACAAAACCATAGGTAGGTCCACCCACCTAATATAGGGTCCAAAAATATTTTCCTCAAGGAGCTGGCCTCGACCCAAAGAAGGGGGGCTCCACCCCCCCTCTAACCCCCCAGTTTAACCACTGGGGCTAGTCATGGAAAGAATATAACAAAACCCAACACTAAAGAATAAAGGCAACAACTGGAAGGGTTTATATAAGCATACATGGGAGTTTTCTAGGAACCTAAAGGGATACCATCCAAGAGGGAAGTATAGTAAAAAATTCAATTATTGTCATACTCTATCGATTACCAAATATTGGGAAATACAAATAGTTCATTCTATAGGCATGTGAAGTGAAGAAGTAATTGAAAAAAATATTGGAGTAAGTTGTGAATTAGGGGAAATTTGGCATATAAAATGTGCTTCCTAAGGAAAATAATAAATAATAGTAAAATTAATAGAACAAGAGCTATGAAATTTTAAATGAAAAGAAAGCAAACTACTTTTTTTATTGTATTTTCAACTTATTTCCTTGTACGTTTCTTCAAGTTTCGAGTTTCAGCACTCTATAATTCAACATCCAACAAGCACCTACTCTACATACTTTTGAGTAGATTGACAACAAGAAAATTGAAAATACATGAGAAAAATAATTTTCTCATGTATTTTCAATTTTCTTCATGTTAGTCTACACAAAAGCATGTAGAGTGGGAACCTATTGGGTGTGGAGTCTAATTCTACATCCAATGACTATCACAATTAAAATTTGAGTAAACCTATAAGGATATAAATAAAAAAATGATTAAAAAAATAGTTTTCTTCTTTCCCCTCCAAAAATATGTACCCCTAGGGATGAGACCATCATCTTAAATCCTATTGGTTATTTTAAAGTTTATTTTTTTAGTATTTTTTAATTTTGAGACCCACTTTTGACCTCAAAATTCCCCTAATGATTCAGCCAAGTACCACACATTTTGGGCCACCCATCAATAATTGTGCCAAAGAAGTATTAGACTTGTAAAATGTGCATCAATTATAGAGCATTAAATAAGATTATACTCAAGAACAAGTGCCCCTACCCAAGAGTGACAATATTTTGTATTATTTCAAGGAAACGATATATTTAACCAAGATGGAAATGAAATTAGGCTATCACAAGGTTCAAGTCACAAAATAAGACACCTAGAAGACCACCTTCATAACTATAGAAGGTCTTTAAAAGTGGCTAGTCATGCCATTTTGTCTATGTAATACACCAACTACATTCACGAGATTAGTGAATAATGTCTTGCGCCCTTATCTATATTCATTTGTTATTGTTTATTTGGATGATATATTAGTTTACAATGCTACCTAAGAGGAGCACATCTCACACTTGATACATGTGCTAGAAACTTTGAAGACACGCTAGCTATGGAAAATCCCAAGAAAAGTGAATTTTCACAATAGCCATTGGTGTATTTAGGCTATGTGATTGATGGAGGGGAGATGGAGATAGATCCTACAAAGAGGGAGGCCATCATGAAATGATTGGTGCCTACAAATTTATTTTAAGCTAGGAGATTTTTTGGAGAAACATAGAGCTTGAGAAAATTCATAGCTTCATTTTTAGCAAGCGCTACACCACTCCACATTATAAAAGTGAGTTGCAAGAGATTCCAATGGGGGAAGGTTTAGAATAATGCCTTTGAAGATTTGAGAAAGAAAATAAACCATCATTTCTTACATTATCAAACTTGCAGTAGCCCTTGGAAGTGGAGAAAGATGTGAGTGGGTATGCCATGGGAGTGGCCTTGATGTCAGGATGAAGGCAAGTATGCTAACATTTTGAAGTATTTCATGGGGAAATCATCAACCACCCTACCGATGACAAGGAGCTCTATGCTTTGCTACAAGCTATTAAAAAGTGGAAACACTATCTAATGGTAAAGGAGACCATCATCCACATAAATCACTATCCATTATAGTACCTACAAGCCTAGAGTAAGCTACAACATACTAGACACTGCAAGAGGATGGGGTTCTTATAGAAATTTCATTTAATTATCATGTGCATGAAGGGAAACACTAACAAGTTGGTTGGCATGTTTTCAAGACCATCCACCCAAAAATTTATAGATTTGGGAACTCTAATGAAAATGGATCCTTGTTGATATTTCTGGCTTGGGAGGTACTCCAAACCCTAGACTAGAGGGTTGTGAGGAATTGGAAAACGAAAGTGGCTTTGGGCTAAGAACCCAAGATTGGGGTTTTGTATCCAAAGATGTGGGGCCAAAACCAAGAAGTATTTCAATGATTTGATGCTTGGAGTTGATAGAGGACCCCTAAAGGAGCAAGGGGTAGCTACAAGCACTCAAATATGAGGTCTACAATATGAGATATTAATTTATATATATTAAATATGCGTAAAATGGGTTAAAGTTCAGGTCAACTTTGTGTTAAAGGTTTCCTTTCAATGGCAACCATTGCACCCACATGAAACATATAAATATAGAGCTTGCAAGACCTCATTTACACATCCAAGAAGAAACATGTCAAGGGATAAGATCTCTAAATTGGCCACATGAGGAAGACTCCAAATGGAGGAGGAAAAAAAGAATTTTTTTTTGTTTTTCAAGACTCTTTGGAGGGTAAAGTTACCTAGGCGGGAGGCTAAGTTTGTAGGGAAGATATATGAGCAGGTTAGTGCACATTTGAGAATTTTTTGGGGTGTGTTTTGTTTCAAGACTAGGTCGCAAACCCTTTTAATGTTACTATAGGTTTGGACCCTTGGTTTGAGAGAGGCATAGAGGCCAAGAAGGAATTTATTCCTACGACGCATTCATATGAAGGATCAGTAAATGTTTTGGATCTTGTCTTTAGGGTAAACATAGAGCTTGCAACAGTTGTTTAGGGTTGCCATGTGCCCTAACCAGGTTTGTCATCAACCCAAATTAGTGCACAATTTTCCAAGGATAGGAAGAGAAGTGAGAAAGCATGATGGTCTACTTTTGTTGATGTTGTTTACCAAGCATGAGGTTGTTCCATAAGAAATTGGAACAATGGTTTTGAGGATATATTTGGAACATCCTAGAAGAAAATTCACTAGCAGTTGCACAAGGTTATAGGAGCAACAATAGATTGTTGGACAAGCTTGTCATCTTCTTGATTTGATGTGATTTGCTAGAGGATGTTGTCATAGTTTAGGAAAGTGGTGGAGGAGCCAAAAGAACATGAGTTATGAGGGCTATAATGGCTCACTCCAAGCCCTAAGTGTAGGTCATTGAAGGAAAAATGAGTTTTTAGAAGAGGCGGAATTAGGCGATCTGAGGACTAATTCTTGAAGGACGAAGAAAGGAGGTCAAGGGAACAAGTCACATCATCCCAAGTTCATCGTTGGAGAAGGATGTTTGACAGTTATAGGTGGAATCCCTCCATGCCCTAAGCGTGTCTTAATTGGGTAACACAAGAAGACACTAGTGGGAATAATGTCCCTAAGAGATGTGTGCTTGAAGGATTAAGGAGTAGCTAGTTGGGAAAGAAGTCCCAAAGCAGCTGAGGAGTAATAATGAGCAGTTGAGAGTTGTTCACAAATGGAGTTGTGAACAACTCGACAAGAGTCTCAATGTGTTGATGCGATGAAGGAAAAATGATCAAGAATAGAGAAGTTTGAGCCATGTTCAATGACCTAATGGAGATAGTTCATTGATAAAGTTAGGTTGGAGTTGTTTCAATCAAGAGTCGAAGGATCCGGGAAAGTGTGTTCAAGGTACAACTGAGGGGAGCTAAGAGAGCATGCTACATCATCCATATGGTTAATGTATCTTGTTTAGGTAGTTTTTTTGGCATGGTTGTTGATGCTAAGTCCCAATTGTAGTCTTAGTATCCGTGGATGTGTGAGGGCCATTTATTGGAAATAAGTTGTCATTGATATCAACAAGTGTCAACCAGAGGCACTAGTCAGGGAGCAGGTTCCAAGCACACAAGAAGGGAAAAGGATCAGAATCAATGTAGTGTATTTGGATCCAATTCTAGAGTAGTAGATCATCTCAAGAGCATATGGAAACCACTCATATGGATAGAGATCTGAAAGAGATTTCCAACGTTATGCAGAAGTTCGAAAATGACTTCCTAGATCGTGAGATCAATCCAGTCAAATTTGGTGACACCAAATCAGACCTAGTAGAGTTAGAAGGAGAGTGGAGGAGCCTTGGCTCATAGATAAGTTTTGCACATTAACAAAGTATAGAAAAATGTCTAGCAGAGCCTCTATGCGAAGCTCCAGGTAGACATGGCAGACATGTTCACAACAAAAAACATTTTTATTGGAGTAGTTCATAGTGGGTGGAACCCACACGGTTGTGGTACCCCGAAGGTTTCAAATGTGGCACAAGTTAAAAGAATCGGGATGCATTGAGCGGGTGGATCCCACTCAATAGTGGTAACCCGAAGGCATACCCTGAGGGATTAGATTTAGTGCCCAAAGCAAAGCATCAGGCTATTGATTTCGAGACACGACAATAGTAAGTTGACCGATGTGAAGCATGCAGAGGTCCCCACTTTGATAGCTCAACCCACTGAGGAGGAGCCCAGAAAGGAATTCCCAAAACATTGTTTGGAGAGTGTTGTCACTCACTGCATTGTGGGTTTCAGTTAGTCAAGGTTGCCCAAGAGTAGTGAAGTTTGAAGTCACCTTCCTAGGCCACACAATATCTCATAGCTAACTCGGGCCCTCTCCATTGAATAGTTCCTAGAACAAGCTTTCCAACAATATATAGAAGTCCCAAAATGGACTTCTGGATCAGAATATATGACCTATTGAAGGGAAAGAGTTTTGTTCCCTTGAACTGAAGGAAAAGAGCTTATTAGAGGGCCTCGGGCATAACAAGTCAAGCATATTGGGCATCCTACAGTACTGCATGACCCTCACAGTACCCTATGGGCCATCGTTAAGTAATTTCTAGGGGGAAACACGCCGATAGTGTTAAAGCCCCGAGAGGGCAGAGGTCAATTTACACTGAAAATCAGTGCAAAACCAAGGGCAGGCGGACCCCCCTTTCTCTCTCCTATGGGGAGCCACGTGGCAGACTACCTGCAGTCCCACAGTTTTGGAAATCAATGAAAAGAAGGGGCTACCACTCCAAAACCTTGTAGTGTGCGATTCTGTGATATTGTGTAAAATCATCGGGGAAGGCCGAGATCATTTTACAAAGGAAACCCATGCAAAAACAGGGTCGGGTAGGCCATTTTCTCTCTCTTCTTGGGGGCCATGTGGCGCAATGTGATTGGTCCTAATGGCTGATATGGCAGTTGATGTCATCAATGACGTGACAGTACGAAGGACACATGGCACTCAGTTTTGGCGTTTTCAGGGGTCCTATGGGGCCGTTTCCAGGTAACACGTGTCACCACTCACAGGGTGACATATGGTAATGATGAATTTGCCTTGGGATCGGTGATTGGCGATCACATAAAGTGAAAGTTGATTCTTGCCGATATCCCTCCCGGCTTGTGATTGCGATAAGGAAAAAGGTCCCCAGATGCGATAAGTTATTATGGCATGGTGTATAAACATTTCATGTTCGGGATATTGGTTGCTGTGGTATAAAGAGTTATCAAAGGAATTTCCAATATTATAAAGGAAAAGTCCCCTGCACAGCAGTGGAAAGCCTTAGCACCCAAAGGGCTAAGCCCCTGGTTCCAGCCCCCGATCATATGGAGAAAGTTACAAAAGGGGAGCTAAAGTAAAAAGGGTTAAGGGAGGTCGAGTTTCATCTATTTCACAACATTTTGTATAGCCAGAGGCCAAAATGAGCAAGTTCCCCCATATTGCCATCAAGAGAGACTCACCTGGTACATCAAGGCACCAATAGTGTAGGACAGGGATTTAAAGGGCGTGATGGTTTGACAATTGTGGTTTTAAGAAAAACAGAGGGTGCATCCAAAGCACAAGATGGGCTGATCTAGAAGAAGCCTACTATGACACGGATCTGGAAGTGGACGCTGAATAAAATAAAGGCAGAAATGACAGAGGTTGGTGAAACAGTGCAGGAAGCCATACCGCAAGTAGAACAACCCCTGTAGCAGAGATGATCACAGGATGGGAAAGGAGAGTTTTTTTGTATTTTTTATCTGAGTATTTCTTATTTACCATACTATAACGTGCCTCCTTTCATGAGGCATTTAATTATGTAATATTTTTGAGACATGGAGCCATTTATGATTGAGACAGCTAGTCGACCCGACAACTGAGTCTAGACTAGAGATATTTTGTTGTAATGAATGTTCTTGTTCCCCTCTCCAGATAAATAGGGGAAATCAAGACTTAACAAAGGTTCATAAATTCTAAAGAAACACTACATGTTATTTTAAGTTTGTATGGATTTACAATACATATTTTCCAGAATATGAAGAGAAATGGTGGTGATTTCCCCTCCAAGTGCTACAATATGTTCTCCCCCTGTTAAAACCCATTTTGTTCATGTTTCTTCTCTAAATTCATGTAATTACTGTTGTTGGAAACATTTCAAGACTTCCTCACATATTTGGTGGTATCAATATGTCATGCATGTGCATGTAAGTTTGTCATAGATTCATTTGTATCGACATTGTTAATGCTACTGCCTGCATGGATTATTGAAATTATATCTTTAACAATTTCTCTTCATGAATCATAGCACACAGCCTCTCTTCTTCCCATTATATCTATTTCTAACTCAGATAAGTATAGTAATTCTTAAAGCTTCGAGCTCTATGTGTTATGCATAGAATTCTTGATGTTGTAAGCTCCATATGATGAGTTACACCTCATCCTCATCCTCTATGATTGCTCTGCAAAAGTCTACTAAACTTTAATACCTTGGACTACTCAGCCTCCACTGTTTAATACATATTTCTGAGATTTGTATATGGGAAGAAGTACCGACAAATCCATGTTTTACTCCTTTAGAGGAATGAACCAACCCATTATATATACATATAGAATATAAGTGAGGTCTCCCTTTACTGTGAGTCATTTGTGATGCTCCAAATTTATATGTGCCTAGGCACTGGTCTTGTAAGCAATCTGAGGCTATCTTTGGGAATGACAACAGAGAGCACACAACTAAGTTTCAGGAGGTAAGCATTGAGCCACGTGGAAGGTTTCCAATGTCACTTAAGATGACCCTTTAGAGCGCCATGGTGGTCACGGTAGGTGGTTTCACACACCATTGATCACATAGATCAACGATGGAGAACCACTCTAGAGTCACTCCTCTTGAAACCACAATTGGCTCAGGAGTGGTGTCGAGGAGAGAAGTGCTTGAATTTGATGATTTTCGGAAAAATAAATTAACAAAGGAATTGGTCGTAAAACCATGACCTTGGGACTATTTCTCTCTCCTCCAATAGAAGACAGGTGGCAGTGTGTGATTGGCATAGACGATACAGAATGGTGACATCAGCAAAAGCCAATGGAAGTGTGACACGTGGAAGGTAGATTTGGCATTTTTGGGCACCATAATGGCCAATTTCTAGGTGACATGTGTCACCAATCACAAGTCGGCCTGTGGCATAGTTGACATCATGCTATTGTACATAGCTCAAAAGGTTCACTATGTTGCACAGAGCAAGTTTGTTGGGCAACAAGTGCCAAGACACATCAGCAATGAAAATGCATAGTGGCAACCAAACGAAGAAGCATCGGGAGGTCCCATGGGACACATCAACCCAGAGGTGTGACCCCAACAGATGAGTAAAGGGGCACATAAATGAAAGTGACAGGATGTTGGGGGCTACAGGCTAACAACCCACTCTAGGCCCTACGTCATAGGTAGGAACCTGGGACTTAAAGGATAAAAATATCCAAAAAATCTCTTGGAGCAACTAAGCACCAACTCCTTGGTCACTTGACATAGAAGCATGACAAATGACATGGAGCCATTTATACAATGAATTGGCTCGTGTAGGACTCAAAAGGGCTTAGCACCGAAAGTATTAAGTTGTGGCTGCTATTAGCTACCTATACCAATAGGTTTCATTTTTCATGATTGGCAGGGAAAGTGCCAATATGATCTGCTTTGGTGATGCAAAGATCTCATATTCTTGTGAAAAACACATATCTACAGTTGGTTGATGCTGTCCTACTTATGAATGGGTGATCCAACAGTCTAAGCTGGGTCATGCCATGTTTCAATTGTTTGTTGTAGATTAGAGAAAGAAATTTGTCCAAACTGTTCAATCTTGGTAGATAAAGTAGTTAGGTAGAGAATGAAGGTTCCCAACTGTTTAATCTGGGGCCTTGGAAGTAATAAGGCTAACCTTAGATAGAAAATCAAAAGAAAAAGCCAAAGGAAAAGAAAAGGCACATAAGGGTTTGCAAGTCTAAGTGCACCCTCTTTGAAGTAACAAAAAATGGTAGGCAATAGAATGGGTAAGTAGATGGGGTTGCGGAAGCATGATTTATGACATTACATTGGCCTAAGCAAAGGGAAACATGGTGTCAGTGCAGATCATCTTATTCAGCAGTTTCTAGCAGCACGATGAAGCATGTCTAACTTCCCAATCATCCCCCATCACAATCCTTGCTAACATCCCAATACCACCTTTGATCATGAGAGAAAAAAAACTCATTGATTGGTTCTTGTTGCATAAAGAGCCACATTTCCTGTGTAAAAGTCTTTTCATTTTGATCTACTCTCCTAACTAAGTTTGTTCCCTAACAACTTAGTCTTTGCTTCCTCCCATTCCTATTCCCCTCCAATACTAACTACTAACTCTATCTATGCTTAATTCCCTATGTTCCCCTTTCCCTATTACTATAACACTAAGGTGTATAAAACCCCAGAAAATATGTATATTCCCTCCCCTTTGGCATTATAGCCATATGCTCAAATATTGGAAAACCATGCAGAGATAAAGTCTTGTTGTATGTGGTTGTGTAAAGTCAGGGATTAAACTGACCCCTGGTTGTTTTAATAGCCTAAGCCCTACCCTTTTTTCGTTTACAACCACTTTGAAATGTTTTACCCACATTATTTGCGAAAAACCTTGTAAGAACCCACATTTTCTCTAACCCGCGCTATTTGCAATAAACGCCAATAAACCCACTTGTGCCCCTTATCCAAAGTTTGTTGTAATGCGCATTGAATACAAAAACATTGAAAAACCCATATTTTCTTTGGTTTCCAAAGTCCCGCCCGGGTGCACATTTCAAAGAAATACAATTGTTTATTCCCCGCCCCGCTGCCGTATCGTCCTATCGTTTTTATGACCCGTCGACCGTCGGATCTGGGCTTTCCCATCCGACGGCCCATATCCATATCGGGCCGCCCCCGATGTCCGGACGTTACCTCCCGAAAAGTGTCAGAGGGTGACGTCAGGCCAGTGCCACGCGTCGCTCCCAAATCGTATCGGGAGGCCGCCTGCCAATACCGCCCCCGTACCATAAGCGGTCCGATGGAACCGCTTACCGCCCTCCGTATACCGCCTGCCCACGTCACACCTACGTCACGCCCACGTCACGCCAAGTCGGCCCCGCATCAGCGCCCGGCCCGCCATCGCTCCGACCTGTCTGCCACCTCACCAGTCCCCGTGGACCACTCACAGGCCGCCACGTCACCCTTCTGTACCCGACCCCACCCGATGACGTCATGCTGACGTCATCCAAAAAAGCGCCAATAGCCCAAAATGTCCATACTTTCACCAAAATTCATGTTTTTTATCACTTTTGCCAAAAGAACTATGTCTGCTCTCTACATGCAAATTACGACCATTTCGCCGCCAACCTGCAGAAATCGATTTAAAGACCGTGGGCGCCCTCAATCTGCCTGCACTTGCCACCATTGCCAAAGTTCACCAGGTATTTATCCAAGTTTCCCCTCCGCGCCTGCTTTTTTGTATAAATTCACCAAAACGAGTGAGAAAATAGAGAGAAATCACTGTAATTACCAGCAAATCCCCGGTCACCAGCATTTATCTTCAGTTATAAGGTCGAAATTCACCTACAAAAGTCCACATTGAGCCAAGTTTCCATAAATTTATAGTCAGTTTGCGCATTCGTGAACTTAAAACCTCTGCCGCACTAATTCACCGGGAAAACAGCTTTGTTAGTCCCAACATTTGCTCATCAGACTTTCTTGAGAGAATTTCAATTTATTCTCACCATAATTCACCCTGCTTCCCCTGCAAATTGCCTTACTTATGCAAAAAATACCGCTCTGTGTTGCTCTGCCCAGTGAAACAAGTTCTAGTACAATTCAGAGTACTAAGTAACCATGGGAACACCAGTAGCACTAAACATTCCACCCTTGAATGCCCCACACAGAGAGTTGGAATGGCAGGCCCTAGGTGATAGAGATTACCAGATGACAGAAACACTCTCAATGCACACCAAATATAATATTCATGTACTCAATGAGCTGAAGGCCAAGCACCTCAATGGAACTGATATTCTAGGGATTTGGGACTCCAATTTGCCCATTTACAACCTCCCTGAAGTCAATGTCCTTCCAGATTTAATTCACAGATGCAGTGCCAACTATGACCCATGTCAAAGAGCTGTCCTCAATACCTCAGGTTCAGTTTTGTTCCATGTTACCCCTGAGGCTATAAATCAGATGCTGAACTTTCACTCTACAAAGCCATTGACTCCTCTTTCCATGATGGACTTGCTAAAGAAAGGAGGCAAGCTGTCTAGTGCCCAAATCTTAAAGATTAATCAGCTATTCATTGAATCAGGCTCTCAAACTGTGAGGACCCCTCCTATAGGAAATGTCTATTTTAATGAGTTGGGCAGGTTGCTTGTGGATTTGATCAGTTATGTCCTGGGTTACAGATCAGCTAAGGATGCTAATGAAACCATTCTGGCAATGATGTCTATCTTCTCCCCTGGAATGCCTCCTTCTGTTCACTATGATTATGTTGCATACATTGCCAATAAGATTCATGAACAATTGATGAATCTAGAGAGGGAAAAGGTGTTTAGATACACTTCATACATCTATCACTTGTTCCTTTTTTATCAACCTGATGGCTTCCCTATTCCCCTCAAGAAGTTTGATGCTCAGGGAAACCCAAGGTTTGTGGTATTTTGGACTTCAGTCTTTCACCACACATCTTATTCACCATACAGCTACTGTGAGTTCATAGACCTCTTTATCCATCCAACTATGTCCTTGCTATTGGGTACCCCTCCTCCAAGATTAACAGATGAGATGCAAAGGATTCTCCAGCTCTCAAAGGCCTACAGCATTGGGGATTGGTACTTTTACCAAAACCATACAATGATCAGAATATATGGCTGTGAATTGGCCCCATATAGGCTGCCAAGATATGTCCCTATGAGACTCTTTGCCTTAGAATATTTCAGGCAATTTGGAAATGCAGACATGGTCCATTTCCACAGCAAAAACAAGAAGGTACAGCTCAAAATCAGAAACCAGCTAGGCCCATTTCTTTATAACAAAAGAGAAGAAGGATGGAAAGAAGCAGATAAGATCCTAGAGGGCCTCCAATTGAAAACCAGTTTCCTCTGGTCACCCTATGACCCCAATCATTTCATTAGTCTTAGAAGGGTCAAGTTTAAATTGGCTAGCTATGATCATGTCACGCTGCCCCACATTGAGAAATATGCCAATTTGTTAATATGGAAAGAGGGCACATTAGAGGAAGAAAGTCCTAGAGAGGAAATACTACAAAGAGAAGCAAAGAAACTTGAGAAATAAGCTGACTTGGAAACTTGTGGGCAGGTTTCCTCTTCCTTTCAAAGGCAACTTGGAGCAGCTGCCTCATCCTCTACAGCCCACCAGCAAGCAGCTAAAACTACTCCTCAGGCAGCCAGCAAGGGTAAAGAAAAGGAGATGGAGCAGGAACAGCCACCCCCTACAGTAGAACAACAAAAAGAGCAGACAAAGCAGCAAGAAGAAACAACTGAGGCCCCAATAGCTACAGAGCAACATGCTCAAGAGAGAGTGCCTCCTAGGCAAGAAACAGCAGTGGAGGCCTCGGTGCTCCAAACTCCACTGAATGAAGAAAGAAGCAGGAAGAGGGATAGAGAGCAGGAAACACCCCTCACCACATCCACAGATCAAGGGGAGAAAAGGCAAAGATTAAATCCCCTCTCTGAAGAAGAAATGCCTATTGGGAAATCATTGGGTATGGGTCCACCAAGCATGGAGGCATCTGCCAATTCCTTTCAGCAGGAACAAGAAAGAACCCTTGGAGGAGAGGTCAGCTCATCAAGTCAGCAGAGGAGGGCAGAGTCCAGTATAAAACAACAGTTCATTGACATCAAAAAGAGAAATGAGCCGGTGAGACTTCAGCTGTACAATCACTTGCTAAAAATGGCTCCCACAAACCAACAAAGACTTATGTCAGCATATGACATAACAGAGGGGAAAATGACTATGAGTCATTTCATGCCCACTATGTTGCAGCCACAGTCAGCTGCAAATTATATAAGGACCAACCTTGAGGTTCTTGCCAAAGACATTCACCCAATGGACCAGATAGAGCTTCACAAGCAAACGGGTGAGATGGTCTATTCAACACTTGCAGACAAGACCTTCCTGGCACATAAGTTGCAAAATAGCCTTCATAATACAATAGCCCAACTTGAATTGGAGAAAGCATCCTCTCAGGCCAAAGACAACAGGATCAGGTCTCTGGAGGACATTATTATAGAGCTTGGGCATGACCCAAAGGATCCCAAAGCTGTACAAGCACTGCTAAAGGAAAGAGATGCAGATATTGCAGCTTTGAGAAAGATGGTGAAGATCCCAGCAACCCTTCACCCTCAAACGGAAGAGGTTGCTCAACAGAGGAAGGACCAGGATGTAGCAGCCATGCTGCTAACACTACATAAGCAACTGGTACAAACAGAAGGGAAGCTGGTAGAGACAGAGGCTGCACTACAGGAGGCACTAAAGCAGAAAGAGGGAGGCCAAAATTCTCAGCCCCCTCAACAAGTTATAAATCTTGAGGAGCCCCCTCAAACTATCACTCCTCCCACAGGGCAGACAGCTGAAACAGGCCCATCAACATCAGCACCAGCAACGACATCAGAACAGGCTCAAAGCCTTGACATGCAGAAGATGATGAAAGAAATTCAGGTTCTAGAGGCACAGATGGCAGAGCTGAATGAAGCCAAGGAGAAATTGGCCACACTTAATGAGAAATATGACAAATCAAAGCAAAGTGTAGCTGAAAAGGCAAGAGAGGTGAAGGCTCTTAAGGAGAAAATAAAAGAGCTAGAGAAAGAGCTCACCCTTGACAAAGTGGTAGCTGAGATCAAGAAAGTTTTATGGGCCAATATTGGCCAATCAATAACAGATCAATGGCAGTACATTGAAACTATCCATGAGCACATGGAGCTCATAGGCAGGGCACACAAGGAAAGCCAAAGAGCAAGGGCATCTCTAGGCACTATGCCTGAGATAGCTAATAGAATGATCAATGTTCTCAATAACCACATAGGTCCTCAGCTGGCAGCAATAGGAATCACCAATAGAACTGACACCATTTTGCTGATAAAGAGGGTCCTCACTTTGAGAAATCTGGTGCAGACATTGGATAGAAGGTGCCAGGAGATGCAAACAGAGGTAAACAAATTCACTGATAAATTCACAGCATTGCATAGCCGAGGCCTTCCTAGCTTACTGAACAGCGCAGGAAGGCTACTATCACATGAGAACTATGAAAAAAGGGTAAATACATTTGCCACCAATCAGATCACTGCAGGATCAAGTATCCCAGAGGAAGCAGGGCCTGCATCTGGGCAGAGCCTCTATGAGAAAGTAGAAAATTTGTTTTTTATTATGAATGAAATCAGGCATCTGTTTGAAGTGCCTCCTAATTACTTTAAGTATACTGAAGCAGATGAAACATTAGGCACAATTTTGAGGCATCAGTTGCCTACACAGGAATGGTGGACCAGCATGATACAGTTATTACTGTGAGCCAACAGGTCTTCATCAAGTTTTTTCATATCCTCTTCAGAAAAATTAATGCATTCAGTATGACAGGAAAAGACTGGGCTGAGCCAACTTAGCAAAGCAATTTGGCCACAAAAGCAACAGTGACAGGTATAGATGACAAGGCCGAGAAAGCTACAACATGACAGAGCCATCAAGACATATCATTCAGAATTAATGAAGAGCGCTCAACCGACTCAGTAGCCTCCAAAAGTCAAAAGATTTCTGACAGAAGTAATGGGTATTCATTATAAATTTAAGACAACAATAACTTCCTTATCTTCTATTCTGAAAGTTGGTGAACGCAGTTATTGAGTGAATGACTCAGCGTTCAGATATTTTGTAAAAACAGATTGTATATATGTCCCCTCGCATAAGCTTGCAGGGGTTGTTGATTTTCTCTTAAAAAGAGCCTATGTTGTAAATTTCAGAGTTTAATACAGGGAGCTAATGGAATTTCCAAAGTTCTGTGTTGTTTGATGCGTTGTGGTGTGTTTGCTGACTGCTACAAGATTCCTGCATATTTCATGGCATAATAAGTTTCTTTAACCTTCTTGTTATGTATTTCATTCTTTCATAATCCGTTCATGCTCTATGTTTCATAGCTTAATAGCATAGAGAAAGAATAGTTTCAGGATTTATTTATTGAATACCCTGAACTCAATCTATGCTGTTATGAATGTTTTCCTCCAATTATGGTTATGAAAGTGTAATTCTTAATTGCTGCACCTTCAGACTAGAACTTTCACAGTGACTATTGTTCAGGAATTCAAACCTGCTCCTGGGCAATATATCTCATTCTCACACCACCAGCTTTAGTGGAAAACTCTTAATTTCCTTTCACTGGTTAATCATATTTCATAATCACAATTTCAAGTTTCTTTCATGATATATCTAAATGGCCTTGCAGTTTAAGCAATCCCACTTAACATTTCAAACAACCTATAACCACAGACTCCATTGCCCAATGGACTGAAACTGTCTGAAGATCTCATCTTAGGTACTGAAAGACATCACTCAACCAAAATTTTAAACCAAACCCTCACCTCATAAATAGCCTAACATCCTCAAGAACAAAGTAAAAACTAAAAGAGAGAGCCCTCTCTGATTACAGGTTGGCTAGAACCTGTAATCCAAAGCTTGGTTAGTGGTTACCCCGGCTGTATTCCCTTAGGAGTCAAAGGGAACAACCTGGGTGTTAACATAAATGGCGACTCCGCTGGGGACTGAATGAACTTTATAACCCCCTGTCTGATCCTTAATACTGTAGATAAAGCCTGAGTGACAGCCAGACAGCCTTAGAAACTGCCTCTGCTTTGCATTTGCAGGAGTACATAAAAGCTGCCTCAGTCAATCTTTATTCAGTCTTAAGTTCCATACAGTTGTGCTATGCCTGATCAGTCCTTGTCAAAAATCACTATCCCTTAGAAAATTCTTCTAAAAGAAACTCACAGAAACTGGCTCCTAAGAAGAAAACCCGCTACACTAGGTCAAACCCAGACCCTGATCCATCACCTGAATTTCAAAATCCAAACTTGATTTCAAGAATCCTCAAGAGACACAAATCAGAAGGGACTCTATCAGATTCAAGTTCTGAAGCAGGTCTTCAAACTAACATTCCAACCCCTGCTAAGGTTTCTCTACCTCCTCATACCACTGTCCCACAACCTCCTAGTTCTTCATCCACTTCACAAGGTATCCTTTCAGCCACTCCATCAACTACACATACCCCTCTCATCCCCTTTCCTCCACTTGTCCCATTCATTCCTGTTATCCCTATTGTCCCACCAAACATGGCTAATAGATATGCTCCACTGCAGTTACCTGCAAATCCAGGTCCTATGCCCCAAGAGTACCAAAGCAAGATTTCATATTTTGATGGTACTGGCTCTTACCCAGCCCTTCAACATACCAAGAAAATGCAGGACTACTTTGAAAATTATGAGATAGATGATGATGGGGTTAGAATGAAAATCTTTGTGCAAAGCCTAACAGGAGATGTAAGATCATGGTTTAGGTCACTCCCAGTAAACTCCATAGGTGACCCTGAAGCCCTGTATCAAACCTTTATCAACAGATGGGAGAAGAAAAAGGATCCACTTCACATTTTATCTGAATACAATACTATCAAAAGAGGTCCCTAAGAAACTGTCTTGGACTATTGTGCTCGGCTTAACAATATCTACAATGCTATTCCCAAAAATCTTAGACCCCCACCTGACCTAGCTCTATACACCTTTCCTGATGGGTTTGATTCAGATATGGCATACCAATTAAGAGAAAGAGCTCCTCGAACTTTAGCTGAAATGCAAGACATAGCAGTGAGTGTAGAAGCCAACCTGATAGCTAGGAGAAATAGGACCAGAACTGAAAGAAAGACTACCTTCAAAGAAGAGCCTTCAGGCTGGGATCAGAAGTTAGATGCAATAATCACTGGTATGCATAGGTTAGGTGACAGAGTAGAATCAGTTGAGAGGAAGTCATCATGGGAAGCACCACAGAATAATCCAATCAGGAATCCCAATTTTAGAAGAAATCAAAATCCCAATGTTGGCAAGCCCAGCCCTGAACCAGAGATAAGGCCTCCTTTCCAAGAAAACTATGCTGAAACATCTACCTCTAATGAGCAGATAGATGATACCCACATCAATTTGATGGGCCTGAATGAGGATCAACAAGTTTTTCTGAGTCAAGAAGATCATGAAGAAGAAGACATAAGCCAGTTCCAAACTAAATCAGGTGAATCATTTGATTTCAAACAAGGCTATGACACAGCTGTGTTTGAAGTTCATAAACAATACAAACTAAGAAGCAGAACTGTAAATGTGCCACAGCCTGAGAAAACAAAGGATAACCTACAGCCTAGGAAAGCTATTATCACTGAGCCTACTAACAAAATTGATTCAATTGCAAATGAAGTAATAGTTGAAGAGGTAACAAAACCATTTCCCTCAAATCAAGAACCAAGGGCTACACCTCCTTTACAGCACAATCCAAGCAGCACTTTCGAAAAGATAAGCAAAAAGGACAAGCCTCAAGATCAAAATGAGAATCAAGAAGAAAACTCTAAGAATTCAATTGAGAGAGAAAGGGTTGTTAACCAGAACACTAAGACCCAATCTGAAAGACCTTTTGATTTAGAAGCTGAAATTGGAAAATTGAAGATAGGCATTCCTCTTTCAGAGCTAGCTAAGCATAACATTTACAAACAACAAATCAAGAAGTCCCTTCAACTTACTCATAATAAAGATGATGTCAATGTATTGGATGACACCCCAAAATTTCTTTTCGGTCTAGAGGTTGATGGAAAGACAACATTTACAGGAACCTTACCTTTTTATGTCAGCTTGCATGTTCATGATAAGATATTACACAATGCAATGTTTGACTCAGGCGCCTCTTATAACCTGATGCCCAAATCAGTCATGGAGAGGTTGAATCTAGATATGACAAGACCATATAAGGACCTATTTTCATTTGACTCCAGCCAAGTTAAGTGTTTAGGCTTGATAAAAGATCTATGTGTGTCCCTAGTTCAGTACCCAAATAAAACAATCTTAATGGATGTGGTAGTTGCTGATATCCCACCCAAATATGGAATGTTGTTATCAAGATCATGGGGGGCTAAACTCCAAGGCTCCCTGCAATTAGACATGTCATATGCCACCATCTCTGTCTTTGGGCAGCCAAAGAGGCTATACAGGGAGTCACTCATGAAATACATGGTGAGCAGTGAAGAAAAACCTCAAAATTTCCCTATTTATGCAGTCCATTCTGATATGGATTCCTTCATCCTGTTCAATGATGATATAAGTCCAATGAGTGATATCAAATCTATCATACTTGAACAAGATCTACACATGAGTGAGCAATCAATTTCCCAAGAAATCAAGGTTGTGCAATCAAGTGATGAAACTGCTCTAGAAAGCAAACCAGGTGAAAGAAAAGAACTCCAACTTATAATCCCAAGTCATAGAGAAAATGTTGAAACTCCCCTAAATCAAGAGATCCTATGGTTTCTTGAGTTTGATGGATCAGTCATCAAATTAGGGGCAGGAGCTGGAGTGTGGATTCATAACAAACAAAGCAATCATGCACAAGGTCGATCCTATAGGCTTAATTTCAGATGTACTAATAATATGGCAGAATATGAGGCTCTTCTTCTAGGCCTCAAACTGGTAAAATCATTTCAGGCCACAAGAGTTTCAATCATGGGGGATTCAGACCTTATTATCCAACAAGTGAAAGGCAATTTTGTCACAAATGACAAAAGACTAAGATCATACAGGGCTGCTACTATTGAAATACTCAAAGCTTTCACTGAATTTCAAATGACCAAAATACCTAGGACTCACAACCTTCATGCACACAGTCTAGCTACATTTGCCAGTACATGCAAATTGCCTTTTGAACCCAACCATTGCTTTACAGCTGAGATAAAACACAGACCTTCTGTCCCAAACAATGTCAAAGATTGGCAAGTGTTTGAGGATGACACACAAATAAACAGTTTCTTAACCTTGCAGCATGAATTTTCAAGCTTGAACATTGATGTTGATTCTGTGAAAGGCACACAGCCATTGAGTGAACAGGACGTAACAACAGTATCACCCAAAACAACAAATCAAATACTTTTTTCAACAAACTTTGACAAGGAAAAAATACAAGAACTTGAACAATTGCATTTTGATGAAGTAGCTGGTACAGAGGCTGAAATCATAGAGCTAAAAGACAACTTTCTACCAACAGGCCTAACTCCATTGGAGGACATCTTTGACTCAAATGATGTTCCTAGAAAACCAAAAATGCAACCCCTTAATGCTGCCATTGAAGAATGCAACATTGGAACTATTGAAAAACCCAAGATAATAAAATTATCTGCCTCTTTACCTCCTGACCAGAAGCCTAAATACATTGACCTATTTAAAGAGTTCCAAGATGTGTTTGCATGGAGTTATGAGGATTTGAAATCCTATGACACCTCTGTTATTCAACACACAATCCCTCTCAAGCCCAATCAAAAGCCATTCAAGCAAAAATTGAGAAGAATCAATCCTATGCTCCTCCCTTCAATTGAGAAAGAGGTACAAAAAATGTTTAAAGCTGGTATCATAGCACCAATCAGGTTTTCAGACTGGATTTCAAACTTGGTCCCCACAAGAAAGAAAACTGGGGAGATTAGGCTTTGTGTTGACCTAAGGAATTTGAATCAAGTGTCCCTTAAAGACAATTATCCCTTACCAAAAATGGATCATATTCTCCAAAGAGTGGTGGGGGCTTCAAGAATCTCATTACTTGATGGATTCTCAGGCTTTAATCAGATCCTAGTCCACCCTGATGATCAGGATAAAACAGCTTTCACAACCCCATGGGGAACTTTCAAATATGTTAAAATTCCTTTTGGATTGAAAAATGCAGGAGCTACATTTCAGAGAGCAATGGATATTGCTTTTGCTAAAGAGATTCATGAGTTCCTTGTTATTTACTTAGATGACCTTACACCTTTCTCAAAGTCTGACCAAGAACATTTAAAACATTTGAGACAAATATTCATAACATGTAGGAAGTATGGAATTTCCTTAAATCCTAAGAAATCTCTATTTGGTTTGGAGGAGGGTAAGCTATTGGGTCATATCATTTCAAAGGATGGCATTAGAATTGACCCAGACAGAATACAGGCCATCTTGCAAATGCCCCATCCAAGAAACATTAAAGAATTACAAGCCTTCTTGGGAAAGATCAACTTTTTAAGGAGATTTATCCCAAACTTAGCAGAATTGATCAGATTACTAAACAATATGCTGAAGAAGGATTCAAAAGTAAAGTGGACAGTAGAAGCAAATCAAGCTTTTGAAGGTATTAAATTGGCCCTTACCCAAACCCCAGTCTTAACAAATCCTCAATTTGACAAAGAGTTTATCATTTTCTCTTTTGCCTCCCAGCATACCATTGCTGCTGTCTTATTGCAGAAAGATGATCAAGGAAATGAAAAACCCATTGCTTTCTTTAGTAGAGCCCTTAGAGATGCACCTCTGAAATATCAGATCACGGAAAAGCAAGCTTATGCTTTGGTCAAAGCCATCAAAGACTTTAGGATCTACATCCTATACTCCCATGTCATTGCTTATGTACCAAATCCCATTGTGAAAGACATACTAACTCAAGAAAACTTAGAGGGAAGAAGAGGAAAATGGATTGCTAGTATATTGGAATTTGACATTGAAATAAAACCTACAAAACTGATAAAAGGGCAAGGTTTGGCTAAATTATTGTCTGAAACAAACTTCCAAGCCTTGGACATCAACCAACTGGACAATGAACCAGAGCTGGCGACTCCAAATATCAATGTAGCCTTTGAACAATCCCCGTGGTATTTTGATATCTGTTATATATTGCAAAACCTGTGTGCTACCCCAGGATTGTCCAGAACCAAATCTAGATTTTTAAAAATGAAAGCTTCAAAATTTTGTGCTATAGATGGTAATTTACTATGGAGAAATCATGAAGTTATATTGTTGAATTGTCTAACTATGGATGAAACAAGCCATGTTATGAAATAATTTCATGCAGGTGATTGTGGTGGACATTTGTACTGGAAGTCCACTGTGGATAAGATATTGAGGGCAGGTTACTATTGGCCCACTGTCTTCTCTGATGTTAAAAAATTTACCACTTCATGTCACAAATGTCAGGTGTTTGAGGGAAAAAGAAAGTTACTACCACTTCCCTTAAAGCCTATTGCAACAGAAAGGCCCTTTCAGCAATGGGGCTTGGACTTCATTGGGGAAATTCATCCTTCATCCTCAGGCCAACATAGATGGATTCTAACAACCATAGATTACTTTACTAAATGGATTGAGGCTGTTCCATGTAGACAAGCAAATGATTCTACTATCATTCAGTTCCTTGAGACTAATATCCTTTCTAGATTTGGTTGTCCTGACAAGATTATAACAGATAATGCTGCTACTTTTAGATCCAAGAAAATGGTGAACTTTTGCCACAAATTCCACATTACTTTGGGACATTCTACTGCATACTATCCTCAAGGCAATGGGTTAGCTGAATCATCCAAAAAAAGTCTTATCAACATCATTAAGAAGGTACTAGAAGAGAATAAGAAAAATTGGCACAAGAAGCTTGTAAATGCCTTGTGGGCAGACAGGCTAACAACCAAAAGATCTATAGGGGTCAGCCCATATGAATTGGTTTATGGAATGGAAGCCAAATTCCCTTCATCATTAGGGGTCCCTGTCATGAAGCTACTTCAAGAAAGTCAAGCTGAACCAAATGACATGCAGAGAAGAATAAACCAGATTATACGTCTGCAACAAACCAGAGATCAAGTGTATAACAGAGTTCAAATCCTACAAGAGAAACTGAAGAAAGCCTTTGATAGAAGAACCAAGGCTGAAGATTTCTTTGTGGGTGATAAAGTGCTTAAATGGGATTCAAGAAGAGAAGACAAGGGTAAGCATGGCAAATTTGACTCCCTTTGGAGGGGGCCTTTTGTTATTCAAGCAGTACAAGGAAATAACACTTATTTCTTGGAAAATTTGGATGGCACTGAAGCTGAAGAGGGCCCTGTAAATGGCTGGATGCTAAAGCACTACTTTGATTACTTTGCATGTATATAGCATGGTTTTTTCCCCTGTACATAATCAGTTGTATATACTATTCTCTTTCAGCCTATAAATAGTTCAAGTCAAGAAGTCTTGTAAATAAGCAGGAAAAGGATTTCATTTTAGCAAGTTCCACAATGGTCATAGATTCCAGTTTTGAGGTCCAGAGAGAAAGTTTGCAAGTTTTGAGAAGAAGTCAAAAGCCAAGGCATTCTGACCTGCTGTTCTTGGTCTTTCAAATAGAAAAACCATCCCCAAGTGGAGCTATTGTTAGCTACCTATACCAATAGGTTTCATTTTTCATGATTGGCAGGGAAAGTGCCAATATGATCTGCTTTGGTGATGCAAAGATCCCATATTCTTGTGAAAAACACATATCTACAGTTGGTTGATGTTGTCCTACTTCTGAATGGGTGATCCAACAGTCTAAGCTGGGTCATGCTATCTTTCAATTGTTTGTTGTAGATTAGAGAAAGAAATCTGTCCAAACTATTCAATCTTGGCAGATAAAGTAGTTAGGTAGAGAATGAAGGTTCCCAACTGTTTAATCTGGGGCCTTGGAAGTAATAAGGCTAGCCTTAGATAGAAAATCAAAAGAAAAAGCCAAAGGAAAAGAAAAGGCACATAAGGGTTTGCAAGTCTAAGTGCACCCTCTTTGAAGTAACAAAAAATGCTAGGCAATAGAATGGGTAAGTAGATGGGGTTGCGGAAGCATGATTTATGACATTACATTGGCCTAAGCAAAGGGAAACATGGTGTCAGTGCAGATATTCTTATTCAGCAGTTTTCTAGCAGCAAGATGAAGTATGTCTAACTTCCCAATCATCCCCCATCACATTCCTTGCTAACATCCCAATACCACCTTTGATCATGAGAGAAAACAAACTCATTGATTGGTTCTTGTTGCATAAAGAGCCACATTTCTTGTGTAAAAGTCTTTTCATTTTGATCTACTCTCCTAACTAAGTTTGTTCCCTAACAACTTAGTCTTTGCTTCCTCCCATTCCTATTCCCCTCCAATACTAACTACTAACTCTATCTATGCTTAATTCCCTATGTTCCCCTTTCCCTATTACTATAACACTAAGGTGTATAAAACCCCAAAAAATATGTATATTCCCTCCCCTTTGGCATTATAGCCATATGCTCAAATATTGGAAAACCATGCAGAGATAAAGTCTTGTTGTATGTGGTTGTGTAAAGTCAGGGATTAAACTGACCCCTGGTTGGTTTAATAGCCTAAGCCCTACCCTTTTTTCCTTTACAACCACTTTGAAATGTTTTACCCACATTATTTGTGAAAAACCTTGTAAAACCCCACATTTTCTCTAACCCGCGCTATTTGCAATAAACGCCAATAAACCCACTTGTGCCCCTTATCCAAAGTTTGTTGTAATGCGCATTGAATACAAAAACATTGAAAAACCCATATTTTCTTTGGTTTCCAAAGTCCCGCCCGGGCGCACATTTCAAAGAAATACAATTGTTTATTCCCTGCCCTGTTGCTGTATCGTCCTATCGTTTTTATGACCCGTCGACCGTCGGATCGGGGTTTTCCCATCCGACGGCCCATATCCATATCGGGCCGCCCCCGATGTCCGGACGTTACCTCCCGAAAAGTGTCAGAGGGTGACATCAGGCTAGTGCCACGCGTCGCTCCCAAATCGTATCGGGAGGCCCCCTGCCAATACCGCCCCCGTACCATAAGCGGTCCGATGGAACCGCTTACCGCCCTCCGTATACCGCTTGCCCACGTCACACCTACGTCACGCCCACGTCACGCCAAGTTGGCCCCGCATCAGTGCCCGGCCCGCCATCGCTCCGACCTATCCGCCACCTCACCAGTCCCCGTGGACCACTCACAGGCCGCCACGTCACCCTTCCGTACCCGACCCCACCCGATGACGTCATGCTGACGTCATCCAAAAAAGCACCAATAGCCCAAAATGTCCATATTTTCACCAAAATTCGCGTTTTTTATCACTTTTGCCAAAAGAACTATTTTTGCTCTCTGCATGCAAATTACGACCATTTCGCCACCAACCTGCAGAAATCGATTTAAAGACCGTGGGCGCCCTCAATCTGCCTGCACTTGCCACCATTGCCAAAGTTCACCAGGTATTTATCCAAGTTTCCCCTCTGCACCTGGTTTTTTTATAAATTCACCAAAACGAGTGAGAAAAGAGAGATAAATCACTGTAATTACCAGCAAATCCCCGGTCCCCAGCATTTATCTTCAGTTATAAGGTCTAAATTCACCTACAGAAGTCCACATTGAGCCAAGTTTCCATAAATTTACAGTCAGTTTGCGCATTCGTGAACTTAAAACCTCTGCCGCACTAATTCACCGGGAAAACAACTTTGTTAGTCCCAGCATTTGCTCATCAGACTTTCTTGAGAGCATTTCAATTTATTCTCACCATAATTCACCCTGCTTCCCCTGCAAATTGCCTTACTTCTGCAAAAAATTCCGCTTTGTGTTGCTCTGCCCAGTGAAACAAGTTCTAGTACAATTCAGAGTACTAAGTAACCATGGAAACACCAGTAGCACTAAACATTCCACCCTTGAATGCCCCACACAGAGAGTTGGAATGGCAGGCCCTGGGTGATAGAGATTACCAGATGACAGAAACACTCTCAATGCACACCAAATATAATATTCATGTACTCAATGAGCTGAAGGCCAAGCACCTCAATGGAACTGATATTCTAGGGATTTGGGACTCCAATTTGCCCATTTACAACCTCCCTGAAGTCAATGTCCTTCCAGATTTAATTCACAGATGCAGTGCCAACTATGACCCATGTCAAAGAGCTATCCTCAATACCTCAGGTTCAGTTTTGTTCCATGTTACCCCTGAGGCTATAAATCAGATGCTGAACTTTCACTCTACAAAGCCATTGACTCCTCTTTCCATGATGGACTTGCTAAAGAAAGGAGGCAAGCTGTCTAGTGCCCAAATCTTAAAGATTAATCAGCTATTCATTGAATCAGGCTCTCAAACTGTGAGGACCCCTCCTATAGGAAATGTCTATTTTAATGAGTTGGGCAGGTTGCTTGTGGATTTGATCAGTTATGTCCTGGGTTACAGATCAGTTGAGGATGCTGATGAAACCATTCTGGCAATGATGTCTATCTTCTCCCCTAGAATGCCTCCTTCTGTTCACTATGATTATGATGCATACATTGCCAATAAGATTCATGAACAATTGATGAATCTAGAGAGGGAAAAGGTGTTTAGATACACTTCATACATCTATCACTTGTTCCTTTTTTATCAACCTGATGGCTTCCCTATTCCCCTCAAGAAGTTTGATGCTCAGGGAAACCCAAGGTCTGTGGTATTTTGGACTTCTCTTTCACCACACATCTTATTCACCATACAGCTACTGTGAGTTCATAAGACCTCTTTATCCATCCAGCTATGTCCTTGCTATTGGGTACCCCTCCTCCAAGATTAACAGATGAGATGCAAAGGATTCTCCAGCTCTCAAAGGCCTACAGTATTGGGGATTGGTACTTTTACCAAAACCATAAAGAAATCAGAATATATGGCTGTGAATTGGCCCCATATAGGCTGCCAAGATATGTCCCTATGAGACTCTTTGCCTTAGAATATTTCAGGCAATTTGGAAATGCAGACATGGTCCATTTCCACAGCAAAAACAAGAAGGTACAACTCAAAATCAGAAACTAGCTAGGCCCATTTCTTTATAACAAAAGAGAAGAAGGATGGAAAGAAGCAGATAAGATCCTAGAGGGCCTCCAATTGAAAACCAGTTTCCTCTGGTCACCCTATGACCCCAATCATTTCATTAGTCTTAGAAGGGTCAAGTTTAAATTGGCTAGCTATGATCATGTCAGGCTACCCCACATTGAGAAATATGCCAATTTGTTAAGATGGAAAGAGGGCACATTAGAGGAAGAAAGTCCTAGAGAGGAAATACTACAAAGAGAAGCAAAGAAACTTGAGAAAGAAGCTGACTTGGAAACTTGTGGGCAAGTTTCCTCTTCCTTTCAAAGGCAACTTGGAGCAGCTGCCTCATCCTCTACAACCCACCAGCAAGCAGCTAAAACTACTCCTCAGGCAGCCAGCAAGGGTAAAGAAAAGGAGATGGAGCAGGAACAGCCACCCCCTACAGTAGAACAGCAAGAAGAGCAGCCAAAGCAGCAAGAAGAAACAGCTGAGGTCCCAATAGCTACAAAGCAACAAGCTCAAGAGAGTGTGCCTCCTAGGCAAGAAACAGTAGTGGAGGCCTCGGTGCTCCAAACTCCCCTGAATGAAGAAAGAAGCAGGAAGAGGGATAGAGAGCAGGAAACTCCCCTCACCACATCCACAAATCAAGGGGAGAAAAGGCAGAGATTAAATCCCCTCTGTGAAGAAGAAATGCCTATTGGGAAATCATTAGGTATGGGTCCACCAAGCATGGAGGCATCTGCCAGTTCCTTTCAGCAGGAACAAGAAAGAACCCTTGGAGGAGAGGTCAGCTCCTCAAGTCAGCAGAGGAGGGCAGAGTCCAGTATAAAACAGCAGTTCATTGACATCAAAAAGAGAAATGAGCCGGTGAGACTTCAGCTGTACAATCACTTGCTAAAAATGGCTCCCACAAACCAACAAAGACTTATGTCAGCATATGACATAACAGAGGGGAAAATGACTATGAGTCATTTCATGCCCACTATGTTGCAGCCACAGTCAGCTGCAGATTATATAAGGACCAACCTTGAGGTTCTTGCCAAAGACATCCACCCAATGGACCAGATAGAGCTTCACAAGAAAACGGGTGAGATGGTCTATTCAACACTTGCAGACAAGACCTTCCTGGCACATAAGTTGCAAAATAGCCTTCATAATACAACAGCCCAACTTGAGTTGGAGAAAGCATCCTCTCAGGCCAAAGACAGCAGGATCAGGTCTCTGGAGGACATTATTATAGAGCTTGGGCATGACCCAAAGGATCCCAAAGCTGTACAAGCACTGCTAAAGGAAAGAGATGCAGATATTGCAGCTTTGAGAAAGATGGTGAAGATCCCAGCAACCCTTCACCCTCAAACGGAAGAGGTTGCTCAACAGAGGAAGGACCAAGATGTAGCAGCCATGCTTTTAACACTACATAAGCAACTGGTACAAACAGAAGGGAAGCTGGTAGAGACAGAGGCTGCACTACAGGAGGCACTAAAGCAGAAAGAGAGAGGCCAGAATTCTCAGCCCCCTCAACAGGTTATAAATCTTGAGGAGCCCCCTCAAACTATCACTCCTCCCACAGGGCAGACAACTGAAACATGCCCATCAACTTCAGCACCAGCAACGACATCAGAACAGGCTCAAAGCCTTGACATGCAGAAGATGATGAAAGAAATTCAGGTTCTAGAGGCACAGATGGCAGAGCTGAATGAAGCCAAGGAGAAATTGGCCACACTTAATGAGAAATATGACAAATCAAAGCAAAGTGTAGCTGAAAAGGCAAGAGAGGTGAAGGCTCTTAAGGAGAAAATAAAAGAGCTAGAGAAAGAGCTCACCCTTGACAAAGTGGTAGCTGAGATCAAGAAAGTTTTATGGGCCAATATTGGCCAATCAATAACAGATCAATGGCAGTACATTGAAACTATCCATGAGCACATGGAGCTCATAGGCAGGGCACACAAGGAAAGCCAAAGAGCAAGGGCATCTCTAGGCACTATGCCTGAGATAGCTAATAGAATGATCAATGTTCTCAATAACCGCACAGGTCCTCAGCTGGTAGCAATAGGAATCACCAATAGAACTGACACCATCCTGCTGATAAATAGGGTCCTCACTTTGAGAAATCTAGTGCAGACATTGGATAGAAGGTGCCAGGAGATGCAAACAGAGGTAAACATATTCACTGATAAATTCACATCATTGCACAGCCGAGGCCTTCCCAGCTTACTGAACAGCGCAGGAAGGCTACTATCACATGAGAACTATGCAAAAAGGGTAAATACATTTGCCACCAATCAGATCACTGCAGGATCAAGTATCCCAGAGGAAGCAGGGCCTGCATCTGGGCAGAGCCTCTATGAGAAAGTAGAAAATTTGTTTTTTATTATGAATGAAATCAGGCATCTGTTTGAAGTGCCTCCTAATTACTTTAAGTATAATGAAGCAGATGAAACATTAGGCACAATTTTGAGGCATCGGTTGCCTACACAGGAATGGTGGACCAGCATGATACAGTTATTACTGTGAGCCAACAGGTCTTCATCAAGTTTTTTCATATCCTCTTCAGAAAAATTAATGCATTCAGTATGACAGGAAAAGACTGGGCTGAGCCAACTCAGCAAAGCAATTCGGCCACAAAAGCAACAGTGACAGGTACAGATGACAGGGCCGAGAAAGCTACAGCACGACAGAGCCATCAAGACATATCATTCAGAATTAATGAAGAGCGCTCAACCGACTCAGTAGCCTCCAAAAGTCAAAATATTTCTGACAAAAGTAATGGGTATTCATTATAAATTTAAGACAACAATAACTTCCTTATCTTCTATTCTGAAAGTTGGTGAACGCAGTTATTGAGTGAATGACTCGGCGTTCAAATATTTTGTAAAAACAGATTGTATATATGTCCCCTCGCATAAGCTTGGAAGGGTTGTTGATTTTCTCTTAAAAAGAGCCTATGTTGTAAATTTCATAGTTTAATACAGGGAGCTAATGGAATTTCCAAAGTTCTGTTTTGTTCGATGCGTTGTGGTGTGTTTGCTAACTGCTACAGGATTCCTGCATATTTCATGGCACAATAAGTTTCTTTAACCTTCTTGTTATGTATTTCATTCTTTCATAATCCGTTCATGCTCTATGTTTCATAGCTTAATAGCATAGAGAAAGAATAGTTTCAGGATTTATTTATTGAATACCCTGAACTCAATCTATGTTGTTATGAATGTTTTCCTCTAGTTATGGTTATGAAAGTGTAATTCTTAATTGCTGCGCCTTCAGACTAGAACTTTCACAGTGACTATTGTTCAGGAATTCAAACCTGCTCCTGGGCGATATATCTCATTCTCACACCACCAGCTTTAGTGGAAAACTCTTAATTGCCTTTCACTGGTTAATCATATTTCATAATCACAATTTCAAGTTTCTTTCATGATATATCTAAATGGCCCTGCAGTTTAAACAATCCCACTTAACATTTCAAACAACCTATAACCACAGACTCCATTGCCCAATGGACTGAAACTGTCTGAAGATCTCATCTTAGGTACTGAAAGACATCACTCAACCAAAATTTTAAACCAAACCCTCACCTCATAACTAGCCTAACAACCTCAAGAACAAATTAAAAACTAAAAGAGAGAGCCCTCTCTGATTACAGGTTGGCTAGAAGCTGTAATCCAAAGCTTGGTTAGTGGTTACCCCAGCCGTATTCCCTCAGGAGTCAAAGGGAACAACCTGGGTGTTAACAGCTGCAAAGACTGGTTATGGTAGAAAAACAAGTAAGAGAGATGAGACAAAAGGGGATTAAAGGAAAAAAGGTGGAACATTCAGTCTTTACAACGTTTTTTTCTACTACGTCAAATTAAAATGCAACTAAAAATAAAATGCACATTTCCAAATCTTTTAAAAGCTCCAAATCAACTGAAATAAGCAGAAAAACAACAAATTGAATTGGATATTAAGCCAAGAACAACATATCAAGATTAAACACAATCCAAGGACTAATATGAATAGGAAAAAGGAAAAAAATATTGATGCATGTAGAAATCCAAGAAGCCAAAATTAGGAAAAGAAAAAACTCTAAAAGAAGGCCTCATCAAGCAGAATTGGAATAATGTTTTTTTTTAGACAGAGATTCTAGAGCAGTGAGGTGTTGGTACAGTGAAGGTGATTTTTGAGTGGTGATTGAGATTTAATTGTTTTTGAAAGGATAGAAGGCAATCATTGATCCTAGTATGAAAATGGATGAAATATGGAACAATGAGCGTCTAAAGAAAGCTATAGATTGCTGATTAGGGGTTGGTGAGCCTTCCAGTGGGTGCTAGAAAATAGTTGGGGTTGTAGCTCCATTTATTTGTAGTTGATAAATCAGGGAGTTGTAGCTTCTTTCTTGTTGTAGCCAGATAAATCTAACAAGTTGTAGCTTGCCCTATGAATGAATTAAAGAGCAATTCTGAAAGTTACTTGTTCTTGTGTGTTCCATTGTGGTCATTGACATTAATCTATGTTATGTTTATTTAAGTAATTGTTGAAGTATTTAATAACTGAAGTACTTAATTATGTGCACAAAGTAAAAGAAAATTTTAATTTGGTAAAACTCCTACACTATTGATTCACCCTCCCTTTTGGTAGTGTCCTAGTTTCCAACAATTGGTATCAAAGTGGGTTACTTTTGATCAATCTAACAACTAGAAGAAGATTAAGGACCATGGAAAACCAAGAAGGATTTTTTACCAATAACGCACCTATGTTCAATGGAACAAACTATTTGTTTTGGAAAGTGATGATGAAGACCTGCATTCAGTCATTTGGATTTGATGTATGGGATGTTGTGGAAGAAGCATATCAAAGGCCACCAGCAATGCATGCCCTGCTTGCTAGCCTACCTGAATAAAATATTGTCAAAGTAATCGATTTCACATCTGCGAAAGCAATCTAGGACAAGATGAGAAACTACTATGAGGGAGACAACAAGGTAAAGAAAGCTAGAGCCCCAAGTTTTAGGATCCAATTTGAACCATTGGGCATGCATGATGATGAAGATATTGCAAAGTATTTTTTAAGAGTTGATGAAGTTGTGAACACCATAAGAGGGCTTGATGAGAAGCTAGATGAAGGTGTGGTAGTTCAAAAATTCTTGAGTTCTCTTCCTAATAGTTTTAATCCCAAGGTGTCATCCATTGAAGAAATTTCCAATCTAGGCTCTCTCACTTTAGGTCAACTCTTTGGAATCCTCACTTCTTATGAGATGAGGATTTCTAAAGGAAAGTCTGTAGCCAAAGAATTAGTCTTCAAAGAAGAAAATAAGTACAAGGATGAGCATGATGACTCATGTTGTGGATCATATGAAGAAGAAGCTAACTTTGTGAGGAAGCTCAAGCGAGGATCAGGCAAGTATAAATGTAAGTTTCCCTTTAAAGGTTTTAATTGTGGAAAAGTTGGTCATTATGCATCACAGTCAAAAGAAGAAAATGGATTGTGATCCTAAAGAAACGTTTAAGTTCAAAAGAACATAAAGAAGGCTAAGAAGAAAGGTTTCTATTTTCAAGAAGAGAGCTCCTATGAAAGTGAGCCCAACCAATCCCTAAAAATGAGGACAGAGATGATGATAGATCTAAAGAATTCCTGCTTATGGCCATTGAAAATATGCAAGTCAAGGCTATTGATTCTAATGATGATGAAGGATAAGTTGATCTTGAAGGAGAATTGGTAAGTTCACTTGAGGAGATAGAGAGGTTGACAAAGAAAACAAAACCCAAAAAGAATCTTTGATAAAAGAAAAGGTTGAGGTTATAGAGCCATTACTCCTGCAAATAGAAGAAGGTAAGAAAACACAAGAGTCCTTGAATTAGTAGTTGAATGAAAAGGCTCAAATATGTGAGAGGATGGAAGGAGAAATTGTATTTCTAAAGAAGGAGTTAGAGAAGGCTAAAATAGAACTCTGTTTCAACCAAAAATTTGGAAAAGGGATTGAATATCTCAATGATATATTGGAAGCATAATGAGCCTCATCAAATCGAAATGGTCTAGGCTATGAAGCTGAGTCCAGTGCAACAACTAAATTAAAAGGTAAAAATACAATTACCTTTTTTCCAACAAAAGAAAGGGTTGTACAACAGCAAGAGACGCTTACTCAGAAAAAGAGAAATCAATAGAAACAAAGGGATTATGATGTCCGTGAAAACCAGACTACCCAAAATTATGTTGAGCATAGAAGGCAGCCATCCAAGTACAACAATGTCTTCCTAGGATATTGTTTCACATGCACCAATTATGGCCATAAAGAAGCAAATTGGAAAGTTCATATTGCCTATAGAAAACTCAGATCCAAGAGAAGAATTCAACAAAGGAGTAGCAGACCGAGGTATAATTATTCTTTTGCTCCCCTGAATTATCAAGTGCAATGTTTTAAGTGTCAATATTTTGGGCATATAACAGTTAATTATAGGCTAAAGGAGGAGAAGAAAGAGTTAATTATTGAGAAAATTAAACAAAATCCCAAATTTTGGAAAGAGAAAGAGAAATTAGAGCAATGTGGCATTGCTTTGTATGCTCACAGTGGTTGGAGCATTGGTATGTGGAAAATGGTTCTTCTAGGCACATGGCAGGAGATAGAAGCAAGTTTCTCACTTGGTAGCCAGTTGAAAAAAGTAATGTGACTTTTGGAAACAATGTTCCAGGCAAAATAATTGCAAAAAGAGTGGTCAGTATATCAAATGGAAAAGGTAAGGCCAAGAACGTTTTGTATTTTGATAGGCTGAAACATAATCTGTTGAATGTGTCTCAAATGTGTGATCAAGGATATGATGTGATATTCAAAGCTAAAAGTTGTCAAATAAAGTCCACAAGTACAAGAGAAATAGTTGTTGAAGCTGTATGAAAAAATAACAATGTCTATGAGGTGAAAGAAAAGTCAAAAAAATGTTTTTTGAAAAATATTGATGAGAGTTGATTATGGCACAAAAGACTTGGACACCTGAGCTTCGATCAAATAGTCAAGTTGAGCAAGAAAAAATCCATCAAATATTTTCCCAGGCTTTCAAAACCATAGAACATGAGGGTGTATATATAACAATGAGGAGGTGATGCTTCACCTTCCTTATGACTCTTTGACTACCCTCATGACTCTTGTACTTCCTATGACTTTTCAAATTTACATGACTCTTCATATTCCATACATGTCCTTTGGACAGTCAGTTCACAATACATTTTCGAAACATGAATTACATAATCCACCATAATGGTGTGGCACATGACAACTGATGACATGACATGGCATGAAATTGCTGACATGGATTGATTGATGATGTGGCAATGTCAGGCCACTATTGTTGTTGTGTACTAAGCTTTTTGTTGAGAATGCTTTTCTTTACACCTCTACATGGCTTGGTGATAAGGAATCTTCAATGATATCAAGTCTTGAGTTGTGATCGCAAATTAGTTTCCCTTTGGTTTCTCTTGGTTGATCAACTTGCATACTCAGCTACAAAGATGTGTTTCATCATGTTTCTCTTCTTCTTCTCCTTCTTCATCATCTCACCATGGTATGATAAGGTACATGTATCTGTAATTCACTCATGATGATATGGCTTCAGTCTAAAAACCCCTAGTCTAAGATAGTGCACATTGATCCATTGGTTGAGTTAGAACTAGGTGAAAAGCTGGGAGAAGGGCTCAATGACTGTGCAGTTCAAGTAGTTCAAGTATTCAAGGGTTAATATTGAGCCTTAATACTGCGCAATGCACAGTCCAGGCTAGGTTGAGGAAGAAAATTGTGCAATTCTAGAGGTTAGTGTCACATGATGAGGAGATGAGCATTGGATCGGCACATTGCATAGTTCCAGGAGACAAAGGAGTCTGAGACATTATGCAATTACATAGCTCAAGGGCTAAAGGGATGAGCTTGAAGCTAGAGATTGTGAAATGCACAGTTGAGACCAGGTTGGGCAGATGGATTACACAATTATGGGAGTCAAGGTCGGGGCTTGAGCACTAGAACTATGCAGTACAACAGTCCTTGGAGGCAAGAACTATGCATTGCGTAGTCTCAAGGTTCAAGGTCATAGCTAGAGGACTGTGACTACGTAATGCTTAGTTCAGGGAGGCCGGGAGAGGCTAGGTTGCTTGGTCGGGAAGATTTTCAAAAAATGCCTAAGTGCGAGATCGGTGAGGCTGATGTGAATAGTGATAAGACTTCGACTGTGATCATAGACTTAGAATACATGATGAAACAAAAGCATAGATCATCCAAGACACATAAATGATGATTTTTTCTTAGTGTGACAACTTTACAACAACTTACGACAAGTGTGACACTAAAGATGCACTTTGCGACGATCGTGATGACACTTGTGCAACAATTCTTGAAACTTTGGAAATAAGTGTGACATATGTTTACATTGTTATACTAAGTCATTTATGAAAAGGATACCCTTGAAACCACCAGAACTGGATTAAACACATTGTGCGACAGCTAACATGCGAAAATATGATATTTTTCATATCTTCCAAAAGGGACCAAAAAACCTAAAGAAAACACATGGGATGAGTTTCAATGTTTTTAACGACAATGTACAAGACCAAGGAAGACTCCAAAATTGAGCGTATGCCAAAATTTTGGAGGGTGTTGGAGCAGCAACAACACTTGGCGACACACTTGTAGAATTCCAGCCTCTCTGCCTTGGTTAACCTTCTATGCAGCGTCTTGGTTCTTCAGGGAGTATTGATTCATCGTGTAGATTAATTTGGTATCCCCATTTAACCCATGCATAAACATGGTCCCATATATACCTTTCTCGGTTGAGCACAACATATGGTTCAGTGATATCGTAATGTTTTAAGTTGGGAAGGGTAGTGTAGTTCGTGATTTTTATATTTTTAGAGTATGATTTTCCATCCCTGGTGTTGCTCAGCTACCAGCAGGCCTCGACAGGACCCTGATAGAGTCATTATAGGAACAGAAACAATTCTCTGCCGCTAGCAAGTCTAGACAATACCCTGACATAGTTTCTTTCTTAGCCTCTCTGCAGAGGAAGCCTTTCTCTTCTTTCACCTTTATTTATTTATTTTATAGGACTGTGCATTGGAACTTATTCATTTTATGGGTGGAAGAGGGGTCCCACAATATTGAGAGTAGGAGAGGTTATTCCTTCGGAGAAGTATATAGAGACCTATGATTTAGGTTTTCTCATTTAGATTTTTCCCCTTCTCCTCTTCTACTACTTGGATAGGCGTGAAAACTCTGAAACATAAAAACCAAGTGTGGGCATAAGGTTTCCTGAATAGACATAGGTTCATGGTTTAACCAAAAATCTCCTCACGGATGGATTGTATTTTCCGTCGGAACTTCATCGACCAAAAGATATAACCAACACAAGGAAGATGGACAGAAGGTTAGCCAGATGTTGAAATGTCACAAGACTCTCTTTTAATTTAGACACACACAAAGAAGCCAAGAAACACATTGAAACACAACATTTATTTACGTGACGAAAACAAAAAACAAAATCAAGAAAACAAGAAATACTATGTACATAGTGTAGGGAACAACCCCATATCATCATTGAAAATAATGTTTTAAGTCTTGGCCATTAATGGGGAGAGAGTCAATCTTCCCGCCTAGCGATTGTAGATGATACATGTGTTGGCCAAGATTTTCGTGGATAGTAAATGGTCCAATCCATAGGGATTGAAACCTGGTGTATTTTCCTTTGTCCTCATGGGCTTTGTCCGACTTCAAGACTAAGTCAACCACACTAAAGTTATTTTTCCCTGCAGATTCCTTTTCAAACCACCTCTTGATATGACTCTGATAAATGGAACAAAAATTCTTTTGCTTTCAGACTTTCTTCCTATAGCCAATGAATTGTGTCCATCCTATGTTGAACTAATAGACATGACTTGCCTTCGGATTCTAGCGAAAGTTGGACAGTAGGAAAGTAGATGTTAGGAGGAAGGATGACCTCTTTTCCATACACTAGGAAGTAAGGAGAGGTGTTCAGAGAGGGCTTTGGAGTGACTCGGTCAACCCATAAGGCATTTACCAAAGCAGAGTGTCAGTTCCTTTGTTACAAGAAGATGGTATTTTTTATGATACATATAAGGTTCTTATTTTTGGACTCAGCAAGACCATTCCCTTATGGACATTAATTAGATGAATGTTTCAATACAACTCCACTTTATAATGCAAAATAATATAATTTTAACAATGAAAAATATGTTTCATTATCGAAAACAAGTGAAGTCAGAATGCTGAACCTAGAAATGATATTCTGCATAAGGAAGTTTATGACTTCTTAATCATTCACCTGTTTGAGCAGAACTGCTTCAGTCCACCATGTGAAGTAGTCTGTAGCAGGTTGCTTTGACGAATGTAGAAATATTTCTTTTATGACATCCGAGCCCCACTGTTGAAAAGGTTCTTCCATTGTGATACGCTGTAATGGGGCGACTGACTTCTTGTTTCGGTTGACGCACCTTTGAAAAACCAAACACTTGCAGGCATAAGCATGAACATATTTAAATAATGTGGGCCAATAAAAACCAGCGCACATAACTTTATGCGCAGTTTTCTTACCTGCAAAGTGTCCCCCAGCTGGTTCATTGTGGAGATCACACAATACTTTCTCTGAATTATACGCTTCTAGGCACGTGAGTGACATTCCATTATGATGCTTTCTGAAAAGCACCCCATGCACCAATTGATAAGATAATGATTTAAGTTTGAGTCCCCTCTTCTATCGTGTGGATAAATGGGAGGGAATGGAGTCGTGCTCAAGGTATTGGAGCACATATGCGTACCAAGAGTTTGTAATGATAGTGGGGGAAGCTCACTTGACATTGTACATTTCGATACTGTCAGGCCAGGCAGTAACTCCTCAAAGAAAAATTGATTCATATTTTTTATTCCTTCAGGTTGGTCTTCATTATATACATGAGGGAGAGACTGTTCACTTCATCTCCCGATGACTGTTCATATTACTTATTTATTTATTTACATTATATTCACCCAATCCTGATGATTAGGTGTCAACATTCCCCCCCTTAATCTGAAGGGATGTTGGTGAGTCCAAGCATCATTATGAATCGTTCAAGCTTTTCTCTTCCAAGAGCTTTGGTGAAGATGTCTGCAATTTGCTTATTAGTGGAACAATGATGGAGATGGATTGTTTTGGCCTCAACATGATGTTGAATCAGATGATATTTAGTATTGATGTGCTTTGTTCGATCATGGAACTTTGGGTTCTTGGCCAAATTTATTGCAGAGGTATTAACAATCATGAGTGGAGTTGATTGTACTTGTTTTACTTGCAAATCTTCAAGAATTTTCTTGAGCCACACAATTTCTTTTGTTGCTTCAGCTGCTGCCACGTATTCTGCTTCTGTTGTGGAATCTGCTGGAACTGATTGTTTGTGTGATCTCCAGAAGACAGCTCCTGATCCAAGACTCATAACATATCCTAAAGCAGATACCCTAGTTTCTTTGTCTCCATCGAAGTCTGAATCAGAGTATCCAATCAAGCTGAAGTCGTCCACCTGTGTATACTTGATTCCAAAGTCTTGAGTTCCCTTCAAGTACCTTAGAACTCTTTTTGCAGTAGACCATTATCCCTCACAAGGCTTTTGCATAAACCTGGAGAGGATTCCAACAGCAAAAGAAATGTCTGGTTTGGTAGTAGTTAGGTAGTTGAGACTTCCTACAAGCTGTCTATACTTTGTTGCATCCTCAAATTATTTTCTTTCAATAGATGTGAGCTTTAAGTTTTGTTCCATTGGAGTAGTAAGAGGATTGCATTCTGTCATGCCAAACCTGTTCAACAGATCTCCAATGTATTTCTTTTGAGAAAGAAATATGGACTTTGGATGTTGGGTTACTTCAATACCAAGATAGTAATGAACATAGCCCAAATCAGTCATTTCAAAACTTTTCCCCAATTCCTTCTTTATGGATGCAATGCAGCTTTCATTGTTCCTTTTCATCAAAAGATCATCTACATATACCATAAGATATACAACTATTTTTCCAACTTTCTTGACAAATAAAGTTGCATCATCAAGATCATAATGTTTGAAATTGAGTTTCAAAAGATGCCCAGTTAGTTTTTCATACCAGGCTCGCGGTGCTTGTTTGAGGCCATACAAGGACTTCACAAGTTTGCATACTTTATGTTCATGTCCTTTCACAAAAAAGCCTTCAGGCTGGGACATAAAAACATTCTCTTCTAGATCTCCATTTAAGAAAGCAGTTTTTATATCCATTTGTTGGACTTTCCAACCGTTTTGAGCTGCTAGGGAAAAGAGTGTTCGAATGGTAGCCCATTTTTCTGTGGGGGAAAAAGTCTCCTCATAATTGACCCCTTCCTTCTGTGAAAGACCTTTTGCCACAAGCCTAGCTTTGTGCTTGTCAAGTGAGCCATCAGCTTTATACTTGTTCTTGTAGACCCACTTGCAGCCAATTGGTTTGGTTAGTAATGGAGGACCAACCAGCTTCCAATTGTCGTTCTTTATGAGGGCATCGTACTCCTTTTGCATCGCTTCTTTCCATTTATCATGAGAAGCAGTTTCTTTGAAGGAAGTTGGTTCAAAATCTGTAGAAAATTTCAATTCACAATCATAAGAAACATACATATCAACAGGTGAATTAGAGTCATCCACATCACCTCCATTTTTCCAGTTTGAATTTCTAGTTCCTGTCTTTCCAACCTCATCAGGATGAACACTATCAAGTGTCTTTGTCAACCACTTTGGGGGACCTTTCTCAGATGGTCCAGGCTACTCCGTTGATTAAGTTGGGACTGAATCAAGATTGAGTCTCCCAATTATATCAATCACATCACTTAAAGAATCATTCGTTGTTGGAGTTTCATGCAGGGGAGAGTGTTCTTCAGAAGAAGATTCCACATGTTAATCTAGTATAGGAATCCCCCCTTCAAGATGTGGAATCTGATTATCAAATTCTTGAAATGATTTTGCTTTTGCGAATCTATCCAAGCGATCAAGTTGCTGCTCAACGACATTGTCAGTTTTGGATGATTAAAGAAAAATTACATCTCTAGATAAAACAAAATTTTTATTTACTTCATCATATAGATGATATGCTTTGGAGGTGTTTGAATACCCCAGGAAGATACACTTACGAC
Source organism: Pinus tabuliformis (assembly GCA_031772625.1). NCBI lineage: Eukaryota > Viridiplantae > Streptophyta > Pinopsida > Pinales > Pinaceae > Pinus > Pinus tabuliformis. The sequence continues at coordinate 374,558,913 of CM062815.1, read as the reverse complement.
TTCTAGCACCAAGTTTGTTTCTATGTACCTTTGGTATCAAGGCATAACAGGTGGAACCAAAGACCCTGAGATGCTTTACCGAAGGAACATGTCCATACCACATTTCATATGGAGTCTTGTTTCTAATAGCATTAGATGGACATCTATTCTTTATATATGTAGCACATAGAACAGCATCAGCCCAAAACATTATCTTTACATTTTTGAAGAAGAGCATGGATCGTACCATATTTAAGATTGTCCTATTCATTCTTTTAGCTACACCATTCTGTTGGGGATTATAAGGCACAGTTGTTTGTTGTTTGATCCCATGTTGGTGAAGATAGTTTTCAAATTCATTTGATGTGTACTCTTTTCCATTATCAGTGCGAATACACCCAATATGATATTGTGCATAATTTTCAATCCATTTATGAAAGTTCTTGAATGTTGGAAAAGCATCAGAGTTGTTCTTCAATAAATAAACCCAACACATTCTGGTGTAGTCATCAATAAATTTCATCATATATTTATTTCCATTTGCAAAAGGAACATGCATTGGATCACATAAATCTAAATGAATGAGTTCAATTTTTCTATGTGCTCTTGAATGTGAATCATGAAAAGACTGTTCGCTATGATTTCCTAGAATTCAAGCATCACATTGCTTAAGTTTCCTAGGAATTGTAGGCAAACCAACAACACCATTTTTCTTCAACAAGCGGAGGCTGTCATAGTTCAAATGTCCAAATCTAGCATGCCATAATAAAATTGATGGAAGTGTACCTTCTTCATAATGAGAATTGTATGAGAAATGTTGTGCACGAGCAGAGGTTCCTTGCAGCTTGAGAAGCCTTTCTTCTTCTATTCTCCTCATGACAAGTGAGTGGTCAGATGCTTTTCTCACCTCAAGCTTGCCATCAAACATATGAATGGAGTGACCTTGTTGGCGGATGTGGACCAAGGACAACAAGTTTCTCTTCAACTATGGGAGATAGAGAACATGATGTAGAAGAAAGTCTGGAAGACCAGACAATTGAAGCTTGATTGTGCCAAGCCCTAATGGATTGATTTTTGATTGGTCTGCAAAGTATACTGCTCCATCAACACTGTCAGTAAATTCTTCAAAAAAATATTTTCTATGAGTCATGTGGCAGGTTGCTCTTGAATCAAGCAACCAATCATTTTTCCAAGAAGCAAGTGAAGCATTAAATAAATATTCATTTACTCCAATATTACATTGTGCCACAACATAGTAAGTGGATTCAGGTGCTTTACCTTTGTCTGTATCATTAGTTTTACCTTTTTGTTGGTTTCTTTGCCACTCAATTTTGTCCCATGGTAACTTGCATGTAGAGGCATCCTGTGATCCATTTCTTTTACAACATATGTAGTGCAAATCTGCCTTTTCTCCTTGAGAGTGTCTGCCCCCCCTTCCTCTGAAATATCTTCCTCTTCCTCTTCGACCACCTCTTCCTCTGGAAGAATCTTTAGCATGATTCTTTTCTTTATGAGCAAGGCACATAGCCTCTTCAGAAGATTTAGGGGTTGTCTTCTTTCCAAAAGCTTTCTCTCTTTTAGCAAATTTTTTCACAAGAGAGTCAAAGGTGATATCTTTGAGATTTCCATTTGCTTGCAATGACTCAAGATAATTGGAGTAATTAGGATAAAGTGACTTGAGAAAAGTGATAAGAGGAATATCCAGTTCAACCTTAGCGGATTTAATATAATGCATTATAGACTTTACTTCAGATGCAAGAGCAATAGGATCATTATTTTGCAGTTCAAGAGTGAAGAGTTTAATCATGAATTGAATGAATTCAAGTGCAGAATGTGAGTCATAGAGCTTTCGAATTTTGTAAGGCTTCAAAAGCAATTGAAAATGGTGAAATATGACAACTCACCTCTTCATTTATAGATGCTTCGAATAATGCATAAGCTTTGTTGTTCTTGTTTTCCCAAATGACGAGCTCTTTGTCTGATGTAGGTTGTTCTGGATCTTTGTCTCCATCTCCAACACGCACTCCTTTCCATAACTCATTGGAAATGAGCGTGTTTTATCATCCAGGACCACTCAGGATAGTTCTCTTTGCTAGTGAGAACTATTCCCACGATGGATATGATTGAATGCATACTGTAACAAAAAAACTTCTGCTGCAAAACTTTTACTCTTAATGGGAAAAAAATAGTTCTGATATGACTGGACAGCAAACTCAACTGACAGCAAATATCAATACCCAAGACATATATATCGGCACTATTCAAAATATATATCAGTTTCTTTTTACATTGATCACCCAATGCAGCCCTTCAAAAATTTTAACACACAACAACGATTTTAAAACATGCACAAAATCATAGGACAATGCTTCATAGGCAGCGTATTCAACTCAAAAAAATCAGGGCTCAACTCACATCATAGGACAACGCTTCATCAGAGTGGCACCGTGTACCAAAATAGTTCAATATTCAATGCACACCATGTACATTCAACACATGGCTCAAATTAACTTACATACGCATTTAACATATGCCAGGAACAACATTCAATTGATGGGATTAATCATATTTTACATACCATGAATCAACGTTCCAAAACAACATTAATACAATGTTTGTATACTAGCGTATAACGAAAAATTTCAACACATTGGATACCATGTAGCAGGAATGTCAACATACCAAAAACAACTCAATACAATGCCATGAACAATGTACCAAAAATGGCTCAATATAATGCTATGAACAACGTACCAAAAATAGCTCAATACAATGCCAAAAACTTCAATCGTATAGCCAAAAAAAAACTCAACATATATACCAGCATCAACAATCAATAAACTTGGTGTGCTTTGACATCAACGTAGGTGTGCTTACATAGAGCTCACGTACCAAGCAGCTGCATCATGCTCTCAGAGCTCAATTTGATAGCCTCATGATGGCTCTTGGAGCCATGCAGCAAGAGAACCCTTCGTTGAAACCAGAACAAAACCAGAGCTATTCCACCAAAACGTCTTCAATGGAGATAATGCTTCAAGGGTTCACCACAGTTCCGCAGAGAAGAGTGTTCTTCAAAGTAATTATAGATCAGATGGTGGAATGGTTTACTCTCACGGTCATGGAGACAATATTCCAGTTCTGAAGCCATCCCTCTCTCAACGCTTTCTGAATTTAGGCAGTAAGAATAGTAGATAGACTGCGCAGTAGGCACACAGAGAGGCAGTGAATAGACTGTGCAGTAGATAGAGAGGATCGAGAGCACAGTAGACAGTCAACAGAGAGTAGTAGGCAGAAGGGAGTTACAACTATTTTGGGAGCTGGCTCTGATACCATGTTAGGCCAGGCAGTAACTCCTCAAAGCAAAATTGATTCGTATCTTTTATTCCTTCAGGTAGGTCTTCATTATATACATGAGGGAGAGACTGTTCACTTCATCTCCCGATGACTATTCATATTACTTATTTATTTATTTACATTATATTCACCCAGTCCTGATGATTAGGTGTCAACAGATACCATATGGAAGGATCCTCTTATTTTTCATCCACTACTTCTGCTGCTAGATGAAAAAGATGATGGCACTTGATTGTGTGAATTGGTTTGAACTCTAGATTGTACTCTTGTAAAACGATCATCTATTTCACTCTTCTTTCACCAGCTCTTGTTGAATGAACAATGATCTAAATGTTTGGTGCAAAACAAAGATGATACAATGATTTTTCAAGGGACAGGGCCGGAAATATTTCACTGCCTTATAAACTGTGTATGCCTACTTGTTAATGGCAAGATAGTTGAGTTCAGGTCCCTAGAGGATAGCACTCATGAAGTATATTGGTTGCTCATCATTTTGCTCATCCTTTTGCGTAAGCACATCAGCGAGAGAATTTTTAGAAGTGAAAGTTTAGAGTAGGAAATATTTGCTAAAATCTGGGTTGTACAAATCATGTGCTTCTACAATGGATTTCTTAATATGGGAGAACATGTCCTTTTCCCTTTTATCCAATTTTTATATCACGTCCTTATTAATCATATCCTTTATATGCTTCACAATTTTAGTGTAATTCAAGACGAACTTGCGGAGGAAGTTTATTTTCCCTAGGAAGGATTGCATAGCTTTCTTGTTCAACGAGAAGGGAATTTGCCTAATTTATTTGACCCTCTCTGGGTATACTTTAATCCCACTTTTGGTAATGATATGGCCCAAGAGGTTACCCTTAGACACTGTGAAAATACTCTTTTTGGTATTAAGGGATATCTGGTACTTGTGATATCGCTCGAAAATTTTCTTTAGGTGGCATATGTGGTCAGATCTCTTCTTGGAAAAAATAGTGACATCATCAATATACACCACTATGCTTTGTCCAATTAGTTTGCAGAATGTGATGTCCATGGCACATTGAAATGTTGTTAATCAACCAAAATAGCATTCTTTTAAATGTGAACATACCCCACTTTGTGCGGAATGTTGTTTTTAGTTTATCAGGATCTAAGACTAGAACCTAGTTGTAACCAGAATATCTATCCAACAAAGAAAACATCTCTGACCCTAATACTATTTACAGTATCTATTCCATAGATGACATGGGGTAATTCTCTTTGTCCAAGGCGTAATTCAAGTTGTGAAAATCAATACACAAGCGGATTTCCCCAGACTTCTTTCTCACTGGGACCAAGTTTGACACCAAGGTAGAATGTCGCACTTTGTATATGATCCAAGAATCCAGCAGCTTCCTCCTCTCCCTTTGAATTAGAAGCTCAAGCGTTGGATGTACCTTCCACAACTTTTGTTGAAAAGGCTTGGCCCCTTCTTTAATTGAAACTACATGCTAGATTATTTGCGTGCCATAAGTTTTGAGCTCATCGTATGTCCACAGGAATACATCTTGATACTTCTTGAATAAGCAGATGAAATATTTCCACTCCTGTGGTGTGCAACACGTACCGAGATTGACAAATTTCGGATCCTTTTTAGTTCTCGGATTTATCTGCTTGTGCGACAATGTTGAGCTATGGGTTTTTGCATTAACTGGCCCTCAGAAGTGATTCTGCAAGTCATTCAACTTTTCCAACGATACCACACCTTTTGGCATGATCTTGTCCTTTCTTGCGCAAGCCGCATCCTGCAACACTTTCTCGTTCTTGTCTTTGTCGATATTTTCATCTTTGAATACATCAAAATTCTCAATAAAGTGCAGTATCTGCTCGCTATCATTGAAAATGTGTAAATTAGTAATATTGTCAAGGATGGAAGGTTTATAAAGAATTTATGCAAAAAAAACATCCCTAAGTAGTGATAAGCTAGTAAGCAACATTTTCCAATGCATCCATAGTTGCGTTGCATATTCTAGTAACATAAATAATGTTAAAATCCTGGAAATGAAAAATCAAATGCCATATCTTGTGTTGATAACTTTTTAGATGGGGTGACACATAATGTATATTATCACGTACCTGTCATACGAAAATTTCTGAGTCACCTACTTCTTTGAGAACTACAACATTGAGGTTGATGTCTCTTTGCAAACCCAAGATGAGTGCTTCATATTCCGTAGTTTTTTTTATGCACTTCAATTCCAAGTGACTGGAGATTAGATGTTTCCTCTATCATAGGTCTACTAAAACACAACTAGCTCCAGAGACCTCCTACATTTTGGAACCATCAAAATACAGTGTCCAAAAATCATATGTACAAGGACTATGTGCTACACTAGTACTATTATTACTACTACTAACTGTACATATGTCATTTTCTCCAGTTGGACTAGGAAGGAGCTCCAACTATGTTTCAGGCACAACTAGGGTTGGTTGAGCAAGATAACACACCAGATTAGTTTCCAAGAATCAATTTCCAAAGATGATATCCGCAAAAACCATTGGCTCATTTTCACCTTCTAAGGGAGTTACTCTTTTCTTTATGTACCACTCTTAGTTCACCCAGATATGTGTTGTGGGGAAAAATGCCTATTTAGGACGATCCTATCCACCTAAGGTGTGACAGCGCCTTAGCAACAAACGAATGCAGCTATCATGATTTCTTCCTTTATGAAATATGAAAGAGAGGAGATCGGCAGACTTACCGTTATCTTCCGGTTGTCCCTCGAACTAGATCCTCTTCTCTTTGTGTGTCCACAGCTACTTGCCTCCTCGCTTGATCAAGAGAGCAGCTACTTGAATCCCACGAGATCACAAGAGAACAGCTACCTGTGACAAGAGAGCAGCTACTTGCAACAAGAGGAGAACACAATACAAAGTCAAATATACATATTCATAAATGATTCAGGATTAGAAGTAAATCAAATATACCAATGAAATCATACAAAGTACACCAGCATATAGGAAAGAATCAAGATAGCTTTATTGAAAGTAACAGGGTTCAGGAAGAGATACAACCCATAGGGCTCCAACCCAGCATCTCCTTCCCAGCAGAATGAAATTCCCTCTTCAGCTCCTTTCAAAGCATAACACACCCAATATTTCTAGCCACAAACCAACATCAATTCTTTGCAAATACCAAATTCCCGCCTCCTTAGACCTCATGAGAGAGATCTATATATAGGAGTTTTGGAGAAAGGATGAGTCAGCTGGAGGTGGTATGAAGCTGACTAGTGTCCTCTCCCACTTCAGTTCTTGAGTCCACTTGGAGGTTCTTGCTTCCACTTGGAGATTTGGAACCTCTTACTCATCACCAGTCGAATTCCCTGATCCAAGTGTCATTTTGGAAGCTTCCTGGGCATTGACACCTTGAGGAATGACTCTGCCACATGTCCAAACTCGCCCAGCGCAGGTAGCCTTCTTTGCAGTTCACATTCAATGCAGGTAGACAGTGGAGCAGTTGACATTTAGCGCAGATGCTCAGTGGAGCAGTTGACATGATCCAGAATTGCCTTGTTTTTTAGTGTTTTCAGGTGGAGAACTTTTGTTAAGTGCTGTGGTTTGCTGGCCTTGTTCCTCTAGCGGTAGGAACAACATGTTTAGGGACTTTGGATCCCTTGATTATTGACATTTCATGCTCAGTGATGCAAGGCACAAAAATTTCTATAACAGCTGCCCCCTAATGTATGAGGCCGTTTATCGGGTGAAATGCTTTATCCAGGAGGGTCCGAAGTTCATCCATCTGCTGGGAGGAGACCTGTAATAAAATACAATACAATACATTATGATTCATTCTGCTTTCATGATCTAGCTGAGGCGGGCATTCCCATGCTCAGCTTTATAAATTCATTTTTGTACATGGAACAGACGATCATCTGATTGTAGACTGATAATTTTGGTGAAATTATCATCCTTTGAGTAGGATGATCATCTGCTGCAATGATGTACATGTCAAATGTCTTTATATTTCCTGAATATATATCGCAGCCCGGATGGATGAAACTAGATCCGGGGTCTTCAAACTCATTCGATCTTCACTCTAAGTACAAGTCGATCCATGTGATAATTGCGCTGAAGTCGAACATGGAAAGACATCGCTTGATTACTGGTCAATGATGTAAACCGTTAACAAGCGCGAGAGGAATCACCGATAATGATAATGACCCTCAAGGTACTGCAGTACAATTCACGTGGTGTGAATAAAGGACTTGGCGTCGAACACCACACAAAATCTTCTGGTCGAAGGTCATTGATGTATACCTGTCGCCGGAAGTGAGAAACTTGCCATTGAGGCATGCAAGCTTCAAAGTACTGAAGGGGTTGTTCCTAGATCAACTCCTTGGATAATGAGCTGATGTCGACAAGGAGCGATCTGTCAAAGGAGGGCCTTAATGAATCCCACATCAGTGACATGGAACGGAGCTAATGATTTTAATGGAGGTGAAAACAATCTGTGACATATGATTCAGGGTGGCGGTCATGAATGGATGAAGGATAATGTATGGAAGTGGATGGGACCCGGTTGACTCTTTCTGAACAACTTCTCTTGAACATATGGCCACACTGATACGATGGATCGGTAGCATTACCCCAAATATGGATGGTATGGCAAGACCATGGTGATGTGACCGGTGAATGAAACAACCCAACCCGAATGTGATACGGAGGAAAAGTGTCATGTTCAAGAGCGACCTGCTACCATCAAAGTTTTCTTGATTTTTCCCAATTTTTCCCCAGTGATTGCTGACCAGTACCTCTTTATTTTTGTCAAGCTTGAGGAGGATAACATATGCTTGTTCTATAACCTGCCCTTCGGGCAAGCCCATCGCTATGTTTTAACGAGCTTAGCGATAGGGAAACTCGTTCTCGTCTAAAGACAAGTTTGTCGCTATTTAACCATTTTAACGAGTCTAACGACAAGGATAACTCGGTCCTTTTCATTTTTAGAGAGTCTGAAAAGGCACATAAAGTCAACTCCAAAATTCCTTTTTCGTCATCTAATCCCTTAAGTCCGAAAAAGTATAAAACAATACAGAAGGGATGAGTTTTCGATAACTTTAACGAGCCGAATAAAACAAGCGCTCGACCTTTTTGTGCAATAATCCCTCAGGTCCAAAAAGATTAAAATCTAGAGGAGGGATAGCTCTTCCTGTCCTTTAACGAGCTGGAAGGCCAAAACTCGGCAATCTTTTCATATTTTACGAGTCAGTTGAAAAGAGCTTAAAGAAGACTCGTCTTTTGAGGAACGAGTGATAAACAGGGATAGCAACTGATTCCAGGTACAGGTTGGAATTTTCCAATCACGGCAGTGTCACAAGGATGGCTAGGTGAAATCACTCTTCGCAGCTGGTCCTCAAAATGGGTAAACAATCATATGGAGGTGAACGATCGGCCAAATGAAAGTGGAGGTGGCAGGTGCAAACACGACCAAGACCTTTATGGCTGATAAATTTACGATCACAATGGTTATTTACCGGGATAGGTTCATTTTTTAGTTAAAAATGAGCTTAAACTCTGGATGAAACATTGCTCACTGCTTATATTTATTTTTTAACGAGCATGAAGACCGCGTTAAAACTGCTCGGATCTTGCGTTTATTTTTTAACGAGCATGAACTTTATGCTAAAACTGCTCGAATCTTGCGTTTATTTTTTAACGAGCATGAACTTTATGCTAAAACTGCTCGATTCCTGCGTTTATTTTTTAACGAGCATGAACTTTATGCTAAAACTGCTCGATGATAAGTTTGCATGCCCCCAGCATAACAACGCAAATCGAGGTGCATGCCCCCCAAGCTTCATTGCATTCAACTTGGTGGTTGGAATGAAGGTTTACCTTTGAGATTTGGAAAGGGGGTTGTTTCATTTTTTAATGAGGTTGACACAGTAAAAGAACTATCCTCATGACTCCTTGTTTCATTTTTTAACGAGGTTGACACGAGATTAGAACCGTCATCAGAGCCCATTGTATTTACAGTATTTCTATTAGGGCGATGATCCATGCTGACAAAATGTTTAGGAATCTTCCGAATCCATTAGATATAGAAGATTTCATATTGTAGGTTTCCACTGTGGCTACTTCCGCCAGATTACTCGCAAGCGGTAGGGCAAAAGTACCCATTAAGGCAGGGTCTTTTAGGAGACCTACTCCAATGTTTTGAAGCGAACGATTGCTCTCATGGATCATGGGAATGCTTCCTGTAACTTGTGAACTATTAGGGAGGAAGTTCTGTTGGTCGACGACCGTAATCCCTCCTTCAAACGGGAATGCGATCTTCCTAAAATAAGTCGACACAACAGCTGCCATGGCATAAATCCATGGTCTACCCAGTAGGATGTTGTAGTCAAGATTTCCATCGATGACCTCAACATCAATTTCTACTGTTTTTCCTCCCAGTTCAACCTTCAAGTTGTTAAGGATACCATACGGGGTATAAGTCCTTCCATCGAAAGCTTTCAATGTCGTCGAAGATCGCGACAAGGTTGGAGATCCTAAAGTTTTCCAGCAACTCATCGACATAATACATGTAGATGCTCCCTCATCAATAATTGTTCTGTGAATAGTTTTGTTGAGGGCTTTCACTTGAATAAGGAAAGCTAGTTGAGCTGGTAACTGAGGGTCATATCCTTTATGATCAAAGGCCACAAGATTGGAATCCATTGGGTCAATCCCACCTATTGCTGATAATAAAGCTTGCTCTTGGGAGAAGCAATTTTGCAGTACCTCAAGTGTCGACATAGCGGACGGCGATTGGGCCAGGTCCTCCATCTGTGCTATTTTCGCACAAGGATTAAATGTCGATTTGTGTACTGCTCCCTTTTGCGACTTTATCATTGGCCTAGGAACGATGGGTGGCACAACTTCGGTCAACGTTGTTGTCGAACTACTAGCCTTGTTGTTTGACAGCTTTGGATTCCTGTAATCTTTATTCCTCGTCAAAGCATCATTTTGCTGCTTTGATACAGACAACATAAGCACTTGGGATCGGGAAGCATTTTGATTAGCAACCAGTTTGGTTCTCGGGCTCGGAAACGGATCAGTCAAAACAACTAAGGTTTTCGAACTCTTAAAGAATCTTTTAAGCTCAGCTTTGTATGGACAATCTGTTGTCCAATGATCCTCATCGCATATATGACACCCCGTAGGGGGTTTCCTTTTTCTCCCTTTCTTTTTCTTCTTGCCCCCTGGTTGCTTTAGTCGTTTGCCCTTGTCGTCCGACACGGCACTTACTTCCGAGGCAAGAAGTTCCTCATTTGCATTTTGACCGGAAATCATACGGGCCTTTTTAGATATAGCCTTTGTCGATTTCATGTCTGTTGCGCCAATCACGCCATCGCCGGCATGAGAGTCACTATTTGATTTAGGAGGAGGAGGAATTGACAATTCCGGTCTAGGGGCGTCAGGTATTTTATCATAGAGCATGCCGGACTGAGTATATACTAAGTCTAGATATTGTGCACGAGCAATAACTTGCTCCTCCGTTACGACTCTCCCCTTGGCCACATCTTCCATTATGGCAGGAAGTAACGACTTTATAAACCATTCAGCTAACAGCTGATCTGGAACATAAGTCTTTACCATCCTGCGACGATGACGCCACTCATGTATATGATCCGATATATGTGTGGTCGTCGTCTGCTTGAAGTTGGTTAAGATTTCCGTTCCAGTTTCATACCTTATCGGTAATTGAAAATGGGTTAAGAAAGTCGTGGCTAGGGAACTGAAATTGTCGAAAGAGGCTCTAGGTAATTCAATATATAATTTAGCCGCTGGACCCATCAATGTCCTCTGAAAAAGGCGAAGCCTTATCGAATCATCGTTCAGGGTGTTCGACGAACACCACAGATGAAAAGTCATGACGTGATTCGATGGGTCTTCACCTGGATTTCCATTGAATTTAGGAATGTCCGATGGAAATTTATGCGGAATCGCTGGCCACCAAGGGGCATAAGCAATTGGATCATTCGTCAGCCGGTTTAGATCTGGTAATTCTAGAGTTGCTACAAAGGGCAACTATTGATTCAGGTTAGGCAGAACATACCCAGGATAAGATGGAATCGCCTGAGCAGTGGGTCTTTGCATACCAGCATAATGTATTTGATGCTGGCAACTTTGACAAGTTTGATGGGCATAACCATTATTATACGGTTGCCCATTACTTACAAAGACTTGTTGCTCGGGTCCTTGATATGATTGCTTGAATTGCGGTTGTTGAGTTTGAACCAGCTCCGGTTGTTGGACCATTTGCTATTGTCCAATACTGGATGATTGACCAAGATGAGGAGTCATAGTACTTGTTTGAGCCTGAGTCGCTCCAGATAAGGAGGCACTAACCGGAGGTTGTGATTGAGTTGTCGAGACAAGAGGCTGTTGTATGGCAACCTGGGAAACTTGGGGTTGACATACAACAGGTAGTGCTTGTACTTGCGACGCAATCAACATACCAGGTATAGTGGCAACATTCGACACAGGGTGGACTGGTTGCATTGAATATGCAACCCTTGGTTGCTGAGGCAGTATTGGTACCCATCCGCTGGATGTAATTCCAGTTTGACCTGAACTTTGTTGTAAACTCCCATATGGTTGTTCTCCAGGGGGGAACAATGAAAAGGCATACTGCCCTCCATATGGTGGTAATCCAGTGCTTAAAGGGTAGATTGGCCTTTGAAGACACATTGGATCAAGTTGTTGAGTTTCAACATAAGAAATACCAGATGATAATCCGGATGAAGAAATAGGAACTAACCATGTCGTCGAAACAGTTTCTGATTGGACTCCAACTTGTTGTTGCCAATTTTCCGGGACAGATGGTATACCAGCGAACATCGTTGGAGTAGCAGCAGGAGGCTCTGCCGCTGCTGTGTCGGATGACACAGTCCTGGATGTCGACGGTTGTTCAGACATATTTAGTCTATCCAAAAGATTTCCTAGCGATTCTACAAGAACTTTGTGATGAAGGTAGACTAACTTCGAAGATCAACGCAGGAATAAAGGGTGATTGTTCCGTTTAAAATAAATTGTTAACGACGCTTTTAGACACAACTTGCTTTTTCAGTTTTAAAGAGTCGAGAAAAAGCTAAAGATGACTCTAGTCTCCTTCGATGTTTTAACGAGCCCGAAGTGACAAATGCTCGGATGGACTTTTTCTGTTATAGAGTCTGAAAAAGGCCAAAAGAAACTGCTCTGGAGATCTAGGCAGAGGGTGTGCCAAACTTTTCGCAAAACCACAGAATACATTTTACGGTACGGGTGGTCGATCTTCGTGAATGATGTGTTCACTGCATTGCGATCAGTAGGGCGGCCGACACGGCTTCCTAAGGATAAAGGATATATGACTATAGGGGTCTCCCAATATATACAAGACGGTACGTGGGAGCACAAGTCCGTATTAGTGCAATCGTCCCTCAGGAGGAATCACCCACCTTCTTAGAGATCGACAGTCACTACGTTTAACGACGCCGGAACACGTCTCTACCTAGACCTCTACGATGAGCGTTATGTTGCAAAGCGTTGTTAGGTTCATTCAATATATTTTAAGTTGATCTTTTTAAAGTTTGTCTTTCAGGATCACCACGAGATGTATTGGTACAAATTCCTAAATGCAGTCTAAGATGATAAGCAAGCTTTATAATCTTTCAACTTTGAAAATCCTAGCTACTAAGGGAAAAGAGAGCGACTATCTTTTCTCAAAGAGCAATCAACACACTCTAATGCACTCTTCCTAAATCCAACATGCAATCTTATCAAAATGCAAAATGCACAATGCAGGTGTTTGTTTTCACTTTCTTAGTATAAATGCCTACAAAGAAAGATTTTTGTACAACTTCGAATTTGCTTTTAAATGACTGAAAATAAACAAGTTTTCTTTTTCCAAAATCAGCAAGGGTAGAAGAGATTACGATCACTTTGCAATTTTTCGAAAGAAATACTTGTTTCGACACTTAAAAGTGACAAATTCAAACCAATAAGCAAAAGCAAATGATAATCAAACTGCAAACAGCCAATGAACTCTCTCCTAAGATCACAATCAATCACTCAATCAGATCTGAATCAAGGCTACAGGATGACTATTTCGCTCATGTAAAGGAAAGCTGTAAATGATGCCACAAACACATAAAAACACTCACAATATTTTTGTACAAAAATTGGGGCGGAATTCAGGCAAAGAAAAGGGTTATCAGGCCAGCACCTATGCTTGGTTAAAGGCTGCAAAAACAAAGATCAAAACAGGGTAAAAAGGACAAAGAACCCCAGCTGCACAAGGCCACACTGGTTAAGCACAGGTCCAACACTGTCAGTTTGACATTCAGCGCAGGTAGCCCCTTCGGGACCTGCGTTGAAATGCAGACTGCCTTCACAGTGCCTGCGCTGAAGAGAGAAACTCTCGTTTCCCTTGGTTTCTGGGTCACAAAATGCTCAAAAATCAACTGTTTCAGGCCAAATCAGAAACACAAGCAAGGTATAAACAGAGGGATGCTTTGATAGGGTACTAAAGACTATCACAAGGATCAATCAAATCATTTGTGGATCTAGTTTAGATCATAGACAAGTCCAACATACTGGATCAAAGCAGCAACTTTTACTTTGCATCCGGGAAAGATGCAGTTCAAGAGTTGCAGTCAAGTCTATGAAGTAAACAAATGACGGAAACACAAATGAAATGAATAAACAAGTTCTTCCCCAGCGGAGTCACCAATTTGTTGTGGGGAAAAATGCCTATTTAGGACGATCCTATCCACCTAAGGTGTGACAGCGCCTTAGAAACAAACGAATGCAGCTATCATGATTTCTTCCTTTATGAAATATGAAAGAGAGGAGATCGGCAGACTTACCGTTATCTTCCGATTGTCCCTCGAACTATATCCTCTTCTCTTTGTGTGTCCACAGCTACTTGCCTCCTCGCTTGATCAAGAGAGAAGCTACTTGAATCCCACGAGATCACAAGAGAACAGCTACCTATGACAAGAGAGCAGCTACTTGTAGCAAGAGGAGAACACAATACAAAGGAAAATATACATATTCATAAATGATTCAGGATTAGAAGTAAATCAAATATACCAATGAAATCATACAAAGTACACCAGCATATAGGAAAGAATCAAGATAGCTTTATTGAAAGTAACAGGGTTCAGGAAGAGATACAACCCATAGGGCTCCAACCTAGCATCTCCTTCCCAGCAGAATGGAATTCCCTCTTCAGCTCCTTTCAAAGCATAACACACCCAATATTTCTAGCCACAAACCAACATCAATTCTTTGCAAATACCAAATTCCCGCCTCCTTAGACCTCATGAGAGAGATCTATATATAGGAGTTTTGGAGAAAGGATGAGTTAGCTGGAGGCGGTATGAAGCTGACTAGTGTCCTCTCCCACTTCAGTTCTTGAGTCCACTTGGAGGTTCTTGCTTCCACTTGGAGATTTGGAACCTCTTACTCATCACCAGTCGAATTCCCTGATCCAAGTGTCATTTTGGAAGCTTCCTGAGCATTGACACCTTGAGGAATGACTCTGCCACATGTCCAAACTCGCCCAGCGCAGGTAGCCTTCTTTGCAGTTGACATTCAACGTAGGTAGATAGTGGAGCAGTTGACATGATCCAGAATTGCCTTGTTTTTGAGTGTTTTCGGGTGGAGAACTTTTGTTAAGTGTTGTGGTTTGCTGGCCTTGTTCCTCTAGGGGTAGGGACAACATGTTTAGGGACTTTGGATCCCTTGATTATTGACATTTCATGCTCAGTGATGCAAGGCACAAAAATGTCTATAACAATATGGTTGTTTCTGGCCTTGTACGGAAGCCACAAATGTGACCAGTTTGTCACAAAATACCCTTGTAGCTTGTTGGACCAATATCTGCTTAACAATACACCATATGCTTCCAAAATGTACACAATTACTATATTTAAACATTAGTGAACTCAGTGATTGGATAATAAGTGGATTAGCATGTTCCTGAGTTCACTAATTGTGTGGACAAGAGTCATGTCCAACTTAATGATCTATCCATATGCTTTATCCCATTTTGCATTGATTTTCTTTGCGACAGATAAAGGCATTACTTTTACTAATGCACCACAATCAACTAATCAATTGTGTACATTATAATTGACAATTTCAAACAATAACAAAAATGGAGGGTAAAGTGTATTTACATCCAATGTTAAAGCATTAAGTACAGAATCTAGGGAACCAGAGGACTTACCAAATTTAGATCCCTTCTGCAAAGAAGCATCGTTACCTGAGGCAGACTGTTTGAATGTGTGTAGGAACATGTCCCACTGGCTCGCGATCTTCGTCAATTAGAAAAGTGAGATATTCGTGTGAGCTTTCATCATCTCTTCAACTATGTTGTAATCCAGTGTGGGAGAGATTTCTAAAGTGTTTGAGGGAGTTGTCTTATCTTCTACTTCCAAAGTGATGGACATACTCTTACTACCTTCTAAAGTAATTTTCATCATAACGTCATTTCCGGACTTGATCTAGGTGTTCTGTGTTGAGTTTATGGGTGGAATGATCTCCCTTAACAAATTCTATTTCAATTTATGCTTCGTCAAATCTTGTGCAGAGGTCGTCCCTTGGATTCTCAAGTTGTATTGATTTTTCTGCTTCTAGGTCGGGAAATCACTTAGTGGCTGCTTTTTGGCAATGCCCTTTCCAGCTAAAATTACGCAATTGAATGTTTTCACTGCATGCCCCATGCTTGGAGTTTCTTCAGTTGCGACAATTTATTCATTTTCTTCTGTGAGCTGAGTATGCTCATCAATAAGTGTTGTATCAATAAAATGCAAAATAAGAGCATTCATGTTGTGGTTCAATTGTGGGCATGTCTTTTCTGAAGATATTATTAATGAAATGAATAGTACTGGTCCATGCCCATACTCTCAACATTTAGCACAATGTTCGATCTTTTCCCAGACTTGGTCGACTGATTGCTGCTACTGCCGGAGTTGGCTGTCCTTCTCAAAAAGTTTAACTTGGGAGGCTTGTTGCTCACGGTGATCTCGCTTGACCTTTGTTTCAATTCTGCTAACTCATTGGACAAAGACTTGATAGTGTAGCTTAGCTCTCAAGTTCAGTTGCTTCTTTCTCCTTGGCCATGCTTACGGAGGCCTAAGACCTTATTCCCCATTACTTTGGAGTCCTTTATTGATTCGTCATTTGTGATGAATCCAATCACATGCAATTCTTTTCAATTGTGATTGCCTCTTCAAAATTCTCAGCCAAAGTTGGCTTCACATTTCTTTTCACGAACTGCGTAATAATTGTTGGTAAGGCAGATGTGAGATAGTCGATAGTGATGGACTCATGAGGTTTTGTGTCCACTAGAAATATGGGTAAACCTCTGATTGGAATTTTTCACTTTTTCTTTATGCTCCATCTTGAGATTTCCTAGCTCTTTCAACAACATGGTGGGGGTTTTGTCATCAGAAAAATTTTCAAGAAACAGTTTTTTAAAACCCCTCCCATTTTGGATCAAGTTTAGAGGAAGGATGTGATACCATACAACTTCTCTGCCATCTAAGGTACACAACAAAAGTCTACATGCAACATCATCATAATGTACCTCAAGTGTTTGTAGATGTAGGTAGAATTTGTCTAGATGCCCCCCCCGCTTTTATTTCTTTGTCAAGGTCATACTTCATTAAAAGATTCTTCAGGTGCCTCAACATTTTGTGTAACAAATCTGGTAGTGCAAGTGGGCCATGATTCATACAGCCCAGATCTTCGTCTTCCATGTCTTCCTCACTGTTTTCACCTTGTTTTTCGGAATCTGTTTGGTTTTCTTCTTCTTATTCTTCTTCTTTGCTGCCTAACCCGCGGAAAGGATCGTCTGAGAGTACCATATTATCACCGCCACCATCGTTGAAGGTTGGAAGTTGCTCTGGTTTTTCTTCATTCTCTTCAGATTTTGCTAACTCTTCAAGGGTGGTGAGAACCAAGTATTCAAATATTGAGACCACTATCTCAATGGGGGTGGTTTGGTTCTTCTTTGGAAAATATGGAAGATTATGTAGTTCAGGTGTCAATCCAATAACTCTTGCAAACTTTATAGTCGTAATAGATTTCATAAGCTTTTATAGTCTTGAGTTGAGAAGAATTCCCCACTTCAGGAATATGCACTGGGGAGATGTTGGGAATATTATCGTCTTAATGAGAGGAAGTAAGATTTGGGTGGGTGAGGTTATGAACCATAAAAATCTGGCTTCCATCCTTCTAGTGCCAAAAATGTTTATGGTGCTAGACCTGCCAACATTCAAGAGGTCTCCCCGATATGTGGTCCCAATTATACCTCACACCATTTGGGATAGGAGCCCAATCTGAAATATGGCTCGATTGCCAGTTATCTTAAAGATATACCTTGGTTTTAATTGTCAGCAAGAGAGAGGAGTGAAAATGTGCCTTCAAAAAACAAGGGGATGTGCTTGGTGAGTGTTTGGTTGTATGTGTGTCAAAATTATTTCATTGCGAAGGGGAGGAGAAGTGAGCCTCTGAGAGAGAGGTAGTAGTACCACCCCAGTATAGACACACATAAACAAGATGAATTTGTACAACATCAAGCGGAATAGTCCACAAAGATGCAATAGTCATTGCGACCAATGTAACAAGGAAGATTTGTCTAATATCTAGCGAAATAGTTGACGAGGATGTGACAATGATAATAGCAGTTAAAACACATTCTCAATATGATAAGTACCAAAATAAAAAAAATAGTTCAACTACTTTAGCACAGATGAAAGCAAACATGAATTACAAACATTCACAAAATAGTCTTACAAATATCCATAATCCATGAATGAAGAACATGCTGGCCATAAGGCTTCTTATATTAAGTAAAAGTTCCAAGACACATGTATACAATGAACACCACTAACTCCAATAGTGGAGCGTTGGAGCCACTCCTTTCTCCTCAATAGAACTAGCTTATCTCTCTAATGCCTTGTGGGAGGAGCCAAGGTGAAAATTTATTTTCTCTTACAATGAGGGTGTATATATAACAATGAAGAGGTGATGCTTCACCTTCCTTGTGAGTCTTTGACTACCCTCATGACTCTTTGACTTCCTATGAATTTTCAACTTTACATGACTCTTCATATTCAATACATTTCTTTTGGACTTTCACTTTACAATACATTTTCGAAACGTGAATTACATAATCTGCCATAATGGTGTGGCATGTGACAACTCATGACATGACATGACATGACACTATTGACATGGAATGCTTGATGATATGGCAATGTCAAGCCACTGTTGCTATTGTGTACTGAGTGTTTTCTTGATAATGCTTTTCTTTCCACCTTCGGATGGCTTGGTGATAAGGAATATCCAATGATCTCAAGTCTTGAGTTGTGATTGAAAATTAGTGTCCCTTTGCTTTCTCTTGGTTGATAAGCTTGCATACTAGCGACAAAGATTTATTTTAACATGTTTCCCTTCTTCTTATCCTTCTTTATCATCTCGCCATGGTATGATAATATACATGTATCTACAATTCACTCATGACAAGGCGACATCAGTCTAAAATCCCCTAGTATAGGATAGTGCACATTCATATATTGGCCGAGATGGAATTGGGTGACAAGTTGGGAGAAGGGCTCAATGACTACGTAAATGCGAAATTCAAGTAGCCAAGGGTAAACCTTGAGATTGCACAATGCATAGTATGGATTAAGGAAGAAAAATGTGCAATTATGGAGGTCAGTGTGACAGGCTGAGGGGATGAGCACTCAATTAGGACATTGCACAGTTCTAGGAGATAGAGGATCCTGGGCCATTGCACATTCCAGATTAACACGATACATGTATAATAATAATCACATCAATATACCAACATCATGAATGACAACCATAGCTATGTAAATTCATGCATAACAACCACATAGACAACTGACATGCATGCATGATAAACACATTCCGCCCATGTAGTCCAAGTATTGAACCATGCTCTGATACCAATATGTAACCACCTATTGTCGCTACTACAACACCATCAAAAAATTTGACCTACACTCAATTTCAGAGCCTTCCTTGGTCTTGTACATTGTCGCCGCAAACATTAAAACTCATCCCATGTGTTTTATTGAGGTAATTTGGTACCTTTTGCAAGATAGGAAAAATGTCAACTTTTCACATGTTAGCTATCGAACAATGTTTTTAAGCTTGTTTTGGTGGTTTCAAGGGGCTATATTTATGTAAATTATTTAATCTAACCATGTAAACATTCTTTGCACTCATTTCCAAAGTTTCAAGCATTGTTGTACAAGTGTCGTCATGGTTGTCGTAAAGTGTATCTTTAGTTTCGTACTTGTCATAAGTTGTTGTAAAGTTGTCACACTAAGGTAAATGCATTGTTCATGTGTCCTAGATGATCTATGCTATTGTGTATTCAAGTATTCTAAGTGTGAAACCAAATTTGAAGTCTTATCACTGTTCACATAAGCCTCACCAATCCCACACAACCATTTTTTTAAAATCTTCCCAAACAAGCAACATAGCCTCTCACATCCTCGCTGAACTATGCATTGCACAATATCAGTCCTCTAGACATTACCTTACCTCTTGAAATTGTGCAATACGCAGTTCCTGCCTCCTAGGACTGCTACACTATGCAATTCTAGTGCTCAAGTCCCAACCTTGGCTCCTAGAATTGTGCAATCCATCTGCCTAGTCTGTCCTCAATTACACATTGCACAATATCTAGCGTCAAGATCATCCCTTGAGCCCCTGATATATGTAATTGATTTTGCATATTAGATAGCCTCCCTTGAACTTCACTGATGTATGTTGATTATGTTTATATTTGGGTTTAGCTTACATGGTATACTTGCAGGAAGAAGAAGATCAAAGATAATTAGAAAAATAGTGGATTACAATTCATAAGACTCCTCTTACAGATCAGATGAGCATCCAAGAGATGAGTACTCTCCAGACATAGTAGACACATTGATAAGTTTTAAGGAAGAGATAATAAGTTGCAAAGCAAATAATGACAGGATCATTAAGTCATAGGAAAAAAATGTCAGGGCGCAAGCGAAACAAGCAGAGGTCAATGCAATCATCCTTCATAGCTTGTCATATTTTTAGAGACATGGATAGACATGAATTAGTTATGGATATGAGGACATGACTAATGGAGCATATGGTAGCAGGTCTCATGGTGGGGAATAGTTTAGAAAAGGATGACACGGTCAGAGATGGAAAATTTTTGGATACACCTATAGAAGATGCAATGGAAATGGGTTCTACTCCAATTCTTGTTCAGACAGGTATCATGGTCATCATCGCTATCATCCATACAAGAGGAATGACAAGGGATTTTTTCCAAATGAGTCCAAGAAAGCCAAGCCACCTACATATGATGGAGAGTTGAAGAAACCAAAAGATGCAAAGGCATGGTTACTTAGGATGAAGAAGTTATTTGAGCTGCATGACTACACAGAGAACATGAAGGCTAGGATAGATATTTGCAGTCTCAAAGGGAAAGCAGACATTTGGTGGGAAGATGTGAAGCACATCAGAGACATCAGGACAGAGGAATTGAGTTGGAATGAATTCAAGAAAATTTTTAGGAAGAACTACTTGTCAAAGAGGTACTATGATAGTAAAGCCAAGGAGTTCTATGAGCTGAAGATGAGATCGATGACAAATGAGAAGCACACGACTAATTTCTTAAAGTTATTGAGGTATGTGTTGTATCTTGAGGATGAGAAATCCAAAGTTCAAAGATTTTTCAGTGGATTACCTTAGCATTCAAGGATCATATTGAGTATGATGAGCCTCGATTGCTGGAAGAAGTCATTGGGAAGTTGAAGCACTATTATGAGCAATCAAAGCATAAGACGAATCTAAACAAGGTTGGAAATGGAATGACAAGACTAAAGGTGAGAAAGGGAATGTTTCTCCCTATAAGAATTTTAATGCAATTGAGAAGGGGCATGGGTCGTATCCTGGAGAACAACAGAACACAGGTGATGGTAGGAGATGGTTTCAGTGTTGGACATGTGGTAAGGTGTTATAGAAATTTTTGGGCATTGCAACCCCAATCATAAATGTCCATAAACCAAGTGCTCTTAAGTCCCTAAAAGTTTGTTCCAACCCCTAAAAGAACAAGGTCAACTGATTACATCTTCTCCCAGAATTTCTCCATGAAAAACTACTCAGAACTGGTCAAAACTGGACCATCTCACCTGCTCCATGGTCAAAGTGCATTGCATCCCACCTAAATACACACGGGAGGTGCGATGCATACTGAAAAGCCCTTCTATGGGGTGCGATGGGCGAGAGTGGACAAATGGCAGGGTCAATCTGCAAGGTGGAGGATCATGGAATCTTCCAAAAACTTCTCCTGTGACACTTGCCTCTCTGCATTCGCCCAGGGATGAGTAAGAGATCATCAATCTCCAAGTGGAATCAAGAACTATCAAAGAGAGGACACTAATCAAATCTCAAAAGCTGACTCACCCCCCTTACAAACATCTATATATGGATCCCTCATCCCAGAGATCCAAAGGCTGGAATTTTGTATCTTGTAAGGAAGTGTTGTTGGTTTCTTGGTGTAACATCATAGTGTTGGGTGATCTAAGCTTTTCATGAGGTGAAGAAGGGCTTTCTTGATGAGAGGATGACGCTGGGTTAGAGCAATTGGTTGTAATCCTCTTTGCTATTCTTGATTATTAATAAAGCTATTCCAGTTTTCCTCCACATTCTTGTATGATTGATGATATATGCATTTGTGTGGTCAATATATATCTGGTCCTATATTGTTTATGATAGTAGATCTCTGTTCTTGGATAGTGTTATGCTACTCTGATTCTACAAGTACTCTTTGAAGCTAGGTAAACGAGGAAGCAAGTGCAAAAAGTCTATCAGAAGGGAGAGGAATCAAGTAAGGAACCAAGCGCAAGACAGAGGTTGGTCTCCTTCTTTCCCCTCTTATCTATTCTCATAAAGGAAAACGAAAGTGGTTTTAATTTGTTTGTTTCTAAGGTAGCTACCAGCCTTAGTGGGACTAGCAGCTCTGCATAGACACTAGATTTCCCGATAACAAAATGGCGACTCCGCTGGGGAGCGAATAGATTGTTTGTTTGTCTACATTTGTTTGCTTTATAAACTTACAGACGGAGCCTAAAGTCAAGCCAGCTAGCCTTCGAACTACATTTGCTATGCAAGTGCAAAGTAGATCAATGTTGCTTCAGTCTATCTCTGGGTTTTGTTTATGAACTGAACAAATGATTTACAAGCTCTCCAATTGCCCTTGTGGTGGTTCTAGTAACCTCTTTAGATCTACCCCTGTGATTTATTTATTGATTACCACTTGCTCGGCCTAAATCCCTGAACTGAGCTGCAAACTATGACCTGGAACCCAGTTGAAGTCTCGTCCCTAGACCATCGCACTGTCTCTTCTTTGGAATCTGGATGCATCGCACTTCCCGAGTGTAGTAGGTGCACTGCATCTCACTTTCCCTGTGTTACAGGTGCGCTGATCAGACTAGACCTCTTCTGCTCCTAGATTTTGGTTTCTGTGTTCACTCTTTTCAGCTCTATTCAGGAGTTTTGCTGTCTATAGTCAGTATACCTCTGTTGAAACCCCATTCCTTACCGTTATTCCGCCTCCATTGTGCAAAGAACTATAAATGTTTTTATGTATTGTGATCCATTTTCAGTTCTCTTTTATAAAGAAGTAGCGTAATCGAACTGTCATTTCTTGATTTGGAAGTGTCGCAAGTGTTGTTTTCAGTCATAGAAGAGAATCCGATTTTTCTTGGTAGTCTATTACACTGTTACTCTTGTATTTGATTTGAATTAGTAGTTTTTCAAGTGTCAAAAGCAAGTTTTCAATTCCAAATCGCAAAGTGTCGTTATTGTCTTCATTTTGTCTTGAAAAGAAGCTTGTTAGTAATGTCGCTTTGAAAAATAATTCATAATTGCGCTTAGCTTTCTTTTTATCATTCACACATTAAGAAGGCTGAAAACAAATACATGCATGTGCATTTGCATTTAGACTGTTTGTTGGTTTGATTTAGGACAGTGCATATAGTGTGTGCTCTCTACACTATGTTGAAAGAATTTCGTCTCTCTTTCCTTAGTAGCTAGGATTTTCATTGCAAAAAGAAGATTAAACGATTGTTTATCATCTTAGATTGCATTTTAGGAATTGTATATCTACATCACGCGGTGAACCTGAAAGGAAAATTTCTTAAACAAGATCAACTGTAAAATAAATTTAATGAATCTAAAAATGCTTTGGAACCTAATGCATAACATTTAGAAGTCTAGGCTAGAGACGTATTCCGGCGTCGTAAAGCCTGGTAACTGTTGTTTTCATTGCTGGTTGGGTGATTCCTCCACTTTGAGATGATAAGTGCCAGTACGGACTTGTGCTCCCACGTATCGTCGAGTATATATTGGGAGACCATAATAGGCTTTATCCTTTATGCATAGGAAGCCGTGTCTGCCGCCCTATCGATCGCAATGCACTGAACACAACATTTGGGAAGATTGACTGTCGTACAGTAAAAAGTATTCTGCAGTTTTGCGATTGGTTTGGTAATCTCTCTGTCTAGATTTCCAGAGTAGTCTCTTTCATTCCTTTTCAGACTCCTTAAAGGAAAAGGTCCATCTGAGCACTTGTCACTTCAGGCTCATTAAAAATCTAAGGCGACTAGAGTCATCTTTTTTTTTTTCTCGACTCTTAAAAATTGAAAAAACAAGTTGTGTCAAAGCGTCTAAAATTTATTTTAATCAGAATAAATATCACCTTTCCTACGTTGGTCTTAGGTTGAGAAAAATGGAGTCCACCAACCAAGGAGTTCCCCTTGGGGGAAATCCTAGTCCTCTCTCCTCTTGGGGATATGTTGGTGCGCCCCATATGGCCACATTGTTGCTTCCAGGATTGACAATTGGCTTGCCCGTATGGCTCTTCTCAACCTATGTCGTTCAGAACACCGTGATTCCTGAACAATCAAGTCAGCAACTAAACGATACCAAAGTTACCCCCAACTTTCTACTTCATCCAGTTCTCCCTCTCCTCCTTCCTCTTCGCTTGATCAAGCTGGTAAAGCCAAAAATCAAGTAATTGAGAAGAAGAAAGAGAAGAAGAAGAAGGAGCCAAAGGCGAAAAGGGGTGACCATGCATCGTCTAGCGAAAATTCACACACTACACCGTCCAGGCCTAAATCGCCATGTGTCATTTGCAAAGGAGACCACTATCATCGAGATTGTCCTTGCATCCCTCGGATCTTAAGGGATTGGTCTCCTCGTTTGCACAATCTGGTGTTGTCAACCTCTGATGATCATGTTGAAAATACACCGTCAACTAGTGAAAGTGAAGCCCCTGGACAAAAAGGAAAATGTAAATTTCCTTGTAAACTGTGTGAAGGCGATCACGCCGTCCACCGTTGTCCCTTCTTAGATGAGGCTAAAAGAGTTTTGGATGACCGTCTAGTTTCACCGTTACGGCTTCCTCCTGGATATAAGAAGCTCTTGCCGAGTCCATCACTAGTTGAAAATCCGGCTGACACGCCATTGTGGTCAGCCGAAGCGTCTATCATTGAAGATAAACCATCTGAATCCACACCAGACGAAAGTCAAAAGGTCGAGGCGGCAGTTGACCCGGTCTTGCCTTCAGAGGATCCATCTTCAGATGATACAGTCACCGAAGAGAACAAGAACGACACCATCCAAATTCTCTTCGTAAGCACAGACTCCGATGAACATGGGGAAGTCTACCCGTTCCTTTACCGCAGGAAGGAAGTTCGTCAGAGTCGTATCCGGCCATCTATTCGGTCCCACCTCCAAGAAACCTAGTTGTTTCCTTCGATTGGAATCTACTAGGAAGACCCCGCTTACCGGCTAGTGTGCCATTTCGAATCATTGCTCAAATATATAGAATGGTCATGGCCGATACCATCATAGATGGAGGGGCTTCTGTGAGTATCCTTTCCTCAACTGCTTGGAAAGCGCTTGGTTCGCCATCGCTTTTGCCTGAAATGAGAAATCTAACAGGCTTTCACAAAGGAACCAGTCGACCGTTAGGGATCCTTCCCAATGTGCCGATAACATTGAGAAGGAAAACCGTTCACATGAACGTAATGGTAGTCCAAGGACTCCTGGATTATAATATACTCCTTGGACGCGACTATATTTATTGCATGGGAGCCATTGTCTCCTCACTCTTTAGAGTAATGTGTTTTCCGCATGAAGGAAGAGTGGTCAAGCTCGTAGACCAGCTTTCATTCCCCAGTTCACACATAGAAGATAGTCATATACCATCACTGAAACCCAGGGGGCATGCACCCTGGCCTGTTTCGACAGGAAAACCTTGGGTATAGGGTAGGTTTCCGCGAAGGATATATGACTGGTTGACACACCCGTCCATTCAAGAAAATGGGGTTAGACCGGAATAAGATACCTCTGTTAAAGGATAGGCCTTTCCTGATAAAACAAATTTTTTGTCTGCAAATTGAGGGGTAACTTGGAAACTCTACTTCACGATGCCTGGGGGCATGCAAACCTTTTGGCATGCAAGCGAAGAGCGACCATTTATTTTTTAAATTTGTAGGTCCTCTAACCCTTTAAACTCATAGGATTGGTCATTTCCTAACTTGCATAAAGAAATGATGTGGGGCAAAGCTTTGAAAAAATGCCATTTGTTAAATGAGACATCCTTATTATACGACTGGATCGAGCAGTTTTAACGCGGAATTCAAGCTCATTAAAAAATAAACATAAGCAATGAGTAAATGTTCCCGCAGAGTTTAAGCTCATTAAAAAATGAACCATTTTCCGGTAAATAACCATCGTGAATGTATCATCATTAGCCTTTGAAGCCTTGGTCGTGTTCTCATCATCACCTCCACTCTGTATTGGCCGATCATTCACCTCCATTTGATTGTTTACCCTTTTTGAGGAACAGCTGCGAAGAGTGATCCTGTTAGCCATCCTTGTGACACTGCCGTGATTGGAAAATTCCAAACCTTACCTGGAATTAGCTGCTACCCAAATTTATCACTCGTTCCTCGAAAAATGAGTCTCCTTTAAGCTCTTTTCAATTGACTCGTAAAATATGAAAAGATTGCCGAGCAATTGGCCTCTCCAGCTCGTTAAAGTGACCGGAAGTGCTATCCCTCCTTTAGATTTTAATCTTTTTGGACTTGAGGGATTATTACACAAAAATATCGAGCGCTTGTTTTGTTCGGCTCGTTAAAAGTACCGAAAATTCATCCCTTTTGTATTGTTTTATACTTTTTCGGGCTCAAGGGATTATATGACGAAAAAGGATTATCGGAGTTTTCTTTACATCCCTTTTTCAGACTCTCTAAAATTGAAAAGGACTGAGTTATCTTTGTCGTTAAACTCGTTAAAATCGAATAGCGACAAACTTGTCCATACAAACAAGAACGAGTTTCACTATCGCTAGGCTCGTTAAAACATAGCGATGGTTTTGCCCGAAGGGAAAATTATAGAACAAGCATATGTTATCCTCCTCAAGCTTGACAAAAATAAAGAGGTACTGGTCAGCAATGACTGGGGAAAAATTGGGAAGAAAACTTGAAGAAACTTTATTGGTAGCAAGTCGCTCTTGAACATGACACTTTCACTTTGCATCCCAGTCGGGTTGGGTTGTTCCGTTCACTGGTCATATCACCATGCATCCATCACGCCATCCATATTTGGGGTTAACGCTACCAATCCATCATGTCAGTGTCGTTGGTATGTTTAAGAGAAGTCGCTCAGAGAATTCACCTGTGTCTCACCCACTGCAATACATTTACACTCCATTCTTTCATGACCGCCACCCTGAACCTTATGTCATTAGATTGTTTTCACCTCCATTAAAATCATTTGCTCCGTTCTGTGTCATTGATGTGGGATTCACTAAGGCCCTCCTATGACGGATCACTTCTTTTCGACATCAACTCATTATCCAAGAAGTCGATCTAGGAACAACCCTTTCAGTACTTTGAAGCTTTCATGCCTCAATGGCAAGTTTCTCACTTCCGGCGACAGGTTTACATCAATGTCCTTCGACCGAAAGATTTTGCGTGGTGTTCGATGCCAAGTCCCTTATTCACACCACGTGAATTTTACTGCAGTACCTTGAAGGTCATCATCATTATCAATGATTCCTCTCATGCCTATTAACAGCTTACATCATTAGCTGGTAATCAGACGATGTCTTTCCATGTTCGACTCCAGAACATCTCTCACATGGATCGACTTGTACTTTGAGTGAAGATCGAACGAGATTGAAGACCCCGAATCTAGTTTCATCCATCCGGGCTGCGATATATATTCAGGAAAATAAAGACATCAAATGTACCTCATTACTGCACATATAATCATCCAACCTAAGGGATGATGGCTCTACCAGAATCATCAGTCTACACTCAGACGATTGTCTGTCTTATTTACATGAAGATGAATTTATAAAGATGAGCATGGGAATGCCCACCTCAGCTAGATCATGAAAATATTATGAAGATAATGTATTGTATTGTCTCTTATTATAGGTCGCCTTCCAGCTCGAAAAAACTTCAGATCCTCATGATAAATCATTTCACCCGACATCAACAGATTAACGACTTCATGCTTTAGGGGGCAACTGTTATAGACATTTTTGGGCACTGCAACTCCAATCATAAATGTCCATAAACCAAGGGCTCTTAAAGTCCCTAAAAGTGTTGTTCCAACCCTTAAAAGAATAAGGTCAACTGATTACATCTTCTCCCAGAAGTTCTCCATGAAAAACTACTCAGAACTAGTCAAAACTGGACCATCTCACCTGCTCCATGGTCAAAGTGCGCTGCATCCCACCTAAATACACACGGGAGGTGCGATGCATACTGAAAATCCCTTCTATGGGGTGCGATGGGTGAGAGTGGACAAATGGCAGGGTCAATCTCCAAGGTGGAGGATCATGGAATCTTCTAGAAACTTCTCCTGTGACACTTGCCTCTCTGCATTCGCCCAGGGATGAGTAAGAGATCATCAATATCCAAATGGAATCAAGAACTATCAGAGATAGGACACTAATCAAATCTCAAAATCTGACTCACCCCCCTTACAAACATCTATATATGGATCCCTCATCCCAGAGATCCAGAGGCTGGAATTTTGTATCTTGTAAGGAAGTGCTGCTGGTTTCTTGGTGTAACATCATAGTGTTGGGTGATCTAAGCTTTTCATGAGGTGAAGAAGCGCTTTCTTGCTGAGAGGATGACGCTGGGTCAGAGCAATTGGTTGTAATCCTCTTTGCTATTCTTGATTATTAATAAAGCTATTCGAGTTTTCCTCCACATTCTTGTATGATTGATGATATATGCATTTGTGTGGTCAATATATATCTGGTCCTATATTGTTTATGATAGTAGATCTTTGTTCTTGGATAATGTTATGATGCTTTGATTCTACAGGTACTCTTTGAAGCTGGGTAAACGAGGAGCAAGTGGCAAAAGTCTATCAGAAGGGAGAGGAATCAAGTAAGGAACCAAGCACAAGACAGAGGTTGGTCTCCTTCTTTCCCCTCTTATCTATTTCTCATAAAGGAAAACGAAAGTGGTTTTAATTTGTTTGTTTCTAAGGTAGCTACCAGCCTTAGTGGGACTAGCAGCTCTGCATAGACACTAGATTTCCCGATAACATAAGGAGCATCTCAGGAAGGATTGCCCGTCATATCAAGGTGGTGGGCCTCAAATCTACAGTGCTTAGGAGGCGCAAACAGTTGGGGATGTTGGGCAGACCATTACTTGGATCTATGTATCCTTGGATAGCAGACAGGCAGATTGCCATGCATCTATTATCGAGATGGACAATAAGCTTTGTGATCAAGTTGTTTCTATTTTGATTGACCTTTGATCTAATTACATTTATGTCAACTGAGACCTGGTGGATAAGTGTGGTTTGAAAAAAGAAGTGCATGTAGAGTCTTGGTTGGTGTACTTGACTACAAGTACTAAGAAAATAGTTCATCATTGGGTAAGAGCTTGTGCATTTAATTTGAATGGTATGCTTACATTAGCACATCTGAATGTACTTCCATTGGGATCGTACAATATGCTTCTGGGTATGGATTGGTTTTATCTTCATAGGACTATGGTGGATTTTTGTGAAAAGGCTGTTAAGTGCTTGGATGACAATGGAAAACAAAGAATCTTTCAGGGTAAGGAGAAGGCAACATCAATTAGAATGGTTACAACTATGCAGGAAAAGCGCAGTCGCAGGAAAGGGTGTGTATTGTCTGCAACACATATTCTAGTGATAAAGGTCAGGATGTCGAGGATGCGGAAATCCTCAAGAAGTATTTGGTCTTGCAGTAGTTTTAGGATGTATGTCCCACAAATATTCAAAGTTATCACCTCACAGAGAAGTGGACTTTTCTATTGAGTTGGTACCAGTAGCATCACTAGCATCAAAGGCACCTTACATGATGAGCACTCCAGAGCTAGTGGAATTGAAGTTGCAGTTGAAGGAAATGCTTAACAATGGATACATTAGGTCAAGTGTGTCACCTTGGGGTGCACTAGTGTTGTTTGTGAAGAAGAAGGATGGTACTCTTTGGTTGTGTATTGATTACAGGTAGTTGAACAAAGTGACGATTAATAAGAAGTGTTGGTATGATGTTTTGTAAATCCACCCCCTCATTGAATAAATTCTCTTCTTTAATCGAGTTGAGGCAGTAGTATTAAATACTCGAACCTTCCTTTCATCCTTTCATCAAAGCCCCTCCCGGTGAGAATATTATTTTTTGAATACCTAATCCTTCCTTTTAGCCTTTAATCAAAGCCCCTCCCCTGCAAATATTGATTTTTGAATACTTGAACCTTAATTTTGTCCTTTCATCAAAGCCCCTTCCCTATGGATATTGTTTTCACATGTCATGTAAATTCAAATTAAGGTTATACCTAGGTTTATATTTCATGTTAGATTATTAGATACCTAAACCTTCCTCTCATCCTTTCATCAAAGCCCCTCCCCTATGAATATTGTTTTAACATTCATGTAAATTCAAATTAAGGTTATACCTAAGTTTATATTTCATGTTAGAGTATTGGATACTTAAACCTTCATTTCATTCTTTCATCCTAGCTCACCTTATAAATAATAAAGGAAGATGAAACAATTTATTCCTATCTATGCAATACATATGTGCAAACAACCCATACTCTACCCATTTCAAATTTAAACCTATAACCTTTTACAAAGAAACACATGTTCTTAACCATTATATTGACTCAACCTTTTCTTTTAACTCTTATATAAAATTTTATTCACCAATTTTTACTAACAATCAAAAAGCATAACCATATTAGATTAAAAAAACTAACAAATTATTAAATATTTTGCATAGATATTCTTCTTAATAAAAACATCATCACTCTAGTAGATTATCTAAATTTTATGAATAATTTAAGAGTTTCATTATCGTGTCATTGTTTGTGATTTTCCATTAAATATACTAATATAAAGCCATATTGCTAAATTACTTACAATTAATTATATAAAATTAAACATAATTGGATATACAATTAATCTCATTACAAATATTATTACTTCAAGTCACTATGGAAAATATCATAGAATATTAAAATTTTATTTATACATCTAATTTTGTCCACATTATGCATAATGAAAACACAATTTTAAAATATATTGAGAAGCATTGATATTCCCATCTTCATATTAAAATTTATGTGTTTACTTACATATATGATTATATTAAAATTACATAACTTTAAAAAAATTAAAAATAAATAAATAACCATTTTATCAAATGAAAGTAATATAATTTCTATTATAAAATTAGAGTTAAAAAACGAAGCGAGTGATTTGGGAGTATAATACTCAGGATGGGTTAAACAACTCTTAAATATGAAATGACATAAATTATACGAAGGGGAGGCGGATTCAATTTCAAGGCTTTTATTCGAAAAATGCTATAGTAATGTAAAAGTACTGAAATCATATGTATTGATGATGTTAGTGGTTAGTTATCGGGATTAAATTTAATTTATCTAAATCCATAAAGAATTATTTGATTTATTTTAAAATTTTATTTCTACATTTTTTTAGGAAATGTTTCTAAAATAATATAGTTTTGATGAATTAAAAGGTTAAAAAGGTTAGTATTATAATATATTTTTGAAATTATGAGAAAGCGTTTTTATATTTCAATGCCCTTGGGATAATAAAGATGACAACATTTTAAGAATGTCCAATGCCTTGTTGGATTATAGAGTTCATGAGAATTTGTTGTTATTTTAGCAATGTTGATATTCTTTTTTATGTTAGTCAAAACTTAGAGATGCTTTTGATTTTCTAGACTATGATTGATTCTTATAATATCGTAATTTTCTTTTATCCTCTAATTATTTATTACATCGCACTTTCTCCTTACATTTAGATGTATATATTTTCAATGTTATCGTTATTTTATAAAACAATTTTTTTCTTTTATTCCCCAATCATTTACCCAAGGCTTGCCATCCCTATGCTAAACTCACTTAATCTGTAGGTGGTTTGACTTAGTTTGAAGCAATCTTAGGAAGTCATCTTCCATGTTGTTTATCACATTCTTATACATTAGGTACCTAGTCATAGATGTAATCTCAATGGGAAAATGATCACTTCTATGAGGAGGATATGAAATGGTTTACTTCCTTTAATTTGGAGATTATTTAATTTATTAACCACTTTTGGATTATCTCTTTCATTATTCATGATTCTATAGAAATGCTAAAGTCCCAAACTTCACTATTATATAATATAAAAAGAGCGATGCGAGTCTAAAAGAGTAATTTTTTCTTATCCCATAGTCAAAAGTCCACTAATTTGCAACCATTTCCAAGTCCATAATGAGTTTTCCATCAATCATTTATCACATTCTCAATGCTATAAATTCAGTTGAGCTTGCGCTAAAAATTAATTTTTAAGATGTTTCGCACTTATACACATAGTGTATCTCTAGCATGAAGCCACCTCCTAAGTTATTTTTTCTATAGATGAAATTAGTGCAAGTGATCTTTTTGGATTTTTATTATAGCCATTGTTTTCTAAATGCTAACAATGATACTCATACTAGAACGTAAATCGTTGAGAAATCTTAGTTGCTTGTCAAGATCATAATGACTCTTCACTATAAGAACAATATGATTACCATACGTAAGAAGGATGATGATTATACCAACTAGAGTTTGGTAGGTTTGATTATTCCAAACAAACCTTTAACTTGTCAATGTATATGCAAAAAATGGTATAGGATAGATAACAACCTGAATTACCTCTATTACAATTATTTTCTCCTCACCAACCATAGGTGTATCTAAACTTGGAAATAACATTCTCATACAATCGTATCACATTAGCTCTCAATTCAAAAGAAAATTTCAACTCTTCTAATTTATTCCAAAGGTTAGTCCTGCGTACTATGTCATTTCCAAAGTCAACAAAACAAAAAATGAGATTGGTTTTTATTAGTTGACACTCACCTACAATGATTCTATGTGTAACAAGGTGGTCCATAATTGAATGATATCTCCTACACCATACATTGGTATTCTTTTCCAAAATTTTAAATGCATATAACTTGGTTAAATGAGGGATAATCATAATGGCCTTATAAATGGTGATATTTCTTTTATCCCCACTTCATATATAAAGAAACTTTGATTCCATGGTTTAAGAAACCTCTATTTGACTACTAAATTAAAGAGTTCATGATGTGAACAATGAGGATATGTCCTTCATTTCTTAAGATTTAAGTTTAGCCACCTTTAATGTCCTTAACTTTCCTTTTTGCAAACCCCTTAACCCCAAACTCTATGTCTACATAATAACAATAATAGCCATCTATGAAAAAGGTTTGAATGTTGTCAATCACATTAAAGGATTTATAAATAATTTTAAGGTAGGAATCTCAATCACTCAAGGAAATCATATTTTTTTTAGTTTTAAAGTGAGATATCTTATTATTTAGCTTATATAGGTTCAAAAACCATTTCATTTTCCTTTTGCAAAAACATTTCTATACGTAACTTGTTAATGAAAGTAGAAAAAGGTTCTGATAAAATTATAATATACTTTTCCAATATTATTATTAATTGTTAGATCCCTATAATACTAGTATAGCCCCGTTATTGTTATTGTGGTGCCCATATAGCCCCTGTATAGTTATTGTTGTGCTGCATATAAGCCCACTATTGATATTGTTATGCCCTTACATTATTATTGTTATGTAGGCTCTGATTATGTTGTGGCCCCTTAGACTCCTACATATACCAAGGAGGTCTTGTCATTTATATCATCGAAGAATTGTTCATTTATATGATGTAAAGGAGGTTCCCCCCTCAAAGAGGCTAATTTTCAATTCGTTGATCTTTTTCCTATGTTTTGTGATCTAGTTTCATAACATTTGGTATCAAAGCTTTGGATTCTAGGGTTTCGTTGCTTCAAATAGGTGATCATGTAAATTTCACTATAACTTTTTTCTAGGAGGATTCAGAAGCTAAAATTTTGACCACATGGAGCTAAAATCGTGGTGAACTTCTTGTAAAAATTTCAGATCTTGGTTCACTACATTTTCGGATATATGGCCCGAAGAAGTTAGGGTTTTTGCATGCTCTAGAATTCAGACTCAAACACATGACCTAGGTAAAATTGTCATGGATTTTTCTACGAAAATCATATTTGAATTTTGTAAAAAGTGATTGAAAGTTCACAAACCTTAGTTTGTTGTGCATCATTTTCAGGGCAGAAGGTCGAAACAATGACATGTGTCATTTCACACAAGTATGATCTACTAAACTAGACCATAATCAGGGCATCACGGGAGATTGGGCATAACTTTATATTGAATAGTCCAATCTCGGTATGACTTATAGAATTGGAAAGAAGACTCATAGGGATATTATCGAACAAATTTTTAGACTTTGGAGAGCTGAAATTATAGAGATACACCCAATAAGGAAACAAAAATATCTAGTATGGTGCATGAAGAAGAGGAAGAAACACAACATGATATATCAAAATTACGAGACCAAGTGCAACAAATTTCGCTCTCACAAAGAGTAACAAAAAAATGAACTGGAAGCTAAGATGGATGGTTTGAAGAATGATTTAAAATCTGACATGGAAGCAATGATGAATGTCAAGATGGATTGTTTGAAGGATGGTTTAAAAACAAAAGAAAAAGGACCTGAAAGGTTTGAGTGAAGGTTTGATAAAGTTTCTACAAGATATGCTTCTTGGAGGTGTCAAGGTACTCCATTAAAATAATGATGAGGAAAAAAGGAATATGAATTATGATTTTAGAGACTCCAATAGCAGATTGAAAACCAACCACATTCCAAAGATCAATACGAGGAAGTTTGATGGAATGGATACCACAGATGGAGCAATTCTTTGATCTACATGATGTGATGAACACACAAAAGGTCCACATTGCATCTTTATAGTTAGAAAAAAATCAATTTGTGTGGTATTGATGGCTTAGTTCTCATAAATCAATTGTCACTTCGATAGTTTTTACGGAAGAATTGGTAGCACATTACGAGGGTACAAAGAGATATTCCTTCTTTAGAAAATTGATAAATCTCAAACAAAAGTGTTCAATGGAAAAGCACATTGAGGACTTCCAAAGATTGAATATAAAGATAAATGATATTCCATAGGAGCATAGGATTAGTGTCTTCATAGTGACTTTAAATGATAACATCCAACACGAGGTTTTCCTCTGGGAACCTAATTCATTGGAGAAGGCATTCAAGGTGGAAAGAAAATTTGAAAAAAATTATGGAAACAAGGAAGTCTACTACTCACAACTATAAATATGTAAGTGTTGTTGCTCCTAGCCTCCCACAAGCTACAAGGTTGACACCACAACAACTAGAGGAAAAAAGAGAACAAGGGCTTTGTTACAGTTGTGATAGAAAATACACTAAGGGTCATAAGTGTGTTGACATGAAATTGTTTTACATAGATTGTGAAGAGGAGGAAAAAAAGGATCAAGAAACATTAAAAGAATAGGATATATATGAGGAACCAATCCTAAAAAGAGAAGAAATAAATCCGACCATATATTGTAATGCATTGGCAGGAATTACCACTTCTCAAAATCTCAAGATAGAAGGATATATCAAGAAAAAAAAGGTAATTGTGTTGATCTATTTAGGTAGTACCCATAATTTTATTCATTGTAAGATGGCCAATGAATTGAATTACTTTCTATATCCAACACCAAAGTGCTAAGTTATGTTTTCAAATGGAAAAATTATAAATTGCTCAGAGAAGTGCCATAATCTCAATCTAACGATGGGGGAATATGTATTGAATAGTCCAAATATTTCTATTCCAATGGGTGGTGTTGATGTTGTATTAGGAGTCCAATGGTTACAATCTTTGGGGATGATAACTTTTAATTTTCAAGAAATTTTCCTAGGAAAGAAAGGAAATTGAATTAAGGGGCATCATAGGGAAACTGCAAAATATATCTAGCTCTAATGGAATTAAAATTCTTTTGAAGAAAGAAAAACAAGGCATAATTGTTACAGATCCATTTGGGCACATCAATCCCATCATCCATATCAGTGTTTTAGGGCTCATCAAACCCTAATTTCAGTTGCTACATGCCCTAAACAAGTCACCCTTTGAATTCCTCCTTCCCAGACAGTTTCATGGCTTGAAGACATCCATAAATAGCCTCTAGAGGGACCAACGCAGGTAGGCCCATGTAAGGGTGCACTGCAGAGTAGTTAAGTCCACGCTAGTTTTCTCCGTAGAGCACTTAGGCTTCCTTTCACCTACGTCGGGCGAGATTGAGTGAAATTCACATAGGGTTTGGGGAATATTCTTATCTTTTGGAGTCATCTAGAAGGTTCCCTCACTTATTAACTCCTATGAGCTCGAAAATGGATGAGGAATGTGTTAAGATGCATCCTATCCTCTCATCCCTTCCTCCATGGAACTAATTATAAGTATGGAAGGCCATTCAATTCCACCATTTATGACAAAACCTCCTTCATCTTCCTATAAATTGAGCACTCGTCTAAGTGATCAGGGGATGGATTATTTTGAATTTTAGGGAGATAATGTTGCTATGAGATTTGGCTTTGAAGCAAGTATTGTAATGCTACAAGTTTGTTATGCTTTTGATGTGATGTGGATGGGATCCAAGCTGGAGGAATGGCTTTGAATCAGACACGAATGGTTGTAATTCCTTCTTCTATTCAATAAAGTGTTTGAACCTTTCTCCCATACATTTGTATTGTTTTATAATGCTTATATGTGTGAAATGTATCTGATTCCATTCACTTATATTTAATAGATATTTTGCTTTGATCGATTCTTTGTTTTCTGTTGTGTTTACAGGTACTTCTCAAGCGTATTAAGTATGGGAAGGAGTGATAGGATCGATACAAAGGAGACGAGAGGAAAGCAGAACTACAAGTAGGTCTTCTCATCTTCTCATCTTATCCATTGCCTTATCGGAAAAGACTAAAACACTTTAAATTGTTGTTCTAGATATGGCCACTTATCTAGGGAATTAGTATTTATCCGTATATACCAAATTATCCAAAACAAATTGGTGACTCTGCTGGGGAATATCATCCTTCCTAGTAGCTTATTCACCTCCTAGGATGTTCTTGTAGATCCTACTTGTGTTCAATGATTGCATTTCAGCTCTTTTGCATTGAATTTTGGTTAAAAATTGAGGTTAGATGACTCTTGAGTGGCCTCTCAGGAATCAGTGTAGGCTTGGTTAGGGGACAGTGCTCTACAGATCACCCTTAAGTGAGAGACAGTGCTCTACAATGCAGTTAGGCCTTCTTTGACCTGCGTTGATCCACCTTAGGGAAAATTTTCACCTTTGGAATGTGTTTTTGCCAACTTTTCTCTGCTTGTTTATTTGCTGATTGATCAATGAATGTTATGTCTCAGAGAACAAGTTTCTATCTCCTTGTCTAGCCCTACTTTGATTTGATTGATTAATGTTTCTTAAATGTTTTCTTTGTCATTATCAATCTATAGTCAAAGTTAGAATATAGTTGATTAATCTTTGTTTGAAAGAAAGTGTCGTAAAGTCTTCTTTTCCTTTGAAAGAAAACTATCGTAAAAGTCTTCGTTCTTGTTAAAGATTGATTGATTGTATGTGCATATTTCCTTTTTGTCCATCATAAAATTAAGGGATTTGAAAAGAAAAACTTGCATCATTCATATTGTAGTTTGTGAATGCTTGAAAGGAATAGCTAGGGAAATTGCGTTAGATGTGCTCTTTCCTCTTTGTCAAATATCTGATTGCTCTATCCCTATTAGCTAAGGTTTTCATTATTAAATTGAATAAGAATAATGCTTATCATATTAGTTGCATTTTAGGAATTGCAAACATACATCATGTGGTGAACCTTGAAAGGAAAATTCTAAAGAAGATCAACTTAAAATTTATTTGAATTTACCTAATGGAGCATTGTCACCTAACGAAAAACATTTATAGGTCTAGGCTAGAGATGTGTTCTAGCATCGTAAAACAAAGTAGCTATCGCTAACTTGTCTACAATACATCCCAAGTGTGATACCTCATTCCATGTACATGAGTATATCCTAGATCATCCATGTACCTTCGGGTATATAGGGCGGTGTTACAGTACATAAAGTATATGGGAATGCTCTCACTGTGTGGTTTTGCATTAGACAACGCTTATACGGACTGGGCCTCCACGTAGATTCAGGTATATATGGGAGGGAAACACTAGGCTGCTATCCATCCTTATGTAACTGAGTCGGCCGCCTTGTACACTGTGATACACCGAACAAAACATTCGAGGAGATTGCATGTCCGTACTTATCAGTTCGCTGAAAGGTATTCTCTAGTTCACAGTTGCTTGGTAAACCTTTTGCCTAGATTATCCCTCTTTTTTTTTGTTATGTTAATTTGATTAAAATAAAATTAATTGACTGCAAATAACATCTTCCATGCTCGCTCCTTAGTTGATCCTAGGTTGAAACATATGGCGACAAATCTGGAGTCCACCGATCAATGAATTCCTTTTGATGGGAATCCTAGTCCTTTTCCTCCTTTCAGAAACATCGGTGCTCCTTATATGGCTACATTATTCCTACCAGGATTTACCATTGGCTTGCAAGTATGGTTGTTTTCAACCTCCTTGGTTCAAAATGTCGTGATTTCTCTGCAATCAAGTACTCCTCCAATTAGACAAAATCAACCTCCAGTTGATCCTAAAGTTGACCCTTTGCCTTCTTCCTCAATTGTTTCTTCCTCACCTTCTTCCTCTTCGCCTGGTGAAAGTATTGGTACTAGTAACCAGGTGGCTAAGAAGAATAAAAAAGGGAAAAAGAAGAAGAAGAAGAAAATTCAGCAGACAGGCAACCAAGCAACCATTGCTTTGAATGCAACATTTGATGAGAAACTGTCTATCAAGCCTCACAAAGTTTGATATCCATGCAAACTGTGTGCGGGAGGCCATCTTCTTCGAAATTTTTCTAGTATTCCTCATATATTAGAAGAATGGTCTTCCCGTTCACATCACCTTGTGGCATAAACTTCTGGAGATCATGCTGGTGACACACCATCAACTAGTGGAACCAAGGATAAAGTTACATTTCCCTATAGGTTATGTGAAGGGAATCACCCCATTCACCTTTGTCCCTATCTGGATGAAGCCAAAAAAGTGTTGGATAACCATCCTACTTCACTGCAGCAACTTCCATATGGTTACAAGAGACTACCCTTAATCCTTCACTAGTTTATGAATTGATTGACTCAAATCAACCGTTGGTCAAACCCACTCTCTTTGAAAGTGAATCTTATGATTCTATACCCGACCCAAATCAACAGGTCGAGGAAACGGTTGACCCAATTTCACCTTCGGTTAATCGTACCTTTCCCAAAGAGAGTGAATACGATACCACTAAGGTTCTTTTCATTTCTTCAGATTCAAATGAGCTTGGAGGCAACCCTCCTGTTCCATCAATAGAGGAGGAAAATCCTCTTATTCTAGTAACTCAAGGGGTTAATTCTCCCGTTCTTACGGTACCCCCTCCAAGTAGTCTAGTCACGTCCTTTGATTGGAATCGACTGGCAGGATTTCGTCTTCCTTCTCATGTGCCTTTCTAGATCATAGCACATGTTTGTAATATGATTGTATCTGACACTATTATAGATGAAGGTGCATCTGTGAGTATCCTTTCCTCAACTACTTGGCAAGCACTCGATTCATCGTTGCTTGTGCCTGTTACCCAGAATCTGTTGGCTTTTAACAGAGGAACCAGTCAACCATTAGGGATCCTCCCTCAGTTACCTATTTATTTGGGAGGAAAAATCGTTTATCTGAATGTGATGGTAGTCCAAGCCCTTTAGATTACAACTTACTTCTTGGGCACGACTATGTTTATGACATGGGAGCTATTGTTTCAACACTCTTTCGAGTGATTTGTTTTCTGTATGAAGGAAAAATTATCACCATTGACTAGATTTCATTTCCCGGTCCAAATATGGATTCCAGTCAACCATCTTCACTAAATGGTCCTTTTGTACCAATGGTATCTTCCCCGCCACGAGTCAATTATGTGGCAACCTGTTCCATGCCTACATCAACTGACGATTAATTCTGTGATGTTGTACATTATGTACTGAGGGCATTGGAACCATATCTCGATTTCCTTGATACGAATCCCTTCCAAAGCATTGTTCTCCCATCTGATGAGAACCTCTTAGAAGTCATGACCTCTTATGAGTCATGATCGAGGAATATGAGGATAGTTCTTTTACTGTGTCAACCTCGTTAAAAAATGAAACAGGCCAGGAGCAGAGTTCCTTGTCTTGTGTCAAGCTCATTAAAAAATGAAACTAGGAATAAGAGGATAGTTCTTTTACTGTGTCAACCTCATTGAGAAATGAAACAAGTCCCTAAGCAAAGTTCCTTGTCTTGTGTCAAGCTCATTAAAAAATGAAACAAGGTCCCCTAGATAAAAGTTCCAAGTCGAGTCTTTCACTTGATCTTGTATGCGAACCTTCATTCCATCCACCTGATAGCCATGAGTAGTCTACATAGGTGAATGTAATGAAGCTTGGGGGGCATGCATTTAGTGGTAAAGTTAAGTTTCCCTATAGGTTATGTGAAGGAAATCACCCCATTCACCTTTGTCCCTATCTGGATGAAGCCAAAAAGGTGTTGGATAACCATCCTGCTTCACCGCAACGACTTCCATCTGGTTATAGAAGACTCTCCCTTTCATCATGCTAGGGGCATGTAAACTTATCTCAAGCATATTTTTTTCGTTTTAAGCTTGTGTAAAAATGAAACTGAATTCAAGCATAATTTTTCATTTCAAGCTTGTGTAAACATGAAACTGAATCCAAGCATAGTTCCATATGGTTCAAGCTTGTGTAAAAATGAACCCATTTCCATTTTTAACCCTTGTGATTTCCATTATATCAGCCTCTTCCATCAGATTAGCCTTGGGTATTCTCCTTCCATCACCACTATCTGTTTTGCCAATCAGACGCTTTCACTTGGTTGTTTTACCCTTTTTGAGGAACAGTTGCAATGAGTGGTCTTATTAGCCAACCTCTTCACATAAATCAACATGTTTTGAGAAGTTCCAACACCAGCGGAACCAGTTGCTATCCTAGACACCACTCATTCCTCAAAGTGGAGTCCTCTTTAAGCTCTTTTCTGACTCTCTAAACATGAAAATATTGTCGAGCTCTTTTCCTTTCCATCTCATTAATGGATTGGAAATGATATCTCTCTTGTATTATTTTACGCTTTTTCGGGCTTGAGAGATTAATTTACGAAAAGGAACTTGTGGAGTTTTCTTTCTGTCTCTTTTCAAACTCTCTAAATATGAAAAGGATCGAGTTATATTTGTCATTAAACTCGTTAAAACATCAAATAGCGACAAACTTGTCCATCTAGACAAGACCGAGTTTCACCTTTGCTAGGCTCGTTAAAACATCACATAGTGATGGATTCACCCGAAGGGTGGAATTATACAACAAGCATATGTTATCCTCCTCAAGCTTGATAAAAATAAAGAGGTAATGATAAGAAATGACTGGGGAAAATGGGAAAAAGGGGAAAGCCACTTTATGGTAGTAGGTCGCCCTTGAACATGACACTTGCACTTCATCTCCGTGACTATTTGGGTTGGGTTATCTGCTTGACGGTTATCATACCTATGGTCTATCACACCATCCATCACTTTTGTTTTGGGTCAATGCTGCCAATTCATTTAGACTATTTGGGTTGGGTTATCTGCTTGATGGTTAACATACCTATGGTCTATCACACCATCCATTACTTTAGTTCTGGGTCAATGCTGCCAATTCATTTAGTGTCGCCAATATGTTCAAGAGAAGTCATTCAGTCAAAATTCAACCTGTTAGCACTTGAAATTTCACCTCAGGCTGAGAAAGGTAAACCTCAAGGCAACATCAAACCACTTCGCCTCGTAGCTAGCCCTATGGGGCGGGAGAGGGCTCTCTCCGGTCTATCTCGGTGGGATCTTCAATGGAATGAGATGACCAATAGGGTAACACTGATTTTAGGCTAGTAAACTGATAAAAAGGGGTTTTTAATAAAATGACGGGATTTTTCTGGGCTACATGGGCAAAGTAACAGCTTGAACAGAGAAATATAATAAAAAACACAGATTATCGACTGAGGCAAGGTAGGCAAGAAATTTAACATCAAATTGAGATTAAATGAGATGGCAAGACTGCTGAGGAGCTGACAAGGGCATAGAAGATGAATCCTTGTCAAACAGAAGAAAACATTAAATATTGAACAAACTTAAAGGCAGAGCATACAAATGATGAATTCTACCTTAACACTTCATTTGTTCAATTAGAAATGATCATGAAGTGAAATGAAACATAACAGTTTACATATGAAACAGAAGAAAAACTTATGCTAACTTTCATACCACAGGAATCTTAGAAGTCAGAGCTGTGTAATTTCATTAAAAATCTCTGTCAAAAAAATGTACAATGAAGCTCTGTTACACACACCTCTCAGCACTCAGAACTCTCCCCTCATTTACAAATGATTTTTAAATACATTAAATAAAAATCTGCTAGGGAAAATCAAATCGACCCCAAAACAGAGGCGCTGTTTCACCTGCAATTATAAAAATGGCAAAGAGCGTTTCCTCTATTCTAAAATAAAACAGTGGCTCCCTAAAAATCCTCTGATGGCCGACACATGGAGCGCAGATCCCATTGAATCATTAACTAAAGCCCTTAGTAGAAGATCGAATCCTATTTTGGCTCCGTTTGAATAGCGCTCATGAGCCAGCTGTTGCTACCCAAATCACTGCCGCTGGTATAGGATTGCTCATCAAAACCTTCAGTTAAACATCACAAAGGCAACACTTATTGTCGACAAGTGTCTGTGGTGTGACATCCTCTGGTCTGCCGGGTGTTATACGAATTGCAGTTCAGGCACTTTTGTGCGACAATGTGAAATGGTATTGCAGAAGTTGCATTACGATCATTGCGTAAAATCCAGATCTTCTTGTTTCTGGTAAGACTCGGGCATTGGTGTCAAGGACGTGTGCCAAATTTTTCTAGTTGAAAAATCCTTTTTGGATATTTTCCCAAACCTTTCGCTCTTTATTGCTCGTCCTGTTGACATAAGCAGGTTGCTCCGTGTAGATGGGAACATGTACAAGCCCTGAGTGAATTTTGTGGAATAAATACTCCCAGTCATAGCATCTCAACTGAAGTGCTTTTGCGCGTGGAGAATGTCAGATCAGTGCATCCACCAAACAATAAGCTTGTGGAGGCATTTTCAAGAATCTCTAAAGTCACCTATTACAGCAAGATCTCACTTGTGTATCCCCCGAGCCATATTAGAACATAGGCACAAACTCGAAAGTGGATGACCCTAGCAGCATATCTTCTAGCTCTTTGAAGTCACGATATACAGGTTCAGTATGCCCCTGTGACAGTGCCAATCTACAAACCTCTGTCATATACCTGGTTGCTGCACTTATGATCTTGTCTTTTATTCCTTGATTAATAGAAGCAGTTTTCTCAGACGTTAACACCCCTCCGAGAATAAGAGAAGCACCAGTGGCACTTGTGCCCATTCTCTGTGCAAGGGCTGAAAGTGTCCACTCACGAAGAACTGTTAATACTGATCGAAGAAGTCGCAGCCAAAGTGCTGGTGATGGCAAGATCGTTCCACTAGATAATAAGCGTTCATATGCACGATGTACAGCCTCTGCTGCCTTTCCAAGTGTTTTTCTAGCTCTATTTCAATTTCTCTCACAGTTCTATTAGCCGCATCATAGCCCTTATCCACACCTTCACAAGGCAGAATACGGCCAGTCTTTTTTGCTTCTGACCAATCAAAAGCATTTTCAAAATGCTTAATAGTTGACCTCGCATCAGGGAGACCTTTACCTGGAGTTAAAATATGCCATAACAAACTGGATTTTATCTCATCCATACTGTCATTGAAAGACAGACAAGCTTGGATCATACACCGGCATTCATGAAGAGCAGCAATAAATTCCTGGAGTTGCTTTTTGTTGCATTGAGGACTGAGCAAAGGATCGAACAGACTCATCAACATTGAACATAGTCATCGCCATTCCACCTCCCTCTTATGGAGTTTTGCAAAACCTCCTTCCTTTGAGCTCAAAAACATTTAATCACCAGCAATTTGAGTTTCACATATGCCGGGTGCCATGCTCACAATCAAGTTTCCTATATCTTCTAGTAGATGATAGATTACACGGTGGAGCCTTATATTTATCTTTGCTTGACAAGCTGTTGCATCTACAGAACTTGACATGTTGCATATATTGAAACCCACAATGACAGCCCCACATGCTTGGGCTAAATCAACATCAGCTTGAGAGATTGCCCCAACTCCTGTATGAACAACATTAACAAGCACCTGAGAACTATTCAGGCTTTTCAATGTATCTGTTACAGCTTGAACAGTACCCTGCACATCAGCCTTAACAATAAGTGTCATTTCAACCATTTCCACTTTCTCTGATGTAAATATCTTGAATGCTACTAGAGTAGGGAGGCGGAAATAATTAGGCATAGGCACATCCTCCGTTCAATTATCCTTCAACCGGTCCCAACACCACCAAAAGTTTGCCAGAAACTTTTCCTGAGATATTTCAAATCTTTCCTTTAGTTCCAGCAACATGGATAACCTTGAGCTATGATAAAGAATCCTCTAACTCTAGCATCTTCAAATATTCAAACATGATAAGAAATTCATTGGCTATATTGGTGCTGTTAGATGAAATTACATCTATGGCTACCTCATACGATAAAGACAGAGAACTCTGATTTTGTCCAGCTGCTGAACCTGCACCAGCATGTTTGTTTTCTTCAAACTATTATATTAGCAAAACATAAATGAATTTGAAGAAGATTGTTGAGTGGAGCTAGAAATGCAGGCTTG
Organism: Pinus tabuliformis; assembly: GCA_031772625.1. Taxonomy (NCBI): domain Eukaryota; kingdom Viridiplantae; phylum Streptophyta; class Pinopsida; order Pinales; family Pinaceae; genus Pinus; species Pinus tabuliformis. Next base: position 374,514,118 of record CM062815.1, on the reverse strand, counting down.
TTGGGCTCTTGCTCTTGCTAGCCACCAATTTGGCTTCTTTCTATAGTAATGCATGGTCTAGTCCTTGTTCATCAGCTGCGGAGAATGTAAATCCATTTCTAACTTTTGCAGGGATTGTCTCATCATCCACATCAAAAGCATTGTCATTTGAAGAACTGTAGAGCTTTGGAACATCATGACAAATTACATATTAATTATTTCTTCTTCAAAACAGGGTTTTGAAGAAGAATCAATCTCACATTTGACTTGACAAGACGGAGTCTAACATCGGCTCCAATTGGGATGGCAGCTGCCGCTTCGTGGAGGTGCCAAGAACCGCAGAACTTTGGGAGAGCAGACAGTGCCTCCACCCATTGGGCAATGGAGTCATCATCGACACAACTGAAACTGAACTCAAACTGATTTGCTCTCAAGACTAAAATGACTGAAAAAATGACTTAACAATCTTCAAGCAAACTAAAACAAGATGCTGCCCTTATGGCTGCTTATTTATTTACAAAATCTACCCTACTCTGTTGTACAAACAATAGATCAGGTAATACTGAAATGCCAGATTAACCATTCAAGTAAACCTGAGAATGATGTCGCCGCTTGAGAATGCTTCCACGAGGTCACAGATGCAGTTGCTGGCAGCCCTTCATGCACGTAATGAGCCTGGTCACGGAAAAGACAGCCTGATTTGTCAGTCAAACTGAAAAACGTTTCCATGTACATCGCAATTGGATCGCGAAAGCCATACTCTGTTGGCTGCCCCAACTCTGCAATACATATTTCCAGCTGCACATTGTCAATGTATACATCTGTAGGCAAGTCTGTTGTTTCTTGTTGCGAAGGAGGAAGGATTTCCAAGAACTTTTTAGGGTCTTGGAAATCATATGACTGGATTTGCTCATTTAAACATTGAATCTCCTTTTCGATTCTATCAACAACTAACTCACAGACACTAGTTTTAAACCAAGGGAACTTTGGAGATTTCAACAAATGAAGGAAGATACTGAAAAATTCTTCATTAATTTCAATATCCACTAACCATTCTCTAAATTCGTTTAGAGCTTCACACAGGGCAGGGTTTGCCACATACCCCACCATTGCATAAATGGATCAGCAAACGTTGGAATGTCTGGATCGAGTTGGAGTCGCCAGGTGAATGGTTCAGCCTGCATAAGTGTCTGACTGCTGTCCACCATCAGCATCAGATTTGCACCTTGTTTGCATGTACTGGGACAAGACAATCAACAAATTGAATGTTCTCCCCAGTATGGTCGCCAATATGTTAGCGCTTGAAATTTCACCTCAGCTTGAGAAAGGTAAACCTCAAGGCAACATCAAACCACTTCGCCTCGTAGCTAGCCCTACGGGGCGGGAGAGGGCTCTCTCCGGTCTATCTCGGTGGGATCTTCAATGGAATGAGATGACCAATAGGGTAACACTGATTTTAGGCTAGTAAACTGATAAAAAGGGGTTTTTAATAAAATGACGGGGTTTTTCTGGGCTTCATGGGCAAAGTAACAGCTTGAACAGAGAAATATAATAAAAAACATAGATTATCGACTGAGGCAAGGTAGGCAAGAAATTTAACATCAAATTGAGATTAAATGAGATGGCAAGACTGCTGAGGAGTTGACAAGGGCATAGAAGATGAATCCTTGTCAAACAGAAGAAAACATTAAATATTGAACAAACTTAAAGTCAGAGCATACAAATGATGAATTCTACCTTAACACTTCATTTGTTCAATTAGAAATGATCATGAAGTGAAATGAAACATAACAGTTTACATATGAAACAGAAGAAAAACTTATGCTAACTTTCATACCACAGGAATCTCAGAAGTCAGAGCTGTGTAATTTCATTAAAAATCTCTGTCAAAAAACTGTACAATGAAGCTCTGTTACACACACCTCTCAGCACTCAGAACTCTCCCCTCATTTACAAATGATTTTTAAATACATTAAATAAAAATCTGCTAGGGAAAAACAAATCGACCCCAAAACAGGGGCGCTGTTTCACCTGCAATTATAAAAATGGCAAAGAGCGTTTCCTCTATTCTAAAATAAAACAGTGGCTCCCTAAAAATCCTCTGATGGTCGACACATGGAGCGTAGATCCTAATGAATCATTAACTAAAGCCCTTAGTAGAAGATCAAATCCTATTTTGGCTCCATTTGAATAGCGCTCATGAGCCAACTGTTGCTACCCAAATCACTGCCACTAGTATAGGATTGCTCATCAAAACCTTCAGTTAAACATCACAAAGGCAACACTTATTGTCGACAAGTGTCTGTGGTGTGACATCCTCTGGTCTGCCGGGTGTTATACGAATTGCAGTTCAGGCACTTTTGTGCGACAATGTGAAATGGTATTGCAGAAGTTGCATTACGATCATTGCGTAAAATCCAGATCTTCTTGTTTCTGGTAAGACTCGGGCATTGGTGTCAAGGACGTGCGCCAAATTTTTCTAGTTGACAAATCCTTTTTGGATATTTTCCCAAACCTTTCGCTCTTTGTTGCTCGTCCTGTTGACATAAGCAGGTTGCTCCGTGTAGATGGGAACATGTACAAGCCCTGAGTGAATTTCGTGGAATAAATACTCCCAGTCATAGCATCTCAGCTGAAGTGCTTTTGCGCGTGGAGAATGTCAGATCAGTGCATCCACCAAACAATAAGCTTGTGGAGGCATTTTCAAGAATCTCTAAAGTCACCTATTACAGCAAGATCTCACTTGTGTATCCCCCGGGCCATATTAGAACATAGGCACAAACTAGAAAGTGGATGACCCTAGCAGCATATCTTCTGGCTCTTTGAAGTCACGATATACAGGTTCAGTATGCCCCTGTGACAGTGCCAATCTACGAACCTCTGTCATATACCTGGTTGCTGCACTTATGATCTTGTCTTTTATTCCTTGATTAATAGAAGCAGTTTGCTCAGACGTTAACACCCCTCCGAGAATAAGAGAAGCACCAGTGGCACTTGTGCCCATTCTCTGTGCAAGGGCTGAAAGTGTCCACTCACGAAGAACTGTTAATACTGATCGAAGAAGTCGCAGCCGAAGTGCTGGTGATGGCAAGATCGCTCCACTAGATAATAAGCGTTCATATGCACGATGTACAGCCTCTGCTGCCTTTCCAAGTGTTTTTCTAGCTCTATTTCAATTTCTCTCACAGTTCTATTAGCCGCATCATAGCCCTTATCCACACCTTCACAAGGCAGAATACGGCCAGTCTTTTTTGCTTCTGACCAATCAAAAGCATTTTCAAAATGCTTAATAGTTGACCTCGCATCAGGGAGACCTTTACCTGGAGTTAAAATATGCCATAACAAACTGGATTTTATCTCATCCATACTGTCATTGAAAGACAGACAAGCTTGGATCATACACCGGCATTCATGAATAGCAGCAATAAATTCCTGGAGTTGCTTTTTGTTGCATTGAGGACTGAGCAAAGGATCGAACAGACTCATCAACATTGAACATAGTCATCGCCATTCCACCTCCCTCTTATGGAGTTTTGCAAAACCTCCTTCCTTTGAGCTCAAAAACATTTAATCACCAGCAATTTGAGTTTCACATATGCCGGGTGCCATGCTCACAATCAAGTTTCCTATATCTTCTAGTAGATGATAGATTACACGGTGGAGCCTTATATTTATCTTTGCTTGACAAGTTGTTGCATCTACAGAATTTGACATGTTGCATATATTGAAACCCACAATGACAGCCCCACATGCTTGGGCTAAATCAACATCAGCTTGAGAGATTGCCCTAACTCCTGTATGAACAACATTAACAAGCACCTGAGAACTATTCAGGTTTTTCAATGTATCTGTTACAGCTTGAACAGTACCCTGCACATCAGCCTTAACAATAAGTGTCATTTCAACCATTTCCACTTTCTCTGATATAAATATCTTGAATGCTACTAGAGTAGGGAGGCAGAAATAATTAGGCATAGGCACATCCTCCGTTCAATTATCCTTCAACCGGTCCCAACACCACCAAAAGTTTGCCAGAAACTTTTCCTGAGATATTTCGAATCTTTCCTTTAGTTCCAGCAACATGGATAACCTTGAGCTGTGATAAAGAATCCTCTAACTCTAGCATCTTCAAATATTCAAACATGATAAGAAATTCATTGGCTATATTGGTGCTGTTAGATGAAATTACATCTGTGGCTGCCTCATATGATAAAGACAGAGAACTCTGATTTTGTCCAGCTGCTGAACCTGCACCAGCATGTTTGTTTTCTTCAAATTGTTATATTAGCAAAACATAAATGAATTTGAAGTAGATTGTTTAGTGGAGCTAGAAATGCAGGCTTGTTGGGCTCTTGCTCTTGCTAGCCACCAATTTGGCTTCTTTCTATAGTAATGCATGGTCTAGTCCTTGTTCATCAGCTGCGGAGAATGTAAATCCATTTCTAACTTTTGCAAGGATTGTCTCATCATCCACATCAAAAACACTGTCATTTGAATAACTGTAGAGCTTTGGAACATCATGACAAATTACATATTAATGATTTCTTCTTCAAAACAGGGTTTTGAAGAAGAATCAATCTCACATTTGACTTGACAAGACAGAGTCGCTTCTTTTCGACATCAGAACATTATCCAAGAAGTTGACTTAGAAACACCCTTCCAGTACCTTGAGGCTTGCATGCATCAATGGCAGGTTTCTCGCTTTCGGCGATAGGTTGACATCAATGACCTTCGATTGGAAGACTTTGTGTGGTGTTCAACATCAAATCACCCATTCACACCATGTAGAATGTACTGCAGTACCTTGAGGATCATTATCATTATCGGTGATTTCTCTCATGTCTATTAACAACTTACATCATTGGATGGTAATCAGACGATGTCTTCCCATGTTCGACTTCAGATCACATATTCACATGGTTAGACTTGTACTTAAGCAAATGGTTGGACGAGATAGAAGACCCCGGATCTAGTTTCATCCATCTGGGCTGCGATTTTAGGAGTACTAAATCATATGTACAATGGCTTTACATAGATGGTCATTTCGATCATGGGTCTATATCTGTAGACAACTGTTTATGTACATGTAATGAATGTTTATAAGTTGAGCACAGGTATGCCTTCCCTCAGAAATTCATGTAAAAATCAAATATCATGATATATGTATTGTAATTGATGCAGGTCAGCTTCCACTTTGATACCTCCTCATCACATTGTAAAGTATTTCGTTCGACATTGGCATTTTTCTGACTTCATGCTTTAGGAGGCAGTTGTTACATATCCATTTGGGCACATCAATCCCATCATCCAGATCATTGTTTTAGGGCTCATCAAACCATAATTTCAGTTGCCACATGCCCGACACAAGTCACCCCTTTGAATGCCTCCTTCCCAGACAGTTTCATGACTTGAAGACATCCAGAAATATCCTCTAGAGGGACCAGTGCAGGTAGGCCCATGTAAGGGTGTGCTGTAGAGTACAATTAAGTCCATGCTAGGGTGCTCTGCAGAGCACTTAGGCTTCCTTTCACCTGCGCTGGGTGAGATTGAGGGAAATTCACATAGGGTTTGGGGAATACTATTATCTTTTGGAGTCATCTAGAAAGTTCCCTCAGTTATCAACTACTATGAACTCAAAAATGGATGAGGAATGAGTTAAGATGCATCCTATCCTCTCATCCCTTCCTCCACGGAACTAATTCTAAGTATGGAAGGCCATTCAATGGCACCATTTATGACAAATTATCCTTCATCTTCCTATAAATTGAGCACTCATCTAAGTGAGCAGGGGATGGATTATGTTGAATTGTAAGAAGATAATGTTGTTATGAGATTTGGCTTTGAAGCAAGTATTGTAATGCTACAAGTTTGTCATGATTTTGATGTGATGTGGATGGGATCCAAGCTGGAGGAATGGCTTTGAATCAGACACAAATGGTTGTAATTCCTTCTTCTATTCAATAAAGTGTTTGAACCTTTCTCCCATATATTTTCATTGTTTTATAATGCTTATATGTGTGAAATGTATCTGATTCCATTCACTTATATTCAAGAGATCTTTTGCTTTGATTGATTCTTTGTTTTTGTTGTGTTTACAGGTACTTCTCAAGCGTATTAAGTATGGGAAGGAGTGATAGGATCGATACAAAGGGGACGAGAGGAAAGTGGATCTACAAGTAGGTTTTCTCATATTCTCATCTTATCTATTGCTTATAGGAAAAGACTAAAACACTTTAAACGATTGTTCTAGATATGGCTACTTATCTATGGAATTAGTATTTATCCGTAGATACCAAATTCTCCAAAACAATAATTGCACAATTATGCTCATTAAATGTTCAAATAATGAAATCATTTATTTCTCCAGATCTCCAAAGAATCTTGGACAATCATTCCAAGGTATTTGAGACTCTGAAAGGCCTCCCACCTATTCACAATCATGATCAAGCTATTTTATTCATTCCAAGAACTGTTTCTCCAAACATCAGACCTTATAGATATCCATATGCCCAAACAAGTGAAATTGAATGTATGGTTTCAAAAAGACTAGAGGTAGGTATAACTCAACCTACAAAAATTTCTTTCACTACTCTAGTAGTAGTGATACATAAGAAGAATGGATCATGGCATATGTGTCCAAATTATAAGGAGCTCAACATGCTCTCTATTAAAGATAAATTTCCCATTCCTATCATTGATGAATTGTCGTATGAATTACATGGAGCATCTTACTTCACCAAGACAGATCTTCGTTCAGGATATCATCAAATTAGAATGAAGACTGAAGACGTTATGAAAACAAAATTCAAAACTCATGAAGGTCATTATGAAATTTTGGTCATGCATTTTGGCCTTACTAATGCACCTCCCACATTTCAAGGTTTGATGAATTAAATTTTCAAACCCTTCCTTAGCAAATTTGTGCTAGTATTTTTTTATGATATATCTATAGAATGTATTGGAATGATTATGTTCAACATGTTGAGAGGGTGCTCAAACTATTGGAGGAGAAACAATTTTATGCAAAAACATCCAAATGTTTCTTTGGGGTACATGAGGTAGAATATTTGATTCATAGTGTATCTCATGAGACTGTTAAGGTATATCCTAACAAAATTAAATCCACTAAGGAATGGAAAATACCCACAACCCTAAAGAATCTTTGAGGATTTCTCATGTTGATAGGGTATTATGGAAAGTTTGTTGAGAATTGTGGGAAAATAACAGCACCTCTAACAACATTAATGAAGAAATATGATTTTTTTTGGACTCCAAAAGAAACTAATTCCTTTGAACATATTAAAGAGGAAATGTGCCAAGCTCCGGTTTTACCTACCCCAGACTTCACAAAAAACTTTATGGTGGAATGTGATGCCTTAGTAAATGGAATTGGTGTTGTTTTAATGCAAGAAGGAAGACCCACTTATTTTGAAAGTCATCCAATCAAGAAATACTACATGCTCTGAAGCAATGGCGCCCTTACCTAATGGGAAGATAGTTCAAGGTAAAAATAGATCATGATAGTCTTAAATACTTTTTGGAAAAATATTATCTTCAGAAGAGTGGCAAAAATTCATCACTAAGATGTTGGGTTATTACTTTGAAAGCATCTACAAAAAAGGGAAGAAAAATGTTGTTATAGATGTACTCTCAAGAAGGGATGAGGATGTGGAAGCATTGCTCTATGTCATTTCTATTATCCAACTTGACTAGATAACTGAAGCAAGAAAGGATTGGAAGAATGATGAAGAGGTGTGGACACTCATTTAAAAGTTTCAGCAAGATCCTGGTACCTCTGATACATTTATATGGAAAATTGACTCATTATGGTACAAAGATCACTTATATCTATGTAATAATTCCCAACTCAAACAAAATATTCTTTTGGAATTGCACACCTCTCCTTTAGGAGGGCACTAAGTAGTTTTATAAACCTACCACAGGGTCAAGAATGAATTTTTTGGGATGGCCTTAAAAATTATATTCAGAAGTTTGTGGCAAAATGTTTGATTTTCCAACAAAATAAAGTTTAGACAACTAAGACCCCATGTCTGTTACAACCTTTAGCCATTCCAAGTCAGCATTGGGTGGAGGTCTCAATGGATTTTATCATAGGTTTACCCAATTCCAAAGGAACGAGTATCATCATGGTGGTATTTGATAGACTTACAAAATATGCACACTTTTATGCATTATCTCATCCTTTTAAAGCCAATATAGTTTCTACTACATTTATGGAAACCAAAAGGTTATTGTAAGTGACATAGATCCCATTTTCACTGGAAATTTTTGGACAAAATTATTTTCTTGTCTTGGTACTCAATTAGCTCATAGCTCAGCTTATCATCCTTAATATGATAGGAAAATTGAGATAGTGAACAAATGTTTGGAAGAATATCTTCGTTTCTTTGTATTTGATAAACAAGCACAATGGGTCAAGTGGTTACCTCTGGCTAAATGACGGTATAAGACTTCCTTCCATACTGCAACAAAAATGATCCCATTTATAGAACTTTATGGATATCATACACCGTCCATCACATCACCTTTAAGATAAAATTATAAGGTTCAAGTAGTGGAAGCTCATATCAAGCATCAAAAACAAGTTCTTCAACTCTTAAAGGATAACCTCACTCTGTCATATAATCGAATGAAACAACATGCATACGAGAATTGCAATGAAAGAAGTTTTAACATAGGCGACTGGTTATTTTTACATATAAAACCATACAAAGAAATGTCCCTCAAGCAAGCTAAGAAGGATAATGAATTACCACCCAAGTACTATGGTCCTGACAAGGTGTTGAAAAATATTGGTATTATGGCATACAAATTGAATTTGTCTACATCTTTCTGAGTACACCTAGTTTTCCATGTTTCATGCTTAAAGAAGGTTATCAGTGACAAGATCCCAGTTCAAACAATATTTCTAGAACTTGACGAGGAGGAATAATCATATTGGAGTCCAAAGAAGTCATGGAAACAACAACCCAATAGCTATGGAATTGATCAATTACATAGTATCTCATTAAGTGGAAGAACTTACCCTCTGAAGATTCCACATGGGAGGATGAGAATTTTATACAGAAGCATCTAGAACTACTCAAGCATTGAGGAAAACACTTTTTTTGAAGGAGAGGAGTATGTTAGGTCCCTATAATACTAGTATAACCCCCTTATTGTTATTGTTAATGTATCCCCCTTATTTTTATTGTGGTGCCCATGTAGCCCCCATATTGTTATTGTTGTGCCCTTAGATAATAATTGTTATGTAGTCTTTGATTGTATTGTGACCCCTTAGACTCCTATACATACCAAGGGGGTCTTATCATTTGTATCATCAAATAATTGTTCATTTATATGATATAAAGGAGGCCCCCCCTCGAAGAGGCTAATTTTCAAGTCGTTGATCTATATTTTCTTTTGTTTTCTGATCTAGTTGCATAACAATAATTAATATGAGATTTATTTCATTTTTTAAATTCTAAAAAAAATAACTTTTATATAAGACCAACTTAGCTATATAAATTAAAGGGTTGGTAAACAAAGATTGACATCAATCCATAATAGGCATAGACACTTACCTCATGATACATATCACATTACCAAAATTTTAAAAATCATAAAATTAGCTAAGTTATAACTTATTTTAAAACATCATAGATCCATCTTAACTTTGGTTCTACTAAGCAATGAGCGGGATCCAATCTCTCAAGATTCAAACATTTTTCTAAGTGAAAACTCTAGGAAATGTTTACACCTAGAGAGATTCCATTCCTCTAGGCTCTTTGTAGATCTAAAGTTAATTCCTCTAGGATCTTGGTAAATCGGGAGTTAAGATGAATTTATACTAGTTTTGAGCAACACGCTATTAAAATGTTTTACCTATAAAAAAACTATATCAATTCCATATTAAATGTTGAAGAAATTACAATTCTCCTCTGTATCTTAAATTTGAAAGAACTTGTTAATGAAATAAAAACTCTTTCTCTCTGTGTATAGCAGATGTTAAAATATTTTACTTAACATGCATATTGAAATATTTTATTTATAACGTACATTACTCTTCTTTTTTTTGTTATTAAAATTTTTGAAGTGTTATATATCAACTTTATATTAATAATTAAATAAGTTGTACTATATTAAATTAAATTACTTTCTTCTTTGTTTATATAAAATTATGTTGTTTGATATGGAAATTGAAATATTATATTTATGGTTCACATGGACACGTACACACACACACACACACACACATGTAATACTTACTAAACATAGAACGAATTAAACATCATGTAATATTAATAATATTGCTTTCACATGTCATCTATCAACTCCATACTAAATTGTGATGAAATTACATTTCTCTAATGTTTTTTACTTTCAATTACTTTATCTTTCTATATAAAGTTGTTGTAAAATTAGAGTGGAAATTGAAATGTTTTATTTATGGCCAACATTGATTTTTCTTATTATCACTATTTTTTAAATTGTTTTTTTTTGGTGTAAAGTTTGGATTTTTATTAACAAAGAAAAGTAATACAAATGATAGTTCTCAATACTACTAACATGCCCGTTGGGAAACCAACCCAGTAGTATAGATTGAGAAGCTTAAGATTGCATATATTGTGCTTCGTCATATCAACTAATAAAAGGAAAAAATTTCCCAAGTCTCCTTAGTGTGTTAGGTAGTTGCAAATACAAGGGCTCTGAGCGACAGAGCAATGCCATCTTAAAAGGAAACCTCCCATCATGAGATACACAAAAATAAACCACTAAAACATAGCTAAAACTGGAACTCTCATTGCATATTGACCTAGATAATGTATGCATTGAGCCACAATGATTGATCTACCCATGGAAGCAGTGCCAACGAACCACGAGATACAACTACGAGCCACAAGCAATAGTGATATGCCATGTGCAATGACAGACCACAAACATTGACGAGCCACGAGCTTCAACATATAAAATGCATGATTCTTCCACCCATAGGATGTTGGCTCATACTTTGTGGTCTAATCCTACCACCATCATGGGAAATTCACTCAGTGCACCTCTAACATATCATTTGTGTTCATGGAATACTAAATAATACCCTTAATTTGACTACATATTGGAAAATACCTCTAAAATCGCATTATTTAACCCCTTAACAATACAAACCCAATACGCCGTCCCAATTTTTTTTTTTTTGTAGGCTAAGGTGTTGCTCTCTTTTTTCTATTACTTCAAATCAAAATACACATCAAAATAAGGTTGCCTTCCACTCGCCCTCTTGGGGAAACCGAGTATTTAAGCCACCTGAAGTTCTTAATAGCCAACCAAAAATAAAAGATCCATAGTCTGGTTATCCAAGCTAAATACACTAAACAGTCTTTCAGGTTTCTAATCCTACTTACTTGCATATAACAATTTTCTACATCTAATACTTGAAACACACTGGAATTATCTATACTATGCATTTTCATCAAAAATTGAAACATATCTAAAATTACTCATCTTTTGCCTCTGGATGCTAGGCAGTCTCCTTGTTTGCATTCTGATTTCCTTCCTTTATCAATTGCTGGATCTCATCCAGCTTCTTTTCCTGCATCTCCAAGGTAATCTGGATAATTCGGAGCTCCCTCCTCAGGTTGGGAACTCCCTGCGCAAGTTCAGCCATCTCTGTTGCAGCTTGCTCCAGAGCTTTAGCCAGCAATATTTTCATCACCCAGTATATATGAAGGGACTATTTAAATAATGACATTCTGCCCCTAGTGTTACCAGGGTCGTGGAGAAGGAACTCCCAGTCCTCCATCTCGGAGTCCGACTGAGCTTGAATGGCGTCTTCCTCCATATTCTGGATAATTCTTCTAATTCTGGGGCTCGTGTTCTGGTTATATGCCTTCTCTGCTTGCTGAATTTTCCTGTCCAGCGACCGGCTTGTCTTTTTGCCCGGTCTCCCCCTCTGCCCTCGTCGTCCTCCCCTTGCTCCTCGGTATCTGCTCGCTCCTCTGCCTCTCGTGCTGCTCGGTTCCATCCCGCTTCCAGCATGTCTGCTTCCCCTCCGTCTGCCACTCTGCCTTACCCTTCCTCCCCGTTGTCCCAGCTGCTCGTCGCTGTTTTGCTGGTTCTCCCATCCTTCTACAGTTCGGCTTCGCTCCTTATCCCGCCTGCACTTATCTTGCCAGTCCTCTTCCTCCTCAGAATCATCGTAAACTTCATATATCTCCTCAACTGTCTCTTCCTTCGCAACCGCCTTGCCTTTTCTGTCCCTTTCTCTGCATACCTCGGCTTCCATTTCTTCTGCAATCCTTGCTCTCTTTCTGGTTTCCATGGCAACCTCAGTAGGTTTTCGGCGCAACCTCTCTCTGTAACAGCTCACCACCTCCTTTCCTCTCCTCGCTCTCTGGGTTCCTAGGCAATTTTCTCGCTGTCGAATCCTTTGTTGCCGCTCATTTATAATCCTTCTTTCCCTACTCCTCTTACCTATCAACTTGGCCTTCCGCTGCCACCTGTTGCTTCGCCCTCTGCCTTTCCTATCAATTGTCCGACTTACTTCATTTCCATTTATGGATTCTGACATACCTCTTTTTCCTCCTCTCCGATCACTTGCGTTAATTGTCTTGCTGCAAGGTGGTTTCTTCATTCCTGTCGTCGCACACTCCTGCTGTACTACAGCATGCCTGTCCATGATATCCTTTCTTCGCCTTATCTGACATTCATTAAATGTCTGGGCTTGCCGATCCATCTCACCTGCCCGTCGCACGAATGCTATGATTCTCGTTTGTTGCTTGTTCATTGTTTTCATTCGTTGCTTGTTCATGGTCATAATTAATGATACTGGCCAATTCCTCCCACTCTCTGTTGGGCCGCAACGTTCTCCACTGATTGTCAATCTTGCCGCTTCGATCCTTGCAACCCCAATTCGCAAGGAAATCTGCCGCTCGGTTTCCACTCCTTTTCACATGATTGAAGATTTTATATTCAATTTTTTTAAGAAGGTCCGCTATTTCTTGAACGATCCCTGCCGTGCGCCAACTATTGGTGACCTGCTCCCAGTTCTTCCCGTTATTCAGTTTCTTTAGGATTTCAATTGCCATCTGAGAATCTCCTTCTATTTCCAGGTTTCTATAGCCGTTTCGAATCGCAATTCTCAAACCCTGGTGAATCGCCCATAATTCGGCCTCATTATTTGTCATCTCGCCACCCCACTCTGCATAGATCCATCTGGTGTTTCTCTGGCTATCTCGGAAGATTCCTCCGAATCCAGCATTACCTGGGTTCCCCTTTGAAGCCCCATCAAAGTTTAATTTCATAAAGTTGTCTTTGGGGTATGCAAACTTGTCATAGCTTTGAGGTCTCGTACTAAATCTATCAATTTTTTTGTTATGCACCATTTCATAATTCAAATTTAGGTTCTTTAGAATTTGCTCCTCTCCCTGATCTGCTTTCCAGTCTTCCACATCCCACTTCTCTACCAGAATTGATTCTCTAGTTAAGTTCACTACTTTGTTCCATATTGTTACCATGTTTTTAGATTTGTCTTGGAAAACTCTGCGGTTCCTTTCTTTCCATACCATCCAAATCACAAAACCGGCAATGAGATCCCAGGCCTTTCGGATTACTTTACATTGAAATTTTTCTTTCTGCCATTGGAAAATCACTTCATTTGTTTCTCTCGGAGACCTCTCAGGTTTCTGGAATAATTTCCCGATTTCCATCCACAGGTTCCTGGCATAAACACACTTGATTAGTAGGTGCTCTTGAGTTTCCGCTTCTTTATTACACAAGTAGCATTTTGAAGGCCCACTGAAACCTTTCTTTTGAAGTTTATCCCATGTCAGGATCTTATCCTTAGCTACTAACCATGCAAAAAGGGTAATTTTCGGCCACCAGTTTTTGCCCCAGATGACCTTCCAGTCTTGGTTTTCTTCAGTGGTTCCCTGATGGTCTGCCAGATAGTATGCCTCCTTGACCGTAAAGGATCCTTTCATAGACTTCCCCCATCTGAGGATATCCCTACCCGTTCGCGCTTTTACTTTCCTGGACTCTACCTCTTCCATGAACGCTTCCTGTTGTTCTTGATTTATCTCAATGCCCCATTCCTCTGGTGTTGTCCATTTCCGCCATATTCCATCCAGTTCGTTTTCTTTCCAATAATCTTTGACATATATACGATTGTCTCCTATCCTATCCTGTATGTTCTGGATTTTTTGTATTCTGCACATTTTCTCCCTTTGTTGCCAATTCTCGTCCCAGAATTTGGCCTCCCCTCCTCCTCTAATTTCCCAGAAAACGTTCTTATCTACTATATCTCGATTTTGACGGGCTAGATCCCAGATTGCCGAGCCCTTCGGGGTTTCCTGCATTCGGTAAATACTCTCCGTAGTATCTGGCATATTGTACTTGTGTCTCCATAGTTGTTTCCATAGATCGTTGCCCCCTCTCAGCCATCGCCACCAAAGTTTTGCACCGAGCACCTTGTTGAGTTTGTCCGGATCGCGCAGACCCAATCCTCCCTCCTCCTTTCGTTTCGTCAGATGTTTCCATGATACTAAGGCCCACTTCTTCTGTTGGGACGAACCTCCCCATATGAACTTCCTCAGGATTTCTCTGATCTTAGTGCAAACCCCTTGAGGCACTGCCATAATCGATAGGGAAAATATGGGGATTGCTTGTAGCACTGATTTTACGAGAACAATCCTTCCAACAATGTTTAAGGTTCTGAAGGCCCAGTTAGCCACTCTGTTTTTTAATTTCTCTAGGACTCCTTGCCAGTTTTTCTGTCTTTTAGAGTTGAAGTCCAATACGTTTCCCAAGTATTTGGTTGGGAGCTTCCCTTGCTTAAAACCTAGCATCCTGGTCAAGTGGCTTTTAACTGGCTCTATGGTATTGAATATGAAGGTGCATGATTTTTCCTTATTGATTTCCATCCCAGATGCTTCCGCAAATAAGTCCAAGACCTTCTTCAAATTTCTCACTTCTTTTATGGTTGGTTCCCCAAATAACATGATATCATCAACAAATTGCTGATGGGTTATTGGCAGTTCATTACCCCATAGTCTTAGCCCTTTGATTTTATTTGCTGCTCTTTCTTTTTTAAGGTATCTGCCCAGACCTTCTGCTGCAAGAATAAAGAGGAAAGGAGATAGGGGATCGCCTTGTCTTATTCCTCTAAAAGCCTTAAAGGTTTTCGAGGGGGTTCCATTGATTAAAATTGAGAAGTTTGGAGTTGATATAAGACTGTGAACCCACTTTATCCACCTATTCCCAAAACAGAAACTTCCCAAAATTTCTTCCAAGTATTGCCAGTTGATCCTATCATAAGCTTTCGACAAGTCTAATTTAATCATCATTCCTTTTTGCTTCTTTGCCTTCAGAGAATGGATTACTTCTTGAGTGACCACTAGACCATCTAGAATTTGTCGACCTTCTACGAACCCAGTTTGTTCAGGAGATATCAGACTATCTAGCAGGGGTTTCAGTCTTTTGGCCATCAGAGATGCAATTATTTTGTAGATAACATTACATAGGGCAATGGGTCTAAATCCCTTGGCATCCTCTGAATTATCGCTTTTAGGAATCAAAGTGAAAAAAGTGGAGTTAAGAGCTGGCCATACCTTTTGGTTTATACGAGATTCTTCTATCAGATCCAGAATTTCCTTTCCCATGAAGTGCCAGCCCGCTTGATAGAAATCGACCGTAAAGCCATCCGGTCCTGGCGCTGTTCCCTTCTTCATGCTCATCACTACTTCCTCCACCTCTTCCATACTAGCTGCTCTCATTAGGGCTCTATTCTGGTCTTCTGTAACAATTCTTGGAATTGTCGTGCAAACTTCCTTTATAGCTTCAGACCTGTCTATTTGAGGTTCAGTCAATATTCCTTTGTGATATTCCATCAACACTTTTTCAATCCCTTCCTGATCAACAATCCTCTCTCCACTCTCGTTTTTGATAGAAAATATTCTGTTCCTTTGCCTGTGTTGTACCATTGCTTGATGAAAAAATCTAGTGTTCCTTTCCCCCTCCCTGAGCCATTTTATTCTAGATTTCTGTCTCCATAAGACTTCTTCCTGCTTTCTCCTCTCCTCGAGTTTTCCTAAAATTATCCCTTCTTTTTTGTTGCTTTCCTCTGTTCTCCCTTCATTTATTATCCTTTGTTGCAAAGCTTCCATTTCTTCTTCCAGCTTCTGCTTTTCCTCCATGATATTTCCAAATTCTTCCTTGTTCCATTTCTTTATCCTTCCTTTTAGTTCCTTAAGTTTAAGTTGGAAGGTATGCATTTTTCCTTTTCCCTGTACTGTGCTTTGCGACCACCATTCTTCCATTTTTTCTAAGAATTCCGGGTGTCTAAGCCAAAAGGCTTCAAATCTGAAGGGCTTCTTGCCAAGATTAGCCTTAATATCCACTTCCAATCTAATCGGCCAATGATCAGAGCCAAGAGATGGCATGATCTTTGCTTCTACGAATACATCTCTGTTCATAATTGTTTCTGATACTAAGAACCGATCTAATCTGGATGCTATCTGATTTTTTCCCCCTCTCCTATTGTTCCATGTGTAGACTCCATTGATAGTTGGTAAATCAACCAGCCTCAGACCATCTATCATATCATTGAACATTTCCATATATTGGTCTGTTTTCCTTATACCTCCCTTTTTCTCTTTTAGGGACCGGATTACATTGAAATCCCCTCCTACAATCCATGCTATCTCCGGGTGTAGTCTTCGAGTTGCTTGCAAATTTTTAATGAAGTTTTCTCTGTCTCCCGGAGTATGAGGTCCATACACCCCTGAGATGATAACCCTTTCCTTCGTCCCCGCTATTCTTCCCATGCCTGTAAGGATTCTAGTCATACTGGTCCAACTCTAAAAAATTATCTCATTTGGGTTCCACAATATTGCAATGCCTCCCGCTGAACCGATTGCATCCTGTCCCATGACTTCGTATTGGAGTTTACTATTTTTTATTATTCCTTCCATCTGCTGCATGGTGATCTTTGTCTCTTGTAGAATCATGATGCTTGGTCTGTCTTTTTTTAGTTTCTCTTTCATATATCTCTGTTTACCCTTACTATTCAAACCCCTAATATTCCAGCTGATAATAATCATTTTAAACTCTTAGAGGAGTGGAAAAATACCTCGGAAAGAGGTATCACTTTACCTGAGTTTATCAATATTTCACCAACTGTTTGAATCGTTTCATTCATTGTTTTCCTCCCTCTTTTCCTGCTGCTTTTGCCAGTCCCACCTATTCCAATCTGATCTTTTTCCTGTACTCTTGATATGGTATCCTGTTTTTCCATATTCTCCCCATTCCTTTCTTTATATTTTTGAAAAGTCTCCTTATATAGTTGTTTTTGGCTGTCTGGTATGAATCTTTCGTCTAAGTTTTTCCATTCCTGAATTAGTTGTCTCATAATTCTTTCTTCCTCTGCCTCGTTTTCTTTCTGACTTTCCGTTTCCATTTGGGATTGGTCCGTTAGTATTTCTATCTTTTCAGCTGTTTGCCTTTCATTCATTTCTCTTGTTCCTGTATCTTTTTCTCTGGTTTCCTTGATTATTTCCATGGGTTCATTTTCTGGATCTTCTTCCTCTACCACTTTGTCCTCGCCCTCTTCACTGTTTTCCTGGAGGATTTTGAACTTGTTTTTACTTTCAATGCTCAGTGATTCCGTTTGTGTCTGCACCCTTATTCCTTCTTTACCTGCTTTCTTCTTTCTGGTAACCTGTTGGAAGCCCTTGTCAGTCTCCTCGGTTCTCTCTGCTTCCCTTTGTTGTTCTTCTCTTTTCCTTGTGTATTCTTCCTCCTTATTTAAAGGGCATTGTCTATATAGATGACCATACTCATGACATCTTCTGCATCTGAAGGGGATATGCTCATAATCTAATGGTTGTTTCCAAACTTCATCGTGGTATTCCAGTTCTATGAATTCCGGCAGAGGTTCAGCTATATTCATGTATACACACAATCTTGCGTAAGATGTATACTTACCTTTCTTCGTTGCTTCCGCTACCTTGACAAAGGCACCGATCGTATTACCTATCCCTTCCATAATCTCAGGGTCCCAAAATTCCACTGGTAATCCAAACAATCTGACCCAGATCGGGGCTTCCAGCATCTTTTCATTGTCAGGATTGTATCTTTCTTCCCAGTATTTCATGAACAGTCCTGCGTTGTTCATGAAATATGGCCCTTCCTCAAAAACCCTTTCTTTATCCCCCAGATTCGCAAATATTGCTGTAAAAAACCCTTTTGCTCCCAGTTTTAACTCTACATGCCCTTTTGGTCTCCATCTTTGGTAAATCCACCTGTATAGTTCTTTTTCAGTGGGCCAATACCCGACGAACTTGCAGATCAGTGCATGATCTTTCATATAACTGTTGTACTCCTCCAGCTTGTTGTTGGGTATGACGTATCTGGGTTTCTTCTGTGCCCTAGGTAAGCACTTTCCTCCGGTCTTCATTTGCCACAGCTTGCCCATCACTGGTGCTTCTTTATTATTCTCCCTGGCCTCATTCTGGATACCACTGCTGCTTGCCTCTCCTGCAACTATGTTTTTATAGGAGGGGATCTCTCCCCTCCCTTGCCGGTTTTCCATTTTTGCGCTCAGCACCAGCTGCTTGAGAAATTTCCATTCCTGTGCGTGGTTTCTTGTTATTCCCACCGCTCCGCCCCGACTTCCCCTGCTCTTTTCCCCTTCGCTCGCTCCTTCCAGCGCTCCCTGCTATTCCACCTGCAAACCCTAGCCCGCAGATCGCCTGGTTTCCATTCGCCTCCGCTCCCGAATCGAACTTCCGTGATAACCGCAAACTCAACAAAATGGAGCCATCTTCAATACGCCGTCCCAATTTAAAAAACCCCTAATTTCACTAAATATTGTAGGTATCCATTTTTTCATTCACATTTTTTATGCCTCTTTATCTTTTTTCATTAACATTGAGCTCCATTTTTTATACCTACCAACATAAAAACCCTTTACCCCCTATTATATGCTCAATATATTATGTCATTTTTTCCTCGATATATACCCCCCAATATGAATGCAACGGACCTGGTATGGTATTTATCCACAAATGAAGCCCTGGTATGGTATCCGCCAATGAAGCCCTTGTGGCCACTATTTCCTTGAGCCCACAACTAATGAGATGTCCCCTTCTAGTTGAGACCAATTGGGAGAAGCATACCACTGGAGGGGCTTCAAGAGGTGTAACCAAGGCCAATTGATACTTAAGAACCCTGTATATGAGCCCTTGTAGATTCCGAGCCAAAAAATGGAAAATTTGATGCTATCCAATAGTTCAAATATAGTGCCATTTCCAAAACAGAAAGAGAGAAAACATTGATTATTTATGAGAGAGAAAACACAAATTAGAAACCTAATCAAAGAAGCATGAAAACCAAAAGAAAGCAAAGAATCCGACAAGAGAGGCAAACCATTAGTATGAGCTGTGAAGGCCAAAGGAACCCCCTAATCCACCATGCAAAGACAGGGGACTGAACAACACCCAATGAGACATGTATGGAGACATAAATGCACCATATTTGGGAAAACTAGTAAAGACCCTAGGTCGAGCCAGCTAAATAATGTGCCATAATTAAAATAAATGTAGGCATGATAACCATAAGCAGGCATAGATGATGACACATAGAGGATTTCATAGCTACTTGCAGAGGTGAGAGGGGCATTTAAAGTAGGAAACCCATTTGCCATGACACATCTCTCTGTCATGGCAAAAAGGATACTGACCAAAAAATAATTGAAGGAATTCATTAGCTAGCAAGCGAAGGAGAAGATGACGTATGACGACTGAGGGCATATGAAGGTTCTCAACAGATGAACATTTAAACTAGTATATCTAGATGGAATGTGAAATGAAAGCTTGTCCATGTGGCCCTTCATGAGAAATGTCAACTTCATTATTGCGACAAGTGGCAGGATCCTTCACTCATCGTGAGGGAGTAATCTTGCTGCATGATGGAAGGACAAGGATTTCTGAGCTACACTGAAAGTGTTTGGGGCCATCTTTCATTCAATAAGGAGCCCTTTGAATCTAGTTCATAATTGGCTAGGTGATATTTTAACTGGTTACCCGAGCGACAAACATGAGAGAGCATGGGAGCTTGGATGTTATTAAGAAAAGAAGCAACTTTAACAATATGAGATTCAATGTTCCAACTGGCCAAAATTTTGGAGAGTGGAAAGTTGCACTGAAGCTTCTTTAAGATGGAGATAATGAACAATGAGTCCCCTTCAATGAGTAGTTGATGATAATTTTGGCTTGAAGAAAAGATTAGGCCATATTCAAGACCCTAAACCTCCTCTTCATTATTGTTATTAAAGCCTATTTTTCCTACAAAAATGTTGAGAATTTGTCATGAAGTGTCTCTGAAGACTCCACCATAACTAGCAAGCCTAGGATTGCCTCATGAAGCTCCATAAAAATTGAGCTTTATGAAGTTTTGGGGATGGGGGGGACTAAGATGAGGGACTAACAGGCTGAGTAAAGAGAGATGGACCAAGAGAGAGATAAGTTTGAGGACTGAGACTAGGAAGGCCCAAATTGTTCTTCTCATTAGTGGGGCATTCCTAGTCCTAAGAAGCCCATTACATAGATTGAATAGTTTCTTTAAGTTGAGAGAGGATAAGATGTCAGATCTCTTCCAAATGGGATGAGGAGTCATTAAAAATTTGATAATTCCTCTATTTCCATATGTTCCAGGATATAAATCTCGAGATGAGGAGCCAAGCTCAATTTAGAATGAGACTGTGAAATAGATAGTCAGTCTAATTTTCCAACAAGGTGATGATGGACTAAGGCATGAAATTGGATCTGCTAAAGAATGAAGCCACATGTTACTAAAGCAAGGAGGAAAAGGAGCACGTGAGAAATAGATGGTTGAGATCCTCTTATTGAGCAAGGTATAATTTACAAATAGAGGGACCTAGGAATCCACGTTTTTGAAGCTTATCCCAAGTGAGAGTCTTTTTTTTAGGAGTATCTAGAGGAAGGGGGTGATTTTAGGTTAGTGTTTTAGCTTCTAAAGGTGATTCCAGGTTTGATTCATTTTAATTGGCTATTATTGTATCAAAATTATGCAAGATTCCTTGATATTGAAATCCCCTTATGGACCATATAACCATCACAAAAGGTCATTATCAGTCTACACCGCTATATTGTGAATGGTCAGGATGGGCGTTAAAATTTCTTGCTCCTCCACATGAGAATTTTTATATTAAGGTGATCTGATTTTCCATAGGCACTATAGTGAATCAAAAGAGTGGGAATCCCAATAGTGAGAAACTAAAGAATTTCCTCTTTGATGAAGACTGTAACTAATTTGATGAAGGTTGGCTTGAGAGGAAAGTTTAGGCCACTGGTTCCAGGAGTCCTCCCAAAGCAGGGTTTTCATTCCAATGCATACTTCCCAAAAGCAATGGTCCTGAACTAAATATTTATTCTACTAGGATGCGTTATATATGTGAGATGTAGAAGCACTTTCAGACATTCTAACTAGTTGAGGAGAAAGGATTCCCCACGCATACTTGTTAGTCCATATTTGACACCATAGAATTGAGGTATTTTTTAGTCATATTCACTAGGCTTTTTCACTCATAGCTTGGCTTAGAACCACAAGGTTCCTTAAGCCTAGACCCCCTACAAACTTGAGAAGACATAGTTTGTCCCATGCTACAAATGCCCATTTCCGATCGAATTCCACCACCCCCCACCCCCAACACACACCAAAGAAAGGAGCACTGAATATTTTGAAGCTTGTTAAGAATGGATTTAGGAGTAGCAAGGGAAGAAAGAAGGTAGGTGGGCATGGATTGCAACATTTTTTTCAAGAGTGTGAAACAACCAACTAGGTTTAGAGCTCTAAAATTCTAGCTTGAGATTTTTTCTCCTATTTTAAGCAATAAGCCTTCCAAAAATTATTGGCGAAGGCAATTGGATGTCAGTGGGGGCTTAAATATTTGGATGGAAGGGAGCTCTTCTTAAAACCTAGGAGATGAGAAACATGGATTTGGGTTGCTTTTGGTGTATTAAAGAAGAAAATAGGACTTACATTTGTTAATTTTCATGCTAGAGGTCGCTACAAAGTCATCAAGAATTATTTTGAATTCCAGAGCCTCATGTATAGAAGGGTGCCCCAAGAGTAAGGTGTCATCTACAAATTACTAATGTACAAAGCACTGTTTATTGGCTCCAAGGGGAAGACCTCTAAGATGTTGATGTGAGAGTGAATATATGATGGAGTAGCTTAGACCTTCAACTACCAACATGAAGATATAAGGAGAGATAGGATCTCGTTACCTAATACCCATAAAGGGAGTGAAGGTTGGGGAGGTAGAATCATTGACTAGGATGGAAAAAAAATCTTTAGAAATAAGGGCCATCACCCAAGAGATCCATTTTTCATGAAACCTATAGGCCAAGAGAGTATGATAAATGAATTTTCAGTTAACTTTACCAAAGGTTTTCAACATGCTAAGTTTCAAAGTCGTCCCAGGTTGCTTGGAGGTACAAAGGGAATGGATATGATCTTGAGCAAGGACAATACTATCAAGGATTTTCATGCCCTCTACATAACCAGACTGCTTAGGGGATATGAGAGTCGGAAGGAAAAGCTTGAGTCTATTAGAAATGGTTTTTGAGATAATTTTTATATATGACATTTCATAGGGAAATGGGTTGAAAATCAATAGGAGAAGAGGCCTTTGAGGACATGGGCATAAGGGATATGAAGGTTGCATCAAAGGTGGAGAGAATCAAAGTGGGGCAGTGTGAGTATTCAACCACTTCCCAGACATCCCTTCCCAAAATAATCCAACAAGATTGAAAAAGATTAGTTGTGAAGCCATCTGGGACCAAAGCCCTATCTCTTGGCATACCCATGACAACCTATTCTACTTCTTGGAATGAGATTTCTTTGAGAAGTAAATCATTTTGTTCTTTTGAGACAAACTTATGGATGCATTGGGTTATCATTTGTATGTCAATTCTCCTGTCAAGGATTGGCTCTGTTATAAGAGAACCAAAATGCTAAGAGAAAACTCAAGCAATATCCTCATGATATCACACATGTTGATTGTGCTCATGGTGTATATGATTTATACAATTTTTTTCCCTATATTTGATCATTTATTTGTGAGAGAACATTGAATTGTGTTCCCATTCTTTCAACTACTTCACCCTAGATTTTTGCTTGTAGTAAATTTCTTCCTGCGCTAGTCGTTCCTCTATTTTCTACTTGAGAACTTATTCAAATGCTATTAATTCCTCTATCCTTCCCTCTTGTATGATGGATTTTTGACCTCCCTCATATTCTCCTCTAGTTTATGCTTCTCTTTAAATATGTTTCCAAATTCCTCGATATTCCATTCCTTTAATTTATACTTAATATATTTTAACCTTTGTTGGAAGTAGAACATTACACGACCTAGTATGGATGCCAAATCCTGCCACTAGGTTTCTATGTTAGAAATGAAGTCCATATGGTGAAGCCAAAAAAATTCAAATTGGAAAGGCTTTTTGCAAGGATAACATGAGTAGTCCATGTGAAGAGAGATTGGCCAATGATATGAACCATGGCTTAGAAGAATTGATTTACCCAGGCTAATCTCTACTAAGAAGAGTGATTATAAAACTAAAAAGTGATCCATTCTTGATACAACTTGATGTGATCCTCCCCTCTTATTATTCCATGTGTGGATTCCATTAGAGGTTTGAATATCTACCATTTTGGAATCAAAAATAAATGAGTTGAAGAGAGATACCTCTTCTTCTAATATTATCACTCCTTCCTTATTTTCCTACAAATATTGAATGAGATTGAAGTCACCTACTAGGATTCAGTGACAAGGGTTGACAATGCAAGCAACCACTATGATATTGGAGATAACAAATATTTTCTTAGGAGGGGATGTGGGTCCATATGAATTGGATATGAAACTATTTTGGGAGGATCAAATGGGTTGCAAGCAGGCCATTAAGATTCAATGAAGAGAAAATGAATATTTGAGATTATAGTTGATGGATTCCAAAGAATCGCTATAACTCCTGTTGTACCTGTAGTGCATTAGGTAATAACATCAAAATATCCCCAAAATGAATTGACAAGTTGACTTAGACTATGGTGATTACACTTAGTCTCTTGAAGAAACAAGATATTAGGCTTTTCTTCGACGATTTTTCTCTTTAGGATGCAACGCTTAGATTTCCATTAAGACCTTAAGAATTCCAAGATATGACTTTTGTAACAATCTCTTCCCACGTCTACCCTATTTAACCAGTTCACTGTGGTAAACATGTGATGAGAGGCTACTATGATGTGATTAAACTCCCCATGTGCAGTTAAGGAAGTGGAACCAACAAAACCAAACCAATCTGACATTTCACACATGCTACAAAACCTTTAGGAGCCAACCAACCCTTCCAGATGAGGGGACTTGACATTTCACTAATCTGGATGCCCAACTGCTCCCATGGCAAGCTATGCATGTGACTAAGGCCTTCCAGTTGCTCCCACAAGAAGGGCATGCCATTGACTGTGGAATTTTTCAATTAGTTCTGAGACAATGACCCGAGATTCTATGCCACTTTTTCAGGGCCAAGACTCAGGCCATTGCCCAGAACTTCATGAACCTTTCAAAAATGATAAATAATGATGGAATAAAGATACTAATACAATAATTAACACAAGTACTTGATCTAACACTTACTATCCATGACAGGTATTTCGTCAAACATGTCACATATATGCAATCTATAGGTCATAACAACAAATCTAAGCATAGGGGTCTCATACTTATCTAAGATTCATAAATAGGAATTATTTCCATATCAAAATAGCTTCAATATCATACATTAGGTCATATATCCATTGTACATTCATTTCCAAATCAAAACATCATGAGATCCACACATCAAGACTGTCATAAAACATACTCATAACCAACATATAGCAAACATAAATAACAAGGATATAACAATGATAAAATCCACATATAAGCCAATACATTTACACATGAAATAACAAGGAGAAAGAGCACTTATTAATGAATGCAAAAGCCAAGTAGGTATGGGACTTCCATGAACCACCCGATCATAGAATGGTTGAACCAAATCTTCCTTTCATCCAATCACCCTCGTGCCATATTCCAAGCATGAATGTGGGACTCGAAACCAAACCAAACTAGGTTTCCTCAGGATTTACCACAATCCCCACTGGATCACTAAGCCCTAAATAATCATGGATGTGACTAGATTTCTCCACCTACACTGTGAGGAACTTTCTTGTCTCCTAGTCTCTAGGATTTAACGTATATCCCTCCATACAACAGTCGAGGATTCCTAGGCCTAATCAAGACTCCACCCTCCAGGATTTATCGTATATCCAACCATTCAATGGTCAAGGATTCCTAGGCCTGATAGAGGACACACACCTCTAGGATTTATAGTATATACCACCATTCGCCGGTCGAGGATTCCTAGTCCCATCGAGGCACACAAATTTCTCTTTACCGCAATCCCAGCCTGGTCCATGGATTCCTAGGACTTGTGTTCTTTCTTTCAAAGACCACCTCACTCCATTTCGAAACCATCTGACAATCCGTCTCAACCAAATATAAGAGAACCCATCACACTATGGCTATCCAGAAATGAGAAGGTAGGGTTTAAGAACATTATCACCTGAAAAAACCCATTCAAATGACAACAAGAGAACCAAATACACACATGCATGTACCATGCATGCCAAATCTAGGAAGGAAATCACACATGCAAATCAATAGATGCAAATAATCTCATTGTAGTTGCTTGATCCTACTCTTCCTTGCTTGATATTTTCTTTCCTTTTCCTTCTTGCTCCTTCCTTTGCTTTCGTTGATACAATGCTAGAGTGCTCCAAGAATTCTCTTTGTGTCCAAGAGTGAGAGAGAGAGAGAATAGAGAGAGAGCTCCAAAACTGAACTGACAAAAGGTACCAACTAATCCTTAGAAGTATATTTATTAATGAGGCCTATATTTTCTTCAATTTTCTATTATTTTCCTTCATTTTCCACCTCACATGCAACTTGTGACCTTTCACCTTCCTTTTCTCCTAATTTTCATTATTTTCATAAATAAAATACCAATTAATGCCTCATGCCTTTCCAAAGACTTTTCCATTTCCTTTGCCAATTTCCTTAGCCATAATAAACCAAATGAACACCCACAATAGGATGTTTTTCCCAACACTCATATTAGAATATGTTTCCTATGACCTTGGTTGTTATTTTGCCTTTATTAACTTTATTAGA
This sequence comes from Pinus tabuliformis, assembly GCA_031772625.1. Lineage (NCBI taxonomy): Eukaryota > Viridiplantae > Streptophyta > Pinopsida > Pinales > Pinaceae > Pinus > Pinus tabuliformis. The sequence continues at coordinate 374,487,849 of CM062815.1, read as the reverse complement.
TGGAATTTTGACCAGTCCTATTAGAGAACCATCCCCCTTGGGGGAACACTGTCCTCGATGTTCAATGACACCTACAACAACAATACTACTGAAAGCAAAACATACTACCCGTGTAGATTTATAACTTAGCTCAATCTAGTATTTACAATGATCAACATGATTAGAACAAAACCAACATGAAACATAAAAACATAACAACATGACACCCATGCCGCTTATTGGAGTTTTATAACACAACTCATGGCAATATTTACATCGATATAAATATGTAAATATACCAAAAAAATTCACTTAACCAGCAAATAGAGAAGGATACATAGCCCTGCATCTAATCCGCCATCTCCCACGTAGCTTCATCGAGTCCAATGTGCTTCCATTGCACTTTAACCCACTTGATTGCTTGGTTCGAGAGCATGAGAATCTTTCTTTGCAATATACACTGAGGTTCCGGCTGGAATTCTCCATCTGGTTCCACCTGCAATACAGACTGTCCAATCACATGATCAACATCTTTAACATATCTCTTAAGCAATGAAACATGGAAAACATCATGGAATTTCACTGTTGGAGGAAATGCAATTCGATAGGATATTGGTCCAATCCTTTAAAGAATCTTGAAAGGTACACAAAAACAAGGTGCCAACTTAGCACATTATCCAACCCTCAAGGAGCTCTTCTTGGGATTGATGTGCAAATACACCTATTCCCCAACCTGAAACTCCTTAATAATCTTGTTTTGATTTGCATAAATTTTATGTTTGTCCTGTGTTGCTTTCATATTCTTCTTGATTAGCTACATTTACTATTCCCTCTCTGCCAACATGTCCAGTCCTATCAACACCCTAGTTCACTGGATAACTATAACTGATGGGAGTATTACGACTATACCCATATAGTGCCTCAAACAAATTCATCCTCAATGACTCCTGATACCCATTATTATAAGAAAACTCAATCAACAAAATGTACTCCTCCCATCTCCTTTGTTGATGCATCGCATAAATCCCCAACATGTCCTCCATTATCTTGTTGAACCTCTCTGTTTGTCCATATATCTATGGATGATAAGCTATGTTGAAGGCCAACTCTGTCCCCAAACTTACAAACAACTCCTTCCAAAAATTGGAAGTGGAATTAGCATCCTTGTCTAACATAATCTTCCGTGGAACACTATGAAACCTCACTGCATATATGATCAATACTTGTGCCACATAACTAGGTGAATAAGTAGACTTCACTGGAATAAAGTGCGCTATTTTAGTCAACCTGTCCACCACAAGCATGATGGAATAATATTGTCTAGATTTCCTTGGAAAACCTGTGATGAATTCCATGGAAATGATCTCCCATTTACACTCTGGAATCAGAATCAGATGAAGCAACCCACCTGGATTCTTACACTCTGCTTTCACCCGCTGATAGTCCAAACATCTAGCCACAAACTTTGCCACTTCCTTCTTCAGATTTGGCCAATGATAAAACTTCTTCACTGTTGTCAATGTCTTCTTATATCCCGGGTGACCTAAATACGACTTTGTATAAAACTATTACAAGATAGTATTCTTGGGCTCATTGCCATTTGACACATATATCTTGTCCCTCAATCTAGCCAAACCATCTATTGTAAGATGACAGTCCAAATCTTGACCACCTGCACCCTGTTGTAACCTATGCATAATCTCCATGTACCTCTCATCTTGTTGTCCTTCCTATAAGATCTGATTCTGTAAGTGTATCCCATAAGAATTCATAGCTGCTATGTGATTCACCTGTATCTATCTACTAAGAGCATCTCCAACCCTGTTCGCTTTACCTTTAATGTACCTGATCTGAAAGTCCAACTCAATAATCATAACCAACCTTCTAGATTTCTTGGAATTCATATTCGGTTGGTCAAATATATACCTCAATCCACTGTGATCACTCATCAATACGAACCTACTGCCAAGAGGATAGTTCCTCCACATCTTCAATGCATGGATGATTGTTGCCAACTCAAGATCATGTGTCAGATAATTCTTCTCATGCTAATTAGGTTTTGTGACTCATAACATAATACCTATCCTTCCTTCATAAGGACTCCACCAAGTCCTCTCTTGCAAGAATATGCACACACCAAAAACTCTTTGTCTGGAACTGCAATATTTAAAGCTGGAGCATTCATCAACAAATGCTTCAACTGTTCAAAACTTGTTGCACATTCCTCTATCCATTCAAATTTATTACCTTGCCTCCATAGTGACATAGATATGCAATGCGAGATAAGTTCTCGATTAGCCTCCTATATTAACCTGCTAGCCCCATGAATGATCTTACCTCATCCACATTTGTAGGAGTTTCCTACTCCATGATAGCTCTTATCTTCTCGAGATCCACTATTATGCCTTCCTTGGAAATGAAATTTCCCAAGTAATGTACCTTTGTCCGAAAGAAATTGCATTTTCTAAGCTTAGCATACAACTAATTCTCTCTCATTAATCTCAACATTGTTGCTAAGTGCTCTACATGTTATTCCTCATTTTTAGAATATATCAAGATATCATCAATGAATACAATAACACTTTTTTCCAGATAAGGACACAATACGCTTTCATCAAGCACATAAAAATAGTTGGAGCATTAGTCAAACCAAATGGAACTACAACAAACTCATAATGCCCATACTTGGTCTGGAAAGAAGTCATGTATATGTCCTCTTCCTTGATGTGTACCTAATGATATCTGGATCTCAAATCAATCTTCTTGAACACTGCTACTCCCTTCAAATGATTGAACAGGTCATCAATCCTTGACAATAGGTACCTATTCTTGATGGTCACCTTGTTTAATTTCATGTAATTATTGTAGAGCCTGAGATTACCATCCTTCTTCTTCACAAACAATACTGGTGTAGCCCAGGGTGATACACTTGGCCTAATGTATCCCTTATCAAGAATTTCCTTCAACAACAACTTCAACCCTACTAATTCTAGAGTGCTCATGTTGTATGGTGCCTTCAATATTGGTGCTTCCCATAGTACCAACTCAATGGAGAAGTCCACTTCCCTATGAGCTGGAAACTCTGAAATATCTTCTAGAAACACATCCTAAAACTGCTGCAAGATCAGGTACCTGTTCAGTACCTCCATATCCTCAACATCCTTACCTTTATCAATGGAAATATACACTGTAATAACACACACCATTTTCTATGACTACGCTTTTCCTGCATAGTTGTCACCATTCTAACTGATGTTTCCTTCTTCTTACCCTGCAATGTTTTCAGTTCTCCATTGTCATCCAAACACTCAATGACTTTGTCATAAAAACCCACTTTGGTCCTATGATGATACCCAATCCATACCCAAAAGCATACTCTATGATTCTAATGGAAATACTTTCAAATGTGTTGAGGTAGGCATACCATTCAACTTGAATGCACAATATCTTATGAAGAGATACACTCTCTTCTTTGTACCTATAGTCAACTGCACTAACCAGGATTCTGCATGCACTTCTTTATTCAACCACACTTTTCCACGAGGTCGGGACTATTTATATCCATGGTAAATCAAAATGGAAACAAATTGATTAAAAATATTACCATCCATCTCAATAAGAGTTTCCTGGTGATCTGCCTACTTGTTATGCAGTGCTGCATAAATATGTGGAATGCTTTTCCCAACATCCCCAACTGTCTGCGCTTCTTGTGCACTGTAAATCCTAGTCCTACCACCCTGATTATGTGGAAAATCCCTCTTAAGATTTTCCTTACCACATGTCCAACACTTCAACCATCATATACCATCACCTTTATTCTACTTCCCTCCATGTTGTGACCCATTAAACTTCTTGTAAGGTGCAACATTTTCTTTCTCACGTGCATCCCGAGGCCTTGTTCTTTTTGGTTTCCATTTACCTTTAGATTTTTCTTTCCCTTTCCAACCTTGCTATGATTTTTCTTACTCTTTGACTACTCATAACAATGCTTCAATTTCCCAATAACTTTCTCAAGTGACTAAGGCTCATCATACTCAATCTGATCTCTAAATGCTAATGGGAATCCACTGACAAATCTCTGAACTTTGGCCTTCTCATCCTTAAGATATGAGACATACCTCAACAACTCTAGAAACTTGGTCGTATGCTCCTCATCTAGTATTGATCCCATCTTTAGATCATATAATTCCTTGGCTTTGCTTTTGTAGTACCTCTCTAATAAGTACTTCTTCCTAAAAAGTCTCTGGAATTCATGCCAACTCAAGTCTTTTTTCCTGATGTCTCTAACCCACTTCAGATCTTCCCACCAAATGTCTACTTTCCTTTTGAGGCTGAAGATAGCTATTATGGCCTTCATATTCTTTGAGTAATCAAGTATCTCAAATAATTTCTTCATCCCAAGTAGCCATGCTTCTACATCCTCTAGTTTCTTCAAATCTCCATCAAAGATAGGTGCCTTTTCTTTCTTGAACTCATCTGGAAAATATCCTTTGTCACTCCTCCTATAAGGATGATAATGATGACGGTCATAGAGCTTGTTAGAAACAGAACTAGAATAGAACCTGTGTCCATCACCTCTCCTATCTGGAGTATCCAAGATCTTGCCATCTCTGATCATGTCATCTCTATCCAACCTGTGCCCACCATGATACATACTACCATATACCCCATTAGTTATGTCCTCCTTCTCATGGTTGATATGAAGCGATCCCATTCTCTATAATTATAAAAAACTCTGAAGGATTACTGCATTGACTTCTTCTTGTTTCTCATGTGCTTGAATGATATTGTCATTATCTGCCTTGCAACTCCTTATTTTTGCCTTGAAGTTTCTCATTGTGTCTGCTAAGTCAGAAGAATGCCCACCACCACATTTCTTACCTGACCCATAGGGAGAATCCCGTGACATGTAGTCTACCATATTGATAGTCATATTTGATATATTCATGCAAGTATACCATGTCAACTTAAACCAAAACACAACATAATCAACATACCTCAGTACAGTTCAGGGGAGGATGTCTCATCTGCAATATCAACCAGATTAGCACAATACATGTATAATCATAATCACATCAGTTTAAACACTATTTAGTTATTGATGTAGGACCATACCGACCACATACCATGACCTCATGCATGAAAACTACAACCATATCAATGTATGCATAACAATGTATAATCACTAACATGCATAACCAATGCATAACCGACATACACTCATGACGACCACATATAACAACACACCATTCACTTTCACATGGTAACACCACTGCAGCCATGGCCACCACCATGCATATAGAACAAGTACACAAATCATAAGCATAGAGAACACATATATTCAACCGAGATGAATTCATGACCAACACACCGACCATCCATTCCAATGGGTGAACCATGCTCTAATACCACTATGTAACACCCTCCTCCCACATCTACCCAAGTTAATCAGTCAATAAGGGTAAACATGTGATGAGAGGCAAATATCATGTGATTCAAATCCGCATGTATAGTTAAGGAAGTGGAACCGACAAAACCAAACCAATCTGACCTTTCACACATGCTACAGAACCTTCAAGAGATAACCAACCCTTCCATGTGACCAACCCCTAAGAAAACTTGACATTTTACTGATCTAGACCCCCAATTGCTCCCATGACAAGCCATACATGTGATTGAGGACTTCTAATCACTCCCACAACAAGCTCATGCTGGCGATTATGGACTTTTTCAGCTAGTTCTGAGCAAGCGACCCCAGATTATGTGTCACTTTTTTAGGGTCAAGACTCAGGCCACTTCCCAGAACTTCATGAAACTTTAAAAAATGATAAATAAAAATGGAACAAGGCTACTGATACAATCATTGACACAAGTACTTGATATAACCCCTACTATCCATGACATGCATTTCGTTAAACATGTCACAAATATGCAATCTATAGGTCATAACAACAAATCTGAGCATATGGGTCTCATAATTATCTGAGATTTGTAGTGAAGAATTGTTGCCATATCACATTAACTACATTATCATCTATTAGGTCACATATTAATTGTACATTCATTTGAAAATAAAAACATGATGAGAGCCATGCATCAATTTTATCATCAAACATACTCATAACCAACAAAAATAACAAGGATATAACAACCATAAAATCCACATATAAGCCAAGAGATATACACATGAAATACCAAGGAAAAGCAGCTATTATTAATGAATCCAAAATCGAACCAGGTATGGGACTTCCATGAACCACCTGACCATAGATTCGTTGAACCAAATATTTCTTTCAGCCAATCACCGTTGTGCAATATTCCAAGCATGAATGTGGGACTCAAAACCAAACCAAACCATGTTTCCTCAAGATTTACTGCAATCCCCACCCGATCACTAGACCCTAAACAAGCATGGATGCCACAAGATTTCTCCACCTACACCATGAGGAATTTTTCCATCTCCTAGTCTCTTGGCCTTACTTTATATCCCACCATACAACGATCGAGGATTCATAGGCCTAATCAAGACTCCACCCTCCAGGATTTACCATATATCCCATCATTCACCGGTCAAGGATTCCTAGGCCTAATCAAGGGTACACACCTCTAGGATTTACCATATATATCCCACCATTCACCGGTCGAGGATTCCTAGGCCCACTGAAGCACACCAAATATGAATTTACCACAATCCGAGTCCGGTTTATGGATTCCTCACTCAGTTTTGAAACCATCCAACAATCTAGTGCAACCAAATACAAGAGAACCCATCACACCATGGCTATTCGAAAATGGAGAGGCAAGGCTAAAGAACATTGTCACACCTAAAAAACCCATGCCAATGACAACAAGAAAACCAAATACACACATGCATGTACCATGCATTCCAAATATAGAAAGGAAATCACACATGCAAATCGATACCTGCAAATAATCTCGTTGTAGCTCCTTGAGATTGATCCTCCTTACTTGATCTTTGATTTCCTTTCCCTTCTTGGTCCTTCCTTTTCTTTCCTTGATCCAATTTAGAGTGCTCCAAGAATTCTCTAAGTGTCCAAGAGAGAGAGAGAGAGGGAGAGAGAGAGGGATGTAGAATAGAGAGACAACTCCAAAAATGATCTAATAAAAGTTTCCAACTAATCCTAAGAAGTATTTTTATTAATGAGACCTCTATTTTCTTCAATTGTCCATTATTTTCCTTCATTTTCCTCTTCACATGCAACCTATGACCTTTCACCCTCCTTTTCCATTATTTTCATAAATAAAATGTCAATTAATGCCTCGTGCCTTTCCATAGCCTTTGCCATTGCCTTTGTCAATTTCCTTAGCCATAATAAACCAAATGAACACCCACACTAGGATGTTTTTCCCAACACTCTGCTTGGAATTTGCCCCATGGCCTTGGTTATTATTTTTCTTTTATTAACTTTATTACATGGAATTTTGACCAGGGTTGTTACAACTTTCATCATGAATATTTGGAGAGGGGAGGGAAGAGATTATTCATGGGAGGAACTCTATCTAAATTAACCAGGAATTCACCCTCCTTTTCCATTATTTTCATAAATAAAATATCAATTAATGCCTCGTGCCTTTCCAAAGCCTTTGCCATTGCCTTTGTCAATTTCCTTAGCCATAATAAACCAAATGAACACCCACACTAGGATGTTTTTCCCAACACTCCGCTTGGAATTTGCCCCATGGCCTTGGTTATTATTTTTCTTTTATTAACTTTATTACATGGAATTTTGACCAAGGTTGTTACAACTTTCATCATGAATATTTGGAGAGGGGAGGGAAGAGATTATTCATGGGAGGAACTCTATCTAAATTAACCAGGAATTCACCTGGGTCTTGAAGAAGTTGGCTATTATATTTACGACATTTTTTCCTTGGTTCTTTGTCTAAGAAGGAATGATCATGGGGAGAATTATGTTTGATCCCTTGCAAATAAAAGGGAGGGTGAGAGGAAGGAGTGGTACCTAGTGTGTGAACCTAGTGGAGGAGTAGATCTTGATGACGAAGATATACTCTACCAATCAATTGAATTTGTTCTTCTAGAATGGCAGTGGGGTCTTTTTTTTCCCATTCCTCAACAATTTACTAAAGATCCATGTTCTGCAGGTCTGGATCTTCCATATCTTCTTCCTCCAATAGTGTTGGTATCTCCTAATTATTGAAATTTCCTTCTAACCCTAGCTCTTGAGGTGGAGAGACTTGTGTTGCTTTGACACTAGAAAGTTCTCCCTAAGTAGCTAGTTCCAGTGAATGTTTTGATAATGGAACTTCTTTGCTAAGCACATTCTCCTTTGAAAGATTTTGAAGAACTATATACCCATTTTTCCCTTGGTTCACTACAAGAAAAGGCCTTCTAGCAGAGCTTTTTGTAGATATCCCAAAAATCGGTTTGTAGTGAAGGTCACTAGTGGAGGTGGGACGATGGATGTTTTAGCGGATGTTTTTTATAGGGTGCGTCTAAAATCTACAAATGCACTGATGCTTTACTATCCATACAAGCGCAAGTGCTGCATATAACATGGTGCACCATCAAAAATTTATTTTTATCAAAAAAAAAAAACACTGCACTAAATAACATAATGGACTAGTGCTTGAATACTCCATAACACCATTGCCCTTCAGATAGTAAAACATCCTTGTGCATACGAGTAAAGAGCATTGCTATAGTTTTAAATTTTAGAGAAATTTGTTGTTATTTTCCAATGAAGTCCCAAACTGCGGCAAGCTTAACAAAACGCTAAGGGGCATCTTCTAAAGAGCATCGTTAGGCAGTTTTTAATTTCCAAAAAAATAGCGATGTTATAGTAAAAAAACAACATCGGTGTGGTACCTGTAGAGAAACACCTTGGGTCGTCTCAAGAAAAGCACTGCGATATTTTTTAATTAAAAACAATGCAGTGCTTTGGATATATCATGCATCAGTGTGTTTAGAGAAACACACCGGAGGAGGGTTTAATTAAAAAACCCTCCCAGACGTAATTTTAATTTTTACAATTTACAGTGTGGGAGAGATCTGAAGCACCGATTCCACTCTTGCCACATGCAAGCTCTCTGACATCGGTGCTTCTCTTGCTCACAATCCTTCTATATCGTGCTCACTGTTTTAGTTTTCAATTTTTTCAAACCTTCCTAAAAAAAAAATTCTCCATTACATGTCCATAATGCCTCCCCAATGACCAAATGTCCAGGTAATGTCTATGCTTCTTTGTAGTTTAACTTTTTAGCAAATTAGAATTGTAAATTAGGATAAATTTGAGACTATTTAAAAAAAAAACACTGCACGGTGCGTTTGATACGTTCAATTTTCACCAATAGCGGTGTGCCATGTAAATCTATAGAGTGCACCGTAATTCGGTGCATGAACATAATAGACCACCATTGTTGTCGTGCGTTTTGTAAAGGAAAACGCATCAGGAATGATGCCACAAATTGTACGTTAGTGCATCACGCTTGGTGCATTTATATTTACCAAATGCACCGCAAACTTAATATTTAAAAATATATCCGTAGCTCGGTGCGTTCAATAACCTAAACATTCTGTATTGGTGCGAAAATGTTATCTATGCACATCAGTGCACAAGTTTTCCACACTGCTATCAAAAGTTAAAATTGTGAACCAACAGTGGTGCATCATACTTATGTGTGCACCAATATCAGTGCGGTTATAGTTGAAAGCGCACCGACACTGGTGCATGACTGTGTTTTGAGCGCACTAATGATTTTTTTAATTGAAAGTTATGTTTCCATACTTATAAATACATGTTTCATATCTATATATATATATATATATATATATATATATATATATTATGTATGAGGCTAATGTATTTTATATGACAATCATGTAGCAAAGGGAGCACCAGCAAGAGCAAGAGTTGCAGGCAAAACCATAAAATATGGTCCAAACATGGCAAGCCAGAGAGAGGGAGATGGATTTCTACCCTCGCCCTATTACTAAAACAACCCAAGTGCTCTTGAGGAATTTAGGCCTCCTCAAGTACTATGAGGAGGCTACATCCCTGAAGGCACACTCTATCTTATTGGTGCATCTGATCTGTTGATGGAGTGCCCAGGAGAAGGCTTTTTGTGTCGGTCCTCGGATGTCATAGGCCCACTAACGAGGATATATACTTTATCACTATCCTATCTAGCAAAGGAGAGGATTTTCCATAGTTCCCTGATGTCCCCCATGGGTTTGTAGCTGAGAGTCAGATTGCATACACTTAGAGATATGTTGGGCCCCATGCGGTCCATCCATCATATTTTTAGGTCCATGGCGGACAACTACAAATTTCTTCTTTTGCTATAGAGGAGGTTAGGTGTCTGTAATTATTAGTCACCACGATTTCACACTCTAGTATCGATGAGCAGCACATTAATTACCCTTTATTGTATTATGTTGATTCTTTGATTCAAGTGCCACACTATGTCAAATGGTCTTCTGTTTTTTTGAGGCAGTTTTGCATCGATTTAGATAGATTTCATGCATTGATACATGGGAGGGAGACCTTCCCTTTCTATTTTGAGTTTTTTTGAGAGGTTTCCATAGACAAGGATTACATTTTACAATTGCCCTCCTAGGCATAACACTAAGGTCTGGATGCGCATGTGGGGGCAGATGATGCCCAAGAGGGGTCTGCTAGAGTATTTGGCTAGAATTTCTCCTGAGGCACTAGCGCTACTAGCTAGTGAGGATGACCATGTGTTTGTCACGTTAGCGTTTTTGTATGTCATCAGGATTGATTGAAGAGGGTGTCCCAACATCCTTTTCATAGAGATTGAGACTCCAGATGATAGAGGTAATATTAGTGTTCTCTTTAAATTAATCTAGTTTCATTTTCTTGTTTTAATGAATTAGAATAAAATTTATTCTCGCACATTCTTTAACTTGTTTTATTAAATTTTTTAATAAAATTGTCTAATTATTTTTCTATACTATATATATTGTAGACATCAGCACATTCGATGGGGACATCCCTCCTCCCCCACCAGATGTCAGAAGAGATGAGGAGATGGGCGAGGCCCAAGAGGGTGAGGCACATCCTCAGGGGGACGTGGGCATCCAGGGTAGTAGGGCTAGACTGCAAGTATGGATGGACTGCTATGACAAATTGGCCAAAGTTTTGTTTGATGCAAGAGTTTTCTTTGTGAGGACACGAGATATCACTAGGGATATTATGTTTATGGGTCTATACAAGGATTATTCGCATGAGATGATGTCTCTTATGCAACATATCATCAGAGCTAGTAGGGTCACCTGACAGTGATGAGGAACGCATGCCCATATCATGCAGCGACAGATACAGCAGATGAGCATGGTGATGATCATGATTAGGATGATGATCATGATCATGATGATGAGGGTGGTGATCATGATGCTTCTAGTAGTACGACCCCATCAGATCATGGTCGCCAAGGTGTCAGTGATCCTTTTGGTAGTACACCTTCTCATTAATGTCCTAATGATGAGATACCAGAGCTAGAGGATGTGCCTTATGTTTCTCCTGATAGAGCATATCAACCATCTCCTCCTCCACCTTTTGCTAGACCGTGTTGAGGACACATTAGTTGATCATACCAACCACCTCCTCCTCTACCTCAATTGAGTTTGAAATACGTTGATCATGCAGTACTTGATCATCCATCATCTTCTACTGCAAACTAGGTTGGCCCTACATCTGTTTTAGCAGATATTTGACTTGATGTAGTTATTCGATGTAGTTATTTGACTTCTTTATATGTTCTAGAGGTGTATATAATTAGATGATTGTAGTGAATTCAAATGTGTATCTTAGATGATGTTTATGATGGTTTGATGGTTATCATCATGATGTTTATTTTTATGAAATAATATGTATTATAGGTTATGTATTGGTGAACTTATATCAAACTTTTATATATGAAATTGCATGCAAAAAGACTTCCTTAAAAAAATAGCAAATATATTTTTATAAATTGTAAAGTTTAGTATGGTTGAAACTATGATTGTAAAATTACATTTAATTATTTTTATTATTAATATTTTTTAAAATATTACATATCAAATCCATATTAAACATTGAAAATTTTACAAATATCCCTCATACATTGAATTAGAAATAAACTATTAATGGAATAAGAATTCTCTGAATCTTTCTCACTAATGTGAAAATATAATAAAAAATTCAATTTAAAATACTTTACTTTTCTCTATATAAAATATCCATAAAATTACGTTGTTTAATATGGATATTGAAATATTTTACTTATGGTTGTAAGTAATATGTTTTTTGTTATAAATATATTTTTTGTTTTAAATACCACATGTAAATAGAACATAAAATGAATCACACATAATGTAATATCAATAATACTATTTCTTGTCATGTGAAAAAATAACATTTCTACCTTGTAGTAAAAAGTAAATTATAGTTTTTTACTTGCACAATGAATTTGAAGATGGTGTACATGAAAATAATGGAGAAAGTGGTGTTATTATTTAGGACTTAGATCATATTTTCTAAATTTAATATATATATATATATATATATATATATATATATATATATATATAGATATATATATATATATATATGCCAAAAATTTCTCTTATGTGATTTCTACCGAAAGACTTTTCTTAATGCATTATGGATCACATCCTGAATTCAACTAAATTATTATTATTTACTTTCGGTTACTTTATATATCTATATAAAGTTATATAAGATTAAGGTGTAAATTGAAGTATTGCAATTATGATCGACATTAATTTATTTTGTTATTACTATTTTTAATTTAAATGATTATTTTACTATTTTTAAATGTAACATTACATGACAACATCTCTCCCATATTGAGTTATAGAGCGCCTCTCACCACGATTAATTTAGATATAATATAATTTCAAAAATTGTATTTTTATAAAATTTAATTTATTGCTAAGTTATCAAATTTTCAAGAAATTTAAATTTAATATTTATTGCAACTCTTACCAATTTAAATCAGAAATTTCTCTCTCTAAAGACGATGATAAATAAATGTAACATGACAAGGCTTCATGTGAAGCTACTTGTAGTTGGAGATTTTCTCTACTCGAAGTTCTCCCTTAAAGAGGCAAATAATTTTTTCCTAGTAATTAAGATATAACATTTGATGTTATTTTAGTTCTTTATTTGCTATTGCACTGGTTTAAATTTAACTCTTTTTAATAATAAATCCGAGTTATATAATACAAAAATGATAATAAATTAGATTTAAACTTTTGACAAATAATATATTTGATTATTTATTCATGAAAAACTCAAAAAATATTATTTATTCCACATACTTATCATGAGATAGCCACTAAAATTCACATTTTTCACATTTTTCCTAGCTAATATTACATCATATTCACAATAAGAAAGACATGTCTACTTAAAATAATTTATTTATAAATACATAAAAAAATATATTTATTTCACATAATCTAAATAGGAAATAAAAATGTATCACCAAGCCTATTTAAAGTCAAGCAAGTGTCTCTTAATCACCATCATAAATTCGATGTGCTTGATATGTTCCCATTTGAGAAGGGTTTGACCTTGAATCCTTATTATTATAGATAATGTATATAATTGGAAATACTTAGTTTTGAGTACAGTAAAAAACGTGTAAAAATGTTTGTGAATCTTACCAATTATATTATAAAATGTCAACTAAGAAAAATACAAAAAATAATACAATTAGCGAAATAATGAAAACATAAACATACAACAATAGTATAAATGATGAAATAACAAGTACATATCACTCTCCATTGTCATCACCCTGATTATCTTCCTTTCTTGGCATGATAACATTGTTATTCTCAAAAATATGTTTTGATCTAGGGTCGTACCTTAATACGAACCACTAATCCCTATCCAACACATGGGTAAAAAAACACCTAGTTGCAGTGTTTTGGGAAAACATAATGCTCCCTAGATTCATGTCACATCTTTCTAGAGTTGATAGATATCAACCCATTATTGTGATCGTCCTTTAAATTATTCCGATCAAAAGTGTCATGCCACTTACACCTAAAATAACACATTGGAACAAAGATAATTCCACTTGAATGATCTCTTGTGTCTTTCCAACGTAGCCTAATGTCCCTTGCATTAGGTTTTGGTCGTGGTGGCTAGCATGACTAGATTGGCAGAACTCAACCTCCACTCCATAGTCTTGTGTCATGCATCCATCATCGACATCCTCTATTTGAAAATGATGTCCATATGGACACATAGATGGGAACAAATGTACCTATAAAAAAAGTGCAAAAATCATAGTGTCATGTGTTTAATATCCTGAACATAATTAAAAATAAAAACATATATAGATGTTACAATTTAAAGGTGCAGTATGAAGTTAAAATTGTACAGAAATAAAATATAATTACCGAGTTGTTGCACCCAATCCCTATGTTTAGCACATCCTCTTTAGAATGTGGGTAATGACCAGAAACATCGTATTTCTCTTTGAATTAATCAACAAACAAACTATTAGGGCATGTCATTGGCATATTTTATTTTAAATGATCAGGATACGACACACTTCTACCATTTAACTATTTGAATTATTTAGTGTCATTGTCCCACTTCCTCCTCTTCTCTTCGTACAATGCGGCCCATGGTTGTGTCGCTTCCATATTGTAAAGAATGAATTTGTTGATGGCTTCAATTTCTAAATTTGTTGATGATCAAAGAAAACCAACACACACACACACACACACACATGTATGAGATCAAAATATGCATTAATATGAAGTTCAATGTGAATAGTTATTGTGTAGTAATTTGACAAATGATAAGCCTGCACTTACTCTTTATCATTCGCCTATTTCCATTCGTTTCAAGAAGCCCCCCTTCTCTTTTGTCTTCATCCCTTTCATTGTCCAAAAGTTCCACACTTGGTGTGTTGGAGATATGCTTGATGTACTCACTAGCATAATAGAAAGACTCATACAATATATACCCCTCTACCATAGACCCCTCGGGTTTTCTCTTTTTCGAACAAAACTTCAATTTCTTCATGTACCTCTCTAAGAAGAACATCTAATGACAAGAAATTACCCCAACTAATTCAACCTCGTCTACTAGGTGAATTAGAAGATGAATAAACAATTCCATGAAAATCATTGGCAACTCCTTCTCAAACATACAAACAATCTCAGCTATCTCTTGACATCATTGTGGAATGCTAGCCATATGAATCTCCTTTGATGTGATCCAACATGCAAATGTAGATAATTTAGATATGGCATGTCGTAGGTCTTGGGGGAAGTCATGGTTCATACACCCATGCAGGAGCACAAGATAATGACACTACACAGTAAATGGTACATTATACAAAAATTAATTATAAAATATTCTATTACATAAAAATAAAAAAATAATAATATCATGTTTTTGACATACGTACTCTTAGAAGGTTCAAATGGTCATGTGATTTCAAACCTGACAAATGATCTTCCATAGTGAAGTAGCATCATAATGAAGACACATATAAAGAAGGCACCCTCACACTTAGTATAATTTCCTTTGCCAAATAAATATCATATTTCTTTAGAATCCATGGGACATCACCTTCTTTGAAATTCTAAGAGGGACCAACCTCTCCTCTAGTTTCTTGTCTTGGCCATTGTCACTTTTTAGTTTTTGAAGAAATAAGATCTCTCCTAACAACCAATATGTCACTTTCTTTCAATGATATGTGCCTCCATAAAGAAGAAGAAACATTTTTAAATCTATGCATGGGATCTAGTAAGTGGTCAATCTTAAGATGCTCCCAAGATGGGAGCTCATAAAATTCAGATTTCCTTTTCATCCCAATGGGTTATTTCTCAGTATAGGTGTTGAAGAATTCTATATCATCAAACATATGCTCCCCATTTGAGTTAAACATTTTTGCAAACTCCTTCCCCTTCTCTCTCTCATATGCTCTAATCCATTCAACTAGTGTCATTATTGTAGGCCCTTGGGTTCTCTTTGGTTTACCATTGGAAGCGGTTGTTTCTATTCTATAAGGGTGTTATTCTGGGAGGAATACCTCGGAGTATTCATACACTAGCTTTCGTAAGTGGTTGGACCACCTAGCCTTCAAAGAAGACCCACAACATTTACATCCATGATACCGTTTTGTTACAAGCCATGCGAAATTATTTTATACAGGCAAGTGCATTAGCGACCATGATAATGTGAACAATTAAAATGAATTAAATCAATATGTGAAACAATATTTTTACTAAACAAATCAACAAGAATGTAATTTACTAGAGAATACTCCTAAGCCTAGATAATCATGTATGGTGAAAACACATATGTCATACGATGTAAAACTCCTCTTTGTTGTGATGGGTCTTGATACACCATACACATATATCCCCTCCCATAATTCCTTCAATTAATCTCCAATGGTTATAAGTAGACATTCATGTTCTTCACTTGTCTTCCACCAGGGACTATGAGACCCAACACAATATGTTCATTCTCCACGGACAACCATGGGGGGGTATTGTTATTGATCACTACTATAGGCCAAACATAATAGTTGGTGTTTTGTTGGGAATATGGGTTAATGCCATCCATGGTATGCTAAGTCATAGATTTCATGCTTCATCCTTGAATTTTTCAAGCCATGTATCTTCTATATGCTTCATGGATATTGAATCTGTTGGGATTTGCATAACTCTTGACTCACTTTTGTGTGAGGTATGTCATCCCTGCGACATAGATAATTCTTTGCAACGAAAGAGTTTTTGAATCCTTAGGATTATAGGCATGTGCCTCAATATCTTATGAGGAGGACCATGTGATTTACCCCTTTTTTTCGAATTACAATACCTTTCATGCCCACATTTCAGACATATATTTTTTTCTACATATTCTCCTTTATATAGAATACAATCATTCAGACATACATGATATTATATGTACTCAACACCCAACATTTTCAACAACTGCTTTGCCTCTACGCTGCTACACGACAAGAAATTATCGCTCGGGATAACCTTATCTTTGAATAATCTGCAGTTGTACAATGTCAATATTTAACATTCATAAAATCAACCATTTTTAAATTTGATTGTGTGACAAAATATAAGTAACTTGATCAATCATGCAGGTCAATTACATCAATATTACCAAGAAACATGCATTCGACATTCCAAACTTTGCTTTCACATTGTACAACAACATTGTTGTCCCTAGCTGAGTAGACTTTGACTTGCTGCCTGTCCAAAGAGAGGGGTGTTGGTAGCAAATTTCAAAATTTTTAATAATATATTAGTGATATGAGCATCATCCCTTAGTTCATCATTCTGGAATGCATCTAACAACATTGAATACATGGCAGCCTTATCCCATAAGTAATCATCCATACTAGCCTCCATTTGATTGCCTCCATTGCCAACTTGTGATGAATAATTACTATTGTTGTAGTCATTCCTAATTGGTGAATCTGGATGTAGTGGGAATTGAATAGGTGGTTGATTCAACCATTATTTGTATGCTTCCTCTCTGATTCTTTCTCTTAATGCATCCTTCTAGCGAGTTGACATTGTAGTGGGGTGATTCTGAAGATGGTAGGTGGGTCGCTCATCATCACTAGAATCCTAATTCAAAAAAATATTGAACGTTATTAGTACAATATCAATGATATTAGTAAGCACATCAATGCAATTGGTTTGTTGAAATTAAATTATACCAAACAATCGTTACTATCATTGATCCAGAATTGTGGCTGGAAGATGCCATGTTCCAATTGGCAGGGTGAAGAATTTGCCCATTTTCATCTACCAACTGCTTGTGATATGCTACTCTTGATAAGATCTTTTGACATTTTTGAAAATATAGAGTAATATTTTTTGCGTCTAAACTCGATTTTGAATTAGGTTCCTACAAATTTGGATACATTTTTATTCAAATTGACATGGATTAAAAAAAATCAATTAGATAATTGAAATATAAATAAAATCTAAACTTACTAGAGATGGAAAGGGAGAACTTCATGAAGGACTTTCATCGGCAATATGGAATAAGCTAGAATTTGAAGAATTAGCCATTTGATATTACTGAGATTTTGTCCTTGCATTTGAGAAAAATCAGGAATAAAAATTTATGTGCATATCCAAAATTAATCTCGACAACCATATAACCACAATCTGAATTTTAATATAGTTTTCAAACTATTTTTCAAGAATAAAGTGACTTTAAACAAAAAAATGTATATTATGAACTAATGTAATTCATGTGGATCCATCATAAAGAATAATTTGAGATTAATATGCCATTTTATGTGAGATTAAAAGTTCAAATAACTTCTAAAGCTAATTGGTGCACTTATCACAACAAAGTGCACCAATGTGTTTAAAAAATTAACAAAACCAAGGTGTTCAAATAATACTTGCACTAGTTTCTGGCATTCTGAAAAAAATATGTTATCATATCAATGCTCTTCTACAGAAATGCACCAATGCATTTTAAAAAAAATAACACCGCTATGCACTTGTTTCTCGATTTAAAAAAACAAAAAAAAAATCAACCAGGTCGATGTTGTTATAACAATTAGAACACCGATGCGTTTAAACAAAAACTGCACATTTGCATTAAAAAAATTAATCGCACAATTTCAGGATTTTGAAAAAAAATTGTATTATGTCAGTGCATTGAAAAAATTTAGTGCCCCAACAATGTAAATTCACTTTTTTTATAAATGCACTAGTACGCTTGAATATCAAACGCACTAATGTGCAGAGAAATTGAGGAAAAAAAAAAAAAAACATGATTTTTTTTTCATTTTTTAAATTCAAAAAATGAGCGGAAATTGATTTTAAAAAATCTAATTTCATAAGTCTTTTAAATAGTAAAAGGTTTTTCACCATTTCATTATTTTACCCAAAATTTCAACTGAGTGATCTGCAAGAGAGACATATCAAGAGCGCTACGCAACAACATATTATTTTGGAGCAACAAGACTATTCAGAAGATCCTAAGTTGAAAGGTATGATGATTCACCCAAAAACTTACACATTAAAAATTTCAAATTTTATTGTTTATTTTACTAATAAAACGTTCTTACAATTTTTGTTAGGGTTTAATTAAAAGAGAGATCATTTGCAAGAGAGGCATACTAAGAGCACTTTGGAGCTACAAAATATTTTGGATCTGCCAAAAGATCAGAAGTTGAAAGGTATGGTGATTCACTCAAAACCCTAGATAGAAAAAATCTTAAATTTTATTGTTAAAATATTTTATAATTTTTGTTAGATTTATTCACACTTCAAGAAAAAAAATTAAAAACTCTATAGAATAAAAAATTTACTATAGATTTTAACAATGAATTTTTTTACGATCTACTTTCCTATGTAAATTTAATTAAAATTTAGACAAATAAATAAATAAATACTTACATTAAACCCTTGCTTCTTCGTGCAAAATTTCACCTTAAGATTTAACATCCTCTACCACTTCACAATTAGAGTTTTCAATTTAAGCTTTTTAGATTTAATGGGTTTGTTTACTTGCTATATATAGGGCATTTGACATGTAAATTAGGGGAATCAATTATTGAATTAGATCCAAACCCTATCGACCCTCTCCGTTTTTTTCTTAAACAACTATATGTTTCGCGGTGCGCCCTCTATAATATAACACATCGATGCTCCCTGTGTAATAGAACACACTGATATATTATAACACTCTTTATTTTGTCCAGTTTGTTAATCGTTGCTCCAAGCGTAATATAACGCACCGGCACGCCTCTTCCAAATAACAATGTTAAATCATTTCGGTGCATTTATCCTTACAAATTGCACCGTAATAATTTAAAATTATTTAAAAAAATAATTTTCCATGACGATGTTAAAAAATTAAACATCGAATGTATAATGTTCTAAACCCACATGTTACCAGAGCTTTTTTGGCTGAAAATTATTTGATATATTTGTAAAACATATTTAATGGCTTCTATATTGACTGTTACCAGTTGTATATTGATAAAAAAATGTCTCATGAGGTCTCAACTAACAAAAATATTGATCGACGCAATGATAGCACATAACAAAAACAGAGAAGGCAAGTTCTTTGTAAATTATTACAAAAATAATATATTTGAATTATATGTAAGTTTAAATAATATGTATTGCTTGGTGTGTGTCACGCAGAGCTACAACATGAAGAAAGTCGATAATATTATTTCTAATCTAAGTGGAGAAGAGCGTAAAAGCGTGATAGAAAAATTACAGAATGATGAATAAGGTGAATGAAAAAATACTATTCAATATGAGTTTTTTTTTTTTTTTTTTAATATACTTACTAATATTGGATAAAATGTTTCAAACAATCTATTAATTCATATATGCTTAATGTTCTATAGGGAGCAACAACGAAGGAAAATATCGATGTTGTTCTATGAAAAAAGAAATATAGAACATGTAAATGACGTGGAATTGGTCCTTAGCTCATCTGGAGTGGTGCTGGAGGTTAATGAAAGGGGGAAAGAGTTTTACAAAACTATGAGAGATTTATTGGAACGAAATTATAGACATATTTTCCACTTACAATACTAAATCAATCTAATTATTATAAGAACCAAATTATATCTAAATTACAGGAAGCATTTCCAAAGAAATGGTCAACGAGATATGTGAGACTTGAAGTAACAAAAACATACAACAACAAAAATGAATCATTCAAAAGGTAATATTCCTAATTGTATAAAATTATTTTCTAGTATTATATGTATATATTACTACAAACCATTTATTTATTAATATCGATTTTGTTATATTTAGTTTTCATATATCATTATAAAAATAGTTTATTACTTTTTCAGAAAGTTTATGAAAATCCTAAATGATCAACACGCTGATATGCGAAACATGCCAGTAGGAATGTCCAAGAAAGTGTATAAGGAGATAGTCAAAGAAATCAACATAATTGCATCACATGAGGAGCCATCTCAACAACAGCGTGCTTCAAATGTATGTAATCATGATTGATTTTGTACTTATAAAAAAGTAATTTAGCATTAAATATTAATTTTCAAGTATTTTCTTACAGAAAAGAAAACAAGATGGAACTCATTCAACACATAAAACATGACAAAAAAGTAGAAAATGATTGATTTCAAAGTTTGTGAGTAATTGTTAATATTTCCTTATAACAAATCAAGGTTTAATTTTTGTATATTTTAAGTTTATTTACAACAATCATCCTTGAATGTCTTCAAATAGGTGCTAACTTGCAAAGAACAGCCACCAGAAGAATTTATTGTCATTAGGTTAAATAAGGGTTGTGAGTATATGTTCACATATAAAAAATTAATTGTAGAATTTGTAGGTATGTATTTATTTATGTTGTTCTACATGCAGAAAACAAAGTATGGAACTATGTCAACAAAAGACTTGTTGCAACAAGGCATGAGACTTGGTTTTGAAACCATGTGCACAGTTTATGAGTCACTTCTTGTTATGCTACATTTCTATTCGATTTACATTGATGTATATTATTTATTTCAATTTTCATTGTTCTCACCAATGTAGATACACTCATTACACTTTAGTTTTATGTTTGCAGATGGAACTGCAAGATGAAGAAAAAAACAATTGATGAAATTAAGAAAAAATTCCTTCAAATAACCTAAGTCATGGAAGTATCTCAAGAACTAAAAGTAGCTCCAATGAATAATGATGATCAATTTGGATATTAATGCAACCTGTTGTATTTTTTCATATAACTTTCTGTGAAAATCAAACATTTTGTTTAATGTAAAGGACATAGTGTCCTAATTGAAAGACTAGGGGTTACCAATAAAAATCCCATTTTGTACGATAAAGAGCCTATTATTGATATGTAATAAAATAAATTTTAATTTATTCTATTGTATTATTTAATATCGTTGTGAAATGTTACACCACTCATTAAATATATAGATGATTAAATACTATAATGAAGAAATGTGAAATATAATAATTTAATAATTTAATCCAAACATCATATACAAATGCACTAATAAAATATTAATTTTTATGAATACTGTTATGAGATATATGTCGATTTTTAGATGAATAAAGGACTAAAAAAATTACAATAATTTCAATATCACAAGTTGATGTTTCCAAAAGAAAGAAAACCTCATTCAAAAAATTGGTGCGTCTATAACATAAAAATGCACCAGTGCATTATGTTATATAAAATCACTGTGACGAAATCTTATTGCATGCCCGATGCCTTTTAATAAAACGAGATAACCGATGAATTTATCTCTTCAAGCACCAATCCTATTTGAGATTAATGCCTCGGTGCATTATAATTCTTAACGCACTAGTGCCCAGTCCTACAAAATATTATTCCTAGCCTAATGCATTATGAAAACTAACAACACTAGTCCCTTTGTATAACTAACGCACTTGTGTGCTTGTACAAATGATACGCATAGACACTATAAGTTTAAAAAAGCACCGGCACAACAATTATTTTTTGTGTGCCCCAGTGTCATTCCTTAGAAGAATGCCCCAAATATTTTATATCTCTTAGCACCGGTGGAGTATATATTACACACTGGTATTATTTTCATTAAATGCCTTAATTCTTTTAGTTATGTATGCCACTCGGTGCTTTTATATATGTAGCACATTGGTGCTACTTGTTCCATTAAGCGCATCACAAAAAAAATCATTCGCTAGAACCTTCGCCCACCCAAATTTTTTCAGTTGTGATGAAGTTCCATTAAAATATCTGCTAAATAATTCACTATCCCAAATAGATGTTTTAACAAATGTTTCTTTGAGATTTTTTGCTAATTTTATAACACTCAAAACCTTCATTATAACCTCCACTAGAAGGTATTTTCCTTATAGTGGTTGCCCTGTGTAGCAAAGCCCTCTCCATGTTTTCTAGTAGGTCTTCTTCTTCTTGACAATGTGGTAAATTCATTTGCAGGGGAAACCAGATGAGCACACATGGTAACTGATTTAGGTTGTTGGGGCAGATTTGCATGGAAGTCTCTGAAAAAGTGTCCATATGCATGATAATGGCAACATAAATAAGGGACCTACTTTTAATCGATCGGCTGATCCCATATAATGTACTCACAACTTATAAGGATGTTTTCCAATAAGGGATTGGAAACATCTAGGTACACACATAACATGGAATAGGAGGTATATCTCCCTTTCTTTGTGATATCCAACATCATGATAAATTGCCCTAATTTACTACCAATGTGAGCTACGATATCTAAATCCTAGAATTTATGAGGAAGGGAGTATAACATGATCCCTACTAGAAGAAATGAGAATTTCCCCTCCTCCAAATTGAATCTTGGAACCCAAGGTTTCATGATAGAGACCAACCAAATTCATGAAATATGGGCCTCCTTGAAAGATGTGATCCATGTTGTCAACATTGTTTAATATTACAGTAAAAAATCATTTAGTTCCCAACTTTAGATCCATGTCTCCCTTGACCATCCAATTTTCATGCATCCAATTAATAAGAATTCACTCTAAGGGCCAAGGTCCCACAAATTTATAGATAATTGCATGCTCTTTCATATGCTCTAATATTGCACCCACTTTTTCAGGTGGGATTTCCAACAGAGAAGCTTCTTGGGTCTGTGGGAGGCACAATCCATCTAATTGTTCTACTTTGTCGGTTGGTTCCTAAGACAAATCATAGGGTTGTTGTTTGTTGGGGCCTACGGCTGCAGACACATTGGTTGGATGATTTTTGGTTGTGGAGCTAGATCCACACACTGGTTGCTGAGATGAACAATTGGCGATCATATTCCAGAATGAGGAGCCACCTCCTCTCCCCTATGGGGGTGCCCTATAGGCTGAATCATAGTTACATACTGAAATGTGCTTCAAACCCTAACATCAGAGAATTTTTGAGTATATGCACATATTTTTCACTATCATATGCCCTTGCTGCATTGATTCTAGTGCCTATAGTATTATTTTTTAATTTGTTAATGTATGTATTATTTTATTATTTTTAAATGTAATGGTATGTGACAACATCTCCCACATATTAAGTTGTATAGCACCTCTCAATCTAATTATTATAAGAACCAAATCATATGTAAATTACAGGAAGTGTTTCCAAAGAAATGGTCAATGAGATATGTGAGACTTGAAATAACAAAAACATACAACAACAAAAATGAATCATTCAAAAGGTAATATTCCGAATTGTATAAAATGATTTTCTAGTATTATATGTATATATTATTACAAACCATTTATTTATTAATATCGATTTTGTTATATTTAATTTTCATATATCATTATAAAAATAGTTTATTACTTTTTCATGAAGTTTATGAAAATCCTAAATGATCAACACGCTGATATGCGAAACATGCCAATAGGAATGTCCAAGAAAGTGTATAAGGAGATAGTCAAAGAAATTAGCATAATTGCATCACAGGAGGAGCCATCTCAACAACAACGTGCTTCAAATGTATGTAATCATGATTGACTTTGTACTTATAAAAAAATAATTTAGCATTAAATATTAATTTTCAAGTATTTTCTTACAGAAAAGAAAACAAGATGGAACTCATTCAACACATAAAACATGACAAGAAGGTAGAAAATGATTGATTTCAAAGTTTGTGAGTAATTGTTAATATTTCTTTATAACAACTCAAGGTTTCATTTTTGTATATTTTAAGCTTATTTACAACAATCATCCTTGAATGTCTTCAAATAGGTGCTAACTTACAAAGAACAACCATCAGAAGAATTTATTGTCATTGGGTTAAATAAGGGTTGTGAGTATATGTTCACATATAAAAAATTAATTGTAGAATTTGTGAGTATGTGTTTATTTATGTTGTTCTACATGCACAAAACAAAGTAAGGAACTACGCCAGCAAAAGACTTGTTGCAACAAGGCATGAGACTTCGTTTTGAAACCATGTGCACAGTTTATGAGTCACTTCTTGTTATGCTACATTTCTATTCGATTTACATTTATGTATATTATTTATTTCAATTTTCATTGTTCTCACCAATGTAGATACAATCATTACACTTTATTTTTATGTTTGCAGATGGAACTGCAAGATAAAGAAGAAAACAATTGATGAAATTAACAAAAAATTCCTCGAAATAACCTAAGTCATGGAAGTAGCTCGAGAACTGAAAGTAGCTCCAACAAATAATGATGATCGATTTGGATATTAATGCAACTTGTTGTATTTTTCAAATAATTGTCTATGAAAATCAAACATTTTGTTTAATGTAATGGACATAGTGTCCTAATTGAAAGACTAGGGGTTACCAATAACAATCCCATTTTGTATGATAAAGAGCCTCTTATTGATATATAATAAAATAAATTTTAATTTATTCTATTGTATTATCTAATGTCGTTGTGAAATGTTACACCACTCATTAAATATATGGATGATTAAATAGTATAAGGAAGAAATGTAAAATATAATAATTTAATCCAAATATCATATACAAATGCACTAATAAAATTTTAATTTTTATGAATACTGTTATAAGATATATGTCGATTTTTAGATGAATAAAGGATTAAAAAAATTACAATAATTTCAATATCACAGGTTGATGTTTCCAAAAAAGAGAAAACCTCATTAAAAAAACTGGTGCATCTATCACATAAAAATGCACCAGTGCATTATGTTATATAAAATCACTGTGACGACATCTTTTTGCATGCCCAGTACCTTTTAATAAAATGAGAAAACCGATGCATTTATCTCTTCAAGAACCGATCCTATTTGAGATTAACGCCTCGGTGCATTGTAATTCTTAACGCACTAGTGCTTTCATATAATTAACTCCCCAGTCCTACAAAATATTATTTCCAGCCTAGTGCATTATGAAAACTAACAACATCGGTCCCTTTGTATAACTAACGCACTTGGGCGCTTGTACAAATGATACGCATCAACGCTGTAAGTTTAAAAAGCACCGGCACAATAATTATTTGTTTTGTGCCCCGGTGTCATTCCTTAGAAGAACGCCCCAAATATTTTATATCTCTTAGCACCGATGGAGTATATATTACACACTAGTATTATTTTCATTCAACGCCTTAATGCTTTGAGTTATGTATGCCACTCGGTGCTTTTATATATGTAGCACATCAGTGCTACTTGTTCCATTACGCGCATCACAAAAAAAACATTCGCTAGAACCTCTGCCCACCCAAATTTTTTCAGCTGTGATGAAGTTCCATTAAAATATCTGCTAAATAATCCGCTATCCCAAATAGATGTTTTACAAATGTTTTTTTGAGATTTTTGCTAATTTTATAACACTTAAAACCTTCGTTATAACCTCCACTAGAAGGTATTTTCCATGTAGTGGTTGCCCTGTGTAGCAAAGCCCTCTCCATGTTTTCTAGCAGGTCTTCTTCTAATTGACAATGTGGTAAATTCATTTGCAGGGGAAGCTAGATGAGCACACATGGTAACTGATTCAGGTTGTTGGGGCAGATTTGCATGGAAGTCTCTGAACAAGTGTCCATATGCATGATAATGGCGACATAAATAAGGGACCTACCTTTAATCGATCGGCTGATCCCATATAATGTACTCACAACTTATAAGGATGTTTGCCAATAGGGGTTTGGAAACATCTAGGTACACACATAACATGGAATAGGAGGTATATCTCCCTTTCTTTGTGATATCCGACATCATGATAAATTGCCTTAATTTATTACCAATGTGAGCTAAGATATCTAAATCCTAGAATTTATGAGGAAGGGAGTATAACATGATCCATACTGGAAGAAAGGAGAATTCCCCCTCCTCCAGATTGAATCTTGGAACCCAAGGTTTCATGATAGAGACCAACCAAATTCATGAAATATGGGCCTCCCTGAAAGATGTGATCCCTGTTATCAACATTGTTGAATATTACAGTAAAAAATCATTTAGTTCCCAACTTCAGATCCATGTCTCCCTTTGCCATCCAATTTTCACGCATCTAGTTAATAAGAAGTCACTCTAAGGTCCAAGGTCCCACAAATTTATAGATAATTGCATGCTCTTTCATATGCTCTAATATTGCACCCACTTTTTCAAGTGGGATTTGCAACAAAGAATCTTCTTGGGTCTGTGGGAGGTACAATCCATTTGGTTGTTCTGCTTTGCCGGTGGGTTCCTAAGATGAACCATAGGGTTGTTGTTTGTTGGGGCCTATGGTTGCAGACACATTAGTTGGATGATTTTTGGTTGTGGAGCTAGATCCACACACTGGTTGCTGAGGTGAACAATTGGCGATCACATTCCAGAATGAGGAGCCACCTCCTCCCCCTATGGGGGTGCCATGGAGGTTGAGTCATAGTTACATACTAAAATGCGCTTACAAACCTTAACATCAAAGAACGTTTTGAGTATATGCACATATTTGTCACTATCATATACCTTTGCTGCATTGATTTTGGTGCCTGTAGTATTATTTTTTAATTTGTTAATGTATGTATTATTTTATTATTTTTAAATGTAATGGCATGTGACAACATCTCCCACATATTGAGTTGTATAGCACCTCTCAAGGCAAAAAATATTGTTAATTATATTAATTATAAAAAGAATTAATATATGGGTTAAACACATATACATAAATAAATAAAAATAAAAAATGTAATAAGAAAAATATTGTAAAGAAACTATAAGTAATAAGAGTTCAATTTCATGAATAAAAGACAAATCAAAACCAAATATAACATGTGGGCATGACAATTTTTTTATTTAAATTGAAAAGTAAAAAAGGCATAACTAGCTTTTAGATAAAACTGAAACCTCTATTCCTAATTACTAATAAAAATATTCGATGGAGGTTAATGTATGATAGGGAGATGTTGTTCCTAATGTTACATTTAAAAATAATAAAATAATACTTTACATTCACAAATTAAAAATAGTAGCAACAAAAAAGCAATCAACATAGGTCATAAATAAAAAACTTTAATTTCCATCTTAATTTTACATCAAATTTATATAGAGAGATAACATAATTGAAAGTATAAAATAATGTCAATTAGGGTTATCCTAAGTGGTTAGGAGGAAGCAATGGAATTCTCCCTACCCAAGTTTAATTCTCACGAGAATGTTGATAATATTACTTTTTTAGTGGAATATATAGCATTATAATTGTAAAAGAAATAGTATGAGAGAAAAAAAATAGCATGAGAGAGATACGTAATTGCTTCACTACTTAATATGCAGTGCACAGATGATATATAAAAATAATATTATATGTTGTGTAATTCATGTATATTTAGTTGACATATAATATTTAAAACAAAAATATATTACTCATATGGAATGTACAACAGTATACATGTGAAAAAAAATTACTTTTTTAGTATGTGAGAAATACATAATTTCTTCACTACTTATAATGGGGTTGATAGATGGCATATAAAAATAATAGTATACGATGTGTAACTCATTATTGCACCGAGAGGTGCTCTCCAGCCTACTATGGAAAAGATTTCATAATGTCTTGTTATGTTATGTTATGTGATCTAAACATTTTTACTAGTGGCTTTCCGACTTCAGTTTTTGACAATCCATGGTTTTTCTCATGGAATTCATATATAATATAGCCTATTTAAAGGTATAAATTTCCAATGAATTTTCCTTTTTTCCGAAGGGAAATATTTGGTTAAGGTTTTAAGCACTATTTATTTTCACAGTATCCCCGCCCAAAATGAGTTGTGTAAAATGTATACCCTATTTACTTGGTATCGAGTTCAACCACCAATTAGTATTTAATTATTTTTAGGTTTGGAATTAGCTTAAATATTTTACCTACATGAAATGAGACTTAATGCCAAAGACATATATGAAACTAAATCGAAGTGACATGATGTCATGTTCATCTTATGTGTTGCAAAACCTATGGGAGCCATTACCTTATATTTATCTCGTCTAATTCAAGGAAGGAAAAAATGAGGCAGAGCACTTGGGATCAATAACTGGGTGTCTAGTCATTGTTTTATTGTTGATAGTGGGAATCGTTGTCCATTGCAAGAAATCCAGAAGAAAAGAGAGTAGCATATTGTATATAGGTCAGGAAATATCTTGAATCTCACAATTTTTAATATGAAACAAAGTAGAAGTGGTCCCTAGAATTGGAGCAATCTATGACTCTTCTAGTTTAACTCTGTTGGATAAAGTGCGGGGAGCTCAATGGTTATAGTTTCGAATACAACAAAGCTCCATGTCTTTACTCTAGCGGAGATACTAGCAACTACACAAAACTTTCGTCAAAAGATTGGGCAAGGTTTGGATCTGTATTCTTTAGAAAATCAAAACTGTAGGATATAGCAATAATATTTGTTTGTTATCCAAACAAATAGTTAAGGATTTCTTGAATGAGGTAATTCTAATAAGATCAAAGCATGTAGTATGGCTCAATCTTTGGATTCAATTTAATAATGTTTTGGACTCATAAAATAATAATTAAAAATTATGTATGAACATGCTAATGTTCTTTCTACAGTCCATTGTAAGAACTTGGTGTCTTTACTCGATTATTGTAATGAACAGAGAGAACTTATGCTTATCTCTGGGAGCATGTCCGAAGGGTTCTTATGGTAACACCTTTATGGTAATATTGCTTAATGCATGTTTGATTAAGTTGGCAGATCTAAAATTCCAAATAGACAAAGTAATGAAATACTTTTTGGTGGATGATTTTGTTCCCATGTCCCGGTTCTAAATTAAATTGGAAAAATAGGCTCAAAATATCCTTATATGTAGCATAGGGCAACACTTTTCTTAAAGTAAATTCATGAACAATATATTTTTGTGATTTATTGATTACCATATTTCTCACATGACCAATGAATTTTTTTGAAGGGCTCATATGATCCCTAAGGTAATTCGCGGGGATGTCAAGACTACCAAAATCCTTCTAGAAAACAATATGAATGGAAAAATTGTTGATTCCGATATGTCAAGGTTGACAACTAATGGGGATTCTTCTCATGTTACCACTATGGTGAAAGGAACATCAGGACACCTTAATCCAACATAAACCATAGATATAACCCTTTCCATTACTTTTACTGAGGAATTGAATTAATTATTAACTTCTTGTTTTTACTCAGTTATTGTAATGAATCAAGGGAACTTATGCTTATCTACAAGCAAATGTACGGAGTAAACATTATTTAAAGGCATGTTTGGTTGAGTTGGTGGACATACAATGCTAAATACACAAAGTAATGAAATCTTTGTTGGTGGTTGATTTTGTTCTTAGGTTCTAGTTAGGATCTTAACTAAATTGGAAAACTAGGCTCAAAATAGGTTTAGATGTAGCACAAGGTAACAATTTTCTTAAAGTAATTTCATGGAAAAATATTTTTGTGATCCATGATTACCATATTTCTCATCTGAGCAATGATTTATGTTTAAGGGATGGAATACCCAAGGTAATTCACAGGGATGTCAATACTGCCAACATCCTTCTAGATAATAATATGAATGGAAAATTCATTGATTTCGGTATTTCAAGGTTGAAAAATGACAAGGATGTTTCTCATTTTACCATTATGGTGAAAGGAACAATGGGATACCTTGATCCAATGTAAACCATAGTTATAACCCTTTGCATTACTTCTACTGAGGAATTGTATTAATTATTAAGGGTAGTTTCATTTTCGTTTACAATGTAGTTAGAAAACTCAATACCTTTTGGACATTTTCTCATACAGTTATTTCCACACTCAAATGTTGACAAAGAAGAGTGATGTATATATTTTTAGAGTTGTATTGTTAGAGCTCATATGCGGAAAACCATGTACACATGCCTAGTGCAAGTGAGGTAGTGGCAGAGTTAAGAGGAGTTATTATACTTGAATTTGATCATCCAATATTTGACAATGATTGGTTATTCGAATTTTGGCCCTATCTATTCATGGGTGGATAATATGAAATGGGATGACACTAGCTCCAACCTATATAAATTCGGAAGATAACTTAAGCCATTCAATAGTTTGAGTGAGTAACGGAAGTCAAACTCAACATTGATAATTTCTTCTCATACAAATGTATGTTTTCATAGCATTAATGAGGGATTTAAAACTACATTATCTAACTATTAGATGTTTTGGAGTTTTTGGCCGAAAACTAGTGAATTTTTTTTTATCAAATCTTCATCTTCGTTGTTTAAACTAGGATTTTTATTACATATTTGAATTCAACTCCCTGAAAAACACTTGAGGTACTCAAAGTTCATTACTCAAAATTTTGATTCCAACAAATCTTGTCATATTCTGGGTAAATTTGATTAGAAAATATACTAGAAAACCCTCCAAAACATCCAATTGATAGGCTACATCATTTAAAAGCACTGCCACAAATTCAGTGCCACAATATATAAACATATATTATAATTTTTTTTGTCAAGTTGTCTCATTTCTCCATAGATTACATCAGGCTTGACCTGTGGATTGAGAAATCGTGACCCAGGGGCACCTAAGTCATCAAAATCACCAAGGGATCACACCTAACTTGGTCCACACCAACCCTTAACATGGTTGGATTTTTTCCAACGGAGTTTCAAACCAGTGACCTTCACATCACAGAGTGACTTAACAATACACCCCATCATTTTCTATTCTACGCGCTATGGGAATATTATAATTTTTTGAATATATATATAGAGAGAGAGAGATATATATAATTCTTCTGAATATAAAATGGAGAGAAATTTATGCACACACATCATAATAACTATAATAAAAATTAATAATTAAACCAACCTATCCATCTTAACTCCAAATCTACCAAGCGCCAAGAAGGATCAAATCTCTTGAGGTGCAGAGCTCTTTTAGAGTGAAAAGAGATTTGATCTCTCTCTCTACGCTTGGTAGATCTAGAGTTAAAAATGGATCTAGGATGGTATATTTAGCTGAGATATAATATTTAAAAAATATATATATATATTAATAACAAAAAATTGATGTCAGCCATACATAAATAAATAACATCATTTTACATCAACTTTGTATAGAGAATAATAAAATTTTAATAAATAAATATTTCAATGTCAACTTTGTATATATTATCAAAAAATGAGTAAAAACTAAAAAAAAATCTTATAGTTAAAACATTTTATTAATGTTAGCTAATAAATAGCATAGATCTATCATAACTCCATATATACCAAGAGTCCAAAAGAATCAAACCTTTCGAGGTACAATCATTCCTCAAGTTTTTCACTCAAAAAGATGTTTACATCTTGAGAGATTTAATCCCTCTTGACATTTGGAAGATCTATGTTGGTTCTTAATTAAATTACAACTCTTAAAACCTTTTTTTGAAATTAGTATGCTAATCAACATAATTAATAATTAAAATTTAAAATAAATTTTTTTTCTAAGACTAATTCTATTAAAAGGAAATGAAAATAAGGTTACAAAGAGGTAGAGGCCTCAGACTAGAGCAATTGAATGCATCCAGGAGAACAGAGTTGTCCCATACTTGGGAAAAAATAGATACAGTGATACACAAACCATTCATAGAAGACTGACAACTACCGGAATGCCTTGGTGCAGAGATAGAGTAATCCCCTTGAAACAGTGAAAACCAAACACCTATAGATAACAAAACTGTACATGTTAACCGGGAAACGATGTACTGCTGAGCCAAAAAGACATAAAACCAGACTACCAAACCCCATGAGCAGAACCAGAATATTAAAATTCCGAGCCACAAAGACAT
Organism: Pinus tabuliformis; assembly: GCA_031772625.1. Classification (NCBI taxonomy): domain Eukaryota; kingdom Viridiplantae; phylum Streptophyta; class Pinopsida; order Pinales; family Pinaceae; genus Pinus; species Pinus tabuliformis. The sequence continues at coordinate 374,455,125 of CM062815.1, read as the reverse complement.
AGAACCAGATTGTCGGACCGCCGATACAAAGCCAGAACATCAAAAACAGAAGAGACCAAACCTGACCCGTGACCAAAGGAAAACTCTGAGCAGCCAAGAAGGAAACCAGGTGGCATCACATGGGGACATCCTGATCCAGCGACTCCTCGATGACAGGGCATGCATTGCCATACCAGAAAACACCATCACGTTCCACATCATCCACACTGCTGCCATCTGGAGGAAACGACTCAGGACGGATACCACTGGAGCTGCCAGCAAAGGCCACCGAGACTTTGACTTCATTTGGCATGCCACTAGGTGGCTGAGAAGCGCTTGGAATACCTCCCTCACCATGCATGTCGCCACGCCTTTCCACCTTATCTTCATCTGTAGAATTCTGCCCAGAACCAAGGCTATCCACAACTTTGAGACCACCCTGAGGATGCTCTGCCACTGTACTCGCCGGAGGTTGAATCTGAGCTTCTTCCTCAGAGAAAATTATGGTGATATTAGCCGTAATGATGGGCTTATTCAAGCTACTCTGAAATTTAAAGTGAGTCGATTGAAAAGCATTATGCGGGAAGGGTTTTCGAGCAGGGCTGGACGAGGGTGAATTCGCTTGGGAAGAAGGCGGAGAGACAGGGGGTAGAGGCTGATCCACAGAATGAGCAGCTTGATGCTTCGCATGACCACCACGGCTTCCGCCATGACGGCTTCTCATACGATGCCTGACCATGGTTAAACGGCAAGGGGAGAGCACAGAAGCACAAAGAACTTTCGGAGAATGTCTGGTCTGCGCAACAGGAATATTAGGAAGACTCAGTGAGAAAGACAGAGAGTGGGAGATAAACGTCCCAAGCCCAAAATTAGGAGCAACCAGGAGCCGGCATTCAACTCATGAGACCGAACTACTGCAAAGGAAATCTGCATAAGGCAAGCAGAGAATATGAGATAGGGTGCATGCAATGGGATTAGAGATCGAGAACTCCATGTTAAAACCAACTCCTTCAATGTCTCGACGGATGTGAGCATTAATATCAACCTACAGACAGACCTGCTCACACCTAATGTGAGCCATCATGAGCCAGGTAAGGATGTGGAGAATAGCGCTGGCCAGTAGCTGGCATGGCCAAGTTCCATCGCTCATAAATATCCTCATTAATGTATTCTGAAATCACCCGCATTCGGGTATTAAAATTTAAAATATTATAAACAAGCTTGTAATGATTTAAAATGCAAAAATAGCATTATGCCCATAGGCATGCTTTTTCAAAATAGCCCTTCCAAGATTTTAGTTTAATTATTAATAATTATTAGTTGGATGTTAGAGATTTAACCTCCATGGGATATGTAGAAATATTTATAGTAGCATTCACTGATCAAGGGTTAGTATTTATCTCCAATTTAGTTATGCTCTTTTAATAAACTTATCACAAATTAATTAGTTGACGTGTCATATTGGGCATGTGGTATTGATAAGCCATGATATTGTAACAAAAGTTAATCTCCATTGAAAAGTGGGAGAAAATCTCCATGGTTAAGAATATTGTTTAACTTATATATTGATTCTTTTTATAGTTAATAATAATAATAATTTAAAACAAGGTTATAATTTAGTTAATTTTTATGATTTTTTTAATTTAGGCAATGTGAGATGCATCATGGGATAATTTTTTTGATGCTTGTCATGGATTGATGCCTATCAGAGTTTACCAACCATTTAATTTATATGGTCGCACTAGTATATTATTATACCAACACAGATCCATCTTAACTTTGGATCTACCAAGGGCCAAAGGATCAAATCTCTAAAGACACAAACCTATTTTTGAGTGCAAAACTTGAGGAAAGATTTTCACCTCAAGATATTTGATTCTCTTGGGCCCTTGGTAGCTCTTCAAGCTCCAAAGTTATGATGTATGTATGTTATTTTTTAACAAACACTAATAAAATGTTTTAACTATAATTTCTTTTTCATTCATTTTATGTAATAGATATATATATATATATATATATATATATATATATAAGTTATTAATACTATTAAAAATGTTTCATATCAAATAGTGAAGGAATATATTGAAGGGAAAATAGCTCTCTCTCTTTCTCTTTCTATATATATATTTGATGTTAAAATATTTTACTCACCATTTATATTGAAATATTTGATTTATCACACCCAATAAACGTTTTTTGGCTAGTAATAATTTCTAAATATTATATACCTTTTTTGTATGAATTATAACAAGTAGTATTCATAATCACAACAGAGTTTAAATAGAGTACATCAAAATCATATCCAAAACCCCCCAGCAATACAAAAGAATTTAAAAAACCTGATCGCCTGTGCATTACAAATCCAATTTAGCAGAAGATGTTGAACATTGCAACAATTTCCAAAACTATAAACCATACAAAAATTGTATACATGACAACCTCAACATTAATACAACCATTGTTCTAGGATAATTGCATCGAGAAGGAGAAATAATAAATCTTTTTAGTGAAAGAAAGGGAGAACCAACTAGTGAAAGATATTACACTCACGTCGGGCCTAGTTTCCATCTTTCACAATAGTCTCTTCAAAAGAAACTGAGTAAAACCTTTGTTCGATACGACCATTAAGATGTATGCATAAGACACATGAAAACATGAAGGGCCAAAGTTGTGATATCAACAGGAGGAGATACTTAGCAATAATTTTAAACAATGAACCAATATGCATATTTATAATGCAAAATGGCTAACTACACTCCTTGTGACTAATACACTCCTCGTTAGCTAGAGGAAACAATTCCATAATTCATAGCACAAAAAATCCAAGAAGAACTATTTTACAAAGTGTGTGTGGGACAATAACAACCTAGAAAAGAACTATAAGCATTAAAACATAGAGTTGTCCACAAAAACAAGAGAAGGTATAATACTCCACAGAGAAGCATTGAAATGGTCTCACCAACAAAACAATGAGAACCATAACCATCCAACTCTGAAGCAAAAACAAAGTACTCATAGCAAAAGTCCCTCCAAATTTCACAGAAACAACAAAATTCTAATGTGACCATTGAAATATCCATAAGAAGAGTAGCAAGGGACTAAAGAATGCATGCCAAAAATTTATAGCAAAACTTCATGAATCCCACCATCGCTAATCTTGATCAGAAGAAATTATATTGGGAGCCTTCCCACTATCAACCAAAGGATCGGTAAGGTCACTAGAGGTAAAATCGATTACCAAGAAGCCTTCTACATGATCCAAGTGAAATTCTACATTATCCAAACAAAACCTTTCATTGTGAAGCATATGTTTGATATCATCGAGTGAGGAGAATATATTATAGTTATCCACTTGTTTATCTTTAAAGATAAGACATAGTAGGGTAGCCATTTTCTAGTGTAAGGACATCAAATTCATAAAATGAAGCCTTATTTTCCTAAACCTGCCATCGTCTGGAACCCATTTCATATTTTCCCCCCACCAACTCAGAGACTGAGTGACAAGGCTGGTACCCTATCTCTTTATTTTCCAACTGTAAAATTTCCTTCCTAACTTCTAGTAGAAGAACATCAAAGAATGTAGGAATGGATTCATAGGAAAGAGGTTAACTCATTTTAATTCCTACATTGCCTTTGCCACCCATCCTACTACACATTCTTTGCCTAGGAGGCATGATCATTGTTCACAACTACCAAGGAACACTGAGAACAAGAACTTGAAGAAACTATGTGTATAAAGCCAGAAAAGGGATGAGATACAACATACTGAACACCTAACCTAAGAACTACTAAGTCATCACCTAAATTCCACCCCATAGGAGTGAATTCGAGGAAATTCTCAAGCTCCCCACAATTCAAAAACATGAAACAACCCAACCACAAATAATGAAAATCCTTGATACCTGGACTTGATACAAAGGAACTATGACAATATCTAGAACCCTTGGCACTTCCAACTAACACTAGACTTTGAATGATTTGAGAAAATTGAAATGGAACAATTAAACTAGAACCGAGAACATAAGGCGTAGACACTAGACCCTTAGTGAATGATGAGCCCCAATTTTTGGTACAATTTGGGCTTATATTGGCCTACTTACCTTGCTCAACCATTCATCTTTTACCACTTATGCATTCATTTCTTAGTATATTCGTGTTGTTTGTAGGAAGAAGGGCAGGCATTATATCTATGTGACTAATACATGATGATTTCAGGTTCTTGGCATTAAAGAGAGCAAAAGACCACGCAAAAGGAGACAAGGAGACAGCAAAGGAGACATTGCGGGTTCATAGGGAGGTTGTCCACAGTCTTGATGACCCTCCTCGTGATTTTCACCTTAACTCCGAGCTCTAACAGCTCTCCCCACCGAGCTTAAAGGCAGCCAACACGTTCTACAGGATCAACAGTTTTACAGCAGTTTGACTATCAGTTGGACAGCCAAGCTCCACGAATGGAGGAAGCCAGCTTGATCTTCATTTTGTATAAATATGAAGGCCGTAGCCTTTGTTAGGATTGTTTTGAACTTTTGGACTGATATTGTAATTTTTGAGCATAGCTCGGTGTTTGTTTTTGTAAGCCAGTTTTGGCATGACATTAGACTTTTGATTATGAATAAAGGCAAGCAGATTTGGATCTAATTCTGAGCTTTTAAGGGAGCTATAGCTCTCAGGTTAGGGCCCAACCTGAGAGCAATAGATCTCCTCTTCTTGTAGTGTTATTTACCTTTCTTTCCAGCATTTTGTTTCCTTGTCTTGATATGCATTTCAAAGAACACAGGTTGCTGATTTGATTTCTTTAATAAGATTGAGTAGGATTAGCTTATGGTTAAATTACTTTCAGTTGCTTAGATTCGGATAGGAGGTTTGTAATCCACTGGAGCTCCAAGAAAAGGTTGTTAGTGCCTCCACTGCCATCTCTATTTAGGGATTGGAGCGCAGTCCATACCAACCACCAAAAAAAAACGCAGTCTTTTCTACTTTTATGCAAGCTGCAACACAGTCGGTTTAATCATGGATCCTTCCATGCATTTTGCTCTTGAGCCATACTTCGTCATTACAATTCCATGCACGAATTTTCTTCATGATTTACATCGTTTTTCATTGGTTTAATAGCACAGGTAGCACTGGTTAATGAATTCTCGTTTTTGGTGCAAGACATAAGTCATTTGTTTTATTTACACTGCTCCATATCATTCTACTTCCTTCTTCTTCTTCTTAACCTCTCCTCAAGCCACCTACTCGACCTCTGTTCAGCTCGTTCACCTTCCAACTCTTCCATTGCCCACGTAGCTTCATCTTTTTGACCTTTCGTTGATCCCATCCTTCTATCCACCAACCACTTCGTGCACTCTTTCTCCATCCTGGTTCTCTGCCCCTGAGTCATCACAAGCTCCATCTCTACCTTACCTACCCACCCATACTATTCCATCACTTCACCATCACCCAAAACTTCCACTTACAGCACATCCTGTAGAAGTTAGCAGATTTCCTGTAGAATTCTTTAGTTTCCTGTAGGATCCCCTGCAGACATCCTGTAGAAGCCTGCAAACTTGGTTGCCGAGCATCCGAACGTTGTAGACCTCTATGGACTAATGCTAGGGATCCTCTGGGACCTCTCCTAGCCCTCATGACCTTTCCCAAGCTTTCTCTCCCTTCGCACCACCTCTGCACAGCCAAACCCTAATAAGAAACAAATTCATAATCACTCCATCCACTTAAGCAAAAATACAAAAACAATGTTCTTTTTCATAGAAGTAGTTTGAGTTCATGCATTTCACATCATTAGAAGTAATGGCATCATTTGTAGACATTTGCACTCTCACTATTGCACCATAGAGGTTAAACTAGTCAGATTAGGGTTTACTAGGGTTTCCATGTTTTGGTTGGCTTTCAGCTCATTTTTGCAAAATAGATTAATTTCCTTTGAGATAGCCTTCGTCCATCATTTAGAAAGCTTCTTCTGAGAGCATATAGAAGTTGGCTTGAGCCCTAGCGGACTTGTGCTAGCTGACCAAGTGACAGCTGCGACAAGAGCTAGTACTTGTGCATACAGCACCGTCGCTTCCAAGTTTGTACGAACTACCGGGTTGATAAAATTAGAGATAGGAAGCCCCAGGAGTTGTAGCATTATTGCTACAATACTGGAGCCCACCAGTGAAACAAAGCGCAAAGATGACAATTCAAAATAACCCAAATAACCACAGACTCTCTCAGAGATTGGGACCCTAGCAAACATCATAATTGAGAATCTACCCTCAAAAAACTAAGCAAGTAACATAAAAGAAAAAACTTGCCAAAACTAAAACCCCAACCAGCAGATCAGGAATGATTTCCTCAACAAATTTTAATAGACTTACCACAACAATAAGGCATAACTATTCACATACCAACAGACATAACATTTTACTATGCCTCTCCTTAAAGCGGAAACTAGAACAAAATCTTACTAGCTGAAAATAGATAAAGGAGGACGAGGAGCAACCCTTACCTCCCTTCACACATACCTTGTACTGCAACCTAACAAACATCATAACTACCAATTTAAATCGACAGATCCACATGTTATCCTTCGCTTGCTCCACAACCAACCTATGCCATGCCATTACAAGGACAAGACATCTAGGAGGATGGCACACTTTCCAAAGAGGTCATGATATCCAAAATAACACCCCCATCGGGATATTAAATATTATATATCAACTCTATATTAATAATGGAATAAACTACACATCTCCATAATGAAAAGTGAAAATATAAGAAATGTTTATATATGTGTGTGTGTGGTTCATGAACTCCAGAGATCGATGGTTGTTGTGTTCACGAAAATATCTACACCAAATAGACCTACCTGAAAAGATCACTTCCTACGAGCTCAACTAAGGAGCATGACCCAAGAGTGTCTAGAGAAATTAAACCTGTAACTTCTCAATCGCAGAAATGCTTTAACTACGAAAACTCAACTAATTGAGCTAACCCTCAAAGATTTTTATTTAAAATATGTATCTTCCTCATATAAAAAAATAAATCAAATTATTTTTACATTTAATTACTTTATATCTATAAAAAATTAACATAACATTAATTTTATTATTATTATTATTTTTCATTTATTAAAAACTGTAAAAAATGATGAAAACCATTTTCATAAAATCTTAATAAAAAACTATAACTTGTTCGATAAATGCACAATTATGTTGCTTCCCACCCTTTCATGAGGAGGAATATATCATTGAAGGTGATTCAGTGTTAGTTTAAGTGTGAATATAGAGGTAACATCATTTCATGGGTTTGGGCAAAGCCAATTTTGCAAGAATGTATTTCTAAAAAGGTGCTAGGCAGTATTAGTTCTTCCTTTTCAGCTAAATTGGTTTTTCTTTTTCAATTTTCAGCTAAATTGGTTTTTTTTTTTTCACTTTTCAGCTAATTTGGCTTCCTTCTTTCCATTTGCCTGCACGTAAGTTGAAATATACATCAGCGATTTGCGTCAAGTTTTTTTCAAAGGTTTTCGCTTGAAGATATATAAGAATTTTATTTTATTAATGGAAATTTTTAATATTATTTAGTTGCTTTTGAGTAAGAGGTCTATTTTTGTTCTTTACCTATTTGATTTTTTTAATTAAGGTTTTTTATGTGGTTTATCAATATTGGTATTAGGTTGTTGGAATTATGACACAGGTTTGGAACAGGTTTGGCTCTATGGCATAAGTGTTGTCCTTGATGGCAACTCACTCAAATGGCAGATCATAGTTCAGGCTCTCAGAATGAAAGAAAATGAGGTATACGCAGGTTCATTGTAACAAAGTCGTGTATACACGTGGGTGTACCAATCAAAAGGCGTGTATATGTATGCACGCACTTTCATGCAAAGAAAAGCAAGTACATGTGGGAAAACTTATGGTTGGTCCATGATATTTAGTCCGATATATTTGAACCTATGGTTTTGGTCCTTGGTATTGCATTTAAAAGTGTTGAACCCAAGTATTGGGTCCCTAGTATTAGTTCTCAATGGTTTTGGACCATGGTTTGAGTAAGGCCTAAGACTATAAAAAGGGAAGGAGATCATTTGGCAAGGGAATTAACTTATGTGTTGAATATCTTGAGAGGAGAAGAATCTAGAATATTGGTGTGGTTGGTGAATTACAGCTGGATCTAAATCAAGGAGGAACCTGAGCATTACACGATGGTTAAGATCTATTGATGGGTCGAGATCTCAAGGCTTAAATATTAGTATCATTGTGTGATTTTGATCTATTATATTTGGCGCATGATTAGATCTATAAATCTGATAATCTGGGTATAACTGATGTATGATTAAATAAAAGGATAAATTATCTTTTATAGATCTGTACGCAGGTTCGACACAGTGGAGGCATGTATACACGCAAGTTAAGCAAGTGAAGACTGCGTATACGGTGGATGGCTTTGGCATATCTACGTACGTATGCAGGTTTCTATTGGTGAAGTAGCGTATGTCTCTTGAAATATGTTTTAGATGCTATTGTTTATTGCTGTAGTATTCTGGGTTCAGAATTGGTGTCTCGTTACTGGTACTGTTTTTCTGATTACAGCATTCTAAGAAGTTATTGGTTGATTCAGTATTTGTACAAAGGAGATTGGTTATTGCAGATCTACTTGATGGTTGATTGATATTCATGGATCTAGTCTAAAAATTTATGAAACGTGGTCCCTGGAAGAAATGAGAAGGTTGAAGCCTTATGTAGGTCAGCACCTACGTACTAGTACCTCAGCTAGTACAAGCGCTAAGGGGGTTGTATCTCCCTTCCAGGAGAAGCCGGAGAACGAGAGAAGGTTGTAGCCTTCTGCAGGTTGAAGCCTGTGTGCTGGTATAAGATTGCACCAGTACAAAATCATTGTAAAAAGAAGCTTCTAATTGATAGAAGATAGAGACATATTGCAGTAGGTAGTTTTCACCCACATTGGGTTTCCACCTTATATCTTGTGTTCTTTTGTGTGACTGTCTGCTCTACTTTTCTGTTCCTGCTTACTGTTATATGGTTCTGGCACATAGATTAATGATCAACATCTGAAGAATAAATTAAATTCTAAGTGTGGAAGTTATATGCGAGTTTCATTAGTCAGAGTTGCATATACACGCTGTTTTAATTAACTAAAGTAGCGTATACAAATATTTGTATAAATTGAAAAAGAATTTGACTTAATAATATTGATTCACCCCCCCCTCAGTATTATTTTCAATAATTGGTGTCAGAGCAGGTCCTTAGGAGAAGCTTGATCGCTTGAAAGAAGATCTATCATCATGAGCAACTACGAAAAAGAAGCATCAATCAGGCCACCAATTTTTGATGGGAGTAACTTCGTCTATTGGAAGGTAAGAATCACTGCCTATCTTCAATCTCTTGGTAGAGAAGTTTGGGATATTGTGGAAACAGGATACACATTTCCTTTAGCAACTCCTACAGATACAGTTGGTAAGAAGCAGTATGAAACAAATGCAAAGGCTGTCAATACCCTTTTAGGGAGTCTATGTCAATCAGAATTCGTCAAGGTTATGCAGCTCAAAACCACAAAATAAATATGGGACAAGATCATTCTGAGCTATGAAGGAGATGATCAGGTAAAACGAGAAAAACTTCAAACACTCAAAATTCAGTATGGAAATCTCAGAATGTACAATGATGAAAGCATGGCTAACTATTTCCTTCATATAGATGAGATTGTTAATTGTATGAAAAACTTGGGAAAATTGTTGAAAGTATTGATGTAGTGGTTGATGAAGAAGGAAACACTCATAGGCATGTAAAATCTGAAGATTTTGAAGATAATGAGGACTATGCATCAACATCAAATCATATTCATGATGAAGAAGAAACCCATGAGGCACCAGAAGAACAGATACGAATAGAAGAAAAGACTCCATCAATGTATGTTCAGAAGAATCATCCAGAATCTCAAATTTTAGGGCAAAAAGAGGCAGGCGTACAGACAAGAAGAACCATTTCAGAAGCTTCAAGCTATCTAGCATTGCTCTCCTCCACTGAACCACAAAATGTAAGAGAGGCATGAAAAGATGAATTCTGAGTCAAGGCCATGGAGGAAGAACTTGAGAAAATTGAAAAGAATAACACTTGGGAGTTGGTTCCTAGACCAAAAGATAAGAATGTCATTGGAACAAAATGGATATTCAAAAATAAGTTGAATGAAAATGGAGATGTGATTAGAAACAAGGCCACACTTGTTTGCAAAGGGTATGCTCAACAAGAAGGGAAAGACTCTGAAGAAAATTTTGCACTAGTTGCTAGACTTGAGGCCATAAGAATGTTCCTTGCTCTTTCTAGCTTTTAGAAGTTCAAAGTATTTCAAATGGATGTGAAGTCTGCCTTCCTAAATGGAGACATGGATGAAGAAGTATATATTGAACAACCAGATGGGTTTATTCTTGGAAATGATCCGAAACTTGTATGCAGACTCAAAAAGGCTCTCTATGGCCTTAAACAGGCTCCAAGGGCTTGGTATTATCGGTTGGATAAGTACCTCCATCAACAAGGTTTTATAAAAGGATCAACTGATATCAGTCTACATATAAAAATTGACAATGATAAGTTGCTAATACTTGTTGTGTATGTTGATGATATCATCTTTGGTAGCAATGAAGAAGACATGAGTCAAAATTTTGCCTTGGTGATGCAGAAAGAGTTTGAAATGTTCATGCTTGGTGAGCTCACATATTTTCTTGGTTTACAAGTTCAACAAAACAAAGATGGAATTTTTCTATCACAAACCAAGTATCTCAAGCAGATCTTGAAGAAATATGGGATGGAGGATTTGAAACCAGTATGTACCCCTATGGTGACAGGATGCAGCCTCAGCGCAAATGATGAATCAGCAGCAGTACATCAACCAACCTATAGATCCATGATTGGTAGTCTACTCTATCTAACAGGTACCTGACCAGACATTATGCATGCAGTGGGAATAGTTGGAAGGTTTCAGGCAAATCCAAAGGAAACTCATCTTCAGGCAGTTAAGAGAATTTTCAAGTATCTTCAAGGAACTCAAAACTATGGCTTATGGTATCCTAGAGGTACAAATCTCAGACTTCATGCATATACAGATGCGGATTGGGCAGGAAGCATGGATGACAGAAAAATCACTAGTGGTAGTGCATTCTTCATGGGTCATAGATTATTATCATGGTTCAGCAAGAAACAAAGTTCTATTGCATTATCTACAGCTGAAGCAGAATATGTAGCTGCTGCATCTTGCTGCACACAACTCCTTTGGATGATGCAAACATTGCAATACCTTCAAATCACTTGTACTGAACCTATCTCCATTTTTTGTGATAATACAAGGGCAATCAATATTTCAAAGAATCTTGTCTTGAATTCAAAGACTAAGCACATACCGATCAAGTATCATTTTCTCTGGGAACAAGTGCTTGAACAAAAGGTCAAATTGGAGTATGTTCCCTCTAAGGAACAAGTTACTGATATCCTCACCAAACCACTCTCTAGGGAGACATTTGAATACCTCAGACAGAAGCTGGGGGTAGTTGATGCATCTTCTTGCTGTTGAATCTTGTCTATTTCATAGAAAAGTGGTTGTACGCGATTTGAATGAGGAGGATTCGTGTACATACACCGGTTTATTAAGGTTCAGGTGCATATATGTTGGTTTGAAGAAAAGTAGTGGGACCAGGCTCAGGATGAAAAGAGTTTGATATGGGTCTGACAGAGACCATCTGGCATAGGTTCAGGGGGAGCATACATTCTTCTAATAATGCATTGTTGGCATTATCTTAGAAGATCTTGGTTCAAATTCATAGTTGGTTTGATTTCAGGTGGAACAGGGGCAGAAGGGGAGCATGGGTGCTGGTCTGAATAATGATTGACAAATGCTGTTGATGTTTGATGTTGATAACTGTCAGAGTCTTGCTGTAGATATTTTGTCTCTATGTCTTATATTTCTTTTATCAAGGTCATGTAACGACCTTTGTTTTTTTGGTTTCCCTAGGATGAATGATGTAATGTTCTTATTTTATCATGTATCCGCACTTGGTTGGGTGGATAAGTCAATACTGGTACATTCCCATTTGGATGGGAAATGGATGTATGTATGAGTCTTTGGTGATAGGAAGGTCATTATAAAGTCATGTTTCTTTTATAGAACATCTTCTTGCAGACCTTGCCTACATGTCAGGGGGAGCATAACCCTTTGCCCTTGATGTCAAAGGGGGAGAATGACCTTGAGTGACTTTGGGTTGCCATCAAGTCCAAAGGGGGAGATTGTTGGCATTATGACACAGGTTTGGAATAAGTTTGGCTCTATGGCATAAGTGTTGTCCTTGATGGCAACTCACTCAAATGGCAGATCACAGTTCAGGCTCTCAAAATGAAAGAAAATGAGGTATATGCAGGTTCATTGTAACAAAGTCGCGTATACATGCGAGCGTACCAATCTGAAGGCGCGTATACGTATGCACGCACTTCCATGCAAAGAAAAGCGTGTACATGTGGGAAAACTTATGCTTGGTCCATGGTATTTAGTTCGACATATTTGAACCTATGGTTTTGGTCCTTGGTATTGCATTTAAAGTGTTGAACCCAAGTATTGGGTCCCTAGTATTAGTTCTCAATGGTTTTGGACCATGGTTTGAGTAAGGCTTAAGACTATAAAAAGGGAATGAGATCATTTGGCAAGGGCATTGACTTATGTGTTGAATATCTTGAGAGGAGAAGAATCTGGAATACTGGTGATTGGTTAGTGAGTTACAGCTAGATCTGAATCAAGGAGGAACCTGAGCATTACATGATGGTTAAGATCTATTAATGGGTTAAGATCTCAAGCCTTAAATAGTAGTATAATTGTGTGATTTTGATCTATTATGGTGCATGATTAGATCTATAAATATGATAATCTGGGTATAACTGATGTCTGATTAAGTAAAAGGATAAATTATCTTTTATAGATCTGTACGCAGGTTCGACACAGCAGAGGCACGTATACACGTAGGTTAAGCAAGTGAAGACTGCGTATACGCTGGTTGGCTTTGGCATATCTGCATACGTATGCAGGTTTCTATTGGTGAAGTAGTGTACGTCTCTTCAAATATGTTTTAGCTGCTTCTGTTTATTGTTGTAGTATTCTGGGTTCAGAATTGGTGTCTAGTTACTGGTATTGTTTTTCTGATTACAACATTCTGAGAAGTTAATGCTTGATTCAGTATTTGTACAAAGGAGATTGGTTGTTGTAGATCTACTTGATGATTGATTGATATTCATGGATCCAGTATGAAAATTTATGAAACGTGGTCCCTGGAAGAAATGAGAAGGTTGAAGCCTTCTGTAGGTTAGCACCTACATACTAGTACCTCAACTAGTACAAGAGCTAAGGGGGTTGTAGCTCCCTTCCAGGAGAAGTTGGAGAATGAGAGAAGGTTGTAGCCTTCTGCAGGTTGAAGCCTGTGTGCTAGTATAAGACTGCACCAGTACAAAATCATTGTAAAAATATTTTTCTAATTGAAAGAAGATAGAGACATATTGCAGTAGGTGGTTTTCACCCACATTGGGTTTCCACCTTATATCTTGTGTTCTTTTGTGTGACTGTCTGCTCTACTTTTCTGTTCTTGCTTACTGTTATATGGTTCTGACACACAGATTAATGATCAACATTTGAAGAATAAATTAAATTCTAAGTGTGGAAGTTATACGCGAGTTTCATTAGTCAGAGTTGTGTATACATGTTGTTTTAATTAACTGAAGTAGCGTATACAAATCTTTGTATAAATTGAAAAAGAATTTGACTTAATAATACTGATTCACCCCCCCCCCCCCCTCAGTATTATTTTCAACATAGGTTTATCTTCACTTCTCAATAACTTTAATGATAAAGACTTAATCAACTAAACTAACTCTCAAAATTGTAATTTTAATTTGTATTATGTTTGATATTCAAGAATAATATTACAATAATTATTATAATATAATTTTAAAGTTATGGCTTAATTATTCATTAAATTGGTGTATAAGATTTGTTTATTTGTACTTGAATATATTGGTCTTAGTAAATTTGGATTATCTAAAAATTTAATTATAAATAAATTGCTAATTTTGTAAATGGATTGTCCAATGACCAAGTTTATAATGAAATTAACAATGGCTACCTTATTGTACACAGTTATATAGTTATAGCTATAACCAAATTAGTTCCATCCTAACCTCAGATCTTATCCAGTGCCAAGAGAGATCAAATCTCTCAAGGTGAAAACCTTTGAGAAAAGGTTTGCACCTCAAGATTTTTGATCTCTCTCGGTGCTTGATAGATCTGGGGTTAACACGAATCTAGGTTGGTTTCAATCATGCACAGTCTCACAAAATTTTTAGAACATCTAATTATTTTGATCATTTTAAATATGTTAAATATCTCTAAGATTAATTTGGTCATTATTATTTTAAATTTTCTAGGTTATCTTAGTTTGTTGAGATGATAGAGACTGTTAATAACTTGAACGATGAAATATTTTTTTTGAATGCAAAGTGACAATGTAGAAATGTTGAATGATAGAAAATGTGAGTAATAAGAATATAGTCAATTATAAATAGTTTTATTGTGATTAATCTAAAATTATTTTCTTTTGATGTTCTTGTTGTCACACCCGTTAGTTTTGTCATCTTTCCATATTGATCATATGAAAAGGGTAGTTGAAATCATAGACAAATCAAATCTTTAATTTAAGCTATTGTAGTAAATAGCATACCTTATCTCTCTTGCTCTCCAATATTAATAGAAATTTTCTCCAAATTCAATCATTGTGACTTATGGAGTGTTAAACCCCAAGTTTCAATGGTAGTTTTTTTCTATTACTCCGTTTGAATGCAAAGTAGCTAACAATGTTGAATGATGGAAAATGGGAATAATAAGAAAGTAGCCAATTACAAATAGTTTACAGTTTCAAAAAGAAAAAATTTCATGCGAATGAACATTAATTAAGATGAAAATTCAAGTATTTTATTTATGGTTGAATTACTATAACACAAAAATCAATGCATGTCGCCAATAATTTTTTGCGTTTACACTGAAATCAATGCATAATATTAATCTTAGTACTTTGAAATTAAATATACATCATACATCTAGTTATTCAAATAAAAAATCAACATCTACAATGAAACCAATGCATCTAGTGCAAACAATCCAATAGGATTACAAATCAACATCTACACTGAAATCAATGCATCTACTGCAAACAATTAAATAATATTAGAAATCAACATCTATTCTAAAAATTGATGCATTTAGTGCAATCAATTAAATAGGATTAAAAATCATCATCTACAATGAAATCAATGAATATAGTGCAAGCAATCAAATATGATTACAAATAAACAACTACGCATAAATCAATGCATCTATTTTAGTGAAAAACCAAAATATTCATGGCTTTCTAAATTCAACTTCTTTTACCTTTTTTAAAAACCTTACTTCCTCTTCCTATATGGTTAATAATATTCAATATTACATAATACTATGTAATATATGTATTTTTCTATGTATATCGCTTTTTTCTTCCCTCTCTCCCCCCCTCCATTTATATGTCTATCTCCATCCCTCTCTCCTTCTCTCTCCCCCTTCCTCTTCCCCATCTCTCTCTATCCTTCTTTGTCTCTATCTCTCTCTCACCCCTCCCAAACACACACACATACTCTCTCTCCAAACCTATCTATCTCTCCCACCCTCCCTCTCTTTCTCTCTCTTCTTCCCTCTCTCGCCTCCATCCATATCTCTATCTCCCTCCATATCTCCTTTTTTTCTCTCTTTCTCACCCTTTAAACATACACTCTCTCTCTCCATGTCTATATATATCTCTCTCCCTCCCTCTTCCTCTCCCTCTCTCTCTCTCTTCCCCTTCTCTCTCTCTTTGCCCCTTCCCTCTCTCTCTTCTATCCCGCTCTCCTCTCTCCCTCATTCTCTCTCCATCTCTCCCTTGTCACTCCCCCTCTCTCTCCACCTTTCTCTCTCCATGTATTTCTTCTTACCTCCCTCTCTCCGCCCCCTAAATCTATCTCTCTCTCCATCCCTCTCTCACTATCTCTCTCAAGTCCTCTCTCTCTTCTTTCCTCTCTCTCCCACCTCCCCCCTCTCTTTGCCCTCCAACTCTATCACCATCACCCTCCCTCTCTCCTTCTCCCTCCTCCCCTCTCTCCCCCCTCCATCTTTGTGTCTCCCTCTCTCTCTCCTCTCATTTTTTTTTCTCTTCCCTCCTCTCCTCTCACCCTCACTCTTTCTTTGCCTCTCTACCTTTTTCTAGCTATGCCTTTATTTTTCTCTCTCTCTACATATGATCGAGAATTGTCACTCTATGTAATCAATAATATATGTATGGTCTAATATAATAATACTTATAATGGAGATGAATTATTATTATTATATACTAGAATAATAATAATCAATAGTATTTATTATTATACAAATACTAATATATAAATAAATAACCTAGTAAAGAAAAAATAGAATGATAACATTATATTATAGACATACCAATTTATTCTAATGAAATTGGTAGCTCAGTGACTTACATTTTATATTACATTGTATTAGATTTTGCATTACATTTTACATTTTACATTTTACTTTACATTACATTTTACATTTAATATGTTTTAATTTGAATATTAATTAAAACATATGTGTTATTTTTTATTTTTTATTTTTTTCTATATATATTTTTCCCAACATTTAAAAAATATTGACATACTTACCTAAGTAGATTTTGGCTACACATCTTCCCTATACTGTGATGGGAGATATTGACATGCTTACTTACATTACGCCTACACATCTCCCCTATACGGGGTTGTAGAGTGCCTTTCGACAAAAAAATAATTAAATTAAGAATAACCACCTTATACTATATAGATATAACGATACAATTATCTAGTAATCCAAAGCTGAAACTAAATTAAGGATGACTGAATATTTAGATTTCACCTATAACTATATGCTAGTCTAAATATTTTAAATTATAACATAGCTATAATTAAATTAGGAGTTATAACAACATTAACCCACTGAAGGCCTTTTTGAGGGAACAGGTGTCTAGATGTGATCTCCAAGGTTACTTTATAGAGATGGGGTTATCAAAATTTATATTCCTTCATCCACCTTGAGACTTCCTTATGAGATTGCCATCATCCTTTTCTCTCCAAGAGCTTTCCAACAATATAAATTTTATCAGAATTCAAGCTCTAGACTCAAAGATATGCCCATTTGAAAACATGTACTCCCAAGCATTATGTCAACATCCATGCCATTTCCACATGGAAACCCTTTTCTCATATGTCCCTATCATGAAATGCCACATCATCTATACGTGGTACACAGATGGTAGTACTTACCCACACCTTAACATTTCCTAGGGCCACCTCCTCAATGGAATATGTTAGCTTGCCACTATTATTAAGATTTGTGTCTTCCAAGAATCCCTTGCAATAGCATTTTTCTATATCTATAAAATTATAGATTCTTCCAGGAATCCAAAAACCTTTGAATCCATCTAGGTCATGTAAAACACTTCGCCTACCAAGACAAAATTTGGATTGAAGAAAACTTGAAAATTATCTAGTGACCAAAAAAGTTAGATTTTTGGAATTTTTGATTCAAAACATCCACTTTGTTTGCCACACTACCTAGCCTGTCGTCTGGCCTCCACCTTAGCACCACCTCACCACTCATTTTTCCTTACCAACAACACCACATAAAACTAGGTTCACGCAATAAAACCCCTACTTAATCGATTATATGAGTTGTTTAAACCCTTTGAATTTATCTAAATATGAAAAAAAAGTGCTCATTTTATGAAATTTTGCATTTTCGGACCTCTATATTCCACATCACCTACCACAAGAGGTGACACATCGACTTATCCTTACGAATTTTTCCACATCACCACACTGTGTTGGCATGCTAAATCACCTAGAACCTACTCTTCATGCCACATCGTCATTTCACACCAGCGCTTACCTACCTATAGGGCCTGAACTTGCTTGTGTGGTCTACTGCACTAACACCTAGATCCAAGTTTTCCATTAAGACTAATTTACACAAAATTTAGGATGTTTGGATACCTATATCTTCCAAGATTGTGAATCCCTGGTCCCATCACTTGATAGACATTACATGATGACTCAAATACATTAATATCTTTTAAATGTCAAATATTAATTTTTTACTAAGAAGTGAATGGATTATGCAACTATCTCTTATTATTCTTATTAGAAAATAATTGAATATGTTATATATATATATATATATATATATATATATATATATATATATATATATATATATATATATTATTAGTTAACAAGAATATTCATATAGTTTATTTAAATTATGAATTGAAGTATTTTTTAAATATATAAGAATTGTATATCTTCCTCTGAAAATTATTTTTTCCCCTTTTATTTAATTTATCTATTTTCATAGTTTATATAAAATTATGTTATTTCACATAAACATCTAAATATTTTATTTATAGTTTATTTAAATTATGAATTGGAGTATTTTTAGAATATACAAGAATTATACACCTTTCTGACAATCAAAATTGAAAATATTATTTTTTTACTTTTCATTCAATTTATATATATTCGTAGTTTATATATAATTATTCTATTTCACATAAACATCTAAATCTTTTATTTATGGGTGAGAGTGAGAGTGAACTATTTTCATGACTAGGAGATTCATAGTGGGATTATCGTTGTTTCATAATGACTTTAATTAAAACTAATAGAATATGTATATTCATTTTTTAATTATAGTCAAAATTGTTTTTTATGTAGAGAATATTTTATTTTTATTTTAAAATGGATACCTACCAACTCTAGGATGAGCGTAGAAGGAATTACACATCTCTATCATATTGTGTTTAGTATGTGCCTCAAATCTCAATAAATAAAAATTGTCTTTTATGTAAAAAATATTTTATTTTTATTTTAAAATGGATACCTACCAACGGAAAGGAAATTGTTTTTTATGTAGAAAATATTTATTTTTATTTTAAAATGGATACCTACCAACCCGAGGATGAGCACATAAGGAATTACACATCTATGTCATATTGTGTTTAGAATACACCTCTCACCTCAATAAAAAGGCTTTGTGATAATAGCATGACTTACTAGTACCACATTGCCCAAAAAAACCCATAATTTATGTTCATATGACACATTTCTAAATGACATTTTTTTTTCAATTAATCAATTCAATTAAAAGTGCAGAAATGGTATAACTACTTTGAAGATATATCTTGACCTTTCATTTGTGATTAGTACTGAGAATATTGTAAAATACCTATCATTTGTACTGAGAATATTGTAAAATACCTATCATTTTCTTAATAATCATTGATAAATAAATTAAAATTTTGCAAAAACTTATTCCAAAATAAGCAAGTTTATGTGTAAATTTTAGGTAAAAAACAAAATCCTAAAAAATATATCACCAAAAACTTAAATTAAATAAAAATAAAATGATTTGAAAATTTAAATCCTTTATTTATTTATATTTTTAATAAATACCATTAAAATCTAGTTTATAATTAGGGGATTCTCAAATATAGGAATGGATTAAATGTTTTGAAAAAATATTTATACTATTAGAATTATACAAATTGAATAAATGAAAATTACAATTTTAATTATTTTTAATTAAATTTTGGACAAAATTAATTAAAAATATAATTTTAAATAATTAAAAAATTATATATTTAAATTTAAAACATTGTATATTAATAAAATTTAAATTTTTTATATTTTTTAAAAAATAATTAATAATATAATTCTGAGTTAAATTATTATTTTTAGTTATTCAAAATATATTTTTAAATACATAAATAAATAAAATAAAATAAAAAACAACCTATTTTTAACTACATTTCGTACAAAACCATCCAAAAATATACCCATTAACATGTGAAGTTACCATCCAAAAGTATACCGATAAACTTCTCACAGCTGAAGTTACAATGATTTTTAATTAAATTTCAAGCAAAAACCCACCCAAAGATATACCCTACGCTACCCCTCATGTCAAATGGTATTTGCCATTTAGTTATAATTGGCCATCATAAATGTGGTTGCTGGCTGTGCACGTGTCAACTGAAAGCAAGCATACGTTTGGGTTATTCAATAATCAATGGTTGCTCTGGGCGAGTTTCTGGTAATTAACCTATTTTCTAGAATAAAAAGAAAAATTTAATTAATCTTAAATCACATATATTATTAATATATGTTTGTTTTAAAATTGGTTATGTTTTTTTTTATTTATTTTTTTAAGAAACATGCGAATGAACTAACATATAGAAGCAATGCTAGGAATGAAATATTGTTATTACAAATTATTAACCAGTAATTTTAAGTGGTATGATTTTTATTGAATAAGAGTGATGAGTTTGTTTATATTTAGAGACAAATGGTTGTCACAATTACTAATTTGACAACTCAATTATGATAAGTTTTCCGAGTATTTAAGAAACAAAATATATAACATATTTCTTTTGTGATATTTAAAATCCAATATGAAGGAAATGTTGTGAAGAAATGTTACATTTAAAAATAATAAAACAATACTTAAATTAACAAACTAAAAAAAACAAATGTCCACCATTAATAAATTACTTCAATTTCTACCTTAATTTTACATCAACTTTATAGAAATAATATATATATATATATATATATATAACTTAACATGTAATTTCTTCCATCGCTCAATATGATATGCAAACATAATATTGTTGATATAACACAATGCATAATTCCTTTTATATATATAACAAAAAAATATAAAATACTCCATGTCACTATTAAATAACATGATAAAATAAAATAAAATAAATTAATAAAATTTTTATATCTTCACTTTCCATTGTAAGATATATGTGTGATTTATTTAATTCTTAATATGGAATTGACATGTAATATTTTAAAAATATTAATAATTAAAAGTTTAATGTGGAATATAAATCAAATATTTCAATATGTATGTTCAATAAAAGATTTTAACATCAAATATATAGAGAGAAAGAGTGAGAGAGTTATTATTTCATTAATAGGTTATTTCTAATTATTTCAATGTTTAAAATTAATTGTCATGTAACATTTAAAAAGATATTAATAACAAAAATAATTCAATATCTATATTTTCTAAAAAAAGAAAACAACCTTATCATGTGGCTAGCAAAGATTTGAATATGGGTGGGGAAGATAAACATTGATATATATATATAAACTCTAAATTTAAATTCAAATCTTTAGAGGTGAAAACTTTTCCCAAGTTTTACATTTTGGTTTAGACCTTGAGAAATTTAATTGCTTTAGACATTTAATAGATCCAAAATTAAATTAAATCTATACTAATTTATATAAAATAAAATTATATTATTATATATTTAAAAAAAAAAATTATAATAATAAATATATATCTTTTATATTAACATTAGTTTGAAAAATAAGAATATTTTTATATTAAAAAATATAAATTACATTTTATATATCATTAATAAACATTAGTTTGAAAAATAAATATAATTTTAAATTAAAAAATATAAATTATATTTTTAATAATTTTTCATGCATATTAATGTATACTCTCACAAAATCACATCAATTATACTAATTAAAAAACTACTTATTATATTAATTGAAACTATTAGTAAAATCATATAGGATTGTAATTAACTTAAGTCATGAGAAAAATTATTTCATTTGGACATAGAAAGGTTAACCATGAAAATGATATTTTATAGTATACCAAGATCCAATCATTTTTTCAAAATTGTTTTTGATGGTTTAGGAATCCATGTTTGTTGTTTATTTCATTACCATAAAATTTGATGATTTTAGTTTTTCCTTTTCCTAAAATATATATTAGTTTTCCATATTCAATTAATGTTTCACGTTTTTATTATTTTAATTATTTATAATGACCATTTTTTTTTAAATTATGTGTTTAATATTTTTTTTTAAAGAAGGGTGTTTTTAAGTCTAACATCATTTTGAATTTTTCAAACTTTTTGTACTTTTGTGATAATGTCTGTAATTTGTTCATTTTTTAACAATTTCTTAAATTAATAGTCTTAGCCTCTATATGATATCAAATCAAATGATAATTTGCGTTGATGTGTCTTGTTCGGCCATGGAATGTGGCATGCTTGACCAACTTGATTGTGGAAGTATTATCAATCAAAAGAGGAGTAGAATTACTTGTTTTTCCTACAAATTTTCAAGTATTTTCCCAAGCCACACAACCTCTTTTATTACTTTTGTAGCTACCAAATATTCTATCTTTGTTGTGGAATCCATTGGAATTGATTGTTTGTGTGATTTCTAGTATATAGTTGTCAATCCAATACTCAAAATATAGTCTGAAGTCAACACTCTATTTTCATGGTCTCCATCAAAGTTTGAAACTGAATATCTAATCAAATTGAAGTCATCTACCAATGAGTATTTCAGTCCAAAGTCTTGAGTTCCTTTCAAATACTTTCGTACTCTTTTTACAGTAGACCAATGTCTTTCACAAGGCTTTTGCATAAAGATGCAAATAATACCAATAACAAATGAAATATTTGGTCTGGTAGTGATAAAGTAGATAAGACTTTCCATAAGTTGTATATACTTAGTTGCATCCATAATTTCATTCGATTTTTGTTGTTGTGAGCTTCAATTTTTATTCCATTAGAGTAGATAGATCATTTCACTCAACCATGTGAAACCTATTCAACAATTCTCCAATGTACTTCTTTTTGGATACGATTATATACTTTAGAAGTTGAGTCACTTCAGTGCCCAAGTATTAGTGAAGATGACCTAAATCTATCATCTCAAATCTCTAGTTCAACTCTTCCTTTATTAATGTAATATAGTTTCCATTGTTCTCTGTTTTCAATACTTCATTTACATACACTACAAGATATACAATATTTTTCCCAACTTTCTTGACAAACAAAGTTGCATCATCAAGATTAAAATGTTTGAAATTCAATTTCAGAAGATGCTCAGTTAATTTTATATACTAGGATTGTGGTGCTTGTTTAGGCCACTTAAGGATTTGATGAGTTTACATATTTTCTATTATTTTCCCTTCATAAAAAAACTTTCCAACTGAGAAATGAAGAGATTATCTTTCAAGTTTTCATTTACGAAAGTATTCTTCACATCCATTCCATGAAATTTCCATCCATTCTAAGTTTCCAAGTTAAAGATAGTTCAAATAGTGGCCCATTTTGTCGCAGAGGAAAATGTTTCTTCATAATCAATGCCTTCTTCTTGTACAAATCCTTTTACCACAAGCCTTCCTTTTTTCTATCAAGTGATCCATCTAATTTATACTTTTTCTTGTATACCCACTTGCAACCAATTGGTTTAGTTCCTAATGGTCCACCAACTTCCATGTTCCATTCTTTATGAGAGCATCATACTCTTGCATTTATTCTTTCCGTTCATCATGAGAAGTAGCTTCTTTAAACAAAGTTGGATCAACATTAGTAGATAAATTAAATTCATGATCACATGAAACATCCAAACAATCTAAATCAATTGAATCATAATTATCTACAACACTTCCATCTAGTCTAGTGAAACCTTCGGTTCCTATCTTTTGACCTCATCGAGAAGAACACTTTCAAGTGTTTTGACGAGCCATTTTAAGGGACCTTTTTGAGATGGTTTAGGTTTCCCCACTGATTAGGATATGGATGTATCAAGATTCATCCTTTCAATCCTCTCAATCACATCATTAAAAAATTATTCCTAATCTAATGAAGTGGTCAGAAGTTCATGAGTAGGAGATGGTGCTTCAAAAGGAGATTCTAGAGGTTGATGCAATATATGGATCCCCCTTCAAGATGTGGAATCATATTATTGATTTCATCATATGTCTTTACATGACTGAACCTATCCAAATAATCAAGCCTACCACTCAACAATGTTGTCAATATTGAAGATTCAAGGATTTATGTTACATCTCTAGAAATAATAAACTTCTTGTTTACCTCATTGTAAATATGATATGCTTTGTTGGTATCTACATACCCTAAGAAGATGCACTTCCAACTCATTACATCAAGCTTGCATCTTTGTTCCTTGGGAATCAAGGCATAACAAGTGGAACCAAAGGCCCTGAGATGCCTTACTGAAGGAATGCAACCATATCACATTTCATAAATAGTCTTATTTCTAAGAGCATGATATGGGAATCTATATTTAACATACACTACACATAGAACTGCATCAACCCAAAACATCAACTTTACATTTTTGAAAAACATCATGGAACGAATCATATTCAAGATAGTCATATTCATTCTTTTAGCTACACCATTTTGTTGAGGATTATATAAAACTATATTTTGTTGAATCCCATGTTTGAAAAGATAGTTTTCAAATTCCTAATAAGTATATTATCTTCCATAATTAGTGTAAAGGGAGCCAATACGTGAATGCGTTTCATTTTGAATCCATACATGAAAATTTCTAAAGGTTTCAAAAGCTTGAGGTTTATTTTTCAACAAGTACACCCAGATCATTCTAGTGTAATCATCAATAAAATCATCATATACTTATTTCCATTAGCAGAAGAAATGAGAATAGGGCGACACAAATTAGAATGTATCAATCCAAGTTTTTTTTTTTACATGTCTAGAAGTGGAATCATCATCTTTCAACTCAAGATTGAAGAGTTTTCACATCAATTGTACAAGCTCCAATTCTAAGTGTGAGTCATACAAATCTTTTAAATTCTCTAATGCACCATAAGAATTTGTAATGAAAACAATATGATGGCTCACTTCTTCACTTATTGATGCAACAATTAGGGTATAAGTTTTATTATCTTCATTCTTCCATCTAGCTAGCTCTTTTTTTGATGAAGGCTTCTTAGGTGCACTATCCTCCTCTCCTTCATAGATGTCATCTCACCAATAATTGAAAATGAGTGTGTTTGATTAGACCACTCTCAATAGTTCTCCTTACGAGTCAACACTACATCGATAATGAAGATGAGTGAATGCATCTTCAACAAATCTTTGAGCTAGGTTCTAGACAAAAATCATATTCTCTCCACAAAAATAAACAAGAGCATGAATAATCTCTCAATGCAACATTGACACTAAAATTAAGGGAATATCTCCCTCTTTGAAATTAGATACATTAGAAAAACTAGGTATTATGTATCTTGAAACTTGTTTGGCTTCATCAAATACTTATTTACTATTTAATCTTCTTGTATACTATTTAATTCAAATTTTATCATTTAGATGCTCATACAATAAATACAATATTCTAATTGTTATAAAAACACTTCTAAATATCATGTTTCCCCTTACATTATGATCATCACTCCTTACATGATGTCTTCTCAAACCTACATACACCCAATCCATGGAAATTCCAAAACTAAAGCTATTATGTATTTATTTAGTAAAATATATGAATTATATTATTATATAAAAATTTTGGATTATTTAAATCATGAACCTTATTTTTTTTTAAATGTATTAAACATGAAACTGTATGACTCAAAATTCTTTGAATATATTAAAGTCAAATAATCTCATCTACCATAAATTATTTTGAAATATATTTTTCACATTATTTCAAAATTATGAAAGTTTTATATTAATGAAAGATTATTTATTTATGAATATAAATTTATTTTAATTTAATAATTATCAAAAGTTGAAAATATTAAATTTGAATACATTTGTTGCAGTAACAACTTTATTATTATTATTATTATTTTATTGTATACATTTTATTATAGCATATCATTTAATATATCATTACGATATATGTGCTTACTACGCACAATTGCTATAACTAACTAAAATAAAGACAATAATATTACTAAAATAAAAAATATGCACAATTACTCTAACTAATTAAAACTAAAATAATAATATAAAATAAAATATGCTTTATATTCAACTTTTCACATAACAAGCCCATGCAGTTTTGGATTGACAGTGAATGGGTGCACTGTTAAGGCACTTCTTGCGATAAGTCACTGGTTCAAATCCCTCGTAGGTGCTTACCTACCAAAAAAAACTTTTCACGTAACAATGTTAGCAGAAAAAAAAATCACATAATAAAAAAACATTAATTTACTTTGTATAGAACAATATAGATATATACTTATACCAGTCTAAATTAATTGTTATTTTACGAGTCAAAAGTTGAAAAAATAAATTTCAATACATTTGTTGCACCAACATCATTTTTATTATTATTTTATTTTATATATTTTGCTATAACATATCATTTAATATATTTTATCATTAAAACATATGTGCTTACTATGCACAATTACTATAACTAACTAAAATAAAACAAAAATATTACTAAAATAAAAAAATTATGCACAATTATTATAACCAATTGAAATAAAATAATAATATAAAATAAAATATGCTTTATATTCAAATTTTCATATAACAATGTTAGAAGGAAAAAAAAAAATTATAACTAACTAAAATAAAACAAAAATATTACTAAAACAAAAAAATTATGCACAATTACTATAACCAATTAAAATAAAATATGCTTTATATTCAAACTTTTCCTATAACAATGTTAGAAGGGAAAAAAAAATCACATAATGAACTTTAATTTTTATTTTTTGTATTTAAATGTATTGAACATGAAACTATATGAGTCAAAATTCTTTGAATATATTTAAGTCAAATAATCTCAGCTACCATAAATTATTTTGAAACATATTTTTCACATTATTTCAAAATTATGAAATTTTATATTAATTAAATATTATTTATTTATGAGTATAAATTTATTTTAATTTAATAATTATCAAAAATTAAAAAAAATAAATTTGAATATATTTATTGCAACAACAACTTCATTATTATTATTTTATTTTATACATTTTACTATAGCATATGATTTAATATTTTTTCAGCACGAAAAAAAGTTTTATATTGTATTATATTCATCAAACATATATGTACAGCAATATTCATATGGGAACCATCAGATATGGCAGTATAAAGTGGATCAAAGCCACATAGAGAGAAAAGATTCAAGGAGTCTTTTCAAATCTGCTACATATAGATCATATGGAGAGATAATGCTAAATGCACAAATGATAATTCAAAAATCGGTCCCATGAGCCAAAAATATATATGGAAAATACAAAATAAGAATCATTACTATATATTTGCTTACTATGCACAATCACTGTAACTAACTACAAAAAATAAAAAAAAAATATGCACAATTCCTCTAACTAATTAAAACTAAAATAATAATATAAAATAAAATATGCTTTATATTCAACTTTTTAAGTAACAATGTTAGTAAAGGAAAAAAAAATCACATAATAAAAAAACATTAATTTACTTTGTATAGAACAATAAGATATATAGTTATACAAGTTTAAATTAGTTGTTATTTTACAAGTCAAAAGTTGAAAAAATTAAAGTTGAAAACATGTATTGCAACAACCACATTTTTATTATTATTTTATTTTGTATATTTTGCTATAGCATATCATTTAATATATCATTAAAATATATAGTTACTATGCACAATTACTACAACTAATTGAAATAAAAAAAAATATACACAATTACTCTAACCCATTAAAACTAAAATAATAATATAAAATAAAATATGCTTTATATTCAACTTATACAAAAATGTTAGGAAAAAAAATCACATAGAGAAAATATTAGTTTATTTTATATATATATAGTTATACACGTCTAAATTAGTTGTTATTTTACAAGTTTTTACCTAAGTTAGTTTAGTTTAGATAATTAAATTTAGGGTTTATATTTTAAAATTTGAGTCTTTAGAATGTAAATTTATTATTTGAAGAATAAAATAGTTTTTTTATATTTTTTTTATAAAAATAATTAATTTGATAATTTAGTAATCAAATTATTATGTAAAAGGAAATTTATTGTTTTACATATTAAATATTTTATCTATCAATTTAATATTTTATTCAATTATAATTTAAAAATTAAATTATTATTATTAATTAATATTACATTTTAATACATAAGTTATAAATTTGTATTATCAATTTAAAATAAAAATTTTACAAAATTTATTTAATTTTAATATTTGAAATAAAATTTAACATATATATAAAGTAGAGTTAAATGATGTTGATAATGATTAATGTCCATTAAAACCAATGTGGTCTATTAAATTAATTACAACTTTTTTAATATTTTATTTCTATGATAAAAAATAAGGGGAAAAGTGCTCCTAGATCAATATAGTTTTGTTGACTTAACAAACCAAAAAGGTTGGTAGTGTGGAAAATGTTTTGGAAATGAGAGTGGATGTGAGTAAGAGTTGGGAAATCCAATAGAAAGTGTTTTCGATCTTCAACCTGGTGAGGTATTTTGGGAATAGACCAATGCTCGGTTTCACTTCAAAGCTCATGAGAATGCTCATGAGAATTAGTTCTTATCTTTTCAATCTTCATTTTCTTCTTAGCACGGGTCAAGATAGAAAGATAATTCTAGTTAGCAAGAGTAAGGTTGATCACCTCCTTATAATACTTTAGCTTATTTTTTCCCTCTAGCTCCTTATCATCCCACAACTTATCTTTAAATTTAGAGGTAATAGTATTTTAATATTTTCTTTATTTTCCAAAATGATCCCTTCCTTTATCCCCAATGATCAAACCAAAACTAGGCATCCTTATGCTATATTCACTTCATATTTCTTAAAATAATTTGGTTGCCTTATCCTTAATAAAGTTACCGACTACACCCATATGCTTCCATGCAAAGACAAATATGTGAAGACAAACTTTTATAAATCGGTAATTTCTATTTATTGCATATGGGAATAAATACTAAAATAGTGCTCTCTTTTGGTTAAATATATTTATATTCTTTTATATAACAATGCAACAATTTAAATTTTAAATTAAAAAAAATTATAATTATAATTTTATATATATATATATATAGATATAGATATAGATATAGATATAGATATATAAAGACAACGACCTCAAAAGTAATAGTAATAAGACCATCATGAATAAATTCACACAGTAACTTATGCACATTCTTAAAAACACACATTTCTTCCCTATCTTATGGTCTTAATGCTCCATAAACTACCACACATACTTGTCAACTTGTATTTTCCAAGATCATGCTTACATTTTCAAAAGAACATGTGTGCTTTAACGAACGCATGAACATTTTAAAAAATAGACACATAATTTCAAGAACAATTTGTTTTCAAAAGTGCATGTGGGTGTTTTTGAAAGCATGTGTGCATTCATGCACATTTTCAAAAGCATGCATGCATGTTTCTCAAAGTTTGTGCAAACTTTTATGTCTATAATCTTTGAGAAGTAGGGAAGGAGGGAGGCAGATATATAGAGGGATAAAGTTGGGAAGGGGATTGTTTTGAAGGAGGGAACAAGGGAGGGATAAAGAGAGAGGGGTACATGGACACATATAGAGAGTGAATAAGTGGGAGATGGAGAGTGAGAGGAAGAGAAAGTGACGGGGTAGAGAAAGAAATGGAGGAAGAGTGAGAGGTGAAGAGGGAAGGGGGGATAATGGGGAAGGGAGAGAGAGGTAAAGTGAGGAAGGGAGAGGAAGAGGGAGAGTGTGTGAGCATGCGAGAGCTGGGGGGAGGGATAGAAAGAGAGAGCCAGAGAGATAGAGGGAGGGAGGGCGAGAAGGAGTGGTAGGGAGAGTGATTGGGAGGAACACAATGAGAGAGAGGAAGGGGGGAGGAAGAGAAGGAGAGAAAGGTAAAGATAGAGATAGTGTGGGGTGAGAGAGAGAGAGAGGGGTAAAGAGAGAGATAGTGTAGGGTGATAGAGAGAGAAAGAAGAGGGTTAGTAATGAGAAGGGAAAGAGGGGGAGATAAAAGAGAGTGAGGGAGAGGCAAGAAGCTTTAGAAAGAGTGGGGAAGAGGAGGGGGGAGGTAGAGAGAGGGAAGGAGAGAGGGGAAGATGTAGCGCGCGTGAGAGAGAGAGAGAGGTGAATGGGGTAGAGAGAGGAGGAGGAGGAGGGAAAGAGGGGGGATAGTTAGGAAGGAAGATGGGGTGAGATTTGGGGTAGAGTAGAATGGGAGAGAGAGGAAGAGGGAAGAAGGGGAGGGATTGAGTTAGCATGAGAAAGAGAGGGAGGGGGGGGACAGGGAGAGAGCGTGAGAGAGAGGGAGGGAGGAATGGAGTGAGAGAGAAGAAATGGGAAGAGGGTGGGGAAGGGACGAGTGATATGAAATATGTGAGGAAGAAAAAGATAGGGAGTGAAGCAAAGAGAAGAAACTTGGATATACTTAGAGAGAGAGGGGGGTGAGTGTGGGGGAAGAGAGAGAGAGAGTGAGGAAAATGGAGGAGAGAGTGGGGGAGTGTGCATAATAGAGATAGGGGGGAAGAATGTCTAGAGAGAAGACATGAGAGGGAGAGGGAAGGATGGACAACGAGAGAGACAAAGATTTTGGGGGATTGTTGTGAAGGAGAGACTGGGGGAGTCAAAGAGGGATAGATAAAGAGAGGAAGGGAGAAGGAGGAGGGAGCTAGGTGGGTGTGTGTGTGAGAGAGAGAGAGTGAGAGAGAAGGAGTTGTGGGAGAGGAATGATGGGGCTAAAGGTGTAGAGTTGTGTGTGTGAGAGAGAGAGAGGATGGAGAAAGAGGAGGGGGAAATAGTCATGGAGACAGAGAAAGAAAGGGAGTGAGAGAGGGTTAGGGAGAGGGGGGAGCTAGAGTGAGATAGAGAAGGAGGGATCATTAATTTGCACCCAACCATATTCTAATTATTTCAATTAAAAATTCAACCAATTATAAAAAATATATTACTAAAATTTTTAATTAAAAATAATAAAATGATTTGAAGTATGTGATGCTTTAGATGTATATTAAACTAATAAAAATATAGGGGAGAGACAACAGTACATGAATGCCTCCACCTTGGACAAAAAATATGCCAAAAAGTCATGCCTTGTTGTTGTACCACACCAGTTGGCTACATGCATCCACCTGTCCAACATACCTCATCACTAGTTCAACGGGTTTAGGGAGCATTAGGGTTAGTTTAGGGTATAGTCTTGGAGGCTTGTCTTTGATGTTGTGCATTTCTGTTCGAGTCTGGTTGTTGTTCGTTTATGCTGTCGGGTACTTGCGCGACGCTACTTCAATTGTGGTTACTCCCATAACCATCGTCGGCGCTACGGATAGTGGGTTATGGGACAGTTCTGATGGTTGTTTGAGAGGTTGTTCGGTTGTTATCATTCATTTTGTCTTGTTTATTGGGCTAGTTTTTCTTCCTCGTCTGGTGTATTGGGTTGGGTATTCATTTTCGTTCATCCCTATGGCAGATTTAGCTCGGCTCAGTGTAATATAGGGTTGTTTCATGCTTTGAAGGGTTTTCTCAGGCACATGCATAAATTTCTGAGTTTTATGGTTGAATTTCACTTGTTTTCTACAGGTTTAGGGATGTCTAACAATGTGTGATGCTTGTCTTGAAGGCTGTTGTGTGATTTGTAGTTTGATCTACGGGTTTTGGAGCTTCTAGGGTTCTTGTGGCATGTTGGCATGGAGGAAGCCAATGAAATGATGACTGAAAGGTAGGACACTGTCCTATCAGCCTATCTACCTGTGTTTTTAAACACATTTAGCCAAATGGATTATTGTGCCTTGGTTCAGCTTATCTGCCTATGTTTTTAAGCACCTTTAGTTGTGTGGGTTTTGTGTAATTTTTTGTAAATTAACTTCAGCTGTGTGGGTTTTGGGTTATGTGCAGTGGCTCGTTGCAAGCAGTCTAATGCTAATGCTTTTTCTTTTACTTAAAGCAGTCTCCAATTGTGTGGCATGGTCTGACTACAAGGGGTTTGATGTTACAATGGCTAATTGAAATGGTGTTGCTAGGTTTATTGCTCTGTTTGGTGTAATTGTCGTCGGGTTCATCACTCGGTTTAGCGTAATTTCCATTGGGTTCATCGCTCAATTTGGTGTAATTTTCGCTGGGTTCATTGCTCGGTTTGGTGTAATTGCTGAAACCATTTGTTAGTGTTCTTCATTTGTGCATTTGTTGGAATTAGTGCAGCAGTTTGCTGCAAGCGGTCTACTGCATTTGCTTTCACTTAAAGCAGTCTCCAATTGTGTGGCATGGTCTGACTACAAGGGATTTGATGTTACAATGGCTGATTGAAATGGTGTTGTTGGGTGCATTGCTCGGTTTGGTGTAATTATTGAAACCATACCATTTCTTTCTAGCTTTCACACATAAAATTTCTTTGTAGCTTTCTCTTGCATGGTTGTGGGCTTTATTTTATTGATTTGTCTAGGCTATGAGGATCTTCTAAGGCCTGATGCATGTTATTGATGATTGCAGTGTATTTTTTGAACCACTTGTAAGCTTACTTCCCCTCAATAGTGGCCGATTGCAGACTGTTGAAAAATATCAGGTCTGAAGCATTATTAGTATAGTAGTCTGATATTAAATTGTAGGGGTTGGATTTGAGGTTACAGTGGCATTAAAATTGGTTACTAAACTAGATTCACAATAAGATTTCAAACATAAAATTCACACATAAAATTTCCTTCTAGCTTTCTCTTACATGGTTGTGGGCTTTATTTTATTGATTTGTCTAGGCTGTGAGGACCTTCTAAGGTCTACTTCATGTTATTGATGATTGGAGTGTATTTTTTGAATCACTTGTAAGCTTACTTCTCCTCAACAGTGACCTATTGCAGACTATTGATAAATATCAGGTCTGAAGCATTGTTATTATAGTAGTATGATATTAAATTGCAGGGTCGGATTTGAGGTTACAATGGCATTAAAATTGTTTACTAAACTAGAAGGTATGATTATTTTCATCTTGAGAATGATTTAAGGGTTTATCTCATCATTTAATTGACTGATATATACTTTCTAGTAAGCTACATCAGTCAATATTTCATTGACAAAGGTACATTGAAGGACTAGTACTTTCTTGAGTTAGCATATTGGCATTGTTGTTGGCTTTTCTCCCTAGCCTAGTCAAGGATAGGATAGCCTTCTTGGATATGAACTACCTCATTGCATCTCTCTTCTGCATCTTACTGCTCAGTGGTCCTCTAGAGTCTTTGGATGATATCTCTTATAGATATGTAATCCAAAACTTAAAGCAAATTCATATCTACTAGATCAAGACTGACACAAGGTTATCAGGCTCTAAATGGATTGGGTTTGAACATACTCATTGTATTGAGTAACGATTTTAGGTTACAATAGCATTGAAATTGGTTAATATACTGGAAAGTATGGTTATTTTCATTTTGAGAATGATTTAAGTGGTCCTGTAGAGTCTCTGGATGCTATCTTTTATATATATGTAATCCAGCCTTAAAGCAAGTTCATATCTAATAGATAGAGACTGACACAAGGTTATTAGACTCTGAATGGATTGGGGTTCAAACAGACTCATTGTATTGAGTAACGAAGCTGAACGAATGGTATTTATAGTAGGCCCATATCATTGAGGAAGGAATAGAATGTATGACATAAGGAGAGCAAGGTGGGTTCTAATACAATATCTCGAGCCTTAAAGCGCATATTAATGAAAAATGAAATAAATGATTCTCTGTTGCATCTTGTTTGTCTAATTCCTTGTAGTTCTACTCTTTGTCTAATTCCTTGTAGTTTTTCTCTTGCAATCTTGTAGTTATCGTGTCTTAATTTGATAATCTAATAATTAAAAAAGAATTTCTAATAAGCATATTCAAGTGATAAATAGAAATTGTTATCGTTATTCATTTAAAAATGTTTCTCTAATCAGATCTTGTGATCTGTTTAAACAAGTGGTGTTGGTTATAATGGCTTAAATTTACCCTTGTTTCTTAACAAAAATAATTATAAAATAATCAATATGATAACATTATTCAAAAAAAAAGGTATATCTCCAACCGCTGATGAATAGAATGAATATAACACTGTGCACACACTCTGTTTGTATGTCTCTAGTAGTTGATGAATAAAATGAATGTAAAAATGTTTGAACACTCTGATTGTATGTATCCAATAGTTGATGAGTAAAATGAATGTTTCAAATGAAAATCAATAAGGGTTGATGATTTTTAGTTTTTTGATATAGAATTTAAGTGGTAGGAAAGATTGGCATGGATCGTCATCTCCCAAATTTAATTTTTTGTTTTGGATTGATTTGTACATGATTAAATGGCTGATAATATTTCATGGTTGATCCTTGTGCTTTCCTGTGTTTAATTCCTGAATTGAAAACGATGGTGTGTTTAATACTTGAATTGAAAGGGTTGGTGTCATTTATTGCATCATCTGAACTAATTGCTTAATTGGATGGTGTCAATTATTGTCTTCAATAGATTGAATGGTTAAACACACATGTAGATATGGCTGACACACATTTCACCTATTCTTGTGCAAGTATTACTAAGCAATGGGATGTGTTGCTCCAGTTGAAATCAGTGGGTGTCTGTTTGATGGGATAGGTGTACTCCTCGATAGAATTCAATGGAATGTTTTGTAATGCATTTTGACTTAATTGGTAATTAATTGGTAATTCAGCGCTAAAGGTGGTTGGGACAGTATGTCTTGTCAACTTGTGATGTTAAGGCTTGGTGTTTGACAGTTGTTGGTTCAATCAATATATGGGCCCATTTTTAACATAATTTAATAACTTATATAACTTAATATAAACTATTTAT
Organism: Pinus tabuliformis; assembly: GCA_031772625.1. NCBI lineage: Eukaryota > Viridiplantae > Streptophyta > Pinopsida > Pinales > Pinaceae > Pinus > Pinus tabuliformis. Next base: position 374,420,430 of record CM062815.1, on the reverse strand, counting down.
GTGCATCTTTTTTATGGTTTATGATGATTTTTTGATAAATGTGTGCCAGTACTGGTCCCTACACAACAATAGAAGACTCTCCCCTATAAAAATAAAAATAAAGGAAAAAAGAGAAAATTTAGATCCACTAATGGATTGTCAGTGCGTTAAACTAATAAAAATATGTACAAGGAGAATAAAAGAAAATTTTAGATCCACCTTGTGGGTTGTGATATGGATTTTGCCATAAACCCACTAATAACTTGTCGGAGGAATTGCCCAGAAAGTTATGGAAATTCCAGTTATATTTAGAGAAAATCCGGCAAGAATTTTTATAAATCTAAATTATAGTTGTTAAACTTCAAAATTTTAGGTGTTCTAAACATTTTTGATGGTGCTGAATCCATTTCCACCATCAAAAACATGATTCAAACACAGTCTCTACAAAATTTTTTGAAAAAATTTTGCCCGAATTCCGGCCACTTTTGACCTCTATAAACGACTCCTAAAAAAAATTTAGATTCGTTTTGTGGGTTGCGATACGGATTTTGCCATAGATCCAGCTTGTGGGACGCAAGACGGATTTTGCCCTTTAGTTAAAGGTGGTCGTCATAAACGTGGTTGCTGGTTGTGAACGTGTCAACTGAAAGCGATGTGAGGGCTCTGTCACATGGTTGGCTCATTCACTGTCTATTTAAAATAGCTAAAGTCTATTCAAAAGTTTTCCAGAAGCTCTTCGTTATGGAATTTGATCTGTGGCAGAGACATTGGTTTAGGAGTGATGCCGTGAAAGATCAGCTAGCCAAGAGTCGTGCAATGCAAGAGTAGTATAACTACACGCCATTCCATTGATATATAGCGCGGAAATTTTCCATTGGCAGGCAGATCAGTTGGGGATCCATGGTCAGCACTGGAAGCCGATTGGATTTACTATTCTGCCTTCTTCTCCTGCACTCTGTTCTCTGCCCTTCTGACAATTCGCTTTCGGTAATTATATTCAATAATTCAAAAAATATTCCAATTTCACAACACCATGCAATTCAGGTGATGGAATCATTAGACGTCTCTCACAGTCTTATTTTAAACTCAATGGAATGAATATCTTAAAAAGGAAAACACCCCTCTCCTTCCCCATACATAGGATCTCCTTGTGATTTTGTTAATTAAAAAAAACCGAAATATTTTAGTTTCTCATATCAAGTAGAGAATTAAGGTCTTTCGAAGATGGGATGGGAGGATTCCACTTGAAACTATGGAAAAATTGAAAGCAACACCAGAGATATATGTTTTACGCCTATATGAAAAAGACAAAGTTTGTTATGATTTTTCAAGATCAACAAGCTAAGAAACTATGGATTGATGAATAAATGGAAGTACCTTGGATGCACGAGATGATGTTTTTTTTTTTTTTTTATACATGTTGAATCAGTAATTGTCTGGCCTAATCTAAGGGAGACCCAGGATCAATCCTCAACGCTGTCACTATAACACCAAGAGCATAACCAACCACCTGCAAGTCGAGCAGACTCACAGGAAAGGGGAATCCGCCCCTCTAACCGCCACCACAGCAGGTCAATGTACTCAATGAGATTTGAACTTCGGTCTGCCTAGGCATAGCCCATGTCCGTCAAACCACACATCACTGTACGATGCAGGAAATGATGTTGAAATCAAATATTAAAATATACAACCAACACACTATGGATTGATGAATAAAAGGAAGCACCTTGGATGCAAGAGATGATGTTGAAATCAAATATTAAAATATACAACGAACTGCAACACAAAAAAGTTAGTAAACGATCATGTAGCATTTACTTGTTAGGATGATGAAAGAAAATGGGTATTGCAGACAAGGTGTCTGTCATAATGTATTTGTTTTATGTACAGATAAAAAAAAACATAAAGATATTGAGAATAAAAGTCAATTTTTTTAAATGGAAATGGAGAAAGTAATTAAATATATTAGATACTCATAAAAGAATATATAAAAAAGAAGTTCCATTAATTAAATATATTAGAATTTTAAATAGTAAGTTAAAGCAATCATGATACTCAAATTACAAGTCAAAAATTCAAAGAGAGGGTTGCAATTAGGAAAAGAATACGAAGAAGCAAAAATCTATATAACACTTCTCCACCAAAGCATTGTTGAGGTAATGAGAGCAAAAATAGGCACGAATATGAAGATAAATATCTTGAAAGAAATAAGAATAGCAAAGCTGAAATATAGAGCAAAGAGTGTGACTTTAGAATTAATGAAAGAAGAGATGACAATGGTCATTCAAAATTTATGTCAAATTTTGGAATGGAAAATAAACTATATATCAACAAAATGCTCAATTAAGTTATGAAACAAAAAGGTTATGGAAGTATTTGATGAGGATTTCCAATTGGGATTATCAATAAATAAAGAAAAACATTAGAGATAAACTCAAGGAAACACCTATGTAAAAAAAAATGGGGCAGCAACAAAGTAAAGTGTGGAATCTTGGAAAACTAAGGATAGCAAAAACAACAATGCATTGAGGTTAAAATTATTGGCATCTCTCGGCTAGAATGTATTGAGGTTAAAATTATTGTTGTTTCTAGGCCATTTAAGTTTGGAAGTACAAGCAATATCCAAGGCAAAACCTTTATTTGCAAATAAAAGTATCGGGTTTCACCTTGCTTTATCTTTGTATATGCTATTTCCTTTTTGTTTATGGATTTATGATGCACTTTTTGTTGGTTTTCAATTTTTTATATTTTGGGTTTACAATTGAGGTTTATGTATGGTTATGAGGGGTTTTTTATATGGATGTTTTTGTTTTTTTTGGGTTATTGTTGCATTTCATACCTGTTACTATGTCATATAAATTGGATTTGATGATGCCTTTTTATGGTCTAGATGCATTGGTTTTCATATATTTTATAAAATCAATGTTTTTTTTATACTAGTAAAAAAAGATATCAGGATTTTGGGAAGTGTGCAGAAAGAGATTTTGCTTGGATTCAATCTAGTTTGAGAGTTATCAATCTAGGTATCTGGTATAAAGAATGACTGTTCTCTATGTTTGGAGTGGATCATCTGAATCCCAGTACTGGTTTTTATATATTTTATAAATTCATGGTTTTTTTCATAATGGGAAAAAAGATATCAGGATTTTGGGAAGTGTGCAGAAAGTGATTTTGTTCGGATTCAATCTAGTTTGAGAGTTATCAATCTAGGTATCTGGTCTAAAGAATGATTGTACTCTATGTTTGGAGTGGATCATCTGAATCTGTCACATCTCCCTTAACCATCCTAAAAAAAAAAATTAACTGATTAACCCACCTTGATTTACTTACGCTATAATTCTCGTCTCATGCAGTAAAGTGGTGGTACAGGGTAATATATATATATATATATATATATATATATATATATATATATATATATATATATATATGTACATATATATATATGTACATATATATATATGTACATATATATATATGTACATATATATATATATGTACATATATATATATGTACATATATATATATGTACATATATATATATATACATATATATATATATACATATATATATATATATATATATATATATATTGTAATGGATTATGTAGTTGCCGGAACTGGTAGTCGGAAAAATCTTCCTGGCTGCAAGGCTGACATTTACATTTATTCCCACACTAGACGAGTTGTCCTTCATATTTATCTCTCGATACCATTGCTACTGATTGACGATACTCTGCCAACAGCTGGAGCCACTGGCGCTCTCCACCTGGCTCACTATCCATTTCTTGCCCTGTCAAAACGGCGTGGCATGAGTTGGGGTACCTTTGGCAAATGCACCCCTCGGGTTCCTCCAGCAATCGACGGTCAGGTTTTTGTGTGGAGATCCAAGGGCTCAACGTTGTTTCGGGATTTTGTGTAGGTTTATCCGGGCAATTTCACTTGTTCACTTCATTCATCCTTGGCACTCTCCTCCGCTCGGACTGCTCTATGACGTGTCCAACTTAGGCATAAACTATTGTATGCAATGCAGGTTCGAGTGTCAGAGCTAACCTTCTCATCCTCCAGGTGGACATTACGTCGTTTGGTAAGCTCTTTGGTTTAGTTATTCCCTTGACCTGCTCCATCTTTTGTTTGTTTTTCTCTCTTGATGTTTATACTTGCAATTTCCTTGTCCAGAGCTTAACACTGTTTCCTGTATTTTACATGCTCCAGATGGAGGCGGGTAATGGCAACCCGAGGCAAACGACTGGGCTGGACAAAATAGCCACGGCTACCAAGTTTCCTCACATCCGGCGCGGAATACCGGGTAAGCTCCCATCGCTCCAGTTGATTGGTCTGAGGAGAGTTTGTTGTATGTTGGTCCACGATTCAAGGATTAGAAACCGCTTCCTTTGGGGTTTAACTGCAGAGAAGGTTCCTACTATGTCTGGAACCGGGTTCCTCTACGGCTTTTCTTGGTATTTAGTATTTGAGGCCACAGGTTCTTCTGGCCTGAGACTTGGCCTTGGTTGAATTTTATAGTAAGAATGTAGTCCCTACTCAGGAGTCCCATAGTAATCTTTTGTAATTTGTGTAGGGGTCGAGCCCCAAAGTTTGGTTCCAATGTATATCTATATTTACGACCCTTGTCCCTTCTTATTTCATATGAATTTGTAATTGGATTTTGTCTCGGCAACAGCCGAGCCCATGTTTTTCTCCAGCATGAACCCTTAGGCTCATTTTTCAATTTCATGTAAATTTTCAGGTATTGAAACCCATAATGCTCTCCGGCATGGGTTCTTAGGTTTTGTTTTCAAACTTGTTTTCAAATAATGGACAATCGAATGTATGAATTTAAGTGCCATTTCCATGATGTAGAATTGTTTAACCTTTCGTCCTAATGTTTATTTGAGGTTGCGAAGTTCGAATATGCATATATCTTTGATTGAATTCGTTAAGTTCTGAATGCTCTGAGTATATACCAAGATTTCCTTTGAAAGAGTTGCTGGTTTGGTTAACTTTTTTCGAACATCTTCTTATCATGATCTACATCTGAGTTAGTTCAGGTTTGCGACCAATCACTCCATGTCTGTTTGTAGATTGAGTTATATTCATCGTTCAGCGAATTTCCTCAGGCTTATTTCCAGTCTGGCAGAGGGTTTCTCCAGAAACGTGGACTCCATCACTGGAGCGCTGCCATTGTCAGGCATGCAGCATCCTGCTAACCCTAGTTCCTTAAATGGTTGTATTACAGGTGTAGCTATCTGGTTTTTTCCCCGTTTCTTTACTTTGGAATTCTAGGGTTTAAGAATTCGGTCCAACCCCCTTGGTCACCAAAATTTTTGTATAGTTTCCCAAAAAAAATACCACCTCTCTTTTTCTTTTGCGAACCCGTTAAGTACATAGCGAAATAAAATACTATAGGCTCTGCCTACAGCTCAGCATTAACTGTTTGACACTGCTATGTTTTTTTTTAATGTGTATTTCTCTTTGTTGTTAAATGAACAGTCTCTAGTATAATTTAACTTTTACTGTGTTGTTATATTTATATGCTTATCAGGCTAAGACCCCAGTTCTAGCCTCAAATTCTGGGTTCGTATATTGTTATTTCATGCTACCTCTAACCACCTTACTCCCTAAAATACCATTTTGCATTAATAGTTTAAGATGAAGCATACTGTCGCCTTACTATTAACAGAGTAATGATAGTAGCTCTCCTCTTTAATTCTGAACGGTTTATAGAAGAATTAACCAACTGTCCCATTTGCATTAATAATTTTTAAAAGAAGAACATTCTGTCACCTTACTATTAATAGAGTAATAACAGTAGCTCTCCTCTTTAATTTTGAATAGTTTACAAAAGAATTAACCAACAAACTTCCGGGAGGTTCGTTCACTTACCTAGTCTTCCCAGCAGTAAGGCTCCTGGAAGATTCACCTGGTACACTGTTGTTTCTTGTCCACCCAACCACGAGATTCATCCTTCGGGACCAGAATCTTCCCCCTAGCTGTCTTGCAGGATCACTATCCGCAACAAGAACATTTGCACTCTGTGCTTGGCTATCTGGTCCTCACCAGACTTAGCCTTCATTTCCTTTCTCTGCCTGTCACTACAGCACAGATTTTGCCTCTCCCCACTTCTTTTCTTTAGAAGCCCTTTCCGTTAGGGGAGGCAGTTAGGGTTGCCATTTCAGCAACTATTTCCTTTCCTCAACTTCCTCCTCAGAAGTTGTCCGTATTCAAGAAACATTTTCTTTTCTTTTCAAAAGAAAAAACAATTAGTAACCAGATTATTAAATTCAAATAAGTAACATTGTCATATTCAGTTCCGTCTTTTACCACAGTAACAATTAAATATTTACATCTTTTCCGGGGCATTACATCTCCCCCTCCTGAAATTGGACATCGTCCCGATGTCCGTCGACCAGGAACAACTCTGGATAAGTCTTTCTCATGATCTCTTCAACTTCCCAAGTGGCCTCATCAGGCCCAAAGTGCTGCCATTGCACTTTAAGTTGGGTAATAGCTTGCTTCCGCAGCTGTACTTCTCTCTGGTCGAGGATGCTCAGCGGCTCGACCAAGACTTCTCCTTCCGGTACGACCTGCACATACAATAATCTGATTCAGTTTCTTTTAAAGAAAACTTTTAGACTGGTCTACGGAAAATAATCTTTACCTGTATATCCTGCCATCGGATCACATGTTTAGGATCATAGACATATTTTTTTAACACAGAGACATGGAAGACATTGTGGACCCGGATGTGACTTGGCAGGGCGAGCTGGTAAGCCACCGGCCCAATTCTTTCCAAGACTTGGAATGGTCCACAATATCGGGGCGCCAACTTGGCACACCCGCTCCATTGCAGTGTACTCTTTTTGGCTTGGATCCTCACATAAACATGATCACCGACTTGGTATTCTTTGAACCTCCTCTTCCGGTCAGCAAAGATTTTTTGCCTATCTTGAGTTGCCTTTAAATTAGAGCGTACCTTTTTCACCATATCCTCCATTTCCTTAAGCATTTCCGGCCCTAACCTCAGTTTTTCCTCAAGTCCACCCCAGCTTGAGGGTGTGTGGCATTTCCGTCCGTATAGGACCTCAAAGGGACTCATTTGTAACGAGGTATGATACTCGTTGTTGTATGCAAATTCAACCAAGTGCAAATACTCCTCCCACCGCGTCGGTTGTTGCATCACGTATGCCCTTAACATGTCCTCTACCACTTGGTTCACTCGCTCTATCTGTCCATCGGTCTGGGGGTGGTACGTTGTACTGAAGTTCAGCTGTGTCCTCAATTCTGCAAATAATGTCCTCCAAAAGGCTGACGTGAATTTCACGTTACGATCTGAAATTATCGTCTTCGGGAGTCCATGCAATTTAAACAAATTCTTCATGAAGATATGGGAAATCTGTACAACCCTGTAGGTGGATTGCATAGGTATAAAATGTGCGGCTTTACTGAACTTGTCTACCACCACCATAATAGAATCGTTATTCTTCCTTGTCCTAAGCAGTCCTGTTATGAAGTCCATAGAAATGGTTTCCCATTTCCATTCTGGAATGGGTAAGGGTTGTAATAGCCCTGCTGGATGCTGATGCTCTGCTTTAATTGGTTGACACTTTAGGCACCATGTTAAATACTCAGCTACATTCTTCTTCATACCTGACCAATAGTACTCTTTTCGAAGCGCCATGACCGTTTTCTGATACCCTGGATGTCCAGCATAGTGACTGCTGTGAAATTCATCCAAAATTAGATTTTTAAGACTGTTTTGATTAGGTACATATAGCCTCTTTTTGTATTACAACATTCCATCATTATCTACTTCATATCCCGGCTAATTCTTCTCACTGGTAAACTATTGTACTTGTTGTTTTGTCTATTGATATTCAGCATCTTGATCTACTGCCCTTTTTATCATTTCCTCGAAGGGAACTTTCCATTCGCTGAAGGAAATTTCATACAAACATTGTACCTTCTGACTTAAGGCATCAGCCACTCGGTTTTCCCTTCCCTTCAAGTGTTTAATATCGAAGTCAAAACCACCTAAGAAATATGCCCATCGTGCTTGCCTCGTGTTTAAGGTGGGCTAGCTAAAGTAATTGGTCAGACTGTGGTGGTCTGTCATTAATAAAAACTTTCTCCCCATGAGATAATGTCGCCACATCTTCAAAGTGTGTATGACGACTGCCAGCTCTAAGTCATAGGCAGAATATCTATGCTCATGATCTTTGAGTTTTCCTTGATTCATATGCTATTACTTTCCCTTCCTGCATCAACACACCTCCCACGCCCTCCTTGCTTGCGTAAGTGCACACCACATAATCCTTGTTAGGATCAGTTATGCTCAAAATGGGTGCGGTGGTGAGCAGATGCTTAAGCTGCTCAAAACATCTCTGACATTCCGGGGTCCATTTGAATGCTCTTCCCTTTTTCTATAAGGAGGTGATAGGGTATGCTACTCTAGAGAAACCTTCGACAAAGCGTCTGTAATAACCGGCTAGTCCCATAAAGGACCTGATGTCTACTACATCTTTCGGTACGGGCCACTCCATTATGGTCCTTATCTTTTCAGGGTCCACTGCGATCCCTTCTTTTGTGATTACATGGCCTAAATACTGTATTTCTTCCTTAAAGAAATCGCACTTGCTGAACTTAGCATACAACTGGTGTTCTCGAAGGGTTTGTAGCACCAATCTGAGGTGCTCCTTGTGCTCTTCCTTATTGCGAGAGTATATCAGTATATCATCGATAAATATCAGCACCAATCTGTCTAAATATCGATGAAATACGCTGTTCATTAAGCACATGAAAGTTGCCGGGACGTTGGTTAGCCCAAAGGGTAGCACCACAAACTCGTAATGCCCATACCTTGTTCTAAAAGTTGTTTTAGTGATGTCTTCCTCCTTAATCCTAATCTGGTGGTAACCTGATTGCAAGTCGATCTTGGAGAATACTGTTGCACCCTTCACCTGATTGAAAATTTCATCAATCCGAGGTAGGGGATACTTATTTTTGATGGTCAGTTTATTCAACTGACGGTAATCTATGCACATGCGAAAGGTCCTGTCTTTCTTCTTAACGAATAACACTGGGGCTCCCCTCGGGGATACACTGGGGCGAATATAGTTTTTGTCCAACAATTCTTGTAGCTGCATTTTTAACTCTGTTAACTTAGGTACACTCATTCTATAGGGTGCTCGAGATACCGGTGCTGCCCTTGGTATCAATTCGATGGTAAAATTTATATCCCTCTTAGGCGACAGTCTAGGAATATCTTCGGGAAACACATCCATAAATTCTTGTATTACAGGGATGTTATCCAGCGTCGCTATTTTATCCTTCGAATCAGTGTAGCCCACTTGGATGGCGTAAATCTGACACCCCTTCCTAATGCATTTTGCTAACTGGGATGCAGTTATTGGCCGAACCTACACTGACCACTTAATTCCCTGCATCTCTTGCCTAGTTCCAGTTTCATCCCTATAATAGATAATCTTTGTTTTGCAGTCCATTAATGACCAGTGTTTTTCTAACCAGTCCATACCGATCAGAACATTATATGAACCAAGGGGGAGCACATTTAAATCTGCCATTACTGGCTGCCCTGCTATTGTCAAAGAGCAGTCATTAACCTTTGCCAACGCTCGCCTCTTGGCCCCTGTAGCCAGCTGTACTAGCCATGGATTCTTGTATTTAAAAGATTGCAGTTTACAATGTTCTACTATATTTGGACTAATATAACTTAATGTGGCTCCAGGGTCAATTAAAACAGCTACAGTAAGGTCAGAAATTTTACCTTCAAATTCCACCATGGTCGGCTAGTACTCCACCTGACGATCGTCTAGGGCTGCATTAATCCTTGGTATGCTGCGTCCTACAACGCTGTCGGCTAGTACTCCACCTGACGATCGTCTAGGGCTGCATTAATCCTTGGTATGTTGCGTCCTACAACGCCGACTGTCGATGCTTCTTGGATTTGAGATAATTGTTCGGTTCCCTTTTGTTGCGGGCAGTTTTTGATGTAGTGAGGTCCTCCACAACCCCAACACTGTACTGGGGGTCTTGCTGCCCCTTCACTGTCCAATCGTGTAGGCTGTTCACTGACTCTGGATTCACCAGTTGGCTTGGATTTGAATGAGCTTCTCTGCATAGATCTGCTGTTCTGCCCCTTTCTCAATCCCTTATTTCCACCACCACGACTTCCTTTACTGTTTCCAGTCGGCTTATTTCCTCTTTTCTCACCCCATCTTTTGCCCGGAACATCTCCTTTCTGTTTATTCTACTGGTAACAGATCTTGGCTTTGCGGATAGCTTCGTCCATCGTCTTTGGATTGTCAAACTCAATCCTTTCCCGCATATAAAGGGGTAAACTACTAACAAATATTGGCACCTTAGCTTTTTCTTCTCGAATATAAGGCACATAGCGAAGCAAGGAAGTCAAACGGGTGATAAATTCGTCCATGGTCTGCTGCCCCAATCGCAAGTGATGGAATTCCCTTGCTTTTTCGTCGTAGAAACGCTCGGTCAAATATCTTTCTTTGAAGTACCTTTGAAACTTCTCCCAAGTTATGGTCTGTTCACTTACCCCCTTTACGATCTTGACTTCTTCCCACCACAGGGTCGCTTTCCCCTGTAATTGGAAGATGGCTAATCGAGCCTTCAGGTTATGATCGTATTCATACAGCTGCAAGTATTTATTCATATTTATTAACCATGCTTCAGCTACTTCTTCCTGTTCCACGTCAAAGGGTGGAGGTTTAATCTTACAAAACTCTCCCTGCAGCTCTACCCATTGCCTTTTCGATGTATGTTGTTTAGATGCATTGTCAGATCGTTCCTCCCTCTCTTCTGACCCTTCAGGTTCTGTATGACGGTTCTGTTCTTCTGATATTCTCTGCTATTCAGCACTGGGGTTAGCTGGCGGCGGATTCTATCTATCAGACAAGCTTTTTAGAATTCTTTCCTGTTCCATCGTTAATCGTGCATTATATTCATGCAACCGGGCCATTTCATTCTTTAATTCCTGCACTATTTCTAAAATAGCCTGGTTTGTATTACGAGCTTCCTCGCCGAGCTGTATCCATAGCTCAGGATTATTCTCAAGTCCAGGTACAGGTCCCTGACCCATCACATATCTATGTGACATACTGTCCCCCCTTCACATATTTCCAGTCTTCCGGTTTCCTACCTTTAACATGGAAAAGTAAATCAACACTTTAACTATTACTTTCCTTTGAACTGCTTAAATAGGGACAAAATAATGGTATGTGCTACTTCTGATTTTTAACTCAGCATCTCTATTTTACTATCAAATTCAATTTAAATGTTAATTCCCAGAGGCCTCAGTTTTGTAACTGGGCTCTGATACCACTTGTCACATCTCCCTTAACCATCCTAAAAAAAAAATCTAATTGATTAACCTGCCCTCATTTACTTACGGTATAATTCTCGTCTCATGCAGTGAAGTGGTGGTACAAGGTAATATTTAAATATATATATTGTAATGGATTATGTAGTTGTTGGAACAGGTAGTCGGAAAAATCTTCCTGACTGCAAGGCTGACATTTACATTTATTCCCACACTACACGAGTTTTCCTTCATATTTATCTCTCGGTACCATTGCTATTGATTGACGGTACTCCGCCAATAGCTAGAGGCACTGGCGCTCTCCACCTAGCTCACTATCCATTTCTTGCCCTATCAAAACGGCGTGGCATGAGCTGAGGTACCTTTGGCAAATGCGCCCCTCGGGTTCCTCCAGCAATCGACGGTCAGGTTTTTGTGTGGAGATCCAAGGGCTCAGCGTTGTTTCGAGGTTCTGTGGAGGTTTATCCGGGCAATTTCACTTGTTCACTTCATTCATCCTTCGCACTCTCCTCCGCTCGGACTGCTCTATGCCACGTCCAACTTAGGCATAAACTATTGTATGCAACCCGGGTTCGAGTGCCAGAGCTGACCTTCTCATCCTCCAGGTGGACATTGCGTCGTTTGGTAAGCTCTCTGGTTTAGTTGTTCCCTTGACCTACTCCGTTGTTTGTTTGTTTTTCTCTCTTGTTGTTTATACTTGCAATTCCCTTGTCCAGAGCTTAACATTGTTTCCTGTATTTTACATGTTCCAGATGGAGGCGGGTAATGGCAACCTGAGGCTACCTAGTGGGCTGGACAGAACAGCCACGGCTACCAAGTTTCCTCACATCCGGCGCGGAATACTGGGTAAGCTCCCATTGCTCTAGTTGATTGGTCTGAGGAGAGTTTGTTGTATGTTGGTCCACGATTCAAGGGTTAAAAACTGCTTCATTTGGGGTTTAACTGTAGAGAAGGTTCCTATTGTGTCTGGAACCGGGTTCCTCTATGGCTTTGCTTGGTATTTAATATTTGAGGCCACAGGCTCTTCTGGCCTGAGACTTGGCCTTGGTTGAATTCTACAGTAAGAATGTAGTCCCTACTCAGGAGTCCCATAGTAATCTTTTGTAATTTATGCAGGGGCCGAGCCCCAAAGTTTGGTTCCAATGTATATCTGTAATTACGGCCCTTGTCCCTTTTTATTTCATATGAATTTGTAATTGGATTTTGTCTCGGCAACGGCCGAGCCCATGTTGTTCTCCATCATGAACCCTTAGGCTCGCTTTTCAATTTCAAGTAAATTTTCAGGTATTGAAACCCATAATGCTCTCCGGCATGGGTTCTTAGGTTTTGTTTTCAAATAATGGACAATCGAATGTATGAATTTAAGTGCCATTTCCATGATGCAGAACTGTTTAATCTTTCGTCCTAATGTTCATTTGAGGTTGCGAAGTTCAATTATGCATATATATTTGATTGAATTCATTAGGTTTTGAATGCTCTAAATATATACCAAGATTTCCTTTGAAAGAGTTACTAGTTCGGTTAACTTTTTCAAACATCTTCTTATCATGATGTCTGTCCGAGTTAGTTTAGATTTGCGACCAATCACTCGATGTATGTTTGTAAATTGAGTTATATTCGTCGTTCAACGAATTTCCTCAGGTTTCTTTCCAGTCTGGTAGAGGGTTGCTCCAGAAACTTGGATTCCATCACTGGAGCGCCGGCGTTGTCAGGCATGCAGCATCCTGCTGACCCTAGTTCCTTAAATGGTTGTATTACAAGTGTATCTCTCTGGTTTTTTCCCCGTTTCTTTAATTTGGAATTCTAGGGTTTAAGAATTCGGTCCAACCCCCTTGGTCGCCAGAATTTTTGTATAGTTTCCCAAAAAAAATACCATCGCTATTTTTCTTTTGTGAACCTGTTAAGTATATAGCGAAATAAAATACTATAGGCTGTGCCTATAGCTCAGCGTTAACTGTTTGACACTGTTATGTTTTATTTTTTAATGTGTATTTCTCTTTGCTATTAAATGAACAGTCTCTAGTATAATTTAACTTTTACTGTGTTGTTATATTTATATGCTTATCAGGCTAAGACCCCAGTTCTAGCCTCAAATTCTGGGTTCGTATATTGTTATTTCAAGCTACCTCTAACCACCTTACTCCCTAAAATACCATTTTGCATTAATAATTTAAGATGAAGCATACTGTCGCCTTACTATTAACAGAGTAATAACAGTAGCTCTCCTCTTTAATTCTGAACGGTTTACAAAAGAATTAACCAACTGCCCCATTTTCATTAATAATTTTTAAAAGAAGAACATTCTGTCACCTTACTATTAACAGAGTAATAATAGTAGCTCTCCTCTTTAATTTTGAATAGTTTACGAAAGAATTAACCAACAGACTTCCGGCAGGTTCATTCACTTACCTGGTCTTTCCAGCAGTAAGGCTCCTGGAAGATTCACCTAGTACACCGTTGTTTCTTGTCCACCCAACCACGAGATTCGTCCTTCGGGACCAGAATCTCCCCCCTAGCTGTCTTGCAGGATCACTATCTGCAACAAGAACATTTGCACTCTGTGCTTGGCTATCTGGTCCTCACCAGACTTAGCCCTCATTTCCTTTCTCTGCCTGTCACTACAACGTAGATTTTGCCTCTCCCCACTTCTTTTCTTTAGAAGCCCTTTCCGTTAGGGGAGGCAGTTAGGGTTTCCATTTCAGCAACTGTTTCCTTTCCTCAACTTCCTCCTCAGAAGTTGTTTGTATTCAAGAAACATTTTCTTTTCTTTTTAAAGCAAAAACAATTAGTAACCAGATTATTAAATTCAAATAAGTAACATTGTCATATTCAGTTCCGTCTTTTACCACAGTAACAATTAAATATTTACATCTTTTCCCGGGCATTACAGAATCACAGATTCCTTTTATGAGATAGAAATCATCTAGTTAGTTATGCAGAGAGACGCATTCTAGAGCTCAGTGTGACCCCTATGTGTAAGTATGTCTTTGCTCAAAGTTAAATTTTAGCTAATGTCGGCCAAAATAAAAATAAAAAATTAGAAATCTAAATAATGTTTATGTTAGTCTCTCCAATAAATAATAATAATGAAAATAGAAAAAAATAATGTTGGCCCGAAACAAAAATGAAAATAACCATATAAATAAGATATAAAACAAAAAACAAAAACAAAAAACAAAACAAAAAACAAAACAAAGCTACAATACAATTATCTCATGCTTTTAGATAACAAAAGATAATACGAATATCTCATGCTTTTAATAGTTTAGTTTTTTTTATCATATACATTGAATTTGAATGGATCATAAATTTACCTTCAACAAAAAATTTTACCACATTAAAATTCCAAATTAGGTAAAATTTTAAATATCTTTACTCTTTACTAAAGCCACTACCATTTCTTAAATCAAAGTAAAAAAGTTAATTCAACACAAAGAATCCAAAATCTTGCTCTAAAATCGTTTAATATTTATTTTAATTAATTATTTGTAAAATAAATCTTTAAAAGAAAAACCATATCCTCTAGATATATTAAAATATCTATACACAAATATTTGCATGTCAAAATTGTAATATTCAAAAATATTCATTTGATGTAGTTTTATTATAAATTTTGTTATCATGCCATGTAAAAAACATCATTAAATCTAATACTAATATTGAAATATTAATATTCATATTAATATTATTATTAATATTAATATATTATAATATTAATATTATTCAACTGAATAACTTTTAATTAATACAATATTAAATTTAATATAATATTAATTTTTTATATTATAATATATATTAATATATCATGATATATATTAACTCTAGATATATATGGGAGGGAAGAACAAAGACATAGAGTGATAGAGGTGGAGAGATAGAGGGAGTGAGAGAAAGGAGGAGAGAGGGAGGGATAGAGAGATGGAGTTGGAAGGAGAGAAAGGGAGGGAAGAAGAAAGACATAGAGAGATAAAAGTGGAGAGAGAGAGAGGGAGTGACAAGGAAGAGATGGAGAGAGAGTATTTATGCTTGGGGGTGAGATAGAGATACAAATAAGGAGAGATGGAGAGAAAGGGGGGGGGGGGGGGGGGGGAGAAGGAGAGAGAAGGAGAGAGGGAGGGAGATAGTGACAGAGTTGGAGGGCACATAGATAGAGAGAGAGAGATAGAGGAAGGAGGGAGAGAAAGGGCGAGAGAAGAAGGAAGAGAGTGAGGATGTTGGAGAGAGAAGGAGAGAGGAAGTTAAGAAGAAAGACACATATAGAGAACGATGGAGATATGAGAGGGAGTGATAAGGGAGATGGAGAGAAAGGGATAGAGGAGAGTAGGAGGGAAGAGAGATAGAAGGGGGAGAGAGGGAGAGAAGGGAAGAGAGAGAGAGTGAGGGAGGGTAAGAGGGAGGGAGAGATATATAGATATGAAGAAAGAGTGTGTATTCTTTGGGGGTGATATAGACAGACAAAAGAGAGACAAGGGAGATAGAGATATAGATGGAACGTGAAGAGAGGGAAGAAGAGAGAGATAAAGAGAGGGATACATAAATAAATATGTAGAGAGAAAGAATGTGTGTTTGGAGGGGTGAGATAGAGAGACAAAGGAGAGATGGAGGGAGATATAGATATATATGGAGGGGGGAGAGAGGAAAGAACATTTCTTGCACTAAAAGGATGGGAGCTTGGATGTGATTAAGAAAAGAAGAAACTTTAACAATATGAGATTCAATGTGCCAATTGCCTAAAATTTTGGAGAGAGGTGAGCTGCACTGAAGCTTCTTTAATATGGATATAATGAGCAATGAGGGCCCTTCAATGAGTATTTGATGATAATGTTGGCTTAAAGCAATGATAAGGACTTGTTCAAGACCCCAAATCTCTACTTCATTACTGGTAGTAAATCCTAGATTTCTTGCAAAAAAGTTGAGAATTTATCCTTAAGTATCTCTCAAGACTCCACCATAACTAGTTGACCCAGGATTGCTTCATGAAGCTCTGTAAAAATTGAGCTTTATGAATGTTGGGGGAGGGGGGGACTAAGATGAGGAACTAACAGGCCGAGCAAAGAGAGATGGACCAAGGGAGAGATAATTTTGATGACTGAGACAAGGAAGGCCCAAAATGTTTTTTCTCATTAGGGGGCCATTCTTAGTCCTGAGAAGCCCATTAAATAGATGTAATGGTTTCTTTAAGTTGAGAGAGGATAAGATGTTAGACTGCTTCCAAAGGGGATGACGAGTCATTGAAAATTTGATAATTCATCTCCTTCCATATGTTCCAAGTTATAAAGCTTGAAATGAGGAGCCAAGCTCAATTGAGAATGAGATTGTACTGAAATGGAGAGTCGGTCCAATTTTCCAATGAGGTGATGATGGACTGATGCATGAAGTTGGATATGCTAAAGAAGGAGACCATGTGCTTCCAGAGAAAGGAGGAAAAGGATTAGGTGAGAAACAAATGGTTGTGATCCTCTAATTGAGCAAGGAATAATTTACAAATAGAGGGACCTAGGAATCCATGTTTTTGAAGCTGATCCCAAGTGAGAGTCTTGTTTTTTAGGAGTATCCAGAGGAAGGGGGTGATTTTAGGCTGGTGCTTTAGCTTCAAAATGTGCTTCTAGGTTTGATTCATTTCAATTGGTTATGCTTGTATCAACATTTTCCAAGCTTCCTTGATATTGAAATCCCCTTACAGACCATATCTCCATTGCAAAACATCATTATCAATCTACACCGCTATATTTGTAGTGGTTAGGATGGGTGTTAAAAGTTGTTGCTACTCCACATGAGTATTTGCATATTAAGGTGATTTGATTTTCCACATGCACCATGGTGAATCAAAAGAGTGGGAACCCCAATAGTGAGCAACTAAATAATTTCCTCTTTGATGAATATTGTCTTGTTGAAGCCTCAAATTTCTGCTCCTCCAACATGGGGGATAACCACCTGGTCCGGACCTTAAGTCAGCTCCTTTTCCGTTTAAAGTGTTGGCTCCGACTGTGGATAATAGGACCAGTTTCCCAATATGGTTTTCTAAAATGAGAGTGGGTGGTTTACGAGTGATTGCAATAGAATAATGATAACTCGAATGACCTATTCTATCATGCAAATCTCTAGCTAACTTAATCTAATATAAACTCACGTATTTCTGTATAATATGTGATATACAAAGATATCTGCTTGACATGTGATAATAGAGACCAATCACGCATAAAACAGAGATGATAACGTGTAAAGATAATTTCTTTGACTAAATAGTTAGTTAAAGAAATGTATAAACTATATCGCATATGTGATGATATATATATATATATATATATATATATATATATATATATATATATATATATATATATATATATAGATATATATATATATATATATATATATATATATATATATATATATATATATATATATGAAAATAAATAATCTCAGCTAGGCATCATACAATAGTGCAATTAATGCTTTAACAAACAAACAAAAAAACAAAAACAAAACATATCTCATATAAAATTCATGAAAATAAAGTGTTGTCACTAATTAAACAGAAACAAGGCTAATCATATAAGATAGAAGTACCATATATGTGAAGTTCTACTCATTTGACTAATGACATAGATCAACTCCTTTCTTCAGATCAAATTATCTTCCAAGTATACAAAAGTGCATCAACAAAGGAAAGTAGTCTGATATTTAAAAGAAACGATCATGTTCCATAATTTCACCAAAGAATTCACAAACTTACAATAGTGCATTCTTTGCAAATGTTTTTGATAAAATTATGGACCCTTCTCTAAATGCATGAGAAGGGTATAAATACTATTCTAACTAATGTTCAAAAATATATTATAAAAAAAAATTGAGGAGGTTTCAAACAAACTTCCTCCTAACTAGTTAACTAACTCTAAAAATAAACAATGGCTTGATGAGCAGAGGCTATGATGATGATTTGTTGTCTGCCAGCTTGTCCTTTAAATCACATATATCGGCCATTGGTTTGACTTGAGGAGGTGCCCCAAAATGTGTTCTGACCTATCCTGCGAAAATTGCATCTGTGAGAGGTGGAAGCATCCACTGAGTTGAATGGAGAGAGCAGTTAAGGGTCATGATTTGACTGTGTGGCTTGATGAGGTATTGCCAATACGACTCCCAATCAGTCTTTGCCAATTTTGCAATTGCTTCCCTTTGAGTTTCTGCTCTTTCCTTCCATCTGTTATGCAAGTCATTCAAATCAGGTAGTTCTTTCAGGTTGCCTTCTTTCACCAAGTTGGTGGCAAACAAAGTATGGTTTACCGCCTTTACTATATTCTTTGACACCCCAGCCGCTCTTGCCACTACCAATTCATCTTATTTCATCCTTGCATCCCAATCCATGAAAATAATGTCCTTTTGTGTCTCCTCAATCTCAGGCAAATTGGCTTTCCTCCCCTCTTATGTTTCTTGCCATTCATTGAACTCTGAGATTATTATGTTCAGATCAGTAAACTCAATCCTTTGGTCAATCGCTTTATCCATTAGTTGGTCACTAGTGATTAGATAAGGAGCGATATGTGACATCTTTTGGCAAAATTGTTCTTGCTACTTCAATAAGAGAGAATTAATCTCTAGTGCCTCTTTGATGAATTCCTCGACAATAGGAAGATCCTTATATATTTCAATGGCTTGTTGCAAGTCTTGGAGTTGCATATTTTTTGCCAATATCTCTACTTCGTGGCTTATTTTTAGCACCTCCATGCTTTGTTGCAATTGAGCCAGTTGCTCAACGGTCTGCCTGTTCACACTTGCTCTCTTTGTTTCAAGCTGCTACTTTTGATCTCCGAAACAATATCTTTGGGTGGGGTACTCATACCCTGCTTTTCGCTAATTTCCTACTAGATTCTGCAATAGTCTCGATGTCTTGGGCATTTTCTATATTCAATGCTTTCCCTGTATCTACATGAGAATCTATGCGAGAATCAGGTCCCTCGCTGTTGACAGTCACACTGGGGGTAGGCTTGTCCTTGATTTTCAACAAATGTAGTGGGATTACCTCAAGCCTTTTGTTTTTGAACTCCTGAAAGCTCTCAAAATCTCCAGGACTCAGATTTGTCCTCACCCATTTGAATGATTGCTCGAAGGATTGAGCTGACTGTAAAAGATATTCAAAATTATTAGCCTCATTGTTATAAGGCTTGATCTTTACTGAAGTGGGGATTTTATATGCTATCTTGTCTAGATCAAATTTCCTTTTGGGCAAAGTATGGAGCCTGATACTTTCCAGGCTTACTACGATTAAAATTTGCTAAATAAAAAGAACTGCACCTGATAGGAAAAGATGGCCATAATAATGATCCAGGTGGATATTGGTGGCCAACCGCCAATTCCACTTGGACCCCCACCATTTCTTCTTTCAGTTTTTTAGTTTCCTTAATTGTAGCACAGTTTACTATTTTTAGCAGTTTTTCGGGTCCTAAACTTTTGGAGCCATTTTGAGGCCCTAAACAACGTTTTTTTTGGAAATCTACCATCAACAATTTGTTATCTAAAATCATATTTTCCGTTGTAGTCCTCAGAAAGATATTTCCAACGAGTTATCATGCATGTCAAATGGAGATAATATGACCAAGTCGCGACCCCGGGAAGTTGGCTATCCAACTCACCCTAATGGGGCCCAAAAACTCTTGGTGTTACATCTCCTTGGGTTAGGGTTTTGGTTGTTTACGGATTTCTCTTATTGTTCAATAATAAAAAGGCCCTTGAACCTCATTGTAAGGCAGTTCAGAAGCATGTAGTCGTCACATCTCTTCTCAGAGATAAGCTACCATCGCCCTAGCTGGTTTATTTCCATTTCTGTTTGTAAGCATATTTCAATATTTTACATTAATGAAATGAAGTATTATTTCCACTACATCTCTATGTTTATGGTTATCTTTGTAACTTGTTGTGTTCCTACTTAAACCCGGATTCTTACTCTCTTTGAGAACTTTGGTTAGGCCTTTTCCCACGATCTAGTGGGTTATTTCTCTTGCTAACAATTTATCAAAAACATACAAAGGGAGGACATGTGGGTCTGTTGTGCTACCAAAAACCCTAATGTAGGTGAACCATTCTTCAACAAAATATTTGCCGACAGCCAGAAGGTCTGTAGCGGCTTCTTGGGAAAACCTGGGGGCTTTCTTATTGAAAATTAATTGATGCAGTGGCAAAATAACAACATGACATATTTTATAGAAATGGGGTATATAATGGGATTCCCAAATTTTCTTATGGCTAAGATGGATAGGGTAGGGTTCCTGCAAGGTCCATTTCCAACCCATGATTGGAAATTTAGTGCAGAACCAAATGGCATCCATAATGTAGGCACTAAAATAGAATGGAGGAAGGTTCTCTGGAGAGGAGGATCTCTTCTGTCGATATTCAGTGATGACGGTGGCTAGGTTATCAGATAGGATGGTGGCCCAATTCATCATGTGGGAATTAACACAGGCATCAATAAGAGAAATCCATTCTATGGAAAACTTAGCATTATTAGGTAACTTGTATAGTCTACATAACATAGCAGCTGCATAGTTGTAGGGGTTTTCCAAAGAGGCTATAGGATACATACCCGTTTTATCAAATTTGAACTTGTTCTCCAATACTCTCCAGCCTTGAATCATCTTGAGGGGTTCTTCATTCTTCTTTGCGAAGTTTGCCATGTATGTCTTATCATATATATCTTGAGGGTCAGGTATATGGTACATTTGCTTTAAGCCCTCTGCTCTAAATGACCCCACGAGTTCCATTCTCGAATTCCTAAATTGCTTATCTTCAATGGTGAGGTTTTCCACCACCCACCTAATCATATCAGTGTATGGGAGGATTTTTTCTCTCGCTCCTATCCTATGAAGGAAAGAACAGGCAGCATCCTTGAATTGGAGTCCTGGAGGTCTTATTGATTCAATTGTTGGTGTTGTGACAGTAACCTTGGGACACTCATCCTCAAGCCTATTGTATATGACCTCCCAAGTTGTTGCTCCCCCATCAACGCTGCAGACCGTATCAGATAATATAGGAGACATTTATGTTATCTCAAACTTTGTAATGCTCTCCTTTTTCTATTTCTGCATCACCCTCCGCAATGACATATCTTTTGTAGCTTTCCTGAAATGGACGAGATATATCAGCGCAGAAAATTTTTGGGCGATTAAGGTTAAAAGATTTCTGAAAAGACTTGGAATCGTGGGAGGATTTCAAATGAGATGCTCAACATTAAACAGCCATAACTTGCAAAACCATTACCTCTCCTCGGGCCGCTAAACATTAATTACCCTGTCAAATCATTCATTATTATATTAAAACACAGTTACTTCCCACATTTGATGTTTGATTCGTGCATCACAGTTTTTAAAACAATGTTATATAGTGTTACCTGCTCATAATGTGAAATGCGATTGCGGATATCGCAATATTGCATTTCGCAAATCGTTGGCGGATGACATTGTGGCAGGTCTTATTTACTTGCGACTTTCACGAAATGCGATTGCGATTTCTTAAGGGGTTTTGATTGGTATGTCGCAGTGAGAGGTTTGATCGCATATCACAATTTCTTTAAGGTGTTTATGATCATCACATGGAAAAATGCAATTTGTGATTTGCAATGGGGATCCTAAACTTGGGTAATTCTAAGAGTTTTTCAAGGCAATTTCTTAGAGTTAGGATTTATTTTTAAAGACTAAAAAATTTAAAAAGGATCCCCATTTATATTTCTAACATTAGCTATTGCTATATATAAATGGAGGGGGTTGTTTCATAGTACAAAAATTGGCGATTCACTTGGGAGAACCAGTTATCTCTGATTGGTTTTCTGAAATTTCTAGAACTTTCAAAGTAAGAAGAGTTATAGGAATAATAATTACATGAGTTATAAAGTAAACAACATTTCTCTAGAATCATAATCACTTACCCAGTATATTTATTCAACTACTTTACCCTTTATAGTGATAAAAATACAAATCACCAATCAATATTAAGATTTTAAAGAGATATAGCAGGTGTCTTCTACATATTAGTTTTTTGATTTTTTACTCATTTATCACAGATAGAGCCTCTGCTGCCAGTAGGCATTTATAGCCTCGATAGGGTTATCTTTTAACCAACAAGGATTCATTGTCCCATCTGAAGCAATCCTGAAAATTCAAAATGACATTCACTTGCTTCCAATCTCATTTGGATCTTGTCCTTTTTCTTTTTTATTTCTTAAAAGACATTGTCTAGGCTTAAGTAAACTAATAATGACAATGCCACTCACTGGTTGTCACTAAACTGAACAAGATGTCTCTTGATGAGACCCCTTGTTCTTTGATTGATTAGATCATTGGTTATTACCCTGTTTTGGTATGAAATTTTGGTAATATTAGTTTAATTATTTCCCTATGATCACGGTAAACAAGCTCGTAATGAGTCTTATTATCTTTCTGAAAAAGGAAGGTTTTATCAAATGGGGTGAATCATTGACTAATTTAAGAGTTTTGGATGATAATGATAGGGTTTTAAGATACTGATCTAGTGAAATTCCTTACTAGGTTAAAGATTATTTTCTTGACTAATAACAACACATCTATACTTTGTAAAGGTAAGAGTTTGTTCCTAGAATAAATATTTCAGCAAGATCAAGTTTTTCCAAAGAAATTAGGCTTACTTTGATACTCAAATGTCCTAATTATTTCTTTAACTTCTCCTACTTATAGAAGCAAAAAATCAAAAATATTATCAAAGATTTTATTTTGAAAAACCAAAAATAAATACTACTTAACCTTTGTTTTCCTAATAATTTTTAAGGGGATGTGATACAGAATTAGAAGAGGTTATCTTCTAGGAAAAGTATTTCTTGAGAATTTTCCCATTAACGGGCAAGGAATCTGTCCTTCCTGATAAGTCTTGTAAAAGAAATGTTGATTGACCAATTTTGTCAATGACTTGGAAAGGGCCAAGCCATAGTCTTTGGAATTTGGTATGTTTACCTTTTTCCTCGTGTGCTTTGTCCCATTTCAAAACTAGATCACCTACTTCAAAAGTTTTATGACTGGAAAAGGTTGTATCAAAAGAGGCTTTGACTAGTTGTTGATGATGGAAGTGGGTTGCTTTAGCCTTTTCTTGTTCTTCCTCGAGTTTAAGAATTTGGAATTGTCTTGCTTATAGAGAGGAGGAAGGGTTTTCATCGATGAATTGCACTAGGGAAAGAGATGGAATTGTTATGTTTTTGGGGAGAAAAACTTCTTTTCCATAAAATAAAGAAAAAGGAGAAGAATCAATGGAGGCCTTCTGTGGAATTTTGTCTGCCCAAAGAGAAAATGGCAATGCTTTGTGCATTCTAATGAGGTTTTTGTTTGTCGATTCTGCTAGTCCATTGCCTTGGGGATAATAGTTGGTTGAATACTTTAATTTAAAACCTCTCTTCAAAGAAAAAGTATACCATTGTATTTTTAGAGAAATAAGATGCATTGTCAAACATTAAAGTTGTGGGTAAGCCAAACCTGGTAATTATGTACTGATCAATGAAGTCTGTAATGCTTTATGTATTAGCTATCTTTAGGGGGATAGCTTCCACCCATTTTGTAAAATAATCAATAGTTGTAAGGATGTATTTGTGCTGCTTGGAAGAGTTAGGAACAATCTCACCAATTATATCTAATCCCCATTGTTTGAATGGTTGTTGGATGTTCACTAGTTGCAAAGGGAATGTTGGCTTCTTTTCTCTTCCAGCTGCAGTTTGACAGGTTTTACATTTTCTTGCATATTCATGCGCATCCTTGAATAGTGTTGGCCAATAATAACCTACATGGAGGATTTTGTGAGCTGTGGTGTTTCCTCCAAAATGTCCTCCAGCTAGTCCATCATGTAATTCCTGCATGACCTTTTCAGCTTCAGGTTTTTCTAGGCATCTTAACAATACCGAATCATATTTTTTCCTAAACAATACATCATTGATTAATTCATACTGATTTGATTTCAACCTTAAAGCACACTTTGTTTTATAATTGAGATGCATAGGGGCATATCCATTCTTCAAATAAAACTTCAAATCAACATATTGCGATTGTGCATCATTGAGGCTTACCTCTAATATCTGCACTTCATTACCTTGGCCTTCTTCTATTGATAGGTGGGAAGCTCCAGTCAACATCCTGCAAAAACCTTGGCCCCTAACAATTTTAGCTGGTCGGATTTCTACATCATACTCTTGAAGCACAATAACCCAATTGGCTCTTTTCTCCCCTACTTCTCTTTGAATCAATAATTTCCTTACTGCAAGGTAAGGTACTACTATTTTTGTATGGGTTTTAAGAAGAAAAGGTCTAAAATGTTTCAAGGTTTTAAAAATATCAAAACCCTATTTCTCAACAACTGAATAATTTAACTCGGTACCTTGCAAGTTAGAACTGAAAAAAGAGATGGGTGCCTCGATATTTTGTTCATTCAATTGTGTTAAAACTGAAGCATATGATGTATCAAATGAAAAAGGGTACAACACAAAAGGTTTGAGAAAGTCAGGGGTTGTTAAAGAAGGAGCATTGATAATGGTTTTTTTTAATCAACTCAAATGATTCTCTTTCATCTTTACCCCACTTGAAGACTGTGTTTTTGCTTATCAATGCTTGATGGGGTAGGACAATCTGTGAAGAATCAGGAACAAATCTTTTTACAAAAAAATTTTGGCCTAGGAACAATTACATGGTCTTTTTGTTATGTGGGAGAGGAATTTTTTCAATCTCTTGGACTCTATCAAGATCAATGTAAATCCATTTCTTGGACACTATAAATCCAAGGAGTTTGCCTTCTGGTAAAGCAAAATAAGATTTTTTTGGATTTAAGGAAATGCCATATTTCTTGCATCTTTCAAAAATATGCTTCAGGTCATTTAAATGATTGTTTCTATCCTTAGAATAGACTGTGATGTCATCTAGGTAAATAACAACTGATTTATTAATCAGACCTTTGAAAGCAATATCCATAGCATGTTGAAATGTAGCACCTGTGTTTATGAGTCTGAAAGGCATCTTCTGATAAGCGTATGTTCCCCACTTGGTCCTGAATGTTGTCTTTAATCTGTCATCTGGATGTACAAGAATTTGATTGTATCCTGAAAATCCATCTAGAAAAGACATTAATTCGGAACCTGCAACTGATTGCAATATTTTCTCCATAGTAGGCAAAGGAAAGTTATCCTTTTGACAAGCTCTATTTAGATTTCTAAAATCAATACAAATCCTAATATCACCGTTCTTTTTCCTTACAGGGACCATATTTGATACCCATTTTGAGTGTCTAATAGGAAAGATTATTTTGGCTTTGAGGAGCTTGTTCAATTCAGATTTGATTTGGTTTTCAAGGTTTGGATGAATTTTCCTAAGCTTTTGTTGTACTACCTTTTCATTCGAAGTCATTGGTATGGTATGTTGTATTACAGAGGTATCATAGGTCTTGAGATCTACATAATCCTAGGCAAAGACACCTTTATATGTTTTTAACAACTTAATGAATGATATCCTTTCTTCAGATGATAAACCAAGACCTAGGTTGACATTTTGAGGTTTTTCAGTTGACCCTAGGTTTACCACTTCAAATCTCAGAGTGGAACTCTAAGTTTTGGAGTTGGTAGTTTTCTTGAATCTATCCTTTAAATCATAGAGATCTTCCATCTTAACTACAGACTTTAGAATTGGGTTTTGATCTTGTTTATGGTTGATTTGTAGATCATGCTCATGTTCATCTATGGTCTGTTCCTCATAAGACCCTTCTGATGTAAGGAAATCGATTATATCCGCATCATTATTAAACACTCTCCAATTTGTCACATTATCAAGAATGGATGGCCTAAAAACTAACTCTATTGAAAATCTATCTGGACTAAATTCTTCAAGAGGTATAAGATTGGATGCCACATTAGCAAGTAGATCAGCACTTGCATTTTGCAACCTAGGAACTGAAGAAATGTTAAAAGAAATGAAATGAGAAGTAAGATTCTAGGCAAGAGATTGATAATGTTTAAGGTGCCTAGACACACAATGAATTGTATTTCTTACCTGTTTAACAATTATTTCAGAATCCCCATATACTTGCAAATATTTGACATTAAGGCCAATGGCTTTATACAACCCTTGAATCAATGCTTCATATTCCACGGTATTGTTGGTGCATTGAAATTCAAGTCTACATGCTAACATGGTTTTCTCTCCTTGCGAGTTGATTAAAATACATCCTGCACCTACACCATCTTCAAATTTGGAACCATCAAAATAAAGAGTCCAAAATAATGAATTATCTACAATTTTATCTACTATATTAACACACTTTGAAGCATCTGTTTGTGAAAAATTCTCTATTTGAGACACTACAACATCATTCGGAAAAGGGGACCTTTGAGCATTAAAAGATCCTAAAAATGACTCAACTGAGTAATTACCAATGATATTATTGGTGAAGGCAACAGGTTCATTGCTTCCCTCAAGATCAGTGACTGTGTATTTCATGAACTTTTCTCAATCTACTCTAATTTGATTTGGTTTACTGTTGTGTGGCAGCCACATGTGAGACCAATCAGTTTTGAAGTATCCGTGCAACTTTTCAGATCAATCCCTACATAGAATTAAACCATAAAATTCAGGGATATTAGCCACTAGAATATCGATTATTTGTGAAACTTTCATATTAGAGGAAAGCCTAATTGAAACTA
Source organism: Pinus tabuliformis (assembly GCA_031772625.1). Taxonomy (NCBI): domain Eukaryota; kingdom Viridiplantae; phylum Streptophyta; class Pinopsida; order Pinales; family Pinaceae; genus Pinus; species Pinus tabuliformis. The sequence continues at coordinate 374,393,409 of CM062815.1, read as the reverse complement.
ATGCTATTTCTCCAAGTACCTCTACTTTTGTCCTGTCCAATTGAACTATGTGTACTGCAGATTTTTGAGGTGTAATATTCAATTTGGTGCACACAGTCCTTGGCATAATATTTGAAGAGGTGCCTAAATCAACAAGGAAATTATGGACATTTCTGTTGAAAATCTCATAAGTAAGAAGAAATGGAGGAGTATGAGAGATAGACCTATCACCTATCAAGAATAAATCTATTGGATTTACCTTGTTCGAAGATGAGGGAGGTTTTCCCATATTGTAAGTAGCTTGAGTAACTACAACAGATGGCAGAGTGGATACAAGAACTGCTTTTAACTCTCTTAATAGAATTTTCTGTTATTGCTTTAGTTTAGTGAGTTCGTCTAAGGAAATGTTTTCTCTCATCTTTTTCATATCTTTGATTATGTCATATTCCACTATATCTAAGATTACCAATGTTTTGGAAGCATTTGAAGGATCTAGTGGAATAGGATCAGTTTGACTAGTCTTAGACTTCTTACTTACTGTTTTCTCCTTTATAGGAGTAGCAATTTTCTATTTCTGATGGCATAGCTTGTACTTCTTCTTCTGTTGGAAGAATGAAGACCCACATTCCATTTAATTCAACCTCTTCTTCCGTTTCAACTTCCTCTTCGGCTGGTGAGTCTTCTTCTATATCTGGATCAGATTCAGCATTTGAAATAATATTTGGTGGTTGTGATGCAAAGGAAGGGTTTCATTTAAATGAGTGAAAATGTTTCTTGGGAGCAGAGGATTCTGCAACCTGCTTCTTGATTTCAACCATTTCATTGGATATGGTTTTTAATACTTTATGAAGGTCTTCAAGATAGAAAGGGTACTTTGAAGTTTTCTTTTTGGAATCATCCTTAAATATTACCTTCTTTGACTTCCTTTCGTCTGTCTGTGATCTCTTTTCTAAATCAATAATCCTTCTTTCTAGAGACAGGGCATCTTTCATGTTTTCTACAAGGGTAACCTTATTGGCTCTATCTACACAAATTGCAATATTGGAAGGAAGAGAGGATATGTACCATTCTATTTGTACATCTACTATAGGTTTTGAGGCAGCTAAGATTTTTTTAGTAACTTGTTAAATCTGGAGTTGAAGTCTTTGATCCTTTCATCTAAAGTTTCTTTTAATTTAGAAAGATCATTGATTAAGGATGCAATGGTCCTGTCATCACCAAATTTTGCAAGAAATATTTCTTGAAAAGTATCCCAGTCTCTTATTGAACCTGCTAGAAGGGAAAAATACCAATGACATAGATCAACTCCTTTCTTCAGATCAAATTATCTTCCAAGTATACAAAAGTGCATCAACAAAGGAAAGTAGTCTAATATTTAAAAGTAATGATCATGTTCCATAATTTCACCAAAGCATTCACAAACTTACAATAGTGCATTCTTTGCAAATGTTTTTGATAAAATTCTGGACTGTTCTCTAAATGCATGAGAAGGGTATATACACTATTCTAACTAATGTTCAAAAATATATTATACAAAATTTTGAGGAGGTTTCAAACAACCTTCCTCCTAACTAGTTAACTAACTCTAAAAAAAATAGTGGCTTGATGAGAAGAGGCTATGATTATGATTTACTGTCTGCCAACTGTCCTTTAAATCACATATATTGGCCATCGGTTTGACTTGAGGAGGTGCCCCAAAATGTGTTCTGACCTGTCCTGTGAAAATTGCATCTATGAGAGGTGGCAACATCTGCTGAGTTGAATGAAGAGAGCAGTTAAGGGTCATGATTTGACTGTGTGGCTTGACGAGTTATTGCCAATATGACTCCCAATCATTCTTTTCCAATTTTGTGATTGCTTCCCTTTGATTTTCTGATCTTTCCTTCCATCTATTATGTAAGTCATTCCAATTGGGCAGTTCTTTTCGGTTGCCTTCTTTCACCAAGTTGGTGGCAAACAAAGTATGGTTTACCACCTTTACTATATTCTTTGACACCCCGACTGCTCTTTCAACTACTAATTCGACTTGTTTGATCCTTGTGTCCCAATCTATGAAAAGAATGTCCTTGTGTGACTCCTCTCAAGGAGATTTGCTTTCCTCCCCTCTTTTGTTTCTCGTGATTCAATGAACCCTGAGATTCTTGCATTGAAATCAATAAACTCAGTCCTTTGGTCAATCGCTTTATCCATTAACTAGTCACTAGTGATTAGATAAGGAGTGATATGTGACATCTTTTGGAAAAAAAAATCTTGCTGCTTCAATAAGAGAAAATTAAGCTCCAACGCCTCTTTGATGAATTCCTCAATAGTAGGAACATCCTTATATATTTCAATGGCTTGCTTCAAATCTTGGATTTGCATATTTTTGGCTGATATGTCTTCTTCGTGGCTTATTTTCAGCACCTCCTTGCTCTGTAGCAATTGGGCCAGCTGCTCAGCGGCCTGCTTGTTCACACTTGCCCTCTCTGTTTTGAGCTGCTGCTTTTGATCTCCGAAACAATATCTTTGGGTGGGGTACTCATACCCTGCTTTTCGGCTAATTTCCTACTGAATTCTGGAGTAGTCTCGATGTCTTGGGATTTTTCTGTATTTAGTGCTTTCCCTGTATCTACATGAGACTCTATGTGAGAATCAGGTCCCTCGCTGTTGACAGTCACACTGGGGGTAGGCTTGTCCTTGATTTTCAACAAATGTAGTGGGATTACCTCTAGACTTTTGTTTCTGAACTCCTGAAAGCTCTCAAAATCTCCAGGACTCAAATTTGTCCTTGCCCATTCAAATGATTGCTCGAAGGATTGAGCTGATTGTAAAAGGTCTTCAAAATTATTAGCCTCATGGTTATAAGGCTTGATCTTTACTGAAGTGGTGATGTTATATGTTATCTTCTCTGGATCAAATTGCCTTTTGGGCAAAGTATGGAGCCTGAGACTTTCCAGGCTTACTGACTCCTTCATCACATGATTAAAATTTGCTAAAGGAAAAGAACTGCACCTGATAGGAAAAGATGGCCATAATAACTTCTTACTTTCTTTGAAAACTTTGGTCAGGCATTTTCCCATGGTCTGGTGGGCTATTTCTCTTGCTAACAATTTATCAGAAACATACAAAGGAAGGATATGTGGGTCCACTATGCTACCAAAAACCCTAATGTAGGTGAACCATTCTTCAACAAAATATTTGCCGACAGCTAGAAGGTCTGTAACAACTTGTTGGGAAAACCTGGGGGCTTTCTTACGGAAAATTAATTGATGCAGTGGAAAAATAATAGCATGACATATTTTGTCAGGGTCCCACCGTAACCCCATTATTTATGTAGTAGGATCGAGTCATAGTTATAGTTAAGTAACGAGTCAATAAAGCCCATATTAATAATTGTAAGTGGTTAACCCGCATTTAATGACAGAACCACAGTTAGTTGCAAATGGGCCATGGTATTAGATAGATGATATTAATAAGAACCATGGTATTGCTCCATGGTATTGCATGTATGAGTCATATATAAAGGATAGAGACTCCTTGCGAGGAGCATCATGTCTTATTTTGTAATCGAGCTCTGCTCTATTGGAGGTTGCCCCCTAGAAGAAGCAAGTGTTATCTGAATAATAAAATACCTGCTATTATTTCTCACTGTTCTATGTTCCTGGTATATTTCTACGCATATTTGGTATTCTTTTATCGTCTTGCAGGTTAAGAGCATAACAAGTGGTATTAGAGTGCTTTCCAGGGCCGGTGAGATCTCCATTTCTTAGCAAAAAAAAATTTTGGCTAGAGACGTGTTCCGGCGTCTTTAAACCAAGGGACCTGTCATTGAGCACATAAACCTACGGATTTGGGGAGGTATGCACACAGGAAATACAAGAGGTGGTCATGCTTGTTTGACTCCCTTGTAACCCCTGTGGGTACCCCTTCGAGTAGTAGCGCATTAGATAGAACCGCACACAGACTATCTTCCAAGTACCCTCTGGGTATATAGGAAGCCCCCTAGCTCCTTGAAACCTCGCCATAGATAAACCGTCGGCCGTCTTGCTACTACAGTACACCGAGAACAGCACTCGGAGAGATTACTCGCCCGTACGATAGGGTAGTCAGTTGTACGGCTAAGGGTATGGTTAATCCTCCTTAGTTAGTGCCCTGAAACATTGGGCCGAGTACGACTGTCTGACCCTTATGTATATTGCGATCTATAGCACCTGACACTCCTCGAGACCATAGTTCCCTTCTCTATCTCTGGATCACACATAATCTCTGCCAGATCAGATCTCGCACGTGGGGGTTTTACAGCAACAGCAGCAATTAGTTCCGTTGTTTAGATTTATTAGAAAGCCATTCAGATCTATTAGATCCATCAGATCCATAGCAGAAATCTATTCCGTCGTTCAAGATCTCTCTGATCAGCCATTCAGATCTCTCAGATCCATCAGATCTGCCTTCCAGATTTGAGTAGCTGTGTGGGTTCCTATACCTGGGCATGATTTTCGCAGGGCTTTTCGCAGCATTGACATTTTGGAGATTCGGCCCATAAGAATCAGGATGACGAGCTGAGCAAGAAGGTACCATTCAATTGTAGTGCCAAACAAATTCAGGCAGTCCCAAATTTCAAGTACATCAGATCGGTGCATGGTAGAAACTAGAGCTCAAGCTATGGCCAATGAGAATATCGATAAACATGAACAATCCTTGAAAGATATCCAAGACCAGCTGACGAAAATAACTAACACACTCTCTAAGGGCAAGGCAGAAGCCCACGAGGAGGTGTATATTGGCAATGAACACAGTGAGGGTGAGTCTAGCCACTCTCTTCACCTCTGGGGCACCCACCAACAATCCCATCCATGACCACCCAAGCTGGATATGCATAAATTTGATGGTTCTAACCCGACAGCATGGGTAGCACAAATGGAGCAGTATTTCAATCTGAATTACATCTTGGATAATGAGACTCAGCTTATGGTATGGAGCATGTACTTGGACAATGAAAGATGGCAATGGTGGCAATGACATCAACGTTGCAATGGAAGGCCCTTGACTTGGGACACCTTCAAAAAAGCTCTTATAGAGCGCTTTGACCATGACTCTGCTTTTTTGGGTCGTCTAACTAAGCTCCGACAGACTGGCACAGTGGATGAATATATTACAGCCTTTGAAGCCTTAGCTTTCTGCACTATGGGTCTCAAAGATGCTTTCTACAAGGGAATGTTTTATCAATGGTCTTAAAGAGGCCATACAAGCTCACGTCCGACTGTACCACCCTCGCACATGGTCGGAGGCTTGCAAGGTAGCTCGTAACATTGAACGTGCGTTAGCGGCCCAGTCCAATCGCCCAAATTTATCCACCAAGGGTCGCCCCCCATAGGCTCACAGCAATACTCAAACACTTAAGGTTCAAAAGGTGTCACCTGCAGAAATGGTAGAAAGACGAAAGCAGGGATTATGTTACTACTATGATGAAAAATACTCCCCCGGTCATAAATTCAAGGAGCCCAAATTCTTTCAAATTGATGCTACTAATCATAGCTCATCGGCAGAAGCCCCACCACTTGAGGAACCTGAGGAGGAAGAAGAGGACACCCAGAAGGCCAATGTCCCTGACGAACCAATTATTTCGCTACATGCTTTGGCAGGGATTTCCTCACCTCAAACTCTCAAAATCAGAGGTTTTATTAAGCATCGCCCAGTGGTAGTCTTGATTGATAGTGGAAGTACAAATAATTTTATCCATCAAAAAATCGCAGAAGCAGTGCATTGTTTTGTACGAGCAATTTCTAACTTCCAAGTCCAAATTGTGGATGGGGGAACAATGAAATGTGACGGCCACTGTGAAAATGTCAAACTTCAAATGGGTGATTATCAGTTGAAGACCCACATGTTTGCCATACACATGGGAGTGTGCATCATTGTCCTCGGTGCTGAATGGCTTCGCACACTCGGACCAATCACAATGGATTTCCAAGAGTTATATATGAGCTTTAAGCAGAACGACTACACACATATCCTCCGCGGACTCCAGGCGGGAGCTCCCTCTATCATCAGCTCACATAGGATGGAAAAATTGTTAAGAAAGGGCCATCATGGAGTTATAGCTCAATTTAATGCCACCTAGGCCGTTGAACCCAATTCTCTTCTGATTCATCCTCATATGCAACAGATTTTAAATAACCATCTTCCAGTCTTTGATAAACCTCATGAGATTCCACCCTTGAGAGGGGAACATGATCATAGCATCACTTTGGTCCCAAGGGCCCAACCACCAAATGTGCACCCATATAGATATCCGTTCGCCCAAAAGAATGAAATAGGAAAAATAATTAAGGAACTTTTGGAAGCAGGTGTCATTCGTCCCAGCATTAGTCCTTATTCATCACCGGTGTTCATGGTGCTCAAGAAAGATGGGGAACGGCGTATGTGTCCAGACTTCAGGGCCCTCAATAAGTTTACAGGGGATAAATTTCCCATCCCGGTCGTTGATGATTTGTTGGATGAACTAAATGGGGCTCAATTCTTCACTAAGCTGGATCTTCGCTCAGGCTACCACCAAATTTGCATGAAAGAAGTTGACATTCCAAAGACTGCTTTCAGAATTCATGAAGGCCATTATGAGTTCCTGGTCATGCCATTCGGTCTTTGTAATGCCCCATCTACTTTTCAGAGCCTTATGAACCACCTCCTCAAACCATATCTTAGAAAATTTGTCCTTGTTTTCTTTGATGACATCCTCATCTACAGTCGCACTTGGGCCGCACATCTTCAACATGTAGATCTGCTCTTGCAACTGCTCCGCCAGCATAAATTATTTGTTAAGTTGTCCAAGTGTTCTTTTGGCATGGAAGAAGTTGAGTATTTAGGCCACATTTTGGGGCGTGAAGGTGTCAGGGTTGACCCCAAAAAGATCCAGGCAATGCAGGATTGGCCTCAACCTATGACCTTGAAGAGCCTGAGAGGATTTTTGGGTCTCACGGGATACTATCGCAAATTTGTCCATAATTATGGTCGCATTGCAAGTCCCCTCACTCAAATCCTCAAGAAAAATTCATTCCTCTGGAATGATGAAGCACAACAAGCCTTTACAGCTCTCAAAAATGCCATGTGTTCCACTCTAGTCTTAGCACTACCCAACTTCACCAAATCTTTTTTCATTGAATGTGATGCTTTGGGTATGGGTATTGGGGTAGTCTTAATGCAGGAAGGTCGAACCTTGGCCTTCACAAGCCAACAACTAAGTGGGAAGAATCTGGTACAATCTACCTATGAGAAGGAAATGATGGCCATCTTACATGCAAAGATACCTGGCGACCTTACTTATTGGGGCGACGTTTCCAAATCTGCACAGACCATCACAGTCTTAAATATTTTTTAGAGCAACGCCTATCCTCACCACAACAAAATAAATGGCTCGCCAAAATGATAGGATATGATTATGAGATCATTTACAAGAAAGGGCACAAAAATATTATAGCAGATTCATTATCTCGCCAATTTAAGGAGGAAAGTACCCTACTTGTAATTTCCCTTCCCATTCCAGAATGGATTGAAGAGGCTCGCAGGGAATGGTTTTCACATCTTGGGCTCTCCCAACTCATTACTCAATTGCAGGTGGATCCAAATTCCACCAAGGGCTACTCGTGGTAGGATGAGGTTCTTCTCTACAAGGATAGAGTCGTAATATCACCAACATCCACCCTCAAAAGCTTCATTTTGGTGAAGTTGCACTCATCCCCCACTACAGGACATTCAGGTTTTCAGAAGACGTATGCTCGCACTAGAAGATCATTTTTTTGGACAGGCATGAAAAAGGACATTCTTACTTTTGTAGTGGAATGCGATGTCTGTCAGCGCCACAAAGGGGAGACAGTCAAAGCACCAGGCACATTACAACCATTGCCCATCCCGGCATCAATATGGACGGAGGTTTCTATGGATTTCATTACAGGTCTTCCAAAGTCAGGAAACAAGTCCGTCATCATGGTGGTTGTGGACCGACTTTCTAAGTATGCTCATTTTTGCACCCTACCCCACCCTTTTACACCGAATTTGGTCGCTCAATCTTTCATGGATCAGATCTTCAAATTGCATGGCATGCCCACTTCTATTGTGTCTGATCATGACCCGATATTCACCAGTAATTTTTGGCAAGAACTCTTCAGGCTACAAGGTACCCAACTAAAACTCAGTACTTCCTATCATCCACAAACATATGGTCAAACTGAAGCAGTCAACAAATGTCTGGAAACCCACCTTAGGTGTTTCACTTCAAAAAAGCAATATCTTTGGGTACAGTGGTTACCTCTATCTGAATGGTGGTATAACACGAACTATCATGCCACCACCAAAGTGACTCCCTATGAAGCAGTTTATGGTCAACTCCCTCCTTCCCCTACTTCTTATATCAAGGGGAGCTCAAAGGTGCAAGCAATGGATCAACTCCTACAGAACCACACAACCATGTTTGCCCATCTTAGAGAGAATCTTCATCAAGCTCAAAACCGCATGAAGCAATAGGTATATCAGCATCGCTCAGAACGCCAATTTCAAGAAGGGGATCAGTTATTTTTGAGGCTGCAACCATATAAGCAAACATCACTCAAAGACAAGGGTTGTCAAAAACTATCTCCAAAATTCAATGGACCGTATCGAGTACTTCAGCGCATTGGAGAAGTGGCCTACAAGCTAGCTTAGCCACCCACTGCAAAAATCCATCCAGTTTTCCATGTCTCATGCCTCAAGAAAGTGATTGGGAAAAATTGCAAAATTCAAACCAAACTACCGGAATTGGATGAAGAAGGGTCAATCTAGCTCCAACCTGAACAGGTCCTAGACACACGAGAACGGCACCTACATGGCCGCATGATCAAGGAAGTCCTCGTCAAGTGGAAAGACACCTCTCCGGAAGATGCAACTTGGGAACCAACCACTATTCTTCAGCAGTTTCCACAGCTTCAGCCTTGAGGACAAGGCTATTCTTAAGGGGGAGGGCATGTTAGGATCCCACCCTAACCCCCTTATTTATGTAGAAGGATCGAGTCATAGTTATATTAAAGTAACGAGTCAATAAAGCCCATATTAATAATTGTAAGTGGTTAACCTACATTTAATGACGGAACCACAGTTAGTTGCAAATGGGCCACGGTATTAGATAGATGGTATTAATAAGAACCATGGTATTGCTCCATGGTATTGCAGGTATGAGTCATATATAAAGGATAGAGACTCCCTGTGAGGAGTATCGTGTCTTATTTTGTAATCGAGCTCTTCTCTATTAGAGGTTGCCCCCTCGAAGAGGCAAGTGAACATTACTATCTGAATAATAAAATACCTGCTATTATTTCTCATTGTTCTATGTTCCTGGTATATTTTTGCACATATTTGGTATTCTTGTATCGTCTTGGAGGTTAAGAGCATAACATATTTTATAGAAATGGGGTATATAATGGGATTCCCAAATTTTCTTATGGCAGAGATGGATAGGGTCTTGCAAGGTCCATTTCCAACCCATGATTGGAAATTTAGTGCAGAAACAAATGGCGTCCATAATAGGCACTAAAATAGAATGGAGGAAGGTTCTCTGGAGAGGAGGATCTCTTATATCATATTCGGTGATGATGGTGGCTAGGTTATCAGACAGGATGGTGGCCTAATTCATAATGTGGGAATTGACACAGGCATCAATAAAAGGAATCCATTCCATGGAAAACTTAGCATTATTATGTAACCTGTATAGTCTACATAACATAGCAGCTGCATAGTTGTAGGGGTTTGCCAAAGAGGCTACATGATACATACCTATTTTATCAAATTTGAACTTGTTCTCCAATACTCTCCAGCTCTGAATCATCTTGAGGGGTTCTTTGTTCTTCTTTACGAAGTTGGCCACGTATGTCTTATCATATATATCCTGAGGGTCAGGTATATGGTACATTTGTTTCAGGTCCTCTTCTCTAAATGACCCATGAGTTCCATTCTCGAATTCTTGAATTTCCTATCTTCAATGGTGAGGTTTTCCAACACCCACCTAATCATATCAGTGTATGGGAGGATTTTTGCTCTTGCTCCTATCCTATGAAGGAAAGAACAAGCAGCATCCTTGAATTAGAGTCCCGAAGGTCTTATTGAGTCAGTTGTTGCTCTTGTGACAGTAATCTTGGGACACTCGTCCTCAAGCCTATTGTATATGACCTCCCAAGCTGTTTCTCCCCCATCAGCACTACAGACCGTATCAGAGAATATATGAAACATTTCTATTAGCTCGGACTTTGTAATGCTCTGCTTTTTCAATTTCTGCATCACCTTCCACAATGACATATTTTTTGTAGCTTGCCTGAAATGGATGAGTTATATTAGCACAGACAATATTCGGCATTTAAGGTTGAAAGCTTTCTGAAAAGACTTTGAACTGTGGGAAGATTTCAAATGAGATGCTCAGCGTTAACTAGCCATAACTTGCAAAATCATTACCTTTCCTCAGGCCACTAAACATTAATTACCTTGTCAAACCATTCATTATTATATTAAAACATAGTTACTTTTCAGGCTTGCTATTTGATTTGCTCATCGCAATTTTTAAAACAATGTTATATAGCGTTACCTGCTCATAATTCGAAATGTGATTGCAGATATCGCAATATCACATTTTGCAAATCTTCGGCTGATGACATTATGGCAGGTCTTATTTACTTGCGACTTTCATGAAATGCGATTGCGATTTCTTAAGGGGTTTTGATCAGTATGTCGCAGTGAGAGGTTTGATCGCATATCACAATTTCTTTAAGGTGTTTATGATCATCACATGGAAAAATGTGATTTGCGATTTGCGATGGGGATCCTAAACTTGGGTCGTTTTAAGAGTTCTTCAAGGTAATTTCTTAGAGTTAGGATTTATTTTTTAAAGACTAAAAAATTTAAAAAGGGTCCCCATTTATATGTCTAACATTAACTATTTCTATATATAAATGGGGGGTTTGTTTCATAGTACGACATGTCACTCATTTGATGAAGGTTTCCTTGAGAAGAAAGTTTAGGCCACTGGTTCTAGGAGTCCTCCCAAAGAAGGGTTTTCATTCCAATGCATACTTCCCAGAAGTAATGGTCCTGAATTAAATATTTATTCTACGAGGATGCATTCCGTATGTGAGATCTAAAAGTACTTTTAGACATTCTAGCCAGCTGAGGAGAAACTATGCCCCGTGCATACTTGTGTGTCCACATTTGACACCACAGAGTTGAGGTATTTTTTAACCATCTCCACTAGGTTTTTCACTTAGATCTTGGCTTAGAACCAAAGGGTACCTTAATCCTAGACCCCTGCAAACTTGGGAAGACATAGTTTGTCCTAGGCTACAAATGCCCATTTCGGATCAAATTCCCCCCCTCCCCCCCACACCCCCCCAAAGAAAGAAGCACTAAATCTTTCAAATCTTATTAAGAATGGCTTTAGGAGCAGTAAGGGTCGAAATAAGGTAGGTGGGAATGGATTGCAACATTGATTTTTAGAGGGTGAATCAACCAAATAGGTTTAGAGCTATGAAATTCTAGCTTGAGAGTTTTTCTTCTATTTTAAGAAATATGCCTTCCCAAAATTATTGGTAAAGTGGATCAAATGTCAGGGGGCCCCTAAATATTTGGATGGAATGGATCCCTTATTAAAACCCAAGAGACGAGAAATATGAATTTGGATTTCTTTTGGGGCAATGAAGAAGAAAATATGACATACATTTGTTAACTTTATTTGTTAACTTTCGTGTTAGAGATCGTTGCAAATTCATCAAGAATTATTTTGAGTTCCAAAGCCTCATGTATATAAGGTTACCCTAAGAGAATGGTGTCATATACAAATTACTAATGTGCGAAGCACTTCTAATTAGATCCAAGGGGAATACCTCTACGACATTGATGTGAGAGTGCATATATGATGGAGTGGCTTAGACCTTCAACTACCAACATGAAGATATAGGGAGAGATAGGAACTCATTGCCTAATACCCCTTGAGGGAGTGAAGGCTAGGGAAGGAGACCATTGACTAATATGGAAAAAATTATTTATAAATAACGGCCATCACCCAAGAGGCCATTTTTCATGAAACCCATAGCCAAGGGAGTACGATAAATTAATTTCCATCTAATTTTATCAAAGGATTTTGACATGTCAAGTTTAAAAATCATCCCATGTTGCTTGGAGGTACAAAGGCAATGGATATTCTCTTTGACAAAGTAAAGTGTTATGGTGAAATTTAAGGTCCGTCACGAATATTGATTATAATGACAGATAGTGACCGTCACCATTTCATAGGAACAACAATGATTTATTGTGATGGATCTTTCATGGCCATCACTATTAGTGCATATATATGGTGGCGTTCATTGACTATCACCAAAAGTCGCATTGTCAAAAGTATAGGTGTTGTGGTGACATTCAAGGTCTGTCATGAATAATTACTATAATGATGGATAGTGACTGTCACCATTTCATATCACCAACAACAATTTATGGTTACATACCTTTCATGGTCATCATTATTGATGCATATATATTGTGGAGTTCGTTGACTATCACCATTTCATATTTTGGTGAGGGTCGAAAAATGTCATCATAAGGTCATTGGTGATGGGCAAAAGAGGATCCACCACCAAAAAATGATCATCGCCATTCCATATGGATATCAGGGCACGATGGAATTGAACCACCAACCTCTTGCTTGTAGAGTAGGTGCTCTTCCATTGAGATAACAACCTTTAAAGAATTAGACTTTTAAAAATTAGACCTTGAAACTTCATAAATTGTAAATTCTACAACTTTCAATAAATTAAAGTCTCGACAATCTTTTAAACAAGCAAAGCATCTTTGAAGTTGCAGGTCCCTATCTAATGGTTATGGAAGTTATGAAAAGTGGGTGGAGAGAAAAATAGTTATGTATAAGAGAATCAATGTGTTCAGTTGAATACTCAATTAGAAGTGAAACTATGAAGACATTTATAACCTATAAATGACCTATAACTAGCAAATGCACCAAATATTGCAAAGGAAATGTCATAAGTGGATAGCATATGGAAGAAGAGAATTGATGAAGATAGATGCAATATGTTATAGGTTGAGTGACAAAAAAATATCAATGTTGTTGTTGTTGGGTGTTTAGATATTTGAATGATATCTAAACTTATGTGCAAATGTAACATGAATCTTTGGAAACCATTAATGACATAGGATAAAGAATTATATATAATTTGGAATTTCACAAGTCCGCACTCAAAACATGACAGGAACCAACAAATAAAAAAAATTGACTTGGACAGGAAGCAATAGCTTCACCTTCATTCTTGAGTTGAATTTGTTTATTTGAATTTGACTTGTGACATTATTTATCTCACAAGGAATCAAAATCATCACTAATATTAAATTCATCCAATGTGGACTTTGGAGATCCCACAGACATCTGTGTTTTCGTTGCCGTGCCTGAAAACCATGGAGATCCCTATTGGTAGTAGAATAAGATGTGTACTTGCTGCTCAAGAACACATTCCTTATTAACCATTGTTACCTCACAGAAACCAAAGAGACAGCACAATCTCAGCATACACAAAATCCCCTACTGAAATATAATCATAACTTAGCTAACAAGTCTAAAAGATGTTCTTAATTAATAAACTTTGTATTTGGAAAGTCTGTTTATTTAGATTTAAAAAAGACTACGTTGTACAACACTTCTGTCTATTTATCGAGGCAATTATATCATAGCATATGTCACATGGTAGAAATCTACAGTACCTAAAGTAAAAATACAAATTTTCTCAAGAAAACAAATTTAGTAAAGAGCTTTGAAAACTATATCTTTTTCATCGAAGCTTTAATTAGTTTAACAACAAACTAGTTTGAGTTTGAAAATCAAAATCATTCATAGAAAACGAATGGGACAATGGCCAAAGTTTTTATTCATACAAATAAAGCTAGAGTCAGTATTTCCATTGCAGATAACTAAAATTTGTGCAGTGGTCTAACAATTAGAGCTTATTTACAGGGGAGACTTGTCAATACCATCATTGTTTTTCCACGGTCTGTTGTGTCTCTAGATCCAGATCAGATAGCTTTCTATTCTCAAGTTCTACCTCTCAAGTACTGATTTTTGGTTCACCATTTAAAACAAAATCCTACCACTCCATTTGATTTTGTTTTGTCAAAAGAATTGGAAGGACCTTCCCATCCTCTATTTTACATCAATCAATAACCATTCATCAATGATATAAAGAATAATAGATACACAACAAAGGTCAAACATGTGCTTGTTGTATACCTATGTTCTAAGACTCATTTGACCTTACTGGTGCAAAGAGCTCATCCTAAAAAAATAGCATCCACGTGGAATTTACAAAAAAAAAAAAAAACAAGCTCCAAGTAAACCAATCAAAATATGAACATCCTCTTAATTAATAAAATCTTGGACTTAAAATAAAAGTGGCCTAGAATTGAATGTTATATCAACCATGTCAAGTAACTAACATCGAGTGAGAAACACAGGCCATGCATATTGGATTAGTGAAATAATTGATTTGATAAAGCTCAAAATCAAATAGATGACTTACAACTAAGAAACAGAAATAAATTACTTACAACTAAGACATGAGGTTGCCCTTTCAACCCTGTTGTTAAATAACTCTTCTTTATGTCACAAACCATTAAACTTTTTGTAATACTAGGTGGAAGTATTCTAACATTAACCTCTGATAGAGTTTGTGTCCACGATTACTTCTCAAGATTCATTCCATTACCAGCATCTGGGGCTAGATAAGATACACACAAAAACCATCAACATGAAAATGAAATCTACATCCTTGTAAAAAAATGGGAGGAAAAAATCCACAAATTGAAACAGACTGTAGGATAACTCATTCCTGCAGCATCATTAACTTTTCATGAACAACAAAAAAAGAAATCAGGAGAAATGTAATTTTTGCCACATTTTAACAATCATTTCCTTTTGCATATTCTATGAGAAATTGATGAAAAAAGTCAGTTAAAGCTTGTCAACATCAAGATTATAGTAAAACATAAAGGAACCGCTCCAACACATATATAATCCTAAAAATAAGTATCTATACATATATGTATTTATTGATGACATTGTATTTTGTGAAAATATGGAAGTCGAATCTTTGAAATAACACAATTTATGGTACCAGCACCTTACGAAGTCCATTCATTCGAGTATTTATGAGGTCCATTCAGGAATTTCTTTAAAGTTCAAAAAATTAACATGTAGCCTAAAAAAGCTTAGATTTGAAAAGGAGATAACCAAAATATGTAGATTATATATCTCACATTTATATATCCTAATTTCCAGACATTGAAATGACACTTTTTAGCATACTATTGTGAATTCAACCCAAAATGCTAGAAAAAAATATTGATGGTTATCTTTGTTAAAAATGGAAACTAGGGCCAAATTCCACTTTGAACATCTCCTTTGGGGAAGATAATTGTGGCATTGAATTCCTCTTTTCAAGAGGACTACTACAAATAATAGATCCCTTGTAAGAAGAAAAAGGGCGCACTGTTTGTAGATATTCAAGGGTTGGAGCAGCATGCTTCAGAAGCCCTAATCCAAAACCACATAGATAATATCAACAGTGACTTTAATGTGGTCATGAACTATCTCCTTAAGCTAGCGAAAGGGAGCATCATGTGAAATAAGGAAGGTCACAGTAGAAAGGAGGATTTTTGGATCAGTGAACTTAGAATGGAGTGGACTATTGTTGCCCTAACCAGACCAATCTTCTACAACAAAATGATTTTTCCTTTATGAACATACTGCCCAGATTACAAGATTGAATGGATCTAAGAGCAGTGATGCTTAATCTTCATATTGGCAAGTTATTTTATATCATTATACTTTCTCTCTTTCTTCATTGAACATTTGATGATAATAATAAGAAAATTTGATCAATGGTTTTTCCCTGGCTTGAGCCATATTCTCGTGTCTTTATGCCTTGGCTTGTCTTCTACATTTATCATTTATGTTCTTTCGTCATTTATTTTTATATAATGTCTAATGTAATTGGGAAATGGATTAATGGGCATATGGTTGAATGAAGTATCTAAATTAAGAAAATAACATGTTAGCTAAAAATTAACATGGTATCAGAGCTCAGGTGAGGACAATCCCAAGCTTAAAGAGATTGCAATCACTAAAGGATTTGATTGAGACCTCTAGCTCTCTATGTTAAATCAAGTCAGAGTTCAAATTTGGGTCATTTCTTAAGGCCCTCTTGAAGCCCTAATCAGTAATATGGGAACCAATCCTAAAGATATTCAACTATCACTGGCAAAATTTTGAAGACATCAAGGTACGTTCATGTACTTTATAACAGTCCTACTCAACAAGATTAAGACTGGATCATCATCGTAAGCTTGTGGAAATATATTTTTTATGATCCCTGGAGGCAAGGTCAATCCTCTAAAGATCTCTGTTTGAAGTACTATTCTCATCTCTAGAGGACTAATCAAGTGTAGGAGATATCTATCTAAGATATCTAGAATACTTTAGATAATATGCATAGGCTTGCATTCATCCTATCATTAATTTTGAAGCTAAGATTCTTTCCTAAGAAGTTATAGTCCTGGGCATCGATCAATAGTACCAAATCCTAGACCAAAACATATTTCAGAAGAGTCCCGGAATCTAAAATTCCTCCATCAAATTTTGAGCATGATCACCATGATCATTGATTAGTATCAATTGTTCAGAACCTATTCTCTCTATCAGTGCCTCTGGTTTTGGAAGGATATTTCGCTTTGAAGATAGAAATTTTTTGTGATAGGGTCAAGTCATTATGATGCCTTTCTTGAAGGATTGAATAATCTGACTTGCTACAGGAATAAAGCCAAGGGATTGCGTAAGAGAAAAGTTAAAGAAGGAGCATATTGATCTCAAGAGACAGATTATGGTTATGTTGGAGGTCCATAAAACAAGGCTATCAATAATCTAAGAAGAGGAAGGTTCGATTAGTCAACACTAGGCACTTGATAGTCATTTTACAGAATCTCTTGGCCTCCTTGAAGATCATTGTTGCAGTGAAATTGTAGTATATTCCTGATGGTGAAAGTTGTGGTAACTATGTAGACTTGGTTATTATTATTTGGAAGGCTCATATTTGAACCTTGTGGCATATTGAACTTTCTCGCTGACTTAACCATGATAACCTTGTCATTAACATAACTCTAGCCTCTTTGAGAGAGAACTAATTCATTATACCATCCTACAACTTCCAAGTTGATTGGCTATTACCTTTAGATCTACGTGAGCATGAAAGTTTAAATAAGTCATATTTGTCAAGATTCTGGTAGAGGTAGGTTGTAGCAGCAAGACCAAGATGACTCGAGGGTGGCGTATTGAATAGACATAGCTATGTTTACAATTTTGAATAATTGTACGAAAATTATAGTTCTAAATATGTGGTGTTGCATTAGTATAAATCATATCATTGAACATGTATGCAACTTGAAGTACCATATACCTGAAGCAGACAACCTTTGAAGCAAAGCAATATATATATATATATAGGCCCTCTTCTTGCTTAATCTTTAGCAGTATCAAGAAGTAAGGGACATAATCAATGCGCTTTACTGTGGCATACTTATGGGAATTTGTTCTCATCAGTACTTCATAGTTATGTAGTAAGGATTTGAAGTGAGACAGACTTTCATCATTTAAGGAGGTTTCACTATTGTAATTCTTCTATAGTAACATTTGTCAGTAACATTTTTTTTGCAACACTATAACGGTACAAAATTCTACTCAATCAAAATATTGAAAACTGAAGGAGCAACAAAGTTATGTGTGTAGTTGGGGCATAAAAATTCAGTTGTAAGAGTTTCTTTGTCTAAAGATCATGATGCATTTGAAGGGGTTTGTAGTAATCATTGTAAATAGGCCTACCATATATATCTCCAAATCAATTTATGGACTGGAAGTTTGCTTCATTCTTTTAAGGGTTTCATTAAGCTCATTTACATGTGGTTTCATTCTCCATCTGTAATTTAAGACAGTTTGAAATTCCTGGAAATAGAAGGCTCGACCCTCCACTCATTGTTCTATGTATATCATTCTCATGATTTGGTTATTCTACTTCATTTGGTACCATTGTGGTATTACCATCTCTATAGGAGATGGTCTCCAAGTTTAATGGAATATCACTAAGAGTTGTGCCAAAAAAATTAGTATGTATTCCATAATGTTGCTTCTCTTCTTCATGTGGAAGGCATAATAATTTTATAAAAATAATGAAAATCTAAACTAGGGATATGTTGGAACCCATCAATTTTCCTTTTCTGTATATGGTAAGAGAGGAATAAAAGTCCATGAGGATAGTAATTATGTGCATGTGAAATCATGATAGTTCTTGGAATGACAAGAAAGCCACTAATAGTGACTCATGGTAATTGTAAGTGGTCATAAAAATATAAATGGAAGTTTGTATCAAAGGATTTTAACAATCATTATTTGTTGCTAATTGAGATAGTTTAAGGAGTCCAATATAGAGATAAATTATAAAAAATCCTTAGTGATTGAGTATGGTTGGGGAGGATATTAATATATCCTCTCAAGTGCCTGAGATAGACCAAGAAAACTATGTATAATCATACTCAATCACTAAGGATTTTTGATAATTCATGTGTGAACTTTACATTAATTAGGAAAATATCCTGAGAAAATAGAAAACACATTTAATTGATTGGATTTAAAATATTTGAAAAAAAAAGTACTTTTGAAAAGATTGATTTTGTGCTTGCAGGGGCTTCCCCATGTGGTCAACAACTGTTGATGTTGTTTGTAAAGCTGACTTGATGGTCGTAGGGCTCCAATTAGGATGCTTCTGCTTCACCAAAGCTGTAATGCCAACTATATGTGGTGTCGCCATGCTTGTCCCTGATATCATGACAAATCCTTCTCCTTGATAATTGACTTCATCAGTGCCATTAGGAGACCATGCTGCCCATATTAGAGAACCAGGAGCCAGAATATCTAGCTTTAAAACATCAGTGTCCTGAAAGCTGGAATCCTTAATATCTGACCCTCTAGAAGAATAGAATGCTACCTGAGGAGTTGTACCTTGATATATAGGCTTCAACCCATTTCCAATGGAAGCCTTAGCTCCAAACCTTGTGATTTGACCTGATGGATCCCTTATTGTTGATATATTATAGTAATCTACAAGAATATGTGTTTGATCTACTTCTTTTATAACAATTCCTAGAATTCCCACTGGAACTAGATCAAATTTAGCTCCCAGAGACAGATTCTCGAAAGCCAGAATGAACCCAGTTGCACCTAAACTCTTTGCAGTTTCTAAAATATGTCTTACAGATGCAGCACCATATGCAAAGTTGTATGAATATCCACAAACTAGAATGTTCCCCTGAATCATAGTCTTGTTAAAAGCTTCAGGGTTTTGGCAGTCAGATGGACTGGATATCACAACTTAATATTTCCATTTTATGGTAGCTTAATATTTATTAGACCTAGGAATGTCTCAAAGAAATTCCCACTCTGAATCACAATTTTCAACATGCTGCCATTTCTCAACATTCATATCTAATAAAGAATTAGGTGTTGAGATATCGATCATATACGACTTTTGTACATATTCATTTTCATACCAATATGCTGACTCTTCTTTTTCATCTTGTGCAGTAGCTAGAAGTTCATGAAGAGATTCTTCCTCAGATAAATTTGCAGGATCTGGAATAAAAGATTCAATAATTGAAAAAAAAAATTCTCTGTCTTCTTCATACACTTCGACATTCTCTTCACAATTACCTGTTTCCTCAATGCAATGCACCCCAGATTCCCTGATGATTTCATCAATCCCATCCTTATGAATTGGATGATCATTTACTTGCATTTCAGCTACTGCAAAAATATCTTCATTTTTCTGATCATCTTGATAGAGTTCAGACCCAGTTTTATTTGTTGGTGATTTAAGCAAAGCACCTTGGGGAAGATCAATGCATGCATTTGCTTCAAGTTGTAGCTCGAGACACTGCTTTTGTGCTTCATCTTTAAAACTTAAGTCGTCAAGATCAGACAGATCCTCAACAGATAGGCAAGGTGGTTGTTCCAAAATTTCCAAGGTTGGGAATTCATAAGGTTTTTCCTCAGGTAGAAATGGATGGTCCTTTTGCAATTTATCAGGAACTAGAAAGGCGCAAACTGAATGTTTCCCACTAGAGACATAGTTCTGCTCCAATTTGGAAGAGACCAAAGATTCCACATTCAAACTGTCTAACTTTTTCTAATTTGGGGAAGTGTCAAACTCTTCAGTAATGTCAATAGATGTGTCAGAAGATAAGCTTTCACTAGAAGCATAGTTCTGCTCCAATTTAGGATAGGCCTAAGATTCCACATTTTTTTCACACATTTTGACTTCTTCAAAAAAAAATTCGCACATTTTTACCAACTGCAACGACTTGATTTTCAACATACTTCATTGTCTTTTGTAGTAAAATAGAATAATTTTGATCCACCTCCATGCAGATGGCCTCAAAATTTTGGTACATCTAATCGATCTAAGATAATCCTTTTGATGTAACATCCATGTCAATATTGCAAAACCTTTTGGCCCCATGTTGACTCTATTCTTTCACCAAGAAAAGAAAACCCAAATATCCTGTTCAGTACCCTGCACCTTCAAGAATTTGGCATTGCATCAATTCCTTCAATGAGAGAATAAGACTAACCTTTTCTTGTTGGGGGTGAATCCCAATCCCTGGAAGAGATTTTCCATTTCCTAGAAAAAGTGTGTTTTTCTAGTTGTGAAAATCTACACTAGTTACTATTGAAGTTATCCATGGACTAAATGATACCATTATTTTGGGATATGAACCATTATTTTCTCTATCTTGTGCTACAAAAACTCCTGCTTTGACAGCAGAAAGAACTCGGGCACTTGAGAGGATAAATTAATATCCTCCCCAACCTAGTTCAATTGCCTCTTGTGATGTGATTGCTCTTCATGAGACAATTGTTGATCCGTACAATATATGTATATATTCTTGGAATATGATCTAACTATGAATATGGAAGTGTTCAATTATCTTTTTGAGGACATTGTATTTATGAAAATTTGGAAGTCAATTCTTTGAAATAACATAATTTATAGGAGTGAAAATTAAGTGGTCTATCATACAACAAAGGTTCCACATCTTCTAGAACATTAAAATCATTGTCATCATCCTCCCATGACGATTAGTCTTATGAAAAGAAATTGGGTGAATTAGAGGATCAAAATAAAATGTTGGTGAATTTGGATCTTTAGTTTTTATGTACATCACCATGGGATTGTGATATACACAAAGCTTAACTTTCCTAGGCCTATTGTTGTATAGATGAGGATATTCAATTCTATACACTATTCGAAGAGGAGAGCAGATAATAATCTTATTAATATCATTGAAATCATTGTAGTCTTCATCACCATTCTCCATATCTCGGTACAAAGGCTCAAACTTTGGTCCTCCTGCTATTAAAATAGACATTTAAGTAAAAGTATGAATGTGATTGCAGAAATAACATTTGTGACAAGAGAAAACAAGTAGATGACTAAAGATTGAAACAACAATTTTCTGGGCATAGACTTCATAATACCTAGTATGTAGATGTTCAATGCTTTTTGTTGTCTAAATTGACTTCATATCAAGGAGATAGAATTAGTTTTTATCACTCAATTTGAAAAGTATTTGTCCCGTGAGACAATTCAAAGTTGCCATGATGGGAAGTGATAACTTCCACCTTCTATAACTAGGCCCGTTTATGCTCATTGACGATGATATTTCTGCTCATAAGCCTCTCATGCATGGCGATGACAAATACTGATGAGTTAGCTTTGAAAAAAAACAAGGTTTGTTTTGGACCTGTTAATGAAAAAGGATTAGTTGAAAGAAAGGAAAGATTAATAATTAGTCAAAAACAGTTCGGACTAGGAGAAAAGACCTAAAGTGTCCAATTCTCATTTCCAGCAAGTTTTGATGAAACTGAGCCCAGAAATAAAGCACTGTGAACATGTGTAATATCACCTGTGATGCATATTTAGGTTCACATTTGGTAGATTATTTTTTGTGTATGTAGTTGATTGGTTCCATGATGTATCTCATGAATACGAGGCCTAACATATGTTTTGTAGTGAATACTTCAACCCTATTCATGGTTGAACTCAAGCAGACTAACTATAAACCTTTTAAGCATGTGGATACTTGAAGGGCATAGTTAAGTATGGCTTGAAGTATGCGGGAGACAGTGAGTTGGCATTGCATGATTTTGTTGATAAGAAAGAATGATAACACTAAGCACCTTGGAAATGATTATCGAATTCAGCATGACTTGAAACTGTACAAAACTGATTGGTATGAGAACTCCAGTATGCCTCTTGAATTACATGAAGCAAGAGCCTTATTAAGAGATGTTAACAAATAATAAAAATATTCAATATTTATTCTGAAAATGCAAAGTTTCCCTATTCTGTAATCTCCCTTGCAGGACACAACCATTAAGAAATAGTAAGTCGTCCAATTTGAAGATGAAAAAAATACAATTTTAATTTTCAAATAAATCTTGAACATGCATATAAAACTTTTAGATAATGATTCCACTAGGTATTGCCTCATTGTCTAGTTCTGTTATCTCTTGAATGCATTTAGGTGAGGGGAATCTAAGGCGAAATTGTTCGTTGAGGTAGAATATTGGCTACTCTATGATTATGAGCCTTGATGAGGCATCCCCAAAGTTTCATGAGCACCATTCATTTCATATGCCTTTGATCAAGATTAGGTTCCTATAAGATTGAGTCTTAATGTCTTCTTAGGTTGTTGAGAGAGAAGTCTGAGAGGAATTCTCAACTACTAAAAACTATTTAATTTCACCAAAATTAATTCGTGCTACCCATTATGTGGTTGTTTATATCCTACAACTAAACTAAGAACCCATGAATTACGATAATTGTTGGGTTGTGTTATATTCTTTCCATGACTAACCCATGTAGTTAACCGGGGGGGTTAGAGGCGAGGCAGAGCCCCCCCCTTCGTTGCTTTGATTGCGTAGCCGGGGGATCATAGGGGGTTTGAGGGGTGTAGGTAACCCCACTTTATGCGGTCCAGGGTAGTGCCTCAGAAAATTTTGTTTTTTCGACCCTATATTAGGTTGGGTGGACCTACCTATGGTTTTGTGCATGATTTTCACACATGGTTCTGGATGTGATGGTTTTGGACGCGATGGTTTTCAGTCCATGGTATTGTATGCTTCGGCATGTATAAATATGTATTGTAACATTAAAAGGAACATAATGAAAAATCAAGCTAGTAGTCTCGGTTTTGGGATCCAGGGGAAAATCTCTGTGTATATGTGTTTTATGTGTTATGCTCTCACATTGTTTACTTTCTGTGTTTTAGAATTCGTATGCAGGTAATTTCTGTACAGGGTTAAAACCTACATTTGGTATCAGAGCTATTTTGGCTTCAAGGGGACGCCTTTGTTACTGAGGGGTTTTGCTCGGGCCTGTGGTAGACCATGTTCAGTGGGAGATCTATGGGATCGATTCTGGTGGTGGAAGAAGATGGCGAGCAGTAGAAAGATAGAGATCAAGAAATTTAATGGTCATAGTTTTGAGTTGTGGAAACTCAAGATGGAGGGTCTATTGTTGAATAAAGATCAGTGGATCGCAGTAGATCCAGGTACTAAACCAACGGGAGTGTCTGATGAAGAATGAAAGAAGTTGGATCAGAAGGCAAAGAGAACAATACAATTGTGTGTCTTAGATTCAGTATTGCTGAATGTATCAGGGGAAGCTATGGCGAAGGCTTTGTGGGACAAGTCAGCGACTTTGTACCAATCTATGTCTCTGGTGAATAAACTGTTCCTACTGAAAAATTTGTATAACCTAAGGATGGAAGATGGAGACTCAGTGACAGAGCATTTGAACGCATTTAATACTGTGGTAAGTTAGTTATTATTTGTTGATATTAAAATTTCAGATGAAGATAAGTGCTTCAATTTGTTCTGTTCTCTACCAAATTCGTGGGATAGTCTGGTTATTTCAATAGGTAGCAATGAAATTGCCTTGCAGTTTGATGAAATAGTCTCATCCTTGCTAACGGAGGAAATGAGATGGAAAAATATGGAGAGCTAGATGCCTTGTTTGTACAAGGACGGTCCCAAAATAGAAACTAAAATAAGTCATCAAGTGGGAGGTCTAAATCTAGAGGGAGATCTAAATCTCCAGGAAAACCTGTAAAGGTGGTGTGCTGGAAATGTGGAAAGGAAGGGCACTACAAAGGGGACTATAAGTCTAAAGCTCTTGACAAAGGAAAGGGATCTGATGATGCTCCTTCTGCAGAGGAAAAAACCACCTCAAATGAAGGTGGGGATGTGTACTTGGCTTCTTCAAGTACACATATAGATCATGAGGCATGGTTGATTGACTCAGGTGCATCCTTTCACTTCACTCCCCACAGAGAGTGGTTCTACGAGTATGAGAAATATGATGGTGGTGATGTCTTCTTGGGGGATGACAGGAAGGCTAGAATCATTGGTCGTGGAAAAGTAAAGTTGAAGTTGCAAGGTGGAAGGGTTAGAACACTTCTGGGTGTTCTGCATATTCCTGCATTAGCCATAAATCTGATTTCTGTAAACAAGCTGGATGATGCAGGTGTAAAAATAGTGTTCGAGAAGGATATCTACAATATGGTTTGGGGAGCACTAGTATTGATGCGGGGAGTTCGGATTGGAACTTTGTACAAGCTGCAAGGTAGCACTATTGTTGATGGGTGCAACAACTCTATGGTTCTTGAAAGTGGAGAAGAAAATCTAGTGGTCTTTAGAGAGAAGACCATGATGTGGCATCAAAGGCTTTGACATATTGGAGAGGAGGGCCTTCGAATACTTCATGGTAAAGTTATGGTAGAAGGTATGAGTAATAGCTCTCTAGATTTCGATTTCTATGAAAATTGTGTATATGGGAAGCAGAATCTAGTGAGTTTCCCCTCTGGTGGTAAGAGGGCGAAACAGATATTAGAACTTGTGCACAGTGATGTGCTTGGACCTGTGAAGGTTCCATCATTGGGTAAGCCAGTGTACTATGTATCATTTATAGATGACTTCTCAAGGAATACATGAATATATTTCCTTAAGAAGAAATCTGAAGTCTTTGAAAGGTTTAAAGAATTTAAGGGTCTGGTGGAAAACCAAATAGAAAAGAAGATAAAGGTGTTGAGGACAGATAATGGTGGAGAGTTTTTCTGTAAGGAATTTGAAGAATTCTGTTAGGAGTGTGGTATAGCACGGAAGAAAAATACTCCATACACACCTGATCAAAATTGAGTTGCAGAAAGAATGAACAAAACGTTGATGGAAAGGGCAAGAAGCATGCTCAGTGGTGTTGGGTTAGGACAAGAATTCTGGGTAGAGGCAGTGGAGACAACATGTTACCTGGTCAACAGATCACATTTATCAGTGTTGGAGGATAAGACTCCATAAGAGATATGTACTAGTAAGAAACCCTCTCTTTCACATATGAGGTTATTTGGATGTGATGCATATGTACATGTTCCAAAGGAGAAACGAACCAAGTTGGATAGTAAATCTAAAAAGTGCATCTTTATTGGGTATAAGGATGGTTTAAAGGGTTATAAGCTTTGGAACCCAGTAACAAGGAAGGTTGTGTACATTCGAGATGTGGTGTTCAAAGAGGTAAAAGATGTTATTAAACATGAAGTCCAACTAACAGAACCTGAGAAGATAGAGTTTGAGCTTAAGGAGGAAGAATCAGACTCTACAACGGAGGAGTACTCAGAAGATGAAGAGCCACAAACTCTGGGTGTCAGAAGATCAATTTGAGAAAGAAGGCAGCCAGAAAGGTATAGTCCATCTGATATCTATTCAAATTTTTCTTTATCTATTACTGGTGATGATCCCAGAACTGTGAAGGAAGAAGTAGATTCAAATGATGGCAAACTCTGAAAAGAGGCCATGGTTGATGAAATGGCATCTTTGCACAAAAATGAGGCTTGAGATCTGGTGGAGTTGTCGGTTGGAAGGAAACCCATTGGCAGTAAATGGGTGTTCAAGAAGAAGACAAATGCAGAAGGAAAGGTGGAGAAATACAAAGCTTGGTTGGTAGAAAAAGGTTATTCCCAAGTGTCGGGAATTTATTTTGGTGATATATTTTCTCCTATTGCCAAGGTAACTTCTATTAGATTAATTTTATTTGTTGTTGTTGCTTTTGATTTTGAGGTAGAACAGATAGATGTGAAGACAACATTTCTTCATGAGGATCTGGAAGAGGAAATCTACCTAAAGAAACCTGAAGGATTTGCAGTGAAGGGTAAGAAAGAACTGGTATGCAAGTTAAAGAAGTCTCTGTATGGGTTAAAATAGTCACCAAGGATGTGGTATCAGAAATTTGATACATTTATATGGTGACTTGGCTTCACTAGAAGCAAAGCAGATCACTGTGTGTATTTTAAATTAATTGGTGACCGTGTTATTTATCTGGTCTTGTATGTGGATGATATGTTGCTGGTTGGAAATGACAAAGAAATTATCTAGGATTTGAAGACCCAATTGTCCTCCAAATTCAACATGAAATATCTTGGTGCTGCAAAATATATTTTGGGCATGGAAATTAAAAGAGATCGGGAAAAGAGGAAGCTCTGGTTAAACCAGAGGAAGTATGTCGAGACAATACTGCAGAGGTTTAATATGCAAGATAATAAACCGTTGAAGGTTCCTATTCTTGTAGTTGTGAGGTTATCTATTTAACAGTGTCCCAAGACACAAGAAGAGGAAGAGGACATGTCCCGTGTTCCATATGCAAGTGCAGTCAGTAGCCTGATGTATGCAATGGTCTATAATAGACTAGACATTGCACATGCAGTGGGAGTATTGAG
Source organism: Pinus tabuliformis (assembly GCA_031772625.1). Taxonomy (NCBI): domain Eukaryota; kingdom Viridiplantae; phylum Streptophyta; class Pinopsida; order Pinales; family Pinaceae; genus Pinus; species Pinus tabuliformis. The sequence goes on along the minus strand of CM062815.1, from coordinate 374,366,514 downwards.
AAGGTTTATGTCAAAACCAGGGAAGGAGCACTGGACAACAGTGAAGCGGGTTTTTAGGTATTTGCATGGCACTAGTGATTATGGTTTGTGCTACTAAGGAAGACCAAGATTGGACAGAGTGTTGGATATTTGTGTCTTTGTTGATGGAGACTGGGCTAGAGATCTGGATCAAAGAAGATCTACAAGTGGGTATGTGTTTAACCTGTTTGGAGGTGCAGTCAGTTGGATGAGTAAAAAACAATCTATAGTGTTACTATCAACTACAGAGGCAGAATACATGGAAGCCACTCATGCAAGCAAGGAAGTTGTTTGGTTGTAGAGATTGTGTTCAAGTATGGGGTTAGTACAGGGAGCTATAAGGATAGACTGTGACAGCCAAAGTGCAATTTTCTTGGAAAAGAACCCTGCATATCATTCAAAGACAAAGCACATTGATGTTCAGTATCACTTTGTGAGGGATATGATAGAAGAAAAAAAGGTGTTTCTAGTAAAGGTGGACACTTTGAAGAATACGGCAGATGCATTGTCAAAATTTGTGAGCTCTGAGAAGTTCTCTTGGTGTAGAGAAACAATGTGCATTGTAGGGTTGGATAAATGACTAAGCTCTCTTGTGGCCCCCTATGGAAAGAAAACAACAAGTGGGAGAATGTTGGGTTGTGTTATATTCTTTCCACGACTAGCCCACGTAGTTAACCGGGGGGTTAGAGGAGGGGCAGAGCCCCCCTTCGTTGCATCGATTGCGTAGCGGGGGGGGTCATAGGGGTTTGAGGGGTGCAAGTAACCCCACTCTATGGGGTCCGAGGCAGCACCCCAGATTTTTTTTTTTTTGACCCTATATTAGGTTGGGCGGACCTACCTATGGTTTTGTGCATGATTGTCACACATGGTTTTGGATGTGCATGGTTTTGGAAGCGATGGTTTTTGATCCATGGTATTGGATGCTTCGACGTGTATAAATATGTATTGTAACATTGAAAGGAACATAATGAAAAATCAAGCTGGTAGTCCCGGTTTTGGGATCTAGGGAAAAATCTCTGTGTATATGTGTTATTCTCTCGCATTTCTTATTTTCTATGTTTTAAAATTCGTATGCAGGTAATTTCTGTATGGGGTTAAAACCTACATCCTATATTATGTGATTGTTTATATCCTACATCCAAGCTAAGAACCCATGAATTAGGGTAAAGTGAATACAAATTCTAGGTAGATGGGAGAAGATAATGGGGAGTTGGCATCTGAAGGCTTAGACTTTTAAGACTAGGCATGAATACTTAGATGTAGACACAACAAATATTTGAATCTTGTGTAACAAGAATTAGACTAGATGTGTAAAATGTAATATTTGAAGCATAATTTAAAGAAATAGGAGTGTCAAACCTTAAAACCAACCTTCGAAATTCAACCACTAAAACCTGTTTAGTTTTAGCAACTTTAATTTGTGTTATAACGACTATTAGAAGTCAAAATTTTCAGCACTAAGGGAATCCACAACATAATCTTCAATGTTAATCACAGAACTTGTTGCAACAACAACCACAACAACGTATTTTGCACCATGTTCAAAATGGGTAATGGAAACAATCATAGAATAATCTTCTCTTGTATAATCTCTCGAATACTAGAGAAAAAGAAGAAAAGAAAAGCATTATTTTCAGTTATTTCTTCCTACATTATGCCAAATAGTATTGAAATTTGAAGGTTGCAATGCTCTCAGCACATGTGAAGGTCATGAACAAGTGTTGGAACACCTTTTACAATTACTAGAAGGTGTTTTCCAAGAAATTGTTGATACAATTTAACTAACATATATCATAAAAGTATTTTGTTGAAGAGTGATGAGATACAAATTCAAGTGACAAAAATTAATTTCTTCTAGTTTTTCTAGCATTGGAAACTTGGCCAACCAATTATTACCACATTGCCATTGATTTAGACAAATTGGTTTCTCTTGCACTAATTGGAGCCTTTGTCAACAAAGTGGAAATTTTAAACAATGAAAGTAATCAACTCATAGTGGTTCTTGGTCCAAGTGATAAGGATATGCTACCTTATTAATGTCCTATGACAACAATAAAATGGACATATTATCGTACTTGTCTAAATAACTGGTTTCCTAGATTATCCATCCATCATTACAACTGCATTGGGGAACAACAATTCAAGGAGAGGGAAATATTAAGTACAAAAAAATAACTATATTCCAACAAGCATCTACTAACTACCATTTTATAATTCCAACATCTTTTCACAAGAACAATAACATTATCTGAAGTGTTTCCCAGGAAAATAGTTGATTCAAGGTTCATTACCTTAAGTGTTTCCCCAGAAAATGGTAGCCTTGTGTTTAATTTTGATAAGTTGGGTTTCTTGAAAAATATGTAAATATGGAAGGTGACAAGTGAGTGAATTCCCACAATTTCCAATTAGGATGAAATAATCCAACTTATTATTTGAACAAGATTAATACAAATAAAAATATATCCCCTAGGTCCAATAATTGACAACAAAGTTGATTGATGATAAATGCTAGAGGTGCAACTCTAAACTATTTTTTTGTTTTCCCAGTTTGGATTTCTAGGATAAGAGTGGGAAGTCTTGACTACCACAACCTACTCAATTTCACCAAAATTTATTTGGGATACCCATTATGTGGTTGTTTATATCTTAGAGCCAAGCTAAGAAACCATGAATTATGGCAATGTGAATACAACTTCTAAGTGGATGGGAGAAGATAATGGGGAATTGGCATCTGAAGGTTTAGACTTTCAAGGACTAGGCATGAATACTTAGATCTAGTTGTGACAAAGAATTGAATCTTGTGTAACAGGAATCAAACTAGACGTGTAAAATGTAGTGGTTGAAGCAGAATTTAAATAAATAGGAGTGTTAACCCTTCAAACCAACCTTCAAAACTTCAACCACTAAAACCTTTAATTTATGCCACAATGACTATTAGAAGTCAAAATTTTCAGCATCAAGGGAATCCACAACATATTCTTCAATGTTAATCACAGAAATTGTTGCATCAACAACCACAACAACATATCTTGCACCGTGTTCAAAGTGTGTAATGGCAACAATCATGGAATAATATTCTCCCATATAATCTCTATGCTACCAGAGAAAACGAAGAAAGGCATTATTTTTAGTTCTTACTTCCTACATTATGCCAGATTGTATTGGAATGTGAAGGTTGTAATGATCTAATTGTATGTGAAAGCCATAAACAAGTGTTGGAACACCTTTTCCAATTACTAGAAGGTGTTTTCCAAGAAATTGTTAACACAATTTAACTGACATATCATATCATAAATAAAAAAATTGGTGAATAGCGATGAGATACAAATTCAAGTGATAGAAATTGACTTCTTCTAGTTTTCTAGCATTAGAAACTTGGCCAACCAATTACAACCACGTTTCCATTGATTTAGACAAACTGGTTTCTCTTGCACTAATTGTAGCCTTTGTTAACAAAGTGAAAATTTTAACAATGAAAGTAATCAACTCATAGCAATTCTTGGTCCAAGTGATAAGGCTATGTGGCCTTATTAGTGTCCTACCACAACAATAAAAATATGGACAAATTATCATACCTTATCTAAATCACTGGTTTATCCATCCATCATTACAACTGCACTGGGGAAAAGCAATTCAAGGAGAGGGAACTATTAAGTACAAAAAAATAACTATATTCTAGCAAGCATATACCAACTACCATTAAATAATCCTACTATTTAATAATTCCTACATCTTTTCACAAGAACATTAACATTATGTAAAGTGTTTACCCAGAAAATGACTGATTCAAGGTTCAATACCTTAAGTGTTTCCCCAGAAAATGGTTTCCTCAAGGTTTAATTTTGATAAGTTGGTTTTCTTGAAAAATATGTAAATAAGGCAGGAAATCAATCATAATGACAAGTCAGTGAATTCCCACAATGTCCAATTATGATGAAATAATCCAACTTGTTCTTTGAACAAGAAGAATACCAATCAAAGTAGATCCCCTACATCGAAAGGTGTGGACTGGGAAATTGGTCCTAGCAGAAAAAATGGAAAAAGAAATAAATGTTTTACTTTATTCACTTATGGAAAAAGAATATTTAGAAAAAAAAAGTCCTTATTTTAAGATCTCATACTTGGACAACAATTTAGATATCAATAAACAAAATTATCATTAGCAATAAATCATCCATTCTCAGTGGTAAAATCAACAAACTTAAGAACATGGTTTATGAGTCCATACAATCAATCTATCGCATGACTCATGAACAAGATGAATATTGATCAAAGCAAATATCCTAAATCGAAAGGTGTGGACTAGCAAATTGCCCCAAGGGGTAAAAAAGGTAAAAGAACCAAATGTTTCTGTTTACCTCACCCATGAATGTGGACATAACATTTCTTGATGTCAAAAGACTTACGAATTTGGCTTATGACTCCATAAAATGAATCTTTCCCAAGGCTTTGAGCAATATGATTACCAAATTACCAATCAAACTACATCTCTTAGACCTAAAAGTGTAGACTAGTGATGTAGGAGCATGCAACACAAGGAAAATCGTTGTAGATAATAGACATAGGGGGTCATGCATTTTAGGAAATAGTCTTCTTAAGTATCAAGTTAATGCAATATTTAGGCTTTTAAGTGTGATTTAATTAGATAATGGGAGAATATGTAAATGCTCTCAAAATAAATAAATGAGAACATGAGTGGTAGAAGTCAAATCCAACTCTTAAACAGTTCCATGATTTTAGGAACAAGAGAGAGCTTTTAGGCATTAAATGGGAAGCTGATAAGAAGACTTTTTTGTTTTAAAACAGAGGAAAAGATGGAATGGATAATGTATCAAGGAGACTTATCTGCCACATATGTATGCATGCAGAGAGCTTTAGGGCTTTTGTTAGAGGGGTGATCAGATCCTCCAATGATCCAATCCAATGAATTCTTATAAATAAGTGAACCTGCACGTTCAATTAAGGAAGAGGCCACTAATAGTAGAATCAAGCCTATGTGTGTGTGTGATACCGAGGTGTCTTGGATGTAATCTGTGTTTTTATATTAATATATGCAGAGTTTTCCTGACTATGTTAGAATGTATGAAATGAGTTTTCTATGATTGTTTATGATGTGAAACTATAGGTTTGCAATAATTGTAAGCAAACACAGTCGAGGGCGAAGCACAAAGAGAGAGGAGAACGATTCAGAAGAATCGAAATGGACCATTGAGTCTAAATGAAGTAGCAGAGCGAAGCTTTGGAGAAGCAGCGAAACAAAGAGTTATAATGGACCTTTGAATCCATTCAAGGGAGTGATTAAAGTCCCAAAGGACAGTGATTGAAGGAGTCTGCAGAGTTAAGCTCAAGCGAGAATGAAATGAGCAGTAGAAGAACCTGAAACAAAGAGAAAGAGACAGAAATACAAAGCAGAAAATGGACCAATTCAAAGATATGTTGGACATAGAAATTGAATAAATGTGGGAGGATGATCATGAAGCAGTCCAAATGGAGTAAAATGATAGCAACAACAAGCAAGATCAATCAAAGTTTGAATTTGATTGACAAGAAGAAGAAGACAACAAAAATGCAGTAGCAACAAGGGAACAAAGTAGCTAGACAATTACAAAACAAAGTATGGGATCCAGGAAGATAAGACCAAAAGACACATGATCAGGAGATCATGAATATTTTCTACTTTGGGAGTTTGATGTAGGAGCATTCAGCCCAAGGAAAATCGTTGTAAATAATAGACATAGGGGATCATGAATTTTAAGAAATAGTTTTCCTAAGTATCAAGTTAATGCAATATTTAGGCTTTTAAGTGTGATTTAATTAGATAATGGGAGAATATGTAAATGCTTTCAAAAGAAATAAATGAGAACATGAGTGGAAGAAGTCAAATCCAACTCTTAAATAGTTCCATGATTCTAGGAACAAGAGAGAGCTTTTAGTCATTAAATGGGAAGCTGATAAGAAGACTTTTCTTTTCTAAAACAGAGGAAAAGATGGAATGGATAAAGTCTCAAGGAGACTTATCTGCTACATATGTATGCATGCAGAGAGCTTTATGGCTTTTGTTAGAGGGGTGATCGAATCCTCTAATGATCCAATCCAATGCATTTTTATAAATAAGTGAACCCGCTTTCAATTAAGGAAGAGGCCACTAATAGTAGAATCAGGCCTATGTGTGTGTGAGACAGAGGTGTCTCGAATGTAATCATAGAAGTGTCCTCAGACACGTAATTTTATTAATCAGAAAAAAAAAAAACAACAACAACAACAATAAACAATTACATATTGATTTTACAAGAGTTTACACCCGAACAATAAAACACTCTTGCAATGAGCTATTTATAAGCTCAAATGTCCTAACTACCTCTAATTATGAATCACTTATTAAATAACAAGTGTCCACTTACAATAAATTCTATTCAAAAAACTTGCTAACAAATCTCCTAAATTAGAGCCTAAGATACGGCACATTTGTAGAGTCATATCTTGTTACAACAATATACTAATTCTAAATGTCTCCATTAAATAATTAAATATTCTAGAATAATAATTATTAATTTAATTTCTTAAATTAATAATTATTTTATTCTAACTTAATAACCTATGATAATATTTATCTTTGGATCATCTAACATTCCCCCCTATGATCCAAAGATACATTACAACAAATACCAAGTTCATCCCTGAACTTAGTAAATTTTATTCTGCCAAGCGGTTTCGTGAAAATGTTGGAGATCTGATCTTCTGAAGGACAATAAACTGGCTTGAGGACATCTTTGGCAATGAGAGATCTGATATGATGATACTTGGTGTCCACATGCTATTTCTTTGAATGAAAAACTAGGTTCTTGGCAAGTTTGATGGCTGACTGGATGTCAATGAATAATGATGTAGCTTCTGCCTAAGAAATGCCCAAATCCTGCAAAATTCTGCGCAACCAAACAATTTCACACGTTGCTTCCCATGTTGAAATGTACTCTGCTTCTATTGAAGAAGTGGCCACTGTAGCTTGTTTCTTACAACTCCAAGATACTGCTGTTGACCCCATTTTCATTAAATAACCTGATGTTGATGCTCGGTCATCAATACTTCCAGCAAAGTCGGCATCTAAATATCCACCAAGTACAAAGTTTTTAGTCTTTGTGTAAAGAAGACCAAAATCTTTTGTTCCTTGGATATCGAAGAACTCTTTTGGCTGCATGCCAGTCGTTGTCTCGTGGTTCCTACATAAAATGTGAAAGAATACTAACTGCATAATATAGATTAGGGCGAGTGTTGGGTAAATAAATCAAGCCGCCAATCAACTGTCTATAAGTAGTGCTGTCCACCTTTCCCCTCCCCCCCTTCAAATTTTGAAAGTTTCAAGTTTTGCTCCATGGGGGTAAGAATGGGCTTGCAATCCTACATTCCAAATCGTTGAATAACCTCTGCTTCATACTTACTCTGAGGAATAAAAATATGATGTGGATGTTGGAAGACTTCAACTCCAAGATATTAGTGAAGTAATCCCAAATCTGTCATCTTAAAACCTGCATGTAACTCCTTTTTCACATGTGCAATATGATCATCATTGTTTCCAGTAATGATCAAATCATCTATATACATAACAAGAATCACCAGATGTTTGCCCTTTTGTCGCACATACAAAGTATCATCAGATTCACTTCGTTGAAAACCAACTTTCCTAAGGTATTCATCCATTTTTGCATACCAAGCTCGAGGAGCTTGTTTTAACCCATATAAAGCCTTGATCAATTTGCAGACTTTATGTTCTTGCCCTTCAATTTCAAAACCTAGTGGTTGTGTCATATACACTTCTTCCTGTAAATCCCCATTAAGAAAAGCACTTTTCACATCCATTTGATGAACTTTCCATCCCTTCTGAGCAGCCAATGCAAGTGTTAATCGGATGGTGTTCCATTTAGCTGTAGGAGCAAAAGTTTCCTCATAATTAATGCCTTCCTGCTGCGCAAAACCTTTTGCGACAAGTCGTGCTTTATACTTTTCAAGTTCTCCCTTTTGATTATACTTAATTCTGTAAACCCATTTGCATCCTATGGGTTTAACATTTTGTGGACAATCAAAAAGATTCCAAGTGTTGTTATCAATTACTGCTTGATATTCTTCAACCATAACATGTTGCCATTCTTTATGTTTTACTGCTTCTTTGTATGTGGAAGGTTCAGTAAAATCATTTGCTATCAATGCAAAATTGCCTTCACTTCTGTGTGACTTTCTGGTGCCTGTTTTATTCTGCTCATCAGGCTGTACATCTTTCAAAAGTTGAACTGCCCATTTTGGTAGTTGATGCTCAGTTGTTTGAGATTCTGAAAAGTCTCCATCATTGAATAGAGGATTAATATAAATTGATGTGCGTCAATCAATTGGAGATTCTGGAGATGGAGAATCATTGTCAGAAGTGATGTTGCTGCTTGAAGATGCGGATGAACTACTAGAAGATCCAGATGGTGTAGTTGAAATAGATGGACTAGATGAATCATCTTCAGATGAAGGAAAATCAAGTTCATACCAATTTTGTGAATTTGGTTGACTTTGTATATTTCCTTTTCTTCGACTGCCTTTAGTTTCTAATTTTTGAAGAAGACTTTTGATTTCTTCAGCACTCTTACTCTCTGTTTCATCAAAAATTACATCCTTGCGCACAATAAATTTTCCATTGGTCAAAAGACAGTACCTTTTCTTCTCATCAAAATAGCCAATCATTATGCATTTCAAACTTCTTGAGTCAAGCTTAGTTAGTTTTTCTTTCAGAACTAAAGCATAACAGACTGATCCAAAAACTCTAAGATGTTTAACTCAAGGTTTGAAACCAAACCAAGCTTCATAAGGCATGATTCTGTCTAAAGAAGCAGTTGGAGATCTATTTCTTAAGTAGAAAGTTGTATGAATTGCTTCGGCCTAATATGTTGGACTTAACCTTTTGAAAGTTAACATAGATCTCGCCATTCCTAACAAGGTGTGATTCATTCTTTCTACTACTCCATTTTGTTGTGGAGTGTAAACATTGGTAAGATGTCATTTTATGCCATTATCACTGCAATAAGTTTTGAATTCATTTGAAGTGAATTCTCCCCCATTATCTGTCCTGAGAGTACCTATCTTTTCTTTGGCTTCATTTTCAACAAGTTGGCGAAAAATTTTAAACTTTTCAAATGCTTCTAACTTTTGCTTTAAGAAATAAACCCATGTCATTCTACTAAAATCATCAACGAATAGTAAGAAATATTTACAACCACCAAATGAAGTCTGTAGTGGTCCACAAACATCACTGTGAACTAGTTGTAGCCTCTGGTTTGCACGCCATGAACTGGTTCGAAAGCTTTCTCGACTTTTTTTTCCATAAATGCAAGCTTCACATTTTGCATTTTACTTTTTGAAAGTGGGAAATCCTTTAACCATCCCTTATTTCTGCAATTGAGAAAGACTATCAAAATTTAAATGTCCATATCTTACATGCCATAATCTTATAGGTGAAATTCCTATAGTTACTGCTCTCTGCAAAATCAGAATGCCTTGGAATAAATGTCCCTTTCATCCTTAACAGTTTTCCATCTTCATAACCTGTCATCACAGTTTTCAAGCTCTATTTTACTAAATTAATCTTAACTAGGCCATCTTCCATAATTACTTGATGTCCTGCTTGTCGAATCGTGACTAAAGACAGCAAATTTTCTTAAAGGTTGGTACATACCATACATTGGAAAAAAAAAATTCTCCAGTGCCAAGAAGAAAAACTTTAACTGCTCCTTTTCCATAAGGAGTATGTTTTGTATCATCTGCAAGAAAAATGGAATTAAGTTGGTAATCTTGAAAATTCCAAAAAAAATCACGTTGACAAGTCATGTGCTGAGTTGCCCCTGAATCCAAGATCCAAGCATCTTCATAATATTTATAAGTAGAACTTCGGCGTAAATCACATAAAGAGAGACATTTGTCGACGCGTTTCGAACCAACCAGTGTGGCTCATCGTCAGGACAAGTTGAAGAAACAGATCCAACTTTGCATGCTAAATAGTTTGAGCAGAGCCTCCAACGGCTATCTTGATCAACAGCTAATTTTGACTTAGGGACTATAGTCAAAAAGTCAAAATGATAATTTAAAGGGAGTTAGTTAGATTATATAAGAAAGAAATAATTATAGATGTTGATTACGCTATTAGTTTAATAAAAAACCGTGACTTGTATGGGAATTAGTTAGATTAAGGACCTAACTTATATATATATATATATATAAAATAAATACATAAATAAAAGTTAGTTAGATTAAGGACCTGACTTATATAATATATATATATATATATATATATATATATATATATATATATATATATATATATATATATATTTAAATAAATAAATAAAAGTTAGTTGAAAGGTATGATTTAAAAATAAATTAAGGGAATTAGTTATGATAAAGACCAATATAAAGTTAATATATAAATAAAAGTTAGTTGAAAGGTATAAAATAAAATAAATTAAGGGGAATTAGTTATAATAAAGACCAATATATATATAAAAATATATAAGAGGTAGGTTAGTTAGTTATAATTACTAGAAACTTAAAAAATAAGAAATAAAATTATTTTATATGGTGATTACTTATTGGTTGGTTAAATATTATTATTATTATTATTATTATTATTATTTATTTTTTAATTGGAAATTAGTTCGATAAAGGAACTTATTTTCATAAATAAGATAATTTAAGGTGATGGTTATAGTAATTATATATTACTAATCTATTAAAATAAGATGGAAAAATAACTCTGAATAAAACTAAATAAGAATGTGGAAAAAAAAAAAAATAAAAAATAAAAAATTAAATTAAATTAAAATTAAAATTAAAAAATAAATAAATATAAAAAATAATAATAATAATAATAATTAATAATATTTACGATCAAATTAATAATATTAACGATCGTATTTATATAATAGTTACGCTCATAATCATAAAAATCTATCACGAAGAAGTAAAGAGAAAGAGCGTCTAAAAAGGAGGAGGAGGACTGGAAAAGGCCTGAAAACAAGAAGGACAAACCATAACGAAAGCAAAGAAGAAGAAAAAGGAGAGGGGGAGGGCTGGGGGGGGGAAGGCGGAAGAGAAAGACTAGGATGAAAGGGCGGGGATCCAACATCTACTAATCTTCCATCCGTCATCTCTATTGAGATTGTTTGGCCTTCTTTCAATCTCAATAGCCTCCCTGAATTTACGATGATGGAATTGAGCAACTTTAGCGACAACCTTGGTCTCCTCTATACACACTTGATGCTTGGTCTTTTCAACATGCTCCGCCAATGCTGAAGACTTGGATCTCCCATGTCTTAGGTCGGCTGCATGTTCGCTGATTTTTTATTTTTTTTCCACATTCTTAATTAGTTTTATTCAGTTTTATTTTTCCATCTTATTTTAACAGATTAGTAATATATAATTACTATAAACCATCACCTTAAATTATCTTATTTATGAAAATAAGTTCCTTTATCGAACTAATTTCCAATTAAAAAATAAATAATAATAATAATAATAAATTTAACCAACCAATAAGTAATCACCATATAAAATAATTTTATTTCTTCTTTTTTAAGTTTCTAGCAATTATAACTAACTAACCTACCTCTTATATATTTATATATATATATATTGGTCTTTATTATAACTAATTCCCCTTAATTTATTTTTAAATTATACCTTTCAACTAACTTTATTTATATATTAACTTTATATTGGTCTTTATCAATTCCCCTTAATTTATTTTTAAATCATACCTTTCAACTAACTTTTATTTATTTATTTAATATATATATATATATATATATATATATATATAAAAGTCAAGTCCTTAATCTAACTAATTCCCATACAAGTCACGGTTTTGTATTAAACTAATAGCGTAATCAACATCTATAATTATTTCTTTCTTATATAATCTAACTAACTCCCATTAAATTATCATTTTGACTTTTTGACTACAATCCCTAAGTCAAAATTAGTCGTTGATCAAGATAGCCGTTGGAGGCTCTGCTTAGACTATTTAGCATGCAAAGCTAGATCTGTTTCTTCAACTTGTCCTGACGATGAGCCACACTGGTTGGTTCAAAACGCGTCGACAAATGTCTCTCTTTATGTGATTTACGTCGAAGTTCTACTTATAAATATTATGGATCACAGAAGCCTCAATTCAACATCTTCATAATCACTTCTAAGATGGGATGAAAGTTGTAATGCCGATGAGGAAGTAAAAACATATTCTTAGTTATCATCATCTTGATCATTTGCAAATTGTGTTGAGTGCTGATGAAACTTGGGAATTTTATTAAGAGAAGTTCGACAATCTTCAACATAATGTCCAAATTTGTTACATCTCCGACACACAATTTGACTTAAGTCTCTTCCTCTTCCTAAAGATTGTCCCCTGCCTCTGCTTTGACTTCTATTTTGAGGTTGTCCTCTACCTTGATTATTATTTCCTTGACCTTGAAAATAGCCTCTTCCTTGATTGTTTCCTCTACCTTGAAAATTACTCCTGCCTGAACTGTTGCCTCTATTAAAGTTGTTTCCTCTGCTTTAGCTTCGACCTCGACTTTGTGCATTACATGCTGCTTGATTTTGATTGAAATTCCCTTTGCCTTTGTTTCTAGAACTGTCAGCCGATGATTTACTAGTGTTGGCTTTTGTAAAAAAAGACATCTTCACCAACTTTCTTTTTCTTCCCAAAGGTTTTATCATGTTGGGTCAACATTTCGCAAAGCTCATCAAACTTTAGTTTCTCTAACTTTCCAGTTAATTGTAGATTCTCCAAAAAATGTGTGGAGGAAGAAGGAATTCTAGCAATTAAAATTGTGACCATAAAACTATCATCTACTGCTGGAAACCCAGCATTAATGGTTTCCTGCCTAATATTCTTAAGTCTTGAGATATATTCAAGAACATCACCTCCTTCAGTCAATTTTTTTTGCAACAATTTTAATTTTGGATCAACTTTCTTTGATTCAAGCTGAGTATCAAAGAAGTTTTTAAAAGTTCTCAAAGCAGACCATGCATCTGTACCATTTTCTATATGGACATACATTTCATCATTAACAGAAGATTTAATGAGAGGTAATGCTTTGGTATTCTTAACTTCCCATTTTGCTAGTGCAGCTGCATCTATGGGTTTATTTGGCTTAATATCACCATCACATATTTCATGCCACAATTCATTATAAATGAGAGTGCTTTCGATGAGGCTTTGCCATGTTTTGTAAGATTTTGTGCCTTCAAGTTTGTTGGAATCAGAAAACAAATTAATCAACTTTAACATTGTAGTGTTGAAGCCTCGTGCCAAGAATCAAAAAAAAAATGCCAAGATGGCAAACACAACATGCAACACGCTACGCAAAAAAAATGATCTATCAGGGCTTGGCCTTGACCCTCGTATAGTCGTTGAAACAGGAGAAAAATGAATGAGCTTTGCACTTCGCTCTAGTCAATTCTCAAATATTTACAAGGTAAATTTCAAAATTTGACTTTTACAACGATGCTCTTGCAAAATGTGGTAAGAAAAAATTTCTCTTCCCCCCCCCCCCCCAAAAGTAAAATTACTTTGAGTCACACTTATCTCTCTAGAAACAAATTACAAAGAAAAATATCCTTATTACTCCAAAAAAAATTACAAATAACCTTATTACTCCACAAATATTACAAAATCCTTATTACTCCAATAAAACATTACATAAAAAAATATATACCTTATCTCTCCAAATTAAAAAAATATTCCTTACCTCTCCAGCAAAGAATTTTCACTTTTCGGATTCACCTTTAAACTTACTTAAAAACAAACATTGTCAAACGCTGGATTTTTTACTTGTCCTTCAGGCTAGTTCTTGATTGGCTGACGCTGGCTGGCTGGCTCTCACATTGGCTGGCTGGTGTGCTGGCTGGCTCTCACGTTGGATGATATTTTCAGAGTTGAATCTCTATATCCCCAGCATTAACGGACCATTTTTGGTTCATATCTTCTAAACCTATAGGCATGTTAGAGAGTGTTCAAGGAATAGAAAAGCCCATATTGTGCATCTGAGCAATTTTTATATAATTTGTGTGGATTGCAGCATAGCAGTTATTCCATTCGTGTCACAATATTGAAAACGGTGATGTGTGATAATATTGAAATGGCCGCTTCTTCAGTGGTTATGACTATCCTGGTAACATGTTTTACTTTTATAGCAGTGCTTTCTCAAGCAGCAGATATCAGAGATGTTGTCGCAACTGATATTGCAGGTCAAGCTCAATCAATGGTTGAGCTTATAAAGTTGCTGCATGACAACATGAGATCGGAGAATATCGTGGAGACTAGGGGAATAATGGAGCGCAAGGGAATAGAAGAAAGTGAATCTGTGTCTCGCACTATTGTTGCACATTCCAAGATTTATATTTGTTGTCTCGAATGCGTACACGATTGTAGCTTACTAGAATGTTGCACACACTCCAAATGCAATATCCCTCTATGCATTTGTATCGATACTTATTGGCTCCTGTTTCAAACCTGGCGCCTCACGCTTCCCACCATCAATACCACAACCGGTTCCTTTAGCCCAGAACAGGATGACGATATGGTAGCATTTGTAGGGCTCAACTATGTAGCAAGATCTCAACCAACTTTTGCGGCTAACCAAACACTCATTATCACAAGCTTTACATTTACATTGGTTCTCGTTATCACAAGCTTTACATTTACATTGGTTCTTGACTTTAAAAAAGGAAGGCTGCGAAGCTTATTATGGAAAACAAATGGCAGCAAACATTGACAATCATGGAACATGAATAACAGTAAAAGAAATCTAATAATAATACACAAATTGATTTGCAGATTAAAAATCTAAAATCAATAAGAATTTATTTTTTTGTTTGTTGAACACAAAACTGGACAATTTCATACCAATCACTTGTTGATCAATTCAATGGAGTTTTCCAAAAACTTGTAGAGCTGGAATCTCCTCCTCACATCCACTATAGCATTACTGGAGCTCTGATACCACAATAATGGCAGAAGTGTCCTCAGACACGTAATTTTATTAATCGGAAAAAAAAAATTATATATTGATTTTGCAAGAGTTTACACCTGAACAACAAAACACTCTTGCAATGAGCTATTTATAAGCTCAAATGTCCTAACTACCTCTAATTATGGATCACTTATTAAATAACAAGTGTCCACTTACAATAAATGCTATTCAAAAAACTTGCTAACAAATCTCCTAAATTAGAGCCTAAGATACGACACATTTGTAAAGTCATATCTTGTTACAACAATATACTAATTCTAAATGTCTCCATTAAATAATTAAATATTCTAGAATAATAATTATTAATTTAATATCTTAAATTAATAATTATTTTATTCTAACTTAATAACCTATGATAATATTTATCTTTGGATCATCTAACAGGATGTAATCTGTGCTTTTATATTAATATATGCATAGTTTTCCTGACTATGTCAAAACATATGAAATGTATGTTCTATGATTGTTTATGATGTGAAACTGTAGGTTTGCAATAATTATAAGGAAGCACAGTCGAGGGCGAAGCATAGAGAGAGAGGAGAATGATTCAGAAGAATCGAAATGGACCATCGAGTCTAAATGAAGTAGTAAAGCGAAGCTCTGGAGAAGTAGTGAAACAGAGAGTTACAATGGACCTTTGAATCCATTCAAGGGAGCGATTAAAGTCCCAAAGGATGGTGATCGAAGGAGTTTGCAGAGTTAAGCTCAATCGAGAATGAACTAAGCAACAGAAGAACTGAAAGACGAAACCTTTGAAGAAACCCTTTGAGGAGAAGCTAAAATATGGAAAACTAAAGCCTTAGCATAATTTTTAAGAAAAAGGAAGAATGGAGAACGAAGAGTGAGGCACAGCTACCGTTAGATCTTAGAAGATCAATGACGGAGATCAAATCGGGAAGGCGAACTATCGCATTGGCGGGGTCATTACACAGTTTAACTCCCGTGAATGTAAAACCCGAATTACACTAAGAAATAGTGAAAACCACAGTCGGAGTCAAGTGTCGGACTTGAAATAATTTAGGGACTGATTTATTTCCCTATCGAGTCCAAAAGTTATCGGATCGGCGTGTAGAAAGGGAAGGAGCCAGGCATTAAGGTTGAGCGATATGCGATCGCGCGACTTAATCTCAACTGTTGGATCGCAGATCTGATCAATGGTCAAGATCTGTTAGCAAATCGCGTATCGGCGCTGGCGGAGATTGGAGGGGTCGGCATTCTGAAGAGTGGAACCACCGACAATTACGAACGCGAATATATAGAGTTTGAAGTCTGAGTATAGGTGATCCAGAGTGGAGTTTAGTGTATTACTTCGTAAAGGTTTCTGAAGGTTTTGACACCAGAAGGAATGATTTAAACATATCGGAGTCATGGAGAAGTGAGGCATGTTTGTATGCATAAACCCTGAAGGGAGTGAAGGCCAATTGCGATCAAGGTAAAGCATTGAAATCTGTGCAAGGGCCGTATTGAGTCAAAAAACTATGTTTGCGGAGTTTTCCTTTGTAAACGTATGTTTCCTTTATAAATGGTTTTTATAAAGAAAAGAGCGTCGATAGAGACATGTTTACGCGTAAACATATATTAACCAAGGTTTCATAGGGATGGTTATATATATATATATATATATATATATATATATATATATATATATATATATATATTATATATGGATTGTGGTTCTGAAGGGTTTTGATTTCCGATAAGAGGTTTCAGGCGGGGTGATTAGGTTCCTATACATAGGAACTGATGAATGGGCCATCACCATTTAAGGTCTGAATATTTGACTCCCTTGTTGAGTCAGATACCTGGGACAGTTGTGAATACATTGTTAAACGCATACTATGGGTATATACAGGTGGTTACCTTGCACCAACTAGGAAATTGCTCCATAGGGTTAATGGCAGAGAAACAACTATTTTAGAGTACTCCACTCTTGAATGTGGACACAATATTTCTTGAAAAAGTGGTGAAACAAAATATGAGGGATGGCGTTAAGGGGATTATTTGACATCTAGTAATATATTTAAGTTGAAAGGAAATATAAGGAGAGATGGGGTTAAGGGGCTCATTCGACACCTAGGAAGATATTTAAGTTGAAAGGAATTTTAGGAGAGATGGGGCTAAGGGGATTATTCAAATTTGAATTGAACCAAATAAATACAATCAAAGATTAAGGAAAACCAACATGGCATGCATAAAGGGCTTGAGCTAGCCTTAAAAATGTCTAATTCATAGGAAATTCAATGTTAATGCTTATGATTTATAGAATAAATCACATCCTAACATCATAATTTTGCAAAGATCTTGTGTTCAAAGATAGTTCAAGGTGGGTTGACTGAGTTCACTTTGGAAATGTCTCAAGAAATTTGCATTTGAAATTGCATAGGCTAGAAAATATTAGGAAATTCAACCTTAATGATTAATACTTTAGAGATTAAATCACATTCGCAAAGGACTTGCACCTACATCATACATGGCAAGCAAGGTTGTGTTTGTTAGTTTTGGACATGTCTCAAGAAATTTGAATTTGAAATTGGATATGCTAGCCAATATCATCACTATCTTCAAAGGCCTTGCACCCGCATCAAAAAGTTCAAGGAAGGATGAATCAATTAGCTTTGGATGTGTCTCAAGAAGCTAGAATTTGAAATTGGATAGGGTATCCAATCTCACAGCTATAAAGGATGCTGGTACCCTAAGAAATATTTCACCATTCTTAATACTTTCCCATAGTATATCCATATTCTCACTCCCTATTCTTGAAGCTACTAGGACGGAAAAGCTCTAAAAAGTGCCCAAAACCTTCTAAGATGTTGTCGGACTTTACGACACGTGATAGTTTGTATAATGGAATAACACTTTATTGTTAATGTGATGCTAGGACTTTCAAATGGTTGGATGTTCAGTGGTAGCTATATACTTACAGGAATTTATCAATATTTTTTAATTCTTTTGATTTCTGGTTGTGGTTGCCTAATTAAATATGTATGTTCCTTCTCTGTTATCCCCTCTTCCTATTCTAATTATTTTGACTAGCAACCCCTCAGTGGGGATAAAGTGGCAGCATAACTCAATTCAGAAAGCGAAATAGTCCTTATGCTAGATCAATGAATGCATAGCTAATTGAATATATGAATCGAAAAGCATAAATGTACAACACTCAAAACTCCATATATTAACTCAAAACAAGAGCTCACATTTTTTTCTCTCTTACTAACACTCTAAGACTCGTGTACAGAGAAAAAAAGGAAGCTTATAGAAAATAGGCCCGAGCAACAAATAAAACTAATAGTTCCACAATTATTTTCAGTGGTGCTTCAAAAAATCTTGCACCCTACCACTGACCGAAAGATTGACGAAAGAAACAGAGGAAAAAGTTACACACTCTTGAATGTTAAACATCCTCAGCAAGGACATGTAATATCAATGATTGTATCTTTAGAAAGTTTAAAGCAATTGCTTGGAAGATGGGTATAAGTGTGATAGTTGTAATTAGCTACCTTGGAGAAAGGGTCAAAATTTAACTCATACTGTGAATACCCAAAAAAAAAAAAAAGCACCACAAATATCATTAAATTTTGATTTCCACCTAATGGATCATTCATAAAGAGGCAAAAAGAGCATATAAAGTCTAAAAGTGAAATGCAGCTTAGACATGGGATATTTTACAGTTTCCCAAGGAAAGCTACAATATGTTTGACAGGCTTGAAATTTAAAATAAATCATCCAAAAAAAAAAATATGTGAAATAATATAAGATTGAGAAACCAGGTAGACATAGGAAAAAATATGAAAAATCAAATAGCATGGATATAGCTCACTTTGAAGCTTGAAATTTGCAGCATAAAGTTTGGTTCTAGTGTTTTATGTAACTAGTGGATATGACAGGGCACCAACATTCATAGATCCAGCTACAAAGTTGTGTAGTAATCTGCATTTCGAATTTAAATTGTGTTGTGATCACCTCCTACAAGGATTCACCAATTGTCAGAACACAACACTTGTGGTTGCATCTTCTAAATCATCATCACTTCCACCAACACCTCTGCCAATAATGCTAGTATAAAAAGTATTAGGCTTTGGGCACTGCAAAGGAACATAATGCATGTGCCCTCAATCTCTTCTACATAACTGTAGCTCTCCTACCAAACCAAAGCCACTAGTTTTGCATGTTTATTATCGCAAACATCCCGAGGTAAGGAACTATCGCACCAAGTTATGGATCCAATATTTGTCATATCCACTGAAGGAGAACATGTTCCAAACGACAAGTAAATTATCACAACTATCCCTCCATGGGATGTTGAGAACTCCAAAATTCCACACGCTCATTAAGGAAATCTATAAATTGAGAACTTTCATACAAGACTTGAAGTCACACTAAACTTGGACCAAAAGGCTCAGGCTCTGGGTAGCGCAAAGGAACATTTGTGATATGATTTGTACTATTCTCATCTGGATCATTTTTCATGGTTGTCTCCTAGAATTGAAATGCATATTCCAGGTTCCATTGAACGTCTCTGATGGCAGGCCTGTCGATGCTCTGCTCTTCCAAGCACTTTTCGGTAGTTTACCCAAGCTTTTTCAAAGAACTAGGGTTGATGGTCCCAACAAGGTGAGGGTCAATGATCTTTTCAAGCTTGTCCTTTTTCTTCCATTGCATTTCCCACTCTACTATATTGACTTGTTCTTTGGGCACAATAGGATTAAGAGTTGGCCTTGCACACAAGATCTCCAGTAACACTACTAAAAAGAATAAACATCAAATTTTTCTGTTAGTTGCTACCTTTTGAAGTATTCAGGATCAAGGTACCCAAAACTACCTTTCACTACAATACTTACATGATTCTGATCCAGAGTGGGTCCAGTCTTTGAATGTCCAAAGTCTGCCACCTTTTCTTGTGAGCCTATTATCGTGGAGATCTCTGACATTTAGATAAGTGCAAAGAATTCATGATGGAGGAATCAGACTGCAAGATTGACTGGATACCAGAGCTCCATCAGTATCTTGTAGGTTAAACAGTTTTCCAACAAGTCAAGGGAGTGTAAATTGGTGCAGTTGGAAATGAAAGGCAAGATTGTTCAGCAGAGGCCAAATCCCATGACGCTAAGCTTGAAAACCCTCTCATTATTGTAGGTCACACCTTCAAGCTCTGACATGGTGATGGTCCATGGTCACTCCTTTGAGCTCTAAGATGGTGACATTGCCGAGGTTTTGATGTTGTCTCTAGTCCATTGCATGAGCTTGGGTCCATAAACCTAGCACCCTGTCGAGTTTAGGGGCATTACCAATATTCGGTGGATAAATCTCGATAGAGAAATGGAAGTCTGGAGACATTGGCTATCATATATCTATCTAAGCTTGGTTTCCTCCGTCAATGTATCAAAGTCGTTGGTCCTCAAAAATAATCCTTCTTCCCATTATTTCCTCCAAAACCAGGGTTCATTGGTGTTGCCATCTCTGCTAATCAACCCCCTTCATTGTCTCTCTCATTTAGGAATCTGAGCTATCAAACGCAAATGTGAAGTTCAAGCTCACCATCATCGAGGGTTATATAGCATGTCTTGTAACTATATCAATTTGAAATGGTTGAAATTGTACCAATTTGACATCACAATATTCTTCAATCATCTAACATTCAATCCTACGATGCAGACCGTGTAGAGTGGCAAATAGGGGACATTTTCTCAAAGGAAAACACCTTACAGCGTAAAAATCAGATACACTAACTCAATTGAAAAAATTGCTGGAAAATGTAACTAGGTTCGGTCTGCATTTAATGTATTTGAGTCATCTTATAATGTACTTGTCAAAAGAATAAAGAAAATAATTTTTATTATTATTATTGTGACTTATTAAAGCATGGGTTTCATGCTTGGGTCACCATTTTTTAGGTCAAATTCTCCATTGAGGACTTCTAGTATTTATTTTGAGTCAATAGAGTCATTGTACTTTTAAAGAGACCCTTCTTAGGCTTTTGAATCATGTAAAAAGGTTAAGTATTGAGTCAACTGTAATTTATGTATCCTCCATGTCAAGTTGGCCTAGAACAGATCAAGTCGGTCTAAGGACACTAATTCGGCCTCACATGAAGCCTATAAATACAATCATGTTGAATTCATTTGGAGCACTTCATCTCAAGAAAGTTCTATATCTCTAAGGAAGTTGGGAAGTACGAAGTCTAAAGTCGGGAAGCCAAAAGAAGTGCGAGTTGGGTGGAGTCTAAGGAGGAAGAAAAACAAAATTTTGGTGCCTCTCTCTCACTTTTTTGTGTCCTGGATTGGGAGATCAAAGCCTTCCAAGTTTCATTGATGTCGGAAGTTGTTGCCTAGTCGAAGTTGCTAGAAAGAGGTTGAAGATCTGGGAGGCTAACTTGTTGTGGAGGGAAGGTCTGGTCTTTGTCTAGGGTGAAGAGTCTCAAAGAATACTATTGAAAGGAAGAATTTTCTTGACTGGATTTTCCCCTTGGGGGGGGGTTTCCCTGGCATAGTGCCTACATCTAGTGTCCATTGTTCTATGTGCTATTTCTTTGGAAATTTCTTGGTGAACTAAAAGAAACAAGATATAAAGAATCGTAATAATAAATCAAGAACATCACAAGTAATTATCAAGAATAAGAAAATCTTTCTGTCTTTCCGATTTTCTAACAAAAGTAGCCCCTCATCCAAGTGGTCTAACACTTTTAAGATTGAAATTTGGCATCTCAATAGAAGAAATTAAAAATGCAAAAAGTTAAAAGAAATAAAACTTAAAATACCCTATTGAAAATATCCAAAAGTAAATTTTCAAACATGGTACTATTTGGTTTGGTTTAATCATTTTCCAAGAAGGCATGGAAAAAATGAATTTTACACAAAATGATATTTCATGCAATCTTAATTATTTACTTGTTGGGAATGAATTTTTCAAAGATATTCAATATTATTGCCTATCCCCTTTTGTGCATGCTAATTGATAATTTAACCAATTTGTGGTTTAAACATAATATTAAGTTATGTAAATTTGGTTAATATTTGGTATTGTCAATCATATTAGAGGTGGGGGTATTCTCAGGTTGAAACCACACTTGGTTGGGATAAGAGGCCAAGTAAAGTCATGTGATGCACCAAAGGAAGTGATAGGTCCTATTAGGGCAGAATACCTTGCCAAGTTTGAGAAGTTTGAGGAGAATAAGGCTAGGGAGAAGGCTATCCAAGAATAAATTGCAAGGAAGAAGGAAAATTTACAAGCCATGAAAGAGAGTGAGTATGATGATTTTGAGATTCAATACACCTCTTTTATCCCTTCCATCAATGACCCCTTTCACTATGTTCCTCCTACTCTTGGGTCTTATCGTCAAGGCCAACAATATAAAGGAACAAAGATGTCAAACATCCAGAGTTATTTCTCATCTTTTTCCACCACTACCTTTATTAATCCCACTTCCTTATGAACATTGGAAAAAACAATGCAAAGAATATTCTTTTCAATACATTGCTAGATGTGGTATGATGTAGATATCCCATTTAAGGTTGTTTGCTCACTGTATTACCAAGCTATGTGGGACTCTCTTATAGCTACATGAAAGGCTTCAGAGGCCCTACTATGCATGACTTGAGGGGAGCTCTTTTTCAAAAAGAGATTTCTTCCATTAATGAATATTTTGTTGAGTATAAAGAGTCACGGCTTAAAACACGTTGTTCAATCATGTCAGATGGATGGACCAATGGAAAGACTTGCACTATCATTAATTTCCTTCTTTCTTTCACTCAAGGAACCATGTTTGTGAGATCAGTTGATGCATCTAATAAGCTGAAGGATGCAACTCTTCTATTTGAGCTTTTGGATGAGATTATTCATGGAGTGGGCGAGCAGAATGTTGTGCAGGTCATCACAGATAATGCCTCAAAATATGTTCTTGTTGGAAAGATGATTGAGTCTAAATATAAGACCATATTTTGGACTCTGTGCTTCACATTTCATAGACCTCATACTTGAGGACATAGGCAAAGTGGAGTGGGTAAAAAAAAATTATAGAGCATGCCAAGTGCATTACAAAATACATCTACAACCACTCATGGGTATTGAGCCTAATGAGGAAAAAAATCGGGGTAAAAGAGCTTGTTAGGCCTACAATTACGAGATTTGCAACTGACTTCCTCACATTACAATGACTCAATTCTCAACAAAAAAACTTGCATAAAATGTTTTCTTCTAATGATTGGACTTCATCTCGGTGGGCTTGTAGAGAATATGGCAAAGACAGCAAAAAGAAAAATTTTGACAATTATTTTTGGAAAAGGTTTTCAGAGCTTGTGAAAATTATCGAGCCCCTTGTTAAGATGTTACAGATGGTGGATGGGGAAAATTGACTATCGAATACATTTATGAGGCTATGGATCAGGAAAAGGAGTAGATATAGGCAGCTTACAAGGATAAGTTAACTAAATATGGGCGTATATGGGAGATCATTGATAACATATGGAACAATCAACTCCATCGTCCTATATATACATCTAGGTATTTTTTGAGCCAAAATTATCATTATAAAGCTCGACTAGGAGACTTGTAGGTTGGAGAGGTCAGATATAGATAACCATGTAGACCAGCTGGAAATATATAAATATCTTACTCTTTTTAGTATGGCAGCAGGTACCTTTGGCAAAAACTTAGAAAACATGGCAAGAGATGTGGATCAACTAGTTAAGAAATTCCAATTTTTTATTTATTTTAAAGTTCAATTGTTTACAAATTTACAATTCAAATTGTTTGTAAATACTTGTAAAAAAGTAATGAAATGAATTAAGTTACTAATTAATGTCTTTTTCTTTGCAACACATTGGTGGGAGTCATTTGGTGGCCAATGTCCTCAATTGCAAAAGTTTGCAATTAGAGTCCTTAGACATACTTGCAGTGCTTCAGGTTGTGAGTTTGGTTTGCTTTTTAGCGCATACACACGTAGAAGAGAAACTTTTTGGAACAAAAATGGTTAAATGATCTCATCTTCATGCAGTACAACCTTTGACTAACGTGCAACCAAATGATGAATAGAAGACCTGATCTAGATCCCATTGTGTTGGACGATATTGATCCAACATCAGAATGGGTGGAGGAGACAGAAGATCATGGGTTTGAGGTTGATTTTGATATTGACATGGTGTTGGGGGGGATGAAACAGATTTGGTAGCACCATCGGAACTAGAACTAGTCTCTGCATCAAGAAAAGGAAAACAACCAATGGAATGTACTAGTCGTGCAACTCGACCAACTTGACATGCTTCCATTAGATCCACTTCTATTGTTATTGGCAATAGTGCTACTACTGAGGTTGCAGATGAGGCTGAGGCATCCTCAGACAATAATCCAGATGATGTTTATGTAGCTCCTTTTGATGATTCCGTGTCTAGTAGTGGTGATGAATTTGATCATGATGAGGAATGGTCTTGTTGATCATTGATATGTACTAGTAGACTTGTAGTCTTGTATTAGGCCAATGGCCCCATTGCTTGTAGCATTGTCTTTCAACTTTATAAGCCATTTAGAGCCTCATCGAGTATTTGTTTTTTCGATGATATGTGTTGCACTCGATGCCATTTTGATATATTCACTTTACATGGTATATAAATGAGCAAACTTTTCATATTTTGTCTCTATTAGTTTGGAATGATGGTTTTAAATCTTAAGATAGTTTTTTCACTAAAAAAATATGTATTTTTTTACAAATTGATTCATTGTGATTTGACCAGTCTCGGTTTAACTAGTTCCGGTTTGAAACCTGGTTTATTAGGTGGACCAGTCTGGTCACCAGTTCCGGTTTTTAAAACTATGGTTAGGACATGCTTCCTTTTACGTAATATAGATTCCAACTGTTGGAAATAATACTGAGAGGGGGGGGGATGAATCAGTATTATCAGATCAGTAAAAAATTTCCAATTTCATACTCAGAAACATATACGCTACTTCAATTAAGTGAACCCGCGTGTACACGCTACTGTGTCTAATGAAACTCGCGTATATCTAGAGATCTTATAATTCAGTTAGCTTAATCTTCAGTAAATGCATCAGAACATTATTAAGCATATTAACAGTAAACAGGTGCAGAATAACAGAACAGAACATCACACAAGAGCCACACACATGAACACCATGATATAAGGTGGAAACCCAATGTGGGTGAAAACCACCTGCTGCAATTCGTCTCTTTCTTCTTTAATAAGAAACTTCTTTTACAATGTACTGGTGCAGTCCTTTACCAGTACGCAGGCTACAACCTGCAGAGGGCTACAACCCTCTCTCGTTTTCCAACTACTTCTGGAAGGGAGCTACAACCCCCTCAGCTCTTGTACTAGCCGATCCATTTACTAGTACGTAGGTGCTGACCCTACAACCTTCTTTCCTTCAGGGACCACGTTTCATCAATTTTCAAACTGGATCCAAGAGTACACAACAAACATTACTGCAATACAATCATCAACTTATACTTGCATCATAATTCATTAAACAACCCAATACTGAATCACTAAAACCTTGTCATCAAGATCACAGAACCCAAACCAGAGCCCAGAACTGTGCAACAACCACCAGAATCAGCAGCAACCTGAAATATCAAATCTTATTATGCATACGCTACTTCACTGTACCAAAACCGCGTGTATACGCGCTTTCACCAAAGGCAACCCGCGTGCAGATCTAGAAATAATTACTTATACCTTCGCTGTCAGATCCGACCCTTGCCAAGCGTCCCGAACAGATAACCAGCAATACCAGATCTTCTCACTTCGTCAGACACCCAATGCTTGCCTCTTTGCCTAATGATCTTCTCCTTATATAGCCTTAGGTACTTCACAATACCACGGTCCAAAACCATAGTAACACAATACCATCAACCTCAAAACGAGGGATCGACACGCCCGTCGAGACACCATGGTCCGAAACCATAGGCACAACTTCCAAGGACTAACTGCCACGGACCAAAGGTACTTTTCCACATACACGCTCTTTTACTGAAGCCAACCTTTGTGTACACGCGACTTGATATATAGAGAACCTGCGTATACGCGACTTGGTATAGAGTGAACCTGCTTGTATACGCGACTTGGGCTTAACGAACCTGCGTGTATGAACTTTCTTGGCATGCTGTACTAAGATCTGTCCTCTGATTAAGTTGCCATCACCTGTACCAACCTCTGAGCACCTGTACCAACCTCTGAGCACCTGTACCAACCTCTGAGTGAGTTGCCATCAAGGACAACACTTGAATCATAATGCCAACAATCTCCCCCTTTGGACTTGATGGCAACCACCACACCAAGTCACTCTCCCCCTTTGACATCAAGGGCAAAGGGCGGACCAAGATATTTTCTTCTTTGGTATACCTTCTGCTGTCCATACTGCTGTCCATACTCTCCCTGAGTACATGCTGAAGATTCTGATTTGGCTCCCCCTTTGTTTATGCCAAGTTGTATCAATCCATCCATGCTCCCCCTGAGCAGATGCAGGTTCTAAGACCAGCAATAACTATTTATCATAAGCCTGCAAAACCATTCCTTAAACAATAAGATGTATCATTTAGTTTCATCAGCAACTTCTAACCATAATGCCAACAATGAATTATTTGAAGTATATGCTCCCCCTGAGTGTGAGCCAACCATGACTGAACCATTTCCTGAGTCTGTTCTGCTCCCCCTGAGCCTGAGCCAACCATGACTGAACCTGGGTCTGTTCTGCTGCCCTTCCTTCATATACGCGACTTTGCAGCCTGTAACTCGCGTATATACGTGACTTGTCTTCATTATATCAGCGTATGCAGGATGGAATACTGAATTTCATCACTTTCAGATTCCCCTGTGTCTGTTATGTCAGCTGTCTGAATTATGCCACACCTTTCTGTCTCTGTCTTCTTCAGTTCCTGGAACTGTGATGATGTATGGTCCTCTTGTTTTGAATTTTCAAATCTGCTCCTGCATTCCCTTGCTTTATGCCCATAGTTGTTGCATGTATAACACCTTACATTTTTCATGTTCCTTCTATCACAATCAATTGCTTTGTGTCCATATGCATTGCAGGCAAAGCAATATCCTCTGAAATACCTGGGATGCAATGATCTTTCTTGAACCATTCTACTTCTACATCTGGCTGCAACATGTCCAAGATTATGACATAGATAACATTCAACATTATTCAGTGGAGGAAATAATCGTCTATCACGTCCATAGTTAGGAGTAAAGGATCTTCCTTGAGGAATTTCTTTCCTTGGTTGTTCCTTGTTGAGCATTTCAGATTTCTCATTAGAGTTTCTTGCCTCACCTTGTGAACTAGATTCACCTTCAACATATTCATGAAAACCAAGACCAGTCTTGATAGCAGGAGACCTTTGACTACTAAGAATATCATCCAAGACTTTAGAGCTATCTTGAAATCGTAACAGCTTATCCTTTTCTTCTATTTTACCTTTCAAGATATTTACCTCAACTTGATGTTGTTCTTCCTTTTTCAGATATTGATTCCTTAGGTCTTCTTCAGCTTTTCTTCCTTCTTCCACTTGTCGCTTTAGTTTGATCACTTCATGTTCTTGATCTTCAAGAGCTTCTTTGTTCTGTTCTCTTGATTTTTTAAGATCTTCTTTTAGAGAGAGGATCTTTGATTCAAGCCTTTGAATGGTTATGCTCTGATCCTTTACTACATCCTGCAATTTCTCCCTTACCCTGGTTACTGTCTCCAATTGTTCATTTAATTTGGTAACTTCTTCAGTTTCTGCATTCTTCTTTTCATGTGCCATGAGACTTTTAATATCTTTGTTATTATTGGATGAAGCATTCTTCTTTTCATGTGCCATGAGACTTCTAATATCTTGACTATCATTGAATGGACTTGTAATATGGGTATAATAGCTTCTACCATCTTCTTCAGATATCTTTCCTTTGTTATGAGGGCATCTAGCAGCATAGTGACCAACTCTACCACATAGAAAACATCTGAAAGGTAGCTTACCTTTGAACCGTCCAGTTCCCCGTTCAAGATTCTTGACAAAATTTACCTCATCTTCTTCTTCTGACACTTCGAATGCGGCTTATGGTGGTACCTCTTGTCGCATTTCAAAGGCAGTTAAGATCCCGTGAAGCTGTGACATGGTGATTTTCTGCACATTCTCCTTTTCTTCTATGGCAGATACTTTAGAATCAAATTTAGCAGACAGAGATCTCAAAACCTTTTCAACTAAGACAACTTCCTCAAATTCTTCACCCAGATCCCTCATACAATTCACAATCTCATCCATACGCAAGAAATAATTAGTTATGCTTTCATTACTATGCATCTTAAGAGTTTCATACCGGATTCTGAGAGTTTGAAGCTTTGCTCTTTTTACCTGATCATCTCCTTCGTAGCTTGTGACGATTTTGTCCCATATTTCCTTAGCTGATTTGAAATGCATGATCTTCATAAATTCTGATTGTGTCAAACTACTCAATAGGACAGTAACAGCTTTGGCATTGAGCTCATATTGCTTTTTCTCTGCTGGATCTATAGGGGTTGCTGATGGGAATTTGTATCCTCCTTCTACGATTCCCCAAATTTCTGCTCCAAGTGATTGTAGATATGCAATGGTTCTTATCTTCCAGTGAGTAAAATTGTTCCCGTCAAAGACTGGTGGCCTGATGTGTGCCTCTCTTTCTGGATTAGCCATTCTGATGGATCTTTTCCTTCAAGCGATCAAGCTTCCTCTGAAGGACCTGCTCTGATACCAATTGTTGGAAATAATACTGAGAGGGGGGGGGGTGAATCAGTATTATCAGATCAGTAAAAACTTTCCAATTTCATACTCAGAAACATATACACTACTTCAATTAAGTGAACCCGCGTGTACACGCTACTGTGTCTAATGAAACTCGCGTATATCTAGAGATCTTATAATTCAGTTAGCTTAATCTTCAGTAAATGCATCAGAACATTATTAAGCATATTAACAGTAAACAGGTGCAGAATAACAGAACAGAACATCACACAAGAGCCACACACATGAACACCATGATATAAGGTGGAAACCCAATGTGGGTGAAAACCACCTGCTGCAATTCGTCTCTTTCTTCTTTAATAAGAAACTTCTTTTACAATGTACTGGTGCAGTCCTTTACCAGTACGCAGGCTACAACCTGTAGAGGGCTACAACCCTCTCTCGTTTTCCAACTACTTCTGGAAGGGAGCTACAACCCCCTCAGCTCTTGTACTAGCCGATCCATTTACTAGTACGTAGGTGCTGACCCTACAACCTTCTTTCCTTCAGGGACCACATTTCATCAATTTTCAGACTAGATCCAAGAGTACACAACAAACATTACTGAAATACAATCATCAACTTATACTTGCATCATAATTCATTAAACAACCCAATACTGAATCACTGAAACCCTGTCATCAAGATCACAGAACCCAAACCAGAGCCCAGAACTCTGCAACAACCACTAGAATCAGCAGCAACCTGAAATATCAAATCTTATTATGTATACGCTACTTCACTGTACCAAAACCGTGTGTATACGCGCTTTCACCAAAGGCAACCCGCATGCAGATCTAGAAATAATTACTTATACCTTCGCTGTCAGATCCGACCCTTGCCAAGCGTCCCAAACAGATAACCAACAATACCAGATCTTCTCACTTCGTCAGACACCCAATGCTTGCCTCTTTGCCTAATGATCTTCTCCTTATATAGCCTTAGGTACTTCACAATACCACGGTCCAAAACCATAGTAACACAATACCATCAACCTCAAAACGAGGGATCGACACGCCCGTCGAGACACCATGGTCCGAAACCATAGGCACAACTTCCAAGGACTAACTGCCACGGACCAAAGGTACTTTTCCACATACACGCTCTTTTACTGAAGCCAACCTTTGTGTACACACGACTTGATATATAGAGAACCTGCGTATACGCGACTTGGTATAGAGTGAACCTGCTTGTATACGCGACTTGGGCTTAACGAACCTGCGTGTATGAACTTTCTTGGCATGTTGTACTAAGATCTGTCCTCTGATTAAGTTGCCATCACCTGTACCAACCTCTGAGCACCTGTACCAACCTCTGAGCACCTGTACCAACCTCTGAGTGAGTTGCCATCAAGGACAACACTTGAATCATAATGCCAACACCAACATATAATATGATTTTTCTTGTTTCAAATATAGATGAGTAGGACATGCATTGCTAGACCTGATATTTTAGAACTAAGTTAAATAAGTAGGAAATGCATTTATGGACCTAATCTTTTAAAAATCAAACCTATGTAACTTCTTTAGGAAATAAGAATTAATGTGAATAGAAGAGAAGAAGAAGCAATTGCACCCATTTCAATGATGAGACTACAATGCCATGGAGACTCAATTGTTGATATTGTAAGCAATTACAATGAAAAAAAAGTGATATTGACATCCAAGAGGTTGGGGGCTTTTGAATTATTTAAACTCATGTTTTGCAATGATGATAGAGGTGTTTGGGGGTACATTCATAATTTCATAGGAGTAGCAATGACTATTTATTGTGTGAGAAGGTTGTGCAACAAGCATGAGCTTATCATTGGCGAGCTTTGTAGTTGGTGGTTTATTTGGATGGGGAGTTTCTAAGGATAAAATGCATAGTCTTAGGGCGCAAGTTTCATATATTTTGGTTTTAGTAGCACTACTTATGCTTATTTTTTTAGCATTGGTTTCATTAGCACTACAAACGGTATATGATTTAAAATGCACATATAGAAACAGAGCATAAAAGGTTTGAGCTAGAACTCAAAGAATATTTCAATTACATTTTGATAAATCTGAAATAGGTACATTGCAAAACAAATATAGAAGGCCATGTCTAATAGCATGTGAATTTCATGTAAGAGCATGCCCATCACAAATCCATTCTGAAAGCCATACAACGTTAGTAGACATGGAGAAGAAACCAAATTATTTCTCTCTTCTACCTATCTATCATATTCTACAACACTCTGCAATCTGATCAATAGATATCATCAGAAGAGAGGTGGATAACCATGAAGCTAAAATAATTGTAAGAATAAATCATTGAGAAAGAAACAACACCAGTAGCACTATTATTGCCATTTTTTGGATGAAATATATGAAACTCCAATCGGAGATATAAATGTTTAACAGGGAAAAGTCTTTTATGCATAATATTCTACAGTTGATCCTTTGGACGTAATTGGGGAAGAATGGAAATCAAAATAAATTGTGTAGCATGAGAAACTTCCAAGATTGTTTCAAGTTCTATTGAAGAGGGTGCAGTTGATGTTACGAGTTCATGCTCTTACATTTCCTTAATAATTTCCTGATTAAAATTTATTGGAGGGAGCTACTTACTCAGAAGAACTCTAGATTAATCATCCTTGAATTCCCCCCCAGATGAAGATTGCTTCCCTTCCATTCCTACAGAAGGCACCTTATGATCAAACTTATTAGATGACTTGTGTTCAAGCTTAACAGAGCCAATAGGGCCTTAAGCTTGGCTTGGAATTCTATAGAAAATATTTAAATTGTTTAATGTCCATTTTCAATTTGAAATTGATGCATTTTGTAGGCAACAAGAGTCTCAACTTGGATTGCACTTTTGAGACAAAATTCCTAGAGAGGAGGAACTTAAATCATTATACCATAAAAAAAAATTCATAGTTTTCTTAGCTCTATTCTTTTGATAATATGCCAATATTTTCTAGTTTAAATATGGTCAAGTTAACTATGGATGTCATCCTCCAATGTTCAAAAGTAATGAGAAAAATAATCAGAACAATAGGCACAAAGGCAAGTTACCTTTTCTTAGGAATCTCTAACATCCTCTGCGGTGGCTTTTTGATTAGTGAGACATGTTCCACTAGGGTCACAACAGCCACATTTGGTACCTTGAATTGCCACAAAATATCTGCTTCTAATGAATCACTTGTCAGATAGCCATCCTTGCTTCTTGCATTAATTTCAACCTCTAACTCATCAATAGTTGCAGCTTCATAAGGAGTTCTTCACCCATCAAATTCATGTTTTTTTTTCTAATAGGTCTTCTACTTTTAATTACCCACTACATCTCCTGAATCTGTTGCCATCTACTTTTTCATAATACACATTGTTATAGTTCCTATCCATAAACAAAATGAAGTCCTTTAAAATCAATAAGCTGATATAAAACATTAAAATTTTGAAATTTGAAGCTTGTGCTAAAAAGAAGATGACAATTATAGACATATGTTAAACATTGACAATAAAGGCTTTTGTGCCAGAGCTTAGAAGCATTAAGCATATCACTTGCATAACTTATAAAGTAATAAAATTGCAAAACATGGCCAGAGCTATGAGATTGTAGAGGATTAGAAACCCTGCTCAGTAAGTTTTTTTTCCTCCATGAAAGGTGCTCAACCCATAGCTTCATGGGTTCAACAAAATGATAAAGTTTAGATCTGACTGAAATACAAAACAACCTTACTCAAATACCAATAGTAAAGAAAAATTCTTGTGCGAAAGATAAAGGGAAAAAATATGAGGAAAACAAAAGTAATATACTAAAGGGATCATTTAAGTCATTTTTTCTTCATTTCAAGGTCTCCAGTAACATTGGTATTTAAGGTCTCATTTACAAGTGTTTTGCTTTGGCTAGGGATCTCTAATGAATTATAGTATTGAAATTTAACATTAGTTTCCATTATGAAACAATTTCCGTTATCCTAACATATGTTGAATGAAAGTATTGGTACAAATATTCTTCAAGCTAACATCCCACTCTACCTCCACTACAAAATGAAATTATTCTGAAGTTAATGAATCAGATATTAACCAGAGATTCAATTACAGTTCATCAGAGAAACCCTAACTCATATTCACCACTAACACAAGTACAACATTGAGCCAAAGAGAAATAGGAAATGACTATAAACATAGAGATGGAACAAGGCACCTTCAGTACATTGCAAGGAAGTTAAAATGGATAGAGGATTTCAAAAACTATCCTTAATCATTTTTTAATGTTATCATTTTTTAGATCTTTAAAATATCCTAAAAAATAGAGCCACAATTTTTATACTTATGATTTCTTTGATTTCCTAAAAATATGGAACATATTTTTATACTTTTGATTTCTTTGATTTCATGAAAATAAGGAAATAGGTATAAAAATTCAAAGTACTACCACCAATATAATATTAATGGATAACCAAGTCTAAGATACTTAGATGTCATCAAGAAACTTGGGAACAACCATCACACTAGTTGTTGGAAGTATATGTACATTCTAAGAAGTAATCCAAAACCCTTAATTGAGTTGAAACAAGAGGTCAATATATGCATATGCAACTACAAAAACAAAGGGACTAAAATGCATATGCTTAAAAATTATCTCCAAATATTTCTCAATGTTGATGTCTGGAATTCAAATGCCATGGAAAACCCACAACCTTGGTGGTGATAAGCATTGACTTGAAGATGTTGATTGTCTCTCATTCCTAACCACAACGGGATGAGAGAATTGAAAGGATACAAGGACTACTTGGTTCTACAAAACTAATATCAGAAGCTGAAAATGAGTATATGTCATACCAAATCCTTCTTGGCGAGACTTCTTTTGTGACAGAAGCCATTTGTGTGCAAAGATACAAGAATTTATGTTTCAAAGGGATTCTGCTGAGAACAATAAAACAGGTAAAGGTTGATGGCATCAAACTCTACCTACCTACCTACATTGTTTCTGGAAAAATTCACATCGATATCTAACAAAAGTGCACCACCGACCTCAGTCACTATATTTTCCTTTCAAAGAGACCAAACATGGTCAAAGTGGTTTTCTGTTTCTGTGAGTGGACTCAGAAATACAAAAAAGAAAACTAACTTGAATTGTCTTCCATGGATAGATGAAATCATAGATTTTTGTTTTACCAAATTTGGGCCAAGATTGCCCGAAAAAGGGTTTTTTCTTTTTCAACTTCTCATCAAAATGAAACCCAAATGGGATTCAACAAACCATCATAACTACAATAAAATTACACTAAAACTACAACTTGTGATGGATTGAGAGAGAGTTAAATAAAGTACCCATGGGTTTCCCAATGGTGGACTGGAAGTGGGTCTCTAAAAGCCTAGACACCTCATTATGAGCTCTGACGACTTCAAAAAGTATTCATACAACTCTTGGACCACTACTCCAAATCCTTCCAGGTCCTTGAAATAATCATGGCCAAATCTAAGTCTTTGGTATACCAACTACTGACCATGGAGGAGTTATCGTCCGTCTGAGGTTTTGGAGACTTTGCATTCTCATGATGGACCCTCTCATGCTCATATTCAATATCTGTGGTAGTGGTGACAATGGTGGTATCTTCACACTCCTAGACCGACACCTCCGCCTCGGCCTCCCATTCCTGCACGTGCCCACGCTCCTCCTATGAAACCTGAACCTCACTGGTGTCATTCTACCCTCATTTCCCTCCTTTCCCTCCTTTGCTAATCAACATGATTTTTCACATGAATAATTCTCAAGGCCTTTATCAATGGACATGGAAAAGGGTCGTAGACTAGGAATATGTAACCATTAATATTCTTTGTATAATAAGAATTAGTAGGAGGGAAATACATAATAAGAATTAGTATATATTAGAAATATATAATAAGAATTAGTACAAATGAAGGGAATAATAATAATTAGTATCATAAAAATTAATATGAGGGAAAGGAAAAAAGTTTTATTTCTAAAATGAAGCTCTTATGTTTAAGGATTATGAATTTGGTATTGAAAAACTACATAGATCTTCCTTAAATAATCTTATGGGTATATAGGATATCAATTCTATTAGGAATTTTTTCACACCATGTATAGGAGTTAAGGAATGTACCATGAGTAGGGGAGGTAAATAAGGGCATTAGGTCTTATAAGAATATTTTTAGTATCAAGGGCTATGGGTTAGACTTAAAAACCACATAGATATTCTTTAATGGATATTTGGTCTTAATTTGGGATATGAGCACCATATGAGGTATTTCTCACTACATATGGGAGTTAGTGTCTATGTTATGGTTAGGAGAGGAAAACAAGGGCCTTAGTCCCTAAATTAATCTTTATCATGCTCAATTTCCATGAACAAGACCTCTAGGTGGGAATATAGGCATTCAGTGTGTTTCACAAAATAAGAGTGGGTCTCATGGACTTTATTATGGCCAAGGAAGGAAATTGAAAAATGGACTTAAGTCCTAAATAATCAGTGCTTGTTAAAAGGGTTTCAAATCACCACATTAATAATATTCTCTAAGGGAAATTCATTCTTTGGCCTCTAGGACGGATGTGTCTACCATTCAAAGGTTTTACACACCACGATTGGGTCTTGGAGCCTCATCTTTCGACCTTAATGAAATTAGAAGGCTTTCAAATCACATATGTTGCTTACAAGTGTAGGCTTTGTCAAAATAGCAACATAAGGGGATGCGAACTTTCTATGCCTCTTTAGACACCGTCTTTCTTGGTGTGCTTTGAATTCCACATACATATGTTTTAAGTCCACATTGTGAATATGTCAGCCACTCTTAGCATCATCCTAACAGAATATAAGTGAGATTCAGTTTGCGCATTTTACTTAGCTGCGCTGTCGGAGACTAGTTCCCATTATGATTTTTCACTTTAAGGGCAAGTTATATTAGGCTCTTATCTTGTTTCACCATCATAGGCTACCCAAGAGGTACTTTCAAGTACATGTAAGAAACTACTGTAATTCAATTTGCTATTGCAAAGTAACCTTTACTACATGAAATTTGTCATAAAGCATATAGCTTATCACAAAATTTATTTGATCATTTCAACTTGTGTATCATATTATGTCTATTGGTTGAAACATGTGACAGCTCTCAAATCTGAAAAATCCTTGTAGTTTTAGTAACTATAACTTGGTCAAGATGTTGTAGTCGAGGAAAGACTTGGTTGGGTTCCCAAGTCCCAAAAAAAGTAAGGGTAGTTGTGAGGGTATTATAACTAAGGAGTGTTAGGGCATGACAAGGAGTGAAAAGGCATGCTAACACATGTCGAACATTTCCAATGCATGTTGAGGAATTTTAGGGAGTGTTAGGGCATTACAAGGGAGAACTAGATCAAAATACATTTAAATGAACAAATAAGTGTGTGTGCCAAGCAGTGTCAATGAACTCCAAGTGTCTAAGGGAAAAAATGTGTTAGGAGAAGGTCATAATAGGAATTGTAGGAGGCAAGCCTATGGTTACAATTATAAGGGGTTAGTCAAAGCAGTTTCAGACAAAGGGAGACTTTGTGTTGGGCACAACATTGTTTTGCCAATGACTTGGTTGGGTTCCCAAGTCAAAAAAAATAGTAAAGCTATCTATGAGGGCATGATAATTAGGGAGTGACAAGGTGTGCCATGGAATGCCAGGAAGTACTAACACATGCTAGACAAATCCAATGCATGTTAGGCATGCTAAGACAAACCAACAGCTAAGGCATGCCAAGATGTGCTAGGTGTCAGGGTGTGGCATGAATGCGTGCTAAGGAGTGTTAGCGTCAAGTGCCAAGGAAACACAATGGAACACTAGTTTCAAATGCATGGAAATTAAGTGTCATCGAATTCCAAGTGTGATAAGGATGGAGTGACAAGGTATGATATGCAGTTCCAAGGCATGATAGAGTGCTAGGGAAGCATACCAAGGTGTACCAAGCGCTAAGGTATACGAATGCGTGCTAAGAAGTGTTAGGGAGTACCAGGGAAACAATGTTGAAAAATGGCAACAAGAAATGCTAAAAATAGAAGTGCTAAAAATATCAATTTGGGTACTAGTGCTGGATTGGGAAACATGGAATGAAAAATGGAAGTGCTAAAAATAGAATTTCTAAGCAGTTCGGGATGGATTCCTATTTTTAGTCAGTCCCTGGACTAAAATAGGAAGTAAAATTCGAATTTGAACTTAACAGTTGTTTGAAAATAAATTAATTAATTCTCCATGAGTTAATTAGTTGTGAAAAATCAAACATGAAGTTTATGTGAGGACATGCAACAGTTATCTATTAATTGAGGAATTTATCCATTAGTTAAAGAGATAAAGATGAGTTCTAGTTTGAGTTGTAATTAGTTGGCTCAGTTAACTGATTCAAGTCCATTTATAATTGATTTAAACAGTTTGTTTAAGTTAAGTAAGTTCAGTTAGTTAATGCATGCTTGCATATAACTGTTGCACTTCAGATAACTGAAGATTCTCTCATGAATAACTCATGCATGTCAGTTCAGACAGAGACCTAGTTGAGATTAAAGAAGGGATAGTTTACTATCAGTTGGATGAATTTTTTTCCTATAAAGGAAGCTCATCCATGAGAAGGATTTATCTCCTTCAGGACTGCGTAGTTGGATCAGAGGTTAGTGAGTGTGTGAAGAGGCCAATTCACACAAGTGGCTGTACTGGACCCCAATCAAAATTGCGCAAAGAAATAGGAGGCTTGGACAGCAGACCAGAGGTTAGATAGAGGCCTTTAACTGTCTATGAGTAGTAGAGGTATTGCAGAGAGAGTAGGATAGCTTTTGAGCTGATTCTTTTTGTAATACTGGCTATATTTCCACTTGTATGATAATACAGAGTTGGGGTTTTAGGCTGAGGCTTTCCCCGGGTTATATCTTCTGTGTTATGTGTGATTGATTCCTTCTTATCAGTTATATGTGTTCTTATTTATGTTGCTCATGTTCAATTAAGCTTCCACTAAATTAGTTGTAGAAGTAGATCAAGTATTTTGCTTTAGTATATTGCATTATCAGGTGATCTACAGGTGGGAATTTCTACAAACTTAAGGGAGCACTACGTCAAAATGTATGGAAATGAATGAATAAGAGTGTGTGACAGGGAATGTTAGCGAGTTCCAAGTGTGCTATGGAGAGAGTGACATGGTATGATAGGTTGTGCTAAGTCATGCCAGATTACTAGGGCGACAAGTAGCCAAGATGTGCTAGGTGTGAGGGTGTGTCAACATGTGCTAGGAAGTGTTAGGGAGTGCCAGGGAAACAGAAAGGAGAACTAGGTCAAGTCAATGCATGCAAATGAACAAATAAGATTTTGTGACAGGAAGTGTTAGTGAGATATAGGTGTGCTGAGGGAGTAACAAGGTATGGTAGACAGTGCTAAGGCATGCTAGAGGCTAGGGCAACATGCCAAGATGCGTCAGGTGTTAGGGTGTGCCAATGCATGTCAGGGAATGTTGTGGAGTGCCAAGGAAACAAAATGGTTCACTAGTTTCAAATACATGGAAATGAATGAATAAGAGTGTGTGACAAGGAGTGTTAGTGAGTTCTAGGTGTGGTAAGGAGGGAGTGACAAGATATGTTAGGTAGTGTCAATCAATGCTAGAGTGCCAGGGAAACATGCCAAGATGTGCCGGTGCTAAGGTGTGCCAATGCGTGCCAGAGAATGTTAGGGAGTGCCATAGAAACACAAGGGAGAACTAGTTCAAAATTCATGGAAATGAAGAGATAAGAGTGTGTGATAGGGAGTGTCAACTAGTTCCAAGTGTTCTAAGGAAGGAGTGACAAGGTTATATGCTAGGCAGTGCCAAGGCATGCTAGGAGTGATAGGGAGTGAAAAGCATGCCAAGAAATGCAGGGGGATGATAACATGCGCCACATAAGGCTAAGGGATTTTTAGACGTGTCAAGTGCTATGGCATGTCAAGATGTAAACTATGTTGCTTAGTTGTTTTATGGCCATTTGGATGTGGGCCTTGACTTGGTAACTTGTTAAGTGGGATGAGTTGCGATTGGACATGAGTAGCCTAAGATGTGTTATAGGAAATTGTTAGGTGAACAAGGCATAGTCTAGTTGTAACTATAACTTGGTTAAGTTGTTGTAGTCAAGGCAGGACTTGGTTGGGTTCCCAAGTCTAAAAAAAAGCAAGGGTAGTCGTGAGGGCATGATAGCTAAGGAGTGTCAGGGCATGGCAAGGAATGAAAAGGTGTGCTAACACATGGCAGAAATGTCAATGGATGATAAAGAGTGTTAGGGAGTGTTAGGGGAACACAAGGGATAAATAGGTCAAAATGATTGGGAATGAACGAATACGAGTGTGTGCCAAGGAGTGTTAGTGAATTCTAGGTGTCCCAAGGATGGAGTGTTTTAGGAGAAGTTCAGAATAGGACTTGCAGGAGGCAAGCCTATGGTTGTGATAAGGCATGGACAAAGCGATTTCAGAGAAAGGGAGACTTTGGGTTGGGCACAATATTTTTTTCTAATGAATTGGTTGGGTTCCCAAGTCACAAAAAAGTAAGGCTATCTATGAGGGCATGACAACTAGGAAATGTCAAGGTGTTCTTGGGAATGTAAGGTTCCCAAGTCATGGAAAAATGTAATGCTAGTTGTGAGGGCATGACTGCCAAGGTGTATTATGGAATGCTAGGGCATGCTAACATCTTCCAAATAGTATGAAGGCATGTCAAACAAGCTAAGATGTGCTAAGTGTTAAGGCATGCCAATATGTGCAAGGGTGTGACAATGCATGCAAAGGACCGTTAAGGAAACGAAAGGGAGGAACAAGTTAAACTACAAGGAAATGAACACATAATAGGGTTAATAAGTCACCAATTTACCTTTTCTATGCGGGGCATGCTAGGCATGCCAACACTAGATGCCAATAGGTGCCAAGTGTCAGTGCATTCTAAGTGCCAGATATTCCTCTGTTTCTTCTCATATACTTTCCAATAATTGATCTCGAATAACTTTAATATTAAACCATGCCAAAGCATACCAACTAATCTCAACACATGCCAAACATGCTAAGACTTGCCAAGTGAAAATGTGTGTCAGGGAGTGTGATGCATGCTATGAAGTGGAAGAGCATGTCAAAGAGTTCTAAGATGTGCTAGAGAGTGCCAATGCATGCTAAGGAGTGTTAGGGAGTATTAGGACAACATAAGGGAGCACTATGTCAACATGAATGGAAGTGAACGAATATGAGGGTGTGTTAGGGAGTGCCAACGAGTGTTAGTTGTCATGCCAAGGAGGGAGTGACAAGGTATGTTAAGCACGGGTAAGGAATTTTAGGGAATATCAGGGCATGTCAAGAAGTGCTAGAGTGTGCTAGGTAGTTATGGTGTGTGCTAACTGGTGGGACCCAGTATTGCAGCAATAATACTGCAACTCCTGAGACTCCCTTCTTTAATTTTATCAACCCGATAGTTCGTAACAAACTTGGAAGCGACGGTGCTGTATGCACAAGTACTAGCTCTTGCCGCAGCTGTCACTTGGTCAGCTGGCACAAGTCCGCTAGGAGCTTAAGCCAACTTCTATGAGCTCTTAGAATAAGCTTTTTAATTGATGGATGAAAGCTAACTCAAAGGAAGCTAATCTACTTGCGGAAAGAAACTGAAAGCCAAATAGAAACGCAAACCCTAGCAAACCCTAATTCTACCAGCTATTCCTACTGATGCAAAGATGAGAATGCAAACTACTAAAAGAGATGTTGTTACTTCTATGAAGGTAAAATACATGTGTCTAGACTACCTCTACCTGAAGAAAACATCTTTTTGTATTTTTGAATCAGTTATTAGAATTATCATGCATGTGCTTTTAACTAGCTTTTTACTGTGCAGAGGTGGATCAAGGAGGAGAAATGCTTGGAAAAGGTCGGGAAGGTTCAGAGAGGGTCTAGGGAGTCCCTAACACCCTTCCAGAGAGTTTCACAAAGTTTGGCTGCCAAGAAACCGCATTTATGAGCTTCTACAGGAAGTCTGCAGGGGTTCTACAGGATGTTCTGTAATTTTTCTACAGGATGTTCAGAAATGGGGTTTTGAAGCATGGATGGAGGGAAAAAGGTGGAGGAATGAGTATGGAGGTGAAATAGGGGTGTAGGGGAGTTCAAGACTTGGAGGATGGAGTTGAGGAGTGGCGTAGATGGTGAGATTTGTTCAAGGAGGGATGAAACGATGTTGCACAAGAAGATGAGAATCATGGCAAAGTAAGCGAATGAGGCAAATGTAAGGTAAGGGTTCTGAGTGAAGGGTGAAGAAGGTAGGTTGGATGGAGTATGGTTAGGTAAGGAAGGATAACAGGTACTCTGCAAGCGGTTTTTCAAACTGAACAAACAAACACTTATAAAACCTATGACCTAGTTACTTCACTCTAATCTGACCTAACAGCAAAAGGAAATGAACAGAAGTTTATTCGAAATGAAATACGTGAAATAAATATGCAACTAAGCAATCATAAACTGAAGCATGCAATCAAAACTGATATCAAGTTCGACAACTAAAAATCCAACACTACTAATTGCATGGTGAAGCAAAAAGACAGTGTTTTTGTTGGCAGCAAAGTCACATTGGTCCCAGCTCATGATTCCACTGAGGGGGAGGTGAGATCCAAAGTACTTGGTAGCCTTTTTTTGAATATATTCCCTGTGATTAACCAATCAAGTAAATCTGAACATGAAGAACCTTTTTAATCATCAAGAGCAACTTAAATAACAACACAACATTTAAATCTAAATAGCAGATTTTATTCTAAGAATGCAGCAAAAACACATAAAGATAATCAAAGGAGGTATTGGGCGCTTGAGATGGGCCCAACCCCAAGAGCTATAGCCTCCTAAGAGAGATTTAGAGCTGGTGCAAAGCTGGATTCATCTTTATTGAGCAAGAAAAGAAGATTTACATCAAAACTGTCCACAAGGAGAACTAGAAAATGAGCTGAAAGCGAAGCTAATCTATTGCCTAAAAATCGAAATACAAACTAGCTAACTTCTGCCTACAAAATGACTAACCATTGGCTACAAAATGACTAACCACTAGCTAACCAAAATGAGGTCCTAAGCCTTCTTATTTATACAAATTGAGGACCCCAATAGTCCTCCTAAACTTTAGGGACTCGGCTGCCCAAAACTTGTAGTTAACAGCAGTCCTACTTGACTTGCTTGGCTGCCCTTGTGCTAATTGATTTGGTGGCCCTTGAACTCCGAGCTGATGGTGGAGAATTCTAGGTAAGGGCCCATAAATGAAGGGGATACCTTCCTACAAATCCTCTCCCTTGTTCTCCCACGAATTTGGTTGCCAAGTGCTCATTAAAACCTTCAATTTTGTCTCCAAGTTGACCAAAAAGGCTACACAAAGCACCCATTAGACTTGTTGGCATAATGACTAACCCAATTCACTCTATTGGCATAAATATAATCAAAAACATGCAATAAACTAATGAGAATGGTGGATTAAGTCGAATTAGGAGGTTGAATGAGCCCAAATAATTATCCATTTTTGGGGCTCATCATCACCCCCCTACTGAAAGTGTTGCTCATCCTCTGAGCAACCAATTTATCTCCTCATCTTTGATGGCCCTGGTGGCCTCCCTGTCATCCCAAGCTTCTGAAGTGATTTCCTCTTCTCGGTCATGAAACCATGCTTTTCTCTCTGCTTCTTCCCACTGCCTGCTTCTTTTCCTAGAGAATTCTCAGCCTTGGTGTGATTGTGCAAGATTCAATCATATGAAAGGAGATGAAACCAGTGGAGGATGGAAGAAAAGAGTGGTTGCATGCCTCCTAAACTGACTTCAAGCTTCAAATCCCTCTTCATAATCAATTCTGGCCTGCCCAACGGCTCTACAGGATGTTTCTGGTAAAAATACAGAACTTCCTGTAGAAAGTCCTGTAGCTTCCTGTAGAACAGTTTTCTGACTTCCTGTAGAAACTGTTTTGGTCTGTTTCGCTGGATGTGGCTTTCCTTTAATTTCTGTTTGGTTGCCTTGGTTGTTCCCTCCTTTGTTTGGACTTTTTCAGTCCTCTCTGCTCCATCCTCAAGTATCAAACTTGAAAATTTGAGAAATGTATGCAAATTTGACTCCATTTCAGCTACCTGTTCGTCAAGGTAAATTAAGAAGCTCTGATATGAGTCAATCCCTTTGAAAATTGCATGGAAGTAATCATCTTCGATCTTCTCTCTTTTTGCCAAAAGGCCCTTGGTGTCTACTTTCTGATTTATCTTGTTGCCGTTTTCACCAGCATCATTTACAGTAGTTCTTAGAACTTCATCCATATTAGTATCCTTGCTGCCTGGATCCAAACTGAAATGTTCTACTAAATTTTTTGGCACAAGATGCAACTTCTTTGGAAGAGACAACTCTGACTGGTTCCTCAGTCTCTTTTTCAATATCCATGTCAAAACGTGTAGACATTATGGTTTCAATTAATTGGGTTTCCTTTACTGAGATTGCCTCACCAAGCTTTGTCGAAAGCTCATCAAGAAGCTCCACACGGTTTTTTACAATTCTCCAAAGCTTGCAGCACTTTCTTTTTTTCCCCAGAAGCATTTCTCTTGCAGAAGATTCCTTGCCAGCCTTTACACTAGCAGCAGCCTGGAGTTTAAGTTTGTCCACAGCTTCTGTTAACCTCATAAATCGAGATCTTGCATGGTTTGCTCTTTCAGAACTGCAAACTCGATGAAGAAAAGTCCACGCTTCTCTGCTTCGGAAGGATATGCCATACTTCCTATAGAACTTCTTCTTGTAGAACTCTGGCCGGCTTCTGTAGGATGTCTCTGCGCCTTTGAATGATCTTGGTATGCGGGAGAATTTTGAACAAGCCAAAAACTTGGCGAAGGACGTCGGTTTAACAGAATTCAGAGGCAGAGGAGTCAGCCAAAGAGGTTTGCAAGTGTAAATGAACAACAGTTAACGTGAGTCTTCAGCCGAGCATTCCTTTAATTACTGCGTGATTTGTGGTGAGGTGGCAAAGACGTGTGCTGTCTTCATTTGAACTACAGTGATGTTATAAACTGTATGTTCTCCTCTATCTGTTAATTATTTGACGTCCTGTGCACTGGAGTTCAACAGATCTACCACTAACTGTGTTTTTCAAATTTCTCATGAATGACCATACACGTATGCTGCGTGATTTTTCCTTGAGCGCTAGAGAACTGGATGTCAAGTTAACCTTGCTATATTCATGGCTTAATTTCACCATTCCATTCGTTCATGCATTTCTTTAATTAGATTCATGCAATAGAGGAACAGGTTTTAGTCACGTACCTGAAGTCAAATGGCTGCTGTGAAGTGCTTTTTGCTGCTGCATGCTCATATTCTGCTGCTGCATGCCTGGATCCTTTGGTTGCATGAGGGCTTGGCTGATGATTTTTGGTTTTTTTTCCTTGTGCAGGTGTCCTCTGACCAGATCTAAGTTGTAGGCATTTGTTTCCACGTTCAAATCTGCACCTTCAAGCTGCTGCTGCTGAATTTTCACCGGACCAGAACTTGTTTTCGCCATTGCTCCCAAACGGTAAACCGGATCGATCTGAAAATTTTCGAGCATGTTCCTATCATCATGATGCACCTCCCATATCAAAATCGTGATCAATGGATGCACAGATTTCGAGAAAAATGGAAAATGGCTGAAGATTTCATAGATCAATTTCTTGGAAACCGTGCATCGGAATCGGCTGAAACTTCTTGAATAGGTTACTATCACCCATATGCATCTCCCCATGAAACAGGTTTTCAAACGGATGCATGGATATGGAGAAAATGCAAAAATGGCTGATGGTGATGGAGGCTGATTTCTTGGAAACTGTGCACCGGAATTGGCTGAAACTGCTCAAGCATGTTGCCATCACCCCGGTACAATTCCCCGTAAAATGGTTTTTCAAATGGATGCATGGTTTTCAAGTTATGGAAGAAACAAATTATGTTCTAGGTATTTTTGCTTTAAGGCATT
The DNA here is from genome assembly GCA_031772625.1 of Pinus tabuliformis. Classification (NCBI taxonomy): domain Eukaryota; kingdom Viridiplantae; phylum Streptophyta; class Pinopsida; order Pinales; family Pinaceae; genus Pinus; species Pinus tabuliformis. Next base: position 374,321,764 of record CM062815.1, on the reverse strand, counting down.
TTGCAGTTTTGTTGCATGGTATGAAAATTGAACTTGGGCTGTGATGCAGGTATGGAGATGATGGAGGAGGAGTTTTAAGATTGCAGGAGGACTTTTGAACCCTTGAGGAAGCTACCATGTTCGCCAAACCGCCTTTTTGAAATCCATTTCTAGCTTCCTACAATTTCTACAGGAACTTCCTGTAGAAGCACAATGAAGAAGCACAACGAGGTGGAGAAGATGATGGAAAAGGGTGAGGAATGGGAACATGGATGCTTGCAGGCATAACCAATGGATTCCAAGCTTTAGACCCCCTTCCAAAATCGAATCTGGCTCGCTTGAAGGTTCTACAGGATGTTTCCTGTAGAAATATAGAACTTCCTCTAGAAGGCACAAAAACTCCTTTGTCTTTGTTTTGAGTGATCCTCCTGACCTGCAATGTCATTGCTGCAACCTGAAATTATTCAATGGAAATTAGATTTATTTTTCTTTTTCTTTTTCTCTTTTTTTTTTTTTGAAAAACAACTAGGGCGCCTCATGGAGGTTTTCACCCTAATTTCCTGCCCTGGGCGCCTCCAAGGGAGGTTTTCACCCAGAGATCTTATTCTCTTTTCTCTTTTTTTCCCAACCCATTGACCGCCTCATGGAGGTTTTCAATCAATGAGCCAATCTAAGGCGCCTCCGAGGAGGTTTTCACCTTAGATTTTTATTTTTCTCTTATTTTCATTTTTTTTTTTTTTTTTTTATCCTACCCTACTTGAAAAACAACATCATTCTCAGGTATAAGAATACTTCCAATGGAGCCATGTGCACATCGAGATTAGAGACAAGATGATGTGAAGGCTTGAAATGCATGCTTTGACAAGTATCCGGATTTCAGAGACCCAATGATCTGACTTTGAAGGGATCAAACATAGCTGAGGAAGAGAGTACCGTTGCAACTTAGTGACCTTCTGAAACCATATCTCAATATAGCTTTGATATCCTTGGTTCTTTTGCTGTTCTGGATCATGGTTCATGTCACCTTCTAACATGACTTTCTCATCTTCCTCTTTTTGCTGATCTTTCTCTTGAATACATGGAATATTTGATGGTAACCATGAGGGATCTTTCTTTATCTCTACTTCTGATGTCTTCTCTTCATCAAGTAAAGCCCATGGCTCTTTGATTTCCTCTTCTGAATCTTCTTTTGCCTGATGTGGTCCTTCAATGCTTTCAATATAGTCTCTTTTTTGCAATACTCTTCCTGAGCTATGGTGAAGATCATTGAGCTCAAGAGGAGTCATTTGGACATGTTGTGTCCCAGCATTGCAATTGGGTTGAGCTACTCCATGGTATGGTTTTGGAAATGGTGGTACGGGTAGTTGAGTGGAGGTGTGTATTTGAGATGGATGCAGATGGGGTTGTGGTTGGGTAGGCATTTGGGGTTGCCTTGGTGGAGCAGGAGGCGATGGTTGTGGATGAGCAGGTGGTGGAGGAAAAGAAGCGGGAGGAGTGTTGTATTGGGGCCTCCACCCCTGATGAGGTGCATTCCACTGAGGTTGTGGCTGAGCATAAGAGTGAAATGAATGAGCAGCTGGTTGGGCATAATATGGATCTGTGAAGGAACAAGGAGGAGGTGTGAACCAGGAAGGATGAGCAGGGAGACCCCAAGAAGGCATGAAAGTGGCTTGATAGGGGTCATAATAGGTCTCGTGTGTCCCTTGCAGTTCTTGCTGGTAAGATCTAGGTCCATGCGACCTCCTTTGGTTCATATAATAGAGTGGTTCAGTGGCTCCTTTGGCTCTCTGATATGCAGCTTTGATTCTGGGTAAGGAAGGGCACTGATCTGTAGGATGGTATTCTTCACAGATGAAACACACTTCTAGGGAGTGCATTGGACATTCATTCCTAGGATGCTTTCTAGTGCACCTGGGACAAAAGATGACCAAAGCCCTCTTAGCTTCCTCTTGCTTCTTTTGGATCCACAGGGTATCCAATTGCATGGCAAGAAACTGCCTCATATCACTCTTGAAATCTTCTATCTGATCTTCAAATTCGTCTTTGGACAAGGGACTGCTCCCAACATTTCTGCTTGTAGCCATTTGCTCCAGAGGAATGGTTTCTTCTTCTTCTTCCCTTGAGGTTCTTCAAATATGTCTTGTTGTCCACCTAAGGGTTCTTTAATCACAGCCATCGAAGAAGAGAGAAGGTTGGTTGTGTGAAGTGGTGGGGGTGTTGTGCAATCATTTTTCTAACTTATCTCTACTCCTACAAGGCATGAAATGAAATCTTTTTGGTTGATTTTTGCATTTTTCTTCTTGTACCTGCAAAACTAAAATAGGTTGAACTGCAACTAACTATCTTGCTGAAACGAAAATGCGGAATTGAAATGAAAGCATGAAAGGACTAATCTATTTTGCTCAAATGAAATTGCAGGAATGAAATGCTAGGCTACGCTTGTGGAATTGAAATGCTAATCTACGCTTGCAAAAATGAAATTGCGGAATTGAAATGCTAATCTATGAAAGCGGGAAATGCTAATCTACTTTTGCATAAACGAAATTGCATAATGGAAATGAAATAAACTACTTAGTAGAAGATTGTAGTGGAAAATAGAAGAAAAGCAACAATCACCAATACTCTGACGCTTCCCCGGCAGTGGCGCCAAAAAGATGGTGGGCCCCAGTATTGCAGCAATAATACTGCAACTCCTGAGACTCCCTTCTTTAATTTTATCAACCCGGTAGTTCGTAACAAACTTGGAAGCGACGGTGCTGTATGCACAAGTACTAGCTCTTGCCGCAGCTGTCACTTGGTCAGTTGGCACAAATCTGCTAGGAGCTTAAGCTAACTTCTATGAGCTCTTAGAAGAAGCTTTTTAATTGATGGATGAAAGCTAACTCAAAGGAAGCTAATCTACTTGCGGAAAGAAACTGAAAGCCAAATAGAAATGCAAACCCTAGCAAACCCTAATTCTACTAGCTAGTCCTACTGATGCAAAGATGAGAATGCAAACTACTAAAAGAGATGTCGTTACTTCTATGAAGGTAAAATACATGTGTCTAGACTGCCTCTACTTGAAGAAAACATCTTTTTGTATTTTTGAATCAGTTATTAGAATTATCATGCAAGTGCTTTTAACTAGCTTTTTATTGTGCAGAGGTGGATCAAGGAGACTAGTTCCCATTATGATTTTTCACTTTAAGGGCAAGTTATATTAGGCTCTTATCTTGTTTCACCATCATAGGCTACCCAAGAGGTACTTTCAAGTACATGTAAGAAACTACTGTAATTCAATTTTCTATTGCAAAGTAACCTTTACTACATGAAATTTGTCATAAAGCATATAGCTTATCACAAAATTTATTTGATCATTTCAACTTGTGTATCATATTATGTCTATTGGTTGAAACATGTGACAGCTCTCAAATCTGAAAAACCCTTGTAGTTTTAGTAACTATAACTTGGTCAAGATGTTGTAGTCGAGGAAAGACTTGGTTGGGTTCCCAAGTCCCAAAAAAAGTAAGGGTAGTTGTGAGGGCATTATAACTAAGGAGTGTTAGGGCATGACAAGGAGTGAAAAGGCATGCTAACACATGTCGAACATTTCCAATGCATGTTGAGGAATTTTAGGGAGTGTTAGGGCATTACAAGGGAGAACTAGATCAAAATACATTTAAATGAACAAATAAGTGTGTGTGCCAAGGAGTGTCAATGAACTCCAAGTTTCTAAGGGAAAAAATGTGTTAGGAGAAGGTCATAATAGGAATTGTAGGAGGCAAGCCTATGGTTACAATTATAAGGGGTTGGTCAAAGCAGTTTTAGACAAAGGGAGACTTTGTGTTGGGCACAACATTGTTTTGCCAATGACTTGGTTGGGTTCCCAAGTCAAAAAAATAGTAAAGCTATCTATGAGGGCATGATAATTAGGGAGTGACAAGGTGTGCCAGGGAATGCCAGGAAGTACTAACACATGCTAGACAAATCCAATGCATGTTAGGCATGCTAAGACAAGCCAACAGCTAAGGCATGCCAAGATGTGCTAGGTGTCAGGGTGTGGCATGAATACGTGCTAAGGAGTGTTAGCGTCAAGTGCCAAGGAAACACAATGGAACACTAGTTTCAAATGCATGGAAATTAAGTGTCATCTAATTCCAAGTGTGATAAGGATGGTGTGACAAGGTATGATATGCAGTTCCAAGGCATGATAGAGTGCTAGGGAAGCATACCAAGGTGTACCAAGCGCTAAGGTGTGCCAATGCGTGCTAAGGAGTGTTAGGGAGTGCCAGGGAAACAATGTTGAAAAATGGCAACAAGAAATGTTGAAAATAGAAGTGCTAAAAATATCAATTTGGGTACTAGTGCTGGATTGGGAAACATGGAATGAAAAATGGAAGTGCTAAAAATAGAATTGCTATTTTTAGCAGTTCGGGATGGATTCCTATTTTTAGTCAGTCCTTGGACTAAAATAGGAAGTAAAATTCGAATTTGAACTTAACAGTTGTTTGAAAATAAATTAATTAATTCTCCATGAGTTAATTAGTTGTGAAAAATCAAACATGAAGTTTATGTGAGGACATGCAACAGTTTAGCTATTAATTGAGGAATTTATCCATTAGTTAAAGAGATAAAGATGAGTTCTAGTTTGAGTTGTAATTAGTTGGCTCAATTAACTGATTCAAGTCCATTTATAATTGATTTAAACAGTTTGTTTAAATTAAGTAAGTTCAGTTAGTTAATGCATGCTTGCATATAACTGTTGCACTTCAGATAACTGAAGATTCTCTCATGAATAACTCATGCATGTCAGTTTAGACAGAGACCTAGTTGAGATTAAAGAAGGGATAGTTTACTATCAATTGGATGAATGTTTTTCCTATAAAGGAAGCTCATCCATGAGAAGGATTTATCTCCTTCAGGACTGCGTAGTTGGATCAGAGGTTAGTGAGTGTGTGAAGAGGCCAATTCACACAAGTGGTTGTACTGGACCCCAATCAAAATTGCGCAAAGAAATAGGAGGCTTGGACGGCAGACCAGAGGTTAGATAGAGGCCTTTAACTGTCTCTGAGTAGTAGAGGTATTGCAGAGAGAGTAGGATAGCTTTTGAGTTGATTCTTTTTGTAATGCTGGCTATATTTCCACTTGTATGATAATACAGAGTTGGGATTTTAGGCTGAGGCTTTCCCCGGGTTATATCTTCTGTGTTATGTGGGATTGATTCCTTCTTATCAGTTATATGTGTTCTTATTTATGTTGCTCATGTTCGATTAAGCTTCCACTAAATTAGTTGTAGAAGTAGATCAAGTATTTTGCTTTAGTATATTGCATTATCAGGTGATCTACAGGTGGGAATTTCTACAAACATAAAGGAGCACTAGGTCAAAATGTATGGAAATGAATGAATAAGAGTGTGTGACAGGGAATGTTAGCGAGTTCCAAGTGTGCTATGGAGAGAGTGACATGGTATGATAGGTTGTGCTAAGTCATGCCAGATTACTAGGGCGACAAGTAGCCAAGATGTGCTAGGTGTGAGGGTGTGTCAACATGTGCTAGGAAGTGTTAGGGAGTGCCAGGGAAACAGAAAGGAGAACTAGGTCAAATCAATGCATGGAAATGAACAAATAAGATTTTGTGACAGGAAGTGTTAGTGAGATATAGGTGTGCTGAGGGAGTAACAAGGTATGGTAGACAATGCTAAGGCATGCTAGAGGCTAGGGCAACATGCCAAGATGCGTCAGGTGTTAGGGTGTGCCAATGCATGTCAAGGAATGTTGTGGAGTGCCAAGGAAACAAAATGGTTCACTAGTTTCAAATACATGGAAATGAATGAATAAGAGTGTGTGACAAGGAGTGTTAGTGAGTTCTAGGTGTGGTAAGGAGGGAGTGACAAGATATGTTAGGTAGTGTCAATGAATGCTAGAGTGCCATGGAAACATGCCAAGATGTGCCAGGTGCTAAGGCGTGCCAATGCGTGCCAGAGAATGTTAGGGAGTGCCATAGAAACACAAGGGAGAACTAGTTCAAAATTCATGGAAATGAAGAGATAAGAGTGTGTGATAGGGAGTGTCAACTAGTTCTAAGTGTTCTAAGGAAGGAGTGACAAGGTTATATGCTAGGCAGTGCCAAGGCATGCTAGGAGTGATAGGGAGTGAAAAGCATGCCAAGAAATGCAGGGGGATGATAGCATGCGCCACATAGGGCTAAGGTATTTTTAGACGTGTCAGGTGTTATGGCATGTCAAGATGTAAACTATGTTGCTTAGTTGTTTTATGGCCATTTGGATGTGGGCCTTGACTTGGTAACTTGTTAAGTGGGATGAGTTGCGATTGGACATGAGTAGCCTAAGATGTGTTATAGGCAATTGTTAGGTGAACAAGGCATAGTCTATTTGTAACTATAACTTGGTTAAGTTGTTGTAGTCAAGGCAGGACATGGTTGGGTTCCCAAGTCTAAAAAAAAGCAAGGGTAGTTTTGAGGGCATGATAGCTAAGGAGTGTCAGGGCATGGCAAGGAATGAAAAGGCGTGCTAACACATGGCAGAAATGTCAATGGATGATAAAGAGTGTTAGGGAGTGTTAGGGGAACACAAGGAATAAATAGGTCAAAATGATTGGGAATGAACGAATACGAGTGTGTGCCAAGGAGTGTTAGTGAATTCTAGGTGTCCCAAGGATGGAGTGTTTTAGGAGAAGTTCAGAATAGGACTTGCAGGAGGCAAGCCTATGGTGGTGATAGGGCATGGACAAAGCGATTTCAGAGAAAGGGAGACTTTGGGTTGGGCACAATATTTTTTTCTAATGAATTGGTTGGGTTCCCAAGTCACAAAAAAGTAAGGCTATCTATGAGGGCATGACAACTAGGAAATGTCAAGGTGTTCTTGGGAATGTAAGGTTCCCAAGTCATGGAAAAATGTAATGCTAGTTGTGAGGGCATGACTGCCAAGGTGTATTATGGAATGCTAGGGCATGCTAACATCTTCCAAATAGTATGAAGGCATGTCAAACAAGCTAAGATGTGCCAAGTGTTAAGGCATGCCAATATGTGCAAGGGTGTGACAATGCATGCCAAGGACCGTTAAGGCAACAAAAGGGAGGAACAAGTTAAACTACAAGGAAATGAACACATAATAGGGTTAATAAGTCACCAATTTACCTTTTCTATGCGGGGCATGCTAGGCATGCCAACACTAGGTGCCAATAGGTGCCAAGTGTCAGTGCATTCTAAGTGCCAGATATTCCTCTGTTTCTTCTCATATACTTTCCAATAATTGATCTCAAATAACTTTAATATTAAACCATGCCAAAGCATACCAACTAATCTCAACACATGCCAAACATGCTAAGACTTGCCAAGTGCAAATGTGTGTCAGGGAGTGTGATGCATGCTATGAAGTGGAAGAGCATGTCGAAGAGTTCTAAGATGTGCTAGAGAGTGCCAATGCATGCTAAGGAGTGTTAGGGAGTATTAGGACAACATAAGGGAGCACTATGTCAAAATTAATGGAAGTGAATGAATATGAGGGTGTGTTAGGGAGTGCCAACGAGTGTTAGTTGTCATGCCAAGGAGGGAGTGACAAGGTATGTTAAGCACGGGTAAGGCATTCTAGGGAATATCAGGGCATGTCAAGAAGTGCTAGAGTGTGCTAGGTAGTTATGGGGTGTGCTAACTGGTGGGCCCCAGTATTGCAACAATAATACTGCAACTCCTGAGACTCCCTTCTTTAATTTTATCAACCCGGTAGTACGTAACAAACTTGGAAGCGACGGTGCTATATGCACAAGTACTAGCTCTTGCCGCAGCTGTCACTTGGTCAGCTGGCACAAGTCCACTAGGAGCTTAAGCCAACTTCTATGAGCTCTTAGAAGAAGCTTTTTAATTGATGGATGAAAGCTAACTTAAAGAAAGCTAATCTACTTGCGAAAAGAAACTGAAAGCCAAATAGAAACGCAAACCCTAGCAAACCCTAATTCTACCAGCTAGTCCTACTGATGCAAAGATGAGAATGCAAACTACTAAAAGAGATGTCGTTACTTCTATGAAGGTAAAATACATGTGTCTAGACTACCTCTACCTGAAGAAAACATCTTTTTGTATTTTTGAATCAGTTATTAGAATTATCATGCATGTGCTTTTAACTAGCTTTTTACTATGCAGAGGTGGATCAAGGAGGAGAAATGCTTGGAAAAGGTCGGGAAGGTTCAGAGAGGGTCTAGGGAGTCCCTAACACCTTTCCAGAGAGTTTCACAAAGTTTGGCTGCCAAGAAACCGCGTTTATGAGCTTCTACAGGAAGTCTGCAGGGGTTCTACAGGATGTTCTAGGATTTCTACAGGATGTTCTGTAATTTTTCTACAGGATGTTCAGAAATGGGGTTTTGAAGCATGGATGGAAGGAAAAAGGTGGAGGAATGAGTATGGAGGTGAAATAGGGGTGTAGGGGAGTTCAAGACTTGGAGGATGGAGTTGAGGAGTGGCGTAGATGGTGAGATTTGTTCAAGGAGGGATGAAACGATGTTGCACAAGAAGATGAGAATCATGGCAAAGTAAGCGAATGAGGCAAATGTAAGGTAAGGGTTATGAGTGAAGGGTGAAGAAGGTAGGTTGGATGGAGTATGGGTAGGTAAGGAAGGATAAGAGGTACTCTGCAAGCGGTTTTTCAAGCTGAACAAACAAACACTTATAAAACCTATGACCTAGTTACTTCACTCTAATCTGACCTAACAGCAAAAGGAAATGAACAGAAGTTTATTCGAAATGAAATACGTGAAATAACTATGCAACTAAGCAATCATAAACTGAAGCATGCAATCAAAACTGATATCAAGTTCGACAACTAAAAATCCAACACTACTAATTGCATGGTGAAGCAAAAAGACAGTGTTTTTGTTGGCAGCAAAGTCACATTGGTCCCAGCTCATGATTCCACTGAGGGGGAGGTGAGATCCAAAGTACTTGGTAGCCTTTTTCTGAATATATTCCTTGTGATTAACCAATCAAGTAAATCTGAACATGAAGAACCTTTTTAATCATCAAGAGCAACTTAAATAACAACACAACATTTAAATCTAAATAGCAGATTTTATTTTAAGAATGCAGCAAAAACACATAAAGATAATCAAAGGAGGTATTGGGCGCTTGAGATGGGCCCAACCCCAAGAGCTATAGCCTCCTAAGAGAGATTTAGAGCTGGTGCAAAGCTGGATTCATCTTTATTGAGCAAGAAAAGAAGATTTACATCAAAACTGTCCACAAGGAGAACTTGAAAATGAGCTGAAAGCGAAGCTAATCTATTGCCTAAAAATCGAAATACAAACTAGCTAACTTCTGCCTACAAAATGACTAACCATTGGCTACAAAATGACTAACCACTAGCTAACCAAAATGAGGCCCTAAGCCTTCTTATTTATACAAATTGAGGACCCCAACAGTCCTCCTAAACTTTAGGGACTCGGATGCCCAAAACTTGTAGTTAACAACAGTCCTACTTGACTTGCTTGGCTGCCCTTGTGCTAATTGATTTGGTGGCCCTTGAACTCCGAGCTGATGGTGGAGAATTTGAGGTAAGGGCCCATAAATGAAGGGGACACCTTCCTACAAATCCTCTCCCTTGTTCTCCCACGAATTTGGTTGCCAAGTGCTCATTAAAACCTTCAATTTTGTCTCCAAGTTGACCAAAAAGGCTACACAAAGCACCCATTAGACTTGTTGGCATAATGACTAACCCAATTCACTCTATTAGCATAAATATAATCAAAAACATGCAATAAACTAATGAGAATGGTGGATTAAGTCGAATTAGGAGGTTGAATGAGCCCAAATAATTATCCATTTTTAGGGCTCATCACTAACATGTGCCAAATAGTGCCAAGGCATGACAAGACATGCCAGGTGCTAAGACATGTTAGGATGTGTAGGGTGCCAGAGTATGACAATATGCGTCAAGGAGTTTCAAGGCAACAAAAGGAATAACCAAGCTAAAATGCAAGGAAATGAACACATAAGAGGGTTAATAAGTTGGGACTTTATATTTTTCAAAATGGGAATGTTAGGAACACTAATAATATGTTCTAATACATTCCAAGTGCCAATGTGTGCCAAGTTTTAATGTATGTTAATGCAATATTATGCCAAGGTGTTCCAGGGCATGCCAACACATGCTAGGGGAGTGCTATGCTATGCTAGGGAATGCCAACATGTGCTTGGGCATCCTACTCATGGCAAGATGTTCTAGGTACAAAGATGTTCCAGGTACAAAGATGTTCCAAAACATGCAAGGTGCTAAGGAATGTTAGTGTGTTCCAAAGCATGTTAAGGTGTGCAATGAGTGTTGAGGAGTGCTAGGTCTCTCTCATTAATAGAATTGACAGAGCTTGATTATGTATTAAATAATATAGTTCCTACACACACTAGTGGAACTTTATCTAAAGGGAATTTTCTAGATAATAAACCTAATAGAGATGAATCATGTGTTGACTAATATGAAAAAAATATTCTTATGACTTGAGGGAAATGATACACACTAATTATTTCTTAAACAATTGTCTGACTCTAACCACTATGGCCTTGGACACATAATGAAAAGGACTCCAGAATAATGGTCTTAATCGTTATCTTTTGAAAAAACTATAGTAATAGGTACATAACATCATCAAAAACTCATTGGAATGATCAATGACGATGAACATTTTTTTACCGTCACCAAAAGTAACCAAAAAGAGCATTGGTGAGGTTCAATAAAAGATCGTCACTAGAAGTGTCACCAAAGAGAGAATTAGTGATAGGCCTTTAACGACCCTCACCAAAAGTGTCACCAAAGAGAGAATTAGGGATGGGCCTTTAATGAACCTCACCAAAAGTGTCATTAAACATGGCTTTGGTGACAAACGTTAAACACTATATACACTTACAACAAGACTTGTTTAAGGACCGTCACCACATGCGACATTGGTGACGGACCTTAAAGGTCCGTCATAGGCATGACCCTCACCAATGACCTTTTTTGTTGTAGTGGCATCACAGGCAAAGAGAAACAAAGTGGAGTAGCGTGAGTCTTCAACCACTTTCCAGACATTCCTTCCCACAATATCACAACAAGCTTGAAAAAAATTAGTTGTGAAGTCATCCTAGCCTAGAGACCCATATCTTTGCATAGCCATGACAACCTATTATACCTCTTGGAATGATATTTCTTTGAGAATTAAAGAATTTTTTTCTGTAGAGGCCAACTTAGGGATGTGTTGGGTTACCATTTGTATGTCAATTCTCCTGTCAAGGATTGGATAAGTTAGAAGAGAACCAAAGTGCTAAGAGAGAACTTGAAAAATATCCTCATGATATTACATATGTTGATTGTGCACATTGTGTATATGATTTATATAGTTTTGTTGCTTATAGTTGATCATTGATTTGTGAGAGAATTTTGAATTGTGTTCCCCTTCTTTCAACCACTTGACCCTAGATTTTTTCTTGTACATAATTTCTTCCTGCGTTAGTTGTTCCTCTAATTTCTACCTGAGAGCTTCTTCAGATGTTGTTAATTCCTCTATCCTTCCCTCTTGTATGATGGATTGTTGAACCTCCCTCATATTATCCTCCAGTTTATGCTTCTCTTTAAAGATGTTTCCAAATTCCTCAATATTCCATTCCTTTAATTTATATTTAATATATTTTAACCTTTTTTGAAAGCGGAACATTACACAACCTAGTATGGATGCTAAATCCTTCCATCAAGTTTCTGTGTTAGGAATGAACTCCGTATGGTGAATCCAAAAGACTTTGAATCAGAAAAAATTGTTGCAAGGAGAAGAAAGGGTGGTCCATTTTAAGAGTGATCAGACAGTGATCTGAACCATGGCGTGGAAGAATTGATGCATCCAGGATAATATTTGCTAAGAAGAGTGATTATAAAACTAAAAAGTGATCCAAACTTGATACAACTTGATGTGATCCTCCCCTCTTATTATTCCATGTGTGGATTCCATTAGAGGTTTGAATATCTACAATTTTTTAATCAACAATAAATGAATTGAAGAGAGAGACCTCTTCTTCTAGTCTTTTCACTCCTCCCTTATTTTCCTACAAACATTGGATGAGATTTAAGTCCCCTCCAGTGACTAGGGCTGACAAGACGAGCAACCACTAAGATATTAGAGATAAAAAAGGATTTTCTCAGGAGGAGATGTGGGTCCATATGAATTGGAGATGAAACTAGTTTGGGAAGATCCAATGGGTTGGAAGTAGGCCATTAAGATTCAAGGAAGAGAGAATGAATATTTTAGAATTATAGTTGATGGATTCCAAAGAATCTTTATACCTCATGTTGCACCCATGGCGCATTGGCTAATAAGATCAAAATTTCTCCAAAATGAATTAACAAGTTGACTTAGACTATGGTGATTACACTTAGTCTCTTGAAGTAACAAGATATCTGGATTTTCTTCGGCGATTTTTCTCTTTAGGATGAAACTCTTAAATTTTCCATTAAGGCCCCTAACATTCCAAGATATGCCTTTCATCATGAATATTTTGAGAGGGGAGGGAACAGAGTATTGATGGAAGAAAATCTACCCAAGTTAACTAGGAATTCACCCATGTCTTGAAGAAGTTGGCTATTATATTTATGACCTTTCTTTTGGGTTCTTTATCTAAGATGGAATTATCTTGGGGAGAATTTTGTTTGATCCCTTGCAAATAAAATGGAAGGTGGGAGGAAGGAGTGGTACCTGGTGTGTGAACCCAGTGGAGGAGCAGATCCTGATGACGAAGATATGCTCTAGCAATCAGTTGAATTTGTTCTTCTAGAATGACAGTAGGGTCTTTGTTTTCCCATTCATCCACAATTTACTAAAGATCCATGTTCTACAGGTCTATATCTTCCATATCTTCTTCCTCCATTGGTGTCGAGATCTCCTAATTATTTAAAATTCCCCCTTTCCCTGGCTCTTGAGGTGGGGAGACTTGAGCTTCTTTGACACTAGAAGGTTCTCCCTGAGTAGTTGGCTCCAATGAATGTTTTAATGATGGTACTTCTTTGTTAAGCACATTCTCCTTTTACAAGATTTAAAGAGTTGTATATTGATTTTTTCGTTGGTTCACTACAAGGAAAATACCTTCTAGTAGAGGTTTTTGCAAAAGCCCCTATAAAAATAGCCCAAAAATACATTTGTAGCAGAGTTGGGCGAGCAGATGATTTTTGGAGGGTGTGTCTAAAATATACAAACACATTGGTGCTTTACTATCCATACAAGCACTGGTGCTGCATATAACATGGTGCACCATCGAAAATTTATTTTTATAAAATAAAAAAATAAATAAATAAATAAATAAAACACGGTGAGCTAAATAACATAACGCACTAGTGCTTGAATAGTCAATAGCACCGATGCCCTTCACATAGTAAAACATCTCGATGAATACCAGTAAGGAGCATTGCTATAGTTCTAAATTTTAGAGAAATGTGGTACTATTTTCCAACATTTCCCTGGTACAGTAAGATTAACAAAATGCCCCAGGGCATCTTCTAAAGAGCACCGCTAGGCGGTTTTTAATTTCTAAAAAAATAGCAGTGCTATAGTAAAAACATAGCACCGATGCAGTACCTATAGAGAAACGCCCTGGGGCATCTCGAGAAAAGCACTGCAATATTTTTTAATTAAAAAAATGCAGTGCTTTTGGATATATCACACATCGATGTGTTTGGAGAAATGCGCCAGAGGAGGGTTAAATATAAAACCCTCCTAACCGTAATTTTCATTTTTACAATATACATTGCAGGAGATCTATGAAGCACCGGTACCACTATTTCCACTTGCAAGCTCCCTAATGTCGGTGCTTCTCTTTCTAACCATCATTTTTTACCGTGCTCATTATTTGAGTTTTCATTTTTTTTCAAACTATCCTAAAATATGTTTTTCTCCATTACATGTTCACAATGCCTCCCCAGCGACCAAATGTCTAGGTAATGTTTATGTTTCTTTGTAATTTAATTTTTTAGCGGATTATAAATGTAAATTAGGCTAAATTTGCCACTACTTTTCAAAAAAAAATTCATTTGATGGTGTGTTCGATATGTTCAGTTCACACTAATAGCGATGCAACCTATAAATTTATAGGGTGTATTGCAATTCGGTTCGTGAACATAACACACCACCATTTTTGTGGAGTGTTTTGTAAATGAAAATGCATTGAGAATGATGTGACAGATTGTACATCGGTGCATCACACTCGGTGCGTTTATATTTACGAAACGAACCGCAAACATAGTATTTTGATATATAATCATAACTCAGTGCATTCGATAACTTAAACGCTCTGTACTGCTGCGAAAAGGTTATCCGTGCAAACCAATGCATAAGTTTTCCATGTCACTATCAAAAGTTAAAATTGTGAACCAACAATATTGGATCATACTTATGTGCGCACCAATATCAATGCATTTATATTTGAAAGCGCACTAACACTAGTGCATGACTATGTTTTAAGCACACCGATGATTTTTTTTTAATTGAAAGTTATATTTCCATATTTATAAATACATTTTCATTTAGTAAAAGAAAATTGTATTTCATGTATGAGGTTGATGTATTTTATATAACAATCATGTAGCAAAGATGTTAGCAGAGGGAGCACCAACAAGAGCAGGAGTTGCAAGGGGACCCATACAATATGGTCCAAACATGGTAGGCCAGAGAGAGGGAGAGGGATTTATACCCTCGCCATATTACTGCAATGACCCCAGCGCTCTTGAGGAATAGAGGCCTCCTCAAGTACTATGAGAAGTCTACATCCCTAAAGGCTCACTCTATGTTATTGGTGCATCAGATCCCTTGATGGAGTGCCTAGGAACAGGCGTTCTGTTCTAGTCCTAGGATGTGTTATAGGCCCGCTAAGAAGGATATATACTTTATCACTGTCATATCCAGGAGAGGGGAAGATTTTCCCTAGTTCCCTGATGTCCCCAATGGGGTTGCAACTAAGAGTCAAATTGCATACACTTAAAGATATGTCAGGCCTCATGTGGTCCATCCATCAAATTTTTAAGTTCATGGTGCACAACTACAGATTTCCTCTTTTGTTTCATAGTAAGTTAGGTGCCTCTTGTTATTATTCAACACAATTGCAAACTCTAGTAGTGATGGGAAACATATTAGTTTTCCTCTTTTGTATTATGTTGATTCTTTGATTCAGGTGCCACGTTGCATCAAATGGTCTGCCATTTTCTTGAGGTAGTTTTGCATGGATTTAGATAGATTTCATGCATTGAGACAGGGGAGGGAGACCTTCCCTTTCGCTTCCAAGATTTTTTGTTTATTTTTTGAGTGGTTTCCATAGACAAGGACTACATTTGACTGTCACCCTCGTAGACTAATCACTAAGGTCCGGATGCACATGTAGGGGTAGATGATGCCCAAGAGGGGATTCCTGGAGTATCCAACCAGGATTTCTCCCGAGGCACTGGCGCTATTGGCTAGTGAGGATGACCATGTGTTTGTCACGTTGTCGTTTATGTACACAGGGATTGATTGGAGAGGGTGTCCCAACATAATTTTCACAACGACTAAGCATTCAAATGATAGAGGTAATATTATTTATTTCTTTAAATTAATTTAGTTTCATTTTCTTGTTTTAATGAATTAGAATAAAAATTTTATTCTAGCACGTTCTTTAACTTGTTTCATTAAATTGTTTAATGAAATTGTCTAATTACTTTCCTGTACTATATCTATTCTAGACTTCGACACATTCAATGGGGACATGCCTCCTCCCCCACCAGATGTTAGAGGAGATGAGGAGATCGGTGAGGCATAAGAGAGTGAGGCACATCCTTAGGGGGATGTGGGCATTTGGGGCCATCAAGATGGTCTACAAGTTCAAATGGAATACTGCAACAAATTGGACAGAGATTTGTTTAATGTGGGAGTCAGCCCTATGAAGAATAGATATATCACCGCAGATCCTAAGTTCGTGGGTCTGTACAAGGACTGTTTTCACGAGATGATGTCTTTTATACAACATATCATTAGAGCTAGTAGGGTCACCTGACAGCAATGGGGGATGCATGACAACATCATGCAACAGAAGATGCATCAGATGAAGGTGGTGATGATGATGATGAGGGTGATGATCATGATCAGGATGATGAGGGTGATGATCATGATCAAGATGATGACGGTGGTGATCATGATGCTTCTGGTAGTACGACCCCATCGGATCATGGCCATTAGGGTGTCGGTGATCCTTCTAGTAGTACACCTCCTCGTTAGTCTCCTGATGATGAGATGCCAAAGCTAGAGGATGTGCCTTATGTTTCTCTTAATAGAGCAGACCAACCACCTCCTCCTCCATCTCAGTTGAGTTCGACATACGTTGATCATGCAGTACTTGACCATCCATCATCTTCTACTGCAGACCAGGTAGGCACTACATCTGTTTTATCAAATATTTAATTGCACTTATTTGACTTAATGTAGTTATTTGACTTTTTTGTAGATATATATATATATATGGTGAATTTTTTGTGTTCATGTTTATGTACTTAATTTATATGTTGACGTTGATGTGTATATTGTTAGGTCATGTTAGAAATGTTCATTTAATGTGCTT
The DNA here is from genome assembly GCA_031772625.1 of Pinus tabuliformis. Classification (NCBI taxonomy): domain Eukaryota; kingdom Viridiplantae; phylum Streptophyta; class Pinopsida; order Pinales; family Pinaceae; genus Pinus; species Pinus tabuliformis. The sequence continues at coordinate 374,305,204 of CM062815.1, read as the reverse complement.
GCATATAGATGTGCATGTGCATGATAACAATTATTTGACATGGGATTTGTATTAATTTGAGGATGTGTATGGTGATGATGTTAGATTACAATGCATGCATTTTGTTATATGTGATCACAAGGATGATGCTCTATTAAATTATTAGATTTATGTGCTAGATAATGACATTCATATGTTCTAGAGGTCTATATAATTAGCTGATGGTAGTGAATTCAAATGTGTATCTTAGGTGATGTTTATTTTGATGGTTATCATAATGATGTTTATGTTTATGAAATAATATTTGTTATAGATTATGTATTGGCGAACTTATATCAATCTTGTATATATGAAATTGCATGCAAACGACTTACTAAAAAAAATGCAAAGATATTTATATAAATTACAAATTTTAGTATGGTTGAAACTATGATTGTAAAATTACATTTGATTATTTTTATGATTAATGTTTTGTAAAATATTACATATCAAATCCATATTAAACATTGAAAATTTTACAAATATCCCTCATACATTGAATTAGAATGCAACTATTAATGGAATAAGAATTCTATCAATCTTTCTCACTAAAGTGGAAAACAAGAAATGTTTCAATGTAAATTACTTTACTTTTCTCTATATAAAGTATCCATAAAATTATGTTATTTAATATGGACATTGAAATATTTTACTTATGGTTGTCAGTAAAATCATTTTTATTATAAATATATTTTTGTTGTAAATATCACATGTAAATGGAACATAAAAGTTGGCTTTGTGGTTTAGTGGTAAGTTTCAAAAATAGCCTAGCAAAGAGGTCCATATATGGACCAAGCAGATCAAGCTCAACAGGAGCTTGAAATCTTTAGATATTTGACCGTCTTATTTCTCTTTATATTTACTATGTTTATACATATCCAGTACATGTCCTCAAGAATACTCTCTGGGTAGAGTAATAAATTTTGAAGTTTATTTATTCAACACTTTTAAAATACTATCTCCCTGCGTGGAGAACATATTTTGGTACTTAAATTTTGGACTATATTTTGCATATGCTCATAAGCATCTACAACATGTAATTTTCCTATTAATGAAAATTACGATTTTTCCAAGGGGAAAAAATCACATGTAAATGGAACATAGAATGAATTGCACATAATGTAATAAATAATACTATTTCTTGTCATATGAAAAAATTACATTGCTTCCTTGTAGTAAAAAGTAAAATATATTTTTTTACTCATTACATTTCTTCCTCATAATAAAAGCTAAATTATTATTATTTTTACTTTAGGTTACTTTATATCTCTATATAAAGTTATATAAGATTAAGGTGTAAAATGAAATATTGTAATTATGGCTGACATTAATTACTTTTGTTATTACTATTTTTAATTTATTAATTTAAATTATTATTTTATTATTTTTAAATGTAACGTTATGTGACAACATCTCTTCCATACTGAGTTGTAGAGTGTCTCGTGTAATTAATTTATATTTAATATAACTTAAAAATTTTAATTTTTATAAAATTTATTTTATTGCCAAAGTTATGAGATTTTCAAGCAATTTAAATTTAATATTTATAGCAACTCTTACCAATTTAAACTAAAAATTTCTCTCTCTAAAGATGAGTATAAACAAATGTAACATGACAAAGCTTCATGTGAAGTTATTTGTAGTTGAAGATTTTATCTATTGGAAGTTCTCCCTTAAAGAGGCAAGTTTATTTTTTTCTAGTAATAAAGATATAACATTTTGATGCTATTTTGGTTCTTTAGTTGCTATTGTACTGATTTAAATTTAACTCTTTTTAATAATAAATATGAGCTAAATAATACAAAAATGATAATAAAATAGATTTAAACTTTTGACAAATAATATATTTGATTATTTCTTAATGAACAACTCAAAATAAATTTTTTTTCCACATACTTATCATGACGTAGTCACTAAAATCCATGTTTTTCAGATTTCTCCTAGCTAATATTACATCATGTTCACAATGATAAATACACTTATACTTTAAATAATTTAGTTATAAATACATAAAAAATAAATATTTATTTCACATAATATAAATAGGAAACAAAAATGCATCACCAAGTCTATTTGAAAGTCAAACAAATGCCTCTTAATCACCATCACAAATTAGGTGCACTTGATATGTTCCTATTTGAGAAGGGTGCTGACCTTAAATCTTTATCATCGTAGATAATGTACATAATTGGAAATATTTAGTTTTAAGTACTGTAAAAATGTTCCCACTGCAAATGTGTAAAAACATTTGTGAATCTTACCAATTATATTACAAACTTTCAACAAAAAGGATAAAAAAAAATATAATTAGTGAAATAATGGCAAACAAAAACATACAACAATATAATAAATGATGAAATAATAAAAGTACATATCACTCTCCATCGTCATCACCTTGATTATATGCCTTTCTTGGCATGATAACATTGTTGTTCTTAAAAATATGTTTTGATATAGGGTCGTGTCTTAATACAAACCACCAATCCATATCCAACACATATGGTTAAAAAAAAACCTAGTTGCAATGTTTTGGAAAACATAAAGCTCCCTAGCTTCATGCCACATCTTTTTAGATCTGATAGATATCAACCTACTAACAAAATCTTCCTTTACATTATTCCAATCAAAGGTGTCCCACCACTTGCACCTAAAAATAACACATTGAAATGAAGATAATTCCACTTGAATGAGCTCTCATATATTTCCAATGTAGCCTAATGTCCCATGCATTAGGTTTTGATCGTGGGGCTAAAATGACTAGATTGGTCGAACTCTCCACAATCTTGTGTCATGCATCCATCATCGACATCCTCCGTGAGAAAATGATGTCCATATGCCCACATAGATGGGAACATATGCACCTATAAAAAAAAAAAAAAAAAGTGAAAAATTCACGTTGTCATGTGTTTAATATCCCGAACATAATTAAAATTAAAAATATAAAAAGATGTTACAATTAAAAGGTGTAGAGTGAAGTTAAAATTGTATAGAAAGAGAATATAATTACCGAGTTGCTGCACCCAATCCCTATGTTTAGTGCATCCTCTTCAGCACGCAGGTAATGACCAGATGCACAATATTTCTCTCTCACTTGATCAACAACCTAACTATTAAGGCATGTCATTGGCATGTTTTCTTTTAAATGATCATGATAAGACACACTTCTACCATTTAACCATTTGAATTCTTTCATGTCACTATCCCATTTCCTCCTCTTCTCTTCGTACAATGCGATCCACAGTTGTGTCACTTTCATATTGTAAAGAATGAATTTGTTGATGGCTTTAATTTCTAAATTCATTGATGATTAAATCAAATCAACATATAAATATATTACGTATGAGATAAAAATATGCATTAATATGAAGTTCAATGTGAATAGTTACTGTGTAGTAATTTGATAAATGATAATCCTGCACTTACTCTTTATTATACATTTCTTTCCATTTGTTTCGAGAAAATCCCCTTCTCTTTTGTCTCCATCCCTTTCGACGTCCCAAATCATTGCAACTGATGTGTTTTCGACCTGCTTGATGTACTCACTAGCATAATATAAAGACTCATACAATATATACCCCTCTGCCATAGACCCCTTGGGCTTTTCTCTTTGTCAAACCAAACCTTTCAATTTCTTCATGTACCTCTCTAAGAAGAACATACAATTACAAGAAATGGCCACAACTAATTCAACCTCATCTACTAGGTGAATTAGATTATGAACATACAATTCCATGAAACTCATCGACAACTCCTTCTCAAACATACAAACAATATCAGCTATCTCTTGACGCCATTGCGGAATGTTAGCCATATGAATCTCCTTTTATGTGATCCGACATACAAATGTAGATGATTTAGATATGGCATGGTGTAGGTCTTAGGGGAATTCATGGTTCACACACCCATGCAAGAGCAAAGGATAATGGCACTGCACAGTAAATAGTACAATATACAAAAATTAATTATAAAATATCCCATTACATACAAATAAAAATAAAAAATAATATCATGTTTTTGACATACATACTCTTGGAAGGTTCAAATGGTCATGCAATTTCAAGCCTAAAAAATGATCTTCCATAGTGAAGCAACGTCGTAGTGAAGACCCATATAAAGAAGTCACCCTCACACTCATTATAACTTCCTTTGCCAAATAAAGATCATCTTTCCTTAAAATCTGTGGGACATCACCTTCTTTGAAAGACTAAGAGGGACCAACCTCTCCTCTAGTTTCTTGTCTTGGCCAACTTTCTTTTTAGTTTTTGAAGAAATAAGATCTCTCCTAAAAACCAATGTATCACTTTCTTTCAATGATATGTGCCTCCATAAAGATGATGGAACATTTTTAAATATATGCATGGGATCTAGTAAGTGGGAAATATTATGATTCTCCAACTATGGGAGCTCATAAAAGACAAATTTCCTTTTCATCCCAATGGAAATTTCTAAACATAGGTTTGAAGAATTTTGGATCATCAAATATAGGCTCCCCATTTGAGTCGAAAGTTTTTGCAAACTCCTTCTCCTTCTCTCTCTCATATTCTCTAACCCATTCAACTGGTGTCATTATTGCAAGCCTTTGGGTTCTCTTTGGATTACCATTGAAAGTAGATATTTCTCTTTTGTAAGGATGTTCTTCTGGGAGGAATACCCTGGAGCAGTCATACATTGGATTTCATAGGTGGTTGGACCACCTAGCCTTCGGAGAATGTCCACAACATTTAAGTCAGTGATAACCTTTTGATACAAGACCTGCAAAATTATTATATAAATGTTGATGCGTTAGCGACCATGAGGATTTGAAAAATTACAATGAATTAAATTAATATGTGAAACAATATTGTTACTAAAAAAATCAATAAGAATGTACAATTGACTAGAGAAAACTCCTAAGCCTGGATAATCAAGTATGGTGCAAGCACATATGTCATACAAGTAAAAATCCTTTCTATTGTGATGAGTCTTGATACATCGTACACATGTATCCCTTCCCATAATTCCTTCAATTCATCTACCAATTATTGTAAGTAGAAATCCATATTCTTCACTTGCCTTCTACCAAGGACTATGAAAGCCAACATAAGATTTTCATTCTTTATAGACAACCATGGGGGGATATTGGTATTTATCACTACTACAATCCAAACATAATAGTTGTTGTTTTGGAGGGAATAAGGGTTGACACCATCCATGGCTATGCTAAATTGTAGACTTCGTACTTCATCCTTGAATTTTTCAGGCCATGTATCTTCTATATGCTTCATGGCTATTGAATTTGTTGGGATTTTCATAACTCTTGACTCACTTCCGTGTGAGGCATGCCATCCCTGCAACATAGCTAATTATTTACAATGAAAGAGACTTTGAATCCTTGGGATTATAGGCATGTTCATCAATATTGCATTAGGAGGACCATGTGATTTACCCCTTTTTTTAATTACAGTACCTTTCATGCCCACATTTCGGACATATCTCTTTTTCAACATATTCTCCTATATATAGAATACAATCATTCAGACATGCATGATATGGTATGTACTCAACACCCAACATTTCAACTACTTTGCTTCTTTTCACCTACCCGACAAGACATTATCACTCAAAAGAAACTTATCTTTGAATATTCTGCAGTTGGTGGGGAATATAATTATACAATGTCAATATTTAACTTTCATAAAATCGACCACTTTTAAATTTCATTATGTGACAAAATATAAGGAACTTGATCAATCATGTAGGTCAATTGCCTTAATATTGCCAAGAAACATGCATTTGACATGCCAAACTTTTCTTTCACATTGTACAATAACATCATTGTCCCCAGTTGAGTACACTGACTTGCCGCCAGGTCCAAAGACAAGGGTGGTGGAAGTAGATTTCAAACTTTTGAATAAGGTATTAGTGATATGAGCATCATCCCCTAGCTTGTCATTCTGGAATGTAGCTAACAAAATCACCTCCATGGTAGTCGTATCCCGTAAGTAATCATCCATACTAACCTCTATTTGATTGCCTCCATTGCCAACTTTTGTTAAAAACTACTATTATTCATTAGGGGCATTTTGAGTTCTAAAGTGGGCCTCCTAAGAAAAATGTACAACCAAAATGAACTTTATAAGAACCAATAGGATTCAAAATGATGATGTTAAACATGGGGGATGATTCACCATCTTTGGAATAAAAAAGTAAAAAGGTTAAAAAATAATAAAATAATAAAACAATAAAACTACTTTTTCAACTCATATTTTCAACTTATCTCCCTAAGGTTTTACTCAAATTTTGAGTGGAAGTACTCATTGGATGCAAAATTTAATTCCTCATCCATGGAGTACCCATGTTGCATACTTTCGATGGACCCTATTACATGAAAAATGAGAAATACATGAAAAAATGTGATTGAAATCACATTTTTCATGTATTTCTTATTTTTCGTGTAGCAGGGTCCATCGAAAATATGAAACATGGGTACTCCTTGGATGATGAATCAATTTATGTATCCAACAAGTGTTTTCGCTTGAAATTTCAATAAACCCATAGGGCGATAAGTTGAAAAAATATTTTTTTCTTTATTTCCCTCTAAAATTTGATGATATAATCTAATCTTATTTTATTATTTCAACTATTATTTTATAATTTCCTTGGGAGGTCCATTTAGACCACAAAATTCCCCTGATGGTATTCATTCCTAATTGGTGAATCTAGATGTAATGGGAATTGAATAAGTGGTTGGTTCAACCATTCTTTGTATGCTTCCTCTTTGATTCTTGCTCTTAATGTAGCCTTTTCTCGAGTTGACATTGTACTTGGGTGCTTCGGAAGATGGTAGGTGGGTCGCTCATCATCACTATAATCATAATTTAAAAAAGTATTGAACGTGATTAGTACAATATCAGTGATATTAGTAAGCACTTCAATGCAATTGGTTTGTTGAAATTACATTATACCAAACAATTATTACCATCATTGATTGAGGATTGCAGTTGGAAGATGCAATGTTCCAATTAGCAGGGTGAAGAGGATGCCCATTTTCATCTACCAATTGCTTATGATATGTTGCTCCTGATAAGAGATTCCAACATTTTTAAAAATATGGAGTAATATTTTGTGCATCTGAACTTCATTCTGAATCAGGTTCTTGCAAATTTGGATACATTTTTATTCAAATTGACATGGATTAAAAATTAAAAAAAATCAATTCGATAATTGAAATATCAATAAACTCTGAACTTACTGGAGATGGAAAGGGAGAACTTCGTTAAGGACTTTGATCAACAATATGGAACGAGATAGAATTTAAAGAATTGGTCATTTGATATTATTGATATTTTGTCCCTCCATATGACAAAAATTATAAATAAATATTTGTGTGCATATCCAAAATTAATCTCGACAACCATATAACTACAATCTGAATTTCAATATAGTTTTCAAACTATTTTTCAAGAATAAGGTGACTTTAAGCGGAAAATGTATACTATGAACCACTGTAATTCATGTGGATGCATCCTAAAGGATAATTTGAGATTAATATGTCTTTTTATGTGAAATTAAAATTTCAAATAGTTTTTAAACCCAATTGATGCGCTTAATAGAACAAAGTGCACCATTGTATTTAAAAGATTAACAACATCAGGGCGTTCAAATAATACCCGAACCAGTTTTCGGCATTCTAAAAAGAAATAGGTTATCATATCGTTGCTCTTCTACAAAAATACACTGATGTGTTTCAAAAAAAAATAGCACCGCTACGCACTTGTTTCTCGATTTAAAAAAAAATAAAAATTAATTCAACCAACTTAGTGCTTTTATAACAATTAGAAGAATGATGATTTTAAATAGAAACTGCACCATTGCTTTAAAAAAATTAATCACACCGTTTTGGGATTTCGAAAAAAGAATAAAACAAAAATGTATCATGTGAGTGTGTTGAAAAAATTTGGTGCCCTGGAAATGTCAATGTGATTTTTTTATAAACACACCAATGCGATTGACTATCAAATGCACTAATGTGCAAAGAAATTGAAAAAAAACGTGATATTGTTTCTTTTTTAAAATTAAAAAAAAAAAAAATGACAGGGAATCGATTTTTTGAAATCTAATTTCTTTTTTTTTTGTTGATAAGTGGGTGAATCCTGAAAATCACTCTTACCCTGTGGCTGAGAGGCCACGACTCAGGGGCATCTAAGCCGTCAAAATCACTCGGGGATTGCACCCGGCCTGAGCCGCACCAGCGGAAACCATGCTGGTTCTTTGGTATCAGCGAGACTAGAACCGGTGACCTTTGCTTACGGAGCGCCTTAACAGCGCGCTCCTTCACCAACTGTTCTAAATCTCTTTGATGAAATCTAATTTCATAAAGTATTTTAAATAGTAATTTTTTGTTCACCATTTCATTATTTTACCCAAAATTTCAAGTGAGTGATTTGCAAGAGAAACATACCATAAGCACTGTGCAGCAACAGAACTATTCAGAAGATCAGAAGCTGAAAGGTATGGGGATTCACTTAAAAACCTGCATAGTAAAATTTTTATATTTTATTGTTTACAATTTCTATTAGGGTTTAATTAAAAGATAGATCATTTGCAAGAAAGACATACTAAGAGAACTATGGAACTGAAAAATACTTTGGATCTGCCGAAAAATCAGAAGTTGAAAGGTATGTGATTCACTCAAAACCCTGGATAGCAAAAACCTTAAATTTTATTGGTAAAATATTTTATAATTTTTGTTGGATTTATCCACAATTTAGAAGAAAAAAATTTTAAAACCCTATATAATAAAAAATTTACTGTATATTTTACTAGTAATTATTTTTATGATCTGCTTTCCTATTTAATTTTAATTAAAATTCATAAAAAATAAATAAATTCAATACTTACCTTAAACCCTTGCTTCTTCCTGCAAAATTTGGCCTTAGGGTTTAACGTCCTCTACCACTCCATAATTAGGTTTTTTCAATTTAGGCATTTTAGATTTAATGAGTTTGTGTACTTACTATATATAGGACATTTGACATGTAAAATGGGGAAACCAATTATTGAATTAGATTCAAACCCTGTCGGCCCTCTCCATTTTTTTTAAAACAACTATATGTTTCGTTGTGCACCCTTTGTAATATAATGCACCGCTACTTCCTATGTAATACAACATATTGGTATATTATAACACTCGTTGTATCTGTCATGTCTGTCAATCGTTGCTCTCGATGTAATATAACGCACTAACCACCTCTTCCAAATAACGTCGTTAAATCATTTCGGTGTGTTTATCCTTACAAATTGCACTGTAATAATTTAAAATTATTTAAAAAAAATAATTTTCCATGACAGTGTTGAACAATTAAACACCCAGTGCATTTAATGTTATAAACCCACCAGTTACCAGAGCTTTTTTGGCTAAAATTTATTTGATTTATTTGTAAAATATATATAATGGTTTCTATATTGAATGCTACAGGCTGCATATTGATAAAAAATGTCTCAGAAGGTTTCGACTAACAAAAATATCAATTGACACAATGATAATACATAAAAAAAAAAAAAAAAAAAAAAAAAAAAAAAAAAAAAAACAACAACAACAACATCAACAACACAAGCTTTTTGTAAATTCTTTACAAAAATAATATGTTTGAACTATATGTAAGTTTAACTAATATGTATTGGTTGGTGTGTGTTATACAGAGCCACAAAATGAACAAGGCCAATAATATTATTTGTAATCTAAGTGTAGAAGAGCGTAAAAGTATGATAGGAAAATCGTAGAATGATGAATTAGGTGAATGAAAAAATACTATTCAATATGAGTTTTTTTTTTTGAATTTTCATTATTAGTATACTTAAGAATATTAGATAACATGTTTCAAAAAATCTATTAATTCATATATGTTTAATGTTTTACAGGGAGCAACAACGAAGGAAAATATTTTTGTCTTTCTAAGAAAATAAAAATTATAGATTATGTAAATGACGATGAATTGGTCCTTAGCTCATAGGGAGTGATGTTGGAGGTTAATGAAAAGTGGGGATTTTTACAGAACTATGAGAGATCTAGTGGAACAAATGTATAGACATACTTTCTACTTACAATACAAAAGTCAATCAATGATTCTAAGAACCAAATTATATCTAAACTACATGAAGCATTTCTAGAGCAATGGTCAATGAGACATGTCAGACTTGCAATAGCAAAAATATACAACAACAAAAAAAATCATTCAAAAGGTAATATTCCTAATTGTATAAAATAATTTTCTATAATTATATGTATATATTACTACAAACCATTAATTTATTAATACTGATTTTATTATATTTAGTTTTCATATATCATTATAAAAATAGTTTATTACTTTTTTCAGGAAGATTATGAAATCCCAAATGATCAACGCGTTGATATGTGAAACATGCCAGTATGAATGTCCAAAAAAGTGTATAAGGAGATGGTCAAATAAATGGACATAATTGCATCACAGGAGGAGCCATCTCAACAACAAAGTGCTTCAAATGTAGGTAATCATGATTTACTTTCTACATATAAAAAAAAATAGCATTAAATATTAATTTTCAAGTATTTTTTTTCAAAAATGAAAACAAGATGGAACTCATTCAACACATAAAACAGGACAACACGAAAGGAAAGGATTGATTTCAAAGTTTGTGAGTAATTTTTAATGTTTATTTATAACAACTCAAGGTTTCATTTTTGTATATTTTAAGTTTTTTTATAGCAACCATCCTCGAATGTCTTCAAATAGGTGCTAACATATAAAAAAGAGCCATCAGAAGAATTGATTGGCATTGGGTTAAATAAGGGTTGTGAGTATATGTTGGCATATCAAAAATTAATTGTAGGATTTGTAAGTATTTATGTTGTTTTAATTCTTTGAGTTTATAATTAATAGAACGAAAAAATCATTTATATTAAATCGATGATTTATAATGGGGTTTAAAACATGCAGGAAACAAAGTATGGAACTACGCCAGCAAAAGACTTGTTGCAACAAGGCATGAGACTTGGTTTTGAAACCATGTGCATAGTTTATGAGTCACTTCTTGCTATGGTAAATTGTTATTTGATTTACATTGATGTATACTATTTATTTCAACTTTCATTATTCGCACCAATGTAAATACACTCATTACACTTTTCTTTTATGTTTGCAGATGGAACCGTAAGATCAAGAAGAAAACAACCGATGCAATCAACAAACAATTCCTCCAAACAACCCAAGTCATGGAAGTAGCTCGAGCACTGACATTAGTTCCAGCAAATAATGATGATCGATTTGGATATCAATGCAACCTATTGTATTTTTTGAAATAATTGTCTATGCAAATAAGGCATTTTGTTTAATGTAATGGACATAGTGTCACAAACAAATGGATTCAACCGAGTTAGTAAATTGAAGGATTTTACAAATCATATATTAATACAAACGTTTGGTCACCACTTTGTTTTCATTTTAAATATTTAGATAAGAATATGTTAGATACTTGTGACTTGATGAATGAAATAGTCTCCAATAACAATACTATTTTGTATGACAAAGAGCCTCTTATTGATATATAATAAAATGAATTTTAATTTATTCTATTGTGTTATCTAATGTCACTGTGAAATGTCAAACCACTGATTAAATATATAGATGATTAAATATTATAATGAAGAAATGTGAAATTTGATAATGTAACAAATTAATCCAAACATCATATATAAATGCATTAATCAAATTTTAATTTATATTAATACTATTATAAGATATATGTCAATTTTTAGATGATTTAAAAAATTACAATAATTGCACTGTCACAGGTCGATGTTTCCAAAAAAGAGAAAATCTCATTCAAAAAACTAGTGCGTCTATAACATAAAAACACATCGGTGCGTTATGTTATATAAAAGCACCATGATGACATCCTTTTGCATGCCCAGTGCCTTTAAATAAAATGAGAGCACGGATGTGTTTATCTCTTCAAGCATCAGTCTTGTTTGATATTAACAACTCAGTGCATTGTAATTCTTAACACACCAATGCTTTCATATAACTAACTTCCCGGTCCTACAAAATATTATTTCCAGCCTGGTGCATTATGAAAACTAACAACATTGATCCTTTTGTATAACTAATGCACTGGGGCATTTTTACAAACGATACACATCGACACTGCAAGTTAAAAAAAAAAATCAGCACACCAATTGTTTTTTGCATGCCCTAGTGTCATTCCTTAAAAGAACTCCCTAGGGATTTTTAATCTCTTAGCACCAATGCAGTATATATTACACACCGATATTCTTTGCATTCAATGCCACGGTGCTTTTAGTTATGTATGTCACCCAATGCTTTTAGTTAGGTATGTCGCCCGATGCTTTTATATATGTATCACACAGGTGCTACTTGTTCCATTAAGCACACCACAAAAAAACATCTGCTAGAACCTCTAGCAGCCCAAATTTTTTCAATTGTGATGAAGTTCCGTTAAAACCTCTTCTAAATCATCTACTATCGCAAACAAATGTTTTTTTTATAATTTTTTCCAATTTTATAACACTAAAAACTTTCGTTATAACCTTTGCTAGAAGGTATTTTCCTTGTATTGGTTTCCCTGTGTAGCAAAGCCCTCTCCATGTCTTCTAGCAGATCTTCTTCTACTTAGCACTGTGGTAAATTCATTTTCAGGGGAAACTAGATGAGTAGGCATGGTAATTGGTTCAAGTTATTGGGGCAACTTTGCAGGGAAGTCTCTGAACAAGTGTTCATATGCATGACAATGGTGACATCAAAAGGCATATACTTGTAATCGATCATATGCTCCCATATAATGTATTCACAACTTAGAAGGATACTTGTTGAGAGGGGTTTGGAAATATCTAGGTACACACATAGCTTGGAATAGGAGGTATATCTCCCTTTCTTTGTGATATCATGTATCATGATAAATTGCCCTAATTTATTACCAAGTGAGCTAAGATATCTGGATCCTAGAATTTATGAGGAAGAGAGTATAACTTGATCCATACTAGAATAAAGGAGGATTTATCCTTCTCCGAATTGAATCTGGGAACCCAAGGTCTTCCCTAAAAGATGTGATCCCCGTTGTCAACATTGTTGAAGATTACAGTAAAAAATCATTTAGATCCCATCTTGAGATCTATGTCTCACTTGATTGTCCAATTTTCGTGCATCCACTTAATAAGAAGTCGCTCTAAGGGCCAAGGTCCCACAAATTTATAGATAATTGCATGCTCTTTCATATGCTCTACTATTGCACCCACTTTTTCAGGTGGGATTTCCAACAGAGAAGCTTCTTAGGTCCGTGGGAGGCACAATCCAGCGAGTTCTGCTACTTTGCTGGTCGGTTCCTAAGACGAATCATCAATTTTTTGTTTGTTGGGGTTTGTGGCTGCAAACACATCAGTTGTCTGTTTTTTGGTTGTGGAGCTAGATCTGCGCACTGGTTGCTGAGATGAACAGTTGGCGACCATATTCCTAAATGAGGGGCCATCTCCTCCCCCCTATGGGGGCGCCATGGAGGCTAAATCATAGTTACAGACTGAAATGAATTTCAAATCCTAACATCAGAGAAATTTTTGAGTATATGCACATATTTTTCACAATAATATACACTTGTTGCATTGTTTTAAGTGCCTGTAGGATTATTTTTTAATTTGTTAATGTATGTATTATTTTATTTTTTTAAATGTAATGGTATGTGACAACATCTCCCTCATATTGAGCTGTAGAGCGCCTCACAACGCAACAATTATTGTTATTAATATTAATTATAAAAATAATTAATATCTAAGTTAAACATATATACATTTAAAAAAATGTAATAAGAAAAATATAGTAAAGAAATTAAAAGTAATAAGAGCTCAATTTCATAAATAAAAGTCAAATCAAAACCAAATCTAACATGTGGACATGACAATTCTTTTAATTTAAATTGAAAAGTAAAAAGGGCATAACTATCCTTTAGATAAAATTCAAACCTCTATTCCTAATTACTAATGAAAATATTCCATGGATGTTAATGTATGCTAGGGAGATGTTGTTCCTAATTTTACATTTAAAAATAATAAAATAATAATTTACATTCACAAATTAAAAATAGTAGCGGCAAAAAACCAATCGATGTAGGTCATAAATAAAATACTTTATTTTTCATCTTTATTTTACATCAAATTTATAGAGAGATAACATAATTAAAAGCATAAAAAATTTGTTAATTGGGGTTATCCTAAGTGGTTGGGAGGAAGGAATGGAATCTTCCCTACCCAAGTTTAATTCTCGCAAGAATGTTGATAATATTGCTTTTGTAGTGGAATATATAGCATTATACTTGTGAAAAAAAATAGTATGAGAGAAAAAAAAATAGCATAAGAGAGATACATAATTGCCTCACTACTTAATATGGAGTTCATACATGACATGTAAAAATAATATTATATGATGTGTAATTGATTCTATATTTAGTTGACATATAATATTTAAAACAAAAAAATATTACTCATATGGAATCTACAACATACTTAATTTATTCATTACTTATTATGGAGTTGATAGATGGCATGTAAAAAAATATTATATGATGTGTAACTCATTATTGCACAAAGAGGCACTCTCCAGCCTAGTATGGAAAATATGTAATGTTTTGTTATGTTATGTGATGTGATCTAAACATTTTGACTGAGTCAAATTACTAGTGGTTTTTAGAATCCGGGTTTTAACAATCCATGCTTTTTCTCATGGAATTCATATATAATGTAGCATATTTAAATGTATAATTTTCCAATGAATTTCTCTTTTTTCCAAAGAGAAAAATTTGGTTAAAGCTTTGAGAACTATTTATTTCCACACTATCCCACCTAAAATTTATACCCTATTTACTTAGTACCGAATTCAACCACTTATTAGTATTTATTTAGCTTTAATATTTTACCTACATGAAATGAGACTTAATACCACATACATAAATGAAACTAGATCGAATTGACATGAATCCGTGTTCATTTTATGCGTTGTAAAACCTATGGGAACCATTACCTTATGTTTATCTCGTCTAATTCAAGGAAGGACAAAATGAGGCAGAGCCTTTGGATCAATAATTGGGTGTCCAGTCATTGTTTTATTGTTGATAGTGGGAATCGTTGTCCATCTCAAGAAATCCAGAAGAAAAGAGAGTAGCAGATTGTATAAAGGTCAGGAAATATCTTGAATCTTACAATTTTTAATATGAAACAAAGTAGAAGTGGTCCCTAGAATTGGAGCAATATAAGACTCTTCTCATTTAACAAAGTAGAAGTGGTCCCTAGAATTGGAGATGGATAAAGTGCAGGGAGCTCAATGGTTATAGTTCCAAATACAACAAAGCTCCATGTCTTTACTCTAGCGAAGATACTAGCAATCACATAAAACTTTCGTAAGAAGATTGGACACTGATTGGATCTATATACTTTGGAAAAGTAAAACTTTGGGATATAGCAGTGAAAGTTCTCTCTTTGTTCTCCAAACAAGGAGTTCAGGAGTTCTTGAATGAGATAACTCTGATATGATCAAAGAATGCAGTATGGTTCAATATTTGGATTCAATTTAATAATCTTTTGGACTCATAAAATAATAATTAAATTTTTTGTATGAACATGCTAATGTTCTTTCTACAATCCATTGTAAGAATTTGGTGTCTTTACTCCGTTATTGTAATGAACAGAGAGAACTTATGCTTATCTACGAGAACATGTCCGAAGGGTTCCTATGGTACTGCGTTGATGGTAATATTGCTTAAGTTGGCAGAGATAAAATGCTAAAATGACAAAGTAATGAAATATTAATTGGTGGATGATTTTGTTCCGAGGTCTTGGTTCTAAACTAAATTGGAAAAATAGGCCCAAATAGCTTTATATGAAAGCATGGGCAACACTTTTCATAAAGTAACTTCATGAACAAAATATTTTTGTGATTAATTAATTACCATATTTATCATATGATCAACGATTTTTGTTTGAAGGGCTCAAATACCTTCATGTGGGTTGCACCCCTAAGGTAATTCATGGAGATGTGAAGATTACCAACATCCTTATGGACAACAATATGAATGGAAAAGTTGTTGATTTCAATATTTCAAGGCTGAAAACTGATGGGGATTCTTCTCATGTTACCACTATGGTGAAAGGAACACTAGGGTACCTTGATCCAACGTAGACCATATATATAACCCTTTCCATTACGTCTACTTAGGAATTGGATTAATTATTAACTTCTTGTTTTTACTCGGTTATTGTAATGAATCCAGAGAACTTATGCTTATCTACAAGCACATGTCCGGAGGGTCCCTACGGGACAACCTTTATGGTAAATATATTATTTAATGGCATGTTTGGTTGAGTTGGTGCATATACAATGCTAAATACACAATGTAATGAAATCTTTGTTGGTCATTGATTTTGTGATTTTGTTCTAAGGTTCCAGTTAGGATCTTAACTAAATTGGAAAAGTAGGCTCAAAATAGCTCTAGATGTAGCACAAGGTAACGCACTCTTTTTTAAAGTAAATTCATGAAAAATATATTTTTGTGATCAATTGATTACCATATTTCTCATATGACCAACGATTTATGTTTAAGGGATGGAATACCTTCATGTAAGTTGCACACCAAAGGTAATTCACAAGGATGTCAAGACTGCCAACATCCTTCTAGACAATAATATGAATGGAAAAATCATTGATTTCGGTATTTCAAGGTTGAAAAATGACGAGGATGTTTCTTATGTTACCATTATGGTGAAAGGAACAATGGGATACCTTGATCTAACGTAAACCATAGATATAACCCTTTGCATTACTTCTACTGAGGAGTTGTATTAATTATTAAGGGTGGTTTCAATTTCGTTTTCAATGTACTTAGAAAACTCAATATTTTTTTTTGAGATTTTCTCATTTAGTTATTTCCACACTCAAATGTTGAGAGAGAAGAGTGATGTATATAATTTTATAGTTGTATTGTTAGAGCTCATATGCGGCAAACCATGTTTACATGCCCAATGCAAGTGAGGTAGTGGTAGAGTTAAGAGGAGTTATTATACCTGAATCTAATATGAGGTAGTGGCAGAGTTAAGAGTGGTTATTATACCTTAATATAATCTTCCAATATTAGAGAGGATTGGTTATTCGAAGGTTGGCCCTATCTGTTCATGGGTGGATAATATGAAATGGGATGACACCAACTCCAACCTATATCAAGTCGGAAGATATAAACTTAATCCATTCAATAGTTTGGGTGAATAACGGAATTCAAATTCAACGTTGATCATTTCTTCTCATACAAATGTATGTTTTCATAGCACTAATGATGGATTAAAATGTTATTGTCTCACTATTAGATGTTTTAGAGTTTTTTGTCGAAAACTAGTGAATTTTTTTGGGTCCAATATTCATTTTCATTGTTTAAACTAGGCTTTTGATTACATATCTGAATTCAACACTCTGAAAAACCCTTGAGGTACTCAGATTTCATAACTCAAACTTGTGATTCCAACAAATTTTGGGTAAATTTGATTGGAAAATATACTAGAAAACCATCCAAAACATCCAGTAGATAGGCTACATCATTTAGAAGCACTGCCACAAATTCAATGCCACAATATATAAATATATAGTATAATTTTTTTCAAGTTGTCTGAGTTCTCTAGAGAATACATTAGGCTTGATGTGTGGTTTGCGAAATCGCAACCCAGGGGCACCTAAATCGTCAAAATCACCCACGGATCACATCCGGCATGGGCCACACCAACCCTTAACATGGTTAGATTTTTTCCCACAGAGTTTCAAACCGGTGACGTTCACATCACATAATGACTTAACAATACACTCCATCATGGTCTATTCTATGCCTTCTGGGCACACACACACACACACACACTCACACACCCACACACACACACAGATATATATATATATATATATATATATATATATATATATATATATATATAATTCTTTTAAATATAAAATGGAGAGAAATTTATACACACACATCATAATAGATTTAATAAAAACTAATAATTAAACCAACCTAGATCCATCTTATCTCCGAATCTACCAAGTGCCAAGAAGGATCAAATCTCTTGAGGTGCAAACCTTTTTTAGAGTGAAAAGAGATTTGATCCCTCTCTACACTTGGTAAACCCAGAGTTAAAGATGGATTTAGGATGGTATATTTACCCAAGACATAATATTTAAAACAAAATAATATTAATAACAAAAAAATGATGCCAACCACACATAATTAAATAACATCATTTTACATCAACTTTATATAGATAATAATAGCATCTTAATAAATAAATATTTCAATGTCAACTTTGTATATATTATTTAAAAAATGAGCAAAAACTAAAAAACAATCTTATAGTCAAAACATTTGATTTAAAATGCCAAAATATCATTATGCCCATAGGCATGCTTTTTCAGAATAGCTCTTCCAGGGTTTTAATTTAATTATTAATAATTATTAGTTGGATGTTAGAGATTTAACCTCCATGGAATATATAGAAATATTTATAGTAGCATCCAAAGATCAAGAGTTAGGATTTATCTCCAAGTTAGTTATGTTATTTTAATTAATTTATCACAAATTAAGTAATTGATGTGTCATATTGGGCATGTGGTAATGATAAGCCATGATATTGTAATAAAATCTAATCTCCATTGAAAAATGGGAGTGAATCTCCATGCTTAAGAATATTGTTTAACTTATATATCGATTCTTTTTATAGTTAATAATAATAATAATAATTTAAAATAAGGTTATAATTTAGTTAATTTTTATGATTTTTTTTTAATTTGAGCAATGTGAGATGTATCATGGGATAAGTGTTTTGATGCTTGTCATGGATTGATGTTTATCAGAGTTTACCAACCATTTAATTTACATGGTCGTGCTAGTATATTATTATACCAACACAGATCCATCTTAACTCTGGATCTACCAAGGGCCAAGTGATAAAATCTCTCAAGATGTCAACCTCTTTTTTAGTGCAAAACTTGAGGAAAGATTTTCACCTCAAGATATTTGATTATTTTGGGCCTTTGGTAGCTCTTCAAGATCCAAAGTTATGATGAATGTATGCTACTTTTGAGCAAACACTAATAAAATGTTTTAACTATAAGAATTTTTTATTTTCTTTCATTTTATGTAATATATACATAATTGAAATTAAAATATTTTATCCACATTAAAATCTTAATACATGGTTCTATTAAAATGATACACACACATCCCGGATGCGGGTGAGGGCACGTCACAGATGGACGAGACACATGCCCAGCATGTGCCGCCCCGTGCCAGCGCTAAGGATTAATGGCTATACGACGTCAGATAATGAGGTTGGGAGGCCCAAGCTCCAGGTATTCAATGCCGAGCAGGGGGAAAAGATGGATGTACAGCAAGCAGTTAAGGCGGGCTCGCTTCGAGGTCCTGCAGCGACTCTTCAAAGGGAGGATAGCGTACTGCAATTTCATGAAAATGGTGAGCAAAGAATATTGCAGTCTCAGGAAGAATTGGATTGGGTGGATGATCCACCACCCTGCAGAGCAGTTACAGCATTCTGTGGCTGCCACTCAAAGGAATGTCTTGAGGGAGAAAGACAGGCTGATCAGAATAGGGACAAATTCGAAGCGAGACGTTCATTCTGGGCCTGGTCTGTGGCGGAGTCCAGCGAATTCAGGGGCCTGTGGCATCCTGAGCGAGGTCTGTGGCATAATTCACTTGGTGATTACTCCTCTGCCGCAATTCAGATACAGCTCTCCCTCTCCGCGCTACGCGGGTCTTCATCTCTTCGGCAGAGGTCTGGGAACAAGGCGAATGTGGTAGAGGCTCCATGGCCAAGATTCGAGAGCGACAGACGAGCAAGAGAGGTCCAAGGAGAGGATCAGCCTCACGACGCCCAGCAGAAGAGGAGCATCATCATTATTGTTGTTGCTATTGCCATCGGAGGGCGAAAGCAACACCAATACAGGTTGGACAGTTCTTGGAGGTTGGTAGTTCGAGCGAGGGAGAGTCAGGGCTTCCGGCCTTTGGCTCTGTCATCTTCACCTTGGGCGGTTCAAGGGAGAATGCGGGCATCAATGCCCATATCTCGGTGCTCTTCACCAAGGCCCCAGAAGGAAGTGAAGGAGGGAAGCAGCCAGAGAAGGTTGCGCTACCCCAAGAAGGCCAAGGGGAGGAGGGTCCAGCGCTGCAGTCTCCTATTGAAGCCAGCACCTCAGGAAGAGAAATCCAGCAATCTCCTCCTATCCCTCAGGAACAGGCACCCCCAATCGCTGCCAAGCCTCCAGTGGAGCTGTGGGATGGAATGCCGGAAGGTCAGGGCTAGTGCTATATCTACGAAGCAGAGCCCGAGGACTAATCCCCAGACGCAGCCTCAGGATCACTCTCTTTTCTCTCGGCACCGGGTTTATCCAATCGTTTCAGCGGGTATTTGCTTTCTGTTTACTACAGGGTCTACTACTGTTTATGTCCATATGCAGTTCTTCATTTTGTCTTGTAATGGTCTCTCTCTCATGGATTGGTCATGTAATAGTTTTTATCTCATTGGGAAACGTTTTGATGCAAGTTTGAAGGATGGAAGCCCCTGCGAGGGCCATGTGGTCACTGTCTAACTCCTTGCGGCTCTATGTCAGCCTACAGTCATGTTCTTTTGGTCTTTAGCGGCTCTATGTCAGCCTACAGTCACGATCTTTTGGTCTTTTGTGTCAGCATGTTTAGCGAGTCTGGTAGATGCCCCTGCGAGGGAATATTTCATGTCAAAACTTGCTATCCCAGGAGCCATAGTTGGCCCTGGTCTTGTCTCTCAGTTTGTACTGCTCATATGTAAATACCACTTAATATAATAGATAGTCTTTTACCGAGAAAAAAAAAAATGATACACACACACATATGTAATTAATACTATTAAAAATGTTTCATATCAAAAGGTGAAGGAATATATTAAAGGGAAAAGAGTTCTCTCTCTCTCTCTCTCTCTCTCTCTCTCTCTCTCTCTCTCTCTCTCTCTCTCTTTCGATATATATTTGATGTTAAAAAATTATACTCACCATTTATATTGAAATATTTGATTTATCACACTCAATAAACTTTTTTTTTGCTATTAATAATTTTTAAATATTATATATCTTTTTCTTGTGAATTATAGAAATTAGTATTCATAATCAAAATAGAGTTTACATAGAGTACATCACAATCATATCCAAAACCCCCCAACAATACAAAAGAAGCTAAAAAACCTGATCACATGTGCATTACAAATCCAATTTAGCAGAATTCAACATTGCAACAATTTCCAAAACTACAAACCATACAAGAATTGTATGCATGACAACTTCAACATCAATATAACCATAGTTCTAAGATAACTGCATCAAGAAGGAGAAATAATAAATCTTAATAGTGAAATAAAGGGAGAACCAACTAGTGAAAGATATGATGCTCACACCAGGCCTAGTTTCCATCTTTCACAATAGTCTCTTCAAAAGAAACTGAGTAAAACCTTTGTTCCATATGACCACCAAGATGTATACATAAGGCGCCCAAAAACATGAAGGGCCAAAGTTGCAATATCAAGAGGAGGAAATACCTAGTAATAATTTTAAACAACGAAGCACTATGCATATCTCCAGCATAAAATGACCGATTGCGCTCCTTGTGACTAATATGCTCCTCGCTAGCTAAAGGAAAACAAGTCCATAATTCATAGTACAAGAAAGCCAAGAAGAACTATTTTGAAAAGTGTGTATGAGACAATAACAACCAGAAAAGAACTATAAGCATTAAAACATAGAGTTTTCCACAAAAACAAGAGCAAGTATAATACTCCACATAGAAGCACTGAAACGGTATCATCAACAGAACAATGAGAACCATAACCATCCAACTCTTAAGCAGAAACAAAGTACTCCTAACAAAAGTCCCTCAGGATTTCACAGAAACAACAAAATTCTAATGTCACCGCTAAAATATCCATAAGAAGAGTAGCAAAGGACTAAAGGATGCATGCCAAAAATTTATAGCAAAACTTCATGAATTCCACCATCGCTAATTTTGATTAGAAGAAATTATATTAGGAGCCTTCCCACTATCAACCAAAGGATCGGTGAGGTCACCATGGGTAGAATTGCTTACCAAGAATCCTTCTACATGAGCCAAGCAAGAGTCTACATTATCCAAACAAAACCTTTGATTGTGAAGCATATGTTTGATATCATCCAATGACGAGAATATATTATAGTTATCCACTTGTTTATATTTAAAGATAAGGCGTAGTAGGGTAGCCATTTGCTAGTGTAAGGACATCAAATTCATAAAATGAAGCCTTCTTTTCCTAGATCTACCAGGGTCTAGAACCCATTTCATATCTTCCCCCACCAACTCAGAGTCTGAGTGATAAGGTTGGCCCCCTATCTCTTTATTTTCCAACTGTAAAATTTCCTTCCTAAATTTTAATAGAAGAAAATCAAAGAAGGTAGTGACGGAGTCATAGGAAAAAGGTCAGCTCCTTTTACTTCCTACATTGGCTCTGCCACCCCTCCTACTACACATTCTCTGCCTAGGAGGCATGATCCCAGCTACCAAGGAACACTGAGAAAAAGAACTAGAAGAAACTATGCCTATAAAGCCAAAAAAGGGATGAGATACAACACACTGAACACCTGACTTGAGAACTACTAAGTCATCACCCAAATGCTGCACCATAGGAGCGAATTCAAGGAAATTCTCAAGCTCCCCACAATTCAAAACATGACACAACCCAATCACAAATAATGAACATCCTTAATACCTAGACTTGATACAAAGGATCTATGATAATATCTAAAACCTTTAGCACTACCAACTAACAATAAATTGTGAATAATTTGAGCAAATTGAAATGGAACAGCTAAACTAGAACCTAGAACATAAGACCAAGACATTAGACCTCAGTGAAACAGAGCACAAAGAGGACAATTCAAAATAACCCAAATAATTATAGACTCTCTCAGAGATTGGGACCTTAACGAACATCATAATTGAGAATCTACCCTCGAAAAACTGAGTATGTAACGTAAAAGAACAAACTTTCCAAAACTAAAACCCCAACCAGCAAATGAGGAATGAATTCCTTGACAAGTTTAAAAAGATTTACCATAACAATAAGGCATAACCAATCACACACCAGTAGACATAACAATTTATTGTGCCTCTCCTGAAACCAGAAACTGGAACAAAATCTCACTAGCTGAAAATAGATAAAGGAAGATGAGGAACAACCCTTACCTCCCTTCACACATACCTCGTACAGCAACCTAACAAATATCATAACTGCCAATTTAAATCGACGGATCGTCATGTTATCCTTCACTCGCTCCACAGCCAACCTCTGTCACGTCATTACAAGGACAAGACCTCTGGGAGGATGGCACACTTTCCAAAGAGGCCAAGATATCCAAAATAACACCCCCATCGGGATATTAAATATTATATATCAACTCTATATTAATAATGGAATAAATTACATATACCCTCATAATGGAAAGTGAAAATATAAGAAATGTTTATATGTGTGTGTGTCGGGGGGTTCACGATCTTCGGAGATTAGTGGCTATTGTGTTCACAGAAATATTTGTACCGGATAGATCTAGTCGAAAAGATCACTTCATGTCAACTCAACCACAGAGCCTAACCTGAGAGTGTTGAGAAAAATTGAACTCGTCACCTCCCAATAACAAATATGCTCTAACTATAAAAACTCGACTAATTAAGCTAACCTAACTTTATATTTAAATTATATATCTTCCTATACTAAAAAACAAATTAAATTATTTTTACATTTAATTATATTATATCTATATAAAATTGATATAAAACTAAAATGAAAATAAAAATAATTTGTTTCTATTTAACATTAATTATTTTAATGAGTTATTTTTAACCTAATGTAAATATTAATTTATTATTTTTAAATATAATATTAAAAAACAACCTCTCCAACTAAAACGGTAAAACACCTCCTCAACACAATATTAAATCAGATGATGAAATCCATTTTCATAAAATCTTAATAAAAAACTATAACTTGTTCGATAAATGCACAATTACCATGGAAGGTGACTAAGCGTTAGTTGAAGCGTGAATATAGAGGTAACATCATTTCATGGGTTTGGGCAAAGCCAATTTTGCAAGAATGTATTTCTAAAAAGGTGCTTGCCATTATTACTTCTTCCTTTTCAGCTCAGTTGGGTTTTTTTAACTTTTCAGCTAAATTGGTATCTTTCTTTCCATTTGCCTGCACGTAAGTTGCAATATACATCAGCCATTTGCGTAAAGGTTTTCAAAGGTTTTCGCTCGAAGATATATAAGAATTTTATTTTATTAATGGAAATTTTTAATACTATTCAGTTGTTTTTCAGAAAAGGGTCAATTTTTGTGCTTTACCTATTTGATTTTTTAAAATCAAGAAATGGCAAAAATACACTCAGCTTAGCGATAAAATAGAATACTATTATTTATTATTAATTTTATTATAAAATAAAAAATTATATATTATTTTAATTTGTATTTGTATTTTTATGTGGTTTATGAATATTTGTACTATGTTTATATACTTAAAAGATCATTTTCTGCTAGCTTAATTATGGGACAAACTCCAATTTGTAACTTCTAAATAACAAAGTCACTTTAATAACAAGGATTTAACCAACTTGTAATTTTAATTTGTATTATGTTTGATATTCAAGAATAATATTATAATAATTATTATAATATAATTTTAAAGTTATACATTAAATTGGTGTATAAGATTTATTTATTTGTACTGAATATATTGGTCTTTGGATTATCTAAAAATTTAATTATAAAATAAATTGCTAATTTTGTAAATGGATTGTCCAATGACCCAAGTTTATTATCAAATTAACAATGACCACCTTATTGTACATAGCTATATAGTTATAGCTATAATCAACCTAGATCCATCCTAACCCCACATCATATCCAATGCCAAGAGGGATTAAATCTCTCGAGGTGCAAACCTATGAGAAAAGGTTTGCACCTCGAGATATTTGATCACTCTCGGTGCTTGATAGATATGGGGTTAACACGGATCTAGGTTGGTTTCACTCATGCACAGTCTCACAAAATTTGTTGAACATCTAATTATTTTCATCATTTTAATTATGTTAAATATTTCTAAGATTAATTTGGTCATTTTTATTTTAAATTTGCTAAGTTACCTTAGTTTGTTGAGATGATAGAGACAGTTAATAACTTGAAAAATGAAATACGATTTTTGAATGCAAAGTGACAATGTAGCAGTGTTGAATGATAGAAAATGTGAGTAATAAGAATGTAGTCAATTATAAATAGTCTTTATTGTGATTAATCTAAAATTATTTCCTTCTTATGTTCTTATTGTCACACCCGTTAGTTTTTCCATCTTTTCATATCGATCATATGAAAAGGGCAGTTGAAATTGTAGACCAATCAAATCTTTAATTTAAGTTGTTGTAGTAAACATCATACCTTGTCTCTCTTTCTCTCCAATATTAATAGAACTTTTCTCCAAAGTCAATCACTGTGACTTTCGGAGCGTTAAGCTCCACGTTTCAATGGCAGTTCTTTTCTATTACTTCATTTCAATGCAAAGTAGCTAACAATGGTTGTTTTCTATTACTTCATTTCAATGCAAAGTAGCTAACAATGTTGAATGATGGAAAATGTGAATAATAAGAAAGTAGTCAATTACAAGTAGTTTACAGTTTCAATAAGCAAAATTTTCAGGCGAGTGAACATTTAATTAAGATGAAAATTCAAGTATTTTATTTATGGTTGAATTACTATAACACAGAAATCAATGCACGTCACCAATAATTTTTTGTGTTTACACTGAAATCAATGCACAATATTAATCTAATTACTTTGAAATTAATGTACATCATACATCTAGTTACACCAAATCAAAAATCAACATTTACAATGAAACTAATGCATCTAGTGCAAACAATCCAAAAGGATTACAAACCAACATCTACATTGAAATCAAAGCATCTTCTGCAAACAATTAAATAAGATTAGAAATCAACATCTACACTAAAATCAATGCATCTAGTGCAATCAATCAAATAGGATTTGAAATCATCATCTACAGTGAAATCAATGCATATAGTGCAAGCAATCAAATATGATTAGAAATAAACAACTACAGAGAATCCATGCATCTAATGCAATAAATCAAATAGGATTAGGAATAAACATATACACTGAAATCAATGCATCTATTTTAGTGAAAAACCAAAATATACATGGCTTTCTAAATCCAACTTATTTTACCTTTAGTAAAAGCCTTACTTCTTCTTCATATATGGTTAACAATATTAAATATTACAAAATACTATATGATATATGTAGTTTTTTATGTATATCTATTTCTTGGTCCCTCTCTCTCCCCCTCCAATTATATGTCTATCTTCATCCCTCTCTCCTTCTCTCTCCCCTCCCTCTCTCCCCCATCTCTCTCTCTCATTATTTGGCTATGTCTCTCTCTCTCTCCATCATCTATATCTCTATCTCCTTCATTGTCTCTCTCTCACCCCTCCCAAACAAAAACACACTCTCTCTCCAAACCTATCTATCTTTCCCACCCTCCCTCTCTTTCCCTCTCTTCTTCCCTCTCTCCCCCTCCATCCATATCTCCTTGTTTTTCTCTCTTTCTCACCCCTTAATCATACACATTCACTCTCTCCATGTCTATATATATATATATATATATATATATATATATATATATATATATATATATATATATATATATAGATATATATATATATATATATATATGTTATGAAACCAGCTCAAGAAAAGATAGATCAATACCTTAGAATTCAGCCTCTTCAAGGGGGAAACCTCCTTTACATTACATAAATGAACAATTCTTTGATGATACAAATGACAAAACCTCCTTTCTATATATAGGAGTCTAAGGAGTCACATATAATCCAGCCGACCTAACAATAATAATATAAAGCCACAAAAATAACAATAGAGGGATTCTATGGGGCACAGAAATAACAACATGGGGGTAATAGGGGCACAACAATATAAATAAGGGGTATAACTACAATAGTAATGGGGTAATCACTAGTATTATAGGGACCCAACATGCCCCTCTCCTTCAAAAAGTGTTTTCCTCAACGCTTGAGTAGTTCTGGATACTTCTGCATAAAATTCTCATCCTCCCATGTGGAATCTTCAGCGAATAAGTTCTTCCACTTGATAAGATACTCTGAAATTGATCGATTTCGTAGCTGTCGAGTTCTTGTTTCTGTGACTGCTTCCGGTTCCAATATAATTTTTCCTTCCTCATCAAGTTCTGGCAATATTGTTTGAACTGGGAGCTTGTCGCCTATAACCTTCTTTAAACATGAAACATGGAAAACTGGGTGCAATCGAGAAGCTGCAGGAAGCTCCAATTTGTATGCCATAGTACCAATCTTTTGCAACACCTTGTACGGACCATAATACTTTGGTGATAATTTATTATCCTTCTTAGCTTGCTTTAGGGACATTTGCTTATATGGTTGTAGCCGTAGGAATACCCAATCACCTACATCAAAACTTCTTTCACTGCGATGTTGATCTGCCTGTTGTTTCATTCTATTTTGTGCCAACACGAGGTTATCCTTTAAGAGTTGGAGGACTTGTTGTTGATGTTCGATGTGATGTTCCACTGCCTGAACCTTAGAATTTTCTCTTAAATATGATGTGATGGATGGTGGTTGATACCCATAAAGTGCCATAAATGGGGTCATTTTTGTTGCTGTATGGAAGGAAGTGTTATACCACCATTCAGCCAGAGGCAACCATTTGACCCATTGTGTCTGTTTATCAGATACAAAGCAACGAAGATATCCTTCCAAACATTTGTTTACTATCTCAGTTTTCCCATCAGATTGAGGATGATAAGATGAGCTATGAGCTAACTGAGTACCAAGACAAGAAAATAATTATGTCCAAAATTTTCCAGTGAAAATGGGATCTCTGTCACTTACAATAATCTTTGGTTTCCATGTAGCTTTTGAATTGTTTCCATAAATGCAGTAGAAACTGTACTGGCTTTAAATGGATGTGATAATGCACAAAAGTGTGCATACTTGGTAAGTCTGTCAACTACCACCATGATGACACTCTTTCCCTCAGACTTGGGTAAACCTGTGATAAAATCCATTGAAACCTCCTCCCAACGTTGGCTTGGAATGGATAAAGGTTGTAATAGACCCGGTGTCTTAATTGTTTCAACTTTATTTTGTTGGCAAACCAAACATTCCGCCACAAACTTTTGAATATCTGATTTAAGGCCATCCCAAAAAATTCCTTCTTAACCCTGTGGTAAGTTTTTAAAAATCCTGAGTGCCCTCCTAAGGGAGAAGTGTGCAATTCCATAAGAATCTTTTGTTTTAGCTGGGAATTCTTACAGAGGTATAAGCGATCTTTGTACCATAACGAATCATTTTGCCAGCTAAATGTATCAGACGTACTGGAATCTTGTTGTAGCTTTCGAATAAGTGCCCACACTTCTTCATCATTCTTCCATTCCTCCCTTGCTTCGTTTATCCAATCTGGTTGGATAATAGAAATGGCACACAACAATGCTTCCACATCCTCATCCTTTCTTGAGAGTGCATCTGCCACCACATTTTGCTTCCCTTTTTTGTAGATGATTTCAAAGTCATAACCCAACATCTTTGTGACCCACTTTTGTTGCTCTTCAGAGGATAATCTTTGTTCTAAAAAGTATTTAAGGCTATCATGATCCGTTTTTACCTTGAAGTGTCTTCCCATTAGGTAGGGTCGCCATTTCTTAAGTGCATGGAGTATTGCCAACATTTCCTTCTCATAAATAGCTTTGCTTAAAAACTTTCCCTTGATTGGACGACTTTCAAAAGCAATGGGTCTTTCATCTTGCATTAGAACAGCACCAATTCCATTTCCTGAAGCATCACATTCCACAATAAAGGTTTTTGTGAAGTCCGGTGTAGCTAAGACCGGTGCTTGGCACATTGCCTCTTTAAGATGTTCAAAGGCCTTTGTTGCTTCCGGAGTCCATGAAAATGCATCTTTCTTCAATAATGTTGTTAGAGGTGCTGCTATTCTCCCATAATTCTTAACAAACTTGCGATAATACCCTGTCAACCCAAGAAATCCTCGCAGATGCTTTATGGATGTGGGGATTTTCCATTCCTTAATGGCTTTAATTTTGCTAGGGTCTACCTTAACTCCTTCATGAGATACAATATGACCCAAATATTCCACCTCCTGGACTCCAAAGAAACATTTGGATCTTTTTGCATATAATTGTTTCTCCTCCAATAGTTGTAGCACCCTGTCAACATGTTCAACATGATCCTTCCAAGACTTGCTGTAGATTAGTATATCATCAAAAAATACTAACACAAATTTTCTAAGGAATGGTTTGAAAATTGAATTCATCAAACCTTGAAATGTTGAAGGTGCATTGGTAAGGCCAAAAGGCATGACCAAAAATTCATAATGACCCTCATGAGTTCTAAATGCCGTTTTCGGAATGTCTTCAATCTTCATTCTGATTTGATGATATCCCGAACGAAGATCCAACTTGGTGAAGTAAATTGATCCATGCAATTCATCCAGTAATTCATCAATGACAGGAATGGGGAACTTATCTTTAATAGTGAGCTTGTTGAGCTCCCTATAATCTGGACACATGCGCCATGATCCATCCTTCTTGTGCACCAATACTACTGGAGCAGAGAAAGAACTTTGACTTGGTTGAATTATACCAGCCTCTAGCATTTCTGCAACCATACGTTCAATTTCACTTTTTTGGACATAGGGATATCTGTACGGCCTGATGTTTGGAGGAACACTTCCTGGAATCAGATGAATAGCATGATCATGATCACGCATAGGTGGGAGACCTTTGGGAGTCTCAAATACCTTGGAATGATTGTCCAGGACTTTTTGGAGATCTGGAGAAATAGATGATTCCGATGTGGAAACATCTAGCGAACATAATTGTGCAATTACACCTCTTTGCTCCTTTTTTAGAAGCTTTGTCATACCATTAGAGCTGATTATCTTTCCTGGTTTCCCTGCAATACCCCTTAATTCAACTTCCTTTCCTTCCGTAGAAAATTTGATGAAAAGTTCTTGAAAATTAAAAGCTATTGTACCCAAGGATTGTAGCCATTGGACTCCTAGTACAACATCAGCACCTCCCATTGGAATGGAAAGCATTGGGCTAGTCAATACATATTCTCCCATGGATAGCTTGATATTATGGCACTTTCCAGAGCAATTTATTGTTCCTCCATTTGCAATCATCACTTGACACTCTGGTGCTGGATATAGGAAGCAATTCAATTCTTTTGCTACCTTACAATGAATAAAATTGTGGGTGCTTCCTGAATCAATCAACACTATTACCTTTTTCTTCTTGATTTGTCCTTCTATCTTGATGGTTTGAGGAGTGGTAATTCCCGCCAATGCATTACAAGATATGGTCGGATTTATTTGTTCTTCATCTAGGCTTTGTTCCTGGAGTATATCTTCTTCTTTTGACCTTTCTTGCTCCTTTTCTTCTTCCTCTTCACAATCTATGTAGAATAATTTCTTCTCAGCACACTTATGACCTTTAGTGTATTTGCTATCACAACTGTAACAAAGCCCTTTTGCTCTTTTTTCTTCCAATTGTTGTGGTGTCAACCTTATAGGTTGTGGAAGACTAGGGGCAACAACACTTCCATCTTTATAGTTGTGAGTGGTATGCTTCCTGGTTGCCATAATTTTGCTTTCCATTTTTCTTGCTAACCTGAATGCCTTCTCTAATGAATCAGGTTCCCAAAGGCAAACATCATGTTGGATATTATCCTTTAAAGACCCTATGAACACATCAATCCTATGCTCCTCTGGAATATCTTTTACCCTTATGTTCAATTTTTGGAACTCCTCAATGTGCTCCATTACTGAACCCTTTTGTTTGAGACTTATCAATTGGCTAAAAAAAGTGTTGCTTTTTGTATCTTCATAATGTGCTATCAATTCTTCCGTAAAAATTTCCCAAGTGATAAATTTTTTACGAGAGCAAAGCCATTGATACCATACAAACTGATTTGG
Organism: Pinus tabuliformis; assembly: GCA_031772625.1. Classification (NCBI taxonomy): domain Eukaryota; kingdom Viridiplantae; phylum Streptophyta; class Pinopsida; order Pinales; family Pinaceae; genus Pinus; species Pinus tabuliformis. The sequence continues at coordinate 374,274,007 of CM062815.1, read as the reverse complement.
TTCCAAATATACAGTTTCCATACGTACCTTTTGTGTGTTTTGCACATTATTGAGATCGAAGAATTGCTCCATCTGTAATATCCATGTGGCGGGATCCTTGCCATCAAACTTCCTCATATCGATTTTTGGAATATGGTGGGTCTTCGATCCAACATTAGCATCTATGGAATCATGATTAACATTACTTTTGTTCACATCATGAGTTTCCTTTACAACCTTTTCACCATTAGTAAGTATTTCTTGTAGAAAATTTGTCAAATCTGTCTTCAAATCTGCCATGTCTATCTTCAAATATGTCCTCAAATCTGTCTTCAAATCATCCATCTTAGCTTCCATGCCCTTTATCTTAGATTCCACGCCATTTATCTTATATTCCACGCCATTTATCTTAGATTCCACGCCACTTATCTTAGCTTCTGTTAGCTTTTGTGAGCGTGACATTTGTTGCACTTGTTCTTGTAATTTTGATATATCATGTAGCATTTCTTCCTCTTCTTCATGAGTCATGCTAGAGCTTTCAGGTTCCTTACTAGGTGTTTGCATTTTCTTTCCTCGGGGCATCAGTTACCGATAATAATGCTTTACTATGCCCTTTGAATTCTGTTAAACCAAGCTTACACAAAAATTTAAAAAAAAACTACACACCTTTTTCACTTTATAGAAGCCTGATATTGAATCTGATGTATCTCTGTAATTTCAGATCATCCAATTCTGAAATTGCAGCCTATAGTAGCCTTCTGCGTCCTTTTTTCAATGCCACAAGTCTGACCCAAATTGGATTCTCCAAGGAAGAGTTATGTGAAATCTCCCACAGTGACTTGCTTTTAGACTAGTTCAGTAGAGCGAACTTGTACGACGTGCCACGAGTCACTGTTTCAACCTTTGAATCTGAAACACACATAAAAGAAACTACAGTCAGTCCTCTTTCTGTACCTTCTTACGAAATTTCAATCCGATCCCCAGAGAGAAAGTTATGACGATTTTCCCCAAGTCACCTGTTTTGAATGTAATTCAGGAGTCTGCAAAAAGACCAACTTCCTCAGATCATATCTCCGTAAATATAGTGCGAAAAGCTCTGAAATTAGGACCCAAGGTTCAGCGCGATTTCTTCTCAAATGGGTTTTTTTTGCGACTTCTGAAACATCACAGAAAAAAATTTATAGCGAAAATTCCACGATGACCTGTTTGGAGCAGCGAAACCCTAGAATCCAAAGCTCTGATACCAAATGTTATGAAACCAGCTCAAGAAAAAATAGAAAAGATAGATCAACGCCTTAGAATTCAGCCTCTTCGAGGGGGAAACCTCCTTTACATTACATAAATGAACAATTCTTTGATGATATAAATGACAAAACCTCCTTTCTATATATAGGAGTCTAAGGAGTCACATATAATCCAGCCGACCTAACAATAATAATATAAAGCCACAAAAATAACAATAGAGGGATTCTATGGGGCACAGAAATAACAACATGGGGGTAATAGGGGCACAACAATATAAATAAGGGGTATAACTACAATAGTAATGGGGTAATCACTAGTATTATAGGGACCCAACAATATATCTCCCTCTCTCTCCCTCTCCTTCTCTCTCTCTTCCTCATCTCCCTCTCTCTCTCTTCCACTTTCCTCTCTCTCTTTTCTCCCACTCTCATGTCTCTCTCACTCTCTCTCCATCTCTCCCCTGTCACTCCCCCTCTCTCTCTCCACCTTTCTCTCTCTATGTCTTTCTTCTTACCTCCCTCTCTCCCCTCTCCTAACTCCATCTCTCTCTCAAGTCCTCTCTCTTCCTTCCTCTCTCTTCTGCCCTCCAACTCTTTCACTATCACCCTCCCTCTCTCCCCCCTCCATCTTTGTGTCTCCCTCTCTCTCTCCTCTCCTTTTCTCTCTTCCCTCCTCTCCTCTCTCCCTCACTCTCTCTCCATCTATCCATCTTTATCTAACTACGTCTTCATTTATATCTCTCTCCATATGATCGAGAAATGCCACTCTGTGTAATCATTAATATATGTAAGGTATAATATAATAATACTTATAATGGAGATGACAATTATTATAATATACTGGAATAATAATAATCAATATTGTTGATTATTATACAAATACTAATATATAAATAAATAACCTAGTAAAGAAACAATAGTATGATAACATTGCATTATAGACATACCAATTTCTTCTGATGAAATTGGTAGCTCAGTGACTTACATTTTACATTACATTATATTACATTTTGCATTTTGCATTACATTTTACATTTTACTTTACATTACATTTTAAATTTAATATGTTTTAATTTGAATATTAAATAAAACATATGAAGCCGACATTTTTTTTGCTATATATATTTTTCTCAACATTTAAAAAATATTGACATACTTACCTACTTACATTTTGTCTACACATCTCCCCTATATTGTGAGGGGAGACACTGACATACTTACTTACATTATGCCTACACATCTCCCCTATACTGTGAGGGGAGACATTCACATACTTACTTACATTACGCCTACACATCTCCCCTATACAAGGTTGTAGAATGCCTCTCGACACAAAATAATTAAATTAAGAATAACCACCTTATACTATATAGCTATAACGATATAATTATCTAGTAGGAGCGATGCCGAGTGGTGCAGCTGGCTGAAAGCAACCAACTAGGTCGCCATTACCAGATCTTCCACATGTAACCTGCCTATATGCTCTCAAGTATGCGAGCCAAGGCATGACAAGCTTTTGCTTATGTCGCCACGTTCTTTTTCATCCCGGTAGATCTATGCATGTATTATGCTCGACGTGCTTCTCCAAAGCCTCTTGCCAGCAACTGACCCTGTTCCATGCATCCCACTCACTTTCACGCACTCTCCTTTCCTCTCCTGGGCCAAAGAGACCTTCATTTTCTGACTTTGTGGTTGGAAGATAAGTTTTGCCAGCTTCTTGTTTCTCATGCGCAGGGTCGACTGACCATCTTTCCTTTCTTTATCACTCTTTCCCGGGGATGACGCTCTGGTTTTGGCTCGGCTGGAGGCTCTTAGTCGCTTCCCCCTCGGCTCGCGCTCGGTAAGAGGTCAGTTTCACAGTTACTCAATATTATTTTTGTTTTTACATGCTTTCTCAGTTTGACTCTGGCTCTTTCAAAGTTATTTAAAGTTACAGGGAAGTAGCTCTTCGAAGAGTATTCTTCTAGTTTTTCAGTAATCATGTGTGCTGATTGAGCCGGTTAGTCTTGTGTAAAGAAAGGTTCTGCTTTTAGAATGGCCATTACTAGTCCCTCAGTGCAAAATCAGTCCTATTAGCAAGCTTAAATCTCTGTACAGATTTTGTTTAGGTTCCAGCATGTTCTGGCTAATATTACATAAATTGAAGAATTCTATAGTCTTTTACAAGCCCTGCACAGACTTTCGAGTCAAATTAGGACACTGGTGGTGCATTTTTGAAGTCTATTGTTGTTGCATTGTTTGCCAAGACACTTCTTCCAGTTAATTCTCCCTGAAGAAATATTGGATAGAGTCTGCAACAGCGATTGCTTCTGACCTGGCTCATGTCCCCCTCTCCCTCCATGCTGCCCTCCTGGCTTACAGGACTAAAAAACCGCTTTCCGGTGACCGGGTTTTGAGGACTCAAATCTGGTCTTCCACGAGGCACTGGAGTTGTACCTTGGACATGGGTTTTCACACCTGCAGGAGTTAAGATTTAGCTTAAATCCTCCTTCAATAGTTCATCCTTTGTCAGAGGAATCATTAAATCTATCTCCAGGCATCACCTCTTCCGGGTCTTATTCTCAGCGCCTGTCCAGTTGATCATTTATTCCCCGTACCTTTTCCCGATTCGGCAATCTACTTTCTCAGCTATGCTAGCTTTTTCTAAATCCGTGCCTCCCCTTTTGCAAGAAATTCCTTCCAGAGTCTTCTGATTGCCAGGTATTTTGTCAGAACGGGTCTCATTCCTCTTAATTGTCTACACCTCATCCAGGCTTTTCTCTCAGATCCGGACGTCTGTGTATTTATTTCTAGGCCATCTGCCCCGATTTGGATATCTTCCTAGGATCCCTTCCCTCCCTACATAGCTTGGCGGTTATTTTGATCGCGCATGGAGGGTGGGTCCGACGCATCAGCCACGGAGGCCATGGTCTGGGCTACTATCCTGGCCGAAAAGGAGTGGGGTGGCGCCACATCAGCCAAAGACTGGCAAGCTACCTTGGACGATGTGGTTATTAAACCATCATTGTATGATGCTGACAGGGATACAGTTCGATCTCAACAAACTCTGCTGGAACATGCCGGCCACTACAACAAGGCCCGAAAACCAGTTAAGACCACTCCGCCGCCAGCTGCTATCAAATTGGACAGCGTTCACCTGACTGAACGCATAGAGAGCCTCCAGGATTTAGCATTAGTTGGCCGATGGCAATTCTCTGATATGGATGATGCCACTATGCGAAAATGGCTCGAGACACAATGGAAGTCGTTAATTGGATACCTCCCCATTATCTCTCAGCTCATGAAAGAGTGGTATTGTTTCCACTTTTTAAACGTTGGGGACGCAGAAACAATCCTGTCCCGGCCCTGGGTTCATAAGAGGAGTTTTCTCAGCCTCCACAGATGGTATATAGGGTACAATCCATTGAAAAACACCCCCTCGAACAACTTGATCTAGGTAAAGCTCCCAAACCTCCCCCTGGAGATGTGGTTGAAAGAAACCCTTACAGATATAGGTAACTCCATCGGCAGATTTGTCTACGTTGATCCATGGTGTCTTGGGGAGAGAGATAAATGCATCGCGTGGATTCTCATTGAAAAGGTCTACAGGGGTGGCTTCCCCGACCACATAGAAATCGCATGGAGGGATCTCAAAATAAAACAGCGTCTTGACTTTTGGGGCATTCCTTTCAGGTGTTCTGCCTGTCATAGGACAAGTCATCTCATCAAATCCTGCCCTAGACGCCCGAAGTTTAAAAGCAGGGTGCTTCATGAAAAATCCCGAGTGGTTCCTTCGATGTCCTCTGAAAAGGAGAAGCCATCTCCTTCGGATAGTGTTAGACAGGCAGCTCCGGTCGACGCCCATGTATAAAAAAACCTGGCAAACAGAATCAACCTGTCTCCTCGGTATTTCTCACAACATCTCTCTCTGGATCCCCACTCCAGACCTGAATGCTCATCTTTGAAAGGTATTGGCGTGGAACATGATACACAATCCTTCCAGTGTTCGCCCCCCCCCCACCCGATTCCGCCCGATGAAAGAGCTATTCCTCCTCCCCCCCCGATTTCCAAGCCCTGGGACTTTTCAGTAGGCTCCCATTCCATCCTCATCTCATCATCCTCGCCTACGCCCGAAAAGGTCCATTTTCCACCCTCGAAAGGCAAAGAACCGATGATTTCCGCCACCCCCTTAAACTCCCCCGTCTCATCCCCTACTAATCATTTTGACAGTGACCTAGATCTGCTCCTAAGCAAGAAATCTCTTGAGCTGGATCCATTAACCATCCACAAGCCCCGTAAGCCTTCGCCTATTCTCATCAGCCCGAACTCTGCTAAAAATATTACAGTTAGGAAAAAACACAACGGAGGAAGTAGACATTTTCGGGGAAGAACTAAGGATGCAGACAGTGGAGTGAGGAGCCTGTCCCTCATGGATGTGCCCATCATAGACATGTCAGAGTATCAACCTCTTAGAGCACGCACGGCTGAAAAGTCCCCCAAATGACCTTCATCATATCCATGAATATCCGAGGCCTGGGAGTAGACCTCAAATTTTTGGCGCTTAAAGACCTCTTCACCTCTGCCAAGCCAAAGATCATTCTTGTACAAGAAACCATGCACAGCAAACAGATGACCATCTCCTACTTCAGCAAAATGTTTCCCTCGTGGCATATGGTAGCCTCGGAAGCAAAGGGTCTCTCGGGAGGTCTGGCGGTATTGTGGGATCCTTACTGGATCAGAGCCAAAGCCTTCAAATGTTTTGCGGGCATCCTTGTATCTGCTTTCATTAGAGGATATAGCTTCCCCATTAATATATTAAATATCTATGCACCTTACAAGAACAGGACCCTCTTCTGGGATAATTTTTTTGGCTCAGAAATTTTTGATATCGACTCATTAATGATTGCAGGTGATTTAAATATTACTCTTAGCTCAGAGGAACGTTGGGGAAATTGCAGAAAGCGTGATCCGCTCGCTGACCGAATTAAGTTTGAACTCCTGCACAGGAATCTTGTAGATGTTTCCCCATCCAGATTGATGCCCACGTGGGACAATGGAAGACTTGCAGAGGCCTACATTGCAAAAAGAATAGACCGTTTTCTTGTGCATGCCAGCATAATCGACAAAATGGGAATGCCTTTCTCAACCATTGAGAATGTTTACATCTCCGACCACAGGCCTATTTCCCTCAGCTGGAAGGAAAAGGGGTTTAGGACTGGCTACCCATTCAAATTCAACAGAATATGCTTAGAAGACCCTGCCTTCAATGATTTAATAACAAAGACATGGACAGATTTATCTGCAAACAGCTCTTTTCCCCCCTTTCTGACATTTCGAGACAAACTGTCCCAAATTAGGAAAGTGGTAAAGAACTGGCAATACAAAAAAAGACTGGCTGACAGAAAGGCTCTTCAAGAAGTGCAAAAGGACCTGGACCGAATCTCAAATTTTTTGAAGACCAACTCGCTCCCTTTCAGTTTGAGATGTCGCCTCAATGAACTTGAAAAAAAGAAACAATTTTTACTAAAGCAGGAAGAATCAACTTGGCGGTTAAAAAGCAGGGCAATATGGCTCAAGGAAGGGGACCAGAACTCCAAATTCTTCCATAAGTATGCAAATGCCAGAAGGGAGAGAAACTCCATATGGAAGATCAGTGACGGTCAGGGAGGCTTTCTCTTCTCACAACAAGAAATCACAAATGAAGTTGTGAGACATTTTAAAAATCAATTCAAAAGAAAGGAAAATTGCAGCTTTCAGGATATCCTATGGGGTATTGACCTGGCCCCCCAGATGTTTGACGACGCAAAAAATGAAAGTCTATTCCAGCCCATTTCAGAGGAGGAGCTTCTTGGAGTAATGAAGGCCTTTAAGAAGGATAAATGTCTTGGCCCGGATGGCTGGACTATTGATTTCTTCATTCACTTCTTTGACATCATTAAATTAGATCTGTTGAGAATGGTCGAAGCAGCAAGAATCTCTGGCAGCATTCATCAGATTATTTCCTCCATGCAGATAGCTCTTATCCCAAAGAATTTGGAAGCAGTCACCTTTAATGATTTCAGGCCAATCTCTTTATGCAACATATCCTTCAAGATCATCATGAAAATCATTGCTGAAAGATTGAAAGTGACCTTAGCCAGCTTCTTAACAAAGGATCAGCATGCTTTCTTAAAGGGGAGGAATATACTGGACACTGTGGCAAACACTCAAGAAGGCCTGTTCTCCATGGTCTCCAATAAAACAGAAGCTGCCATTCTGAAAATTGACTTACAAAAAGCTTTCGACTGTTTAGACTGGGGATTCATCAGATGTTTGCTTGCTAAAATTGGCCTAAAATCAAATGCCATCAACTGGATCATGGCATGTATCGAGAATGTGAACTATTCAATCATCATCAATGGAATTCCCTCCCCTTTCTTCATAGCAAAAAGAGGGCTGCGCCAAGGGTGCCCTCTCTCTCCGCTGTTGTTCATCCTAGCAATGAACTCTTTGAGCCTCCATATCAATAAGGCAGTCTCTAAGAACAGATGCAGGGCCGTGAAGATTTGCAGGAACAACTTCATCTCGCACAATTTGTTTGTCGATGATGTGCTCATTTTTGCAATGTTGTGCAGATTATCATGGATATGTCTAAACGATATATTAAATAAGTTTCAAAGCGCCACTGGTTTACAGATAAACAAGTCTAAGTCCACTCTCTACCACAACGATGCCAACATGGAAACAGTGGAATGGATATCTTTGTTGTTTGGAGTAGAAGCGAGATCACTCAAGGACGGTATTAAATACCTGGGTTTTCGGCTAAAGGCAAAGGGCTACACTAAGGACGATTGGCAATGGCTTATTGATAGATACTACAAAAAGATCTCCGCCTGGGAATATAAATATTTATCCCTGGCTGGCAGAATCATTTTATCCCAAGCCATTCTATCTCAACTTGCAGTATTTTGGGCCCACATCTTCTTTCTCCTGGCCAGCATCATACAGAAAATGAACAAGTTGACCGCAAACTTCATATGGGGAGGTAGATCGGTAAAAGGAAAATATCATCTCACCAGCATGAAGAAAATCTCTCGGCCAAAATCCTCAGGTGGCTGGGGCTTGCTTGACTTGAGGGCCTTCAGGAAAGCACTTCTATGCAGGTCGCTATGGAGGGGAATTTTTAAGAGAGGGCCCTGGAGCACTACCATTAACTTAAAATATATGAGAGGCAAGAGTATGGAATATTGGTTTCGCCTAGGAAGGATTGGAGCCAGGAATGGTTCTGCGATATGGCTCAGCCTCCGCAAGATCGAGCAATACTTCCTATCGAATCTGAGATGGTCCCTACAATCTGGCAGCAATATCTTCATTGGTCTTGACCCCATCATGAGCGGGCATGAGAATATCTCCATTCCCGAAAACATCCTTTTTTTCCTACACAGCAAAGGCTTTTTTACATGGGACAAGCTTATTTCAGGATGGCAAGGCCCCCTCCCTTCATGGAAATCGACCATGGATCTAGGTTTATCGGGGCATATGGCAAATCAGTGGAACACTGTCACAAATGTATTGAGAAGTTGTGGTTTTTACAGGTCTAATCTGCATGATTATCTCATCTGGAATGTGCCTTCTGCTGACATATAGGTTCGCGTCAAGGACATATATACTGACCTGCTAGGTTTATTGCCCACGATTTCTTGCCCCATCTTCCCCACAGTTTTTTGGAAAACAGGTTGCTCTCCTAAATTAATTTACTTCTCGTGGCTGGTGTTTAACAACAAAAATCTGTCCTGGGAGAATTTAAAAAAGAGACAGTGGCATGGGCTGAGCAGATGCCACATGTGCCATTCAGAAGAAGAAACAAACTATCATATGTTTTTCCAATGTAAATCCATTCAGCAAATATGGCGTGAACTGGCAGCATTGTATGGTTTCCCCCTAGTCAATCATGTTTCTACTTTCGCAGCTTTTGAATGGTGGAGTGGACAGAGAGAGATATGGCGCCCCTTCATTATTATTGTCCTATGGTGTGCATGGAAGTGGAGGAACAGAATTATCTTCAATAATGTAAAAGAGCCTCTCATTGATATTTCACAACGCATTATTTCCATCTATGACACAGTTCCGAAAAAGCTTCCCAAATCGACAGCATCAATCCGAAATGGACACGAAGTTTCTCAAGTGGTCTCTCAAGCCTGCTTCCCAAAGGCTTTTTTTGATGGCACTGCCCAGCGGAACTCATGTGGCTGCGAGGTTCTCATTCTTATGGACGAGAGTCTTCATTACAGTCTTTCTTGGAATGCAGGAAATGGCACCAACAGCTTGGCTGAGGCAAAGGCCCTTGCTGGTCTCCTTGCCTTATGTCTTTTTCTTGATATAAATGCCATTTCTATTTTTGGAGACTCAAAAATCATGGTCGATCATGTAAATGGTAGAAGCCAAATCAGGTGTCCCCACCTATCTGTTTGGATGGACAGGATCATGTTATATTGGGGCCTTTTGCGAGACTGCTCCATCCAGCACATCTACAGGGCTCAGAACTGGCGTGCCGACAATCTGTCAAAGGATGGTCTCCATCTTGTCCCAGGCTCCTGGTCCCTTGAGGTAAGGTCTGGAGGGGAATCCTTCTTCATCCAGGACTTCTCTCTCCCAGGCTTTTGATCCACTGATCCAGTTTTTCATCCTTTTTGGCTTCTCATCGCTTTTGTTCGGCTTACATGTGTCATATTGGCATAAGGGGCCTCTCCTTCATGTATCTGTTTTGTTTTCTGCATTGTATCTGTTGTATATGCTTATGTATCTTCTCATCTACATGTTCCTGATTATGTAGCTCGTATCTGTTGTATCTGCTTTGAATCTGCTCATCTACAGGGTATAGCTCTCCTTCAAGTATCTGTATACATGTATTATTTGCTTCCTTCTTCGAGGATCCTCTCCCTCGAGCTATTTCCTCATATGAATTATGTAACAATCTGCTCTGCTATATTTTCTCAATATAATACAATATTGCTTTTTCTTTATGAAAAAACGATATAATTATCTAGTAATCCAAAGTTGAAACTAAATTAAGGATGGGTGAATATTTAAATTTCACCTATAAATATATGGTAGTCTAAATATTTTAAATTATAACATAACTACAATTAAATTAAGAGTTGTAACAACATCAACCCACTCAAGGCCTTTTTGAGGCAACAAGTGTCTAGACGTGATCTCCAAGGTCACTTTATAGAGATGGGGTTGTCAAAGTTCATATTCCGGCATCAACCTTGAGACTCCTTTATGAGATCACCATCGTCCTTTTCTCTCCAAGAGCTTTCCAACAATATAAATTTTATCAAAATTCAAGCTCTAGACTCAAAGATATGCCCATTTGAAAATATGTACTCCCAAGCATTATGTCAACATCCATGCCATTTCCACATGGCCATCCTTTTCTCCTATGTCCCCATCATACAATGCCACATCATCTATATGTGGTACACACATGGTAGTCCCTACCCACACGTTAACATTTCCTAGGGCCACCTCCTCAATGGAATATGTTAGCTTGCCACTCTTATTAAGATTTGTGTCTTCCAAGAATCCCTTGTTATAGAATTTTTCTATATCTCTAAAATTATAGATTCTTCCAGGAATCTAAAAACCTTTGAATCCATCTAGGTCCTGTAAAACACTTCACCTACCAAGACAACATTTGGATTGAAGAAAACTTGAAAATTATCTAGTGACCAAAAAGTTAGATTTTTGGAATTTTGGATTCAAAACATCCACTTTGTTTGCCACAATACCTAGTGTGTCATCTGGCCTCCACCTTAGAAACACCCCAACACTCCTTTTTCCTTACGAACAACACCACATAAAACTAAGTCCACGTAGTAAAACCTCTGCTTAATCAATTATCTAAGTTTTTAAAATCCTTTGACTTTATCCTAATATAAAAAAAAGTGCTCATTTTCTGATATTTTGTATTTTTGGACCTCCGTATTCCACATCACCTACCACAAAAGGTGACGCATTGACTGCCACATCGAATTATCCTTACCAATTTCGCCATATCACCACACCATGTTGGCATGCCACATCACCTAGAACCTACTCTTCATTCCACATCATTATTTCACACCAGCGCTTACTTACCTATAGGGTCTGAACTTGCTCATGTGGCCTACTGCACTGACACCTAGATCAAAGTTTTCCATTAAGACTAATTTACACAAAATTTAGGATGTTTGGATACTTATATCTTCAAATATTATGAATCCCTGGTCCCATCACTTGATAGACATTACATGATGACTCAAATACATTAATGAAGGTCGAAAATAGTTACATTTTCCAACACCACCCCCCCCCCTGCGACCTCTCTCTGCCTGCTTCTCCCACTCTCTGTTTCTCTCTTTTTCCCTCTCTCTCTCCCCCCTCCATCCATATGATTGAGAATTCTCACTCTATGTAATCAATAATATATGTAAGGTCTAATATAATAATACTTATAGTAGAGATTATTATTATTATTATATATTGGAATTAATAATCAATATTATTGATTATTATATCAATAATAATATATAATGAAATAACTTATTAAAGAAATAATAATATGTTAACTTTACATTATAGACAAACCAATTTGTTCTAATCAAGCTCTATGTCTTACATTTTACATTTTAAATTTATATATGTTTTTATTTGAATATTAATTAAAACATAGGAAGATGACATTTGTTATTATTTTTTTTATGTATATTTTTTTCAACATTTAAAAATATTGACATACTTACGTTATGTCTATAGTAATCCCCTATACTGAGTTGCACAACACCTCTCCACATAATATATATATATATATATATATACAAAGGCATCGAAATATTTTATTTATGACTCAAATTCAATTTTTTTAATATTATTAATATTTTTTAAATGTCAAATATTAATTTTTTACTAAGAAGCGAATGGATTATGCAACTACCTCTTATTATTCTTAGTAGAATATATGTGTGTGTGTGTGTGTGTGTGTATTCTCTCTTTATATATAAAGTTGATATTGAAATAAATTAGTTAACAAGAATATTCATTTGTTCAATTGAGGCTTATGTGATCCATATCAAGTTTTATGAGAAGATTTTTTGGCGTAAATCACATTATAATACATTTGTCGACACGTTTCGAACCAACGAGTGTGGTTCATCGTCAGGACAAGTTGAAGAACCAGATCATGGCTGCATGTTAAATAGGGAGAGCAGATCTTCCAACGGCTAAGTTTGACTCGGAAACAGCTATATCAGACTGGGCAACTAGACTGGACCAACGGCTATAATTGACCATGAAACAGCTAAATTATACTAGCCAACCGTACTGGACCAAGGGATAGGGACATGTACTAATATTATATTTGATAATATTATTTAATTATAATAATATTATTAGATAAATAATTATTCAATGTATTAATAGTGTTTAATATACATATTATCAATATTATTAACATAATTTTTTTAATGTTTTGAATCCTATTAATGTCTGAAATAATAATCTTATGAATGCTATATATGAATATTTATTTTAATACTTTTATGTTAGCCATGTTTATTATTTATGTAAAATGTTAACTATGTTTATGTTAATATGTTAATAGTAATTTGTTAATAGATCTAGGGATTGCTAATATTAATAATGGTATGGATTTATTATTACTCTTAATATTCCTAAATATATAACTACAATAATAATATTATAAATTTAATTATTATTTTACAAATTATATTATGATTAATAATAATAATATTAATATTAATAATATTAATATTAATGGTGTGTATAACTTATTAATAGAGCTTAATAATTAAATATAAATTTAAAACATTAAGCTATCTAACGTAAACTTAAACTTTCTAATTAAATATAAATTTTAGATCAATAACAATCTCTAATAGATAATTTTTTAAACCCATTAAGTTAGTTAGATAATGGACCATCTAATAAACTTAAGAAAAAGAATATGAGGGAAATTTCCCTAAAATGGCTAAACCCAAAGAGGAACTAATGAGAGAGAAAATAGTTTGATTTAACAAGCTATTTAAATTAAACTGAACTCATTAATATTTAGGGATAGAAAAAGCATTATTATTTCATGAATAGACAATTTGTTCAAATCATTAATTGAGAAGGGGTGAAAGAGACCAAGCGACCATAAAAATCAAAGAGACGATAAAATAGGAAACAACAATGAACCAGAAGACAAGGGGGGGAAAGGACTAGGAAGAGAGGGCAGGGATCCAGCAACTGCTGATTTTCCAGCCATCATCTCTATTGAGATTGCTCGACCTTTTTCAATCTCAATGTCTTCCCTAAATTTCCGATGATGAAACTGTGCAACCTTAGCAATAATCCTCAATACAAACGTGATGTTTAGTCTTCTCAGCATGCTCTGCTAGTGCGAAAGACCGGGTCCTCCCATGTTTTAAGTCTTTTGAGTGCTCATTAATCCTCTGATTAATAGAGCGACCAGTCTTGCCAATATATGGGATCCCACAGGAATAGGGAATAATATAGACACCTTTCATGTCCTTGGGGTCAACCAGATCCTTTACCGATCGGAGGGAGCTATGGATGGTTTTAAGGGGTCTAAAGGTCAAGGGAACATTATGCTTCCTAAGAATCCTTTCAATATTATCAATGGTCCCTTGGATAAAAGGTATATGGACCCCTGAGACTCGCTCTTTAGGGTCTTTCCTGACCAACGAATTCTTGTTGGCTTTAAGGAAATCCCTCTGACCAAGGTGCCTACTATAACCGTTATTAACAAAGACATTAAGGAGATGGGCTTTCTCTTTATCTAGGCTCTTTTCATCAGAAATTCTCAGTGCACAAGTAGCAAGTGTGTTGAGAATGCCCAAATTTGTAGCAGGGAAATGATGGGAGCTGGCATGAAGATACTACTCAGTATGTGTTTTCTTATGAAACACTTGGTGGGAGAAGGAACCATCATTATTCTTCGAAATAAGAACATCGAGGAAAGGAAGGCATCCATCGACTTCTTGTTCCATAGTGAACTTAATGGTGGAGGATTGTTTGTTGAGATGCTTGAAGAAAAGATCCAACTCATCTTGGCCATTAGACCAGACAACACCCGTGTCATCTACAAATCTCTTCCAAACCTTGGGCAAGAGATGGGCTGAGGCCAAAGCCTTGGATTCAAAATCTTCCATAAAAAGATTAACAACAACTTGTGACAAGGGGGAGCCCATGGCAACACCATAGGTCTGCTCATAGAACTCGCCTTCGAAGCTGAAAAAAGTGGAAGTGAGACATATCTCAACTAACCGAGTGGTATCAAGGTCCATGAGTCAGTTGATAACCTCCATGGCCTCATTTATAGGAATGCAAGTGTAAAGGGAGACCACATAGAAACTCACAAGAATGTCCCCAGGGTCAAATTTTATGCCCTTAAGCTCTTCAACAAAGGACGCAGAGTCTTTGACGAAAGACTCCGTAAGGCCAACTAAGGGTCTAAGCTTCAAGGCAAGGTATTTAGCAAGAAGGTAAGTAGGACCACCGATGGTGTTGATAATGGGCCTCAAGGGAGCCCCCTCCTTGTGAATCTTTGGAAGCCCATAGATCCTTGGAGTAATGGGGCTACTCTCAATGAGTTTATGGCAAAAGGAACCCATAGAGCTACTGGACTTGATAGCAAGAGCCACAGTTTTAGAGATCTTTTTCAGGGGATTCTTGGAAACTTTTTTATAACTTCCACTATTACACAGATGATCTAACATCTTCTGGCGATAATCCTCTTTGTCGAGGATGACAACAGCCCCTCCTTTTTCGGCTTTTAGAACCACGATATCTTTATTCTAGTTTAAGGATCTGAAGGCATCAAATTCATATAGTTTATTTAAATTATGAATTGAAGTATTTTTTAAATATATAATAATTGTTCCTCTCAAAATTATTTTCCCCTTTTATTTAACTTATCTATTTTCATAGTTTATATAAAATTATGTTATTTTGCATAAACATCTAAATATTTTATTTATAGTTTATTTAAATTATGAATTGAAGTATTTTTAAAATATATAAAATTTGAAAATATTATTTTTCCCCTTTTATTCAATTTATATATTTTCATAGTTTATATAAAATTATGTTATTTCACATAAACATCTAAATATTTTATTTATGGGTGAGAGTTGGAGTGAAATATTGTGATTATCATTTTTCATAATGCTTTTAATTAAAACTAATAGAATATGTATGTTCATTTTTGTTTTAATTAGTCAAAATTCCTTATTATGTAGAGAATATTTTATTTTTTTATTTAAAAATGGATACTTACCAACTCTAACACAGAAGCAATTACACATCTCAAATCTCTGTCATATTGTGTTTAAAATGAGTCTCTCACCTCAATAAAAAAGAAATTGTTTTTTTATGTAGAGAATATTTTATTTTTATTTTAAAATGGATACCTACCAACTCTAGGAAATGAAATTGTTTTTTATGTAGAGAATATTTTATTTTATTTTTTATGATGAGCACATAAGGAATTACACATTTATGCCATATTGTGTTTAGAATGCACCTCTCACCTTAATAAAAAGGCTTTGTGATAATAGCGTGACTTACTAATACCACATGCCCAAAAAAACATAATTTATGTTCATATGACATATTTTTAAATGAATTTTTTTTCAATTAATCAATTCAATTAAAAGCTTAGAAATAGTATAAATACTTTGAAGATAAACCTCAACCTTTGATTTGCGATTACTACTGAGAATATTGTAAAATATTCTTTTGAAGTTAAATCCATATCATCTACTTAATAATCATTGATAATTAAATTGAAATTTTGAAAACCCTTCCAAAATAAACAAGTTTATGTGTAATATCTATATATATATATATATATATATATATATATATATATATATATATATATAAAACTAACCAAAAACTCAAATTAAATGGAAAAAATGAAATATTTAAAAGTTTAAATACTTTATTTTTTTATATTTTTAATAAATACCATTAAGATCTAATTTATAATTATTGGTGAAATTATAAGTTTCCATTATTTAAATTGTATTTTCAAATATATGAATAAATTAAATGTTTTGAAAAACTATTTATACCATAAAAATTATACAAATTTAATAAATTAAATTTAAAATTATAATATTTTTAAATTAAATTTTACACAAAATTAATTAATATAATTAAAAATTTGACATATTTAAATTCACTTTTAGATAAGTGATCTAAAACATGGTACATCACTAAGATTTAAATTTTTATTTTTTTTAACCAAAATTTAAATAAAAATTCATTGATAATACAATTTCTGATTAAATTATTATTTTTATTTATTCAAAATATATTTTTAAATACACCATTTAATAATTTAAAAAATCTAAAAAACAATCTACAAACATTCAATTCAATTGATGTAGAATTCTCACTTTTAAAATTGCAAATCTAAAAGAGCAACTTACAAACATTCGATTTAGGTAGACTTCTTCTTTTTAAAATTGCAATGATTTTTAACTAAATTTCAAACAAAACCTATCCAAAATATTGAAGCTTTTTTCAGATCAAAAAAGCATAATTGTATTTATATCAGAAATATAAACATAGCATTATGTACCAATACATTTAAGGGACTGTCTCTCATATAGATGAAGAGACTGTCTCTCATATAAATGAAACTATGCAAAGGGATGGAGAACTTGTCACAAAAATAAGCCCCAACCATACTGATAGGCATCAACAGTGCATGCCAAAAAAAACTAACAAACATAAGAGATATGAGTCTAAAATAGTCTAACTGTACTTAGAGAAGGCAATATTTAGCCGCTGAAAACAAAGAAGATCATAACACCATATACCGATACACTTCTCACCGTTGAAGTTAGAAGGCAATATTTAGCCGCTGAAAACAAAGAAGATCATAACACCATACACCGATACACTTCTCACAGTTGAAGTTACAACGACTTTAAATTAAATTTCAAGCAAAAACCCAAGTGAAAATATACCCTACCCTACCCCTCATGTCAGATGGTATCCATGTCAGATGGCCAGCATAAATGTGGTTACTGGCTATCCACGTGTCAACTGAAAGCAATTATACGTTTGGGTCATTTCGCATGGTTTACTTCGTTGAAAAATATATGTTTTTCCATATGGTTTATATTAGGTCGGTTCATTCAATATATGATAAAAAGATCCTAAATTGTTCAGAAGTTTCCAAAGGAGTTGGATGCGTAGTCAATTTCAGAGACATTGGTGGAAGCTCTTTTCCAAGCACCCAGGGAGGAGACGTGAAACACAATCAAAGCAGAAACATTATACGCCATTCCAATGATTTATACCACCAAATTTTCCATGGGCCATCAGATCAGTTGAGGATACATGGCCACCATTAGAAGCCCATTGGATTTACTGCTCTGTTTTCTTCTCCTGCAGCCTGTTCTCTGCTCTCCTGACACTTCACATTTGGTAATTATATTTGAATGCTTTAATGTTTTTGCGAGGAGTGGGAAGTTTATAGTGAGAAATCGTACCACAGAAACAATTTTGTATACATAAAATTCCAAAACTGGACCACAAGACTTGTGAGGATAAACCACAAGAGCAAATGATTGAAAATATATATTAATATGATAACAACATTCAATTCAATTAATAGATCTGTGAGATAAATTGCTTATTTCATGCCAAGCAATAGAATGTCAGTGAATTGATTCTAATTATGTTGTTATTGGTGGAGTGCAGGAGGACTGTAGCAATCGGTGCGAGTCGAAATTCTGCCGAGGTCTGTCTCCTTATCTTCAGTTTTGAATTTTTGGAGATTAAAATATGGGATGGAATACTAGATTTTGTTTCAAGTGGGAAGTGGGATTGTTGATGTTAGGCAAAAGGAATTGAGGTGTGATTACTGATGTTTAAGGGATTAGTTTAACAAATTAGTGTTAATATCTTTTTGGGTATTCTTTTGTGGGTTTGTTTATTAGAGATTCATTCACATTTCTTCCATTTTCAACCAGATTCTCCTTATCACTAATTTTGATTTTCCTAAAGATTTAAATAAGTGATGGAGTATTAGATTTTGTTAGTTTGTTGGTAAGTTTCTGGCTAATTTTTCATATAGATGTCCTGCTTTTTAGAAATATCATTCACAAATTCTTTCCCATTCAAAGAAGGTCTTCCTTGAAAAATGAATGTGACTATTGATGTAATTTAATGGCAGAGGCCCCAGTTCTAAGGTATGGGCGATACTGCGGAGTGTTTTACACTGGATGCCATAACGAAGCTCCCTGTGATGGGCTGGACAGCTGCTGCAAGGATCACGACTATTGCATTACAAGCTCTGGCAGTTATCTCAACGTCCAGTGCAATCAGAAATTGCTGGACTGCCTGAGCGCTTTCCTTAGTTCTGGACAACCACAGTTCGCAGGCGCCACGTGTCGCAGCCAGACGGTAGTGAATACCATCGAGTTTGCGATAAAGGCAGGTGTGTGGATCGGAAGCAGGGTACCGCCCCATGACCTCCAAATATCCTCTGCCTCCAAAGGTTTTCATTGGGGCTAATAAAACTCGCTGCTTCACATATAATTTCAGAGATGGTATTGCTGTTTGAAACCTACTGCCCAAAATATTTAGATGATAAAGGCCATGGATATGAATCAGAACGGGAGTCAAGAACGGGGAGATGTTTAAGCCCTTATTCTTCCATGGCAGTGTGAATTATATGTTAGCGATAACATGAGATATGGCCAGAAAAGTAAGCATTGATATGAGTTCCCACTTTTGGTCCAACGCCAAGTTCGTACAGTTGTTGGACCTAAAAGTATATTCTTTTGTACTTTTGTACATCCTCTTTCATTATTGCACATACTGTACTATTGGAAATTCTCTTTTAGTGGTGAAATATCTTGGGTAACAAGCACTTCCAAGTGGATTTTGTTTTTGGTCTTTTAGATTTTTCTTGGTAATTATCTATCCTAACTTAGTTGTTGAATAATCCATGGTCGTTATGGGTTAGTCTCAGGGCATCAACCTATTTTCTAGGGTCAAAATAAAATTTTAATTAATTATGCAATTTTGTTTTTTTTAAACATCCTTTAAACTCCTAACATGAACAACTAAAGGTGTAGTAGGGTAGCCATTTGCTAGTGTAAGGACATCAAATTCATAAAATGAAGCCTTCTTTTCTTAGATCTACCAAGGTCTAGAACCCATCTCATATTTTCCCCCACCAACTCAGAGTCTGAGAGATAAGGTTGGCCCCCTATCTCTTTATTTTCCAACAATAAAATTTCCTTCCTAACTTTTAATAGAAGAAAATCAAATAAGGTAGTGACGGAGTCATACGAAAAAGGTTAGCTCCTTTTACTTCCTACATTGCCTCTGCCACCCCTCCTACTACACATTCTCTGCCTAGGAGGCATGATCGCAGCTACCAAGGAACACTCAGAAAAAGAACTAGAAGAAACTATGCCTATAAAGCCAAAAAAGGGATGAGATACAACATACTGAACACTTGACTTGAGAACTACTAAGTCATCACCCAAATGCTGCACCATACGAGCGAATTCAAGGAAATTCTCAAGCTCCCCACAATTCAAAACATGACACAACCCAATCACAAATAATGAACATCCTTAATACCTGGACTTGATACAAAGGATCTATGATAATATCTAAAACCTTTAACACTACCAACTAACAATAAATTGTGAATAATTTGAGCAAATTGAAATGGAATAGCTAAACTAGAACCTAGAACATAAGACCCAGACATTAGACCTCAGTGAAACAGAGCACAAAGAGGACAATTCAAAATAACCCAAATAACTATAGACTCTCTCAGAGATTGGGACCTTAACAAACATCATAATTGAGAATCTACCCTCGAAAAACTGAGTAAGTAACGTAAAAGAACAAACTTTCCAAAACTAAAACCCCAACCAGCAAATGAGGAATGAATTCCTTGACAAATTTTAAAAGATTTACCATAACAATAAGGCATAACCAGTCACACACCAGTAGACATAACAACTTATTGTGCCTCTCCTGAAACCAGAAACTGGAACAAAATCTCACTAGCTGAAAATAGATAAAGGAATATGAGGAACAACCCTTACCTCCCTTCACGCATACCTCGTACCGCAACCTAACAAATATCATAACTGCCAATTTAAATCGACGGATCGTCATGTTATCCTTCACTCGCTCCACAACCAACCTCTGACACGTCATTACAAGGACAATACATCTAGGAGGATGGCACACTTTCCAAAGAGGTCATGATATCCAAAATAACACCCCCATGGGGATATTAAATATTATATATCAACTCTATATTAATAATGGAATAAATTACATATCTTCGGGGGGTTCACGATCTTCGGAGATCAGTGGCTATTGTGTTCACAGAAATATTTGTACCAGACAGATCTAGTCGAAAAGATCACTTCATGTCAACTCAACCACAGAGCCTAACCTGAGAGTGTTGAGAAAAATTGAACTCGTCACCTCTCAATAGCAAATATGCTCTAACTATAAAAACTCGACTAATTAAGCTAACCCTCAAAACTTTATATTTAAATTATGTATCTTCCTATTCTAAAAAACAAATTAAATTATTTTTACATTTAATTACATTATATCTATATAAAATTGATATAAAACTAAAATGAAAATGAAAATAATTTATTTAATTTAACAATAATTTTTTTAATGAGATATTTTTAACTTATTAATATAAATATTAATTTATTATTTTTAAATATAATATTACAAAACAACATCTCCTACTAAAACGGTAAAACACCTCCTCAACACAATATTAAATCAAATGATGAAAACCATTTTCATAAAATCTTAATAAAAAACTATAACTTGTTCGATAAATGCACAATTACCATGGAAGGTGACTAAGCGTTAGTTGAAGCGTGAATATAGAGGTAACATCATTTCATGGGTTTGGGCAAAGCCAATTTTGCAAGAATGTATTTCTAAAAAGGTGCTTGCCATTATTACTTCTTCCTTTTCAGCTCAGTTGGGTTTTTTTAACTTTTCAGCTAAATTGGTATCTTTCTTTCCATTTGCCTGCACGTAAGTTGCAATATACATCAGCCATTTGCGTAAAGGTTTTCGCTCGAAGATATATAAGAACTTTATTTTATTAATGGAAATTTTTAATACTATTCAGTTGCTTTTGAGAAAAAGGTCAATTTTTGTTCTTTACCTATTTGATTTTTTTTAAATCAAGAAATGGCAAAAAAACACTCAGCTTAGTGATAAAATAGCATACTATTATTTATTATTAATTTTATTATAAAATAAAAAATTATATATTATTTTAATTTGTATTTTTGTGTGGTTTATGAATATTTGTACTATCTTTATATACTTAAAAGATCATTTTCTGTTAGCTTAATTATAAGACAAACTCCAACTTGTAACTTCTAAATAATAAAGTCACTTTAATGACAAGGACTTAACCAATTTGTAATTTTAATTTGTATTATGTTTGATATTCAAGAATAATATTATAATAACTATTATAATATAATTTTAAAGTTATGGCTAAATGATATATTAAATTGGTGTATAAGATTTATTTATTTGTACTGAATATATTGGTCTAAGTAAATTTGGATTATCTAAAAATTTAATTATAAAATAAATTGCTAATTTTGTAAATGGATTGTCCAATGACCCAAGTTTATAATCAAATTAGCAATGACTACCTTATTGTACATAGCTATATAGTTATCGCTATAGCCAACCTAGATCTATCATAACCCCGGATCATATCCAATGCCAAGAGGGATTAAATCTCTCGAGAGATATTTGATCACTCTCGGTGCTTGATAGATATGGGGTTAACACGGATCTAGGTTGGTTTCACTCATGCACAGTCTCACAAATTTTGTTGAACATCTAATTATTTTCATCATTTTAATTATGTTAAATATTTATAAGATTAATTTGGTCATTTTTATTTTAAATTTGCTAAGTTACCTTAGTTTGTTGAGATGATAGAGACTGTTAATAACTTGAACAATGAAATACAATTTTTGAATGCAAAGTGACAATGTAGCAGTGTTGAATGATAGAAAATGTGAGTAATAAGAATGTAGTCAATTATAAATAGTCTTTATTGTGATTAATCTAAAATTATTTCCTTCTGATGTTCTTATTGTCACACCCATTAGTTTTGCCATCTTTTCATATCGATCATATGAAAAGGGCAGTTGAAATTGTAGACCAATCAAATCTTTAATTTAAGTTGTTGTAGTAAACATCATACCTTGTCTCTCTTTCTCTCCAATATTAATAGAAGTTTTCTCCAAAGTCAATCATTGTGACTTTCGGAGCGCTAAACTCCACGTTTCAATGGCAGTTGTTTTCTATTACTTCATTTCAATGCAAAGTAGCTAACAATGTTGAATGATGGAAAATGTGAATAATAAGAAAGTATTCAATTACAAGTAGTTTACAGTTTCAAGAAGCAAAATTTTCAGGCGAGTGAACATTTAATTAAGATGAAAATTCAAGTATTTTATTTATGGTTGAATTACTATAGCACAGAAATCAATGCACGTCGCCAATAATTTTTTGTGTTTACACTGAAATCAATGCACAATATTAATCTAATTACTTTGAAATTAATGTACATCATACATCTAGTTACATCAAATCAAAAATCAACATTTACAATGAAACTAATGCATCTAGTGCAAACAATCCAAAAGGAGTACAAACCAACATCTACATTGAAATCAAAGCATATTTTGCAAACAATTAAATAAGATTAGAAATCAACATCTACACTAAAATCAATGCATCTAGTGCAATCAATCAAATAGGATTAAAAATCATCATCTACAGTGAAATCAATGCATATAGTGCAAGCAATCATATATGATTAGAAATAAACAACTACAGAGAATCAATGCATCTAATGCAATAAATCAAATAGGATTAGGAATAAACATATACACTGAAATCAATGCATCTATTTTAGTGAAAACCCAAAATATTCATGGCTTTCTAAATCCAACTTATTTTACCTTCAGTAAAAGCCTTACTTCTTCTTCACATATGGTTAATAATATTAAATATTACAAAATACTATATGATATATGTAGTTTTTTATGTATATCTATTTCTTGGTCCCTCTCTCTCCCCCTCCAATTATATGTATATCTTCATCCCTCTCTCCTTCTCTCTCCCCTCCCTCTCTCCCCCATCTCTCTCTCTCTCCTTATTTGGCTATGTCT
Organism: Pinus tabuliformis; assembly: GCA_031772625.1. Classification (NCBI taxonomy): domain Eukaryota; kingdom Viridiplantae; phylum Streptophyta; class Pinopsida; order Pinales; family Pinaceae; genus Pinus; species Pinus tabuliformis. The sequence goes on along the minus strand of CM062815.1, from coordinate 374,250,522 downwards.
CTCTCTCTCTCTCCATCATCTATATCTCTATCTCCTTCATTGTCTCTCTCTCACCCCTCCCAAACAAAAACACACACTCTCTCCAAACCTATCTATCTCTCCCACCCTCCCTCTCTTCTTCCCTCTCTCCCCCCTCCATCCATATCTCTATCTCCCTCCATATCTCCTTGTTTTTCTCTCTTTCTCACCCCTTAATCATACACATTCTCTCTCTCCATATATATATATATATATATATATATATATATATATATATATATATATCCCTCTCTCTTCCTCTCCTTCTCTCTCTCTTCCCCTTTCCTCTCTCTCTTTTCTCCCACTCTCCTGTCTCTCTCACTCTCTCTCCATCTCTCCCCTGTCACTCCCCCTCTCTCTCTCCACCTTTCTCTCTCTATGTCTTTCTTCTTACCTCCCTCTCTCCCCTCTCCTATCTCCATCTCTCTCTCAAGTCCTCTCTCTCTTTCTTCCTCTCTCTCCCCCCTCCATCTTTGTGTCTCCCTCTCTCTCTCCTCTCCTTTCTCCCTCACTCTCTCTCCATCTCTCCATCTTTATCTAACTATGTCCTTATTTATATCTCTCTCCATATGATCAAGAATTGCCACTCTGTGTAATCATTAATATATGTAAGGTATAATATAATAATACTTGTAATGGAGATGACAATTATTATAAATACTGGAATAATAATAATCAATATTATTGATTATTACACAAATACTAATATATAAATAAATAACCTAGTAAAGAAACAATAGTATGATAACATTGCATTATAGACATACCAATTTCTTCTGATGAAATTGGTAGCTCAGTGACTTACATTTTACATTACATTTTATTACATTTTGCATTTTGCATTTTGCATTACATTTTACATTTTACTTTACATTAAATTTTAAATTTAATATGTTTTAATTTGAATATTAAATAAAACATATGAAGCCGACATTTTTTTTTCTATATATATTTTTCTCAACATTTAAAAAATATTGACATACTTACCTACTTATATTTTGTCTACACATCTCCCCTATACTGTGAGGGGAGACATTGGCATACTTACTTACATTATGCCTACACATCTCCCCTATATTGTGAGGGGAGACATTGACATACTTACATTATGCCTACACATCTCCCCTATACAAGGTTGTAGAATGCCTCTCGACACAAAAATAATTAAATTAAGAATAACCACCTTATACTATATAGCTATAACGATATACTTATCTAGTAATCCAAAGTTGAAACTAATTTAAGGATGGGTGAATATTTAGATTTCACCTATAAATATATGGTAGTCTAAATATTTTAAATTATAACATAACTACAATTAAATTAAGAGTTGTAACAACATCAACCCACTCAAGGCCTTTTTGAGGGAACAAGTGTCTAGACATGATCTCCAAGGTCACTTTATAAAGATGGGGTTGTCAAAATTCATATTCCAACATCCACCTTGAGACTCCTTTATGAGATCACCATCGTCCTTTTCTCTCCAAGAGCTTTCCAACAATATAAATTTTATCAAAATTCAAGCTGTAGACTCAAAGATATGCCCATTTGAAAATATGTACTCCCAAGCGTTATGTCAACATCCATGCCATTTCCACATGGCCATCCTTTTCTCCTATGTCCCCATCATACAATGCCACATCATCTATATGTGGTACACACATGGTATTCCCTACCCACATGTTAACATTTCCTAGGGCTACCTCCTCAATGGAATATGTTAGCTTGCCACTCTTATTAAGATTTGTGTCTTCCAAGAATCCCTTGTTATAGAATTTTTCTATATCTCTAAAATTATAGATTCTTCCAAGAATCTAAAAACCTTTGAATCCATCTAGGTCCTGTAAAACACTTCACCTGCCAACACAACATTTGGATTGAAGAAAACTTGAAAATTATCTAGTGACCAAAAAGTTAGATTTTTGTAATTTTGGATTCAAAACATCCACTTTGTTTGCCACAGTACCTAGTGTGTCATTTGGCCTCCACCTTAGAACCACCCCGGCACTCCTTTTTCCTTACGAACAACACCACATAAACTGAGTCCACGCAGTAAAACCTTTGCTTAATCAATTATCTGAGTTTTTAAAATCCTTTGAATTTATCCTAATATGAAAAAAAAAGTGCTCATTTTCTGAAATTTTGTATTTTTGGACCTCTGTATTCCACATCACCTACCACAAAAGGTGACGCATTAACTTCCACATCGAATTATCCTTACCAATTTTGCCATATCACCACACCATGTTGGCATGCCACATCACCTAGAACCTACTCTTCATGCCACATCATCATTTCACACCAGTGCTTACCTACTTATAGGGTCTGAACTTGCTCATGTGGCCTACTGCACTGACACCTAGATCAAAGTTTTCCATTAAGACTAACTTACACAAAATTTAGCATGTTTGGATACCTATATCTTCGAATATTATGAATCCCTGGTCCCATCACTTGATAGACATTACATGATGACACAAATACATTAATGAAGGTCGAACATAGTTACATTTTCCAACACCACCCCCCCCCCCGACCTCTCCCTGCCTGCTTCTCCCACTCTCTGTTTCTCTCTTTTTCCCTCTCTCTCTCCCCCCTCCATCCATATGATTGAGAATTGTCACTCTATGTAATCAATAATATATGTAAGGTCTAATATAATAATACTTATAGTAGAGATTATTATTGTTATACTATACTGGAATTAATAATTAATATTATTGATTATTATATCAATAATAATATATAATGAAATAACTTATTAAAGAAATAATAATATGTTAACTTTACATTATAGACAGACCGATTTGTTCTAATCAAGCTCTATGTCTTACATTTTACATTTTAAATTTATATATGTTTTTATTTGAATATTAATTAAAACATATGAAGATGACATTTGTTATTATTCTTTTCTATGTATATTTTTTCAACATTTAAAAATATTGACATACATACGTTATGTCTATAGTAATCCCCTATACTGAGTTGCAAAACACCTCTCCACATAATAAGATTATATATATACAAAGGCATCGAAATATTCTATTTATGACTCAAATTCAATTTTTTTAATATTATTAATATTTTTTAAATGTCAAATATTAATTTTCTACTAAGAAGTGAATGGATTATGCAACTACCTCTTATTATTCTTAGTAGAATATATATATATATATATATATATATATATATATATATATATATATATATATATATATATATATATATATATATATATCTGTGTGTGTGTGTGTGTGTGTGTGTATTCTCTCTTTATATATAAAGTTGATATTGAAATAAATTAGTTAACAAGAATATTCATTTGTTGAATTGAGGCTTACGTGATCCATATCAAGTTTTATGAGAAGATTTTTCGACGTAAATCACATTATAATACATTTGTCGACGCGTTTCGAACCAACGAGTGTGGTTCATCGTCAGGACAAGTTGAAGAACCAGATCATGGCTGCATGTTAAATAGGGAGAGCAGATCTTCCAACAGCTAAGTTTGACTTGGAAACGGCTATATCGGACTGGGCAACTAGACTGGACCAACGGCTATAATTGACCATGAAACGGCTAAATTAGACTAGCCAACCATACTGGACCAAAGGATAGGGACATGTACTAATATTATATTTGATAATATTATTTAATTATAATAATATTATTAGATAAATAATTATTCAATGTATTAATAGTGTTTAATATACATATTATCAACAACAAGAAGTCTCAAAAATAATATTAGCTTATGAACTATCCCTCGCTTACAAATTAAGCATTTATATAAAGTTTCAAAAATAAACAACTTGAGTTCTTGGATCCAATCGCATTTTGCTGGAGCCGCGCGCACCTGAACCCTAGGAGATCGACCACAGCAGAGCAGCGCAGCGGCCTGGGCCTTGGCCCCAGCCATGGCCCCTCCGGATCCGCCTCAGGAGGATCACGATCCTCAAAGAGCCTTCTCGGATCTGGTAAAATCTCTCCCTCCCCAGCGCCCCAGACCAGCAATTTCGAAATTTGTTAAAAAACTTGACATTCTTCAGGAAGTTCAGCTGCCTCCAACCCTTCCTCGCATGGCAGCACTATCTCTTGCCGAGAAAGGACTCATAGGGCAATTCACAGGCCTCTGGCCTTCGCCAAGAACAATTCAGAAATGGGTCGAAAGAAATTGGACAGATAAGATCTCAGGGAAGATATCAATCAGATTTTGTGGAAGAGGGTACTACACATTCCACTTCGAATCCAAAGCAAACAAGGACCTGATCTTCAGAAATGGGCCGTATTTCATGGATTCCAGGGGTCTCTACCTCAACAAATGGACCCTATATTTCGATCCAGAACTGGATATCCCTAGTGCTGTTCCAGTTTGGGTCCGTCTCCCACACTTACCTCTCCATTGCTGGGGAGATGAATCGGTTCGGGCCATAGGGAATGCCGTTGGCAAATACATTGATCGTAGCGAGCCCAAGGACAACATGCAAGCCTGTGCAAGGATCTGTGTCGAAGTGGACTTAGGTCGAGGATTGCCGGAAGCAATAAATTTAAAGGTGGACGATTGGAGCCATATACAGCAACTAGACTACAAGCAGATACCATTTAATGCAAGGTATGTCACGAATACGGGCATTTTGCTAACAGATGCACTAAAATTGTAAATGCAGAGAATGAAGAACAAGATGGAAAATGGGAACCTGTTAAAAAGAAGAAATCAGCCCCCCCCCCCCCCCCCCCCCCCCCAAGCCTTCCAAGGACTCAAGCAATCCTGGTCCTTCTGTTCAGCGTCCTTCCTCCCCCTCTCTCACCCCTTCTGAACCCCTCCTCCCCAATCCTCCCCTCCCCTCCTCCTCCAACCCCTTTCTTATCCTCTCCTCTAATGATTCCATTCCTGACACCCCCTTCGCTGAGCCCCCTGTCTCCCTTCAGCCTCAAACCATCTCCTCTCTTACCCCACCCATCAAGGATTACTAGAAGCTCCTCTAAAGAACATGGAGCATCCAGCGATACTTTCAAAAAACCAGGCCCTAGCAGTAAATCCGCTAAACAACACAGGGACGAAAACGCCCAAAAGGACATAGCAATGGGCACACAAACTCCTATAGAGTCCTTCATCCTTGGACATCAAGAGAAAGAGACAAGCGGAAAAGATCAAGAGAGGCGAGCACCTCTCCACACGCCCAAAGCGCCATGTTGAAAATCCTTTCATGGAACAGCAGGGGTCTAGGGCACCCCTCAAAAATAGCTGCCCTCAGAGATCTAATTTACACTGAGAAACCAGAAATAATGTTGATACAAACAAGATCAGCATGAAATGAAAAAAAATACAGATCAGCAGAAATAATACTTGGGAAGCATTAGCGAATCTAGAGGAGCCTCGGGAGGCATTGTTACCATTTGGGACAACAGCAAATGGATTTGTACTGCTGCAAATCCCCATCAGAACTGGATCAGAACTACTCTTGACAGCAGAACAGGTAATCAGGCAGTGGTCATATATAATGTTTATGTCCCTAACCATTATAGAGAAGGAATTTTGCTGGGATGATTTGGAGAATAGCATTGATGGGGAAAGAAATCCAAATATCATAGTTGCAGGCGACTTTAACCTGATATTGCATGCAAATGAAAAAAGGGGAGGCACATTTGCTCCAGATCCATTTAGAGATCGCATGGAAGCCATTATTCAAGATCATGATTTAGTTGATATCATCCCCAAAAATCGCAGATATACCTGGAGCAATCGCAGGATTGGTAGTGGCAATATAGTGGAAAGATTAGACAGATTTCTAGTTAACATCTCGCTCCTCTCAACTTTTTCTGTAGGATACACCAACATCCTCAGTACTTCCGCTTCTAATCACAATCCTATCACCCTAACTTTGGAAACCCACTGTCCTCTTGGCCCCATCCCTTTTAAATATAGTCCTCTATGCAATCAGATCCCTGTGGTCAGAGAAATTGTCAAGGAAACATGGAGCCAGCATGTGGAAGGCTCACCATGTTTCATTTGGGAAACCAAATTAAAAAGAACCAAGAAGGCATTAAAGGATTGGGCCAAAGAAAGTTACCAAGAACCAGAGGAGAACAAAAAGAAGGCTAAAAAGAAGTTAGAAGATGTGCAGGAAAGGATTGAAGAGCATGGACTAATGCAGCAAAGCAAAGAGCAAGAGAGCGCACTATAGGCACAGCTGAGCTATATTAACAGGGAGGAAGAAACCAAATGGCGCATAAAATCCAGACAATTATGGCTCCAAAGGGGAGACAAAAATACAACCTACTTCCACAAACAGGCCACTGCTCGAAAGCTCAGAAACAATGTAAATAAAATCTTGGATAGTGAAGGAAACCGACACAGCACTCAAGAGGCCATAAGGAATGCAGCTTCTAAGCACTACAAGGACCTCCTAACTGAAGTCAAAGGGGCAAAAGACTACTCCGACTTGCTCCAGCATCTGCCCAAAGGAGTAATAAAGGAAATGAAAGATAATCTTAGCAAAGAAATCGAAGAAGAAGAAATTAAAAGAGCAATATGGAGCCTACACCCTGATAAAGCGCCAGGGCCTGATGGATTTCCCATCTGCTACTACAGGGAGCTCTAGACTGTGATAAAAAAAGACCTGTTAAAGATGATTCGATGGGTGCAAAGGAAAGGGAAGTTGGGGCGTTTCACCAATTCTACTTTTTTAGCCCTCATTCCTAAGGAAAATCGGCCTTCCTCCTTCTCCAGATTCAGGCCTATTTCCCTTTGCAATTCTTCATACAAAATTCTAACCAAAATCCTAGCCACCAGACTTCAACCCCTCCTCCCCTCCTTGATATCTGAAAACCAAGGAGGCTTTTTGCCTAACAAACATATCACTGATTCCATTCTTCTCGTCTAAGAAGCCATTCACTCAAGTCTCTCCAGAAAAGAGAAAGGATTTGTCTTGAAGCTTGATTTGGCGAATGCCTTCGATAGAGTAAGGCACTCCTTCTTATCTGTTGTTCTTAATAGGATGGGCTTTGAATCTTCCTTCATCAATCTTATTGTTGCTTGTATATCTGGTCCCTGGATCTCCCCTTTGATCAATGGCAGACCAGGTGAAGCATTCCAATCATCCAGGGGTCTTAGGCAGGGCTGCCCCCTTTCTCCCTATCTCTTCATTCTCATGGCAAAATCCTTCAGTCAAGTGCTGGATCACAACAGAAGAGTGGGACTTATAACTAGTATCAAATTTGGAAACATAGTAAAAAACATTAATCACTCTCAGTTCGTTGACGATACCTTATTAATCGGAGGAGCCTGCACTACTATTGCAAGAAGGTTCAATAAATTACTAGATCAATTTATGGAGTACTCGGGAGGCTTGGTACATCAGCTCAAAAGTTGTATTTATGGATGGAACACGACAACGTTGTATTGGATGGAAAGTTGTATTGGTGAAATTATAAATTTTCATTATTTAAATTGTATTTTCAAATATATGAATAAATTAAATGTTTTGAAAAAATCTTTATACCATAAAAATTATACAAATTTAATAAATTAAATTTAAAATTATAATATTTTTAAATTAAATTTTACACAAAATTAATTAATATAATTAAAAATTTGACATATTTAAATTCACTTTTAGATAAGTCATCTAACATGGTACATCAATAAAATTTAAATATTTTATTTTTTAACCAAAATAAAAATAAAAATAAAAATTCATCGATAACATAATTTCTGATTGAATTATTATTTTTATTTATTCAAAATGTATTTTTAAATACACCATTAAATAATTTAAAAAATCTAAAAAAACAATCTACAAACATTCAATTCAATTTATGTAGACTTCTCACTTTTAAAATTGCAAATCTAAAAGAGCAACCTGCAAACATTCGATTTAGGTAGACTTCTTCATTTTAAATTGCAATGATTTTTAACTAAATTTCAAACAAAACCTATCCAAAATATTGAAGTTACCATCCTAAAATACACCGATACACTTCTCACAGTTGAAGTTACAACGACTTTAAATTAAATTTCAAGCAAAAACCCAAGTGAAAATATACCCTACCCTACCCCTCATGTCAGATGGTATCCATGTCAGATGGCCAGCATAAATGTGGTTGCTGCCTATCCACGTGTCAACTGAAAGCAATTATACTTTTGGGTCACTTCGTTGAAAAATATATGTTTTCCATATGGTTTATATTAGGTCGGTTCATTCAATATATGATAAAAAGATCCTAAATGGTTCAGAAGTTTCCAAGGAGTTGGATGCGTAGTCAATTTCAGAGACATTGGTGGAGGAGTGACGCTGTGAAAGACCAAACAGGCCAGGCTCTTTTCCAAGCACCCAGGGAGGAGACGTGAAACACAATCAAAGCAGAAACATTATACGCCATTCCAATGATTTATACCACCAAATTTTCCATGGGCCATCAGATCAGTTGAGGATACATGGCCACCATTAGAAGCCCATTGGATTTACTGCTCTGTTTTCTTCTCCTGCAGCTTGTTCTCTGCTCTCCTGACACTTCACATTTGGTAATTATATTTGAATGATTTAATGTTTTTGCGAGGAGTGGGAAGTTTATAGTGAGAAATTGTATCACAGAAAAAAATTTACTGAAATAATATTAGAGGTATACATAAAATTCCAAAAATAGACCACAAGACTTGTGAGAAATTAACCTCCCACATAACAACCAGAGCAAATGATTGAAAATATATTATTGCTTATTTCATGCCAAGCAATAGAATGTCAGTGAATTGATTCTAATTATGTTGTTATTGGTGGAGTGCAGGAGGACTGTAGCAATCGGTGCGAGTCGAAATTCTGCCGAGGTCTGTCTCCTTATCTTCAGTTTTGAATTTTTGGAGATTAAAATGTGGGATGGAATACTAGATTTTGTTTCAAGTGGGATTGTTGTTGTTAGGCAAAGGAATTGAGGTGTGATTACTGATGTTTAAGGGATTGGTTTAACAAATTAGTGTTAATATCTTTTTGGGTATTCTTTTGTGGGTTTGTTTATTAGGGATTCATTCACATTTCTTCCATTTTCAACCAGATTCTCCTTATCTCTAATTTTGATTTTCCTAAAGATTTAAATAAGTGATGGAGTATTAGATTTTGTTAGTTTGTTGGTAAGTTTCTGGCTAATTTTTCATATAGATGTCCTGCTTTTTAGAAATATCATTCACAAATTCTTTCCAATTCAAAGAAGGAAAATGAATGTGACTATTCATGTAATTTAATGGCACAGGCCCCAGTTCTAAGGTATGGGCGATACTGCGGAGTGTTTTACACTGGATGCCATAACGAAGCTCCCTGTGATGGGCTGGACAGCTGCTGCAAGGATCACGACTATTGCATTACAAGCTCTGGCAGTTATCTCAACGTCCAGTGCAATCAGAAATTGCTGGACTGCCTGAGCGCTTTCCTTAGTTCTGGACAACCACAGTTCGCAGGCGCCACGTGTCGCAGCCAGACGGTAGTGAATACCATCGAGTTTGCGATAAAGGCAGGTGTGTGGATCGGAAGCAGGGTACCGCCCCCTGACCTCCAAATATCCTCTGCCTCCAAAGGTTTTCATTGGGGCTAATAAAACTCGCTGCTTCACATATAATTTCAGAGATGGTATTGCTGTTTGAAACCTACTGCCCAAAATATTTAGATGATAAAGGCCATGGATATGAATCAGAACGGGAGTCGAGAACGGGAGATGTTTAAGCCCTTACTCTTCCATGGCACAGTGTGAATTATATGTTAGCGATAACATGAGATATGGCCAGAAAAGTAAGCATTGATTTTGGTCCCACGCCAAGTTCGTACAGTTGTTGGACCTAAAAGTATATTCTTTTGTGCTTTTGTAAATTCTCTTTCATTATTGCACATACTGTACTATTGTAAATTCTCTTTTAGTGGTGAAATATCTTGGGTAACAAGGACTTCCAAGTGGATTTTGTTTTTGGTCTTTTAGATTTTTCTTGGTAACTATTTAGCCTAACTTAGTTGTTAGAATAATCCATGGTCGTTATGGGCTAGTCTCCGGTCATTAACCTATTGTTTCTACTGTCAAAACAAAATTTTAATTAATTATGTCATTTTGTTTCTTTTAAACATCATTTAAACTCCTAACATGAACAATTTTGTAAGAATAATTCTAGGCGAGATGACCTTTTATAAGGTAGAACTAGCATGTCAGAGGGTATCTCTATAATCCTGCTCCATGCAAAATATGCAATTTGCATTACTTAATCGATGTTATTACCTTGTGGTAGCTAGATATTCTGTGATACCTATTTGGGGGCACTAAAAATTTTTGGAAGATGTAACTAAATATAAGACCAATTTTTTCCCAAAACTAATATACAAAATGCAAAACGCCCCAGAAGCCTCCAAGTCTGGACAACTTTGTTACTTTGAGTTGTTCCTAGGAGAATCAAGAATCCATTTGTAGAAAGGGGCTAATCTCGCCCTCGTATCCGCTTTGGATGTTCCTAGAATTTTTTTTGATGAAAATGATTCATCGTTGCATTTTCTAGCCTGCAATATATTCAAGAGGCACAATGAATAACATCAAACAAAAAGACATCCCTGTGACAACAAGAAAGAAAAAATGGCCACAAAAACCCATAAGGAAAAAGGATTGCAGCTGATAACCCATTCATGATATGCATCCATTGAGAACCCAAAAAATGACTTTTAAAAAAAATAAGAACATCATTGTGAAAATGGCAATCATTCTAGGCAGATTCAATATAAATGTTGGCCCTCTTTCTTTTGTTGGACGAGGAAGCCTTTTCCCTAGCTAGGGTTTTCGAGAGATAAATAATTGTACTAACCTTGTGGTAAGGCTATTGTATGTATATGAACTTCATGTGTGTGTGTGTGAGTTTTTAACTGTCCAAAATTGTCTATCTTGCAGATTTGATTTTCAACTATTTATTTTTCATGGTTTTGTAATTTCCAACACTTGTATCTCTTGTTGATTTGACATTAATCAAGGTGGAAATTGTTAAGTGATTAACACTAATATTAAAGAACATAGGGAAGGTTTGTTGTTGTATCTACATCTGTGATGGAGGGAATTTCAAATCTTTTTTGATTCATGATAAGATTTCCCTAGAAGGTTAGAAATTGTTGGCACATTTTGATATCTTTTCTCTTGAATTTCCTCATAAACTATAGTTGTTGAAATAGCTTGTTGTTTTATTTATATTTCATAACATCCCTAAGGCTTAAGATTTAGTAGATTAAGGCCCAAGAAACCTCCAAGAAAAAATTGAAACTTTCTAAGTTGCATTGATTGCCCGAGTGTAGTAATGCTGTAAAATTTCAATAAGAAGAGCTTACTACCTCCAACAAAACAAAAGCCCATGTTCAAGTAAAACAGGTAAACAATAATATCAAAAAGTGTGAAATTCCATTGATTTCATATAGAAATGATTAAAAAAATGAAAATGTTTTCTAAGAAATTAAAATTATTTTCATGTTTCATTTTGAATATGAGAATCTTTATTTTCCGTCTTTCTTCCCTTTTTCTTATTTGTTGCACATAATAGTAGCCTTGAATCATTTTTGTTCCATCACATCAACTAAAAGGATTATAAGCCAGCTTGCTAAGGCCATATTAACATAGATTTTGGAAATTGAACAAATTTGACCTTGTTTAGTGAAATGTAATGATTACATAACTCACTGGGTATCTAATGATTCTTTATTCCCCACACAAGAGGTTTCATTATAAACGATATGCAATACAAAGCAGAACAAGACCTCACAAAAAGACTTTTGTTTAAACTAAACCTGACCCTTTCCCTACTTTCTTGATTGTTGTTTTCTTTATCAAATTTACGAACTAAAACCTATTCCCAAATATATTCCTTCGTATTATTGTACTATGTTTGTGGAAACCTCCTAATGGGTTGCTTATGAAAAATAACACCAATAACAAAGGTCCACAAGATTTTTTTCCCTGCATAGCTTTGTGATATAATAATGCATATTATAATGTTAGCATCTAGTGGTCAAGTGTCTTTGTTCAAGATGAAGACATGTGAGGTGAGGTATTATTTTCTTAGTAAACAGCTTGCTTGCATTTATTTCTTGTTTCCTTTAGTGACTAATCCTGTCATGTTCTTTTTATATATGACTTTCCGTCAGTAAATGTTGTTACTTATCTCATGTCTATGCCCAAACACGTCTCTCTCAAATCCATGGTCTTATGTCATGTAGTGTTCTAAAGCATACATGACATTGATGAAAACTACCTTCAATTTGAGCCTTGAAGTTTATGAGAAATGATTGTATCTTAGTGCATATATCTGTTCCTTCCCGAGTATTTTCTGGAAAGCGGGGTGTCAATTAAAAATGGTCTTTTTTTCATGGCTATCTTTCCACAATAAAAATCTTACGTGGGACAATTTAAAAAAGCGTGGTTGGCAGGGTCCTGGTATATGCCCCATTTGCAGATCGACCGAGGAAGACAATTTTCATTTATTTCTGAATTGCAAGGGCTCCCGCCAAATTTGGATGCTCCTGGAGATTCGATATGGTTTTAAATTCATGTCTCAGTTGTCGATCATGGATGCTTTTACATGGTATAGTAAACAAAACGCCAAATGGAGATCCATCTTTATCATTAGTTTCTGGTGTATTTGGAGGTGGCGGAATAATTTCATCTTCAATGACAAAAAAACTCTGATGCTAGAAATTTTCTCCTCCATATGTGATCTCTGTGAGGAAATTTAGCTCTCCTCTCCCATGCAGAGAATGCTTCCTGTTTCAAATATTCCTCTCGCGTCCTCATCTTTGCCTAGAGCGTTTTTCGACGGTGCTGAACAGAAAGGGGTTTGTGGTTGTGGTTTCCATATTCTAGCAGATGTAGACAGTCTTTTCTCCGCTCACTGGAATGGGGGGAGGGGTTCAAATATGATGGTTGAGGCGATGACCCTTGCTGGTCTCATGAGTTTCTGCCTTTTCTTAAATCTTCATGAGTTTCTGCCTTTTCTTAAATCTTCAAGCTATTTCTATTTATGGTGACTCAAAAGTTTTGGTGGATTATATGGGGAAAATCTCCATTTCCAGGCCTCATCTTGGGGGCTGGCTTGATTGGATCAGATTCTACTGGTCCTCCTTAAAATGTGCCTCAGTCAATTTCATTCGCAGGGAACAAAATCAAACAGCAGACTCCTTATCAAAAAAAGGCCTTCAATCTGCTCCGGGATCGTGGCATCTACAGGCTTCCTCTGATGGGAAATGTTACTCCATCCAGGGCTTTTTCCCTCCCAATTTCTAGTTTTTCTTGCAAAGTTCTCTATGTTTTGCTTCTGTGATTAAAGATGCTAGCTGTTTCGATCAATATGCTATGGGCTTTTTGTTTTTTGAACAGGTTTACTTCGGAATGCAGTTTTGTTTCTGTACAGGTTTTTCTCTGGACGGTTTCTCTTTGTCTACAGGCGAAACCATTTTTTCCCGATCTGGCCTATGCTTCGGATCTTATTTGGATGATACCTGATATATCTTTTCTTTGGATCTGGCCTTCTGGCCTCTTTTTACCAGCTCATGGCTTCTCTGTTGTCACAGTTTCTCAATCTTTGGAACATATCCTATATTGTATATTTGGACTCTTTTATATTTTGATATAAAAATATTATGCTTTTTCTGCTCTCAAAAAAAAATATTTATGACTTCTAACTATGTTATTCATGTTAATGCAGTTCATCACAAAATGCATGACCCCTCCTCCAACGACAACTTTTATAACTTTAAACCCTTTAGATAATTATTAATAACATTGTTTCTATTGAAATGGAACATTTAATAATTCAAATTTTCGATGTTCCCTCCAATCAGGTTATGTGGATTTACAATTATCTTGCTAGTGTCTAGTATTCTTTCCTGGCACTTTATGTTGTTAATAGAAGGTCGCTGAATGGGTTTTGATTACAGATAACATCAGAACTTAAGCCACACCAGAAGAGAATAACTGGTTTGGGATTTTCTGAACATTTAAATGTGTTGGCATCCTATGGGGCTAATGCACAGATACACATTCATATTCATTTAGAATTCACTGCATAATATACTTCTCCATATAAGATGTCGCTTTAAAACCTTTTGACTGAAATCAATGTTGTGTTGGCAGCTTTGTGTATGGGGAATAAACTAATGCGAGAGACAAAAATATAAATGTGTGCATACACAGGCATGAAGATCATCATCACCACTTGAAGATAGAAGAATACAATTTCATAATGACCGAGTTCAATTGATAGTTGTGCAGGAGAGCCAAATTGCTATTTATAATGCTCCCGAATTGGAATGTGTAGGCTATGTAAGATCCTATGCCTTTTCATATTGCAGTTCCTACCTAAGTTATGTTGTAGTCAGATTTTAATTAAAAAATTAAAGTTCTTTGTCATATTGTAGTTCCTAAGTTACGTTGTAGATAGATTTTAATAAAAAAATTAAACTATTTTATCTTCGTATTTCAAGAATCGATAGTGACTATGAATAATTGTAATGTAGTGGGCACCTCAAGATACTTTACTTGCACGTAAAGATTTGATCATGTCTGGCTCCCTGGAAGCCTACAGGAAAATTGTCTGAAAAAACATGTCGATGTCTAATAGGCCTCAGCAGGTTATTGGTAACTGTACCCATCTGAAGCCCCATGATTCCTTTTCGTTCAAGCTCGAAATATGGAGACTGAGTAACTTTTAGTTAAAAAATTAAAGTGCTTTATGATATTGCAGTTCCTAAGTTATGTTGAAGTCAGATTTTAATAAAAAAATTAAACTATTCTATCTTCATATTCCAAGATTGGATAGTGACTCTGAAGAATTGCAATGAAGTGGGCACCTCAAGATCCTTTACTTGCACGTAAAGTTTCGATCATGCCTGGATCCTTGGATGCCTACATAAACACTATCTGAAAAACCATGCCAATGTTTAATCAGCCTCAACAAGTTATTACTAACTATACTCATCTCAAGCCCCATGATTCGATCATGCTTGGCTCCCTAGATTCCTAAATGAACATTTTCTAAAAAAACATGCCAATGTTTAATCAGCCTCAACAGGTTATTGCTAACTGCAGGTTATTGCTAATTGTACTCATTTGAAGCCCCATGATTCCTTGCCCTTCAAGCTGGAAATATAGAGACTGAGTAACTCTTAGCTTCTTCTTTGGTGAAGGGAAAGGATTCATTTGAATCGATGGCATATTACAAACCAAATCGACCAGCCATGGGCTCACTCTTTTCAAACTTTGTAATATATATGACTCATCCCTTGTTACCTGTTCCATAATAAAGAAACAAACGAACGCCTAAAATTGTAGCAAACATGTCATGATCTTACAACAGATAAAAAACAATAATACCGGGAACGTTACATAATGGATGTGAAAACGAGAAACGAGCATATAGAATAACAACAGAGAAGACATTAGCTTTTAGCAATTGTAGAAGCAAAAGCGCCATGGGTCAAGTTTATCTTCAGACTTCTAGTTATGATAGCAGGAAAATGTTTAAGGCAAATCATTTTCTCTGGGACCCATGGAACTAAAAAAGCATCTCAATTTTTGGCCTATTCCTTCAAATATATGCAACGAATGCACAAAAATATACATATATAATTACAATAGTACACCAAATTTTTGCCTTTGGTTAATAATCATGTAACAATCAGTAGCATAGCCTTCTATATGTGCACGAATATATTCTGTTCCTAAACAGTCGATATTCCATATCCAATTTTCACAGATTTAATTTGACACCTTACAAAATAAATACTCAAACTTAATGTGTACAAATTCAAGGCTGCATTGAAGAATTTCAAGGGATGACCCTGATCCTCCTGATTTGCCAGGTTGCAAGAAGGAAATCCTTCTTGTTGAATGATAGAACAAAGAGTTACCATTCTCGGCCTCAACAAGTTATTTTTAATTGCACTTATTTGAATCCCATGATTCCTAGCCCTTCAAGCTGGAAATCTGGAGACAGAGTAACTCTTTAGCTTCTTCTTTGATCAAGGGAAAGGAGTCATTTGAATCGGTGGCATATTGGAAACCAACTCGACCAACCATGGGCTCACTCTTTTCACATTTTATAATATATCTGGTTCATCCCATGTTACATATTCCATATTAAGTAAAGAAATGAGTGCCTAAAATTGCAACAAACATGCCATGAACTTACAACAAATAAAAAGACAGTACTACGGAGAATATTAGATAATGGATGTGAAAACGAGAAACGAGCATCCAGAATAACAGCAAGGACGACATTAGCTTGTAGCAATTATAGAAGCAACAACTCCATGGGTCAAGTTTATTTTCATACCTCCATAGCAGACAAATGTTTAAGGCAAATTATTTTCTCCCAAGCCCATGGAACTAAAAAAACTCAATTTTTGGCCTATTCCTTCAAAATATATGCAAATAATGCACAAAAATATATAAATATAATTATAATAGTACATCAAATTTCTGCCTCTGGTTAATAGTCATGTGTCAATCAGTGGCAAAACCTTGTCTATGTGTAGGAATAAATCTTGTTCTTAAGAGTCGATATTCCATATCCAATTTTCACAAATTTAATTTGACACTTTCAAAATAGATAAACAAATTCAAGGCTGCACTGAAGACTTTCAAGGGATGAATATAATCCTCCTGATTTTCCAGGTTGCAAGAAGAAAATCCTTTTTTGTTGAATGATGGAACAGAGAGTTACCATTCTCTTCTTGGGGCTAATTTGCATGTCAAAACTGGACTAAATTTAAGGTCAAAATTCAGAAATCTATAAAATAAAATTAACCGAGTGTTGCACTAAGGCCTACCTCTCAAGTATATAACCCTAAAAGCTACTTGCCATTTGTCCAAACTGAAGGTTGCACTAAGAGAAACTCTTTCAAGGTATGGCTATGATCCTCTTGATTTGTTGATTAAATTTGAAAAATCACAAATTTCTCTCTTCCCTGCTATTTGTTTGTAAAAGAAAATAAAGTAGAGAGGATACTTACCATTTTCAAACCAGTCATATCATTCTCATGGTTTGAGGTAATTTCTACTCCCTCTACTCTCTACGACTGAGAAAGGGCACAGAGTCGTCCCCAACTGTATTCTTGTCAAGGCGATGTTTCCAACAAAGCATTATGTAAAAATCTCGTTGGAACTAAAGTGAATCCCGTTCAGCGACCTCGTCCATGACAGATCCCGTATTCAAAAA
This sequence comes from Pinus tabuliformis, assembly GCA_031772625.1. Classification (NCBI taxonomy): domain Eukaryota; kingdom Viridiplantae; phylum Streptophyta; class Pinopsida; order Pinales; family Pinaceae; genus Pinus; species Pinus tabuliformis. Next base: position 374,233,286 of record CM062815.1, on the reverse strand, counting down.
CCCTAAATCATGGAATTGGTGTATCTAGTAGACCGGGTGTGGGCAAGACGTTCTTGATTAAAACCATCTACAATACCTACAAGAAAGAGGTCAGTCATTTTTTTGATCTCGTTCATTTGGTTTACAGTTTGTGGAAACTTTTAAATAGAATCATATTGGTAGAAACCTCTTAACCTTCATCCGCAACACATAAGTGATTACCCATGGAACTCAAAAAAAAAAAAACCTCAAATTTTGGCCTATTCGTTCGAATATATGAAAGAATGCACAAAAATATGCAAATATAACTACAATGGTATCCGAAATTTCTGCCTCTGGTTAATAATCACGTATCAATCAATAGCATAGCCTTGTATATGTACATGAAAATATCTTTTCTTAATCGTCGATATTTAAGGGTTTTATCTTGTTCTTACTCTCCAGCTATAGCACAGAAGTGATTGAAAAGACCCAGGGAAATAAAATAAAAAAAAAACCCTCAATTTTTGAGATAAAACCCTTGTCCTGTTGGGAGTTATTCAAAAATGAGCTTTTGAAAATAAAAGTGTACCTGGGAATGATATTATAAAGGATAGAGTCAAAGAAATTTCCTCGAATTGCAGATGCTTTCCGTTGGCCATAAATGTAGTTGTTGGAGCCATGAGTTTTAAAAGGTTTGAAGATGAGTGGAGCCTAGCTTCAAATTCGATGAGAAAGAGAGATGCTTCCGTCCCAACAAATCTCAGGGGTCATAGAAATAGAGTTGTATCAAGTGTGAAGATAGAGTTACAATGAAGTGTTAAAATGTCATTTAAAGGTTTTTCTCTAAATTGTGCATTGTTTTTAGAAGATAAAAAAATCGTTGTGGAGACTGGTGCAGATGTGGGACTTCGAAGGGTTTCTCAAAAATGCAGGGATACCATCAAGATTTCAAGACCATTCCTTCCAACTACCTTCATTGATAATTGAACTACTAAACATTCTCTCATTGTCTAACATATAATCTAATGGCTTAGAGTGATGACAAATGGGCTAGAGGAAAGTTGTTCTCAAACATATAATCTAATGGTCTAGAGTGATGACAAATGGGCTAGAGGAAAGTTGTTCTCAAAGGGAACGCCTTACGGTGTAAAAATAATAATATTACTAAAATATAAAAATTATGCACAATTACTCTAATCTATTAAAACCAAAATAATAATATAAAATAAAATATGATAAAAAAAAGGTTTATATTGAGTTTTTGACATGGCCGGAGGGAAGAAAGAAAGAAAAAAAATCACAAATATGATAAAAATAGTTTATATTTAACTTTTTACATAACAAGGAGGGAAGGAAGAAATTAGCATGATGAAAAAACATTAATTTAGTTTCTATAGAGCAATATTGATATATATAGTTATACAAGTTTAAATTAGTTGTTATTTTACTAGTTTTTATATAAGTTGGTTTAATTTATACAATTAAATTTATGACCTAATTTTATTTTATTAGTTTTATATATTTATATTTGAGCCTCTAGAATGTAATTTATTGTTGGAAGAATAAAATATTTTTATTAGTTTTTAAATAAAAATAATTAACTTAATAATGTAATTTAGTAAGCAAATCATTATGTAAAAATAAATTTATTATCTTACACATTAAATATTTTATTTATCTTTTTTGTGTAAGTTAGAAGATTATATTATAGAACAAGTATAATACAAAAAACTGCCGGAGCAGTGCGAGCAGGGATGTACAATACACTGAAGCTAATCACCTGCTCAGAGGAAGTGAGACACATAGACCAGAAATACGCCCACCACGCAGGGTGGCTTGGAGTAGAGCAAAACATTACTTTATCACTAGTACAGCCGACACCATACATGAGAAGTAACTACCCACATAAACTAAAGCCGAGACAGCAGTGTGAAATAACAACATAGACAGAAAAAGCTGAGACAGTAAGAGGTCAGGGGAGAACAACCAGTGAGCCCTTAGAGATATTTTCCCATCTGGCCGATGGTGTCCAAGCCTATCTCCCTTACGTGGCGATCAACCTTCGCCTGCATTGCTTCCAGGGATTCGGGCTGGTCCGCAGCAGAGGTGGCCGGCTGTGCAGCAGGAGCCGTGTTAATGGAGTCTCTTAGTAACCTGATGAGCAACATTAGCATCCGGTTGAGAGTTTTGACTGCCTCATGCACCGAGGAGATTTTACTGTCCAAAGCGCTGTTGTAATCAATAATCTTAGCCATTTGTGCTTCAGTGAGATTCACCTCTGTAACAATGTGTTGCCTTTCCTTTTCAATAGAGTCCAGAGCCTTAGCTATCAGGGTTTGGTACGTCAGCTTTTCGCCTGGGTCCTCACGAATTGTGTTGCCCTCTTCGAGGGTGTGCCTGGGTCTTTCAACCAGTCGACCTCCGCTGCAATCTCCTCCTCCGTTCTTCCATCCTCCTCCTGCTTGGCCTGAGCTTCTAGTTCAGCCATCTTGCGTTTTATTTTGGTTACAGTCCTAGTCTCGTAGCCTCCCCTGGCTTCCTGGAGGTCTCGGTTTGCTGCAGCGCAGCGACTGCCTTCCGCAGCCATAGCCAACCCCTCGTAACTTGCCCGACTTAAACCAAACTCGGTAACAGAACCACTCTCAACGCACACTCGAAGAACAATGAGGAGAACAGGGCACTTGCCCATTCCTTTATAGCGAAATCCTTGGTGCCTCCTCATGAGGATGGAGTTACTGCCTTTGAAGGTGGTGGTACTTTGCTGATAAATGTGATGGAGTATCGCACAAGCGAGGCTGACGCAGGTCGAATAGGAGCGCAGGAGGCTGCTTCCAGGCTGACGAGCCAAGCGCCAGGTGTTTGGTACTTTCCTTCTGATGGGGTGGTGGCGGGTGAAGATTGAGATGTCCCGTATGCTGGCATGCTTGGTTCTGATCCGCCGAGCCTTATTCCACCTCCTCTCACACAGAATTGCCATTAATGGCAATGAAAACTTGCAGTACGAACCCTTTCCATGCGTACTGATGGCACGGTTACTGAGGTTGTGCATCCCGTTTCTTGAATTATAATGATCGCCCTTCTGAAAGACCTGCCGCCACCAGGAGCTCCACCTTTTCATATGTCCAATCATCCCGTTGAGAGGCTTGGGCTTATAATCTCTGCCGGTATTCTTGTGAATCCGATACCGGGGCCAAGTGCCTTCCCCAATTAAGGTTGGGTGGCTTGGATTAAGTCCGTAGCTGCCAGCTGTTCGCATGTTTCCTTAATGATTGGGTTATCTATTTCATGCCAGCACCTGTTCATGACAATGTTCGGGTTGTCTGCTCCAAAGTTTGCCAGATGGTCAGCCAGACCATTCGCCTTTCTCCTCACTGTCTGGAAGGTTAAACCTTTCATCTCCGTGATGAGTTCTGCTATGCTTTCCGTCGCTTTGGCTAACCTCCAATGCTTGGTAGCCTTGCTGATGGTCGTTCCTGCCTGTAGGCGTTTAGCCGCCATGATAGCCAGAAGAGAGTCCCCCTCGACTATTAAATTCCCTCTCCTGAGATTTCTTAGAATTTTTAAGCCCTTCTCAAGCGCCGCGAACTCTGCTTCATTGTTAGTAGTTTCACCTAAAGCTCTGCAGAAAATATGGATGATTTCCCCGGCTTGATTGCGGATGGCACCCCCAATGCCTGCTATACCTGGGTTGCCCCGTGAAGCTCCATCAAAGTTCATTTTCAGGCCACCCTCAGGAGGGCATTGCCAGTTTAAAATATGTGATGAAGGTTGTGGTGGATTTCCCCCTGTTGATTGATTGCTGCCTACTTCCAATTGAAACGCCTTTAAGATTTGTAGGTCCTGAATAGTTGGTTTTTCATCTGCTTCTACCTTACATTTAGCCTGTATAAGCTGTTTGATATTGAGTGCTATAAACTCCTTTGCTAATTCTAGGCTTCGAGTTTCTTCTTTGAAAATTCTTCGGTTTCGTTCTTTCCAGATGGTCCAAACAATAAAGCCGGGGGCAGATTTCCAGATGCCTTCCACTCTGTTCACTCTTGAAAACTTGTTTCTCCAGTTGGTGATGGTTTCCTGTATTGAATCCCTGTTCCGGTCCGACGCTCCAAGAATGTTTTCCAACCAGTTCCAGAGCTGGGAGGCCCATTCGCAGGAGTTAAGAAGGTGGTTCATGGTTTCCTCCTCCTTAGTGCACATAGGGCATCTGGAAGGTCCCCTGAATCCTTTTTTCATAAGGTTTTCCCAGGTGAGAGTCCTCTTCTGCATCAGTAACCATAGAAAAGTTCTGATCTTCGGCCATAGAAGACTATCCCAAACTTTAGTCGCCCAGGGTAATATGTTCGGTTGTTCTTCCTCCTCTATGATGCTCCGAGCCTCTTTCAGAGAGAAGTTCCCGTTTCCTTTCGGACCCCATCTGAGCTTGTCATTTTCGGCTGCAATTCGAATTTTTCTTTTTGAAATTCGTTGATTCAAGTCTTGAATGGTTTCCTGAATAAATTCATTGTGGGTTGGGTCAAAAGCTATCCATTTCCTCCAATCCTGGTCTTCACTGTTGGGAGACCAATACTGACTAACTGTGAATTTGCCTGCATTTTGCTGAATTTGTTTCAGGGGAAGGAGATGAGGGGAGTCCAGTTTGGGAAACTGCTGCCAAGCATCTTCCCAGAAGAGAGCTTGATTGCCATTTCTTATCTCCCAAAAGCAATAGTCCTGGACCATGCTTCTGTTAGCTTGAGCATGATTCCATATTGGTGAGCCGTTGCGGGTGATCTGCATCCTTACTATGTCTAGATTGTTGCTGTTTGGCATGTACTTCTCCTTCCAGTGAGTTGCCCAGGGAAGACTCGTTTCTGAGATCCATTTCCACCAAATCTTAGCTCCGCAGATGTTGTTTACTGTATAGGGATCAACTAAATTCAGACCCCCCCTGTTCTTTGGTCTACAAAGCTTCTGCCAAGCTACAAGAGACCATTTTTTCTTCTCGCTACTTCCGCTCCACAGAAAGGAGCGCTGGATGGCTCGAATTTGGTTTAAAACCCCTTTCGGTGCTGGAAGAATAGAGAGCATATATTGAGGAATGGCCTGCAAAACCACCTTTGTTAGAATTAGTCTGCCTGCAAAATTTAAGGCTCGGTGAGTCCAGTATTTACATTTCCTTTCCATGTTGGCTAGAACCTTCTCCCAATGTCCTTTCTGCCAAGGTTTCAGAGTTAGGGGGGCACCAAGGTATCTAGAGGGAAGAGAGCCAATTTTAAACCCCAGGAGGCGGGAAAGATGAGCCTGGATGGATGGATGCGTGTTGAAGAAGAACAGAGTGGATTTGGGGAAGTTAATCTCCATGCCCGAGGCTTGGCTGAATAGATTGAGGATATTTCTGTAGGCTAAGGCTTCTTTGACAGTGGGGACACCGTGTAACATGGTGTCGTCCACAAACTGTTGATGGGTTGTGGCTGGACAAGCTCTGATGGGTTGTAGACCTTTGATGTGGCCTTCTTCTTTTTTCCTCGCTATTAATCTGCTTAGTCCTTCCATAAGAATGACAAACAGAAAGGGGGAAAGGGGATCTCCTTGTCTTATGCCTCTGGTGGGTTGGAAGGGAGCTGAGGGAACCCCATTCACGAGGATGGAGTATCTAGGTGATTTGATGAGGGCTAGAATCCACTTAATCCACTGATTGCTAAATCCAAAAGCTACTAGCACTGCTTCCAGATAAGACCAGCTCACCTTGTCATAAGCTTTGGAGAGATCTAACTGCATGAGCATACCTGCTTCTTTTCGAGAATGGAGAGAGTGAATCATCTCCTGAGCCAGCAGGATATTATCCATGATTTGCCTACCCTCCACATAGCCAGACTGTTCTGGTGATATGATGCCTGGTAGGATGGCTTTCAGTCTGTTTGCAATGACCTTTGAAATTATTTTATAGATGACATTACATAGAGCAATAGGTCGGAATTTGTCCGGAGTGTTGGCTGCCTCCACTTTGGGAACTAGAGCGATAAAGGTGGAGTTTAAGGATTTAAGAATGGTTTTGGACCGTCTGGAGTCTTCCACTATCTCCCATATGTCTTGCTTGACGATGTTCCAGCATGCTTTGTAGAAATTGATGGTGAAACCATCTGGACCCGGAGCTTTATCATTGGGCATACTTCTGACTGCCTCCTCAACTTCTTCCATTGTGATTGTTCTTCTGAGGGACCAGTTCTGCTCTTCAGTAATCATTCTAGGAATTACTTCGGTGATCTTTTTGATGGCTTCCTCCCTGTTAGTACCTGGCTCTTGCGCTATGAGGCTGAAGTGATTTGTGAGGGAAGCTGATATTTCATTATGATTTCTGATAATGCTCCCCTCATCGTTTTTTAGCTCCAGTATTTTGTTGGCGCTTCTGTAGTCCATTGCTGATCTGTGGAAGAACTTTGTGTTTTGCTCCCCTTCTTTCAGCCAAAGGATTCTAGATTTCTGCTTCCATAATGTTTCTTCCTGCTTGCACCTGTTGTGCCATTGCTGTGTAAGCTCATCTTCTAGTTTGCTTGTTTCCTCCTCTCTGCGTCCTGCCATACCTTCCTTTTGGATCTGTTCCAGTTTGTTTTCGATGATGGCCTTCTCCTGGAAGATATTTCCGAAGACTTTTTTGTTCCAATCTTTCAGTTTTAGTTTGATGTTTTTTAATTTCTGTTGAAGAATGTACATTTTGGAGCCTTGCTCCCCTATGGGCTCTGACCACCACTTCTCTACCATTTCTAGGAAGGTGGGGTGTTCTATCCAGAACTTTTCAAACCTGAAGGGTTTATTTCTGGGAGAACCCTGTATCTCAACTGCTAGAGAAACCGGCCAATGGTCTGATCCTCCACTAGGGAGGATATTTGATTCCACAGCTGTTCCTTCTAAGAGCAGGCTTTCTGAAATTAAAAAACGATCCAATCTAGAAGATATGAGCTTATCTCCCCCCCTTCTATTGTTCCAAGTATACTTGCCACTTTTGGGATATACATCGACCAGTTTTGCATTATCTATGAAACTTATAAAGGCCTCTCCATCCCTGTGAAGTCTCCTTAGACCCCCTTTTTTCTCCAGGAGGGAGGTTATCATGTTGAAGTCTCCTCCCAGAATGAATTTTCCATCATGGTGTCTCTCTATGAATTTGGTGAGCGAGTCTAGAAAACAAATTTTATCTTCTAGCTTTTGGGGACTATAGACATTAATGCATAGAAAAGAGGATGAGTTACCTGTCGGCTGCATCTCCAGTGCCAGGTAATTTTTGCTAGCTTCAGCCGTAATGAGATGATATCTTCGTGTATCCCAAAAGGTTGCTAAACCTCCTTCGCGTCCTTTACTTTCAATCTCCAAAACTTCGAAGTTCCTACCTAACTTCCCTCGTAGCTTGCCTGTGAGTTCACTGTTGCATTTGGTTTCTTGAAGAAACAGCATATCCGGGTTATACTTTCCCATCTTCCGTTTCAGAACCCTCTGTTTGGCCTGACTGCTTATCCCTCTGGCGTTCCATGAGATAATCTTCATAGTTAACTATTTTGTTGGAAGGACGGGTACTCACTTAGCTGCCTTATCAGGCCGGCATTGATTAACATCTCTCCAAGTTCCTGTAGGTGTTCTATGCTTGTCTTACGACCTCTTCGGCGTTTGTGTCTTGAGCCTGAAGTTCTTCCTAGCTGCGTTTGGTAGTGGGGTAAGCCTCCCTTGATTATGCCTAGTTTGCTCTTCTGTTTTTCCATTATTGCCTTCTGCCGCGCTATAAATAGGTTATTGACCTTCCTTATTTCTTCCTCTGGAACTGCTTCCATCCCTTTGGCTTTCCAGCTTTCCACAAGCGCGTTTAGGTCCATCCCATCCGTTGCGAGGGTGTCTTCCAGCTCCCAATCCTCGCTTCCTGCTTCACTAGTTAGCATATCTGTCTCCTCCTCCGTTTCGACTGTTCTGTCTTGCATGAGGATCTCTCCTGTGATTGTTGCGTCTGTCCTTTCTTCCCCTGTGGGTTTTTCCGGGTTCTCTTGCCTTTCCTCCCTGTGGAGCATGTTCTGCTTTTCCTCCGAGTCCGTCTCTAGGTCTAGGATCTCAAAGGGATTACTGAAATAGTTTCTGTCTGTGTTCCCTTTCATATTCCTCCTTCTATTGGCTCTCTGCCTGTTCTTAGGTTTGGTGAAGTTGTTCTTGTCTCTGGTATTCTGTGTTTTCTCTTCTTCTGCCTCCTTTCTGTTCAAAGGGCAGTCCCTTACCAGATGTCCATGCTCGTGGCATTTCCGACATCTAAAGGGTATTTGCTCATAGTCTAGCGCCTGAAAGTATTCTTCGTCCCTATATTCAAGCCAGACCCCCTCGTGTAGCGCTCCAGATACATCCAGTTCAACACAAATTCTCGCGTAGGTTGTGTATCTTTTCTGCATGGTTGCTTCTGATGCTTTGACGAAGGTTCCGAGCTTGTCCCCTATTTGTTTCAGGGCATTAAGACCCCAATAGTCTATGGGAAGGGAGAAGAGTCTGATCCAGACAGGCACCTGGGTGAAAGTTTCCTTCTCCGGGACGAAGTTTGGCTTCCAATGTCTCATGTAGAGTCCTGTTGCTGCCAGAAAGTATGGGCCACCCTCAAAAACTCTGTCCTTATCTTCTAGACTGGTAAACACTACTGTGAAAAAACCTTTAGCTCCTAAATGTAGCTGCACATCCCCTTTTGGTTTCCACTGCTGTCTTATCCATTGGCATAGGGTTCTCTCAGACGGCCAAATACCCATGAATTTGCAGATGATGGCATGCTCAGCCATGTGATCCCTGTATTCTTGGATTTCAGGGTCGTTGATTGTGATCCGCAGACTGTCTTCTTTTTTTGGCTTGCATGCGTTGCTGGTCACATGGGTTCTTTTGGGGTTTGCGCTCGTTTCCCCCTCCTTCTCTGGATGGATTATTCCCTTATTTTTCCCTTCTTTGTCTTTTGTGGGCTGCTCCTTTTCATTTTCTGATGGCTGCGATTTGTCATCATTTTTGTCCTGTCTGTCCCCAGTATTCCCCTTCACGGTGTTCCTGGCGTCTGAAGCTTTGTCTGTCTTGTCAGACGGTATCGGCCTTTTTTCCTTGTTGTTTCTGCTGCTAAGCAGCTTGCTGTTCAAACCCTCGATTCTTACTCCCGCTTTCACCTGCTGAGGTTGTTTCTGCATGACCGCTTGCTTAAACGAAGGGGTCCCACTGGACCCCTCTGCACCCATCCTGCCCGACCGCAACACTCCCTGCGAAACTGTGCAGCCAGAGAGGGTCTGTGGGGTACCAGATCTGTAACAACTGTGGGATGACCAAACCCTAGCTAGGTCAAACCGCCATTAACGTCCCAGCTCTGGTTTTCTTGCAATGCCACACAAGTCTTACAGGGTAGCAGTTTAAGTCCATATTATATCAGCACATATCCCATAAGTATTTAAATATTTTATTTATCAATTTAATATCTTATTTAATCATAGCCTTAAAATTAAATTATTATTATTAATTAGTATTACATTTTAAATACATAAGTTATAAATTTGTATTATCAAATTAAAATAGTATCTTTACCAATTTCATCTAATTTTAATATTTGAAAAAAATTAATACACATATAAAGTAGAGTTAAATGATGTTGATGATGACTAACATCCACTAAGATCAATGTGGTCTATTAAATTAATTATGACTTTTTAATATTTTATTTCTATGATAAAAAATAAGGGAAAGAAGTGCTCCTAGATCAATATAGTTTGGTTGACTTAACGAGCCAAACAGGTTGGTAGTGTGGCAAATGTTTTGGAAATGAGAGTGGATGTAAGTAAGAGTTGGGAAATCCAAGAGAAAGTGCTTTCCATCTTCAACCTTTTTAGTATCGCAAAGGTGACAAATTATTTCGTCATTGGTTGTTTTGGGAATAAACCAATGCTCGGTTTCACTTCAAAGCTCATGAGAATTAATTCTTATCTTTGCAATCTTCATTTTCTTCTTAGCACGGGTCAAAATAGAAAGATAATTCTCATTAGCAAGAATGGGTTCGATCACCTCCTTATAATACTTTAACTTCCTTTTTCCCTCTAGATAGTCTCTTCCTTTGTCTTCAATGGTCAAGCCAAGACTAGACATCTTATGCCATATTCACTTGATCTTTTATAAAATCATTTAGTTCCTTAATTTTTATAAAGTTGCCTACTACACCCGCATCCTTCCATCGTTTAAGCATAGTGTGCTCTGAATAATCAAAGTTTTCAACCATATATAGTTGAAGTAAATTATCCTTAATGTAAATTTAAATAATTATCCTTAATGTTAATTTAAATGATTTCTTTGTGTTGACAAACTTTTATAAATCAGCAATTTCTATTTATTAAAGGTGGAAATAAATACTAAAAAGAGCAATCTCTTTTGGTTAAATTTATTTATATCTTTTTATAAAAAATTATTTTTTAATTAAATATATTTATATTTAAAAAAAAAAAATTTTCAAATATATTATATATATGTTTACATGAAAATAACGGTCTCAAAAATAATAATGAAATCATCATGAACAAAGTTCACGCAAGAACCAATCCACATTCTTAAAAACACACATTTCTTCCTTATTCTATAGTCTCAATGCTCCGTGAACTACCACACATACTTGCCAACTTGGATTTTCCAAGAACACGCTTACATTTTCAAAAGAACATGTGTGCTTTCGAGAACGCATGAACATTTTCAAAAATAGAAATAGAAATATACTTTCAGGAACAGTTAGTTTTCAAGAGTGGGTTCTTCTGAAAGTATGTGTGCACTTATGGCCAGAAAAGTAAGCATTGATATGAGTTCCCACTTTTAGGTCCAGTTGTTGGACCTAAAAGTTTATTCTTTTGGGAGTTGTCTATAATGCGACTTTTTGGAGATTCCGGTGACGGAATCCGGCAGAAGAAATTGAGGTTAAATCTTGATTTGTTGCAGTTAAAATGGTTTTTTAACTACATATTTGGATTCAGCACCCTGGAAAACCTCTGGGACGCTTTCATTGTGCAGAAACTAGCTATCAAACTTGCGATTCCAATAAATTCCTGCCGGATTTCGACCGGAAAAACCGACCAGAAAAGCTTTCAAAAAATCGACTTATAGACAACTGCATTCTTTTGTACTTTTGTAAGTTCTCTTACATTATTACACATACTGCAATATTGTAAATTCTCTTTTAGTGATGAAATATCTTGGGCGACGAGTTTTGTTTTTGGTCTTTTGATGAAATATCTTGGGCGACGAGTTTTGTTTTTGGTCTTTTGGTTTCTTCTGGGTAATTATCTATCCTAGCTTAGTTGGTGGCTATGGGCTAGTCTCTAGTCATTAAATTTTTTTTAGGATTAAAGAAAACTTTAATTAATTAAAAATAATTTTAATTAATGTAATATATGTTTTAATGTTTTATTTTTATTTTTATTTTTGTTAAAAAAGTTAAAGACTCAAGAGGTAATTGGTTGCCTCATTTATCAGTTTTATAATTGAATTATGATAGATTTTCTCACTATTTAAAAAATAATAGATATATCATATTTCTTTTGTAATATTTAAAATCAAGTATAAAAGAGATGTTGTCGCGAAATGTTACATTTAAAAAAATAAAACAATACCTACATTATTAACAAACTAAAAATAATAATGAAAAAAAAATGTTCGCCATTAATAAATTACTTCAATTTCTACTTTAATTTTACCTCAACTTTATAGAAATAAAATAATTAAAAAAAATCGCTTAATATATAATTTCTTTAATCACTATTATAAACTTCACAAATAGTATGCAAACATAATATTGTTGATACAACAAAAAATGTATATATATATATATATATATATATATATATATATATATATATATATATATATATAATACTTAGTCCATATTAAATAATATTACAAAAATAAAGTAATTTAAATTAAAAAAATTCTTATATTTTCATTTTCCATTATAAGATATATTTGTAATTTATTTCATTCTTAATATGAAGTTGGTATGTAACATTTTAAAAACATTAATAACTAAAAAAAAAGTTTAATGTCGAATATAAATCAAATATTTCAATATGTATATTTAGTAAAAGATTTTAACATCAAATATATAGAGAGAAAGTGTGAGAGAGTTATTATTCCATTATATTTTCTAAGGAAAGAAATCAGCCTCACCATGTGGTTAGCAAAGATTTGAATATGGGAGAGGAAGATAAGAATTCATCTCTCTTTCTCTTTCTATATATAAACTCCAAATTCACCAAGAGCCCAAAGTGGTCAAATCTCTTGAGGTGCAAACCTTTCCCCAAATTTTGTACCCTAATTTGTATCTTGAGAAATTTGATTCTTTTCAACACTTGATAAATCCAAAGTTAAAATAGATCTATATTAATTTATATAAAATAAAATTATATTATTATATATTTTAAACATTTAAAAAAATTTGATTATAATAATGATATATACATTTTTATATTTTTAATTTAAAAAATAACTATAATTTTAAATTAAAAGATATAAATTATATTTTTTAATAATTTTTCATGTATAATGTATACTCTCACAAAATCATATCAATTATATTAATTAAAAGACTATTAGTAAAATCATATATATTTATATTTCAAACATTTATTTATTTATATATAAAACTTAAATCATGAAAAAAATTATTTCATTTCAGCTATTAGTAAAATCATATATATATGATTTTAAGTATATATATAACTTAAATCGGGAGAAATATTTTTTTTTCAACTATTAGTAAAATCATATATCTATCTATATATATGATTTTCTATACTTGAAGTATATATAAGTCCTGAGAAAATTTATTTCATTTGGACATATAAAAGTTAACTATGAAATTGAAATTTAATAGTATTAGCTTGTTTTACAATAACATCCCAATAATTTTTTCAAAATTGTTTTTGATTTCATGGTTTAGGAATTCTATGTATGTTGTTCATTTCATTACGATAAAGTTATTTTTATCACCTGTAATGATTTTGGTTTTTCCTTTTCCTAAAACATTTATTAGATTTTCATATTCAATTAATGTTTCACATTTTTATTATTTTTAATTATTTACGATGGTGCAAAATTTTTGTGAGATTATGTGTTTAATATTTTTCTTTTAAGATGAAGGGTAAGCGTAAGTATTATTTTGAAATTTTATTTTTTTAAGTGTTTTAGTGATGCTATCCATAATTTGTTTATTTGTGAACAATTTCTTAAATTAATAGTCATAGTCTTTATATGATATTGAATCAACTGATAATTTGTGTTTGTATTTGGTTTAATCATGGAATGTAGCATTCTTGATTAATTAGATTTTAGAAGTATTATCAATGAAAAGAGGAGTAGAATTATTTGTTTTTCCAACAAATTTTCAAGTATTTTCGTAAGCCACACAATCTCTTTTATTACTTATGTAGCTACCAAATATTCTACCTGTGTTGTGGAATCCATTGGAATTGATTGTTTATGTGATTTCTGGTATATAGTTGTCAATCCAATACCCAAAATATATTCTCAAGTCAACACTCAATTTTTATTGTCTCTATCAAAGTTTGAAATAGAATATATAATCAAATTGAAGTCATCTACCAATGAATATTTGACTCCAAAGTCTTAAGTTCCTTTCAAGCACTTCAGCACTCTTTTTATAGTAGACCAATGTCTTTCACAAGGCTTTTGCATAAAGATGTTAATAATACCAATAACAAATGGAATATTTGGTCCGGTAGTGGTAACATAGATAAGGCTTCCCATAAGTTGTCTATAATTGGTTGCATCCTCAAATTCATTCCCTTTTTTTATTGTGAGCTTCATTTTTTGTTCCATTAGAGTAAATAGATGATTTCACTCAACCATGTGAAACCTATTCAATAATTCTCCTATGTACGTCTTTTTGGAGCTGAATTTATACTTTAGATGTTGAGTCACTTCAATGCCCAAGTATTAGTGAAGATGACCCAAATATATCATCTCAAATCCCTTGTTCAACTCTTTCTTTATTAATGCAATATAGGTTTCATTGTTCCTTGTTTTTAATAGATCATTTACATACACTACAAGATATACAATAGTTTTACCAACTTTCTTAACAAGTAGAGTTGCATCATCGAGATTAAAGTGTTTGAAATTCAATTTCATAAGATGCTCAGTTAATTTTATATACTAGGATTGTGGTTCTTGGTTTAGGTCATTTAAGGATTTGATGAGTTTACATACTTTCTATTCTTGTCCCTTCATAGCAAAACTTTCCAACTGAGAAATGAAGAGATTCTCTTTCAAGTTTCCATTTAAGAAAGTAGTCTTCACATCCATTTGATGAAATTTCCATCCATTCTAAGTTTCCAAGTTAAGAGAGTTCAAATGGTGGCCCATTTTGTCGTGGACGAAAATTTTTCTTCATAATGAACACCTTCTTCTTGTACAAATCATTTTACCACAAGCCTTCATTTGTGCTATCAACTGATCCATCTTATTTATATTTTTTCTTGTATACCCACTTGCAACCAAATGGTTTGGTTCCTAATGGGGGGTCCACCAACTTCCATGTTTTATTCTTTATGAGAGAGTCATACTCTTGCATTTATTCTTTCCATTCATCATGAGAAGTAGCTTCTTTAAACAAAGTTGGATCAAAATAAGTAGGTAAATTCAATTCATGATCATATGAACCATCCATACAATCTCAATCAATTGAATCATAATTATCTACATTGCCTCCATCTGGTCTCGTGAAACCTTTGGTTCCTATCATTTTGACCTCATCCGGAGGAACACTTTCAAGTGTTTTGACAAGCCATTTTAACGGACCTTTTTGAGATGGTTTAGGTTTCTCCATTGATTAATATAGGGATGTATCGAGATTCAACCTTTCAATCCTTGCAATCACATCATTAAAAAATTCTTCCTAATCTAATTAAGTTGTAATAAATTCATGAGTAGGAAATGGTGCTTCAAAAGGAGATTCTAGATATTGATGCAATATATGGATCCCCCTACAAGATGCGGAACCATATTATTGATTTCATGATATGTCTTTACATGAGTGAACCTATCCAAATAATCAAGCCTACCACTCACCAATGTTGTCAATATTGAAGATTCAAAGATTTAAGTTACATCTCTAGAAATGATAAACTTCTTTTTTACCTCATTGTAAATATGATATGCTTTGTTGGTATCTACATACCCCAAGAAGATGCACTTCCAAATCATTACATCAAGCTTGTGTCTTTGTTCCTTGGGAATCAAGGCATAATAGGTAGAACGAAAGACCCTGAGATTCCTTATTGAAGGAATGCAACCATATCAAATTTCATAAATAGTCTTATTTCCAAGAGCATGATATGTGAATCTATTTTTAACATACATTGCACATAGAACTGCATCAGCCCAAAACATCAATTTAACATTTTTCAAAAACATCATGGAACGAATCATATTCAAGATAGTCTTATTCATTCTTTTAGCTACACCATTTTGTTGAGGATTGTATAGAACTATATTTTGATGTTGAATCCCATGTTTGAAAAGATAGCTTTCAAATTCATTATAAGTATACTATGTTCTATAATTAGTGTAAATGGAGAAAATATGTGAATGTATTTCATTTTGAATCCATACATGGAAAATTATATAAGTTTCAAAATCTTGAGGTTTATTTTTCAACAAGTACACCCAACTCATTCTAGTGTAATCATCAATAAAAAACATCATATACTTATTTCCATTAGCATAAGGAATAATAATAGGGTGACACAAATTAGAATGTATCAATCTAAGTTTTTTACATGTCTAGAAGTGGAATCAACATCTTTCAACTCAAGATTGAAGAGTTTGCACATCAATTGCACAAGCTCCAATTCTAAGTGTGAGTCATGCAAAAAAAATTAATTCTTTAATGCACCATATGAGTTTGTAATGAAAACAATATGATGGCTACCCTCTTCACTTATTGATGCAACAATTAGGGTATAAGTTTTATTTTCTTCATTCTTCCATATAGCTAGCTCTTTGTTTGATGTAGGCTTCTTATATGCACTATCCTCCTCTCCTTCATAGATGTCATCTCACAAATCTTTGAAAATGAGTATGTGTTTGATTAGACCACTCTTGATAGTTCTCCTTACCATTAAACACTACATCGATAATGAAGATGAGCGAATGCATCTTCAACAAATCTTTGAGATAGGTTTTACACAACAAATTATATTCTCTCCACAAAAATAAACAGGGGCATTAATAATCTCTCAATGTAGCATTGACCTTAAAATTAGGGGAATATCTCCCTCTTTGAAATTAGATACATTGTAAGAGCTTGGTATTATTTGATTTACAACTCATTTGGCTTCATCAAATGCTTACTTCTTTATTGGAGAATCTTCTTGTATACTATTTAATTTAAATCTTATAATTTGAATGCTCAAACGATACATACAATATTCTAATTTTCATAGAAACATTTCTAAATATCACATTTCCCCTTACATTATCATCATGACTCCTTACATGATGTCTTCTCAAACCTACATACCCCCAATCCATGGAAATTCCAAAACAAAAGCTATTATGTATTTATTTGTTAAAATATACCAATTATATTAAATTCCAAAACTAAAGCTCTTATGTGTTTATTTATTAAAATATACCAATTATATTATTATATGATGGATGATAAAAATTTTGGATTATTTAATTCATAAACCTCAAGTTTTTTTTTTTTTTTTTTCTAATGTATTGAAAATGAAACTCCATGATTGAAAATTGTTTGAATATATTTAAGTCAAATCATCTCAAAATTATTTTTCACATTATTTCAAAATTATGAAAGTTTTATATTTTTTAAATATTAGTTATTTATGAGTATAAATTTATTTTAATTTAATAATTATCAAAAGTTGAAAAAAAAAATGAATATATTTGTTGCAACAACAACATTATTGTTATTCTATGTAATATAATATTTCAGTACAATATCTCATTTAATATATCATTATAATATATCTTCTTACTACACATAATTACTATAATTAATTAAAATAACTAGCAATTGCACTACATGTTGTAAAGGAAACATCGTAAAGTGGTAGCATAAGAAATAACAACATAGAATAAATAAGTAAAAATTTTATGCAATTTTGTTTCTTTTAAACATCCTTTAAGCTCTTGACATGATCAACTTTGTAAGAATAATTCCAGACGAGTTGACCTTTTATAAGGTAGAACTAGCATGTCAGAGGGTATCTCTATAGACGTGCTCAATGCAAAATATGAAATTTGCATTACTTAATCGACGCTATTACCTTGTGGTAGCTACATCTTCTGTGATACATATTTGGGGGCACTAAAATTTTTTGGAATATGTAACTAAATATAAGACTAATGTTTTCCCAAAATTAATATACAAACTACAAAACACCCCAAAAGCCTCCAACTCAAGACAACTTTGTTATTGTGAGTTGTTCCTAGGAGAATCAAGAATCCATTTGTAGAAAGGGGCCAATCTCACCCTCCTATCCACTTTGGGTGTTCCCAGTTTTTTTTTTTGATGAAAATGATTCATCTGTGCATTTTCTAGCCTGTAATATATTCAAGAGGCATAATGAATAACATCAAACAAAAAGACATCCCAGTGACAACAAGAAAAAAATGGCCACAAAAACCCATAAGAAAAAGGATTGCAGCTCATAGCCCATTCATGATATGCATCCATTGAGAACCTAGAAAATGACTTGTAAAAAAAAAAGAAAATCAATGTGAAAATGGTAATCATTCTAGGTAGATTCAGTCTAACTGTTGGCCCTCTTTCTTTTGTTGGACAAGGAAGCCTTTTTCCCTAGCTAGGGTTTTCATGAGATAAACAATTGTACTAACCTTGTGGTAAGGCTATGGTATGCATTGACACCTAATCATCAGGATTAGGTGAATAAATATAATTGATGTAAATAAATAAAAAGAAATATGAATAGTTATCAGGAGATGAAGTGAACAATCTCCCTCATGTATATAATAAAGACCAACCTGAAGGAATAATATGTGAATTGATTTGGTGGAGTTACTACCTGGCCTGACATGGTATCGGAGCCATGTTCCTAAAATTAGTTGTAACTCCTTGTATCAGTTTTTCTTCCATGTTTTCTCTTTGGGCTCTCTGGGCTCTCTGCCATAATCATTGTTTGCGCCATCTTCCCTCCTAATAGTTGGCATGCCTGGTGGGACACGTCCCCTAGGGCAGGAATTGCAGAGGCTGTGGGTTTCGATATCGTGAATGGGATTGATACGTTGAATATACTACGAAGAGTTTCATCCCTAAATTTTGAAAACCCTTTTGATCGCCATCCCTCGTTGCGATTCTCTTTTTGGTCCATCAAATTCAATGGGGAAGAACAAATTTCTGATGCTGAAAGCCATAGCGAACCAAATCAAAGCCAGGGGCCTGCAATTTCTGGTTGGAAGGATTGCTCAAATGTGAGACCAGGCAAGTGATATTGTCCATAATCTGGTGTGTCTTCCAGGAGGAAACAACGTTTGGAGGTTTTGTGGTATACACTGTGGTATACACCGTTTTACACCTCTCCATACCCTGACAACCTGCATACATCATTCTTATGGTTGCTTATCTATACTGCCATTACCATACTTGTTATGCCTGATACGGTTGCTTATCTTTAACGCTGCCCAATTACATTTTTCCAGTTTGAATACACAGTTCTTGTATTACGTTAATACACAGTTTTGTGTATTACATTAAATGCTAGTATACTTTGTCCATAATACACTCACCATATATTTATGCTGCCCCCCCCATATATTCTATACTTTAATGCTGTCCAGTTTAATGTGTATTGATATTTGACTTTGTTGTCTTGTCATATCAGAATCATATTTTTTCCCATTAGGAGTAAAAATTTGTAGCAGAAGTATTTTTTTATAGTATACAATTTTTAAAATGCATTCAATCATATCTATTGTGGGAATAGTTCTCACTGGCAAGGAGAACTATCCTGAGTGGTCCCACATGATAAAACACACCCTCATTTTCAATGAGTTGTGGAAAGGAGTGTGTATTGGAGATGGAGACAAAGAGCCGAAACAACCTACCTCAGAAAAAGAGCTCGCCATTTGGGAAAATAAGAACAACAAATCTTATGCATTAATCGCAGCGTCTGTAAGTGAAGAGGTGAGTCGCCATATTTCGCCATTTTCAACTTCTTTTGAAGCCTTACAAAACCTGAAAGAACTCTATGGCTCACATTCTGCACTTGAAGTTGTTCAAATCATGATTAAACTCTTCACTCTTCAATTGCAAAATAATGATCCTCTTGCTATTGCATCCGAAGTAAAGTCTATAATGCATGATATCAAAGTCACTAACGTCGAATTGGATATTCCTCTTATCGCTTTTCTCAAGGCACTTTATCCTACTTACTCCAATTATCTTTAGTCATTACAAGAAAATAGAAATCTCAAAGATATTACCTTTGACTCTCTTGTGAAAAAATTTGTTGAAAGAGAGAAAGCTTTTGGAAAGAAGACAGCCCCTGAATCTTCTGAAGAGGATGTGTGCCTTGCTCATAAAGAGAAGCATCATGCTCAAGATTCTTCCAGAGGAAGAGGAAGATATTTCAGAGGCAGGGGGGCAGACACTCTCAAGGAGAAAAGGTAGATTTGCACTACATACACTGCAAAAGAAATGGATCACATGATGCCTCTACATGCAAAATACCTTGGGACAAAATTGAGCAACAAAGAAATCAACCCAAAGGTAAAACTAATGACACAGACAATGGTAAAGCACCTGAATCTGCTCATTATGTGGTGGCACAATGTAATATTGGAGTAAATGAAGATTTATTTAATGCTTCACTTGCTTCTTGGAAAAATGATTGGTTGCTTGATTCAGGAGCAAGTTGCCACATGACTCATAGAAAAGATTTTTTTGAAGAATTTACTGACAATGTTGATGGAGCTTTGTAGACCAATCAAAAATCAAGCCATCAGGCTTAAATTGCCTGGTCTTATAGACTTTCTTATGCATCATGTTCTATATCTCCCACAACTGAAGAGAAACTTGTTTTCCTTGGTCCTGTTATCACCCCAAGAAACTCTCCTAGGTTGTATATCAAAGATGCTCGGGAACATTACAAACTCAACAAAAATGTTGGAAAATGGTGGATGAATGAAAGAAATGTTGCATATTCAAGCCAGATAACCACTTCTACTATGCTTAACCCCAGACATGGGTGAACACCCCCAGACTACAAGGCTTTAGACCACCAATTGCTCACAGTTTAAGGAAACTGTGATAATGGAGAATACTGATTACACCACCAGATGCACAGGACCCTGTGATGGCCAGCTGCAACCAGTTAAAAGGTCTATAAATCTATTTTCTAATGCACAGACAGGATGACAGCTCTCTAGCATTAAAATAACAGAAACCTGCATACAAATTCAATGATGCATGCTAGATTCAAACACAGAGGTGGGATGACAGCCCCTCTAATGCTAAACATTAACAGCACATGAATAAATGCAAAGCAGGCACAACCTGGAACAAAGAAGAAGAAGTGGAAAGTGAGCAATTAACAACAAAAGAAGCTTGCATTAGCTGGAAATGAAGACCAGAAGCTGCAGGTATCACAGTAGTTACAGTCTCCAGAAGTTGAAATTTACACCAAAATAACATTCATCAACCATCAACCTCTTGATTTTGGGTATATATAGAGGTTGGTTACAAAAACACTCTGTTGTGTTATACGAGAAGGGGTCATAATGGACCACCTAACACATTAATTCTCAGAGATGGGGCTCTGCTACACTCTGCCTGCTTTAATGGATGATTTAGACATTCTCTGGAGTTTTGTGGTCCTTCTCGGGCAGATGAAGTACCGACTCATACAAGTTCCATGACTAATAACTGCGTTAACTACTCAAGGCTGTCATGTTTCCTTCTCAGCCATGCTGTTCCTTAAATGTGGTGGTTGCATATTGAATGTGCCGGGTACAAGTAGGTGATTGTCTTCATTCTTTGGCAGTAGAGAGCAGTCGAGAGTGATACAGATAATATGGCGGGAGCAAACCAAACAGAAGAACCAATCTCAGTCGTCAGATCACGCTAATTAACAGTGGAGATCGCTAGATGAGGAGTATCGTGAGGACGGGCAAAAGAGAGATGTCGGTTGTCGGATCAGGGTCCGGTGGATCTGACGGTCATCGCACGAGAAAGACGCGCGGACGATATGGGGTGAGGAGAGGCAGTTTCGAGGGCAGGCAGTTTCGTATGAGGGCGTGCGATCAAATAAAAATACGACATGTGGCAGACGAAACTTCCACCCCCACGGGTTAACGCATGTGCAGGTCACATGATCGGGGCTTGTGACTACCGTTAGGTCTCGTGATGGACGCAATCAACGTTGGGGAAATGAACGATGTTTAACGCGCGGTAGAAATGGCGGAGACTGTCAGATCAGGATGCGATCGACGGTGGAAATCAAAGCAGAGGAATAGCGGGGTAGGTGCAGGTTATGGCGCATGGGAGATGGTTAATTCGAGGATCGAATGAAGGCACGGGGCTTCAAAGAGTTCTGTAAAAGAATGGAGGAAAGTGGGGAATGCAGATTTTCTTAGAAGAGACAGAGACAGCGGAAAGCGTGAGCGGAGGAGAATATAGGTTTACGAAGGATTTTGGAGGAAAATAGAAACAACGAGAGGTTAAGAGGGTGTGAGGAAACTGAAAGAGGAAGGAAAAAGAGACTGCTGCGAGCTCCTATTTCGGCATGAACCCACCACTAGACCTGAATTTTCCCCTTAAACATTGAAGTTGTAGCAGAGCTAACACTGGCTCCTTCTGGGGATGAGATCCTCCCTGTGAGGTCTCAAGAACTGCAGACCAATGCCTTCATACAAAATTAGCTTAAAAAACACTGCCTAGTATCCATTGGGCATGGAGTCAAGTTAAGCCTACAGTAAAACCTGAAAAAGAAACTGCTCATAATCAACACAATTACTCAAAAATTGGCCAACTGATAGGCCATCAAAATTATTGCCTGTCATCCAGTTCATCGTAGATCAGTAAGAAAAGATTTATTTGATCCTCTACCTCAAAGAGTTTAGGACATTTGAGCTTAATAGGCAGATATGGATCAAATTTCATCTCCCTTCTGTGTGCTCTCTTCCTTGGATGTTCTTCATGGGAGCCTTTGTACACCTACTGAATAGTCATGGCTGTTGTGTACTTTTCTATGTCATCTGTGGTCTACCTTTCCAATCTGCGTGGAGGCCTTCTGGGAAAGCATCAGAATATCAAGACTGAGATGATCAGTTTCAGCCTTGAGCATTGAATTTTGTTCTGCCTCAGTGTTCAAGGGGCAACATGGAGGGATTGTTTTTTGAGCAGAAAGAGGGACAAAATATGATGGGGAGCTTTCTTCTCCCTTATTGATCACTGGACTGGGGACCAAAGCAGGCTAGAAAATTTGCAAATATTCATAGCCATGTGAAGATGAGCTAGCATCGAGCACAGATTCTTGGAGGATGAAGGTGCCTTCTGCTGATTGCTGC
The DNA here is from genome assembly GCA_031772625.1 of Pinus tabuliformis. Taxonomy (NCBI): domain Eukaryota; kingdom Viridiplantae; phylum Streptophyta; class Pinopsida; order Pinales; family Pinaceae; genus Pinus; species Pinus tabuliformis. The sequence continues at coordinate 374,210,759 of CM062815.1, read as the reverse complement.
TACTGATCAGCTTGTTGTTCTGCAGCTACAACAAACTCACGAGCAGTACCTCTGGATAATGCTTCTTCATATGCAGCTCTGGTTAGGAAAGGAGCACCTTCCAAACCATGGACCTCCTCCTCTTCTTCAAACAGCTCTTCTTTCATGACTATTTTCTGAAAAAAGGATTTTACCCTTTGATCTTCGTTTGTATCCTGATTTCTCTGCAAAATCTGCAATTTCTCCTATGCTCCTCTATATGGATTTGGCTTTGGAAGAGAGAATTCACAAGGAACTCCTGCTTCTTTAGAATACTGCTCAGCCTTTAGTTTGGAAACTTCAGAGGCCAAGAACTCAATCATCCTAGCTAATTCATCAATCTCGGGCTCTGAGGATGATGAGGATTCACCTCCCTATCTTCTCCTTTCAGCATCTCCTTCGAGTCTTTCTGCAGCAATTATGTTTGCTTCTACTTCAAAGGCTGCAGTTTGCATATTAGCCAAAGAAGTACATCTTCTTTCTCTTAACAGTAGGCAGAACTGGGAATCGAAGGCATTAGCATAAGTGAGCATGGCAGAAGCAGGGGTGGGCTTTACTTGAGCTGGCATTCTACTGTACATATGATTGAATCTGATGTTGAAATCAGACAGCAGCTCACCATCTTCTCTCTGCAAGTTCCCAAATTCAGTATAATAAAAGAGCAGATCTTTATTATTCCCCCAATGCTTTAAAAATACATCATCTAGGGCCTCAATGTCTGCAATGGACCTAGGGGGTAAATTTCTAAACCATTTTCTAGCTTCCCCATCTAGGCTTTGAACAAAAACCCTCATCCAGACATCCTCTTCATTGATATCCAGGTTATCAGCATAGTTGTAAGAGGACTCTAAATTCTCTTCAGTTTTTACTCCTTCTGCACCAGTAAACTTTGGCATAAATTCTTGATAATCTCCTGTAGGCATGACATTCAAAGGGGTAGGCAAGACTAAGGGCCCATACCTAGCAACAACTATTCTTTCTATCTTTGTGAGGGCTTGCTGGCCTACCATGACCGAGGTATACGAAAGGGATACTGGTGGAATGAATCAATGAAAAGAATGACAGAAACAGAGGAATATGATGGACAACATGGATGCTTCTTTCAACTGAGGTCCGAAAGGGAAATGAATGACTAAGGAGCTGTATGAATCTCTGAAGGTATTTCTACACTAGCAGAGATACATAAAAATTCCAAGGCTTACCTGATTCTGATGCTCCTTACTACGATATTTTCTTCTGTTGAACGATCTTCTCAGGATCAGGCACTGGTTCAGCTGGTGATTTCTGAAGATATCTCTGAACATACCTCACAAACTGAGCCAGAACTACAATGTGGAGTCGCCAAAGGTTGGTCTTCCTCCAATGGAGTCGCTAGATAGATGATTACAACCAAAATATGTGTCCAGACCTTGTCTATCATCAAAATCTGGAACTGTGTCATTCTCCCAGGGAAGTTGAGCTTCAATTCTCCTCTCCTCGGCAACGGCGCCAATTAATGTTATCACCCCAAGAAACTCTCCTAGGTTGTATATCAAAGATGCTTGGGAACATTACAAACTCAACAAAAATGTTGGAAAATGGTGGATGAATGAAAGAAATGCTGCATATTCAAGCCAGATAACCACTTCTACTATGCTTAACCCCAGACATGGGTGAACACCCCCAAACTACAAGGCTTTAGACCACCAATTACTCACAGTTTAAGGAAAATGTGATAATGGAGAATACTGATTACACCATCACATGCACAGGACCCTGTGATGGCCAGCTGCAACCAGTTAAAAGGTCTGTAAATCTATTTTCTAATGCACAGACAGGATGACAGCTCTCTAGCATTGAAATAACAGAAACCTACATACAAATTCAATGATGCATGCTAGATTCAAACACAGAGGTGGGATGACAGCCCCTCTAATGCTAAACATTAACAGCACATGAATAAATGCATAGCAGACACAACCTGGAACAAAGAAGAAGAAGTGGAAAGTGAGCAATTAACAGCAAAAGAAGCTTGCATTAGCTGGAAATGAAGACCAGAAGCTGTAGGTATCATAGTAGTTACAGTCTCCAGAAGTTGAAATTTACACCAAAATAACATTCATCAACCATCAACCTCTTGATTTTGGGTATATATAGAGGTTGGTTACAAAAACACTCTACTGTGTTATACGAGAAGGGGTCATAATGGACTACCTAACACATTAATTCTCAAAGATGGGGCTCTGCTACACTCTCCCTGCTTTAATGGATGATTTAGACATTCTCTTGCGTTCTGTGGTCCTTCTTGGGCAGATGAAGTACCGACTGATACAAGTTCCATGACTAATAACTGCGTTAACTGCTCAAGGTTGTTCTGTTTCCTTCTCGGCCATGTTGTTCCTTGAATGCGGTGGTTGCATATTGAATGTGCCGGGTACAGGTAGGTGATTGTCTTCATTCTTTGGCAGCAGAGAGCAGTCGGGAGTGATACAGACAGTATGGCGGGAGCAGACCAAACAGAAGAACTAATCTCAGCCATCAGATCGCGAAAATTAACGGTGGAGATCACTAGATGAGGAGTATTGGGAGGACGGACGAGAGAGAGATGCGGGCCGTCGGATCAAGGTGCGGTGGATCTTACGGTCATCGCAGGAGAAATACGTGCAGACGATATTGGGCGAGGAGAGGTGGTTTCACAGGCGGGCAGTATTCCCCACACTGCCTAAGGCGTCGGGCGGTTTCTGTATGAGGGCATGTGATCAAATAAAAATATGACACATGGCTGACGAAACCGATGCCCCCGCGGGTTAACGCATGCACAGGTCACGTGATCAGGGCTTACGACTACCGTTAGATCTCGCGATGGATGCGATCAATGGTGGGGAAATGAACGATGTTTAACGCATGGTAGAAACGACGGAGACTATCGGATCAGGATGCGATCGACGATGGAAATCAAAGCGGAGGAATAGCGGGGTAGGCACGGGTTATGGCACATGGGAGATGGTTAATTCGAGGATCGAATGAAGGCACGGGGCTTCGAAGAGTTTTGTAAAAGAATGGAGGAAAGCGAGGAATGCAAATTTTCTTAGAAGAGACAGAGACAACGGAAAGCGTGAGCAAAGGAGAATATAGGTTTATGAAGGATTTAGGAGGAAAATATAAACAGCGAGAGGTTGAGAGGGTGTGATGAAACTGAAAGAGGAAGGAAAAAGAGACTGCTGCGAGCTCCTATTTCGGCATGAACCCACCACCAAACCTGAATTTTCCCCTTAAAAGTTGAAGTTGTAGCAGAGCTAACAGGTCCACATCTGCCAGCAATGTCACTCCATTCATATGTTTGATGACAAGCTTGAGGTGATAAAAGCATCTGACCACTCACTTGTCATGAGGGGAATAGAAGAAGAAAGGCTTCTCAAGCTGCAAGGTACCTCTACTCGTGCACAACATTTATCATACAATTCTCATTATGAAGAAGGTACAATTCCATCAAGTTTATTATGGCATGCTAGATTTGGACATTTGAACTATGACAGCCTCTGCTTGTTGAAGAAAAATGGTGTTGCTAGTTTGCCTATAATTCCTAGTAAATTTAAGCAATGTGATGCTTGCATTCTAGGAAAGCATAGCAAACAGTCTTTCCATGATTCATATTCAAGAGCACATAGAAAACTTGAACTCATTCATTCAAATTTATGTGGTCCAACGCCTGTTCCTTCTGCAAATGGAAATAAATATATCATGACATTTATTGATGACTACACCAGAATGTGTTGGGTTTATTTATTGAAGAACAAATCTGATGCTTTTCAAACATTCAAGAACTTTCATAAATGGATTGAAAATGATGCACAATCTCATATTGGGTCTATTCGCACTAATAATGGAAAATAATACACATCAAATGAATTTGAAAACTATCTTCGCCAACATGGGATCAAACATCAAACGACTGTACCTTATAATCCCCAACAGAATGGTGTCGCTGAAAGAATGAATAGGATAATCTTAAATATGGTACGCTCCATGCTCTTCTTCAAAAATGTAAAAATAATTTTTTGGGCTGATGCTGTTCTATGTGTTGCATATATAAAGAATAGATGTCCATCTAATGCTATCAGAAACAAGACTCCCTATGAAATGTGGTATGGGCACATTCCTTCGGTAAAGCATTTCAAGGTCTTTGGTTCCACCTATTATGCCTTGATACCAAAGGTAGATAGAAATAAACTTGGTGCAAGAAGTTGTAAGTGTATCTTCTTGGGGTATTCAAACACCTCCAAAGCATACCGTCTCTATGATGAAGTCAATAAAAAGTTTGTTGTATCTAGAGATGTAGTTTTTCTTGAATCATCCAAAACTGACAATGTTGTTGAGCGGCAACTTGATCGCTTGGATAGATTCACAAATGAAAAATCATTTCATGAATTTGATAATCAGGTTCCACATCTTGAAGGGGGGATTCCTATACTAGATCAACACGTGGAATCTTCTTCTAAAGAACTCTCTCCCCCGCATGAAACTCCAACAACAGATGATGATTTAAGTGATGTGATTGATAGAATTTGGAGACTCAATCTTGATTCAGTCCCAACTCAATCAATGGAGAAGCCTGGACCATCTGAGAAAGGTCCCCCAAAGTGGCTGACAAAGACACTTGAAAGTGTTCATCCTGATGAGGTTGGAAAGATAGGAACTAGAAATTCAAACCGGCAAAATGGAGGTGATGTAGATGACTCTAATTCACCTATTGATATGGATGTTTCTTATGATTGTGAATTGAAATTGTCTACAAATTTTGAACCAACTTCCTTCAAAGAAGTTGCGTCTCATGATGAATGGAAAGAAGCGTTGCAAAAGGAGTATGATGCCCTCATAAAGAACGACACTTGGAAGCTGGTTGATCCTCCATTAGGAACCAAACAATTGGCTGCAAGTGGGTCTACAAGAACAAGTATAAAGCTGATGGCTCACTTGACAAACACAAAGCCAGGCTTGTGGCAAAAGGTTTTGCACAGAAGGAAGGGGTTGATTATGAGGAGACCTTTTCCCCCACAGCAAAATGGGCTACCATCTGGACACTCTTTGCCCTAGTAGCTCAGAATAATTAGAAAGTCCATCAAATGGATGTAAAAACTGCTTTCTTGAACAGAGATCTAAAAGAGAATTTTTTTATGTCCCAGCCTGAAGGATTTGCTGTGAAAGGACATGAACATAAAGTATGCAAACTTGTGAAATCCTTGTATGGACTCAAACAAGCACCATGAGCCTGGTATGAAAAAATAACTGAGCATCTTCTGAAACTCAATTTCAAACATTATGATCTTGATGATGCAACTTTATTTGTCAAGAAATTTGGCAAAACAGTTGTATATCTTGTGGTATATGTAGATGACCTTTTGATGATAGGGAACAATGAAAGCTACATTGCATCCATAAAGAATGAATTGGGGAAAAGTTTTGAAATGACTGATTTGGGCTACGTTCATTACTATCTTGGTATTGAAGTAACTCAACATCTGAGGTCCATATTTCTTTCTCAAAAGAAGTACATTGGAGATCTGTTGAATAGGCTTGGCATGATAGAATGCAATCCTCTTACTACTCCAATGGAACAAAACTTAAAGCTCACATCTATTGAAGGAAAAGAATTTGAGGATGCAACAAAGTATAGACAGCTTGTAGGAAGTTTCAACTACCTAACTATTACCAGACCAGACATTTCGTTTGCTGCTGGAATCCTCTCCAAGTTTATGCAGAAGCCTTGTGAAGGACATTGGTTTGCTGCAAAAAGAGTTCTAAGGTACTTGAAGGGAACTCAAGACTTTGGAATCAAGTATATATAGGTGGACGACTTCAGTTTGATTGGATACTCTGATTCAGACTTCGATGGAGACAAAGAAATTGGGGTATCTACTTCAAGATATGCTATGAGTCTTGGATCAGAAGCTGTCTCCTAGAGATCATGCAAACAATCAGTTCCAGCAGATTCCACAACAAAAGCAGAATACGTGGCAGCAGCTGAGGCAACAAAATAAATTGTGTGGCTCAGGAAACTTCTTGAAGATTTGCAGGTAAAACAAGTACAATCAACTCCACTCATGATTGACAATAACTCTACAATAAAGTTGGCAAAGAACCCAAAGTTCCATGATCGAATGAAGCACATCAATACTAAATATAATCTAATTCGACATCATGTTAAGGCCAAAACAATCCATCTCCGTCATTGTTCCACTAATGAGCAAATTGCAGACATCTTCACCAAAGCACTTGGAAGAGAAAAGCTTGAACAATTCAGAATGATGCTTGGACTCACCAACATCCCTTCAGATTAAGGGGGGAATGTTGACACCTAATTGTTTGGTCAATTTAGTGATGTCTAAATTGCAACTTTTAAATGTCAACCCGGGGCTCGTAAGCTGATGAAGTGAGGTGTACTATCTGTACTTAGATAACCGTTTTCTAGTCTTTTGTCGTTTTTAGTTTTTTTAGTTTGTTTTCAAATGTATCTTTCCTACTGTGATGTGATGGGAATGTAATAAAACAAGTGAAATGTGGATGATTGTGGTGATCTCTAAATGATTTCTCAAAACTTAAAGAGTATTCTACAAGAAAGCTTGAACAACAACTGCAATAAAATCAACTCTTAAAGGAAAATGAAGACATCAAATAAAATACTAATGACATCGGCCCAGTATCTCTGCTGCTGCAAGAAAATGAAAATGAAATCTATATTAAATCCAACTAATAAGTAAAAACAACTATCTTGCACTATTTCAACCTTTCATCTCAATCCTCTCTATGAAAAGATCTCATGGAATGTTTAACCAATGTGAAATTGAAGTGAAACTACATAAAAGAGACTAGTCACAAATACTTTAACTTCCTCTTAACTTCTTGCCTTTCAGCTGAATTTATCATGTAAGAAACAGTTATGAATAAGTCAAGTAATGTGAGTTCTAAAGCAAACTAAACCAAGCTGTGCTAAGTGATATTTTGGCTCTCAATAAAGATATTGGATTATGGAAAAGGAACCATCAATAGATGAACAACTTGATATCTAAGAGCAGAAAGTAAATATGCAAATTAAAGAAATGACAGTAAGGAAAATCAAAGCTGCAAAACAATTAAGGTCAGCAACATAGACAAGATGATCACGCATGCCACTAGCTATGAAAAGAAAAGAGAGAAAACTGTCCCGGGCACGCCTAAGAAACCTGCATAACACACTCATCAGTCATGAACGTAAAAGTGCAGAAATGTAAATCAGCAGAAATCAAAGTTTATGTACAGCTATTATACATGTTGAAAACGCAGCAATTTAAAAGACATCTGTACAGCTATTATACATGAAATCAGAAAAAGAAATGCAAGAAATTAAATATTACTATACAGGACTTCAGCAAACAGGGGCCCTCTGCCTACTTCAGCCGATTCAATGAGCAAATATACACTTAGATGTAAAACAGTCTTCTCATGTATTAAACATCAAAATGTCAAGTACAGTGGGGAGTTCAAACAAAAGGATTACAACAACGACTAACTATACACCGTTCAAGGACGCTTTATTTATAGGAAGAAAGCAAACTGATTTAACGAAATTTATGCTATTCGATCAGCTGTTCAAAAACACGTGAATCCTTTGTGTCCTCGGATCTAGGTAACGGTCATAGTGATCATTCAATCTGGAGAGTATGGCTGTTGGATTCGTGCTTCTAGATCATCTCCGTGGCTGAGGATGATGCCACCTAGCTTCACGTGCCCAAAACAGAGCAACGCAGAGCCGTGCCACCGCTGGACACTTCTGTTGACCGATATTTGCCTCCTCATTGACCGCGGGCTTTTATGCCTATTCTGGGTGATCTGGAGGGACACGTACCATGTCCTTGACTACTGGAACTTGCCCATGTGGCTCATCTTCTCGGAGGACACCTGTAACATATCATTTAATAAAACAGCTACGGAATCCAGTGTTGGCTGCAGAAACCTGGATCAGCTGCGGAAACCTGTGTTGGCTGCGGAAACGCAACATTCTAAACCAAAATTCTAAAACCAAACAACAGTCACTTAGCATAGTTAGAAAATCATGTAAAAAGTCCTAAAATACAATGATTCAATCAACTTGGTGGATGAAATGAGTGGGAAAAGGAGGAAATGAATGGGAAAAGAAGGCTGAGAGGTGTGTAAGGAGATACAGGTTCAAGGCTCTACATACCCCCACTGTGAAGGTGTTGCATGTCCTCATGCAACCAAAACTTAGTTCTTTTCCTCAATCCATGTGCTCTGATGCTTCTGCAAGAACATCCAACCTTCTTCTCTTTCTCCTTGATGCCAAAATGTTCCTTGGTTTCTTGACTAGACACCTGAACTTCAAATTAATCAATGCCCTGCTCAGCTTCTTGCACTTTTTCTTCAATTTTCTATTCTTCTTCTGCCACAGTCCTAAGTGAAGCATGGTATTGTCATGGACAATCTTGTCCACTTTACTTTGCTCTTTTAATGCTTCATTTTCTTGTTTAATGTGCCTGTTTAGGACTTCTAGTTCAAACACTTCCTGTTTTAAAGATTGCACTTATGCATCAAGTGGCAAGGTAGTGCTTGGTCCTGCAACTGATCGTTCCAAGGACTCTAAGTAGTTATATGCTTCTTGCTGGGTGGAGTCTACCTCATGTGTTTGTCTCGGCCTGAACTCAAATTCTTGAAAAGGAGGACTGTTTTCTCTTTCCAGCTGAAAATGACTTTCCTCACGTGGAGGACTTGCCTCAATGTCTTGCTGAGCTGGACCTTTTTCAGGTGTTCCTTCACCTAAATCAATAAAGTGTGATTGTTTTTCTTGGGTCACTTTCTTTCCTTTGAGCCTACTGCTCCTCCTCACATGTGGACTAGTGCTTTCTTTCTGGGCACTCTGTTTTTCTTTTTGTTTTCTCTTTTCAGTGGCAGCAGCATGAAGATATGCTAATCTGTCGGCCAGAGTTTGAGACTCTTCTTCTACAGATGGTTCAGGGGATGGATATGTCTCTTGAACAGTTATTTTTCCTTTATCCTTCTTCTGCTTCTTATTTCTAGCTCCCTCCCCTTCTTTCTCCTGAACAGTTTCCTGAGTGTCTACTGTAGGAAGGTCCTGGGCTGTAACGTTTCTTTCTCTCCTCCTACTCCTTTTTGGGATTTTTGGAGAACTGCTGGTGGAGGCTTCAGTTACTTCTTGGAAGTGATTTCTAATTAAAAACTTTTCCCATGTATCATTATTATTTTTTAATTGATCCTCAATGAGAATTCTGATGAGCCCATGATGGTAAAGGTGGGATTCAATATGGCCTACATGTTTCTGGACAGTGGAGCTCATTTTCTTCAGGCTTGCTAACAGGAAGTAAGGTAAGTTAAGGGTATGGCCTTCTATGAAATTCATCATAATCCTTGCATGATACATGTACATGGTGCCGAAACGGCCCTCGCATGTAATAAACTTCTGAACAAGCAATAATAATGTAGACCATTCTTCTTGGATTACATGCACATGAATACCTTTAGTAAATATAGAAGTGTCCATACCTGGGTTTTTAAGCATGACTTTCCATCCCTGATCATCCAGACTTCTGTTTTTAAACCATCTGTCTCCCTCTTGTGGTAAACTGGTTGCTGCTACTATGGTGGCCTCTGTTAATGTAAATTTCAAATCCCCTACCTCCACTACGTGTCCATTAAAGGACCGAGCGAAGGTTTTAGTGACTTCCTTATTATAACCTCTGAACTTTTGAATAAACTTCAGCCACTTCGCTTTCTTCAATGATTCCTTTGTCTGCGGATACCCCTCCAGGTATTTTGGGCCCTCAAGTTCCGCTCTGAGTAACTTTCCCATTCTCGGCTTTCAACCCGGCTAAAAATTTTACTGTGTGTGGACGTTTGGGGGAAAAACGAGCTGATTACGGGATTCTGAAGGTAAGTGGAGTGGCCGTAACCGAAATGCAAAGCGTATTCAGTGACTGTTATCAGGGTTTAGAGCAAAGCTATGGAGGTTGCAGCAGAAATGGGGAGTAGGAAATAGTATGGGTACGAGGGAGTGAAGGATAAATAACAGAAATGAGTTCAATGCATGCGGGAGTGGAGTGATAATGGCAGAATAACGGCTGAGTCCTGTTGGGATTGGATGACTTACGCCACGTCTCAACGTTGGCTGCAGGAATTATGGTGGAGGAGAGACGTAGTACAGTAGGTCACTTCTTCCTCGTACGGCCAATAAATGAAAGCGCAGTCCCATTTCGAGTTTGAATTAAGAGTGATTATGGAACCGTTAGAAAGGGATGAGGCAGACGGATTATCATCGTGGAAGTGGAGTGATATGGATCTAGCCGTATCAAATCATTGTATTTAGTGGAATTTCCATGATCTAATAACTATGCATACAATGACATTAAATTGTTATTTGGTATAGATTTTGATCATACCTTTGGAAGTTTTCCATTTGTTGATTCAGGCTTCTGACCCATTATTGCTTTTTGATCTTGCAGGTGCCTCATATCTTTGCTGCCTTTGATGATGATGATGCTAACCTTTGACTGTGATTTCCTTTTGAAAACAGAGTGCTGCTGGCTGCGGAAATCGTTTCTGGCTGCGGAAACTGGTGCGAGTTGCGGAAACGGTTTCCAGCTGCGGAAACTAAGACAACTCCCCTTTAACTGCACAAAGTTAGTTAGGAAAAAGAACTAATTGAATGAAATAGTCCTGAGAGGGACTTTTATTGATGATATGAGATGGAGTGAATGAAATGAAGTGATGATGAAATGGAATGGAGATGAAAAATGATGAAGGTGAAGTGAAATGAAGTGAAGATGGAAAGAGAAAGAGATTTTTTTTTGGAAAATATAGAGTGTCAGGTGTCCCTGATTTTCACTCCATATTTTCTGTATAAGACCGCCAATCTGGGATTGGTTTTCAGGCTTATACACATTTTTATTTTTTTTATTTTTTATTTTTTTTTAAATCAGAAAGAAACAAAGGCTAGGCTGATGGAGGAGAAGAATTCTTTTCCACCAGCCTCATTGCAAAATTCTCTTGAAACATTTTGACAAAGTCCTCTTTTGAGAGTGGCTTATGATAAATTTTCAATCGGTGGCCATTCACAATGAGAGGAGTTTGAAACTCATCAATAGTCTTGATTCGAGTTGCTCCATTGCTAAAGACTTCATCAATCTCATATGGCCCAAGCCAATGAGTTTGGAATTTTCCTTTGAAGTCTTTAAACTTTGAATCAAACAGTAACGCCCAATCTCCCTTTTGAAACTTCTTCTCTTTGATATATCTGTCATGCCACTTAGTTCTTTGGTGCTGAACTAGATCGGTCCTTAAAATTGCATCTTGTCTTATTTCATCTAGCTCATTCAGCTGCTCCATTATGTGCTTTTGGGCTTCTGATAGACTCATCCCCAACTGAACTGCCATCTTGAAGGTCTTGACTTGGAACTCAATGGGGAGCAAGACTTCTTTCCCATAAACAAGTTCATAGGGAGAATGTCTTGTTGTGTTCCTCCATGTAGTTCTATAGGCCCATAAGGCTTCAGGAAGCCTTTCTACCCAATCTCTTCTGTGGAGATGAACAGTTTTGGTGATGATGCTCTCAAGAACTTTGTTTGTAGATTCCACTTGACCATTTGCTTGCGGATGGTATGGAGTAGACTTTCTGTGCTTAATTTTGTATTCCTCCATCAGCTTCTCCATCAAGTTAGATGTAAATTGACTTCCCTGATCTGTCAAAATTTCTCTTGGGACACCAAAACGAGTAAAAATATCCTCAAAAAGAAATTGAACAACTGAATTTTCAGTGGTAGAAGGCAATGCCTTGGCTTCTACCCATTTAGTAACATAATCAGTGCAAACCAATATATACTTCTTTTGTTTAGATGGTGGATTAATAGGTCCAACAAAATCTAAAGCCCATTTCTCAAAGGGTTCGATGAGTACCTGTGGTTGTAATGGCATTTCATTTGAAAGAGTTGGTCTCCCAACTCTTTGGCAGCTGTCACACCTTCTAACATATTGTTTTGCATCTTTGAAGAGAGAAGGCCAATAATATCCTAAAGAAAGGATTTTATAGGCAGTCCTCTTGTCAGCAAAGTGTCCACCGCATGGTTCATCATGACATGCTTTAAGGATGTCAGGCATTTCATCTTCCCGAACACATCTTCTGATCACACAATCTAGCCCTGTTTTAAACAATTCATTAGAAATCCATGAATACTTTGAACTTTCCTGAATGATTTTCCTTTTCTCATTAGGAAATAAGTGTGGAGGTAGCTTCCCTGTAACCAAATAGTTAGCAATATCTGCATACCAAGGAGTTTTAGTAGTTACCGCAAACAGATATTCATCTGGAAACTTATCCTCTACGGGAGAATCTTCGTTAGTATTTTGGATTCTAGACAAGAAATCAGCTACTGTATTTTGTTTCCCTGGTCTATCTAACACAGTAATATGGAATTCTTGTAAAAGTAAAAGCCATCTTATAACTCTGCCATTAGTAACATATTTGTTCATGAGATATCTAATTGCAGAATGATCAGTATGGACAAAAGTTTCATAGCCTGTTATATAGTGTCTAAACTTGTTAATTGCATGAACAACGACTAAGAACTCTTTTTTAGTCACAGTATAATTTAACTCAGTGGGAGTCAAATTTTTACTGGTGTAATAAATGGCATAAGGAACTAAATCCTTTTGACCCAACACAGCTCCTAGAGCTGTATCTGAAGCATCTGTGGAAATATGGAAAGGAAGTTTCCAATTTGGCCCTCTCAAAATGGGTGCTTCAGATATTCTTGTTTTTAGAGTTTCAAATGCAGATTGACAGTCAGGATCCCACTTGAATTCACAGTCTTTTGTAAGTAATTTGAAGAGTGGAGATGCTATCTTGGTGAAGTTTTCAATAAATCTTCTATAATATCCAGTAAACCCAAGAAAACTTCTAACATCTCTTTGACAATTTGGAATAGGTAACTTGGAGATGACTTCAACTTTTGATCTATCAACTTTAATTCCATCTCCTGAAATATGATGTCCTAAAACAATCCCTTCAGTAAACATCATAAAACATTTTTCATGACTTAATGAAAGATTTGTTTCTTTACATCTTATAAGGACTTTTTCCAAATTTTCTAATGCCTCTTCAAATGAATTACCATAAATTGTAAAATCATCCATATAGACCTCTACACAATCATGAATTAGATCAGAAAAGATTCCTAGTACTGCCCTTTGAAATGTTGCAGGTGCATTACATAATCCAAAAGGAAGTACTCGGTAAGCAAAAGTTCCCCAAGGACAGGTGAATGTGGTCTTGTCCCGATCTTCAGGTGCTACCTGAATTTGATTGTAACCACTAAAACCATCCAAAAATGAGAAATACTTTTTGCCTGCTAAAGTATCTAATACTTGATCAATAAAGGGCAAAGGAAAGTGATCCTTCAAAGTTGCTTTGTTCAATTCCTTGTAATCAATGCAAACCCTCCATTTACCATTCTTTTTAGGTACTATAACCAAAGGGGAAACCCACCGACTATCTGAAATGGGGTAAATGAAGTTTACATTAAGTAACTTTTGGAGCTCTTCTTTCACTATCTCCCTAAGGTTTGGATTCATCCTTCTTTGAGGTTGTCTGATTGGTCTACTGTTTTCCTCAATGTAGATGTGATGAATGCAAGTCTTAGGATCAATACCTTTCATATCGGTATACTCCCATGCAAATGCAGTAGAATGTTTTTGCAAGATTTTGGTTAGCTCCCCTTGTTGTGATTTTTCCAAGTTTCTGTTGATATTCAATGTTTTTCCTGGAAAAATCTCAATGGCAGAACTACCAAACTCTTCCATAGAGAAAAGAGACATTTGTCTAGATGATAGACACTCAATGTCAGAATCCAACTGAAATTGTGTGGAGTCATATTCTGAAGATGGTTCAAAGTTTTCTAATGTGTTCAGAATTTGACTATCTTCACTAACCTCAGAAATGGTAAAGACAGGTTGTATAGTATCTTCATCATCAACCCACTCATTATCCTCTATTTCTGTAATTTCTTTTGCTGGAGGATACAGATTGAACTTCTTTGTTGAATTACCATCAGAAATATACATATCCCCAGACCTACAACTTATGAAAGCATCAGCTGTGGCTAGCCAAGGTCTTCCTAAAATAAGAGGATGTCCTCCTAGGTTACTCTTGGGAGTTAAAATCATGAAATCCACTGGATATTCCCAAGAATCTAAGGAGACTGGAATGTCTTCTAATACACCATCTGGTTTAATAATTGATCGATCTGCAAGTTGCAATAAAGTAGGTGTAAAAAGAAGATTAGGAAGTTTTAGCTGTTCCATAGTTTGTCTACTCATAATGTTAATAGCAGCCCCTAAATCAATCAAAGTATTTGGTATTTCTACCCCATTGATATGTGTTTTGACAATTGGACTACCGGGGTCTACATATTTCTGCATAGTAATTTTTCCCATCATGATATCTGCAATTTTTCCTACCAGGTGGATCCTTCTGGTATCTCTTGGTTTCCTTCCTGGTCTTTTAAGGCTCAACTCCTTTATTGTTTTTGCTAGAATAGGAATTTCCTTAATGGCTTGTAACAAGGGAATCTTGATATAGACATTCTTCAATTCATCTAGAAAATTATAGTCAGGCAACCAAATTTGTTTTTCCACTCCTTTGTCAATTTGTAATCTTTCAGGAAAAGGAGGTGTGGATAAAGATGCAGGTTGCTCAACTATGGGAGTTGTGGGGGTTAATTCTTTTTCTTTTTCTTTTCGAGTGTTTGGGTTTTGAAGAGATGATTCAGAACCCTTATTGGCTTCAAGAGATTCTTCCTCAAAAATGCTTTGCTTTTGAGCATTTATAGAAGGCTTATCTAAGACTCTACCTGATCTGAGTTGTACTTCATTGAGAGGAACAATCATATAGGTAGGAAATTGTTGACCTTCCAACATGTAAGCATTTTGAGGGTTTTTATTATTGGGGTTTGGCAATGGCTGAGAAGGAAGTTGATTTGACTTCTGTTGGAATGGAAGCAAGAGTTGAGAGTTTGGATTCTGTTGAGAAGGTTGTTGCTGTTGTGGAAATGGCAATGATAGTTGTGGATTTTGATTTGGAAGTTGTGGAGCTTGTTGATTTTGAAAAGATGGAGGATACTGGTAAAATTGAGCAAATCTCCCATAAGGATTTTGCATACCTTGTACCCATGCTTGAAAAGGATTTTGAGGTTGGGACCAAGGTTGTTGCCAAGGATTCCAGTTTGGTGGGGGTTGAAAATTCATAGAGTTGTTAAACCCTTGATTTTGTTGCCCCTGCCAAGGTCTCCTTGCGACAAAACAGAGAGATTCGAGTGTATTTGGATCTTCTTGAAAGACAGCTTTGAGCCCAGGGATTGAAGGACAATCCTTGGTCTCATGATTCTCGGAACAAATTACACATGTCTCTACAAATTTTGCATCCAAGGGACATTCCCTTAGAGCATGTATCTTCCTACACTTTGGGCAAAAGATGGCCAAAGCCTCATAACAGCTTCTGCTTTCTGCTTATTGTGAATCTTAAGAGTGTCTAGTTGCTTGCTAAGACTCCCTAAGATGTCAGTTTTAAATTCATCAAGCATATTGCCAATCTCAGCCCTACTTACTGATCCAGTTGCAGATTTGTTTGCTCTGATGAGAGAAGGATCTCTAGGCCCTTTTTGAGTTTTAGATTTCCCCCTTGAGAGATGGACACATAGTTCTGCTATATCATTGAGTGAAAGTTGAGATATATCTCCCTTCCCCATCATGTTCAAAATATCTATCCATTCATCTCTAATGGCTTTCAATAGAAGGGCTTTTAAGGTCTCCTCGTCTAAGTTGTTCATTTTTGCTCTTTTCAAGTTGTATTGAAATCTTTCAAGCAGATCCTCCAAATTTTCATCTTCTTTTTGCATCATTTTGAATACCTCATCCTTGTGATTGGTGGGCATACAATAGTCCAGGTACCTATCCAAAAATGTTTGTTTCATATCATTCCAAGACCTAATGGATTGAGTGAGTAATCCCATGAACCACTTCAAGGCTGCTCCTTTCAATGTTGAAGGGAACAGTTTGAGTTTTTGAGAGTCTTCCAGATAATCATAAGTTTGACAAACGACTTCAAACTCAAATAGAAATGTTTCAGGGTCCTCATTCCTCATCCCATGGAAGTTTGGGAGGACAGATGGTGAGATGTTTTTCATGGTGGCTCGGGAGTCCTCATCGACTATAGGAAATCCGAATGAGTTATCTCCATCCCTATTTCCCCCAATGTTACCTCGACCTCCTCCATTGTTTCCTCCTCCTCCTCCTCCTCTACCTCTACCTCTACCAAATCCAAGTGCTCCTTCCTCTGTCATGGTAGTCTCCCCGGAGACTTCAGAGTTTTCCGGTTCCTCTACTAAGGGTGAACGAGAAGGAATTTCTCCCTCTTCTTCAGATGATTCTACTTCTTCAATTACAATTTGTCCTCCTATGGAAGGAAGAAAAGGGTCCCTTTCTGATTCAGATTCGATGGATGGTGTGGGAGAGTCAACTATTGCCTCTTGAATTCCAGGAATCCTAGGGCTAGGAGTGTAAGTTGGAGATGATGGAGGTGTCTATTGTCTATCCTTGAAGTAGATGGACTTGTAAAAATCGAACTCTTGGCTTTAGCTAAAAACCTTCCCCTAGAATCTCTTGCTCTATGCATGTCATTTTTTTTATTTTCCTTCAAGTCGGGGTAATAATTCTCTTTCTAATCTTCCAGGTCACTCTAGGTGCAAGAAGAGAGCATACTCAAGAAACTATTAAACCAATAACTTTCTCTTTTCTGATCCTCCAGATCACTCTAGGTGCAAGAGGAGAGCATACTTTGAGAGGTTATTAATTTTCCTTCCTTGAAATTTTCTTGTTTTTTTTTTTTA
This sequence comes from Pinus tabuliformis, assembly GCA_031772625.1. Taxonomy (NCBI): domain Eukaryota; kingdom Viridiplantae; phylum Streptophyta; class Pinopsida; order Pinales; family Pinaceae; genus Pinus; species Pinus tabuliformis. Next base: position 374,193,819 of record CM062815.1, on the reverse strand, counting down.
AGAATTGGCTACCTAATTTCACTTCCCCGGCAACGGCGCCAAAATGTTTGGTCAATTTAGTGATGTCTAAATTACAACTTTTAAATGTCAACTCGGGGCTCGTAAGCTGATGAAGTGAGGTGTACTATCTGTACTTAGATAACCGTTTTCTAGTCTTTTGTCGTTTTTAGTTTTTTTAGTTTGTTTTCAAATGTATCTTTCCTACTGTGATGTGATGGGAATGTAATAAAACAAGTGAAATGTGGATGATTGTGGTGATCTCTAAATGATTTCTCAAAACTTAAAGAGTATTCTACAAGAAAGCTTGAACAACAACTGCAATAAAATCAACTCTTAAAGGAAAATGAAGACATCAAATAAAAGACTAATGACATCGGCCCAGTATCTTTGCTGCTGCAAGAAAATGAAAATGAAATCTATATTAAATCCAACTAATAAGTAAAAACAACTATCTCGCACTATTTCAACCTTTCATCTCAATCCTCTCTATGAAAAGATCTCATGGAATGTTTAACCAATGTGAAATTGAAGTGAAACTACATAAAAGAGACTAGTCACAAATACTTTAACTTCCTCTTAACTTCTTGCCTTTCAGCTGAATTTATCATGTAAGAAACAGTTATGAATAAGTCAAGTAATGTGAGTTCTAAAGCAAACTAAACCAAGTTGTGCTAAGTGATATTTTGGCTCTCAATAAAGATATTGGATTATGGAAAAGGAACCATCAATAGATGAACAACTTGATATCTAAGAGCAGAAAGTAAATATGCAAATTAAAGAAATGACAGTAAGGAAAATCAAAGCTGAAAAACAATTAAGGTCAGCAACATAGACAAGATGATCACGCATGCCACTAGCTATGAAAAGAAAAGAGAGAAAATTGTCCCGGGCACGCCTAAGAAACCTGCATAACACACTGATCAGTCATGAACGTAAAAGTGCAGAAATGTAAATCATCAGAAATCAAAGTTTATGTACAGCTATTATACATGTTGAAAATGCAGCAATTTAAAAGACATCTGTACAGCTATTATACATGAAATCAGAAAAAGAAATGCAAGAAATTAAAGATTACTATACAGGACTTCAGCAAACAGGGGCCCTCTGCCTACTTCAGCCGATTCAATGAGCAAATATATGCTTAGATGTAAAACAGTCTTCTCATGTATTAAACATCAAAATGTCAAGTACAGTGGGGAGTTCAAAAAAAAGGATTACAACAACGACTAACTATACAGCGTTCAAGGACGCTTTATTTATAGGAAGAAAGCAAACTGATTTAGCGAAATTTATGCTATTCGATCAGCTGTTCAAAAACACGTGAATCCTCTGCGTCCTCGGATCTAGGTAACAGTCATAGTGATCATTCAATCTGGAGAGTATGGCTGTTGGATTCGTGCTTCTAGATCGTCTCCGTGGCTGAGGATGATGCCACCTAGCTTCACGTGCCCAAAAATAGAGCAACGCAGAGCCGTGCCACCGCTGGACACTTCTGTTGACCTGTATTTGCCTCCTCGTTGACCGCGGGCTTTTATGGCTATTCTGGGTGATCTGGAGGGACACGTACCATGTCCTTGACTACTGGAACTTGCCCATGTGGCTCATCTTCTCGGAGGACACCTGTAACATATCATTTAATAAAACAGCTGCGGAATCCAGTGTTGGCTGCAGAAACTTGGATCAGCTGCGGAAACCTGTGTTGGCTGCGGAAACGCAGCATTTTGAACCAAAATTCTAAAACCAAACAACAGTCACTTAGCATAGTTAGAAAATCATGTAAAAAGTCCTAAAATACAATGATTCAATCAACTTGGTGGATGAAATGAGTGGGAAAAGGAGGAAATGAATGGGAAAAGAAGGCTGAGAGGTGTGTAAGGAGATACAGGTTCAAGGCTCTACACTAATCATCAAGATTGGGTGAATAAATATAATTGATGTAAATAAATAAAACGAAATATGAACAGTCATCGGGAGATGAAGTGAACAGTCTCCCTCATGTATATAATAAAGACCAACCTGAAGGAATAATATGTGAATTGATTTGGTGGAGTTACTACCTAGCCTGACAGTATGTACATGAACTTGATATGTGTGTGTGTTTGTTTTTTTAACTGTCCAAAATTGTCTATATTGCATATTTGCTTTTCATCTAGTTTTTCATGGTTTTGTAATTTCCAACACTTGTATCTCTTGTTGATTTGAAGTAAATGAAGGCTGAAATTATTAAGTGATTAACACCAATATTAAGGAACATAGGGAAGATTTGTTGTTGTATCTACAACTCTGATAAAGTGAATTTCAAATCTTTTTTGATTCATGATAAGATTTCCCTAGAGGGCTAGAAATTATTGGCACATTATGGTATCTTTTCTCTTGAATTGCCTCATAAACTAGGGTTGTTAAAAGAAATAGTTTGTCATTTTTGTTGTTTTATTTATATTTCATAACGTCCCTAAGGCTTAAAATTTAGTAGATTAATTTCCAAGAATCCTCGAAGAAAAAATTGAAACTTTCTAAGTTCCATTGATTTCCCGAGTGCAATAGTGCAGTAAAATTTCAACAAGAAGAGCTTGCTGCCTCCAACAAAAGAAAAGCCCATGTTCAAGTAAAATAGGTAAAATATAATATCAAAAAGTGTGAAAGTCCATTGATCTCATATAGAAATGATTAAAAAAATGAAATGATTTTCTAAGGAATTAAAAGTATTTTCATGTTTCATTTTGAATATGACAATCATTTTTTTCCGTCTTTCTTTCCTTTTTCTTATTTGTTGCACATAATAGTAGACTTGAATATTTTTTGTTCCATGACATCAACTAAAAGGATTATAAGCCAGCTTGCTAAGGCCATATTAACATAGATTTTGGAAATTGAACACATTTAAACATGTTTAATGAAATGTAATGATTACATAACTTACTGGGTATCCAATGATTCTATATTCCCCACACAAGAGGTTTCATTATAACGATATGCCATACAAAGTAGAACATGTCCTCACAAAAATATTTTTTGTTTAAACTAAACCTGGCCCTTCCCCACTTTCTTGATTGTTGTTGTCTTTATCAAATTTACGAACCAAGACCTATTCCCAAAAATATTCCTTCGTATTATTGTACTATGTTTGTGGAAACCTCATGATGGGTTGCTTATGAAAAATAACACCAATGACAGAGGTCCACAAGCATTTTTTCCTTGCATAGCTTTGTCATATAATAATGCATATCTAATGTATGCATCTAGTGGTCAAGTGTCTTTGTTCAAAATGAAGACATTCGAGGTGAGGCATTATTTTCTTAGTAAACAACTTGCTTGCATTTATTTCTTGTTTTCTTTAGTGACTAATCATGTCATGTTCTTTTTATATATGACTTTCAGTCAATAAATGTTGTTACTTCTATGATGTCTATGTCCAAACATGTCTCTCTCAAATCAATGATCTTTTGTCATGTAGTGTTGTAAAGCATGCATGACATGGATGAAAACAACCTTCAGTTTGAGCCTTGAAGTTTATGGTGAAATGATTGTATCTTAGCATATATATATTTCTGACTTATAACTATGTTATCCATGTTAATTTAGGTCATATCAAAGTGCATGACCCCTCCTCCAACGACAACATTTATAACTTTAAACCCTTTAGATAATAACATTGTTTCTATTGGAATGGAGGATTCAACAATTCAAATTTTCAATGTTCCTGAAAATAAGGTTATGTGGATTTACAATTATCTGCTAGTGTCTAGTATTCTTTCTTGGAAGTTTATGTTGTTAATATTATGTCGCTGAATGGGTTTTAATTATAGATAACATCATAACTTAAGGCACGCCAGAAGAGAATCACTGGTTTGGTATTTTCTGAACATTTAAATGTATTGATATCCTGCGGAGCTGATGCACAGGTACATATTCATATTCATTTATAATTTAACTGCATAATCTACTTCTCCATATAAGATATCAGTTTAAAACCTTTTGACTCAAATCAATGTTGTGTTGACAGCTTTGTGTATGGGGAATAAATGGATGGGAGAGACAGAAATCTAAATCTGTGCATACAAAGACAGGAAAATCATTATCACCACTTGCAAATACAAGAATACAATTTCATAATGACAGAGTTCACTTGCTAGTTGTGCAGGAGAACCAAATTGCTATTTATAATGTCCCCGAATTGGAATGTGTATGCTATGTAAGATCCTATCCTTTTTCATATTGCAGTTCCTACCTAAGTTATGTTGTAGTCAGAATTTAATTAAAAAATTAAAGTGTTTTGTCATATTGCAATTCCTAAGTTATGTTGTAGTTAGATTTTAATAAATAAAATTAAACTATTTTACCTTCATATTTCCAGATTGGATAGTGACTCTGAATAATTGTAATGTAGTGGTGATCCGGATTTAAACAAGAAGGCAACAAATTATAGATATAACCATAAATACAGAGGTGCAATAGAAATAACACTTCATTTCATTAATATCAAATATTGAAATATGTTAACAACTTGCATTTGCACTAGATGTTGCAAAGGAAACGCCGTAAGGCATAAATTGAAGAATGAAAATATTTAATTTTTTAAATAAATGAGAAATTTATATTGAAAAATATTAATTAAAGTAACATTTTGAAGCTTAATCCAATTTAAGCCATGAGATGAAAAAGCTAAAACATGGACAGTTGGCAGTACTTGGTAGGTCGGGGGTGGAAATTTAAGTTTAAATGCATAGCAATGTAAATATTATTATCTCATCTCATTTTATTTTGTAGCATATGTTCGTTTCTAAATTCCATCAATTCCATTGCATATGTTTGTTTGTAAATTCCATGAATTGCATTCCATCGGTTGTTTGAACCAATATTTAACTATGCATATTATCATTTTTTGTTTTATGTACATTGTTATTATGAACTTCTCCTTCTCTCAGAGTTTGAAATGGAATTCATTCGTTCTACTTGCATGCTTCCAAAAAAAATTGATAATTTGAGTAATTTGATTAGACTTACACAAAGGGGTCTTCTCTAGTTCTGTAGGATCTTCTCTAGGATGTTATTCCAGTATGGAGTTTACTTTATATCACTGTTAATACATTATTAAAAACTATCACTAATTATTTTAATGAAAATATAGAGAAACAATTAATTTCCCCTTCCTGCACCTAAAAAATTATAGAAAGTAATGCATGCATCCCAAAAATTTATGAGAACAAGCATTTCAATTAAAAATGAATGAAATGTAACTAAAAAAACCCTATTTGTCTCATCTCATTTTATTTTGCAGCATATGTTCATTTGTAAATTCCATGAATTCCATTGCATATGTTCGTTTGTAAAGTCCATGAATTCCATTCCATCGGTTGTCTGAACCAATATTTAACTGTGCATATTATCATTTTTTGTTTTATGTACTTTGTTATTATGAACTTCTCCTTCTCTCAAAGTTTGAAATGGAATTCATTCATTTTAATTGCATGCTTCCCAAAAAAAATTGATAATTTGAGTAATTTGATTAGACTTACACAAAGGGGTCTTCTCTAGTTCTGTAGGATCTTCTCTAGGATGTTATTCCAGTATGGAGTTTACTTTATATCACTATTAATAAATTATTAAAAACTATCATTAATTATTTTAATGAAAATATAGAGAAACAATTCATTTCCCCTTCCCGCACCTTAAAAATTATAGAAAGTAATGCATGCATCCCAAAAATTTATGAAAACAAGCATTTCGATTAAAAATGAATGCAATGTAACTAAAAAAACCCTATTTGTCTTTGAACTCATTGGCTTGAGTCTGCTAGTGTTTGTATGTCCCAATTAATGACAGTTGAAACTTTTGACAAGAGTTCATCAAACTTGTAATGGAAACAGTCAGCTTGCAATAAAATAATCCAGTTCTAAAATGCAGGGACTAATAATGATTACGCCTGCTTCTGTTTCATCTTTGCCCTTTCTTTATGCCTATGTCACACCCCTATATACAAGGAATAATACAATATACCTGAGATAATTTTTTTATGGTAATTAAATATAAAAGTTCACCCTCTAATTATTCACAACAATACGCATACATTTGGTTTATTTACTGTGTTACAACTAACCATTGTAATTATGCAACAAAACCTTAGCTCTTAACTTCAACACCGGTTGTGAATCACATAATACACGAGACCCAAGTTTCATTCATTAATAATCTGTAAATGTTTTGATCTTCCGTATAGTGGAGGAAAGGTCTTTATCCTCTTTGATTTATTGCCCCACCCCTCCAGCTCGGATTTCAGGTCTTATCTTGAGCTTGGCATGACTGGGTTACCGTTGTCATACACTTCTCCAGACCAGCGGTGTTAATGCATGCAGTGGTGCTGTCAGTGAACCTCGGGATCATAAAATGGGTGCTCATCAGGAAACAGAAAGGAGCCTTTCTTTAAGTTGAATACAATGAACTCATAGAGATTGCATGATGAAAGACTAATTGTTCGTCAAAATAAAAGATATGAGATGCACAATCAGATTCTTCATTATGTTCACATTCACTAGAAAGACAACCCTAATAGCTTCCTCCTAGATATGGCACATTATTGTCTTCAAGATGGTGAGGGATAGTTTCTTGTAGAATATTTATCCCTAGAGCAAACAACATTGTTCAGTCCCAATTTTGGGCCTATGTTATCCTTCAGAGTAGTAGATTTATCACAAGGAGGTTTTCCAATAGTCTCCTTCAAGGTGAGCAAGAAGACCTTCCTTTTCTAAGCCTGCCAATAAGTGTTGGTGGGTGTCTCCAAAATATGCATTTCCGGGCCCCAACATTTGAGAAAACATTCAATGAGAGCTATCATAGAAGATATGCTCTTCAAGATGCATAAGTGCTTGAACCCATCTTTCTGCTTGTACTCCAAACAAAGAAGAAATAATTTTATGATGGCATCTTCATGTCTTTCCTTAAATTTTGAAATAGACCTCATAAATGTCAAGAAATAATTTTATGATGGCATCTTCATGTCTTTCCTTCAATTTTGAAATAGAACTCATAAATGCTAAGACATGTAGAACATCGCAAAAGAATCACCATTGAAATTTAGAGGCTTCTTATCATTTTTTGGAAGAGGCTTCTTTGGTATCGAGGGATATTCTCAATGTCCAACAAAAAAAACAATTCATGCAAATCCCGAGGGGCTATCTTTCACCCATACAATTTCCACCATGAAAATTTAAATTTTATAATAAATACAATTTGTACCTTTTAACAATGGAGTTGCCATGGTGACTAATCAACACATTCACAATGGTGCTAGGACTTATTGGCAGCCCTACAAAAGGAGGATTGATTATGACAAAGATTTAGTTATAGAAAAAGGTCCTGTTCCACTCCTTGAAGATAGTGATGCCAACAATGAAGAGCATTTTCAGGACAACCCTAAATTTAAAGATAGTTTTGTTGCTGGTTCCATTGAAGAAAGTACCACAAATCCAGAAGAGGATGATTTTGAGGACACTATGTTTTGATGGGCCACCATTTTTTTATGACAAGCATCATTATAAGGGGTATTTCTTGACATACTTCATGTGATAGATTGTAGCCTAGGTCCCCTGAGAACTGTTGGCAGCTCTAAATTATTTAATATCCCCAACTGATAACAAAAAGGAATAATAAATAAATAAATAGACAGCACATGGTATTCACCCAAAGGAGCTAAACGCCTTGGTATTTGCCAGTAGTTTTCAAGGGCTTTAAAATGAGGAAGGAGTGTAAGGGCTTTAAAAGGAGGAAGGAAATCAAGAAGGGAACGGGAAGAATTTTGAATCTTTCTCTGGTGATTTTGATCCAGAGCTTAGGAAAGCTTTTCGTCTCTGAGAATTTCAGGTAAGATCCTCTCACTAGATTCGAGGAGAGCCAGTCTTACCCTAGCCAGCAACCCACAACCCAAGCCAGTCTCACCCTTGCCAGCAACCCGCAACCCATTTCTGGTGCAATTTTAATCTTCTCTGGGAAAGGGGTTTCATGGGGATTGTTTCTGGGAACAAATTCTTGTGTTATTGCAGGTCTCATATCATCTTGGGACTAGTATTGCAAACACTGCATAAATTTTCCACAGAGATCGCATCTGGTGGAGGAATCACAAGGTGGCTGCCAACAATTAGGGCGGTATATTGCCCAGCTCCAGATCGAGAAAAGAGAACCATTGCACGAGGTCTGAGGACAAGGAATTCGTGGAGGTGAAGCATGACACAAGAGATAGGGAGCATTGGGATAGACACAGGTTGCATACTCTGATCCCAACGCATCCTCACACTCAGCAAGAGGCAAGTTTACTAATTGGCATAAGCACGGGACGTTGAGGTGGCCTTGAGGGCGAAGGCATAGTAACACAAGCATCGATCGCAAGCATGGGAAAAATCGCTATTCAGAACCTTTTAACAATGGAGTTTCCATGGTGACTAATCAACACATTCACAATGGTGCTAGGGCTTATTGGCCCTACAAAAGGAGGACTGATTATGACAAAGATGTAGTTATAGAAAAAGATCCTGTTCCACTCCTTGAAGATAGTGATGCCAACAATGAAGAGCATTTTCAGGACAACCCTAAATTTAAAGATAGTTTTGTTGCTGGTTCCATTGAAGAAAGTACCACAAATCCAGAAGAGGATAATTTTGAGGATACTATGTTTTGATGGGCCACCATTTTTTTATGACAAGCATCATTATAAGGGGTATTTCTTGACAGAATTCATGTGATAGATTGTAGCCTAGGTCCCCTGAGAACTATTGGCAGCTCTAAATTATTTAATATCCCCAACTGATAACAAAAAATAATAATAAATAAATAAATAGACAACATATAGTATTCGCCCAAAGGAACTAAATGCCCTGTTATTTGCCAGTAGTTTTCAAGGGCTTTAAAATGAGGAAGGAGTGCAAGGGCTTTAAAAGGAGGAAGGAAATCAAGAATTTTGAAGCCCCTTTCCAAATCTGCAACATGTCCATGTTCTCTGCCTGCATCATAAAACGGGTGCTCATTGGGAAACACAAAGGGGTCTTTCTTTAAGTTGAATACAATGAACTCATAGAGATTGCATGATGAAAGATTAATTGTTCGTCAAAATAAAAGATATGAGATTCACAATTAGATTCTTCATTATGTTCACATTCACTAGCAAGACAACCCTAATAGCTTCCTCCTGGATCTGGCACATTATTGTCTTCAAGATGGTGAGGGATAGTTTCTTGTAGAATATTTATCCCTAGAGCAAACAACATTGTTCAGTCCCAATTTTGGGCCTATGTTATCCTTCAAAGTAGTAGATTTATCACAAGGAGGTTTTCCAATAGTCTCCTTCAAGGTGAGCAAGAAGACCTTCCTTTTCTAAGCATGCCAATAAGTGTTGGTGGGTGTCTCAAAAATATGCATTTCCGGGCCCCAACATTTGAGAAAACATTCACTGAGAGCTATCATAGAAGATATGCTCTTCAAGATGCATAAGTGCTTGAACCTGTCTTTCTGCTTGTACTCCACACAAAGAAGAAATAATTTTATGATGGCATATTCATGTCTTTCCTTAAATTTTGAAATAGACCTCATAAATGTCAAGAAATAATTTTATGATGGCATCTTCATGTCTTTCCTTCAATTTTGAAATAGAACTCATAAATGCTAAGACATGTAGAACATTGCAAAAGAATCACCATTGAAATTTAGAGGCTTCTTATCATTTTTTGGAAGAGGCTTATTTGGTATCGAGGGATATTCTCAATGTCCAACAAAAAAAACAATTCATGCAAATCCTGAGGGGCTATCTTTCACCCATACAATTTCCACCATGAAAATTTAAATTTTATAATAAATACAATTTGTACCTTTTAACAATGGAGTTGCCATGGTGACTAATCAACACATTCACAATGGTGCCAGGACTTATTGGCAGCCCTACAAAAGGAGGACTGATTATGACAAAGATGTAGTTATAGAAAAAGATCCTGTTCCACTCCTTGAAGATAGTGATGCCAACAATGAAGAGCATTTTCAGGACAACCCTAAATTTAAAGATAGTTTTGTTGCTGGTTCCATTGAAGAAAGTACCACAAATCCAGAAGAGGATAATTTTGAGGATACTATGTTTTGATGGGCCACCATTTTTTTATGACAAGCATCATTACAAGGGGTATTTCTTGACAGACTTCATGTGATAGATTGTAGCCTAGGTCCCCTGAGAACTATTGGCAGCTCTAAATTATTTAATATCCCCAATTGATAACAAAAAAAATAATAAATAAATAAATAGACAGCATATGGTATTCGCCCAAAGGAACTAAACGCCCTGGTATTTTCCAGTAGTTTTCAAGGGCTTTAAAATGAGGAAGGAGTGTAAGGGCTTTAAAAGGAGGAAGGAAATCAAGAAGGGAACGGGAAGAATTTTGAATCTTTCTCTGGTGATTTTGATCCAGAGCTTAGGAAAGCTTTTCGTCTTTGAGAATTTCAGGTGAGATCCTCTCACTAGATTCAAGGAGAGCCAGTCTCACCCTAGCCAGCAACCCGCAACCCAAGCCAGTCTCACCCTTGCCAGCAACCCGCAACCCATTGTTGGTGCAATTTTAATCTTCTTTGGGAAAGGGGTTTCATGGGGATTGTTTCTGGGAACAAATTCTTGTGTTATTGCAGGTCTCATATCATCTTGGGACTAGTATTGCAAACGCTGCATAAATTTTCCACAGAGATCGCATCTGGTGGAGGAATCACGAGGTGGCTGCCAACAATTAGGGCGGTATATTGCCCAGCTCCAGATCGAGAAAAGAGAACCATCGCGCGGGGTCTGAGGACAAGGAATTCGTGGAGGTGAAGCATGACACAAGAGATAGGGAGCATTGGGATAGACACAGGTTGCATACTCTGATCCCACGGCTGGAACGCGTCCTCACACCCGGCAAGAGGCAAGTTTACTGATTGGCGTAAGCACGGGACGTTGAGGTGGCCTTGAGGGCGAAGGCATAGTAACACAAGCATCGATCGCAGGCATGGGACAAATCGCTATTCAGCAGTAAGTATATTCGAGGCATGGTGTTGACCAGTGGATAAATTATGGGTGCACATATTCTTTGGGGTTTGCATTCAAACAAGTTCATAAAGCTTGACATAGCAAATGAAGAAAGGGTATCCAAAATTCTGATGTATCAAAGTTCTGTTGACAATTGGAACGCCCCCCAATCTAGAGGACGAAGGTGATACAATTGCCATATGTGATAGATCCTTGAGTATGTGTGATCTCCCTCCCAATCACAATATTGGTAATGCAAAATCTGAGCAGTTAGGTAAGGATAATGGTGATACAAACCAGAGATATCAACTTCATGCCAATTTTTCAATCCATTTGGAAACTATGGGCGTAGGTTTAAATCATCCACAATCCCAAAAATTGCAACAGCAAAGATATTGAAAAAATCTTGAAAAATTGCAACAACAAAGATATTGAAAAATGCTTGTTTTAAAACAAACGGGGAATGATGAGTACATTGATAAGCCAAAATATATATTCGTCACAAACTATCATATAAAAATGGAAAGCTAGTCATATTATGAAATATGAAAACATAGAAAAAACAGCATAGCACCACTAATTTGCCATGGGTTCACAGCTCGTTCCGTCGGTGGCCTTTATGTGGTGGCGTGAAACATTTTACACAACTCTGATCTTTTTTTCCCTCCATTTCCATTTTTTAAAACGGCCGTAATATGAAAGGCAAGGGATGTAAAATTTGAATTGATAATAACCATCGACATACATAATTCCTATCTAGAGGTTGTTCGTCCCAAATGGAAGTCATGTTTTGGTTGCTGTGGCTCCTGAGTTTGCTGCGTTCATTGCCCACTCAGACACTGTAGTGGCCATGGCTTTGTACAAAGAACCCCCTTCTTTCAACGCACTCACGGCGGCCTCCTTCAATTCTTTCACTCTCGCCCTTACCCTCATCCCGCCTTCTCCTTCCATCAACTCCCTAACAACTCTCTCCACTTCTCCTCTCTTTACGAAATCATCACTTTCCATCTTTGCTGGGATCCCCACTTTAAACTCATCAACCAGTAGAAGCCTGTTCATCCTCTGTTCCGCAAAAAGAGGCCAACAGATCATGGGCACTCCATGTGAGATGCTCTCCAGTGTAGAATTCCAACCGCAATGAAAAAGGAAACCGTCGGTGGATGGGTGAGAGAGAACAGGAATCTGAGGCGCCCATGAAGCAACAACAAGTCCTCGGTCTTGGGTTCGGCTCTCGAATCCCTCGGGTAAGAGTTGAGAAATCTCTATTTCCTCGATAGACAGAAAGCTGCTCGACGGACTGCACAACACCCACAAGAAGCGATGGCCACTTGCTTCCAATCCCAAGGCGATTTCGATCACCTGAGCTCTTCGAAGACTAGTTCCGCTTCCGAAAGAAACAAAGAGAACCAACGAAGGTGGCTGCTTATTTAACCACTCGAGGCAATCCGCCCCTCCATCTTCGACAGGTTTGTCATTTTGTAACCATCCTGATCGAACGGTTGAAACTTTTGCAATCATCTAACATAGGATCCTATGGCGTACGAGGATGACAGGTGGGCAGAGAGAGGAGTTCATTTCAGAGGGAACGCCTTACGGCGTAAATATAATGGAAATAAGAATAGCTCGGGCAATTGTAATTGCTGATGTGATTGCCATAGGAATCACCGAAGCCATTTGGCCAAAAAAAACGTCGTTCAGGGCCTCAAAACGGCTCTAGAAGTTTAGGACCCGAAAAACTACCAAAAATAGTAAATTGTGCTACAATTAAGGAAACTGAAAAACTGAAAGAGACAGTGGTGGGCGTCCAAGTGGGATAGGTGGGTGGCCACTAAAATCCACCTAGATCATTCCTCCCCCCTCAGGAAGCAATGGTCACCATTGCGTTGAACGCATCCATGAGATGGGGAAACTTCTGCAAAACTTTGTCCCTGGTGAGATGTTCTGCAATCTCTGATGTGTCTAGTAATGGTGGGAAGCATGGTTGAGGGCATCCCCATTGAACACTTGATACAAGCCAAGGAACAGGAGAATGTTATACTCCAAATCATTATTTCCCATAGCCTTGGTAATGGTGTAAGGACCATATCAGAGTGGTCTGAGCTTCTGATGGGCTCTTGTAAGATGGTCTTTCTGCAAATGCAACTAGACTTTGTTGCTCACCTGAAACTTGTGTGGCACCCAATGTTGATCATGTCGCTGCTTGTACTTGGCATTTTCCACAATGGAGCGACAATATATTGGCCCATTGGGTAGAGGTTCTCCAGGAGTCAAATCGAATGAATGCTTGACCTGACAGTGCAACAATACCCTTGTGGGTGAGGAGAAGATGTCCCTGTATTCTTTCATGATCATATCCACCTGCTTCTATTGTGTGGAGGAACCCTTCTCAGGGGCCATGGATGTGGCTACAATCTTCCCCTTACTTTTAGAGCAAACCAGAAAGAAAATAAATTTCTTAGTCTGGGACATGATCTTACTGCGTTTCTTAGTAGAGATCAAAGAAGTGGCGGTAGGTGGGGCTACCTCCGGTATCTTGTATAATGTATTACCCAAAGAAATAATCACAGAGCAAGGTATCGACTTTTATACAACATGCCGCTTCCACAAGTATGGTTGTCCTAATAATACATCACAAACGTCGAGAGGAGAAACATCATGTTGAAAATAGCAACAAGAAATGCTAAATTTAGTACTGCTATAAAGAGCATTTCGGGATACCTTCCTATTTTAGTCAGTCCCTAAAGCTAAAATAGTGAAGTAAAATTCGAATTTGATCTTAGCAGTTGTTTGTAAAATAATTAATTAATTCACCATGAGTTAATTAGTTAAGGAAAATCAAACATGAAGTCTATGTGGGGACAAGCAACAGTTTCTCCATTAATTGAGAAATTTATCCATCAGTTAAAGATATAAGAATGAGTTGTAATATTGAGTTGTAATTAGTTGGCTCAGTTAACTGAGTCAAGTCTAGTTAGATTAATTCAAACAGTTTGTTGAATTAATGTAAGTTCAGTTAGCTAATGCATGCATCCATGTAACTACTGCACTTCAGATAACTGAATATTCTCTCATAAATAACTCATGCATGTCAGTTCAGACAGAGACCCAATTGACATCAGATGGAGGGACAGTGTACTATCAGTTGCTAGAATATTCCATTGTGAATATCCCTTGCATGCAGAAGGAATTCTTTCCATGAGGATTGTGCAGTTACTTCTTCATGTTTTGTGAGTATGATGAGGCCAATTCACACATGTGGCTTCACTGGACCCCAAGAAAAATTGCGCAAGGAAATAGGAGGCTTGGAGGGCTTGAGGAGGACATATACTATGTCTATTCAGTTTGTGAGCTATATTGTTTGATTGCAGAGAGAGAAGGATAACTTGAGAGCTGATTCTTTTTGTAACTTGAACAAGATTTTCACTTGTATGATAATACAGAGGTTAGGGTTTTAGGCTAAGGCTTTCCCCAAGTTATTTCTTCTGTGTTATGTGTGATTGATTTCTCATTCTCAGTTATATGTGTTCTCTTGATCTTGCTCAATTTGATTAAGCTTCTGCAAAGTGTTGTAGGAGTAGATTTTGTATTTTTCTTTAGTCTATTGCATAATCTATTGAACGACAGTGGGAATTTATACATGGTATCAAAGCAAAGGTGATCAAGGCTAAGAACAGTATACAAGAAGGGAGAAGTTCAAAGTTTGAGGTTCCTAAATATAGAAATATAGTTCTTATCACATCTCAATTTCACCAATGGCATTCAGCGGTTTAAGACTCGAGTATGTCCTTGATGGCAGCTCGAATTATATATCTTTGAAGGATCAAATGGAGGCAATATTAGATGATAACGGTCTAAAGGACTTCATTGATCAAGAAGTCCCCAAGCCGACTGATGCTACTCAACTGGCGGAATGGAAGAAATGTGTGGCTAGAGCAAGGAGAATCCTCTTGGAGGATGTTCGTGACCACATTGTCTCGAGCCTCCATGGGAAGGAGACACCGTTTTCAATGTGGAAAACATTGAAAGATCTATATCAGAACAGCAATGATCAGAGGAAGCTGGCGCTGAAAGACAAGCTTCATAAGATCAAGTGTGAAAAGGGTGACACGATCTCTACATATTTGAACAAGCTCACCACCTGCAGCGATGAGCTTTGAAGTGTAGGGATCATGACCGTTGATGATGACATGCTGTGTCTTGCACTCCTCGATCTTCCTAAGATCTGGCATAGCTACCAAGACTCGGTTAATGGAAGAGAAAAACTGCCAGATTGGGAACGACTTTAGTCGGATCTTATGCAGGAGGAAATAAGAAGAAGCACTAGAGATGGATCCTCATCGAAGCAAGATGATGAGGAAAATCTAGCCTTAGCAAGTAAGGCGAGGAAAGGGAAAGGGAAGGCATCCCATCCCAAATTCAGTTCTTCTCATGGTGGGAAGAAGATTGACAAATCAAAAGTGCGATGCTTTCGTTGTCATGAAGTGGGCCATTATGCTATGAATTGTCCATAAAAAAATCCAAGAAGGGTTCCTCGAAGGGATCTGATGGTGAGGCACTGGCCTCACAGTTTGAGCTAGATTTATTGCTTATCGCATGGATGGTTTCATCCATGGTGGGATGTGTGTGGTACCTAGACAGTGGAGCTTCATTCCACATGTCAGGTGACAAGAATCTTTTCAGAAACTTGGAGGAGAAGGATCTCCAGATGTGGATCGAGATGGGCAATGATGGAAAGTACTGTGTTTAGGTGAAGGTACAGTTGTGTTTCAGAGAAAGCATGGAGCTCCCCTCACCTTGACTGATGTAAAGTATGTACTAGGTCTGAAGAAGAATCTTGTGTCTTTCGCTATGCTAGAAGATAAGGCTATGATGTAGTCTTTAGTAAAGGAAAGGTATTCATGAGGCATATCGGTACTAGACAGGCAAAGCGAATTGGGATTCGAGTAAAGAATCTCTACAAGCTGGAGGTAGACAACTGTGCTGCATTGAGTTCCAAATCTAAGATGGTGCAGCGCCAAGATGTTGGCGAGCTATGGCATAGAAGACTGGGCCACTTGCACCATGGAGCCCTGAAGATCATGTAGCAAATTTCTACCGGATTACCCAAGGGAAAACTTGAGCAGACGAATACATGCAAAGGTTTTACCTTGGGTAAGTATGCGAAATCTTCCTTTCCGGATCGAGATAGTAGATCTGGAGCAATCCTGGAGCGAGTTCACTCAGATGTTTGTGGACAATTCTCTACAACCTCCACTGCTAAACAAAGGTACTATGTTATTTTTATTGATGATTTTTCTTGTAGATGTTGGATCTACTGTATGCAAAAGAAGGATCAGACCTTCTTGAGGTTATGTGAGTTTAAAGCCTTGGCAGAGAAAGAAATTGGAAATAAAATAAAAGCCTCGCGTAGCGACAATGGTGGAGAGTATGTCTCCCAACAGTTTAAAGACTTCTGTGCTGCAGATTGAATTAAACGGGAATTGACGACACCCCATAACCCACAACAGAATGGGGTGGCTGAAAGGAAGAACAAATCGATTGTGGGAGAAACTCGAGTGATGTTGCATGACCAAATCCTACCACTGCATTTGTGGGCTGAGGCATGTAATACAACAATATACTTGTAGAACAGAAGCCTGCACCGTATACTGGGGATGAAGACACCTATGGAGGCTTTTTTCGGGAAGCGACCTGATGTAAGTCACTTCTGAATCTTTAGATCATTAGTTTACTGTCATGTGACCAAAGATGCCAGGAAGAAGCTAGACCCAACAGCTAAGTTGGGAATGCTTGTGGGGTACATGAATACACCCCACAACTATCGGGCATACCTTCCTTCCACTCAGAGGACAGTGGTATGCAGGGATCTGAAGTTCGATGAGCAGAAAGCCATGTGCTTATCACTTAAGAGGGAGCTCAAATTGCATGTAGAGGAGGAACTTTCAGTTCCTAAGGAGGAGGAGCCTCATATTGATGCGGAGCATCCACATGCAGAGGATTTGGGCATGGAGACATCCAATCATGCTGATACTTCCAGAGATGGGCGGAAATGCTCAAAGGAAGCTGATAGGTTGATGCTGGATGCAAAGGAGAATGTGGGACATCCTTCTTCTCAATGCAGACAGAGGAGGTCACCCTAGGGGTACACTGGGTACATGGCCCTAGTTGGGGAGTGTGTAGATACCGAACCTTCTTCATTCGAGGAGGCAGTGCAGCAACCAGTCTGGGTTGATGCAATGGTAGAGGAGTATGACTCTATCATTCAGAATAGTGTATGGTATGTTGTCCCAAGACCTCAGGGCAAGTCAGTGGTGAGTTCTAGATGGCTTTACAAGGTAAAGCAGGTAGCTGATGGCAATGTTGAGAAACATAAGGCAAGGTTTGTTGCCCGAGGCTTCTCACAAGTCAAGGGGATCGACTACAATGAGACTTTTGCTCCCGTAGCAAGGTACTCATCGATTAGATCGATGTTGGCACTATTAGCTCAGATGGGGTGGAAGATCCACCAGATGGACGTGAAGACAACATTCCTCAATGGGAAGATTGAGGAGGAGGTGTACATTGAGTAGCCAGAAGGTTTCGAGACCTTCGATTGTGAGTCGCATGTGTGCAGACTCAAGAGGGCTTTGTATGGGCTGAAGCAAGCACCCTGTGCTTGGTACACTAGGATCGACAACTATTTCACCGGTTTTGGCTTCACCAAGAGTGAAGTAGATGCAAACCTTTACCACATCATGGTAGAAGGTAAACCATTGATCATTGTTCTTTATGTCGATGATCTGATTTTGACAGGTGATGATTAGCTGATACAGTCTTGCAAGGAGGACCTTGCAAGAGAGTTCGAGATGAAGGACATGGGCCTTATGCACTACTTTCTAGGCATGGAAGTGTGGCAGAAAGATGGTGAAGTATTTGTGTCTCAAGGCAAGTATGCCAATGAGATACTCAGGCACTTTCACATGGAGAAGTGCAAGCCCATGCAGACTCCTCTAGTTGGGAACTGGAGGAAGGAGGATGCTACTTCAGGTGAGGTAGTAGCTGCTACTGTTTATCGGCAGTTGGTGGGTTCACTTATGTATCTGGTGAACACACGACCCGACTTATGCTTTGTGGTGAACCAACTGAGTCAAGTTATGGTTCAGCCCACCAAACTATTTTGGAAAGCAGCGAAGGATGTGCTGAGATACCATGAGAGGCACATCTCAGTTCGAATTGTGGTACAGACGAACAGAGGGAATGAAGCTTCAAGGCTTCACAGATGCAGATTGGGCAGGGAGTCCATCAGACCGAAAGAGCACTTCTGGAGGAATCTTCAACCTTGGTTCAGCTGCAGTTTCCTGGTACAACAGGAAACAAAGATCAGTTCCACTTAACTCAGCAGAGGCTGAATACATGGCTGCTAGTCGGGCTTCATGTGAGGCCATTTGGATGCGGAAGATTCTAGTGGGATTGTTTGGTTAGAGGATGGATCCTACAGTGATCTACTGCGATAACCAGAGTTGTATCAAACTTTCTAAGAATCTAGTTTTTCATGACAGGTCCAAGCACAGTGATATCTGGTATCACCATCTTCGAGACTGTGTGGTCAAGAGGATCATGTTGTTGCTGTATGTTTCGACCAAGGAACATGATACAAATATTTTGACTAAGGCAATGTCAAAATGCAAGTTCAAGTTCCATAGAGACAGGATTGGGGTTACTGGTAATCCCTTTCTTATTGAGAGGGAGTGTTGAAAATAGCAACAAGAAATGCTAAATATAGAAGTGCTAAATTTAGTACTGCTATAAATAGCATTTTGGGATACCTTCCTATTTTAGTCAATGCCTAAAACTAAAATAGTGAAGTAAAATTCGAATTTGATCTTAGCAGTTGTTTGTAAAATAATTAATTAATTCACCATGAGTTAATTAGTTAAGGAAAATCAAATATGAAGTCTATGTGGGGACATGCAACAATTTCTCCATTAATTGAGGAATTTATCCAGCAGTTAAAGAGATAAGGATGAGTTGTAATATTGAGTTGTAATTAGTTGGCTCAGTTAACTGATTCAAGTCTAGTTAGATTAATTCAAACAGTTTGTTGAATTAATGTAAGTTCAATTAGTTAATGCATGCATGCATGTAACTGTTGCACTTCAGATAACTAAATATGCTCTCATAAATAACTCATGCATGTCAGTTCAGACAGAGACCTAGTTGAGATCAGATGCAGGGACAGTGTACTATTGGTTGCTAGAATATTCCATTGTGAATATCCCTTGCATGCAGAAGGAATTCTTTCCTTGAGGATTACGCAGTTACTTCTTCAGGTTTTGTGAGTGTGATGAGGCCAATTCACACATGTGGCTTCACTAGACCCCAAGAGAAGAGGAGGACATATACTATGTCTATTCAGTCTGTGAGCTGTATTGTTTGATTGCAAAGAGTAGGATAGCTTGAGAGCTGATTATTTTTGTAACTTGAACAAGATTTCCACTTGCATGATAATACAGAGATTGGGGTTTTAGGCTGAGGCTTTCCCCGAGTTATTTCTTCTGTGTTGTGTATGATTGATTTCTCATTATCAATTATATGTTTTCTCTTGATCTTGCTCAATTCGAGTAAGCTTCTACAAAGTGTTGTAGAAGTAGATCTTTTATTTTGCTTTAGTCTATTGCATAATGTGTTGATCTATAGTGGGAATTTCTACACATCACACAATACCCCATCCATGAAGGGCTTGATGTTGTAGGGAAGGCAACATTGTTGGCTGACTCAGAGATCTCGTCCTTGGTGAAGCCACCAAATGTTGTACGACTACGAGTGTGGTGTTGTCGATAGTCCTAGTTGCTTCACGACCTCTGCTGAAATCAGGTTCTTTTGGCTCTCACTATTGATAATGAATTGGAGCGACGAACTATTCACCCACATCTGTGAGTCGAAGAGGTGCTCCCCATCCTTTGGATATTCATGCTCATTCTTCTGGATCTTGGTGATGGAAACAGTGACGCTGGGCTCCGCATCAATAATTTGATTCCCTTTTTCATTCCTCTTGTTGGGTTTTGACTCAGAGTCAGAACATGCATCTGATTCTGAAGCCTTCAACTCGGCCACTAGTGACTGCTTGGCTCGACACTCACTTGTGTTGTGAGTGGAGCTCTTATTGAACTCACACCACTTTCCTGTGTCCTTATTTGACTTTGTGGTGTTGTTCTTTTCTTGCGGCTTTTGCGGGTTATCTTGGGTTGCCCCGCCTTGGACCTGTCCTTCGCCTTGCAGTTTGGGGGCACATTTCCCTTACTTTGGATTTGCAGAACCAAAGTCTCATTTTTTCTATTTAAATGCCTGTTCAATCTTTACAGTGTATCTGTACGTCATGCCAAGCGAGGAGATGTCCAGGAACTCCATCTCATCTTAGATGTACCTGTGTAGGCAGCCACGGTACTTGAGGACCAAATGTTTCTCAGAATCCTTGGTACCCAACTTCGTGCGAAGGGTATGAAAAACATTGGTAAACTCTAGCACATCTTGGTCCCTTACCTGCCGCAGCGTGGTCCACTTTATGTATTTATCCTCATAGCTCCCGATAGGGTAGTACTTCTCCTTGATGACATCCTTAAATGAATTCCAAGAGGGTGCTTCTAAAAATAGTGAGGGTTCTCTCTCGTCCTTCTGCTCACAGTAGGTTTCCCACTAGTCCTTGACGTGGGTGGAAACTTTGAGAAGTGCAAAATTAATATTTTCCCGGCTGGAAAAATCATGAACAAAAAAATATCCTTCTAGCATATTCAACCATTGATCTACGATGTCCGCATCTATCTGACCCTCAAAGATGGTAATGTCAAACTTAACTTGTACCTTAAAGGGTGTGGCACTTCTAGAGTAGTTGCTAGAAGTAGATGCATTGCCCCTAGGTAGCCGCTAAAGGATCTGGGCAAAGTTGTCCATCATCGCATTCCTTTGTTGCTCAAGGGCTTCTTTGAGCAATATTTTGGTAGGATCTCATGCCCCCTTGTCTTTCTTTTCTTCCGCCATGGTAGGGTGTCGGGATTTGCGAGGTTGGTCTTTGAACTGAGTTACAATGAGGCTTAAGGGCCTTTTGATTATTGAACAATAAGATAAAACGCTAAACAACCAAAACCCTAACCCGAGGAGATGTAACACCAAGAGTTTATGGGCCCTGTAGGGGTTAGTTGGGCAGCCAATTGTCTGGGGTCATAACTTGGCCATATTATCTCCGTTTGACGCATATGATACCTTGTTGGAAAGATCTCTCCGAGAACTACAACAAATAATGCAATTTCCATGGCAATTACTATATCAATTTTACCTAAAAAAACATCATTAGGGCCCCAAAACGAACCCAGAAGTTCAGGACCCGAAAAACTGCCAAAAATAGTAAATTGTTCTACAATTAAGGAAACTGAAAAACTAAAAGAGACAGTGGTGGGGGTCCAAGTGGGATAGGCAGGTGGCCACGAACATGAACCTAGATCAAGTGGGCACCTCAAGATACTTTACTTGCACGTAAATATCTGATCATGCCTAGCTCCCTGGAATCCTACAAGAAAAGGGTCTGAAAATCCATGCCAATGTTTAATTGGCCTCAGCAGGTTATTGCTAAGTGTACCCATCTGAAGCCCCATGATTCCTTACCCTTCAAGCTGAAAATATGGAGACTGAGTAACTTTTAATTAAAAAATTAAAGTGCTTTGTGATATTGTAGTTCCTAAGCCCCGGATGCGGGTGATCGCTAGACATGTGGCTCACAAGGCTCGTCCAAAGGGCAGGTGTCCGCCCGGACGAGCCAAGCATGACGGAAGGACACGCATTCATTCCACCACCCTGCAGCATTTAAGGAGGGGAGTAAAGAAGGTTGACAGAGGAGTCCTGTCGACATTCAAGGCGAGTCTTGAGAAGCGCATCATGGCGCTTCATAACAGCATTCTCCCAGACATTCTTCCGCCATTCCTTCCTGCAACTGTTTCGTTCTCGCCGGAGGTGACGGAGGTTCTGAACTTTGATTGTGAATGTGGGTGTGTTGCTGCGGAAGAGTGGGGCAATTGGCAAGCTCACAAGCATGCCAATTGCGCCTCTGAGAATTTGGTAACGCCTCTCTGTATGCGTCTTTCGTTAGCTCCTGCTCTGGCTTCGTTAGAAGGTGAGGGGACTCAGAGCTTCAGCTCGTATCTGCGTCCATTGTTAGGTACTATTCTGGCTTCGTTAGAAGGTGTGGAGGCACAGAGTCTCAGCTCTCAATCAAACATTAAGAAAGAGGGTCAAGGCTCTGCTGCCACTGCTCTCGGCAATTGGGAAACTCAGACCTGGTCTGGCAGTATTTCTAAGCCGACAACACTGTTTCACTGTGGAATTGAGCGCTCTGCTCATAAGACCAGTATGCATCGCACTCGGGGAAGAGGCAGCGGCGGCAGGGGTGGATATAGTGGCAGAGCCCCCTCGACTTCTTCCTCAATTGAGGAAACCTCTGAACGCAGAAGGCCGAGGGGTAGGCCCCCGGGCAGAGGCAGATTGGGGGAACCTCCTGCGCGCATGGATTGTGGGCACACAGAACACCCAATGGTGAGATACCGCCTCCCCTGCACCTTAGCCAATTCTACTTTCTTTGTGACTGTCTCTGTTGAGCATTGTAGCAATCCCTGGGAAGATGAGGACGACAACCCTCGGGCCAACCCTCCGCGTGTTCCTGGGATCGTTCCCATGGTGGATATGGAATTCCCTGCTGTTGAGATGATGCGGCCCTTACATGACCCGGGAGCGAGCCTGAGAGAGCCTGTTGGTGACTCAGGCGCTGGCCCAAGCGACCGTGGAGCGCGCAACCTTGGCAAGGCTATCCTACAGCCTCCACGCTGCAAGGCAGAAGATGAGCCGCAGACCACTGACGAAGATTGACATGCCCAGCTCGCACTCCAGGCTCTACAGCAAAAATTTTTCTCAGTCTGCTTCCTATGCGGTTATATATGAGTCTGTCACTCTGTCTCTATGTAATTGTGTCGGTTTTATGTTATCTCTGTTCTGTGTCGATGTTCTGCAAGTGTTTATGTCCATGTGTCAGCTGCATGAATGTGGCCCTAAGTCTTTATCCATGTGTCCTCTGTCCATGTGTCCTATGCAATTCTGGCAAGAATTCTCAAGTGTCTACTGTCTGTCCACGGACAAATTTTACAGGGCCGCGGCCCCGTTGTAATTTTCACAATGTAACTCTGCTCTTGATGTAATATAATAGTTTAGTATTACTTAGAAAAAAAAAGATATTGTAGTTCCTAAGTTATGTTGGAGTCAGATTTTAATAAAAAAATTAAACTATTTTATCTTCATATTTCAAGACTAGATAGTGACTCTGAATAATTGCAATGTAGTGGGCACCTCAAGATCCTTTACTTGCACGTAAATATTTGATCATGCATGGATCCCCGGATGCCTACATAAACACTATCTGAAAAACCATCTAAATATTTAATCAGCCTCAACAAGTTATTACTAACCATACTCATCTCAAGCCCCATGATTCAATCATGTCTGGCTCCCTAGATTCCTATAGGAACATTGTCTAAAAAAACACGCCAATGTTTAATCAACCTCAACAAGTTATTTCTAACTATAGGTTATTGCTAACTGTACTCATTTGAAGCCCCATGATTCCTTTCCCTTCAAGCTGGAAATATGGAGACTGAGTAACTCTTAGCTTCTTCTTTGGTAAAGGCAAAGGATTCATTTGAATGGATGTCATATTACAAACCAACTCAACCAGCCATGGGCTCACTCTTTTCACACTTTGTAATATATATGACTCCTCCCATGTTACATGTTCCATAATAAAGAAAGAAACGAGCGCCTAAGATTGTAGAAAACATGCCATGAACTTACAACAAATAAAAAGAAAATCATACCAGGAACGTTACATAATGGATTTGAAAACAAGAAACGAGCACCCATAATAACAACAGAAGGACATTAGCTTTTAGCAATCATAGAATCAAAAGCGCCATGGGTCAAGTTTGTCTTCAAACCTCTAGTTATGATAGCAGGAAAATGTTTAAGGAAAATCATTTTCTCGTAGACCCATGGAACTAAAAAACGCTCAATTTTTGGCATATTCCTTTGAATATATGCAAGGAACGCACAAATATATACATATGTAATTACAATAGAACACCAATTTATTTGGTTAATAGTCATGTATCAATCAGTTAGCCTTCTATATGTGCAAGAATATATTTTGTTCCTAAACGGTCGATATTCCATATCCAATTTTCACAAATTTAATTTAACACCTTTGAAAATAAATACTCAAACTTAATGTGTACAAATTCAAGACTGCACTGAAGAATTTCAAGGGATGACTCTGATCCTCTTGATTTTCCAGGTTGCAAGAATAAAATCCTTTTTTGTTGAATGATAGAACAAAGAGCTATGATTCTCTGCCTCAACAGGTTATTGCGAATTGCACTCATTTGAATCCCATGATTCCTTTCCCTTCAAGCTGGAAAAATGGAGACATGGTAACTCTTAGCTTCTTCTTTGATAAAGGGAAACGAGTCATTTGAATTGGTGGCATATTGGAAACCAACTTGACCAACCACGGGCTCACTCTTTTCACATTTTGTAATATATCTGGCTCATCCCATGTTACCTATTCCATATTAAATAAAGAAATGAGTGCCTAAAATTGCAAAAAACATGCCATGAACTTACAACAAATAAAAAGACAGTACTACGAGGAATGTTAGATAATGGATGTGAAAACGAGAAACAAGCATCCAAAATAACAACAGGGAAGACATTAGCGTGTAGCAATTATAGAAGCAACAACTCCATGGGTCAAGTTTATCTTTAGACATCCATAGTAGGCAAACATTTAAGCAAAATTATTTTCTCCCAGACCCATGGAACTAAAAAAAACTCAATTTTTGGCCTATTCCTTCAAATATATGCAAAGAATGCACAAAAATATATAAATATAATTATAATAGTACACCAAATTTCTGCCTCTAGTTAATAGTCATGTATCAATCAGTGGCATAGCCTTGTATATGTGTGGGAATAAATCTTGTTCTTAAGAGTCGATATTCCATATCCACTTTTCACAAATTTAATTTGACACCTTCGAAAATAAATACTCAAACTTGATTTATACAAATTCAAGGCTGCACTGAAGACTTTCAAGGGATGAATATGATCCTCTTGATTTTCTAGGTTATAAGAAGAAAAAACTTTTTTGTTGAATGATGGAACAAAGAGTTACCATTCTCTTCTTGGTGCTAATTTGCATGCCAAAACTGTGGACTAAATTTAAGGTCAAAATTTAGAAATCTATAAAATGAAATTAGCCAAATGTTGCACTAAGGTCTACCTCTCAAGTATATAACCCTAAAAGCTATTTACCATTGGTCCAAACTGAAGGTTGCACTAAGAGAAACTCTTTCAAGGTATGGCTATGATCCTCTTGATTTTTTGATTAAATTTGAAAAATCACAATTTTCTCTCTTCCCTTCTATTTGTTTGTAAAGCAAAATAAAGTAGAGAGGATGTTTACCATGTTCATACCAGTAATATCATTCTCATTTAGATTTGAGGTAATTTCTACTCCCTCTACTCTCCACGACTGAGAAAGGGCATTGAGCCGTCCCCAACTATATTCTTGTGAAGGCGATGTTTCTAGCTAAGCATTCTGTAAAAATCTTGTTGGAACTAAAGTGAATCTCGTTCAGCTGCCTTGTCCATGACAGATCCTGTATTCAAAAACCCTAAATCATGTAATTGGTGTATCTAGTAGACAGGGTGTGGGCAAGGTGTTCTTGCTTAAAACCATCTACAATACCTACAAGAAAGAGGTTAGTCATTTTTTTGATCTCGTTCATCTGGTTTACAATTTGTGGGAACTTTTAAATAGAATGATACTGGTAGAAACCTCTTAATCTCCATCCGCAACACATAAGTGATTGAAAATACCCATGGACCTAAAAACAAAACTCAAATTTTGGCCTATTCCTTTGAATATATGAAAGAATACACAAAAATATGTAAATATAACTACAATGGTACCTGAAATTTCTGCCTCTGGTTAATAATCACGTATCAATCAATGGCATAGCCTTGTATATGTACATGAAAATATCTTGTTCTTAACCGTCAATATTTAAGGGTTTTATCTTGTTCTTAATCTCCAGCTATAGCATAAAAGTGATTGAAAAGACCCATGGAATTAAAAAAAACTCAATTTTTTTGAGATAAAACCCTTGTCCTCAAATGAAGGATCAGAGTTATTTAGAAAATGGAGATTTTGAAAATAAAATGTACCTAGGAATGATATTTTGAAGGATAGAACCAAAGAAATTGCCTCGAATTATAGAGGCTTTACGTTGGACATAAATGCAGTTGTTCGAGCCATGAGTTTCAAAAGGATTGAAGATGAGTGGAGCCTAGCTTCAAATTCGATGAGAAAGAGAGATGCTTCCATCCCAACAAATCTCAGGAACCATAGAAATAGAGTTGTATCAAGTGTGAAGATGGAGTTACAATGAAGTGTCAGAATGCCATCTAAAGATTTTTTTTTCTAAATTGTGCAGTGCTTCCGAAAGATAAAGAAATTATTGTGGAGACTAGTGCAGATGTGGGATGCCGAAGGGTTGCTCAAGAAGGTAGGGACACGATCAAGATTTCAAGACCATTCCTTCCAACTACCTTCATCTAAGATTATCGAACGACTAAACATCCTCCCATCGTCTAACATATAATCTAATGGCCCAGAGTGAAGCCAGATGGGCTAGAGGAAAGTTGTTCTCAAAGGGAATGCCTTACGGCGTAAAAATAATAATAATACTAAAATATAAAAATTATGCACAATTACTCTAACCCATTAAAACCAAAATAATAATATAAAATAAAATATGATAAAAATAGTTTATATTCAACTTTTCACATAACGAGGAGGGAAGAAAAAAAAAGAAAAAAATTAGCATGATGAAAAAACATTAATTTAGTTTGTATAGAGAAATATTAATATATATAGTTATACAAGTTTAAATTAGTTGTTATTTTACAAGTTTTTATATAAGTTGATTTAATTCATATAATTAAATTTATGACCTAATTTTCTTTTATTAGTTTTATACTTTTATATTTAAGCCTTTAGAGGTAAATTTATTGCTTGAAGAATAAAATATTTTTATTAGTTTTTTAATAAAAATAATTAATAATGTAATTTAGTAATCAAATAATTATGTAAAAATAGATTTATTATCTTACACATTAAATATTTTATTCATCAATTTAATATCTTATTTAATCATAATCTTAAAATTAAATTATCATTATTATTAATTAATATTACATTTCAATACATAAGTTATAAATTTGTATTATTAAATTAAAATAAGATCTTTACAAATTTCATCTAATTTTAATACTTGAAACAAAATTTAACACACATATAAAGTAGAGTTAAATGATGTTGATGATGATTACCATCCACTCAGACCAATGTGGTCTATTAAATTAATTATAACTGGTTAATATTTTATTTTTATGATAAAAAATAAAGGAAAGAAGTGCTCCTAGATAAATATAGTTTCGCTGACTTAACAAGCCAAGAAGGTTGGTAGTGTGGTAAATGTTTTGGAAATGAGAGTGGATGTAAGCAAGAGTTGGGAAATCCAAGAGAGTGTTTTCCATCTTCAACCTTTTTAGTATCACAAATGTGACAAATTATTTCGTCGCGGGGTGTTTTGGGAATAAACCAATGCTCAGTTTCACTTCAAAGCTCATGAGAATTAGTTCTTATCTTTGCAATCTTCATCTTCTTCTTAGCACTTGCCAAGATAAAAAGATAATTCTCGTTAGCAAAAATAGTTTTGATCACCCCCTTATAATACTTTAACTTCCTTTTTCTTTCTAAATGATCTGCTCCTTTATCTTTAATGGTCGAGCCAAAATTCGACCTTATCCTTCATAAAGTTGCCGACTACGCCCAAATCCTTCCATCATTTAAGCACATTTCTCCAAATAATCAGAGTTTTCATATATAATATAGTTGAAGTAAATTATCTTAATATTAATTTAAATGATTTCTATATGGAAACAAACTTTTATGAATCGGTAATTTCTATTTATTGAACGTGGGAATAAATACTAAAAAGAGATCGAATATATATATATTTTTTTATATACAATGCAACAGTTAAAATTTTAAAAAATATATTGAATGTGGGAATATTGAATGTGGGAATAAATACTAAATAGAGCCATCTCTTTTGGTTAAATATATTCATATTTTTTTATATACAAGACAACAGTTAATATATATATGAGTGTTCACATGAAAATAATTCAAAAAATTAAATATATATATGACGGTCTCAAAAATAATAATGAAATCATCATGAACAAGTTCACGCAAGAACCAATCCACATTCTTAAAAACACACATTTCTTCCTTATTCTAGAGTCTCAATGCTCCGTGAACTACCACACATACTTGCCAACTTTGGATTTTCCAAGATACGCTTACATTTTCAAAAGAACATGTGTGCTTTCGAGAGCGCATGAACATTTTCAAAAATAGAAATATACTTTCATGAGGATAGTGTTTTCAAAAGTGGGTCCTTTTGAAAGTATGAGTGCATTCATGCACAATTTCAATAGCATGCATGCATGTTTTTCAAAGTTTGTGCAAATTTTTATGTCCGTAACTTTTGAGGAGGGAAGGAGGGGAGGGGAGGGGAGGGAGGGGAGGGTAGATGGATACATAGAGAGAGTGAATGTGAATGAGTGAGAGATGGAGAATGAGAGGGAGAAAAAGTGAGGGAGTAAAAAAAAGGAAGGGAAGAAGAGTGAGAGGCAAAGAGGGAAAGGGGGATAATGGCAAAAGAGAGGTAGAGTGAGGAAGGGAGAGGAAGAAGGAGAATGTGTGAGCATGCGAGAGATGAGGGGATAGAAACAGAGAGCGAGAGTAGTAGGAGATAGAGGGAGGGAGGATGAGAAGGAGTGGTAGGGAGAGAGAGTGGGAGGGACGCAATGAAAGAAAGGAAAGGGGGAAGGGAGAGAAGGAGAGAGAGGTAAAGATAAAGATATTGTGGGTGAGAGAAAGGGGTAAAAAGAGAGGTAGTGGGGAGAGTGAGAGCGTAAAGAGAGAGAGAGAAGAGGGTTAGTGTTGAGGAGGGAAAGAGGGGGAGAGAAAAGAGAGTGAGGGAGAGGCAAGAAGCTTTAGAGAGAGGGGGAAAAGCAGGGGGGAAGAGAGAGGGTAGGAAAGATGGGAAGATGCAGACACACAAATGAATGGGGTAGAGAGAGGAGGAGGAAGAGGGAAAGAGGGGGGGATAGTGAGGAAGAAAGATGGGGGGATATTGCAGGGAGAGGAGTAGAGTGGGAGAAAGAGCAAGAGGGAAAGAGGGGGAGGGATTGAGTGAGCATGAGAGAGAGGGGAGGGGGAGAGGGAGGTAGTGTGAGATAGAGGGAGGGAGGGATAGAGTGAGAGAGAAGAAGGGGGGAGATAGTGGGGAGGGGATGAGTGATGTGAAATATGTGGGAAGAAAAAAGATAGGGAGTGAAGTAAAGAGAGGAAAATGGATATATGTAGAGAGAGAGAGAGAGAGGGAGTGTGCATAATAGAGATAGGGGGGAATGTTTAGAGAGAAGAGGGGAGAGAGAGAGGGAAGGAGGGACAACGAGTAAGACAAAGAATTTGGGGGATTGTTGTGAAGGAGGGACTAGGGGAGTCAAGAGGGATAGAGAAAGAGAGGAAGGGAGAAGGAGGTATTTGGAGAGGGAAGAGGGAGCTAGTTAGAGAGAGAGAGAGAGAGAGAGAGAGAGAGAGATGGGGGATAGGGAATGAGGGGGAGAAAGTTGTAGAGGTGTGTGATGGGGGATAGGGAATGAGGGGGAGAAAGGTGTAGAGGTGTGTGTGAGAGAGAGAGGGGGGGGGGTACAGAATGACTTGGAGAAAGGTGCAGAGATGTGTGTGAGAGAGAGGAAGAGAGAGATGGAGAAAGAGGAGGGGGAAATAGTCACTAAGACCGAGAGAGAAGTGAGAAAGGGTTGGGAGAGTGGGGAGCGAGTGAGAGAGAAATATCATCATTAATTTACACTCAACCATATTCTAATTATTTCAATTAAAAATTCAACCAACTTACTCAATTATTCTATATATTTTTTGGAAAAAAAATATATATATATATATATATATATTACAAATTAATTAAAAAATAATAAAATGATTTGAAGTATCTGATACTTTGGATGTATATTAAACTAATAAAAATATATACAAGGAAAAAAGGGAGAAAGTTTAGATCAGCTTATCGATTGTCAGTCGGTTAAACTAATAAAAATATAGGGAATAAAGAGAAAGTTTAGACCAGCTTATGGGTTGTCAGTCGGTTAAACTAATAAAAACATATACCAGGAAAAATGGGGGCAGAATGAAGAAAAAGTTTCGATACAGCTTATGGGTTGTCATACGGATTTTGCCATTTTGTCAGTGCTGGTCGTCATAAATGTGATTGCTGGCTATGCAAGTGTCAACTGAAAGCGATGTGAGCGTTATGTCATATGGTTGGCTTATTCACTCTCTGCTTAAAATTGCTAAATTGTCGCCCAAAGACAAAAAGTTTTCCAGAAGCCCTTCGTTATGGAGTTGGATACGAAGTCTATTTTGTCTGTGACAGAGACATTGGTGAAGGAGTGATGCCGTGAGAGATCAAGTAGCCAAGAGTCCTGAAATGCAATCAAAGCAGGAGTAGTATAACTACACGCCATTCCATTGATACATAGCACGGAAATTTTCCATTGGCAGGCAGATCAGTTGGGAATCCATGGCCACCATTGGAAGTCGATTGGATTTACTGCTCTGCCTTCTTCTCCTGCACTCTGTTCTCTGCTCTTCTGACACTTCACTCTTGGTATTAATATTCAATACTTCAAAAAATATTCCAATTTCACAACAACATTCAATTCAAGTGATGGATTTGTGACATAAATTGCTTAGTTCATGCCAAGACATTTACTGTCAGTAGAATGTCAGTGAATCAATTAATTCTAATACTGCTGTTGTTGTTAATGGAGTGCAGAAGGACTGTAGCAATCGGTGCGAGTCGAAATTCTGCAGAGGTCTGCCTCGTTATCTTTAACTTTTATAAATTAAAATGTGGAATGGAATACTAGATTGTGTTGAAGTGTGATTGTTGATGTTAAGCAAAGTGATTGGGGTGTGATTATTGATGTTTAAGGGATTAGTTTAACAAAATAGTGTTAATCCTTTGAAGTATTTTGGGATTCTTTTGTGGGTTTGTTTATTAGAGGTTCATCTATATTTGTGGCTCAGCATTTCTTCCATTTTGACCAGATTTTCCTGATCACCGATTTTGTTTTTTCTTAAAGATTTAAATAAATAAGCTATGGAGTATTATATTTTGTTAGTTGGACTGCTGTTAAGTTTCTGGCTAAATTTTTTATATAGATGTCCAGCTTTTTACAATTATAATTTCACACATTCTTTCCATTTCAGGGAAGGTCTTCCTTCAAAAATAAATGTGAGTATTGATGTATTTTAATTGCAGAGGCCCCAATTCTAAGGTACGGGCGATACTGCGGAGTATTTTACACGGGATGCCATGGAGAAGCTCCCTGCGATGGATTGGACAGCTGCTGCAAAAATCACGACTATTGCATCACCCGAACGCGCAATTACCTGAACGTCCAGTGCAATCAGAAATTGCTGGACTGCCTGAGCGCTTACGTTACTTCTGGACAACCTCAGTTCGCAGGCGCCACGTGTCGCAGGAAGACGGTGGTGAATACCGTCGACTATGCTATAAAGGCAGGTGTGTGGATCGGAAGAGGGATTCCGCCCCAAGACCTCCAAAACTCCTCAGCCTCCATAGATTTTCACGGCCCCTAATAAAACGCATTGCTTCACATATGATTTCAGAGTTGGTATTGTTGTTTGAAGCCTACTGCGCAAAACATTTAGGTGATAGCGGCCATGTATATTAAACAGAGGGGGAGTCGAGAAGTTCATTCGGCCTTTGAAACCCTTACTGTCCTGTAGTAGAGTGGGAGTAAATCTGTTAGCAATAAGATGGGAACGGCAAGGTCATCTAGTGGTTGGACCTAAAATTTATACTTCTTTATTATACAAATTTTACTTCTGTAAACTCTTGTTCATTGGTGAAAGAGCCCTCGTTCGTTGGAAAGTAGCTTGGATAACGAGGACTTCCAAAAGAATCACTAAAGAATTACCAAAAACTTAGTAAATTATTAATTCTTTTTTCATTTTCTAGCCATGATATTAGTTTGAACTTAATAAAATGAATATCTTCTACATAATTGTTTATTTGACCCCTCTAACAGTTTTAGATTGGAAATTTTGAAATGGAAAACAACATATGTTTTATGCCTATATGTTTGTTCGGACTTTTCAAGATCAACAAGCTAATAAATTATGGATTGATTAACAAAAGGAAGCATCTTGGATGCGAGAGATGATGATGAAATCAAATATTAGAATATACAAGGAACTGCAAGACCAAAAAGTTAGTAAAGGATGCATGGAGCATTTACTTGTTGGGATGATGAAAGCAAATGGGTACTGAACACAAGGTGTTTGTCATAATGTATTTGTTTTATCTGTTTTATGTTCAGACAAAAACAGACACAAAGATTTTGAGAATGAAAGTTGTCTTTTTCTAAAATAGTAATGGAAAAAGCAACCCAGTATAGTAGATATTTATAGAATATTATATAAGAAAGAGGTTGCATCAATTTTAAATAGTAAGGTTAAGCAATAATGATACTCAAACCACAAGTCAAAAATTCAAAGAGAGAGCTGCAATTGGAAAAGAATATGAATATGGAAAAATCTTTATTAATACTTGCTCACGGAAGCATTGTTGATGTAATGAGAGAAAAATGGAAATCTAGCACATATAGGCAGGAATATGAAGGTAAATATCTTGAAGGAAAGGGAGTGTGGCTTCAAGATTGATGAAGAGATTCATTCAAAATTTAGGTCAAATTTTGAAATGGAAAATAAGTCATAATAGAATATATCAACAAAAAACTGAACTAGGTTATGAAAGGGAAAGGTTATGGAAGCATTTGATGAAAATTTCCAATTGGGATTATCAAGAAATAAATAAAAAGAATCAGAGGCAAATCTCAGGTGTCTAGAAACACCTATGTAAGCAAAATAATTTGGAAACTAAAGACACATGAACAAGAGGTCATGAAATTTTTTTCCCCTGAAGTCCGATGGAGGAGAATCTCTTCAAAGTCAATACAACCTAAAATGTCTCATCACATATGCTAAAGGGAGTGGGTTTGCTTAATTGCACCAAGAGGCCCATTCTACAACCCAGTATGAGGCAATGTGTGACTCCCTGTGTGCCAAAGTGGAGTTGACACATGTACTTTTAAAAATAAATTAAAAATAAAAAAATATAGGCTATAATAAAAAAGCAAAAATGAATATACATGTTTTGTATTAAGGTTATATGGTGAAAATATTTCACTCTCCCTCTCAACCATTAATAAAATATTTTTATATCCGTGTGAAGTAACATAATTTTATATTAACTTTATAGAGAGATAAAATAATTAAAAGTAAAAAAATCATATTCTCACTTTTCATTGTGAGCAAGATGTATAATTTGTATACTTTTAAAAAATATTTCAATACAACATTTAGATGAACTATTTGAATATCTATACCAACCAATTTATTCCAAGATCAATTTTATATATACACATATATATGTAGTAGAGGGTGTTGAAAAAAAAAAATGTTAATCATAATAAAATATTTCAATGCAAGAAGAAGAAGAAAGAAAACATATTCAATTACTTCCTAAAAAAATAATAAGAGAAAGGTATAATTCATTCAATTCTTAATATAAAATTATTATGCAACATTTAAAATTATTATTGATGATAAAAAATTCAATATAGATTATAGATAAAATATTTCAATCCCTCCTTATATATGGTTAAACAAAAAAGACTATGTATACATATTATAAAGCAATTGAAAAAAATAAAATGTATGGTTAAAACATTTCAAATAGTCTTACTATTTTCAAGTATATTTTTTTGTCAAGTTTATATAAAATTCAACAAAGATTTGTTAGGACAAGAAGTTTAAGCTATGTAGTCTACACATTCCAAGTGGCCTACACATTCCAAGTGGCCAAGGGGATTTTCAAGGGCTTGAATCCATTTACATATTCAAAAATGCAATTTAAACAATGAAAAATGATATATATATATATATATATATATATATATATATATATAATGGATCTATTAGGTGGCAAGGGGACCAAATTTCTGGAGTTACAAATTGTTTTCAAGTTTTACACTATAAAAGAAATTTTCACCTCAAATATTTGGTTCCTCTTCATGCTTGCTAGATTCGTGGTTAGGATGGATATGTACTAGTTTAATTTCATTTAATTATATTATAAAGAATATAGGATTAGGAGGCTTTTTTTTAATATGATGTAATTAAGATTGATTAGAGGAATGAGGAATTATTTCTTGGCGACATGTAGTTCAATATTTTAAGTGAGTAGCTGAGAGAATTAGAGATTTTAGGATTGGATAGGATATTTTCTAGGAATTCAGTGATTTGATCCACCTTTAGTAGATCTCAACTAAATTATCATATTGTATAAAGATAAACTTTATGAATGGAGGAATAAGATATAAAAACATGTCGAATGTGTGTGTAAAATAGTAGTTTTAGAGAAATTATGAAAAGGAGGAATATTGTGAAAAAGTAGTTTTGGAGAAATTATGAAAAGGAGGAATATTGTGAGTATTAGATAAGTTTTCTAACCTTCCACTTTTAGATTTAATAAATATACATACCAAATGTCTGGCATTCTGTGTTATTAAATGGTGTTTTGATCCAATAAGACCAAAGTGATTGTTCTTGTGTGAGGGAGTCTAATTGCGGCTCTAAGTTAAATTCCAAGGTTTGCAAGTTCACCATGAAGTTGTAAGGTTTCCAGTTCAAGTCTCGGAATCTCTCAACTAGAATGTATTGAAGTTAAAATTATAGTTGTTTCTAAATGATTTAAGTTTGGCAGTACAAGTTGCAAAATCTAATGCAAAACCTTTATTTGCAAATAAAAGTATCTGGTTTCATAGACATCATTCGGATATTGGGAAGTGTGCAAAGAGTGATTATGCTTGGATTCAATCTAGTTTGTGAGTTATCAATCTAGGTATATGGTCTAAATAATGATTGTACTCTATGTTTGGAGTGGATCATTTGAATCCTAGATTCATTCATGAGATAGAAAACATCTAGTGTGTAATACAATGATCCGACCTCATGCCATCTTGTAGAGTCGAGGCACAAGTAACCCAGTGACATCCCTGGATCCCTAGATGAAAACCTTTAATAAGTGTGGACCCCATTATTGAAGAATAAACTACAAGATTCATGGTTCCAGGTTAAAGTTCCAATTGATAAAGGTCATTCGGGCAAGTCACACATTCGGTCACCTCTAAAGGTAGTCACCCTCACTACCTCTTTAACCCCAGATGTTAAATATATATGCTAGTAGAGTATAATCAAGCTAGGCAAGCACATCAAATCTCGTGGAAGTGTTACATCCTCAGATCAAGTTGAACCCTAGATATTCTTGGAATTTGGTTCTAACGTGAAAGTGTTGATTAGTGGGGGTGACTAGTCTTAGCGCTTTTGGAATTAAACCCAGAGTTTCAGCCACAGTCGTATGGTGATTTTAAGATAAATCATGGTGCTAAAGGGCCAATAAAATTTGAGGTTAATGTTTTATTTTTATTTTTAATAAATTTAAGGCCTCTGCCTAGTGTGTGCTTAAATTAAATTTTTGGGTTTTATATGTAGTACTGCTATTAGTGCTAGATCAAGGTTAACGACCATTTTAGCACTAATTCACCCAATTTCGATTGCAAAACAAGTGTAAAGGGATCTAAAGGGGAAGACCGAGGAAATCAATCTAAGATTTCTTGAGAAGAAATTGATTCAATAGGATTGTTGGCATCATAAGTCATTAACCTTGACAAAGGATTGGAGATTTAAAGAGTAGAGCTAGATATTAAAGGCATGAGAGATACTACCCCATAAGAAAAAGTTAAAATATTGAAGAGTAAGCTTGAATCTCAATGGGAAAATATCAATACATTGAGGGGTAATGTAGATAACTTTTCTAAATATGGTAAAGGAACTCAATAACAAGAATGCACTCATGTAAAACGCTAAAGATCTAATAACCCAAAGTTCTTTTGAATTAAAGTAGAAAACATGTAAACATAAGGGAAACAAGGAATATCTATGATCCCTTGGTTATCACGCAACCATAGGAAAGATTAAATGCCTAGAGGATATTTTTTTGTGCATGCCACCATATCTTGTCATATGTGCCACATCTCCATAGAAGAACATATAGCTTGGAAGAGACTCAAAACTGCATAGAGAAATAGATCTAATGAGGTGTTGTTTCTACCTAACAAAGATGGCATAGAGGAATGTAATTTTCGGATAGAATGAAAAGTTTGACAACAAAAGGTAATTTCAAAGTGAAAAAGGAGTTGGAATGGATTTGATATCATGGAAGGCTAGGGATTAGGAACTACAATGTTCAATGCTCATTTTATTACCATGAATATATTTTATTACATTTTGTCAGTCTTGGTTTCTTCTTTCAAGAGATTTGTTTTCCTTCCATATTTAGCTAACAATTCACATCCCTACTATCTTAATAATTTACAATGACAAAAAATCATATAGGATTATGTATCCAACATTTTTTTCTCCCATTTTGTAAAGTTCAATTCTAATGTTTCTTTTTTTTGTCTTCCTTGTAAAAAAAATCATAATTTCGTTACTTCTTTGAGAAAGTTGCAAAATTTAATTCTTCACATGTTTTCTCAAGTATTGATAACTATTTTCATTTGGGACATTCCGAGGACTTACAAAACAATGTCAAATATGAAATTGGTCTTTATCAACTTCATTAGGTCTAGTACATCAAGAAAAAAAAAGGCCCACTTATCCACTTAGAAAATGTATATCATTTCTATGTTGAAGATATGACTTTACTATCTAGAAATAGAATATATAGTAATATGATCAAATTTGCTAAAGAGTAAGATTTGATTAGAGATAATAAATACCTCAGACATGAGCATCTATTGTTTCCAACATTACTTCATGTAAAAGAGGGTAATAACATTCCAAAATGTCTCCATTTGTGACTTTTGTCATCATCTCGGTACCATGTCGCATCACATTTTTGATTTTGGATAAACAAGTAGCTTCCATATTTCTCCCCTTGTACACATGTTAAAGAGAAATATTGTTGAAAAATGCTCTCAAACATTTTCCCTCTTCAAGATAGAATTTAGAAACAAATTTTGACATCATTGTTCATCTTTTATTGATTTAATGATAACTTGAGAATCACCAAACACTTGTAAATTGTTAATTCCTTTTTCATTTTCTAGCAACAATAATTTCAGTGCCATCCATTTTGAATATGGTCCCTCACCTAATCCTACCTTAAAATTAATGGAATTATTATATTCAAAGAATATAATCCTACCCTCTCCACATAAAACAACATCCCCTTGCTATGTCCATAAAAATAAATAAATAAATAAAGACCAAAAAACACTTATCAATGTGTTCTATATCCATTACCATCACTGAGTTCTCTTCTTTATCCTATGGAAAATGGCTCAATATGTTGATCCCATTGGTTGCACACTTTATCAAAGGAATACAGTTTTATTCAAAAATTGAAAGATCTTAGCCTACCATGTCCCACTAGCTACTATAAATGGAAGAGACTTAAGATCTTTGTTTGTGGATTCCTTGAAAAATTCCTCAAACCTACCTCAATAGAATTCCCTTACCATACATTTTCCAATCATCTTAGAACCTCCACTTCTAGCCAACCCTATTTTGAATATACACAATCCATGATCAAGTGACCATTTATCTCCTCATTGAATTTTCAAAGAGAACATTTGTGATCCAAGTGGATATTGGTGGCCACTCGCCTATTACACTTGGACCCCACCACTGTTTCTTTTCAGTGTCCTTAATTGTAGCACAACTTACTATTTTTGGTAGTTTTTTGGGTCCTAAAATTTCGAAGCCATTTTGAGGGACTAAAAGGTGTTTCTAGGGAAAACAAAGAGACCTGAAAAGTCCCAAACTGGTTTACCAGTTTTTTTTGCCTCCTCTTCGAGATCTTCGAAACGAGTTATTATGATATCCAAACGGATAATGTATGCCAAATTTACGACCTTGGGAAGTTGATGTACCAATTTACCCAAACGAGGCCCGCAGTTTTGGCGCTTCATCTCCTAAGGTCATGTTTTTAGATGTTTAGGGTTTTCCATTATTTCTCAATAATAAATAGCCCTTTGAGCCTCATTGTAACATATTTCGAAGGAATGTATCCGCCACATATATCTTCTCAGAGATAAGCTACCATCGCTCGAGCTAGTTTATTTCCATTTATGTATGTAAGCATATTTCAGTTCTTTGATATTAATGAAATGAAGTTTTATTTTTGTTGCATCTCTGTGTTTATGTGTATACCTGTATTTTGTTCCGTTCCTGCATAATACCGAATCAATTTGTGGGGTCCCTCCTTATTCTTCTTTCATAATATATGCCTGATTATTACTTTATTTATCAATAAACACCACACAAAAAAAATTCTTTAGAATGAAATTTCAGTTTTCCAAGATAGTGCCACCAAAATTTAAGTTCTTTTCTTCCTTCCCATATATTGAAAACTTATATTCAAGCCTACATGTGTAAGCCTTTGAAGGAGGAAAAACCCTCGATCATCCTTACGTTACTAGATTCAAGCCACATGGGCTTCACTGGGAGATCAATACCATACCACGTGGGTTCATATTGGGGGATATATATTGAGGAAAAAATGACATAATATATTGAGCATATAATAGGGGGTAAAGAGTTTTTATATTGGGAGGTTTAAAAAATGGAGATCAAAGTTAATGAAAAAATATAAAGGGGTATGAAAAATGTTAATGACAAAATGGATATCTACAATATTTAGTGATAGTAGGGGTTTTTAAATTGGGAAGGTGTATTGGGTTCGTATTGGTAGGGGGTTAAATAATGTGATTTTTAGAGGTATTTTCCAATACGTGGTCAAATTAAGGATATTGTTTAGTATGCCACGAACACATGTGATATGTCAAAGGTTCATTGAGTGAAGCCCTCGTGAGTCAAGCATGACTCCTTTCTAAACATGATGGAAATAAATTCCATAAATCTACTTCATTGCCTATGAATCCCAACCTATCTATTGTAACCCATGATTCCTACCTCCATATCAAAGTTGTAAGTGGATCAACAATGTGGGAAAGAATGCAAAAAAACTATGCCCCTTGGTTATTGAATCATTTTTTGTGCTAATAAGTGGTCTCTTCCACTACCAATCCAAGAATCCTCTCCAATCCTAACTAGAGTCCGTTTACCCACCTTCTATAAAAGAGCCCCCCAAATCAAAGGATAATCCTTCACAACCACCTTCCACATCATTGAAATATTACACTTATTATCAACTGTCCATATCCAATATTCAACTAAGTCCGGATAAATATATTTATGTATCACCACTTGACATCACAACTCTTCATCTAGAAAAATCATCCAAACACTCTTAGTTATCAAAACTTTTGAGAAAAGGAAAATATTCTTAAGGTCCTATGCTCCCAACAACTTAGGTATAGCCAATTTCTCCAATTTTATGCACATAATCATATTTTCTCAAATAATCCTCCCCACAAAAATTGAAACATATCTTTCAAATATTTTCAACAATCCCTTTTGTATTCCATGACATAGACATCTAGTAGACATGAATTTCCTTGAGAATGACTTTAACTAGAACAAGTCTTTCTCCTTGCAATAATGACTTGTAAATCCAACATGCTAGCCATTTTTTCTAGTTAAGATACAATCCTATTCTAATATTATTTCAAATAGTTATTTGGTTTGATGTATAACCCTAAATTTTTCATCACATCTTCCAAATCCACCCTCAAGCAAGGAAAAATAGACAGAGCAAAAGTATGTTCCTCCTCCACCAACCCTGAAAAGGAAAATGAAAATTTACCTATGCTAACCACCATCCCCATTGAATCGTGATACAAATCCAATTTTTCAAGTAATCATCCCAAAATAATATCACATCATCTAGATGAATAACATACGTGAAAGATATAAATTTAACCTCATGTAAACTCCTTTGAAGGTCCTTAATATCCTTACTTCCGTTAATGATTTGTTAATCCCCTTAACCATAAGAAGAAACAAGAGATGTGAAAAGGGTCATCCTTGATTGAGCCTTCTTCTTTCTCTAGAATAACTTGAAGTAGAATCATTGATAAGAACCAAGAAATAGGTTATCATTACACAACCCATCACCTAGGTAATAAAATGTACCTCAAATCCTATATGTGTTATCAATAACATTCTATAAATCCAAGTACCCTATCACAGGCCTTTGATAAATACATTTTTATAACCACCACCTTTAAATTCCTTAATTTAATGTTATAATCTCCCTCTTGAGAAACCCTAATAGCCTCATGAGTCTACTAACTAGCTAGGAAATTGAATTTCTCCTTGAAATTATCTTGGATGAAATATTTTTAACCCTGTTTATAGTGATCTTTGCCACTAAATTATAAATATAGTTGCATAAATATGTTGAACAAAAATTCTCAAAGGAGGATGGATTATTCAATTTCAAAATAAGATCCAAAAAAAGCTGTATTAATAATTGTTAAAATTCTTCTAGTCAAGTATGCATCCTCTACCACCCAAAGCAAATCAATTTCCAATAATTTTAGGATTCCAAAATAAATTCATAGTCTAGCTATTTGGACTTGGATATTTATCCTT
This sequence comes from Pinus tabuliformis, assembly GCA_031772625.1. Taxonomy (NCBI): domain Eukaryota; kingdom Viridiplantae; phylum Streptophyta; class Pinopsida; order Pinales; family Pinaceae; genus Pinus; species Pinus tabuliformis. The sequence goes on along the minus strand of CM062815.1, from coordinate 374,152,852 downwards.
TTTATGACTACATATATTGGGTTTTAATTTTGATATAGAGGCGCCCTCCATTAATGATATATTATACTCCTTTGAGACAAAACTAGGGAACTCATGTGTCAATCTAATAACCTTTGCAATTGAAATATTTTTCTTATCCTTGAAAATATTATGAAAAATTTCCACCCTTGTAGTCACTAGTTCTTCAATTTTCTGAACTCCCTCCTACCCCCCACATATAGCTTCAAAATCTTCCAAATAGTATTAGTATTTCTCACTACAAGGAGAATACCTTGTAGCCAATGTTTTTATGAAAACTCCCCAAAACATTATCGATTCTTTAATTATAGTGTATGCTGGTAGAAAAGGTGGGTATCAAAAGTTTTTAGCAAAGGTTTGTTAAGGTGCATAAAGGTCCTTGATGAAGGGTGTGAGATAAATTTCTATCTTAATTCTAATGGTGTTTATGTCATGCATGATGCCTATGATTTAAGAAGTTATAGCCAAGGTATCATCATATTTAAACTCAAGATTGAAGAGTTTGATCACCAATTATATAAGCTCCAATTCTAAGTGTGAGTCATACAAATATTTTAAATTCTTTAATGCACCATAAGAATTTATAATGGAGAAATTAGGGAATAAGCATTATTGTGTTCATTCTTCCATATAACTAGCTCTTTGTTTGATTTAGGATTATTAGGTGCACTGTCCTCCTCTCCTTCATAGAAGCCATCCCACAAATCATTGAAAATGAATGTGTGGTTTATCTTTCTAGACCACTCCTAATAGTTATCCCTAGCAATCAACACTACACTAGTAATGAAGATGAGGGAATGCATCTTCAATAAAGTTTGGGCTAGGGTCTAAACAAAAAATTATATTATATCCATATAAATAAATAAGAGCATCAATACTATCTCAATGTAACATTGACACTATAATTAGTCAAGGACATATCTCCCTCTTTGAAATAAGATACATTGGATGAGCTAGGTATTATGTAGTTTGCAACTCACTTAGATTCACCAAATCCTTGCTTCTTTACTGGATAATCTACTTGTATGTTATTTAATTCAAAACTTATAATTTGGTTGCTCACACCATAAATACAATAGTCTAATTGTTATAACAACTTCTAATGAACCCAATATAGGATATTTAATGTGTGTTGTGTCTTTTGACATGAGCTACAACTTGCTCTCAAAATTTTCACTCAAAACTAATTAGTTGCACATAGAGCACATCAAATTCTATTGCTTTATTGGCACCTGAATATGTGCACTAGCAATGTGGTTATATTATTCAAAAAAATTGCATAAATATCCATTGTTTTCATCAAAACCCCCTTGGGAATTCAATGGTAATGGTGTCCGTTCTAGGGAACTTTTTCATTTTCATTTGCTAATGGGATTAAGGTGTTCTCCATTTATCGTCAAATGTCTTACAAATCTCATGATGAGGAATTTTCAAAGTTTCATGCAAAGGAAACAAATGAGGGAAATACTTTTAAATATGGTTCCATGGTCAAAATTTTATCTTAGGTAGAGTATGAAAATGTGCAAGTTGAGACCATTGTTATACTCTTCAAAGAAGTCATCAGCCTTAAGAAAATATTAGAGATTAAAAGAATATAGCTATACATTAAATGCATGAGGGATAATAACCCATAATAATAGGTTAAAAAATGAAGAGTAAGCTTGAATCTCAAAGGGAATGATTAGTACATGAGGGATAGTGTAGACTATTTGGAAAATATGGTAAAGGTACACAACAACAAGCTTGCACTCCCAGAAAACACGAAGGATATGATAACCCAGATTTCTCTTGAATTCAAGAAGAAAACATATAAAAAGAAGGGAAACACAGAATGACTATGATACCTCAATTTTTTTGCTCGTGTAGGTGATCTTAAATGCCCACATGATAACTTCTTGTGTATTCCACCATATCCTATTGTCCATTCCATATATCTAATGAAGAAGGTTATAGCTAGGAAGAGATTAAAAAATGCACATGGAAATAGATATGATGAGGAGCCATTTCTACCTGATAGGGATGGCATAGAGGTATGTTATGTCAAGAAAGAAAGGTGAATATAATAATAGAGCGGGGGTTTTTTAGTGGAAAAGGAGTTGGGCTAGCTTTGATACCATGTCATAGTGATTAGGAACTCCAATGTTGGATGATAATTTCATTACCATGAAGCTATTTGTTACATTTAATGACTTTGTTTGTTCTTACAAGACATCTGTTTCCTTTCATATTCAACTAATGGTGCACATCCCTAATATATTAATTACTTGCAATGGCACAGAAATCATGTATTACGTGTTTAATTTTTTTCCCCAATTTTGTGAAGTTAAGTTCTAATGGTTTTTTTCCCTGAAAAAATTCATAATTTCATTACTTCTTTGAGAAATCTACAAAATTCCATTCATCACATGTTTTCTCAAGTATTTTACCCTAACTACTTCCACTTGGGGCATTCTAAAGCTTTACAAAAAAATTCCAAATATGAATTTGCTCTTGATCAACTTCATCATATCTAGGATATATAAAAATAAAAAAAAACTCCACTTATCCACTCAAAAAATGTATATCCTTTCTATGTTGGAGATATGACTTTAATATCTAGAAATATAATATATAGTATGATCAAAATTGCTAAAGAGTAAGCTTTGATTAGAGATAAAATATACCTCACGCATGAGCATCTCTTGTTCCCAACAATACTTCATGATGAGGGTGATAATATTCCAAATTGTCTCCATTCCTATTTTTTGTTATCATCCAAGTACCATCTTGCATCAAAATTCCATCTTTGGACAAGCCATCAATGTGCATATTTCTCCCCATGTACACACACTGAAGAGCAGGATGGTTGAAAAACACTCTTAAACCTTTCATATCTTCCAAGATAGAATTTGCGTCTAACCCCTTCCCCATTCCTACCTTAAACTTAATTGAATGCTTATCTTCAAAGAATAGAATCCATCCCCCTCAACATACAACATTATCCTCTTGTGATGCCGATAAAAAAATCCTACAAAGCTCTTATTAATTTGCTCTACATCCACTACCCTTTCTAAGTTCTCTTCTTTATCCTATGGAAAATGAATCAGTATGTTGATCCCATTGGTTGCATAATTTATCACATGAATGTTTTTCCTTCAAAAATTGAAAGTTTTCTAACTGACCATATTCCCATAGCCACGATTAATGGAAGATCCTTAAAATCCTTTGTATCTAGATTCCTTAAATCTACTTCAATAGAGTTCCCTTACCAGACATTTTTCAATCTGGATAGAACCTTCACTTCTAGCCGCTACTATTTTGAAGAGTCATATTCCATGATCAAGTGACTATTTGTCTCCTCACTAAGTTTGTAAAGGGGGCATCTATCAGGCCCCTCTTATTTCCTCTTCTATAATATGTCCCTAGTTAATACCTTGTTCATTAATAAACATCACGTAAAAAACTTTTCTTTAGAAGGAAATTTCAACTTTAAAAGATGGTGCCACCATTGAAGTTCGTAAACTTATAAAGGAGAAAAATACCTAGCTATCTTGTTTTCACATTCATATATTTGAACATGACTCCTTTCCAAGCATGATAAAAATCTATTCCATATATCTATTTAATTTCCTATGAAGCTTTACCTATCTATCATAAACCATGGACCCTAACTCCATATCAAATTTGTAAGTGGATCAACAACGTGGGAAATAATGCAAAAACCTATGCCTCTTAGTGATTGAATCATTTGTGGTGGTAGTAGGTGCTATCTTCCCCTCCAAACCCAAGGATCCTTCACAATACTAACTAAAGTTTCTTCCCACCTTCCAATATAGAGAGGTCCCCCCCCCCCCCAAAATCAATTGAAAATCCTTCATAAATACCATCCACCTAACTGAAACATTACACTTATTTCCAAACCTCCATATTCAATTATCAATTGAATCCAGATAAATATACTTCCGAATCACCACTTAATACCACAACCCTTCACCTACAACAAGCCTCTAAGAAATTTTAGTTGTTGAAACTTTTGAGAAAAGGAAAATGTTCTTAAGGATCCATGTTCCCAACAACTTAGGTATATCTAATTTCTCCTATTTTACACATGGAGTCATATTTTTTCAAATAATCCTCACTACAAAAAATTGAAACTTATCCTTATAATATTATCAAGAATCAATTTTAGGGTCCATAACATAGACATCTAGTAGACAAGAATTTCATTGAGAACAAATTTAACTAGGAGAAGTATTCCTCCATGTGACAACAATTTGTAACTCCAACATGCTAGCCATTTTTTCCCAATTAAGCTACAATCCTATTCTAGTATTGTTTCAAGTAGTTATTTTATTTTATATGAAACCCCAAATATTTCATCCTATCTTCCAAATCCACCCTCAAGAAATAAAAAATAGACAAATGAAAAGATTGTGCCCCCTCTACCAAGCCTAGAAGGGAAATTGAATATTACCTATGTTAATCACCATCCCCATTAAATCACAATACAAATCCAAAATTTCAAGTAGCTTGATTAGGTCTTGTCTACTGGCATCCCAAAATAATAGTATATCATCCACACAAAAAAATATGTGAAAGATATAAATTTAATCCCATATGAACTCCGTTAAATGTCCTTGATCTATTTTACTCCATTAATGATTTATTAAGCCCCCCAGCCACTAGAAGAAACAAGAAAAGTGAGAAGGGTCATCCTTGCTTGATCCTTCTTCTTGTTCTATACAAATTTGAGCTAGCACCATTGATGAGAACCAAGAAAGAGGTTTTCATTACACAACTCATCACTCAGGAGATAAAAGGTACCTGAAATCCTAGATGTGCCATCAATGACCTTAAATAAATCCAAGTATCCCTGTCACATGCCTATGATAAATCCATTTTTATCACTACCACCTCTAAATGCATTAATTCCATGCTATAAATGGAGAGTAACCCCAATAGCCTCATAAATTTTCAAACCAACTAAGAAATTAAATTGCTCCTTGTAATTATCTTGGATGAAAGTTGTTTCACCCTATTTGCAATGATCTTTGCCACTATCTTATATCTACAGTTTCATAGAGATATAAAAAAATCCCCAAAGGAGGATTAATAATTCAATTTTGAAGTAAGAGCCAAATAAGTCATATTGAAAATGGTTCACATTCTTCCAATGAATTGTGTTTCCTGTACCACTTGAAGCAAACAACTTTCCAATAATTCAAACAATCCCCAAAATAATTCCACAATACATTTGTCTCAACTTAAAATTTTCTCCTTCTAAGAGTAGGTTTTAATTTGCCCAGAGAGTCCCCCACGGTGGGTGTGAGATCTAGCCAAACATCATCATCATCATGAGATTGTATGTTCATAGTGGCCACCTGGCCTTTCAAGTGGTCTCTTTAAAGAGCTCGTATATTCAGTTAAATTATCACGCAAAGAATTTACAAGCCTAGTGTGGTGGCACGCTCTCTCGATTTTGGCTCATAGATTAATGATAACAGATGATTATTATTTTGAAGGATCCTTGCAATGACGACATAGGCCAATGTTATAGTGTGGTGGCACCGTTTTTCAGGTATGCCTCTGTTCCGTTTAAGTAGTACAATCTATCTCTCTGAGTTATTAGATATGCTTCTCTTTAGCTGCCATGCCAATCATTCTTGTAACTACCATGCACTCCTCGATTGGTCTGTCTCTTGGTGCCTACTGGTTCTCCCAGAGGTGGTGAGTTTGTGTTTCACTGCATCTCAGTTTATTCTCACCGTCCTTTAGTGTCTATTTGGTCACTTTGGGGCTCAAGTTGGCATTGTAGGCTCACCTTGATGGTTGAATTTTCTCTTAGAATTATATTCTTACTTTCATTTCATAGAATTATTTAGCCCTCATCACTAAATTTGGCCCAATTTTATCAGTCAAAGTCATAGTTGCATTTCATCGCCTTTGGATGGAAGACTTCAAATGGGGAATGGTGGAAATTCTAATTGTAAGCCTACCCTGGTCCTCGCCCTATTTTTCCTTGAAATAATATAAAACATCAGGCTTGGGAAAACATCTCAAGGTTCGTGACCTGATTTTTCACGGCTCCAGAGTTCATGACCATAGTGTTTGTGACTCCAAAGTTCATGGCTCAAGGGTTCATGGCTTTCGAATTTGTAGTTTCAAAGCTCAAACCATGGATGTGGAGATAAAAATTTATGGTTTCATGGTTCCAGAAGACTCGCAACCAGCCAAGGTTAATTCAAAGAATGGGAATGTCCCACCAGGTCGTAAGGTGGTGACTCTCTCAGTTAATTGTTATTCAACAAAAAATTCTTCTCTCATTTTGATCTATGGATTCTCTCTGCTTTAGTTTTTTTGGCTATGTAGACCTAGACATCTATGTCTATCACCTCGACACTATATGTGTATTTTGGAAATGTCTTATTTTTGTCTAATGATATAGTTAAGTGGGGCCTTTGTACCCTTAAGATTATAAATCTATGTTATTAGGATGGTTTCCCATTGGGTAGGCCAGTAACATAGAGCACTCTCTTTTGTAATTCTTCACCTGATTAATGAAATGAGGAACTTCAAACAAACAAAAAAATTGTCCATAAAGACCTCCTCCATTAATGATATATTATCCTCCTCTAAATAAAACTAGATAACACCTATGTCAATCTAATAACCTTTGCAATTGAAGCTCTCTCCTTATTCTTGAAAATATTTTGAAAATGTTTCTGTTAGGTCCCTATACTACTAGTGTAACCCCTTATTGTTATTAGTGCAACCCCCTTACTATATTTTTGTGCCCATGTAGTCCCCATATTGTTATTATTGTGCCCCATAGAAGCCCACTATTGTTATTGTTTTGCCCTTACATTATTACAGTTATGTCAGCTCTGATTGTATTATGACCCCTTACACTCCTATATATAGAAAGGAGGTCTTTTCATTTGTATCATCTAATAATTGGTCATTTGTGTAATGTAAAGGAGGTTTCCCCCTCGAAGAGGCTGATTTTTAAGCTGTTGATCTATCTTTTCTATCTTTTTGTGATCTAGTTTCATAACATTTGGTATCAGACCTTTAGATTCTAGGGTTTCGCAGCTCCAAACCGATCATCGTGAAATTTTAGATATAAATTTTCTTATACGAAGTTTCTGTTAGAGTCGGTCCTTACAGCCCTCCGTCAGAGATCTTTTCGCTGTTGCATATCATTTTAGGTGTCTCGCTTGTTCCACTTCGTTGCATTCCACTAGGGGCATGCCATTGACTGACAAGGGTGTCTGGTTGTCTTGTGTTTCCTCATGTTTGTCCCTGCAGGGTTAGTGAAAAAACAAATTTTCTCAAAAATCACTGAAGTCCATATTCATGCATTCATTGTCATAAAAGTTTTGTTTCATTAAAAAGTCCTAGAGTCTAGGGTTGTCAGTCCTTTGCATATACATAATACAAGCCTGCAGGCCATGAGGTTGATTTCAATAGACTCTTATGTAATGATTTTTTCATAAAGCATTTTAAAACATTTTTAGCCCAAAACTCTGTTTTGGACCTAAAAATTGTTAATGTAAATAATTGTATTTGTTTTATCTCAAAGGTTTTCAGAGCAAGCCTCTGATCTTCTCCAAAGCCAAAATTCCAGATCCCTGCAAAAATCAACAAAATATGATCAATCCAAACCTCAGAAAAGCATGAGAAAATCAAAAGCAGTATTGAATTAAAGACCAAAGGTGAAAGGTGCCAAACATTACAAAGTGGGTTTTAAATCAAATCAGATTTGGTGAGATATTTTGTTTGCATATAAAAGGGAAAACAAATCCATTCGTTCACAAATTCCCAAGGTGAAATCATGTTTAAGTGTTAGAAGGCCGAAACTGTGATTACATACCCCGTGGACAGCGTTGGAGGTGTCTGCGACGCACCGAGTTGAGCGCTACGCATTGGGCTCGCGCGGCCAGTGTAAAAATACACAGGCGCTACGCACTGAGGTGTGCGCTACGCGTTGGGCTCGCGCGCTACGCACTCAGTCACAGCACCAAAATTATTTGTGCATACGGCCAGATCTTATCAAATCGCCTCTAAATCATGCAAGTAGGTGTTTCTTAGCTGCTCATTCAATTTGAAATTGCTTGTAAGGTGTTTGAGGGGAAAATGTGATGTATGGGGTGTTAAAAAAAAATGAAACCCTAGGCTCATGTCAAAATCATTCTTTAGGGTTTTAAAGGACATGTGGGTGGCCAGAGAAGATTTTTCCACTCTCCCTTCATGAAACACAGCTTCATATTCATTTGTAAGAGTTTGCCAACATCACAAAGGGTACATTTCAAATACTTTTGTTTATCTGTCAAAACTGTCATTGTGATCAAACCAGTGACTGTTTCATGTCCAATTCACTGAAATAGAGTATCATCATTATGGCAGAATTCTTATGTGTTTTGGTTAGCTTTTGAGTATGCATTGAAATTGTAATTTCACCACACCTACATATTGCAGACACCATACATATTGCAGACATTGTGTTTTTAAAGCCATGTCAGACACAAATTCAGTTTATGAGAAGGAGAATGACAGTGATTCCACAACAGAGGGTAATGTGCCACGGAGGCCTCGCAGAGGTGGCAAAGGTGGAAAGCATCTCAGAGAAGAGCCCACTTCCTTGGTTCAATTGCAGGCTTGCCCACTTGCAATGGATTGTTTTCGCCATCAATCATGCTATCACTATTGTGAGCTAATTTCACAAATTCAGCATCATCGTGAATTAGCTCGCTTGTTTTTTCTACATTTACATGATGGCCATGTAAACCTTGCCGGAGTTAATTTCATTTTGTCACCACAGACTATTGCAGAGGCCACTGGGATACCAAATATTGGAGAGCAATGGAATAAGTGTCAGCAGCTAGAGAAATCCTATTATGAGCCATACATCAAACCTGGGTATATGAGGCACTTGAGCAGGGTTTTTCCTTTCCAGTACCTAAATGATCAGTTTGCACCTTTGATGAAGCTCATCATTTGGTATTTCAGTTGTGAGGGCAGATTCTCCTGTATTTATGCGTACCATGTTCGTTTGTTGATGCATTTTACAAGGGTATGTCTGATGAACATTCCATACTTCATGTTTCGCAACATAGAGAGGATGGTTGTTTTAGTACAAAGGAAGACCCCAACACAACAACACATGAGTATTTATCATTATGCGTTGATCAAGATCATAGTGGTTCATCAGTTGGCACAGCAGGGAATTACTTGGGAGGATTTCATTTCTCGTGACTTTTTCACAGTGCCGCAGCCACCTCCCAAGATAGTTCATGATGAGGGAGGGCCCTCACATTAGTTTGACATTCCTGAGACCGAGCATGTCAGCGCTCTAGCATGTGTGACATATCAGCGAGGCCAAAGGGCCTTATTTGCAGCTACACGACGAGTACTATCTCCACATGGTGTGGAAGGGGTCTCGCCTTCTTCTTCAGTACAGGTACAGGTTCAGGACAGAGGAAAGGGTCCAATTCATGAGGAGGGCCATTTAGGTGGTCATGATATTGATGATGCATTGGGTGATGTGGATAGGAGCTCTCCTAGCTCGAAACTAAAAGAGATCATCCAAGAACAAAAGACCGAGATTGATAGCTTGAATGAGAAGTTGCTGAAGGCAGAATGTCTAATCAAATACTTGGAGCAGCGCAATAAACAATTAGAGGATGAGCACACACTTATAGAGTTGCGACAAATCCGTGAGGACCGAAGGCTAGCCCGAAAGAGACCTGGTGATTTGACACCTGTTGAGCGACAATTTTGGCTTGAGAAAGTCAATCGACATCTGGAGGAGTTGTTGGCGAAGGCCAATAGAGACAAAGACATGCTTCTTCACATGAAGAATCATTATTTGGCTCGCATGCATGTTGACAAAGCAAAAATGAAGATTTTGCAAAGGAGGTTGAGCAAAGCACTAAAACGGCGAAGGAGGCTAGATCCACTTCGAGTTTTCGCTGAGGCTTCACTGGCTGAGCATGATACATGATGGAGGGTCTTCGCTCTGAATTTGAGCAAATTTGGAGAAAATTTTGTCATTTTGAAATTTTGGTCTCAAAAAACAGTTTTTCCGCTTAATGGGTAGCGCGCTGGCGCACTCGCTTTTGATTGGGGCACTTGCTGGAGAAAAACCTTATATTTTTGGGTTTTTCATGATGAATTATACATGCTCAGTTATTGCCAAGGCATTTCATCAAGTTCTGGATGATCAAAAGGCCTAAAAACACCATGAAAACCACCTTGCTGCCACCTTTTGCAACATCAGGAAGTACTTCTGGGAGAATGCAATTTTGGAGTTGCAAATGAGCTCCAAATTGGAAAATTCCACTTGGGGTTGGAAAGTAGACATCCAGGGCTTTCCAACGAGCTATCATGAGCTCAATTTGGATGTCGAGAAGTGCCCCAATAACAGGCTGAAAGGTGCGCTACGCATTGGGATCAGGGTGCTACGCATTGGGGTTTTTGGTCCAGTTTTCATCCTCCAGCTCAGGAATTCGGCCAGTTTTCACCAGTTTCACTCCTTGATGTAATTTTATGACCCAAAATGATGTAATTTGATGTATGTAAGGTAACATGGCACCTATCTACCTTCTTCTAGATGATTCATTCACAAATTAGTAAACAATTAATGTAATGAATCAGTTCCCTTCTTTTTAGAGGAAGGTTGTTTTGGTCACCTAGATTCCTGCTCCATGTTTATAATTTGTTGAAACTACTCTTAGAAGGAGGAGCTCGACCCCTAGAGGTTATGGAATGAGGTTAGCTTGATCTATATATGTAAATTTTCATTCAGTAGCACAGGTTGGACTCTTGGGAAGATTTTGGCACATTATTGTACATATTTTTCATATTTTGGCTAAGGAAAGATCAGAGATTTTGTAGCACCTGTTGGGATTCTTGTGGCTTTCAGCTCTTGATGGTGTTTTTTCTCAGTTATTGTAAGTTTATTCATGTTTCTCCTTTGCCCTCTTCATCTCCTTGTCATTCTGATCCATCCATACACCTGATCAAAGGCATCAAGACTATTGCCTACCTCTCCCCAACTTGATTTCTGCAAAGATCTGACCTCAATCCCCGCACCCAAAATTGGTTTTCCCATTTCTCCAACAAAAAACTCAAAAATCTAAAACAAACTTTCCTATCTCTTTACTAGCCTAAAATCAGTATTAATTGTGAGTCGTCTCAGCCTCTTTGAAGATCTTTTGCCGAGATAGACCCGGAGAGAGCCCTCTCCTGTCCTCGTAGGGCTAGCTACAAGGCTGAGCTTGGTTTGATGTGGCCTTGAGTTTTTCCTTCCTCAGCCTGAGGCAGAATTGAGTGCTAACATAGTGGCGAACAAAATTATTATTGTTTGCTAGTTGATGTGTTTGTTTCATGAGTCTTAGACGGAGTCTGAAGTCATGCCAGGTAGCCTTTGAAACGCTTTTGCTATGCATAAGCGAAAGTAGATAAACACTGCTTCAGTCAATCTCCGGTGAGCTTGTGAATGTAGCACTTCATTTGCAATTTACCCCAGTATACTTATTTGTTCTAGACCTTGGATGGTTGAGTCTAGAAATTGATAGGCTGAAAATTGTTGTGTCCTTTTGATTGTTCGAAACAATTCCACACTGGCTTCCAGAAGATACACGAGATTAAATCCCAATCTAGATCCACCTCCAGTATATGAGAACCCAAATCTGATTGCAAGAATACATCGACGAGAAAATCCCATAAATCCTTTGTTTAAGTCTCCCTCTTGTCCTGCAATTTTTAAGTATCTTGAAGAACTTGACTTTGACGAGCAGTTTGAATTGTCACTGTTTAAAACCAAATTCGAAAGTGCACTTGATTCTCTCGTTCCAAATCCTGACTTTGTTGCAGCTCTTGAAGTGGAAAAACACAATAAATTAATTGAAAATTTCATCTTGAGGAACCTTCAGAGAAATATTCAGGCCGCAAATCTTGCTGATTTCCTAGAAGCTGCATCTGCAAATATTGGATCTTCTATCACTGATTTCACCTCCAAAATTCCCACCGAACCACCTTTCATTCCCACTTTTCCCTTGCAACCCATCATCACATATCAAAAGTCTGCAGTAAATTCTCCTTCTTCATCCCACACTACTACTCCTCCGCATACACTGTCTCAAACAACCCCCAGACCAAATCCGCCAAGAGCAATGGCTGCTCGTTTTGCACCTCTTGCTTTACCTCAGCAATTGCATGATATGCCCGCGGATTATCAGAGTAAGATTCCTATATTTGATGGCACTCCTCAAAGTGTTTCCGCTCAGCAACACATAGACAGAATGGAAGATTTTTGTGATTTACATGAGATTGATGAGGAGGATGTAACTATGCGATTGTTTGTGCAAACATTTGGAGGGGAAGTAAGAAAATGGTTCAGAGGCTTGGCAGCTAGAAGTGTAACTACATTGGCAGAGCTTCATAGACAGTTTTTAGATCGTTGGGAAATCAGAAAGGATCCACTTCAGATCAATGCCGAGTATAACAATATCAAGCGCAATCCTGGCGAGTCTGTCCAAGACTATGTTATCAGATTTAATACAGTTTATAATGCTATTCCAGATGATTTAAGACCATCTCGAAAATCATCTCTTCTTAAATTCTCGGATGGTTTTGATCCAGAGATGGCTTATTCATTATGGGACAGAGATCCGCCTACCTTGGAGGATATGAAAAAGATTGTTGTTAGTGTTGAAGCGAATTTGAATGATAAAAGAGCTAGTATGAAAGCTGAAAAGTGAGTGACTATCAAAGAAGAAGCTTCTACATCAGATCAGATACTTCGCAAGGTAGAGAGGATGTTTGAAAAGCTCACTCTTGACAAACCAGAACCGCAGATCCGCAATCCCAATTTCCATGGTCAGCAGCAGCCACAATTCAGAATTAAGCAGCGTGAACAAAGAACACAAAAGCCGGTAGTTCAGCAGCAGGTAAAGACTCCTCTTCAACAAAATTTTGTTGGTCAAGAATCTGATGATGATGGTGATACTGTAGGGGAGGAAAACCATTTCTTTACTCCTGATGATCTGCCTATCTACATCACAGAAGAGGAAGAATATGTTGAAAGCTCCACCACACGCAAAGATGAGGATTTTATTCTATCAAATGATGCGGCACTTGAAGAAGAATCGGAGGAGTACCAAAGAGGATACATGAATGCCCTGTCTACACAACAGAAGCAATACTCATTAAGAAATCGAGATGTGCCCATAAACCCCATTCAGAAGAAGAAGGAGAGTTCAACAAAAAATGATTCAGCTATACCACAGAAGAAAGGAAAAGAGATAATTGATCCCGCAACAAGTAAATCATCATCAGCAGATAAGGTAAATCAGCCACCAAACACAATGAGGGATAAAGCTGAAAAAAGAGAAGTTCCGGTCAAAGAGGTTGAAAAGGTTTCGGCATTTAGTTTGGAGAATGAAATTTCAAAACTGAAAGTATCTATTCCTTTGACTGAAATCATGAAGAACAGCAGCTACCGAGGTCAAGTCTCCAAAATTCTGAATTTTGATCCAATGTTTAACACGGTAAATGTTGAAGATGATAAGCCGGAATTGATTTTTGGGCCTGATTTAGATGGTGAGTCTCCTGAAAGTGATGTTCCTCACTTTTATATTAGTTTGAGGTTGCATGAGTATGTTTTACATAATGCTATGTTTGACTCGAGTGCTTCGCACAATTTGATGCCAAAAGCAATCATGGAAAAATTGGGATTAGATATTACAAGAAAATACCATGATTTGTATTCATTTGATTCCAGCCATGTAAAGTGTATTGGATTGATCAAGGACTTGGTGGTAAGCTTAGATCAAATTCCAGCGAAGAATGTCTTGATGGATGTGGTTGTGGCGGACATTCCTCCGCGTTTTGGTATGCTGCTTTCAAGATCTTGGGGGGCTAAGTTGAGAGGTACACTACAGTTAGATTTTTCTTATGCTACAATTCTAGTCTTTGGTCAAATGAGAAAGCTATATCGAGAGCAGAAGATGAAATACATGATAACAAGCAAAGAAAAACCAATCAATCATCCTGTAAATTATGTACATACAACTTTGGAGTCGTTTGTTTTGTTTGCTGATAGTTTCAATGAGATAGATAGTCAATTAGTTCAGGCAGAGGATATACCAGAAATCACTGAGAATTTTAGAGAAGTTCTGCAGAAAGAAAGAAGTGAAAGGCAAGCTATTATGGAGCAAACAGCTGAAGATAATGGGCAGCAAACAGGAAAAACAGAGCTAACACAATTTCAGCACTTGGAGGAGGATAAAGATGGTGTTTGGACCATGGATTTTGATGGCGCAGTAGGTAGTGATGGTGCTGGGATTGGTGTATGGATTCGAAGTCCATTTTCCGCTCAAGATAAGGTTCCAAGCAAGGTGAGAGTATGTTCCTACAAACTAACATTTGACTGTTCTAATAATGAAGCGGAATATGAGGCTCTCATTGTTGGCCTTAAAATTCTTGGAAAGCTGAAGGCAAAAAGAATTGCAATATATGGTGATTTAGAGTTGGTGATAAAGCAGGTGAAAGGTGAGTTTCAAGCCAAGAATCCTCGCATGAGAGCATATCGAAATGCAGTTTTAGATATTTTGAAACTATTTTCTGATCATACTTTGACATGTGTGCCTCGCATACAAAATGGTGTTGTTGATGGATTGGCTAAGGCAGCAAGTAATTTAAAAATTCCAATGAATTTCAGCAACAAATTCGAGATTCATGTGAAACATCGCCCCACCGTTCCGGATAATCAGCGATGTTGGCAAGTCTTTCAGGATGATGAAGAGATTAATGATTTTCTGCAGAATAAGGGTAAGTTTAAAGATACCTCCATAGATACGGAACATGATGATGGTAATGTTGATATACAAGTAAATCAAATGGATGTGCTGCAACTTAAAGATAACATTATTCCTAAGGGATTGATTCCTTTGGAGGAGTTGTTTGACCAAGACGATGTGGCCCGCAAACCGACATTGAGACCAACTGAAAAAGGTGTTGCAGAGGTAAACATTGGGACAGTTGAAAATCCCAAGATGGTAAAGCTATCAAAGTCATTATCACCAAAGGTAAAGGAAGAATATGTCAGATTGTTGTCTTCATTTTCTAATGCTTTTGCTTGGGATTACTCAGATCTGAAAACATATGACACTAATATCATTCAGCATACTATTCCTATAAAACCAAATCAGAAGCCTTTCCGTCAAAAGTTGAGGAGAATCAATCCTAAGATGCTGCCATCAATAGAAAAAGAAGTGAACAGGTTGTATAAGTCAGGAATCATTGTGCCTATCAGATTTTCCGATTGGATATCAAATTTGGTACCTGTAAGAAAGAAAACCGGTGAGATCCGTTTATGTATCGACTTCAGAAATTTGAATAAGGTGTCCTTAAAAGACAATTATCCGCTGCCCAAAATGGACCATATATTGCAGCGAGTAGTTGGAGCATCAAGGATGTCACTACTCGATGGCTATTCAGGATACAATCAGATTTTAGTGCATGAAGATGATCGTGACAAAACTGCGTTCACCACTCCATGGGGAACATTTCATTATGCAAAGATGCCGTTTGGTTTGAAAAATGCAGGTGCCACTTTTCAGCGTGCAATGGATATGGCTTTCGCCAATGAGAAAGATGTATTTTTAGTTGTTTACCTTGATGATTTAACCGTGTTTTCAAATTCTGATGAGGAGCATTTATATCATTTGAAAATTGTTTTCCAAAAGTGCAGCAAATATGGCATTTCGCTGAATCCAAAAAAGAGCCTTTTCGCCATGGATGAAGGTAAGATCCTTGGCCACATCATATCAAAAGACGGCATTCGTGTGGACCCTGCACGTGTTGAGGCCATCCAGCAAATTGAACAGCCCCGGAACAAGAAAGAAATACAGTCATTTAATGGCAAACTGAATTTTCTGTGTCGTTTCATTCCAAATCTTGCCAAGCATCTTAGAGAAATCACGAACATGTTGAATAAGGACAGTCATATAAAGTGGACAGAAGAGGCGGTGAAATCATGCAATTTGGTAAAATTAGCTCTTTCTTCAGCCCCTACTTTAATTAGCCCGGACTACACACAGGACTTCATTTTGTTTTCATTTGCTTCTGAGCACACTTTGGCAGCTGTACTAATGCAAAAAAGGGATGGAGTTGAGAAGCCCATTGCCTTTTTCAGTCGTATTATAAGGGACGGAGCATTGTAATACAACATTATTGAAAAACAAGCATTGGCGCTTGTAAAAGCCTTGAAAGATTTCCGTGTGTATATATTGCATTCCCACATTATAGCATATGTTCCTAACGCCGCAGTAAAGGATGTTTTGGTACAGGCAGATCCAGAAGGAAGGCGGGGTAAGTGGATTGCGGCGTTATTAGAGTATGATGTGGAGATTAAAACAACCAAGCTAATCAAAGGTCAAGGACTCGCCAAATTAATGCCTGAAACAAATCTGCATGTTCTAGATATAAATTTGATTGCTGCCATGTCCGATGAAGATGAGGAGAGTCATGTAAATCAGGTATCTGATATTTTTGTTTCTTCTCCTTGGTATGCTGACATTATATACGTACTTCAAAATTTGTCTTCACCTCTTGGGATGCCTAAAAATAAGAGTAGAACATTGAAATTGAAAGCTGCCAAATTTTGCATCCTTAATTCTGCGTTATATTGGAAAGACCCTAGTGGAATGTTGCTGAATTATTTGGTAGAGGCGGAAGCCAAACGAGTTGTGGAGGATTTTCATAGAGGTGACTGCGGGGGCCATATGTTTTGGAAAACCATAGCGAATAAGATTCTAAGGGCAGGTTTTTATTGGCCTTCTTTATTTTCAGATGTGTATAAGGCTGTTAAGAATTGTCATGAATGCCAAATTTTCCAAGGAAAGCAGAAACTACAGCCATTGCCTCTCAAACCCATTGAAGTTAGCGCACCATTTCAGCAGTGGGGCTTGGATTTCATAGGGGAAATTCATCCGGCATCATCAGGACAACATAGATGGATATTGACAGCGACGGACTACTTCACCAAATGGATCGAAGCAATTCCTACCCGACAAGCCACGGATGCGGTAATTATTTCTTTTCTTGAACATAATATACTGTCACGTTTTGGGTGTCCTAGTAAGCTAATCACAGATAATGCAGCAGCATTCAAGTCAAAGAGAATGGTTGAATTTTGCTATAAGTACAATATCAGCTTGGGGAATTCAACTGCCTACCATCCGCAAGGAAATGGGTTGGCAGAATCTTCAAATAAGTCCTTGGTAAATATCATTAAAAAGTTGCTGGAAATCAATAAGAAGGGCTGGCACAAGAAATTAGTGAATGCACTGTGGACTGATAGGGTAAGTCAGAAAAAGTCTATTGGCATGTCTCCTTTCGAGTTGGTGTACGGGACGGACACGGTTTTTCCTACTTCACTTGCTATTCTGGTAGTCAAATTGCTTCAAGAAGCTGGTAGTGAGGAAGATCCCATGCAAAGGCAGATTAATCAGATGATTCATTTATAGCAGACACGGGAGGAAGTATTTCAAAATACTTTCAAGTTGCAAGAGCGCATAAAGAAGATTTATGATAGGAAGGAAAAAACAGATAAGTTTCAGCTGGATGAGGTGGTTTTGAAATGGGACGCCTGGAATGAAGATAAAGGAAAGCACGGCAAATTTGAAAATTTATGGAAGGGTCCTTATAAGATTGCAGCATATCGTGGTCAAAAGGCTTTTCTTCTCAAGGAAATGAATGGAGATGATTTTCCTGGAGGGCCGGTCAATGGTCGGCTGCTGAAGCGATACCATTTCTGAGTATTTTCTGCTCATTTCATCATCATTGTATATATCGTTTTACTTCTGTTCTATTGCATGTGTGTACTGACCTTTCATCTTCAGTCTGAGGCCCGCAGCGAAGGCTATAATTCTGGTGATGAAGGTTAGTTGGTTTGAAGATTTGTCGAGTCAGTTTTATCAGTCCTTTTAGTTTTCAACATCGAGTCAGTTTAGGTCAGAGTTGTACTTAGTTTTTAGTCAAATCTACAGTCAATAAATGTGTCAAAGTTTTGTGTTAAATGTTGAAATAATGACTCCATCGCCCAATGGATGAAAGCACTAGTCTACTCTCCCAGAGATCTGCCGTTCTTGGCGTCTCCAAGAAGCCACCATCTCCATTGGAGCCAATGTTAGAGTCGGTCCTTACAGCCCTCCGTGAGAGATCTTTTCGCTGTTGCATATCATTTTAGGTGTCTCGCTTGTTCCACTTCATTGCATTCCGCTAGGGGCATGCCATTGACTGACAAGGGGGTCTGGTTGTCTTGTGTTTCATCATGTTTGTCCCTGCAGGGTTAGTGAAAAAACAAATTTTCTCAAAAATCACTGAAGTCCATATTCATGCATTCATTGTCATAAAAGTTTTGTTTCATTAAAAAGTCCTAGAGTCTAGGGTTGTCAGTCCTTTGCATATACATAATACAAGCCTGCAGGCCATGAGGTTGATTTCAATAGACTCTTATGTAATGATTTTTTCATAAAGCATTTTAAAACATTTTTAGTCCAAAACTCTGTTTTGGACCTAAAAATTGTTAATGTAAATAATTGTATTTGTTTTATCTCAAAGGTTTTCAGAGCAAGCCTCTGATCTTCTCCAAAGCCAAAATGCCAGATCCCTGCAAAAATCAACAAAATATGATCAGTCCAAACCTCAGAAAAGCATGAGAAAATCAAAAGCAGTATTGAATTAAAGACCAAAGGTGAAAGGTGCCAAACATTACAAAGTGGGTTTTAAATCAAATCAGACTTGGTGAGATATTTTGTTTGCATATAAAAGGGAAAACAAATCCATTCGTTCACAAATTCCCAAGGTGAAATCGTGTTCAAGTGTTAGAAGGCCGAAACTGTGATTACATACCTCGTGGACAGCGTTGGAGGTGTGCGCTATGCGTTGGAGGTGTGCGCTACACACCGAGCTGAGCGCTACGCATTGGGCTCGCGCGACCAGTGTAAAAATACACAGGCGCTATGCACTGAGGTGTGCGCTACGCGTTGGGTTCACGCGCTACGCACTCAGTCACAGCACCGAAAGTATTTGTGCATACAGCTAGATCTTATCAAATCGCCTCTAAATCGTGCAAGTAGGTGTTTCTTAGCTGCTCATTCAATTTGAAATTGCTTGTAAGGTGTTTGAGGGGAAAATGTGATGTATGGGGTGTTAAAAAAAAATGAAACCCTAGGCTCATGTCAAAATCATTCTTTAGGGTTTTAAAGGACATGTGGGTGGCCAGAGAAGATTTTTCCACTCTCCCTTCATGAAACACAGCTTCATATTCATTTGTAAGAGTTTGCCAACATCACAAAGGGTACATTTCAAATACTTTTGTTTATCTGTCAAAACTGTCATTGTGATCAAACCAGTGACTGTTTCATGTCCAATTCACTGAAACAGAGTATCATCATTATGGCAGAATTCTTATGTGTTTTGGTTAGCTTTTGAGTATGCATTGAAATTGTAATTTCACCACACCTACATATTGCAGACACCATAAATATTGCAGACATTGTGTTTTTAAAGCCATGTCAGACACAGATTCAGTTTATGAGCAGGAGAATGACAGTGATTCCACAACAGAGGGTAATGTGCCACGGAGGCCTCGCAGAGGTGGAAAAGGTGGAAAGCATCTCAGAGAAGAGCCCATTATGCGTTGATCAAGATCATAGTGGTTCATCAATTGGCACAGCAGGGCATTACTTGGGAGGATTTCATTTCTCGTGACTTTTTCACAGTGCCGCAACCACCTTCCGAGATAGTTCATGATGAGGGAGGGCCTTCACATCAGTTTGACATTCCTGAGACTGAGCATGTCAGCGCTCCAGCATGTGTGACATATCAGCGAGGCCACAGGGCCTTATTTGCAGCTACACGACGAGTACTATCTCCACATGGTGTGGAAGGGGTCTCGCCTTCTTCTTCAGTACAGGTACAGGTTTAGGACAGAGGCAAGGGGCCAATTTATGAGGAGGGCCATTCAGGTGGTCATGATATTGATGATGCATTGGGTGATGTGGATAGGAGCTCTCCTAGCTCGAAACTGAAAGAGATCATCCAAGAGCAAAAGACCGAGATTGATAGCTTGAATGAGAAGTTGTTGAAGGTAGAATGTCTAATCAAATACTTGGAGCAGCGCAATAAACAATTAGAGGATGAGCACACACTTATAGAGCTGCGACAAATCTGTGAGAACCGACGGCTAGCCCGAAAGAGACCTGGTGATTTGACACCTGTTGAGCAACAATTTTGGCTTGAGAAAGTCAATCGACATCTGGAGGAGTTGTTGGCGAAGTCCAATATAGACAAAGACATGCTTCGTCACATGAAGAATCATTATTGGGCTCGCATGCATGTTGGCAAAGCAAAAATGAAGATTTTGCAAAGGAGGTTGAGCAAAGCACTAAAACGGCGAAAGAGGCTAGATCCACTTCGAGTTTTGGCCGAGGCTTCGCTGGCTGAGCATGATACATGATGGAGGGTCTTCGCTCCGAATTTGAGCAAATTCGGAGAAAATTTTGTCATTTTGAAATTTTGGTCTCAAAAAACAGTTTTTTCCGCTCAATGGGTAGCGCGCTGGCGCGCTCGCTTTTGATTGGGGCACTTGCTGGAGAAAAACCTTATATTTTTGGGTTTTTCATGGTGAATTATACATGCTCAGTTATTTCCAAGGCATTTCATCAAGTTCTGGATGATCAAAAGGCCTAAAAACACCATGAAAACCACCTTGCTGCCACCTTTTGCAACAGCAGGAAGTACTTCTGGGAGAATGCAGTTTTGGAGGGGCAAATGAGCTCCAAATTGGAAAATTCCACTTGGGTTGGAAATTAGACATCCAGGGCTTTCTAACGAGCTACCATGAGCTCAATTTGGATGTCGGTAAGTACCCCAAAAACAGGTTGAAAGGTGCACTATGCATTGGGGTTTTTGGTCCTGTTTTCATCCTCCAACTCAGGAATTCGGCCAGTTTTCACCAGTTACACTCCTTGATGTAATTTTTGATCCAACATGATGTAATTTGATGTATGTAAGGTAACATGGCACCTATCTACCTTCTTCTAGATGATTCATTGACAAATTAGCAAACAATTAATGTAATGAATCAGTTCCCTTCTTTTTAGAGGCAGGTTGTTTTGGTCACCTAGATTCCTGCTCCATGTTTAGAATTTGTTGAAACTGCTCTTAGAAGGAGGAGCTCGACCCCTAGAGGTTAGGGAATGAGGTTAGCTTGATCTATATATGTAAATTTTCATTCAGTAACACAGGTTGAACTCTTGGGAAGATTTTGGCACATTATTGTACATATTTTTCATATTTTGGCTAAGGAAAGATCAGAGATTTTGCAGCACCTGTTGGGATTCTTGTGGCTTTCAGCTCTTGATGGTGTTTTTTTTCAGTTATTGTAAGTTTATTCATGTTTACATGTATGCCATTCCTTCTTATGCTTCTAAAACTAAATGAATGAGTAAATGAGGTTGAATTCATTGTTCACAGTGCTCTTCCTTTAAAATTTGTTTACTTTTACATGTTTTCGTCAGTTTGGAGAGGATCCATGTTCTCCTTTTCCCTCTTCAGCTCCTTGTCATTCTGATCCATCCATACACCTGATCAAAGGCATCAAGACTATTGCCTACCTCGCCCCAACTCGATTTCTGCAAAGATCTGACCTCAATCCCCGCACCCAAAATTGGTTTTCCCATTTCTCCAACAAAAAACTCAAAAATATAAAACAAACTTTCCTATCTCTTTAGTAGCCTAAAATCAGTATTAATTGTGATTCATCTCTGCCTCTTTGAAGATCTTTTGCCGAGATAGACCCGGAGAGAGCCCTCTCCTGTCCTCGTAGGGCTAGCTACGAGGCTGAGCTTGGTTTGATGTGGCCTTGAGTTTTGCCTTCCTCAGCCTGAGGCAGATTTGAGCGCTAATAGTTTCAAAATATAAAAAATAAACCCATTTGAGCGGAAATCATTCTAAACCTCGAGTCCGAATTCCAGATCTTGTCTCACTGTATTTTCAAAGATATGATCTGAGGAAGTTAGGGTTTTAGCAAGCTCCAGAATTCCATCTCAAACGAGTCATTGTGGAATTTTCTCTATAATTTTCTTTCTACGAAGGTTCAAACTCTTAAATTAAAACTAATTTCAGCTGAAAGAGTGGTGAAACTAGGGCCCGAATTTCAGATCTTGTTTTGCTATATTTTCAGAGATACGGTCCACGACACTTAGGGTTTTTGCAGGCTCCTGAATTACATCCCAAATATGTGACCTGTGGAAAGTTGTCATAACTTTCTCTCTAAGCATCAGATTGAAATTTCGTAAGAATTTACAGAAAGAGGACAAATTTTGCTTTTATGTGTATTTTTTCAGGTCTAAAGGTCAGAGCAGTAACACGTGGCACTTTGTACAATCTTGTTCTACTGAAAAAGTATATAAGCAGGTCATCTTTGGAGATTGGGCATAACGCTTTATTGGAGAATCCAATTTAGATCAAACAGGCGGCATTGGAAAGAGGACATAGAGGGCTACTGTAGGTCGCAATTTCAGACCTTGGAGATCCGAAATTGAAGAGATAAAATAGATTCAAGATCTAGCTGTTGAAAGAAAGAAAAAGAATGACTCGAATCAAGAAAATAGAAACACCTAGAAGGAAAAATTGGATGGAGGATTTGAAGAATGTGATTGAAGCTAAGATAAATAGTTTTATATTTTCCATGGAAGCTAATATCGATGGTAGGGAAGCATATTTGAAGAAAGGCATGGAATATTTTGAAGGAAGGTGGGACAAAGTTGCTACAAGAAAGGTCTCCTAATGATGAAAAGGTAGTAGAGGAAACTCATGATGAGAAAAAAATAAATGTGAATCATGATTTCGTAGAATCTAACATTGGATTGAAGACCCACCATATTCCAAAGATCGATATGAAGAATTTTGATGGCAAGGATCCCATAACATGGATACTATAGATGGAGAAATATTTTGATATACATGATGTGAAACTGTTACAAAAGGTATGTATTGCATCTTTATATTTAAAACCGAATAAATTTTTATGGTATAAAGGGATTTATTCTTGTAAACCACTTGTCACTTGGTCAATTTTCACAGAGGAAATGATAACACATTTCAGGATACAAAGAGAAACACCTTCTTTAGCCAATTGATAAATCTGAAACAAAACGGTTCAATGGAAGAGCACATTGAGGACTTCCAAAAATTGAATATAAGGTTAAATAATATTCCAGAGAAGCGGAGAATTGATGTCTTCATAGGGACTTTAAACGATAACATTCAACATGAGGTTCGCCTTTGGGAACCTGATTCATTGGAGAAGGCATACATGTTGGCAAGAAAAATTGAAAGCAAAATTATGGCAACAAGGAAGCCTGCCACTCATAACTATAAAGATGGAAGTGTTGTTGCTCCTAGTTTTTCACCACCTACAAGGTTGAGACCAAAAAAACTGGAAGAAAAAAGAAAAAAATGGCTTTGTTACAACTGTGATAGAAAATACACTAAAATTCATAAGTGTGCTGAGAAGAAATTAATTTACATAGATCGGGAAGAGGAGCAACAAAAGGAACAAGAAACGTCAAAAGAAGAGGATATACACCAGGAACCAATTCTAGAGAA
The DNA here is from genome assembly GCA_031772625.1 of Pinus tabuliformis. Taxonomy (NCBI): domain Eukaryota; kingdom Viridiplantae; phylum Streptophyta; class Pinopsida; order Pinales; family Pinaceae; genus Pinus; species Pinus tabuliformis. The sequence continues at coordinate 374,129,170 of CM062815.1, read as the reverse complement.
AGAAGAAATGAATCTGGCCATATTTTGTAATGCATTGACAGAAATTACCACTCCTCAAACTCTTAAGATAGAAGGGCATATCAAGAATAAAAAGGTAACATTGTTGATTGATTTGGGTAGTACCCATAATTTTATTCATTGTAAGATAGCCAAGGAATTGAATTGCTTCCTATATCCAATATCAGAGTGTCAAGTAATGGTTGCAAATGGAGGAACCATAAATTACTTTGTAAAGTGCCATAATATCAAGCTATCCATGGGAGAATATGTCTTGAATAGTCCAATGCTTTCCATTCCAATGGGTGGTGTGGATGTTGTACTAGGAGTTCAATGGCTACAATCTTTGGGTGCGATAGCTTTTAATTTTCAAGAACTTTTCTTGAAATTGTTTTGGGAAGGAAAGGAGGTTGAATTGAGGGGTCTCGTAGGGAAACTGGGAAAGATAATAATCTCTAACAGGATGACAAAGCTTCTAAAGAAAGAACAATATGACAAACTTGCACAATTATGTTCACTAGATGTACCCACATCAAAATCATCTATTTCTCCAGATCTTCAAAAAGTTCTGGACAATCATTCCAAGATATTTGAGACTCCCGAAGGCCTCCCACCTATTTGTGATCATGATCATATTATTCATTTGATTCAAGGAAGTATAATTCAACCTAGTCAAAGTTCTTTCTCTACTCCAGTGGTATTAGTACACAAGAAGGATGGATCATGGCGCATGTGTGATCTGAATCGGATCCTAAAACACTCTCTAAGTTTTCATGCCTGTTTCAAATTATGCCAAAAGATTCATGTCTTAGAAAAATCAAGCTATTAGAAGGAATCCTTGTGACAGTTGCAGTTGTGGCCAGAGCGGAGCAATGAGGACCCTTGGTTGAGTGCACAGACCGTTGGCCCATGGTAAGTCGTACTGGAACAAACTGGCAAAACCGGAGGCTGGTTCGAAGAACGGGGGTAGATTCTAATATGCGATTAGTGCTAAATCATATATCGCAGGGCATCCCCCTTAGTGAAGGAAAACCCCAAAGTGCCCGAACCCGAAAACGCTGTGAAATGCGGAAAAGTAACCATTTCAGTTTCGTAGCACGGGATTCCACAAACCGGTAGGATATCAGAAGGCCTTGAGGCGGTAAGCAGTTTTGACTGAGTCTTTCCTGATGCCACACACCGAGAGACACGCGTCCAGTGGATGAGAGAGAAAACTTCCCGCACTGGACGGGTAAACGTCATGCTACTTACCTGCCTGATATGAGTGACAACCGTAGGATTTGGGGGGCCCAAATCAATGGCGGAGGCACATCCCAATAAATGACTAGATTTGGTGAAGTTATAAAGCAAGATTACAGGGGATTTGAAGTCCGACATGGATGATGAGTTGGCAAATGATTCGTGTTTCGCCGACAATCTTGAAGTAAACGGAATTAACAACCATTCAAATATGATTCAAGGAATCTAACACTTAGTTCGTTAGGAAATAGGTGGCCACCTTCCTGCGAGGCATTACCCAGTGATGATGACACAGAGCAGAGGAATTCGAATGGACAGAGGCAGGGAAACTAGCAAGCCCGGAAGCGGAAACAAACAGTCAAAGAACAGACTGGCTTTAAAGCCACGAACTGACAGAGACAGAGGGAGGCAGTGACAAGAGTTAGCTAGACGCAAAAAGCTAAGAGCAGAGAACAGAGAGTAGAAGCCGAGCTGACCTGAAGGCAGCATTGAGCCAGACAGAGCTAGAGAGAGTCAGAGAGTCTGTGTACTCCATAGAAGGCTTGAGAGGTTCAAGCTAACTCCTCAACATGGCACTGTCATACTACTGTGACCATTAGAGGTCAAGTTTCAGTAAGAAGAGTTTGTGCACTCCATTCCTATTGACTTTTATCTGTTTAGTGAGACTCAAATTGAGCTCACTATTGTAAAACTCTGCTTGAAAACATAATAGAGAGGCCACCACTGAAGGCTGGACCAGGAGGCGTAGCCCAGGAGCATTGGGTGAACTCCTTATTAAATTTGTTGTGTTTACTTGTTTGACTGTTATGTTTTCTCTAACTGTCTCAGTGTCTATGTATTCTAGAAATTTTATCGGTCCATTGCATAAAGTAACATAGGCACGTCCATGCACATGAGTCTGTAATACCTTTAATTCTTTGTCTTGGATAAATTCCAAATCAAGTGGTATCAGAGCTCTAGGTTACTAAGGTTAGACAAGCTTGTGCTGGATTTTGTTGTTGAATGCTAACTAGATCAAAGCTTAAATTAAGAGAAGGAGAGTTGGTTGAAACTAACCCAGAAATTGGAAGAGTCTATTCTAAGAGGAAAATGTCAGAAGAAAGTCCCTTGGAATCAGACCCCCAGTTCATGGATAGTTTTATGACCATGAGATCCATGGTGGAGGAAATGTATAGGGAATTTAAGAAAAATAGAGATGAAGATTCATCAAACTCCAAACAAGACAAAGGAGTAGAAGAATCTCTCCTCCATGACCACTCTAAAGATAAAGGGAGAGAAGAAAAATTTCTCACACCTCCTAATAGCCCTAAAAATAAAAAGAAGACATCTTTGGTTAAATTAGATGTTAAATTTGATTTACCAATATATGATGGAGAGTTGAATGCAAAGAAGCTGGATAATTGGATCAGACAGATTGATGTTTATTGCAGAGTACAAAGCATTGATTCAGACAAGAGTAAGATTCAACTGGCCAGCCTATGCCTTGGGGGCACTGCCTTGGTATGGTGGGAAGGCAAGACACAAGGTGACATGAAGAAACATGGTAAGATTCTTTTTGTCTGGAGTGAATTTGTTTCTACAATTAGAAAGCAATTCTATCCACTAGCCTATATGCAACAAGCCATGATGAGCTGGAAAACTCTTCGACAACTAAAAGGGCAAAGTGTACAAGGTTACACCCAAGAATTTAGGAAAAGAGTTTTTATTCTAGGAATTTCTTTAGACTCACCTGAGACTCTGCTAAAGTATATAGGTGGTCTACACAGCTACATGAGGCACACTATCCTCATGTTTAATCCCACTAGCATAGATGAGGTATCCGTCCAAGCTACACATCTAGAAGCTAGAGGTAAGAATGGGAACCCAGAAGTTGGGGGATCATCCAAACCCACTGCAAGCAAGAATAATGAGAAAAGAAAACAGAAATGGAAAGAGAGGAAGAAAAATACTGTACAAAGGAGCAAGTCTTCATGCGCTCACTGTAAGAAGGATGGGCATGATGATGAACACTACTAGATTCTGCATCCGGAGCTGAAACCCAAGAAAAATGAGGGAAAAAGGAAGAAGACTGCTGCAACTATTCAAAAGGATTTGGGGTCAGACTCAGGAGATGAAACAACAATTGCAGCCACAGGTATAAAAGGTAAAATTTCTAAAGCATCTACTAGTAATTCTGCACAATCTACTGATAATGAAGAAAATGAGAGGAAAAGACATGAGCTTTTTCATATTGGAGTTGTTTCCAAACATCAAAAGATTGATACTTTGTTTGATAGTGGCTCACAAGTAAATTTAATTTTTGAAGCAATTGTAAAGAAGTTGGGAATACTAACCACACCTCACAAAAAGTTATATCCATTAGGTTGGTTATGTGATAAAGCACAGCTACAAGTGACTAGATAATGTAAACTTAGGTTTTCTTTTGGGTCAGCATTTGTAGATGAGGTTGAGTTAGATATAGTTCCTTTGGATATATGTGGAATTGTTTTAGGAAGTCCTTACTTGTATGATAGAAAAGCTATTTTCTATAGAGCTGAGAACAAGTATCTACTCGTTAAATATGGAATCGAATATATTGTAAGAGCTCATAAGCTCAAGAATAATTATACTCTCATAAACTCAGGGCAGATGAAGAGAATTGTAAATTCATGCAAACAATTTTTACTGATGGTTGTAAAGGAAAAGAAACCTGATAAAACCAATGTATTTGAGGGTTGTGATGCTAAACAGTGAGCTGACTTAGAAAAAGTTGTTTCAGAATATGATATATTATTTCAAGAACCTAAAGGTCTACCATCCAAAAAGGAAATAGTACATGATATTAATTTGCAGCAAGATGCTCCATTGCCTAACATCGGAATGTACAGGTTGTCTGCTTTAGAGAATGCAGAAATCAAGAAGCAGGTACAGGAGCTGCTCGAGAAAGGGTTCATAAGCCTAGCACATCACCATGTGGATCTCCAATTGTCTCGGTGAGAAAGAAAGATGGCTCATGGAGAATGTGCATTGATTACTGAGCACTAAATAAAATAACGATAAAAAATCGTTATCCCCTTCCTCGCATAGATGATATATTAGATCAGTTGAAAGAAGCTGTTTATTTTTCCAAGTTAGACTTGCATAGTGGTTATCATCAGGTCAGAGTTGCAGAGCAAGATGCATGGAACACTGCTTTCAAAACAAAGCAGGGATTGTATGAGTGGCTGGTTATGCCTTTTGGCTTAACTAATGCTCCTGCTACTTTCATGGGAGTAATGAATGATGTACTCAGACCTTTTCTTGATGATTTTGCTATTGTATATCTGGATGACATTCTTATATTCAGAAAAACGTGGGAAGAACATCTAAATCATGTTAAGAAGACTCTAGATGTTTTGAAAAGAGAAAATATTTATGTTAAACTGTCAAAATGTGAATTTGGCAAAACATCTTTGAATTATTTGAATTATTTGGGTCACATAGTAGGGGGTGGTGAATTGAAGATAAATCCCTCTAAGGTTGCAGTCATTGTAAACTGGCCTAAGCCCAAATTTGCTACAAAGGTTAGAAGCTTCCTAGGAGCAGCACAATATTGGAGAAATTTTATTTCTAACTTTTCCTTAATTGCAGCTCCCTTTCATGCTTTAACAGGATTGAACAAGGTGTTTCAGTGGGGAGGCAAACAACAGAAAGCCTTCAACACCTTGAAAGAAAAGATTAGTACAACACCAGTATTAGCACTGCCCGATCTTCAAAGACCATTTGAGATTGAAACAGTTGCCAGTGACTATGCCATGGGAGTAGTGTTGATGCAACACGGTAAACCCATATGTTATCATTCTAAGACATTTAATTCTGCAGTAGTTAACTATCCCACATATGATAAAGAATTGTATGCATTATTACAGAGTGTGAAAAAGTGGAAACATTATTTATTGGGTAAAGAGACAGTTATACACACTGATCATCAACCACTTCAATATTTACACTCCCAAACTAAGTTGCAGCAATCAAGACACTATAGGTGGATGGGTTTTCTACAATAGTTTCATCTTGTCATCAGATATAAAAAGGGCATACACAATAAAGTTGCAGACATGTTGTCCAGACCAATCATAAATGCATCTACTATACTTAAGCATAATTCAGTACTGCATGAAAGCTACATTGAACAATATGCTCAAGATATAGATTTTAAAGATGTGTATGCAACTTTAAGTCAAGGCAAACAAGTAGGAGAATTAGACTATCATGTTAAGGACCAGCTCTTGTATCATTTTGGGAAGCTATGCACTCCACAAACTGAAAGAGTAAAGATAATTCGAGAAGCACACACTTCTCTAATATCAAGTCACTATGGTGTAAGTAAAACAATTGCACAGCTGCAAAGATTTTGTTATTGGCCAAAAATGAATGAGACAATTTCTAGATATGTAAGAGGGTGTACCATGTGTGCTAAAAGCAAGCCCAACAATAGAAAACTAGGTTTGTACACTCCACTACCAGTTCCTTCTCATCCTTGGGAAAGAATTTCCATGGACTTTGTTGGAGGACTGCCTAAATCTAGGAAAGATCATGACTATTTATATGTTGTTGTGGATAGGTTTAGTAAAATGTGTATTTTAATACCTTGTAACAAACAGATTACAGCTGAACAAACTGCATAGTTGTTCTTTCAGCATGTATGGGTTCATTTTGGATTACCCACTTCCATTATATCTGATCGAGATACCCGATTTGTTGGAAAATTTTGGTCGAGTCTGTGGGAATTAATGGACACCAGACTGAAAAAGAGCACAACTTTTCATCCACAAACAGTTGCCCAAACAGAAGTGGTCAACAGGATAGTGATCCAGTTGCTCAGAGATTATTGCAGCAAGCATCCCAAACTTTGGGATGAACATTTATGTTATGTGCAGCATGCTTACAACCGAGCTAAACATTCTTCTACACAGAGATCTCCTTTTGAGACCTGTTTTGGTTTCACACCAAGGTCTCCCTTGGATTTTGTCTTTGGTAAAGACATAGAGATTGATGGACACAATGATGTGGACAAGGCAACCAAGTTCATTGAACAAATCCAAGAGATTCACCAGGAAGTACAGGAATAGCTGGAAAAGAGCCAAGCCAAGTACAAGGCAAAGCATGGCAAACATCGGATGGAGCATAGTTTCCAGGTTGGTGATCAAGTTTGGCTGTATATCAGCAAAGATAGAATGCAAGGTGAAGGTAAGAAGCTAAAACCAATAAGGTATGGACCTTTCAGGATACTTGAGAAAATTGGTTAGAATGCTTTTCGCCTTTATCTACCAGCTTACATGCACATCTACTTAGTTGTTAATGTAGACAGCTTGAGACTATTTGAACCTTCATTAATTGAAGATCCCAAAGAGCAGAGTCAATTTCCTTCTATTGATGATCTGTTACCTGAATATCTTAATGAGTTGCAGGAAGATACAGTTCTGGACAGGAAGGTGAGGACCACACGCAGAGGGAATGTTGAGTACCTCAGGATTGGACTCAAAGGTTCAAAGCCAAGCAGTGCGAAATGGATAGAAATTGAGCAAGCAAGGAATCTATACCCTCACTTGATTGATCCTTAAAAGAAAACAAACTTTTGGTGGTCCAAAAGCTTTTTCAGTGGGAAGATCGTGATCCGAATCAGATCCTAAAACACTCTCTAAGTTTTCATGACTGTTTCAAATTATGCCAAAAGATTCAAGTCTTAGAAAAATCAAGTTATCAGAAGGAATCCTCGTGACAGTTGCAGTTGTGTCCAGAGTGGAGCAACGAGGACCCTCAGTCGAGCGCACAGACCGTTGGCCCATGGTAAGTTGCACTGGCACAAACTAGCAAAATTAGAGGCTGGTTCGAAGAACAGGGGCAGATTCTGATACGTGATTAGCGCTAAATCACGTATCGCAGGGCGTCCCCCTCAGTGAAGGAAAGCCCCGAAGTGCCCGGACCTGAAAACACTGTGAAATGTGGAAAAGTAACCATTTTGGTTCCATAGCACGGGATTCCACAAACCGGCAGGATATTGGAAGGCCTCGAGGCGGTAAGTAGTTTTGACTGAGTCCTGCGCGATGCCACATACCGAGCGACACACGTCTGGCGGATGAGAGAGAAAACCTCCCGCATCGGACGGGTAAACGTCATGCAACTTACCCGCCCGATATGAGCGACGACCGTAGGATTTGGGGGGCCTAGATCAATGGAGGAGGCACATCCCAATAAATGACCAGATTTGGCGAAGTTATAAAGCAAGATTACAGGGGATTTGAAGTCCGATGTGGACGATGAGTTGGCAAATGATTCGTGTTTCGCGGCAAATCTTGAAGCAAACGGAATTAACAGCCGTTCAAATATGATTCAAGGAATCTGACATTCAGTTCGTTAGGAAATAGGTGGCCACCTCCTTGCGAGGCGTTATCCAGTGATGATGACACAGAGCAAAGGAATTCGAATGGACAGAGGCAGAGAAACCAGCAGGTCGAGAAGCGGAAATGAACAGTCAAAGAATAGACTGGATTTAAAGCCACGAACTGACAGAGACAGAGGGAGGCAGTGACAAGAGTTAGCTAGACGCAAAAAGTTAAGAGCAGAGAACAGAGAGTAGAAGCCGAGCTGACTTGAAGGCAGAATTGAGCCAGACAAAGCCAGAGAGAGTCAGAGAGTCTGTGTAATCCATAGAAGGCTTGAGAGGTTCAAGAAAACTCCTCGGCATAGGCTTGTCATACTACTGTGACCATTAGAGGTCGAGTTTCAGTAAGGAGAGTCTGTGCACTCCATTCTTATTGACTTTTATATATTTATTGAGACTCTAATTGAGCTCACTATTGTAAAATTCTGCTTGAAAACATAATAGAGAGGCCACCACTGAAGGCTAGACCAGGATACATAGCCCAGGAGCATTGAGTGAACTCCTTATTAAACTTGTTGTGTTTACATGTTTGACTATTATGTTTTCTCTAACTGCCTTAGTGTCTATGTATTCTAGCAATCTTATCAGTCCATTGCATAAAGTAACATAGGCACGTCCATGCACATGAGTCTATAGTACCTTTAGTTCTTTGTCCTGGATAAATTCCAGATCAATGTGTACGGATTATAGGGAGCTCAACAAGCTTACTATTAAAGATAAATTTCCCATTCTTATCATTGATGAATTATTGGATGAATTACATGGAGCAATTTACTTCACCAAGTTGGATCTTCATTTAGGATATCATCAAATCAGAATGAAGATTGAAGACATTCCAAAAATAACATTTAGAACTCATGAGAATCATTATGAATTTTTGGTCATGCCTTTTGGCCTTACCAATGCACCTTCTACATTTCAAGGTTTGATGAATTCCATTTTCAAACCCTTACTTAGAAAATTTGTGTTAGTATTTTTTGATAATATACTAATCTACATCAAGTCTTGGAAGGATCATGTTCAACATGTTGATAGGGTGCTCAAACTATTGGAGGAGAAACAATTATATGCAAAAATCTCCAATTGTTTCTTTGGAGTACAAGAGGTGGAATATTTGGGTACTCAGTTAGCTCATAGCTCATCTTATCATCCTGAATCTAATGGGAAAATTGTGATAGTGAACAAATGTTTGGAAGGATATCTTCGTTGCTTTATATCTGATAAACATACACAATGGGACAAGTGGTTTCCTCTGGCTGACTGGTGGTATAACACTTCCTTCCATATTGCAGCAAACATGACCCCATTTATGGAACTTTATGGATATCATCCACCGTCCATCACATCATCTTTAAAAGAAAATTCTAAGGTCCAAGCAGTGGAGGATCATATCGAGCATCAACAACAAGTTCTCAAACTCTTAAAGAATAACATCACTTTGGCGCAGAATATAATGAAACAACATGTAGATCAACATCGCAACGAAAGAAGTTTTGATGTAGGTGATTGGATATTTCTACGACTACAACCATACAAACAAATGTCCCTCAAGCAAGATAAGAAGGATAATAAATTATCATCAAATTATTATGGTATGTACAAGGTGTTACAAAAGATTGGTACCATGGCATACAAATTGGAGCTTCCTGCATCTTCCCGAGCGCACCCAGTTTTCCATGTTTCATGCTTAAAGAAGGTTATAAGTGAGAAGCTCCCAGTTCAAACAATATTGTCGGAACTTGATGAGGAAGGAAAAATCATATTGGAACCTGAAGCAGTCACGGAAACAAGAACCTGACAACTACAAAATCGATCAATTTTAGAGTATCTCATAAAGTGGAAGAACTTACCCACTGAAGATTCCACATGGGAGGATGAGAATTTTATACAGAAGCATCTAGAACTACTCAAGCGTTGAGGACAATACTTTTTGAAGGAGATGGGCATGTTAGGTCCATATACTACTAGTGTAACCCCTTATTGTTATTAATGCAACCCCCTTATTATATTGTTGTGCCCATGTAGTCCCCATATTGTTATTATTGTGCCCCATAGAAGCCCACTATTGTTATTGTTGTGCCCTTACATTATTATTGTTATGTCGGCTTTGATTATATTATGACCCCTTAGACTCCTATATATAGAAAGGAGGTCTTGTCATTTGTATCATCCAAGAATTGTTCATTTGTGTAATGTAAAGGATGTTGCCCCTTTGAAGAGGCTGATTTTTAAGTCATTGACCTATCTTTTTGTGAGTTGGTTTCATAACAGTTTCAACCATGTAATCACTAACTCATTAATATTTTTTTGTTATTAATAAATTGTTAAACATCACATGTCAACTCCATGTTAACAACAAATTATTTATCTCCCTAAAGTACAAATCAACAATAATAAGGAATGGTTTACTTTTAATTACTTTATCTCTTTCTAAGTTGACATAAGAATATGTCATTTAAAGTGAAATTAAATTGGACATTGAAATATTTTATTTATGGAAGACATCTAAAAATTTCTTGTTATTAATATTGTTTAAATGTTATCTTTCAACTTTATGTTGGGTAAGGAATGATTTACACATCTACCTCATACTTCGCTATAAAAAGTGAGCCAACAATTGGTTTGCATGAAATAATTTGTAAAAAAACAAATAATCATAATACTTTAATATTGTTAGTTTTTTCTTCTAATATAGATACAATGATTATAGTTAGTAATATCAACTATATTGACTATCATAGATAGTTCATACATGTCGTCTGAGGCTAGTGTATAATTCTAATATATTATTTTATTAGTTTCCATGTATCTTCCTTCTTGGTAGAAGTAGGAAGACCTTTTCAATTAACCTTGTCCTAACCACCTGGTGATATCATCTCTTATGCACAAAGAGGATTGACTTATCCAATGCATTCTAAAAATCTCAAAACTATTCTTTTATTTAGTAAAAGAAACTATTCTACTATAAAAAATATAAACAATTACAAAGCATAGTTGAACATAATACTTCTATTTGTAAACTAAAAAAACCATATAAAGATAACAAACAAGTCTATAACTAAGTGAATATAGTCACTAAGAGCTTTCCCATTGGGAAACTAGACTATCCAAAAGTAGAGAGAGTATTCCATATACTTGGATAAAGAGATATAAAGGCTAGTCTTACAAGAGTGGAGACCAAGAACACCTACACTACCTAATATAATTTACTTACAAAAAAATATAATAGAAAAAAGAGAAGAGTCTTTGTTGACCAACCATAATGACATAGATTAAACCTATGGTGGAGTAGATCTACTAGGCACATTGACAGGGATGTCAATGGGGTTGGCCCAAGTACCAACACTAAACTCAGAAGCCAAAAACAAACTTGCTTTTTTACAATCCATTTGCAAAGAGATAGTAGAACCATGCCCTATCTTTCCATCTTGTCAAATTGTGCTCACATTTCCATTAGCTCTAGCTCTTGTCCTACTAAAGCTTGTGCCACCAATAATTTTATGTATCAACTGAGTTCAAGTGTCTTGAAATATTTTGTGTTATTTGTGCAACTAGTGCCAAAACCACATATAAAGTCAACAACCATAGCCTCAATCTCTTCATCATAAATCAAGTTTGTGTTCAACCTAGACTCCAATCTCTAACAATTTCATTTTTTTCCTAGGAAGTAAGGGATACCGCTAGGTGGAAGGTCTTAGCAACATCCTTGGTTACATATTCAAATTTCCTTCGATGTGTAGGAGGATGGTTTCAATGAGTATAATGGGGGAGGGGAGTTATACATTTTAACCCTATATAGATAATACCTGAAAAAAATTCTTAAAAAATAAAAATAAAAGACATTATGGAAATCACATAAAATATGCATAGATATTTTTTTCATAGAACCCAAAATTGGGAAAACTATATTGATTTTTCATTTTGTTTCAATGTTACATTATATGCTTTTCATAACATTCATAAATCCCCAATCCATTATCCCTATATTATAATATACTCGTAGATAATTTAACTAGATCTACAAAACCATGGGCAAAGCCACCATGTGATAAAAAACCGTATACACAAAAACTACTCCCTTGTTGCACCTGGTGCATATATATTGCACGTGGGCCTACTCGTGCAAGGAATATAAAACCTACCCAACATTCTCCCACTTGTTGTTTTCTTTGCACACAAGGGAGAGTAGGAGTCCATAATCATCAATCTAAGGTAATAATGCCCATTGTTCCTTTACACCAAGAGAACTTCTCAATTCTAATAGACATTTTCAATGCATCTACAACATTCTTCGAAGTGTCCACCTTTACCAACAACACCATTTCTCTTCAAATGTATCCCTCATAAAGTGATACTGAACATTAATATGCTTTGTATTTGAATGATGAGTAGGGTTCTTTTCCAAGGAAATGGTACTTTGTCTATCACAATCTATTCATATAGCTTGTTGTACCAACTCTATAATTGAACACAAATTTTATAACCAAACCGCTTCCTTGCTTGCTTGAGTGGATGCCATATATTCATATTTTGTAGTTGAAAGTGCCACTACAAACTCTCTCTTTCTCGTCCAAGTGATTGGTCCTCCAAAGAGGTTAAACACATATTCACTTGTAGATCTTATGTGACCTAAATCTCCAGTCCAATTGATAAGCCTCGGTATTGCAACAAGAATGCTGCAACTCCCAAGGCTACCGACTTTAATTATCAACCCAGGGTTCGTACAAACTTAAGAGGTATCGACACTATATGTGCAACATACGATGTGTCCTACCTTTGTTATCATGATGTAATAGAGTGCATGTACTGAAGTCAAATCCTAAACTAATTGCAAAAAATGAAGTGTTCGAAATGGAACCTTAACCTATTGCAAGAAAGAAATTACAAGGAAAGAAACCTATTCTAATTGCATAAAGATCATGAACTAAATGTAAAAGAAACCTAGCTTAACCCTATTTATCACATGTGATGATTTAAAATAACTGAGCATGAAATCTGATCTAGAGAGTACTAACTATTGTGTGCATGTGTAAATATAAAAGAACTCATTTTTAAAATCTTTTTGCTTTATAAATGTAAATGCTAATCTTTCCTTGATCTTTGGCAAGGGAGACAAGTGTGGAGCAAGAGGTTTAAAATGGTCTTGATGGCATGGAGGTCAAGTAGAGGCCTAATCCCAGCTTCAATGATGATTTTTCTCAATTTGGGCTCAAAACAGGCTTTCCTACAAGATGCTATAGTGATTTCCTACAAGATCCCCTGATTTACTACAAGATGTTACAGATTTACTATACGAAATTATAATTCATCGAATGACCAAGAAAATCAAATCCAAATCAGATGGAACACTTTTTTTTATTAACCAGAATGTCTTTGGTCCCCATTGCAAGTGGAATTACTCAAAAAGACCTCTGTTAACCCATGCTAAAAAATAGAAAAACATTACTAGTCGAAAATCTAGAAATTCGAGAACTAGTGAGCTAGTAAATCTAAAAAATTTCTAACCTAATCAAGTGAAAATGCAATGGGGTAATTTTTGTTATGAACTATAATTTTTTGTGATATAATGCAAGTGGAACCAAATCAATTGAATCTCATTAGCATGCTCTAAAAAATAACATAAATTTATTGTTCTTTGCCACAAAGGAGTTCCAGAAATCTAGATTTGGGAATAAGAAGACTAATCCAAGCATCTCAATGATTACTATGAACTTCCAAAGCTTTTCCAAGGATGAAATAATTCTTGTGATCCTGCAAAAGAACTTACATCAACCATTTAACTCAATCCTACAACAAGAAATCATTAATACTAAATGCAGAAATAGAAAGAAATAAAAACAAGATATGCATGTGAATAAGAAGTGAAAAGAAGGAAAGAAAATGATACAAAAGGGATCTGAGGCTCCTGGGATGGCCAAGCCCAAGGAAACTCAGAGACCTATGGAGGAGAACAAGATTTAGAAGCTGAACATGACATCAATCTTCATTATTTTCATCAATGCAATTACATCCTTGCAAGAAAATACAATGGAGCTGTAGAAATACGAGTTCTCTCCACAAGAACACTAATAAAAATCTCCCCCTAGAGGAAAATTGGACTTGGTAATTAAAAAAAATGATTAGGAATCATTCTCCATGAAAGGAGGAAGCTTTCCCCACCAAAATCCCTTGATTAGTGGAGCTGGTCCCCAATACTAGGAATCTGCATTAAATGGCAGGGAACGCATTCCCAGATTTTCTCAATCATTGGAGTTCCACAATCTATTCCATAATTCCATAATATCTTGTTGATTTATTATTTATTATTGATCTCCCTATAGTAGGGAACAAGTCCCTAAATTATCTCCTCCTCCAAATCTTCATAATCTACCCAATATTCTCATAATATTCCACAAAAATAAATAATATTAGGAAAAAATATGCAATTATTCATAAACCTTCCTAATGAATATATTAAAGTTAAAAATACATTATCTAATGTAGAAAGAGAGGTTTAATGTGCTGAAGGATGGTCATATGCCTTAAATTAATGTTTAATTTAGAGGTATGGGCCTTCATTTATGTTTAATTTAGAGGCCCATCATACCCCCCTATTGAAATTGTTGCTCATCCTCTGAGCAACTTAGTGACCTCATTATGCCTCATTCATGGCCCTAGTGGCCTCTCTCTTGTGCATTAAGAATCTTGGTTGTAAGTTCTGCAAGGACAATCCCAAAAACATATTTGTGCAAAGAAAAATCACTGTTTCTTGAGACCATTAGCTTGCCTTCTTACCCTTATTCAAGATGGGTTCTTAAATATTTTTCAGTTTGGCAAGGTCTTCCATGCCCTTATCAACCTTCTGCTACCTTGTTCCGCCATTTGGACACCTATAACACCTTCAAAATGCATTTAGATGAGAACTAGGACATCCTGTAGTAATTCCTGTCAAAACTACAGGAAACCATGTTAAAACTACAGGAAACCCTTTTTGAGCATAAATGATATTCTGAGCCTAGGACAAGCCCTCAACTTGACTCCCATGCCTTTTTCCCATTTTTAGGCCTTGGACAAAAGCTAGAAAGAGATTGGAGACCTCTTGGAAAACATATTTTCATCACTGCAGTTTGAGTTTTGTTTTGATGGTGAATGCCTCATTTCCTTTTGTTGCCTTCTTCTTCTCTCTTGTGGCCTAGATGACTGCCTAATGGCCTTGGAGTTCTCTGTTTAGATTAGGTGTCTCTTAAGCTCAGTCATCTTGAGGTTTAACATAATTTCTTCATTTCTTCCTTCTTGTGGCAACATTCTAGCTTCTTGTAGTAGTCATTCATCTTCTTTCACGGTCTTTTAACTGTATGGGAGTGATGAGAAATGATGAAGAGGGATTGGATGATGATTCTTGGGCTCAGAGGGAGTTGTGTAGGTTTGCGAAAATGGAGAGGATGCTCTCTTTGTTTTTTTTTTCAAGAATGAAATGGGATGGGTGAATGATGAATATATAGTGAATATGAAGTGGATGGAGGGCTTGGAGTTGTGGTGCCTTGGCCTTTGCAAAAATTTCTTCTTTTAACTGTTGTCATCATTCCTTGAAATCATCACCCTTCATAATTTGACTTTTCAACATTGCTTGAGTGAAGGAGTGAGCTTCAATTAACTAGTTGAAGGTGGTTGAGACTGCTGACCCATCCTTAGCTTATAAAACCTCATCTCTCATGCATTGACAACAAATTTCTAACTATAATATGCTCAAGAGAAGAGGTCAAGAATATTGCATATCTATACTTACCTGATGGCCTTCCTGTAGATGTTGTTTGTTGGAGAGTGAAATCCTTGCTTGTATTTGCTACATGTGTTTTTATCTTTTTTCTCTGATGTTGTTCCTTGATGTGTAGGTACTGGATGGTGATGTTGATCAATCCTCACTGTGCTAGTGGGTACCTCTCTTGTTAAATCCCCCTGTCATGTTTCTCTGATGGATGTGGAGAGTTGTATATGTCTCGTTATCACTGTTTGATGAAGAAAATCACTGTTTTTCCCTTTAAAACTGCTCATTGTCAAACCTCTAGGTGTTGTGCAGGATCCTGTAGGTTTTCAGGGGATCCTGTAGGTTTTCAGGGAATCCTGTAGGTTTACAGGACAACATTTTTTAGCCGACTTGTTTTGTGCATATCTCCCAAACGATAGAATGGATTGACCTGAAACTTTCTGAGCATGTTTCCATCATCGTTATGCACCTCCCCATAAAAAACATTTGGTCAATGGATGCATGGATCTCGAGAAAAACTAAAAAAGGCTGAAGGTGATGAAGGCCGATTTCTTGGAAACCGTGCACTGGAATTTTCTAAAATTTCTTGGGCATTTTACCGTCATCCATATGCATCTCCCCATGAAATGGTTTTTTAAATGGATGCACAAATATCGAGAAAATCCAAAAATGGTTGTAGATGATGGAGGCTGATTTCTCGAAAATTGTGGATTGGAATTTGCTAAAATTTCTTGAGAATGTTACCATCATCCATATGCATCTCCCCCTGAAACAACTTGGCAAATGGATGCATGGTTTTCAAGTTATGGCAAAAACAAATTTCTGCTCTATGTATTTTTGTATCCTGTAGTAAAATAGAGCATCTTGTAGTTTTTTAGGACAGCAAGCAAACTGAATGGTAGAAGCTTGAGAATGATGGGTGGATGGTGAAAATAGATGAGGGTGATGGATTGGCATGGCCTTGGCCTTGTTGGAGCATTTGAGCAAAGGAGGAGAAAGTCAAAATTTGACTTCTTTTGACTAGGCTTGACCAATTTTCCTTTTGGTACCAACTTGTTCTTGTTGCTTGCAGATGTTGGAGAGTACATGCATTCATCAGAGAGATACATGAAGCAAATATTTTTTTTTTTTTTTCTTTTTTTTTTTTCTTCTAGGCCTACTAGCCGCCTCAAGGAGGTTTTCAACTAGTAGGTATGCCTAGGCACCTCAAAGGAGGTTTTCACCTAGGTTTTTTTTTCGTCTATTTTTTTCCCAACCAATTAACCGCCTCATGGAGATTTTCAATCAATGAGCCAATCTGAGGTGCCTCAAAGGAGGTTTTCACCTGAGATTTTTCTTCTTCTTTTTTCTCTTATTTTTTTTCTTAATTTTTTTTTTTTACCCTACTTTACTTGAAACACAAATCACTTTCAAGTATAATAATACTTCCAATGGAGCCATGTGCACATCAATATGACAGACAAAATGATGTGGAGCCTTGAAATGTATGCTTTGACATGTACCTGAATTTGAGAGATCAAATGATTTGACTTTGATGATATCAAGCACATTTGAAGACGAGGGTATTGTTGCAACTTAATGACTATGTGGAACCATATTTCAATATAGTTGTGATGTCCCTGGTCCACTTGCTAATTTGGATCATCTTGGATGTCTTCTTCTTTGATGACTTTCAAATCTTCCTCTTTTTGCTGATTGTTCTCTTGAACACATGAAGAACTTGATGATAACAATGAGGGAGCTTTCTCAATCTGTAATTTTGTTGTCTGCTCTTCGTCAAGTGCAGCCCATGATTCTTTGATCTTCTCTTTCAAATCTTCTTTCTTTGCATGTTGTCCCTCAATGGCATCAAGAGAGTCACTTTTTTGTAATAATCTTCATGAGCCATGGTGAATACCATTGAGCTCAAGATCAGATGTTTGGAAGTGTTGTACCTCTAAGTGGGCTGAGCTACTTGAATGTGTGGGTTTTGAAATGGTGGTACAAGTAGTTGAGTGAGAGTGTATATTTGAGATGGATGTGGTTGGAATTGGGGTGGTGGTGGAGGTGAATGGTAAAGATAACATGGAGTTGGGTATGGAGGATATTGAGGAAAATAATGAGGATATTGTGGATGGCTCCCATAAGTTCCTTTCCAACCTTGTTGCCAAGATTGGTTTTGGGGTTGAGATGGCCAATGTTTCCAAGGAAATGGTGTGTTCCAATTACTTTGAGATGGATGTACATAATATTGAAATTGTGAATTAGGTTCTTGCATCATATTAGGTTGAATAGGCAGCCATGGTCCTCTTGGAGTTACATAACATAGCTGCATTGGCAATTGACTTGCTCCATTGTCCTCTTGGTGAATCTCCTTCAACCTTGGTAATGAGAAGCAACATTTAACATCATGTGATTCTTCATGGACAACATAAACAAATTCTTTTTGCTCATTTTGTATTCTTAACATTTCTACTTGTTCGGTTAGATTGCTAAGAATTTCTGTTTTAAAGTCATCAAACAAATTTCCAAGTTTAGCTTGACTTACCGTTCTTGATGTTGATTGACTTACTCTTGCCTTTCCTCTTGATATGTGTTTGCATGTTTCGCAAATTTATTCAAATTATAATTGATATACATCATCTCTACTCATGAGATCAATAATATCAATCCACTCATCTCTAATTGTTCTAATTAAGAGGGTTTTTAGTGTGTCGGATCCTAAATGATGTAGTTTTCCCCTCATAACTTTATACATGAACTTCTCTATTAGATCCTCTAGACTCTCATTCTCTTTGATTCATTCTAAAGATTTATTCTTTAAGATCATGATCTTTATGTTATTCTAAAAATATCTTTTGCATATCATTCCATGATGTTATTGAATTAGTCCCTATACTCATGGACCATTTAAGAGCTCTATCATTCAATGTTGCCAGAAACAATCTCAGTTTTTTAGTTTTTAATAAGTAACCATAAGATCTACAAACAATTTCAAATTCAAAGAGAAAGGTTTCTAGATCCTCTAACCTTAGACCATGAAATTTTGGAAGAAAAGATGGAGGGATGTTCTTCATGTGCACATTACCATCAGTATCTTGAATGGGAAATCTAAGAGGATCTTCCTCATTGTCATCATCTCCATCCATTTCTTCTACATTCTTTGCCATCTTCTTCTTCTACCTGCAAAAGTGAATGGTGATGTGGCTCTTACTGCACCACGTGATCAAATGGGGGGGTAGGTTGGTGTTAGAGAAATTTTGTTTTTGTTTTTATGATTGAATGAAAACTATAATGCAATGAACTTTGAAATGAAATATGCCTAATGCAATTATTTTTTTGTTTTTTACAAAAAGTAAAAAGAAATGAATCAATTAGGAAAGAAAACAATGCATACTTTGACACCTCCTTGGCAATGGCACCAAAAAGTGATGAGCCTCGGTATTGCAAAAAGAACGCTGCAACTCCCAAGGCTACCAACTTTAAATATCAACCCGAGGTTTGTACAAACTTAAGAGGTATCGACATAATATGTGCAACATACAATGTGTCATTCCTTTGCTGTCATGATGTAATGGAGTGCATGTACTGAAGTCAAATCCTAAACTAATTGCAGAAAATGAAATGTTTGAAATGGAACCTTAACCTATTGCAAGAAAGAAAGTACAAGGAAAAAACCCTAGTCTAATTACATAAAGATCATGAACTAAATGTAAAATAAACCTAGCTTAACCCTATTTATCACATGTGATGATTTAAACTAATTGTTTGGTCAATTCGATGTCCTTGAATTGTCAATCATAAATTGTCAACCAGGGTGCAGAGACTGATGAAGTACAAGTGCACAATATGTGCCTAGAAGTTATTTATTAGGTCATTATGTATTTGTTAAGATCTAAACTTAAGATGGAGGTGGTGTTTGTCAATTATATTAGTGTCGTAATTCTTAGGGATATTGGTTAAGTTTCCTAGGAGTTAATCTTTATCCAATTAATTTGTAAATGATGTGAGAGTGGTTCTACTTGTATTAGATTGTTTTGAGATTTTTGATCCTGAATCTTTATGTTGCATCTTCTAATTCTCTAAGTGCAAAAAGAAACTTATTCTATCTGCTATGAAGAAATATTGTCTGAACTCAATTGTTTAGGAGATAGCTTCTCACTCTTTTACTTATTCAAATTTCGCTCAAACAACATAACCCAAGAAACATCTATATTATGAATTGAGCACACTAAATTATGCTAGATAATAAGCAAATAAAAGGACCATGATGTACCAGGTATAAAGAAAATTAAATGACAAATGAAACTAAGTATAAAGAAAATTAAAGTTCTTATGCAAATAACAACTCGCTATTAAAATCATTATGTTGCATTGTCACACAAAACAGAGTAATTGAAGAATTAAAGGAAATCATATTTCAATTGATTAAAACCCGCCACTATTTGTAGGTGCCCTCCACATAGCAGTTCAGAGTTTCCAATCAACACAATGCTTGCACACAAAAATGAATTTTATTCACACGGAATTCACAAACTGTTCACAATTATATCATTCGGTGCACACCCAAATAACAATGCGGCCATTAGTTTTATAGCAGGTCTCTTGGCATAACTATATGAATATTTCAAGCCTAATATCTCTAACCTATCTAAACTTATATCGCTAAACCGTCATTTTTCTATTCCAAAAGCAAAACGATAAGGTTTCAACCAATCTCGGGTTCTGTTCTGCGTTAAATCGACGGTTGACTTGGAGTTTGACTGCGATCTACTATGCTTCTTTTAGTAAACAGTTTCAAGGGGATAGGAAGGGATCCATGAGGGAGCCATCCTCTATCCATCCACACCCTTCGCTGCTGAGTTGGAACTCTGGAACCTTGCAAACAATGGAGATAGCTGCAGAAACAGACCGATTCGGTAGCCAATTGAAACTTTAACAAAACAATAGGATATAAAGTTAAATATGAACAAGAAGACATATTATTGCATACCTTCATCAAAACCTGGTAGATATGGCTTTATTTAGGTGGTAAATATATAGGAAAAGAGAGGATCATTAGGCAAAAGGATGTCATGGTAGGACAATCTTCGGGCTCTACATTCCCCTGGACTGGAGATGTTGTATGTCCTCATACACTTCCTCCTTGTCATTCACTTGTGCCTCTTGTTTATCATCTCCCTGTTTCACTGTTTTCTTCTTTTTGGCAGAGATCGACATTCTAGGCTTCCTCATGAGAATTTTGTACTTTAAACTGATGATCTCTCTCTACATAATTCTGTTTTCTTTCTTCAGCTTCTTGTTTTTCTTATACCACAAGCTTAGATGGAGGATCAGATTGTCACTCTTTGCAATCTGTATCTCACTTTGTGTCTTTAGTGCTTGATTCTCATTTTTGAGATACCGATTCAATGTTTCTAGTTCAAAGATCTCCTGCTTTAAGATGTTTGAGGCTGATTGCTCATTTACCTGGTTGCTTCCTTCTCCAGGGCTCTGAATGGTTTCCTTTGTTGTTGTCTCCTTCCTTTCCAATGACTCTATATAGTCATATATTTCCTACTTAGCAGGGTCAATACCCGGACTATGTATCGGGCTTCCTAGAGGTCAGTTGTAAGGTTGTGGTGATGATCTTGGTGACCCTTTTGGAGAATTCCCAGGGCTTTCAATTGGCTCATCCTCTATTGGCTTGTTCTCTGTTGGCTCAATCTTTTTTGGAGTGTTCTCTGTTGGCTCCTGTTCAATTGGTTCCTTTCATTTCGCTCAATTTCCTCAAGATTAACATATTCTGTAGTTTTTAAGGTTGTCTGTGGAATCATGCTCAACCTTGTGCTCCTTCTCAACCCTGGGGTTTGTGTTTTCTGCACTTTCATCCTTTTATTCTCTTCTTCTAAAGGAGAGGTTTTAGTTTGTGAGAATTCTTATCTACTCGGGCTAGCTTTCTTTCTTCTAGGGTTTCCCCTCTTCATTCTCTGCAAATTTTTTACTATAGGCAGGTCTTCTTCTGTTACCTCTGTCTGAGTTTGAGGTGCCTGTTCCTTTATCATTTCTATGGCCCTCTTCCTCCCTCTGAGGGCCCTACTACTACTTGCTTTTTCTGGGCATTTTTCCTCAAAGTGGTTCCTTACTAGGAAGCTCTCCCAGTTATCCCCTATACTTTGGAGATGAAATTCGACTAATATTTTTACCAGGGCATGATGATACATGGTGTTTTTTATGCATTGAATTTTCTTCTAAACATTTGTAGCCATTTTCCTGAGGCTATTCAAGAGGAAATATGAGAGGTTCATCTGATGATCCTCAAGAAAGTGCATCATCATTCTAACATCATAAAAATAAATTTGCCCAAACCTACCCTCACAAGTGATAAACTTTTGAAGCACAAGTAATAAGTTTCTCCATTTGTTTTTAAGAGTAGAGTTGGGAATAACTTTTTTGTAGACCGTAGTGTCCATGTTCGGATTCTTGAGGAAGACCTTCCAGTCCTCGCTATCAATCCCTCTGTTTTTAAACCATTTTTCTCCTTTTCTTGGCAGCTTGGTGGCCTCAACGATCATAGACTCCATTACTGTGAGCTTTATGTCCCCAATTTTGGCCTCCATTCAATCGAATGAGTGCACAAATGTCTTGGTTACCTCCTTGTGGAAGCCGTTAAATTTCTTAATGAACTGCAATCATTGTATCCTTTGTAGCAGCTCCCTAGTTTGTGGGTACCCCTCCAGGAATTGCTTCCCTGTTGGCTCAGTTTGAACAATTATCCAAATTCCTAAGGATGCTTTTCCTTGAAGATTATCTACCTTGACAGGAAAATGGAGCTGGTAGGGTTTGCTAGCTAGCGGAAAGATGGAGTGGTTATGAAGGTTCAAAGGAGTGTAAGAATAGGGAAGAATGGATGGGTTATCATAAGGATTATGGGAATGAATCCGACCGTTAGGCGCATTCAAACTTATGATTTGGTAATTAATTTGGCAGATTTGGCATAAGGTCATGACATGACTTTTAAAGTGGTGGCATATGATATCTTGTTAGGTGGCCATTACCCTTAGGTTATAATGATTGCACTTTAGTACTATATCTTCTTAGTCATACATGCTATATAACCTTCCCTATTGTTAAATTAAAGCAACACGTACCTTTGATCTTCTTTTGCTAACCTTATTTGTTGTCCTTTGATCTCCTGCAAGTACCTTGCTATCAACTGTCCTTTAATCCAGATCACCAAGCATCTTTGTAGACTTCAAAATTATTAGGCTGCAGAAACTTGTTTTAGCTGCGGAAACTTGTCCAAGCTACGGAAAGTTGTTGATTCTGCAGCTTAAGAGAAAGAAGGCTTTAGTAGATGAACTTTATTATTATTTTTTTCTTTTGAAAAGAAAATTTGAAGTGCCAACAAATTGGTTTTCACTTTAAATTTTCTGTATAAACATGCCAACAACATGTTGGTTTTCATGTTTATACATTTCTTTTTTTTTCATATCATTATATGTATATGTATATATATATATATACATATATATTATTGAAGAACAAACTGAATGAAAATTTCTAAGGTGGAAAAGAAGAAGAATTCTTCTTGACCATCTTCAATTCTGAATTATCTTGAAACATTTTAACAAATTCCTCTTTTGTTAATGGTTTCTGGTAAAGCTTGAGTCGATATCCATATACAAATAGAGGAGTTCTCTCTTCGTCAATAGTCCTGATTCTAACTGCACCATTGTCAAAGATATTCTCAACTTCATAAGGTCCAATCCAATGGGTTTGTAATTTCCCTTGATTTTTTTTAAATTTTGAATCAAAGAGAAATACCCAATCTCTTGGATGAAACTTCCTTTCTTTAATGTACTTATCATGCCATCTTGACCTCTGTTGTTGCACTAAGATGGTCCTCTGGAAGGCCTCTTGTCTGATTTCATCGAGCTCATTTAATTGTGTCATCCTTTGCTTCTGGGCTTCTAAAAAGTCAAGATCTAACTGGACTGTTGTCTTATAGGTATGGATCTGGAACTCTATTGGAAGTAAGACTTGCTTCCTATAAACAAGTTCATAGGGAGTATGCCCTGTAGTATTCCTCCATGTAGTTCTATAAGCCCATAAGGCTTCTGGAAGCTTTTCCATCTAGTCTTTCTTTTGTAGATGTAGTCTTTGTAAGGATAGCCTCGATCACCTTATTTGTGGACTCAACCTGTCCATTGGCTTGTGGATGGTATGGAGTTGATTTCCGATGCTTTATCTTGTATTGGTCCACAAGCTTCTGCACTAGTCTGGATGTGAAATATGTCCCTTGATATGTTACAATTTCTCTTGGGACACCAAAACGAGTAAAAATATTCTCAAAAAGAAATGAAACTACAATATTTTCAGTAGAAAAAGGAAGTGCTTTAGCTTCTACCCATTTAGTGACTTAATCAGTACATACTAGAATATACTTGTTTTGCTTCGAAGGTGGGCTAATTGGTCAAACAAAATCCAGTGCCCATTTTTTGAATGGTTCGATAAGTACCTGTGGTTGTAGTGGCATTTCATTTGAAAGAGTAGGTTTGCCCATTCTTTGACAACTGTCACATCTTTTAACATATTCCTTGGTGTTCCTGAAAAGGGAAGGCCAGTAATATCCTAAAAGTAGGATTTTGTAAGAAGTTCTCTTGTCAGAAAAATGTCCTCCACATGGCTCATCGTGACAAGCTTTTAGTATCTCTAGTATTTCGTCCTCCCAAACACATCTTCTGATGATGAGGTCTGGTCCTGTCTTGTATAATTTCTCATTATCCATGAATAGGATGTGCTATTTTGGACTATTCTTCTTTTTTCTCTAGGGGATAAATGAAATGGAATTTTTCCTATGGCCAAATAGTTAGTAATATCTGCATACCAAGGTGATTTAGTATATACTGCAAAAAGATATTCATCAGAAAATTTATCTTCTACGGGTTTATCATTGTTTTCATTTTGTATTCTAGTTAGAAAATCAACAATTTTGTTTTGTTTTCCTGGCCTATCTAGAATGGTTATGTTGAATTTATGTAAAAGTAGGAGCCATCTAGTTATTCTTCCATTAGTGATTGGTTTATTCATTAGGTATCTAATGGAAGAATGGTTTGTGTGGACAAAATTTTCATAGCCAGTTATATAATGTATGAATTTATTAATGGCATGAATTACAGCTAAGAACTCCTTTTCAGTTACAGTATAATTTAACTCTGCAGGAATTAAATTTTACTAGTATAACAAATGGCATAAGGAGTGAGATATTTTTGTCCTAAAACAACTCCTAAGGCTGAATCTGAAGCATCTGTTGAGATATGGAAAGGCAATTTCCAGTTAGGTCCTTTTAATATGGGTGCTTCAGAGATTCTCTTTTTCAAAGTTTCAAATGCAACTTGACATTCGAAATCCCAATTGAATTCACAGTCTTTGGTGAGTAATTCAAAGAGTGGGGATGCAATTTTTGTGAAGTTTTCTATAAATCTTCTATAGTATCCAGTAAAACCGAGAAAAATTTTAACATCATTTTGACAACTTGGCACTGATAACTTAGAAATGACTTCCACCTTAGATGAGTCTACCTTAATTCCATCCCCGAAAATATGGTGACCTAAAACAATTCCTTCATTAAACATCATGAAACATTTTTCATGTCATTTATGAGAGGTTTGTTTCTTGACATATTATTAAGACTTTTTCTAAATTTTCTAATGCTTCATTAAAAGGTTCCCCATAGATTGTGAAATCATCCATGTACACTTCAACCCAATCATTGATAAGGTCAGAGAAAATGCAGAGTACTACCCTTTGGAATGTTGTTGGAGCATTACATAACCCAAAGGGAAGTACCCAGTAAGCATAAGTTCCCCATGGACAAGTGAATGTGGTTTTATCTTGATCTTCAGGAGCTACCTGAATCTGGTTATATCCACTGAACCCATCCAAGAAGGAAAAATATTTTTTCCCTGCTAAAGTATCCAAGACCTGGTCTATGAAAGGTAGTGGAAAGTGGTCTTTTAATGTTGCTTTGTTTAATTCCCTGTAATCGATGCATACTCTCCATTTTCCATTCTTCTTAGGGACGATTACTAGGGGTGAAACCCACTAACTGTCAGATATTGGATAGATGAAATTTACATTTAATAATTTCTGCAATTCTTCCTTAACAATTTCTTTTAGATTTGGGTTCATTCTTCGTTGAGGTTGTCTAACTGGTCTTGCATTTTGTTCAATGTAGATATGATGTATGCAAGTTTTAGGATCAATCCCTCTCATGTCAGTGTATTCCCATGCAAAAGCAGAAGAATGTTTCTGTAAAATTTCTATCAATTGTTTCTTTTGCATGTCTTCCAAGTTTTCATTGACATTCAAGGTTTTTCTTGGAAAGATTTCTATCGAGGAATTCCCAAATTTTTCCATGGACAATAATGATACTTGTTTAGATGAGAGATATTCATTTCGACTACGCTCATAATGTGAAGAAGATTCATTATTTTCTAGTAAATTTAAAAGTTGGTCTTCCTCTTTCACTTGTTCAGTGACAAAAATAGGTTGTATATCTTCTCCATCTTCTATCCATTCTTCAGTTTCTATATCTATTGTTGTTCTTGCAGGGGGTATAATGTAAATTTCTTTGTAGAATTTCCATATGAGATAAACATATCACCTGATCTACAGCCGATAAAAGCATCAGCTGTAGCCAACCAAGGCCTTCTTAGAATTAATGGATGTCCTCCTAGATTATTCTTGGGTGTTAAGACCATGAAATCAACAGGATATTCTCAAGAATCTAAAGATACACAAACATCTTCTAACACACCATCTAGTTTTTTAACAGATATATCTGCTACTTGCAATAAGTTTGGTGTGTATTGAAGGTTAGGAAGCCTAAGTGTGTCCATAACTTGTTTGCCCATTATGTTTATTGTTGTTCCTAGATCAATCAATGTGTTTGGTGTTTCAGTTCCATTGACGTGAATTTTTACAATGGGCCTTCCTAGGTCTAAATATTTTTGAATTGTCGTTTTTCCTATCATAGGCTCCATAAGGACTTTTCCATCCTTGATTCCAAGGTTGTGATTGTGGCAGAGCCCAAGGTTGCGAGGCTGAATTCCAATTACTTTGTGAAGACTGGGCAAATTGTTGTGGTATAAATCCTTGTGATTGATTTGGTTGGGGGTTTTTCCATGGTCTTTTGGCTATAAAGTAGAGAGGGTCTACTGGTTCTGAGATTCCTTCATTATTGAATACATCCTTAAGACCTGGTAAGGATGGACATTCCTTTGTATCATGATTATCTGCACATATGACACAGTTTTCTATGGATTTTGAGTCTAAGGGACACTCTCTTAGAGCATGTTTCTTCCGACATTTGGGACAAAAGATAGATAATGCGGCATTTTCGAAATTTTGCTTGTTTTGTATTTTAAGGGTGTTTATCTGTTCACTTAGGCTCCCTAAAATATATGTTTTGAAGGTGTCAAGCAAATTTCCTATTTCTGCCCTGCTAATTGTCCCAGCTGCAAACTTGTTTATTCTTGACAAGAGAGGGTCTCTAGGATTTTTTCCAACTCGTGTTTTACCCCTTGAGATATGTACACATAAATCACAAATATCTGCAAATGGTAGTTGGGAAATATCTCCTTTTCTAGTTAGGTTAAGGAGATCTATCCATTCATCTTTAATGACTCCGAGTAAAAGATCTTTTAAGGTTTCTTCATCCAAATTATCCATTTTTTCTCTTTTAACATTATAAACAAACCTTTCTACCAAGTCTTCAAGATTTTCATCTTCTTTTTGTGTCATTTTGAAGACTTCATCTTTAAGGTTACTAGGCATACAATAATCTCTATATTTGCCTAAGAAAGCCTCTTTCATTTGTCCCCATGTTGTTATAGAATGCACTCCTAGACTCATGAACCATTTTAACGCTGAGTCTTTTAATGTGGCAGGGAACAATTTTAACTTTTGAGCATCATGCAGATAATCATATGATCTGCATAATACTTCAAATTTGAAGAGAAATGTTTCTGTATCTTCGTTTCTTTTCCCGTGGAAATTAGGAAGAATCGAGGGTGACATATTTTTTATTGTGAGGGTTGTATCTTCATCAAGTATGGGGAATCCTGAAGGATCTTGATTTCTTCTGCCTCTACCACCTCCTCTACCTCTACCTCTTCCTATTCCTCTTCCTCCAATCCTATCTTCTTCACCATGGACATTGTGTACTTCTCCTTCCCCTTCTTTAGCCACGATAGATTCTTCAGAGCTAATATAGTGTTCTTCTAATATTTCTAGTTCCTCTATCAATGGTTGCTCAGAATGAGTTTCCAATTCCCCTTCTTCACTAGGAATTTCTAATTCTTCTCTCAAAATTTGTTCACTAGTGGGGAATAGAAAGATTACTCCTGTAGTTGGGAATGTAGGATTTTCTTCAATTACATCTTCAGTAGAAGAAGTAGGTGAAGTTCTGGATTGAATTTCTGATCTTGAGACTTCAGGAAGTCTTTTTCGACCTCTAAATGGAATTCAGGTTTGAGTAGGTGGTGTGGAATCTCGAAATCATGGTGAAGTGAGTGGATTTGTAGGAATTAAACTTCTTCCTCGTCCTACAAATCTACCCCTAGAGTCTCTATCCCTACACATGTCATGTTGTAAATTAATGATAGCCTTTTTTAAACTTATAATTGTACTTCCTCGGCAACGGCGCCAAAATGTTTGGTCAATTCAATGTCCTTGAGTTTTCAATCATAAATTGCCAACCAGGGTGAGTATACTGATGAAGTACAGGTGCACAATATGTGCTTAGAAGTTATTTATTAGGTCATTATGTATTTGTTAAGATCTAAACTTAAGATGGAGGTGGTGCTTGTCAATTATATTAGTGTCGTAAATCTTAGGGATATTGGTTAACTTTCCTAGGAGTTAATCTTTATCCAATTAGTTTGTAGATGATGTGAGAGTGGTTCTACTTGTATTAGATTGTTTTGGGATTTTTGATCCTGAATCTTTATGTTGCAGCTTCTAATTCTCTAAGTGAAAAAAGAAACTTATTATATTTTCTATGAAGAAATATTGTCTGAACTCAATTGTTTAGGAGAGAACTTCTCACTCTTTTACTTATTCAATTTTTGCTCAAACAACATAACCCAAGCAACATCTATATTATGAATTGAACACACTCAATTATGCTAGATAATAAGCAAATAAAAGGACCATGTTGTACCAGGTATAAAGCAAATTAAATGACAAACTAAACTAGGTATAAAGAAAATTAAAGTTCTTATGCAAATAACAACTCGCTAGCGAAATCATTATGCTACATTGTCACACAAAACAGAGCAATTGAAGAATTAAAGGAAATCATATTGAAATTGATTAAAACTTGCCACTGTTTGTAGGGGCCCTCCACATAGCAGTTCAGAGCTTCCAACAACACAACGCTTGAACACAAAAACGAATTTTATTCACATGGAATTCACAAACTATTCATAATTATATCATTTACCGTGCACCCAAATAACAGTGTGGCCATTAGTTTTATAGCAGGTCTCTTGGCATAACTGTATGAATATTTCAAGCCTAATATCTCTAACTTATCTAAACTTATATCGCTAAACCGTCGTTTTGCTATTCTGAAAGAAAAACAATAAGGTTTCAGCCGATCTCGGGTTCTGTTCTACGTTAAATCGGCGGTGGACTTGGAGTTTCATCGCGATCTCCTGCACTTCTTTTAGCAAACAATTTCGAGGGGATAGGAAGGGATCCACGAGGGAGCCATCCTCTATCCATCTACACCCTTCGCTGCTGACCTAGAACTCTGGAACCTTGCAAACAATGGAGATAGCTACAGAAACCTGGATTAGCTACGGAAACAGACTGATTTGGTAGCCAATTGTAAAGTTAACAAAACAATAGAGTATAAAGTTAAATATGAACAAGAAGACATATTATTGCATACCTTCATCAAAACTTGGTAGATATGGCTTTATTTAGGTGGTAAATATATAGGAAAAGAGAGGATCATTAGGCAAAAAGGATGTCATGGTAGGACAATATTCGGGCTCTACACTAACTAAGCATGAAATCTGATCTAGAGAGTACTAACTATTGTGTGCATGTGTAAATATAAAAGAACTCATTTTCAAAATCTTTTTGCTTTATAAATTCAAATGCTAATATATCCTTGATCTTTGGCAGTGGAGACAAGTGTGGAGCAAGAGGGTTAAAATGGTCTTGAAGGCATGGAGGTCAAGCATAGCCCTAATCCCAACTTCAATGATAATTTTTCTCAATTCGGGCTAAAAACAAGCTTTCCTACATGATGCTACAGTGATTTCCTACAGGATCTCATGATTTACTATAGGATGCTACAAATTTACTATACGAAATTATAATTCATCGAATGACCAAGAAAATCAAAATTGGATGGGACAAATTTTGTTATTAACTAGGATGTCTTAGATCCACATTCCAAGTGGAGTCACTCACAAAGACCTCTGTTAACCCATGCTAAAAAATAGAAAAACATTACTAGTTGAAAATCTAGAAATTCGAGAACTAGTGAGCTAGTAAATCTAAAAAATTCCTAACCTAATCAAGTGCAAATGAAATGGGGTAATTTTTGTTATGAACTAAAATGTTTTTTTGATCTAATGAAAGTGGAACCAACTCGATTGAAGCTCGTTAGCATACTCTAAAAAATAAAATGACACTAATCTGTTCTAGAGAGTACTAACTATTGTGTGCATGTGTAAATATAAAAGAAGCTGAACATGACACCAATCTGTTCTAGAAGCTCAACATGACACCAATCTATTCTAGAGAGTACTAACTATTGTGTGCATGTGTAAATATAAAAGAACTCATTTTTAAAATCTTTTTGCTTTATAAATGTAGATGCTAATCTATCCTTGATCTTTATCACGGGAGACAAGTGTGGAGCAAGAGGTTTAAAATGGTCTTGATGGCATGGAGGTCAAGTACAGGCCTAATCCTAGCTTCAATGATGATTTCTCTCAATTCGGGCTCAAAACAGGCTTTCCTACAGGATGCTACAGTGATTTCCTACAAGATCCCATGATTTACTACAAGATGTTACAGATTTACTATACGAAATTATAATTCATCGAATGACCAAGAAAATCAAATCAAAATCAGATGGGACAATTCTTTTTATTAACTAGAATGTCTTAGGTCCCCATTCCAAGTGGAATTACTCAAAAATATCTCTGTTAACCCATGCTAAAAATAAGAATATTGCATTATAAAACCTCATCTCTCATGCATTAACAACAAATTTCTAACTATAATGTTCTCAAGAGAAGAGGCCAAGAATATTGCATACATGTACCTACCTAATGGCTTTCCTGTAGATATTGTTTGTTGGAGAGTAAAATCCTTTCTTGTATTTGTTGCATGTGTTTTTCTCTTTTTTTCTCTGATATTGTTCCTTGATATGCAGGTACTAGATGGTGATGCTGATGAATCCTCACTATGCTACTGGGTTCCCTCTTGTTAAATCCCCCTGTCATGTTTCTCTGATGGATGTGGAGGGTTGTATATGTCTCGTTATCATTGTTTGATGAAGCAAACCTCTGGTTTTTCCCTTTAAAACTGCTCACTGCCAATCTTGTAGGTGTTGTTCTGTATCTTGTAGGATCTCCTGTAGGATCCTGTAGGTTTTCAGGGAATCTTGTAGGTTTACAGGATAACCTTTTGTAGCTGACTTGTTTTGTCCATATCTCCCAAACGGTAGAATGGATTGACTTGAAACTTTCTGAGCATGTTTCCATCATCATTATGCACCTCCCCATAAAAAACATTTGGTCAATGGATGCACGGATCTCGAGAAAAATTAAAAATGGCTGAAGGTGATGGAGGCCAATTTCATGGAAACCATGCACTGGAATTTTTTGAAATTTCATGGGCATGTTTTCATCATCCATATGCAGCTCCCCATGAAACAACGTTTTAAATGGACGCATGGATATCGATAAAAATGCTAAAATGGTTGTAGGTGATGGAGGTTGATTTCTTGAAAATTGTGCACTGGAATTTGCCAAAATTGCTTGAGCATGTTACCATCATCCATATGCATCTCCCCCTGAAACAACTTGGCAAATGGATGCATGGTTTTCAATTTATGACAAAAACAAATTTCTGCGCTATGTATTTTTGTATCCTATAGTAAAACAGAGCATCATGTAGTTTTTTAGGATAGCAAGCAAACTCGATGGTAAAAGCTTGAGAATGATGAGTGGATGGTGAAAATATATGAGGGTGATGGATTGGCATGGCCTTGGCCTTGTTGGAGCATTTGAGCAAAGGAGGAGAAAGTCAAAATTTGACTTCTTTTGACTAGGCTTGACCAATTTTCCTTTTGGTACCAACTTATTCTTGTTGCTTGCAGATGTTGGAGAGTACATGCATTCATTAGAGAGATACATGAAGCAAAGATTTTTTTATTTTTTCCTTTTTTTTCTCTTCTAGGCCTACTGGCTGCCTCAAGGAGGTTTTCAACTAGTAGGTATGCCTAGGCACCTCAAAGAAGTTTTTCACTTATGATTTGTCCTTTTTTTCCTCTCTTTTTTTTCCCAAACCATTGACCGCCTCATGGAGGTTTTCAATCAATGAGCCAATCTGAGGTGCCTCAAAGGAAGTTTTCACTTAAGGTTTTTTTTTTTTACCCTACTCTACTTGAAAAACAAAATCACTTTCAAGTATAAGAATACTTCTAATGGAGCCATATGCACATCAAGATGATAGACAAAATGATGTGGAGGCTTGAAATGTATGCTTTGACATGTACCTGGATTTGAGAATCAAATGATTTTACTTTGATGATATCAAGCACATTTGAAGAAGAGGGTATTGTTGCAACTTAATGACTGCCTAGAACCATATTTCAATATGGTTGTGATGCCCCTGGTCCACTTGCTGATTTGGATCATCTTGGATGTCTTCTTCTTCCATGACCTTCAAACCTTTCTCTTTTTTCTGATTGTTCTCTTGAATACATGGAGGACTTGACGATAACCATGAGGGAGCTTTCTCAATCTCTGATTTTATTGTCTGCTCTTCATCAAGTGTAGCCTGTGATTCTTTGATCTTCTCTTTCAAATTCTTTCTCTGCATGTTTTCCCTCAGTGGCATCAAGAGAATCATTTTTTTGTAATAATCTTCCTGAGCTATGGTGAATACCATTGCGCTCAAGAGGAGATGTTTGGAAGTGTTGTACTTGAGCATTGTTTTTTGGCCTTATGATACAGATATTGTCCTTGATGGAAACTCACTCGATGAAAGATCGCAGTATAGCAGGTAAACAGCAAAGAATTACAGATTAGTCTTCACAGAATAAAGAAAGAGAGATATACGCAGGTTCACCATTAACCAAGTTGTGTATACACGCAGGTTCACTGTATACAAGTCGCGTATACATACACACACACTTTCATAGAAGGAAAAGCGTGTATACCTTAGAAAACTAAGTTTCTGTTCCGAGTTATTTGGTCCATGGTATTTTGATCCATGGTATTGGTCCAAGGTATCTGGTCTAAGGTATTGGCCCCAGGTATTTGGTCCAAGGTATTGGTCCTAAGTGGTTTTGGTCCATGGTATTGAGAAAGGCCTAAAAACTATAAAAGGAAGAGAAGATCATTAGGCCAAGGTGTGCAAGTATCGAATATCTGATGAAGTGTGAGATCTAGTATGCAAGTTATTGGGTTATGGTGCGTTGCCGGATGTGAACCAAGGATGAACCTTAGCGGATGACGAGGTATTAGATCTAAAGATGGATCGGGATGTTAAGGCGTAAAATGAACTATCATTATGTGTTTTTGCTCATGTATATTCTAGATCTGAATACTGACACATATATTATTTTGTAAATGATGATGTGGGTATAACTAAATTCTGGAATAGCTGCAAAACTCTAAATTTATATTTGTAGATGTATACGTTGGTTGGCTTTGAGAAAAGTGCGTATACACGCAGGTTCGACACATGGAAGTAGCGTATACCTTATAAAATATGTTTTAGTTGCTTCTGTTTGTTGTTGCAGAGTTATGGGTTTTGGCTTGGGTTCTGGTTACTGTATTCTGGTGACAGTATTTTGAAAGATAAGATTGATGGGTTTTCAAAGTGATTAATTGATTCGGTTGTGGTTGGTTCAAAAGGTGATTGGTTGACGTAGATATATTTGATGATTGAATTATAGTTATGATGTTGTTGATGGATCTAGTCTGAAAATTTATGAAACGTGGTCCTTGGAGAACGAGAGAAGGTCATAGCCATCTGTAGGTCGGCGCCTATGTACCAGTAATCATATTGGCTAGTACAAGAGCTAGGGGGTTGTAGCTCCCTTCCAGTAGTAGTTAGAAAATGATAGAAGGTTGCAGCCTTCTGCAGGTAGAAGCCTGCGTACTGGTATAAGTCTGCACCAATATAAAATTGTAAACAGAATTTTCTTATTAAAAGAAGACAGAGATGACAGCAGCAGGTTCTTTTTACCCACATTGGGTTTCCACCTTATATCTTGGTGTTCATGTGTGATGCTTATGCTTTATTCTGCTTTTACTACACTATTTATTTAATATCTGACATACTGGTTAAAGTTCAATACATGATAAATTGGGTAAATCAAAAGTTCTCTGCATATATGATGGTTGCTTTAATAACAGTCATGTGTACACGTTGGTTCACTTAGCTAAAGTAGCGTATGAAAATCTACCTATGGAAATGAAAAATTATTGAGTTAATAATACTGATTCACCCCCCCCCTCTCAGTATTATTTCCAACAATTTCTATCAGAGCAGGTCCTTTAGAGGAAGCTTGATTGCTTGAAGGAAGATCCATCATCATGAGTAATCAAGAAAGCGGGGGATCCATCAGATCGCCAATATTTTATGGGAGAAACTTTGTTTATTGGAAGATAAGAACCACAACCTACCTTCAATCACTTGGAACATATGTCTGGGAAATCGTGGAAGGAGGATATACATTTCCATCAACAATTCCTACAGATACAACAGGTAAAAAGAAATATGAAACCAATGTCAGGGTTGTCAATACATTATTGGGAAGTCTGTCACAATCAAAGTTTGTCAACGTTATGCAGCTCAAATCAGCCAAAGAAATATGGGACAAAATCGTTATAAGCTACGAAGGAGACTCTCAGGTAAAATGTGCAAAACTGCAAACTCTCAGAATTCAATATGAAACTCTTAAGATGCACAATGATGAAAGTATTGCTAGTTACTTCTTACATATAGATGAGGTTGTTAATTGCATGAAACATCTGGGTGAAGAAATAAAGGAAGTTACCTTAGTTGAGAAAGTTTTAAGATCCTTCTCTGCTAAATTTGAATCAAAAGTATTTTCCATAGAAGAAAAACAAGATCTACAGAGTATTACTATGGCACAGCTTCATGGAATCTTAACTGCCTTTGAGATGAGAAAAGGAGGCCCATAATATATGAGAGAAGCCGCATTTAAAGCTTCAGCAAAAGGAAAAGAAGAACTCAATGAATCATGACATATTTTAGAAGAAGAAGATGAAGTAAACTTTGTCAAGAAGCTTCAACAGGGTTCCGAAAGATTTAGAGTTAAACTATCTTTCAAATGTTTTTCCTGTGATAGAGTCAGTAATTATGCTACCAAATGTCCTCATAAAGATAAATATGATAAAGGGAAGGAATCTGCAAAATGGAAAAGAAAACAAAGTGTAAGTAAAAAGAGCTACTATACTCATGAAGATAGCGATGGATTATCAAATAGTGATGAAGATGAACATAGTAATGACTCTATACTTCTAATGGCTTATGAAGATGATAAATTTTTGGATGCTTTAGAAGAAGATGAACTTCATGAAGAAATCTCTAAACTCAAAATCTGTTTAGAAGAAAAGAATATGATTATAGATACCTTGACATATCAACTTGATGAAAGAGAAAAACACAATGAAAAACTAGAATGTGAAATTGTGGGTCTAAGAAAGGATCTTGAGAAGACAAAATCTCTCAATCTTAGATTTGTTAAAGGATCAGAAACCTTAAATGAAATTATCAAATTGCAGCATTCTCCTCTAATAAAGACAGGTCTTAGATATACTAAAGAAGCACCTCAATCACAGAAGCCGTCAACCTCCACTAAAAACTATCTTGATGCAGCAAAGAATAATGAACAGTATGACAATCATCAGCAAAGGCATAAAGAAGATCACCAGGTAAATTAGTCTCAGTTTGCTCCAAGGATGAACAGAAGTCACAACCAACCTCAGGTAAACCATACTTAATTTTTTTCAAATATGAATAGAAACTACAATCACCAAATCAATAGATTCAATAATCACAGGAATTTCTTCAATGGTTAATGTTTCTCATGTCATAATTTTGGACAAAAAGCTGCTCAATGTGTTTATTACAAAACCATCATCATTAGAGAAGCACGAAATCAAATTAATGTGACAGGGATCAAGAAAAGTTCCTATAATAACTTTTCTCTTCTTGAAAATGAAATAGAATGCTCAATCTGTAACAATTTTGGCCATGAAGAATGTTATCTCAAAATCAGGCCCTGGAAGGCTGCAGACCAGGAAGACTTCAAGTAACTATTTCAACCTACTTTAGGCTGAGGCTTAGCCTCCTCAACCTGAGAGGGCTCTCTCTTAAAGGATTAATGATTTTGATTAAAGCTAAGATGGCTAACTCTTATAGAACAACTGTGAAAATATGAATGCTGGAAAAACATTAAGCATCTATCCATTGGGCTTATGGAGTCAACAACACCTCAATATAACAGTGAACTCAACCTTACATAGAAGTCAGGGCACTCAGCATTTAGATATTCAGAACATAAATCATATAGGACCACAGTTTATAAATGCATACAGGAAATCAGAGCACATTCAGTGAGTTCTGAGTGATTATACATCTATACCACTGTAAAAATTATGGAAAGAACAAGATCACATATTCTGAACAATAGAAATCCCTCATGAATCATGAGAAGTAAAGTCAAAATTATATTACTGAAATGAGTCTTTACATAAGCCAAATACAAGCGGTATCATAAAATTTTCCAACCCTCATTACATTGCTGTTTCAACTATATATAGAGTTCTTATTCTAACTGATCGAGATTCCTCCTCAAGCATGAGGGGAAGTCGAAGTCTACTTCTAATGACACCTATTAACCCTTTAACTAACTAATAAATACAACTGACTACTAATTGACAGCTTTAGAAACCTAAAACAATTAGGATTCTAATTCTACATCATGCTGAACATAGCATTTATTACAATCAAGATTTATTCCCTGACAAGTGGTCTCTTTTAGTTTGGCTGTGGTAGGTGCTCGAAGCTTCTTACTGGTCCTTAATGTTGTATCCCTTTACCTCTGATGAGAAACAAGAAACTGTCCCTATTTTTATGCCTTTGTTTTCCTCAAAGATATTCGGAAGTAATTAGCCATGTTGATTTTCTTGAATTAGTAATGAGTGCCACGTCCTTCGTGTGTTGTAAGCCTTTCCCATGTACCTGTGTGATGACAAAACCTTTCAAAAAGATTTGTTGCTTTGTCAATCATAATTGATCAACTCAATTGTAATATGCAGCTACAGCAGTTTCGTAGCGCGCTACGAAACTGCTGTGTAATTTCAAAAGCACAGTCTTCCTTTCATAGCTACATGATCGCCACTGTTTATGGCTTAAGACTGCTCTTCTCTAATTACAAAATTTGGATGTTTGACCTCATTACAGCTGGCATTTCCATAATGCAAAAACAGCAACCATCTTATTCAAGCTTACTCTGTCCAAATCACTAATAATCTCTTCACACTTGATAATGTGACGCATAAAGTTATCAGCGTATAGCTTTGAAGACTTTGATTCAACAATATGAACAATATCCTCATCAATATAAAAGTCAACATCCGCATTTGATATAATTCTTCCATCATGATCAATTGCATGAGTCTTATGCTTGTATGTCATAAGAGTTGTCCTTAAGGTAGACTCATCAACGTCCATAAAATTCGCGAGCTTTTCCATTGAGATGGATGTATACAACTTCAAGAAGCTCCGTAGACCTGACAAAAGTTGTTGTTGTCTTACTTCTGATAAGAACAGCTTCAACTGAAGCCTATATGCATCCTGGTTATAATTTACAAGAGCTTCATCATAGTTTGGTACTGAAGGAGTAATAAATTTAGGACAGGCATATGAAAAAAGTTCGTCATACACAGCCTCATCACTTCTCTGCATTCTTGCCATCTTCTCTCCATACTTCTCTTTCAGCTGATTGTTCACATTTTCCTCAACAAGCTTCATTTGTGGACAGATAGAGAGGCATATAGCCAATAGAGCATACATCTGTTCATTTTTCTTCAGAATTTGGTCAAACTGTGGAGACTTTTGATGGAACTGTTTGGTCTTTATTATATACAACAGAACTTGATTGAAGGCCCATATTGCCTCAACATACCTTCTCAACATAAGGTTGGCGAATCCATAATAATAAATAGTTGTGATATGGCTTCCAATCACTGAATTGTAGACACCTGTCTGGTTAACATCTATAGGTGCCAAGCACTTGAGTCCACTGTAATAATCTCCAAGAAGGCAATGTACACGAAGTAGACCAATAATACTAAAGTATCCCAGAACCTTCAGAACATTGCTTCCTCCATTGTAGTCATATCCATCAGTTGCAGTAAATGTTAAATTACCTTCTTTCTCTTCCTCTAGGATCTGGATGATCACAGACTTCTCAACAAGAGCCTGTAAATAGTTGAGCACACCATAGACATTCCACACCTCATCACATTCCCGCAGAAAAGCTAGTTCTTGATCAGTCTTCTGTGTTAGTAGAAAACAAGGGGAAGATATCTGTCACAGGCATTGCTGCTTTTTCCACCAACTCTCCAGGAAGACCATCCCCCTCAGCTTTGAACAGGTTTTTGAGAGCCATGAAATCTTTCTCTATTATTTCAGAATCGGACTTTGAAAAAGCACGAGAAGGACCTCCCCCCAGCAATACCAACAAAAAACCATCAAAACAGGCCTTCATTAATGCTGTAAAAACACGAGTATGAACTCTCGTATGGACAGTATCAGCTATAATTTCTAGGTTTGATTCAAGTTGTTCAAGAAATGGTCCTATCCTTGCACCCGCTATTTCCCCAAGGTATAAACCATCCCAGAGCACAATACTCAAATCATGGAAAACCGCCTTGTATGCAGTACATTCACAAAGCTGCTGAATGCCCTCCTTACTGCCAGCCTGGGAAAATTCGAACTTGGCTTCAGGCGCACTTCCAATGGGTGCAAGAGTATTTTTTGATTTCTGATTATCTTTGGCAAAAAGATCCATCTTCCAACCATAAGATATTCTTTTTTCCAGTTGCTCTGTTTCAGTCCGAATGTGATGTAAGGTGTTGATCCGAACACACAGTTGTGACAGCGTCATAGGCTCAGAACTATTCATTGACACTATCTGAGATTTCCTTTTCTGATGGCTTGATGATTTTTCCTTTTTCTTCCAAAACTTTGACCCAGTTGAGCATCTAGTAAGTGCTAGCAAAAGAGGAACATAACTGTTCTTGGATCCACATCCAGATTTAGTTTGGGAAATATAACGTTGTAGAGCTCTGTCAAGTCCAGCCACAAGATCTGGGAATAGATCTGAATGTTGAGATAATGGAAATTCAAAGAAAGCATCCAGTGTCTCTTCAACAATCCTTAAAACTTCAGCTGCTGAGGGTGCATATTTCTCCTTGTTTGCCACCGGAGTCCAGTCTTCTTGTTGCAAGCTCCTGCCCGCCCATTCGCGAAGTCTCTCTAGTCTTTCTTTGATCCATGTTCTTGACAAGTCTGCCAGAATAGAGTCAACCTCATACGGGGGCATTTCCCTTATGACCCCCTTTCCTCCATCTTCACAGTCCACTGAATCTTCAACATCGATCTGCACAAGGTCCTTCTCTAACTTGTCTGCAGCTTCTAATACATGAACACTTTCAGGTGTCAATGCTATGACACCTGACAAGAACTGCTTCAAATCCCGGCAGACCCTGATCAAATGACACCTAACGACCTAAAACACAGCGGATTCTGATAAGTATGACAGCTGGGTGAGATTTGCTATGGATCAGCACAAAATCACCTAGACCGGGTTTCTGCGCTATGAAATCACATGAAACATGTTGTGCTGCGAAAACACCTAAAACTGACTTATGCGCTACGAAATCACCTAAGGAGCTTTGTAGCACATAATAACTTTTGAACAAAACTGACACATGGAAATTGTGTGAATTATGAGACCAGTGGTGAATGAGGATGCACAGTGGACTCCTAAGACTCAGACTCTAAGCCAAACAAAAACTCAAACCTAGACTAGCACCGAATTTTTTACCATCAAACTAATGTGAGCGGTTTTGAAATTAGAATTCTTAAGTGATAACAAAGAATATGAATGAAGGAGTAAATTTCGACAAATATCTCAAAAGGAGAAAACTCCGTTAAATCCAAAAATATGGAGAAAGAAAGAACCACAAACAGAAAGATGTGGTATAGCCTTGTATGCAGAAGGTCAAGAAAACCAATGGTACATCGACAGTGGATGCTCAAAACACATGACAGGTGACAAAGAAAAACTACACTCATATAATGCCTTAGAAAAGGAAAAGAATGACTCATTTGGAAACAACACTCCTACTGTCATGAAAGGTAAAGGCTCTGTTTTCTTGAAAGAAAAAGTTAAAGCTGGGAATGTTATGTATGTTGATGGTCTAAAGCATAACTGGTTGAGTGTTAGTCAATTGTGTGATCAAGGAAATGAAGTGGTGTTTCGATCAAACGGATGTGTTGTTCGTGAGCTTGATACAGGAGAAACTGTGATCAAAGGTACAAGAATTCCAAACAACTTATACATGCTCAAGGGAGGACAACAACAGTGCTATCTAAGAAAAAATGATGAAAACTGACTATGGCACAGAAGATTGGGACATCTAAGCTTTTCTCAAATAAGAAAAGCATGCAAATTCCAGGTTGTTTGTGATCTTCCAAATATCAACATTCCTGAAAATACTATATGCAAACCATGTCAATTCGGTAAGCAAACTAGATCTCACTTCATCAAAAAGGAAGGGTCAGCTAGTAAGCCTCTTGAACTTGTTCATACTGATTTATGTGGACCATCAAGGAAAAAGTCACCTCATGGAGAAGAATAATTTATATTGTTCATCGATAATTTTTCCAGAATGTGTTGGATAGGTCTTATAAAGCATAAAGATGAAGAATTTGAAAAGTTCAAAGCCTTCAAAGCTTTGGTTGAAAATGAATCAGATCAAAAAATCAAATGCCTCAGATCTGATTAAGGAGGGGAATTTACCTCGGATGAATTCTTTGACTTTTGTGAACAACATGGAATAAAAAGGCAGTTCTCCACTGCAAGGACTCATCAGCAAAATGGAGTGGTAGAAAGGACGAACAGAGCTATTCAACAAATGGCTCGAGCTATGCTAGATGAATCTGGAAGTCCTGCAACCTTCTCAGGTGAAGCTACATTCATCGCCATCACTATTCTCAACCAAGCAAATGTTCGGGTAAACAACACTCAAACTTCACATGAACTATGGTATGGTAAGACTCCTACTATAAAATACTTCAAAGTTTTTGGAAGCAAATGTTACATCAAAAGGACTGATGAAAAACTTCGTAAGTTTGAACCCAGAGTAGATGAATGTATTCTTCTGGGCTACTCTTCCCGAAGTAAATGATATAAATGTTATAATAAAAGAATTGGGAAAATTAATGAAAGTATTGATGTTGTGGTTGATGAAGCATGCAAAAATCCAAAACAGACAAAAACTGAAGATTATGACAATGAAGAAGATGAGGATCATTTTCCCACATCAAATCACACTAATTTTGAAGAAGAAACCAATGAAGCACCAGAAGAAGAGATAACGGTAGAAGAAAAGACTTTGTCCAGGTATGTTTAGAAAAATCATCTAGAAACTCAAATTTTAGGGGAAAAAGGCGCAGGTGTGCAGACAAGAAGAACTATTACAGAAGCCTCAAGCTATCTAACATTACTATCTTCCACCGAACCTCAAAATGTAAATGAAGCATGCAAATATGAATGTTGGGTCAAGGCCATGAATGAAGAACTTGAGAAAATTGAAAAGAATAATACTTGGGAATTAGTTCCTAGACCTCATGATAAGAATATCATAGGAACTAAATGGATATTCAAAAACAAGTTGAACGAAAATGGAGAAGTTATTAGAAACAAGGCCAGACTTGTTTGTAAAAGATATGCTCAACAAGAAGGTATGGATTTTGAAGAAACTTTTGCACATGTGGCTAGACTTGAAGCCATAAGAATGTTTCTTGCTCTTTCTAGTTTTCAGAAATTCAAAGTATACCAAATGGATGTAAAATCTGCCTTTCTTAATGGAGACTTAGAAGAAGAAGTCTATATTGAACAACTAGAAGGATTCATTCTTGGAAATGATGCAAAACTTGTATGCAGACTCAAAAAGGCTCTCTATGGTCTAAAATAGGCTCCAAGGGCCTGGTATTACCGTCTTGACAAATATCTCCACCTACAGGGTTTATCAAAGGGGTCAGCAGATAACAATCTATATACAAAGATTGACACTAGTAAATTGCTAAAAATTGTTTTTTATGTTGATGGTATCATTTTTGGTAGCAATGAAGAATCTATGGGTCAGAATTTTGCTTTAGTAATGCAGTGAGAATTTGAAATGTCCTTGCTTGGTGAGCTTACCTATTTTCTTGGTCTACAAGTTCAACAAAATAAAGATGGTATTTTTCTCTCACAAACCAAATATCTCCAACAGTTCTTGAAAAAGTACGGCATGGAAGATTCTAAACCAGTATGTACCCCAATGGTAACGAGATGCAGTCTCAGCTCAAATGATGAATCAGCAGCAGTACATCAACCAACTTACAGATCCATGATTGGCAGTCTGCTTTATCTAACAGGTACCCGACCTGACATCATGCATGCAATAGGAATAGTTGGAAGCTTCCAAGCAAATCCAAAGGAATCACACATTCAGGCAGTCAAAATGATTTTCAAATATCTTCAAGGAACATAGAGCTTTGGTTTATGGCATCCTAGAGATACAGATCTTA
This sequence comes from Pinus tabuliformis, assembly GCA_031772625.1. Taxonomy (NCBI): domain Eukaryota; kingdom Viridiplantae; phylum Streptophyta; class Pinopsida; order Pinales; family Pinaceae; genus Pinus; species Pinus tabuliformis. The sequence continues at coordinate 374,086,664 of CM062815.1, read as the reverse complement.
CACTTCAGGGATATACAGATGCAGATTAAGCAAGAAGTGTTGATGATAGAAAAAGCACTAGTGATGGTGCATTCTATATGGGTTCCAGGTTAGTGTCTTGGTTCAGCAAGAAACAAAGTTCAATTGCATTATCTACAGCTGAAGCAGAATACGTGGCTGCTGCATCTTGCTACACACAACTACTTTGGATGATGCAAACTTTGAAAGACATTCAGATCACATGTACTCCACCCATCTTCATTCTATGTGATAACCCAAGTGCCATCAGTATTTCAAAGAATCCAGTCATGCACTCCAAGACCAAGCACATACCCATCAAATATCATTTTCTACATGAACAAGTGCTTGAAAAAAAGGTCAAATTGGAGTATGTTCCCTCCAAAGAATAGGTTGCTGATATATTCACTAAACCACTGCCCAGAGAGACATTTGAATATCTCAAACAAAAGTTGGGAGTAGTTGCTGCATCATCCTGCTATTAAATCCTATTTTTTCAGAGAAAGGTGGTTATACACGAGTTCATGAAGCGTAGTCGCGTACATACACGGGTTTCTGTGGGCACAGTCGTGTATATGTTGGTTTGAAGAAAAGTAGTGGGCCAAACTCAAAAAAAAAGGGGTCTGCTATGGTTCTGTCAATTATCTGCTCTGTTTGATGATGGTTACAATCTGCTAATAACATGTGGAAATATATTGGTCCTCATAAAGTTGTTGATAACTTGATGTATATCTGATTGATGATGATGCTTTGATATCTCTTACTGACATATGCAATGATCAGATCTGACAGTGAACAGGTGGAACAGGTTCAGGGGGAGAACATGGTATGCTTCTAATAAAGCATTGTTGGCATTATGACTAGAAGTCTTTGGTACCTAATGAGTTCTTACTTTATGATGATAGGTTGATACTCACATATGTTGATTATCATGGTTGATGATGTGGGATGTTCCCTAATGATGATATAATGAAGGTTCTTGTGGAAAGATCATGCAGTTCTTGATAAAGATGTCTATGGTGTTTTCACATACATATGATATAATTTTGTGCTACACTTGGAGATATCACATATGCTTAGTTGATTCATGGAAGGTTATGGTAAGGGAACGAAGCAAGTTGATTTTGATGAAATCAAGAGGATGAGTTGATATATGCTGACATACTTTGTCACAGGTTGATGATATTTTGGGAATTAATGATGGACACATACAGGTTGCTAGTTTGGATGTTGTTGATAGATGTTACTAATGGTGTAGATCATATGATAGTTGTTGATGACTATCATGGTCTTGTTTAAGATATTTGGTCTCTGTTACATATATCATGTATATCATTTAATGTAAAGGTCGTGAAAAGACCTAATTTGTAACCCCATTATGCATGGGATGGATGATGTAATTTTTCTTGTTTTTTCATGTATAGACAATTGGTATATCCCCACTTGGTTGGGTGGATGAGTCAAATTTGGTATATCCCCACTTGGTTGGGAGATGGATGTATGTATGAGTTGTTGATGATAGGAAGGTCATTGGTGATGTATGTATAAAGTCATGTTATTCTTTTAGAACATCTTTCTGCAGACCTTGCTTGTGCTTAGGGGGAGCATGGACTCGATCATGGTAGATCAATCAACACACTTCAACATATCAGAGAATTTAGCATGTACTTCAGGGGAGCATGACCCTTTGCCCTTAATGTCAAAGGAGGAGAGTGACTTGGTGTGGTTGTTGCCATCAAGTCCAAAGGGGGATACTGTTGGCATTATGATACAGGTCCTTGATGGAGCTCACTCAAACGAAAGATCATAGTATAGCAGGTAAACAGCAAAGAATTACAGATCAGTCTTCATAGAATAAAGAAAGATAGGTATACGCAGGTTCACCATTGACCAAGCTGCTTATACATGCAGGTTCACTGTATACAAGTCATGTATACGTACACATGCACTTTCATAGAAGCAAAAGCGCGTATACCTTAGAAAACTAAGTTTCTGGTCTGAGGTATTTGGTCCAAAGTATTTTGATCCATGGTATTGGTCCAAGGTATCTGGTCCGAGGTATTGACCCCAGGTATTTGGTCCAAGGTATTGGTCCTAAGTGGTTTTGGTCCATGGTATTGAGAAAGGCCTAAAAACTATAAAAGGAGGAGAAGATCATTAGGCCAAGGTGTGCAAGTATCGAATATCTGATGAAGCCTGAGATCTAGTATGCAAGTTATTGGGTTATGGTGCATTGTTGAATTTGAACCAATGATGAACCTTAGTGGATGATGAGGGATTAGATCTAATGATGGATCAAGATTTTAAGGTGTAAAATGAACTATCATTATGTGTTTTTTCTCATGTATATTCTAGATCTGAATACTGACACATATATTATTTTGTAAATGATATGATCTGGGTATAACTAAAGTCTGGAATAGCTGCAGAACTTTGAATTTATATTTGTAGATGTATACGCTGGTTGGCTTTGAGAAAAGCGCATATACACGCAGGTTCGACACATGGAAGTAGCGTATACCTTATAAAATATGTTTTAGTTGCTTCTGTTTGCTGTTGCAGAGTTCTAGGTTCTGGCTTGGGTTCTGGTTACTGTATTCTGGTGACAGTATTCTGAATGATCAGATTGATGGATTGTCAAAGTGATTGATTGATTCGGTTGTGGTTGGTTCAAAAGGTGATTGGTTGATGCAAATATATTTGATGATTGAATTATAGTTATGATGTTGTTGATGGATCTAGTCTGAAAATTTATGAAACGTGGTCCCTGGAGGAAGAGAGAAGGTCATAGCCTTCTATAGGTCGGCACCTACATACCAACAATCATATCGGCTAGTACAAGAGCTAGGGGGTTGTAGCTCCCTTCCAATAGTAGCTAGAAAATGAGAGAAGGTTGTAGCCTTCTACAGGTAGAAGCCTACGTACTCGTATAAGTCTGCACTAGTACAAAATTGTAAACATAAGTTTCTTATTATTAAAAGAAGATAGAGACGACAACAACGGGTGGTTTTTACCTACATTGGGTTTCCACCTTATATCTTGGTGTTCATGTGTGATGCTTATGCTTTATTCTACTTTTACTACACTGTCTAATTAATATCTGACATACTGGTTAAAGTTCAATACATGATAAATTGGGTAAATCAAAAGTTCTCTGCATATACACTGGTTGCTTTATAACAGTCGTGTGTAGACCCTGGTTCACTTAGCTAAAGTAGTGTATGAAAATTTTCCTATGGAAATGAAAAATTATTGAGTTAATAATATTGCTTCACCCCCCCTCTCAGTATTATTTCCAACAATGGGCTGAGCTACTTCAATGTGTGGGTTTGGAAATGGTGGTACAGGTAGTTGAGTGAGAGTGTATATTTGAGATGGATGTGGTTGGAATTGGGGTAGTGGTGGAGGTGAATGGTAAGGATAACATGGAGTTGTGTATGGAGGATATTGAGCAAAATACTGAGGATATTGTGGATGGCTCCCATAAGTTCCTTACCAACTTTGTTGCCAAGATTGGTTTTGGGGCTGAGATGGCCAATGTTTCCAAGGAAAGGGTGTGTTCCAATTACTTTGAGATGGATGTGCATATGCTTGAAATTGTGAATTAGGTTATTGCATCATACTAGGTTGAATAGTTTTCCATGGTCCTCTTCGAGTTACATAACATAGCTGCATTGGCAATTGACTTTCTCAATTGTCCTCTTGGTGAACTTCCTTCAACCTTGGTAATGAGGAGAAACATTTAACATCATGTGATTCTGCATGGACAACACAAACAACTTCTTTTTTCTCATTTTGTGTTCTTAACATTTCTACTCTTTCAGTTAGATTGCTAAGAATTTCTGTTTTAAAGTCATCAAACAAATTTCCAAGTTTAGCTTGACTTACTGATATTGATGCTGATTGACTTACTATTGCCTTTCCTCTTGATATGTGTTTGCATTTTTCACAAATTTCTTCAAATAATAATTGATATACATCACCTCTACTCATGAGATCAAGAATATCAATCCACTCATCTTTAATTGTTCTAAGTAAGAGGGTTTTTAGTGTGTTAGATCCTAAATGATGCAGTTTTCCCCTCTTAACATTATACATGAACCTCTCTATTAGATCCTCTAGACTTTCATCTTCTCTTTGATTCATTCTAGAGATTTCTTCTTTAAGATCATGATCTTTATATTTTTCTAAAAATATCTTTTGCATACCATTCCATGATCTTATTGAATTAGTCCCTAAACACATGAACCATTTAAGAGCTCTATCCTTCAATGTTGCTGGAAACAATCTCAGTTTTTCAGTTTTTAATAAGTAACCACAAGATCTACAAATAATTTCAAATTCAAAGAGAAAGGTTTCCCGATCCTCTGACCTTAGAACATGAAATTTTGGAAGAAAACATGGAGGGATGTTCTTCATGTTCACATTATCATCGGTATCTTGAATGGGAAATCCGAGAGGATCTTCCTCATTGCCATCATCTCCATCCATTTCTTTTACATATTTGCCATCTTGTTCTTCTACCTGTAAAAGTGAATGGTGATGTGACTCTTACTGCACCACGTGATCAAATGGGGGGGTGGGTTGGTGTTGGAGAAATTTTGTTTTTGTTTTTATGATTGAATGAAAACTATAATGCAATGCACTTTGAAATGAAATATGCCTAATCCTTTAGGTTTACAGGACAACCTTTTGTAGCTGACTTGATTTGTCCATATCTCCCAAATGGTAGAATGGATTGACATTAAACATTCTAAGCATGTTTCCATCATCATTATGCACCTCCCCATAAAAAACATTTAGTCAATGGATCCACAAATCCCAAGAAAAACTAAAAATGGCTGAAGGTAATCGAGGCCGATTTCTTGGAAATTGTGCACTGGTATTTTTTGAAATTTCTTGGGCATGTTACCATCATCCATATGCAGCTCCCCATGAAACAATTTTTTAAATGGATGCACAGATATCGAGAAAATGCAAAAATGGTTGTAGGTGATGGAGGTTGATTTCTCGAAAACTGTGCATTGGAATTTGTTGAAATTTCTTGAGCATGTTACAATCATCCACATGCATCTCCCTTGAAACATCTTGGAAAATGGATACATGGTTTTCAAGTTACTGCAAAAACAAATTTCTGCTCTATGTATTTTTGTACCCTGTAGTAATACAGAGAATTCTGTAGTTTTTTAGGACAACAAGCAAACTGAATGGTAGAAGCCTGAGAATGATTGGTGGATGGTGAAAATAGATGAGGGTGATGGATTGGCATGGCCTTAGCCTTGTTGGATCATTTGAGCAAAGGAAGAGAAAGTCAGTATTTGACTTCTTTTGACTAGCCTTGACCAATTTTCCTTTTGGTACCAACTTTTTCTTATTGCTTGCAGATGTTGGAGAGTACATGCATTCATTAGAGAGATACATGAAGCAAATCTTTTTTTATTTTTTCCTTTTTTTTTTCTTCTAGGCCTACTAGCCACCTCAAGGAGGTTTTTAACTAGTAGGTTTGCCTAGGCGCCTCAAAAGAGGTTTTCACCTAGGATCTTTTCTTTCTCTCCTCTTTTTTCTTTTTTTCCCAACCCATTGACCACCTCATGGAGGTTTTCAATTAATGAGCTAAACTAAGGCGCCTCAAAGGAGTTTTTCACGTGATTTTTTTTTCTTTTTTTAATTTTTAAATTTTTTTTTTTACCGTACTCTACTTGAAAAACAAAATAGCTTTCAAGTATAAGAATATTTCCAATGGAGCCATGTGCACATCAAGACGACAAACAAAATGAAGTGGAGGCTTGAAATGTATGCTTTGACATGTACCTGGATTTGAGAGATAAAATGATTTGATTTTGATGATATCAAGCACATTTGAAGAAGAGGGTATTGTTGCAACTTAATGACCGTCTGGAACCATATTTCAATATAGTTGTGATGTCCCTGGTCCACTTGCTGATTTGGATCATCTTGGATGTCTTCTTTTTCCATGACCTTCAAATCTTCCTCTTTTTGTTGATTTTTCTCTTGAACACATGCAAGACTTGATGATAACCATGAGGGAGATTTCTCAATATCTGATTTTATTGTTTGCTCTTCATCAAGTGCATCCTATGATTCTTTGATCTTCTCTTTCAAATCTTCTTTCTTTGCATGTTGTCCCCCAATGGCATCAAGAGAATCACCTTTTTTTAATAATCTTCCTAAGCTATGGTGAATACCATTGAGCTCAAGAGGATATGTTTGGAAGTGTTGTACCTCGGCATTGTAAGTGAACTTAGCTAATTCAATGTGCGGGTTTGAAAATGGCGGTACAGGTTTTTCAATGGGAGTGTAAATTTGAGATGTATGTGGTTGAAATTGTGGTGGTGGTGGAAGTGAATGGTAAGGATAACATGGAGATGGGTATGGAGGATATTGAAGAAAATACTGAGGATATTGTGGATGGCTCCCATAAGTTCCTTGCCAACCTTGTTGCCAAGATTGGTTTTGGGGTTGAGATGGCCAATGTTGTCAAGGAAACGGTGCGTTCCAATTACTTAGAATGCATGTGCATAAGCTTGAAATTGTGAATTAGGTTCTTGCATCATACTAGGTTGAATAGGCTACCATGGTCCTCTTGGAGTTACATAACATAGTTGCATTAGCAATTGACTTGCTCCATTGTCCTCTTGGTGAACTTCCTTCAACCTTGGTAATGAGGAGCAAAATTTAACATCATGTGATTCTGCATGGACAACACAAACAACTTCTTTCTTCTCATTTTGTATTCTTAACATTTCTACTTGTTCGGTTAGATTGCTAAGAATTTATGTTATAAAGTCATCAAACAAATTTCCATGTTTAGCTTGACTTACTGATCTTGATGCTGATTGACTAACTCTTGCCTTTCCTCTTGATATGTGTTTGCATGTTTCACAAATTTCTTCAAATGATAATTAATATACATCACATCTACTCATGAGATCAAGAATATCAATCCATTCATCTCTAATTGTTCTAAGTAAGAGGGTTTTTAGTGTGTTAGATCCTAAATGATGTAGTTTTCCCCTCTTAACATTATACATGAACCTCTCTATTATATTCTCTAAACTCTCATCTTCTTTTTGATTCATTCTAAATATTTCTTCTTTAAGATCATGATGTTTGTATTTTTCTAAAAATATCTTTTGCATATCATTCCATGATCTTATTGAATTAGTCCCTAAACTCATGAACCATTTAAGAGCTCTATCCTTCAATGTTGACGGAAACAATCTCAATTTTTGAGTTCTTAATAAGAAACCATAATATCTACAAAAAATTTCAATCAAAGAGAGAGGTTTCCGGATCCTCTGACCTTAGACCATGAAATTTTGGAAGAAAACATGGAGGGATGTTCTCCATGTGCACATTACCATCAATCTCTTGAATGAGAAATCCGAGAGGATCTTCCCCATTGTCATCATCTCCATCAATTTCTTTTGCATTCTTTGCCATCTTCTTCTTCTACCTACAAAAGTGAATGGTGATGTGCCTCTTACTGCACTATGTGATCAAATGGGGGTGGCGGGGGGGGGGGGGGGGGAGGGTGGATTGGTATTGGAGAAATTTTGTTTTTGTTTTTATGATGGAATGAAAACTATAATGCAATGCACTTTGAAATGAAATATGCCTAATGTAATTATTTTTTTGTTTTTGCAAAAAGTAAAAAGAAATGAATCAACTAGGGAAGAAAACAATTCATACTTTGACACCTCCTCGGCAACGGCACCAAAAAGTGACGAGCCTCGGTATTGCAACAAGAATGCTACAACTCCCAAGGCTACTGACTTTAATTATCAACCCGGGGTTCGTACAAACTTAAGAGGTATCAACACTATATGTGCAACATACAATGTGTCCTTCCTTCGCTATCATGATGTAATGGAGTGCATGTATTGAAGTCAAATCCTAAACTAATTGTAGAAAATGAAATGTTCGAAATAGAACCTTAACATATTGCAAGAAAGAAAGTACAAGGAAAGAAACCTATTCTAATTGCATAAAGATCATGAACTAAATGTAAAAGAAACCTAGCTTAACCCTATTTATCACATGTGATGATTTAAACTAACTGAGCATGAAATATAATCTAGAGAGTACTAACTATTGTGTGCATGTGTAAATATAAAAGAACTCATTTTTAAAATCTTTTTTCTTTATAAATGCAAATGCCAATCTATCATTGATCATTGGTAGGGGAGGCAAGTGTGGAACAAGAGGTTTAAAATGGTCTTGATGGCATGGAGGTCAAGTAGAGGCCTAATCCCAGCTTCAATGATGTTTTTTCTCAATTTTGGCTTAAAACAGGCTTTCCTACAAGGATGCTACAGTGATTTCCTACACGATCCTCTGATTTACTACAGGATGTTACATATTTACTATACGAAATTATAATTCATCGAATGACCAAGAAAATCAAATCCAAATTGGATGGGAAAAATTTTGTTATTAACTAGGATGTCTTAGGTCCCCATTCCAAGTGGAATCACTCAAAAATACCACTGTTAACCCATGTTAAAAAATAGAAAAACATTACTAGTCGAAAATCTAGAAATTTGAAAACTAGTGAGCTAGTAAATCTAAAAAATTCCTCCCCGAATGCGGGTGATATGTGAGACGGGACAGGCGTGGGTGGCTGGACACATGCCGACCTTCGGCCATCACGTGGCACCCACAGCAAACAGCAGGAAAGGACGCAGGTGGTTTAAGGCAAAGAGGCAGGGGATAGTAAATGCCTGGAGAAGTTATTCGGCCCAGTGGATGGCAACAGTAATGGCGGATGTGATCCCGAGCAGGGTAGGTGAGGAGGATGGGAATAAAACAGGGTATGAGCAGGGAATGTTGGTGGTTATGCAGACGACTGGCCTCTCTGTCTTCGTAGTGATACCTTCTCAGACGGACGGGCTCACCACTCGTTCGACTCCGATAGCAGAAAGTCTGGTTCAACTCGCGGCTTGTTGGAATTCTCGTCCCTCAATGGTGAGACCTCGACAGCGTATGCTTAGCCGTCGAGGCACTTCCAGAGGGGGGGTCTCTCGCAGGCATGAAGGGGATAGTGTTGGCCATTGTTGCCACTGCAATCTTGCTAGCTCTATTGGAGCCAACCCCCTACACTCCAGTCAATTCATGGATGCAGGGGCCTCGGGCTCGGCTACCTTGCCAGCCTTTGGCTCCACCATCTTCAATTTCACCAGCTCCACAAATAATCCAAGGATCAGCGCGCATGTTTCTATCCTGTTTGTTGAAAATGCTCAAGACGACGACGACTCCATGGATGAACAAAGGCAACGGATGAATGTCAACCCAGGGCAAGCAGTGCAGGCTCCGGAATCTGATAAGGAGCAAGAGGCAAAGGGACCGGCTTCAGACTCGGAAAATGCTAAGCAAACTCAGAACGTTCAAAAGACGGACACTGGGGAAGAGGCGGCGACATTTCCTACTGATGCTGAAAGAGAAACCTATGGGTGGTGCCGAATTGAGGAAGAGCAAATGGATGAATGAAGGCGCCCGCACTCAAGGTTCTTTTGGCTTTTGCCTGGTCTACTGGTCTTATCGGCTATTTGTATCTGGTTCAGTTATGGTCTCTTTAGTTTTCTGTATTGTCATCTTTGTTTCGGAATTTTTGTTAATGGATTGGGCAAGAACAGTATCCCCTACGAGGGAGGAAATGGATGGTCAATCTCCTTTGTGTCTGATGCCCCTGCGTGGGCTTGCTCCTATGGTCAGCCTTGGTTTTTAGTTTGTTGCCCCTGCGTGGGCTTGCTACTGTGGTCAATCTCAGTCTTAGTCTGGTGCCCCTGCATGGGCGAGAGCTTGTTTTTGTGTTTGGTGCATTATCGGCTCTCGGGTGTTATGCCCAGAGCCTGTCTCTCACTGGTTTCGCCATGATGTATTTTCGACCTCTGTACATATTTTAATAGATTAGTTTTTTTACCGAGAAAAAAAAAAATCTAAAAAATTCGTAACCTAATCAAGTGCAAATGTAATGGGGTAATTTTTGTTATAAGTAAGAGTTTTTTTTTGATCTAATGCAAGTGGAACAGCCTCGATTGAATTTCGTTAGCATACTATAAAAAATAGCATAAATTTACAGTTCTTTGCCACCAAGGAGTTCTAGAAATCTAGATTTAGGAATAAGAAGACTAATACAAGCAGCTCAATGATTACTATGAACTTCCAAATCTTTTCCAAGGATGAAATAATTCTTGTGATTCTGAAAAAGAACTTACATCAACCATTTAACTCAATCCTACAACAAGTAATCATTAACTAAATGCATAAATAGAAAGAAAGAAAAACAAGAGATGCATGTGAATAAGAAGTGAAAAGAAGGAAAGAAAATGGTACAAAAGGGATATGAGGCTCTTAGGATGGCCAAGCCCAAGGAAACTCAGATAAATATGGAGGAGAACAAGATTTAGAAGCTGAACATGGCACCAATATTCATTATTTTCATCAATGCAATTACATCCCTGCAATAAAATACAAGGGAGCTGTAGAAATACGAGTTCTATCCACAAGAACACTAATAAAAATCTCCCCCTAGATGCAAATGCGACTTGGTACTTATACAAAATGATTAGAAATCATTCCCCATGAAAGGAAGAAGGTTTCTCCACCAAAATCCCTTGATTAGTGGATCTGGTCCCCAATACTAGGAATCTGCATTAAATGGCAAAGAACACATTCTCATATTTTCTCAATCATTGGAGTTCCACAATTTGTTCCATAATTCCATAATATCTTATTGATTTATTATTTATTATTGATCCCTCTGAGGTAGGGAACAAGTCCCTAAATTATCCCTCCTTCAAATCTTCATAATCTACCCAATATTCTCATAACATTCCACAAAAATAAATAATATTAGGCACAAATATGCAATTATTCATAAACCTTCCTAATGAATATATTAAAGTTAAAAATACATTATCTAATGCAGAAAGAGAGGTTTAATGTGTTTAAGGATGGTCATAGGCCTTAAATTAATGTTTAATTTCGATGTATGGGCCTTAATTTATGTCTAATTTAGAGGTCCATCATATCCCCCTACAGAAAGTGTTGCTCATCCTCTGAGCAACTTAGTGACTTCATCGTGCCTCATTCATGGCCCTTGTGGCCTCTCTCTTATGCATTAAGAATCTTGGCTCTAAGTTCTACAAGGAAAAGCACAAAAACATATTTATGCAAAGAAAGATCATTGTTTCTTGAGACCATTAGCCTGCCTTCTTCCCCTTATTAAAGATTGGTTCTTGAATAATTTTTTAGTTTGGCAAGGTCTTCCACACCCTTATCAACCTTCTGCTACCTTGTTCTACCATTTGGACACATTTAACTCCTTCAAAATGCATTTAGATGAGAACTAAGACATCTTGTAGTAATTCCTGTCAAAACTATAGGAAACCATGTTAAAACTACAAGAAACCCTTTTTGAGCATAAATGATATTCTAAGCCTAGGACAGGTCCTCAACTTGACTCCCTTGCCTTTTTCCCATTTCTAGGCCTTAGACAAAAGCTAGAAAGAGATTGGAGACCTTTTGGAAAACATATTTTCATCATTGCAGTTTTGAGTTTTGTTTTGATGGTGAATGCCTCAATTCCTTTTTTTGCCTTCTTCTTCTCTCTTGTGGCATAGATTACTGCCTAATGGCATTGGATTTCTCTATTTTGATTAGGTCTCTCTTAAGCTCGGTCATAGTGTCATTTAGCATAATTTTTTCATTTCTTCCTTCTTGTAGCAACATTCTGCCTTCCTATAGTAGTCATTCCTCTTCCTTCACGGTCTTCTAACTGTATGGGAGTGATGAGAAATGATGGAGACAGATTGGATTATAATGCTAGGGCTTAGAGGGAGTAGTGAAGGTTTGTGAAAATGGAGAGGATGCTTTGTTTGTTTTTTTTTTCAAAAATGAAATGGGATGGATGAATGATGAATAGATAGTGAATATGAATTGGATGGAGGGATTAGAGTGTTGTGGTGCCTTGGCCTTTGCAAAAATTTCTTCTTTTAATTGTTGTCCTCATTCCTTGAAATCATCAACCTTCATAATTTGACATTTCAACATTGCATGAATGAAGGAGTGAGCTGCAATTAACTAGTTGAAGGCATTTGAGACTGCTGACCCATCCTTAGCTTATAAAACCCCATCTCTCATGCATTGACAACAAATTTCTAACTATAATATGCTCAATAGAAGAGGTCAAGAATATTGGATACCTATACCTACCTAATGGCCTTCCTGTAGATGTTGTTTGTTGGAGAGCAAAATCCTTGCTTGTATTTGTTGCATGTGTTTTTCTCTTTTTTTCTCTGATGTTGTTCCTTGATGTGCATGTACTGGATGGTGATGCTGATGAATCCTCACTGTGCTAATGGGTTCCCTCTTGTAAATCCCCCCTGTCATGTTTCTTTGATGTATGTGGAGGGTTGTATATGTCTCGTTATCACTGTCTGATGAAGCAAATCTCCGGTTTTTCCCTTTAAAACTACTCATTGCCAAACCTGTAGGTGTTGTTCTGTATCCTGTAGGTTCTTATGGAATCATGTAGCTTTACAGGAAAACCTTTTGTAGCCGACCTATTTTGTACCATATTTCCCAAACGATGGAATGGATTGACCTGAAACTTTCTGAGCATGTCTCCATCATCATTATGTACCTCCCTATAAAAAACATTTGGTCAATGAATGCACGAATCCAAAGAAAAACTAAAAATGGTTGAAGGCGATAGAGGCCGATTTCTTAAAACCATGCACTGGAATTTTCTGGAATTTTTGGGCATGTTACCATCATCCATATGCATCTCCCCATGAAACAACTTTTTAAATGGATTCATGGACATCGAGAAAATGAACAAATAGTTGTAGGTGATGGAAGCTAATTTCTCAAAAATTGTGTATTGGAATTTATTGAAATTGCTTGAGCATGTTACCATCATCCTTATGCATCTCCCCCTGAAACAACTTGGAAATTATACACTTGGTTTTCAAGTTATGGCAAAAACAAAATTTTTCTTTATGTCTTTTTGTACCCTGTAGTAAAACAGAGCATCCTGTAGTTTTTTAGGACAACAAACAAACTAAATGGTAGAAGCTTGATAATAATGGGTGGATGGTGAAAATAGATGAGGGTGATGGATTGACATGGCCTTGGCCTTGTTGGAGCATTTGAGCAAAGGAGTAGAAAGTCAAAATTTGACTTCTTTTGACTAGGCTTGACCAATTTTCCTTTTGGTACCAACTTGTTCTTGTTGCTTGCAGATGTTGGAGAGTACATGCATTCATCAGAGAGATACATGAAGCAAAGATTTTTTTATTTTTTCCTTTTTTTCTTCTTCTAGGCCTACTAGCGGCCTCAAGGAGGTTTCAAATAGTAGGTCTGCCTAGGCGCCTCAAAAGAGGATTCCACCTAGGATCTTTTCTTTTTTTCCTCTTCTTTTCTTTTTTTTCCCAACCCATTGACCACCTCATGGAGGTTTTCAATCAATGAGCGAATCTGAGGCACCTCAAAAGAAGGTTTTCACCTGATTTTTTTTACTTTTTTATTTTACCCTACTCTACTTGAAAAACAAAATCACTTTAAAGTATAAGAATACTTCCAATGGAGCCATGTGCACATCAAGATGACAGACAAAATGATGTGCAGGCTTGAAATGTATGCTTTGACATGTACTTGGATTTGAGAGATAAAATTATTTGAATTTGATGATATCAAGCACATTTGAAGAAGAGGGTATTTCTGCAGCTTAATGACTGTCTAGAACCATATTTCAATATAGTTGTGATGCCCCTGGTCCACTTGCTGATTTGGATCATCTTGGATGTATTCTTCTTCCATGACCTTCAAATCTTCCTCTTTTTGTTGATTGTTCTCTTGAACACATGGAGGACTTGATGATAACCATGAGGGAGCTTTTTTAATCTCTGATTTTATTGTCAGCTCTTCATCAAATGCAACCCATGATTCTTTGATTTTGTCTTTCAAATCTTCTTTGTCTACATGTTGTCCCTCAATGGCATCAAGAGAATCATTTTTTTTTAATAATATTCCTGAGGTATGGTGAATACCATTGAGCTCAAGAGAAGATGTTTGGAAGTGTTGTACCTCAGCATTGTAATTGGGTTGAGCTACTTCTATGTGTGGGTTTGGAAATGGTGGTACAGGTAGTTGCGTGGGAGTAAATATTTGAGATGGATGTGGTTGGAATTGGGGTGGTGGTGGAGGTGAATGGTTAGGATAACATGGAGTTCGGTATGGAGGATATTGAGGAAAATATTGAGGATATTGTGGATGGCTCCCATAAGTTCCTTGCCAACCTTGTTGCCAAGATTGGTTTTGGGGTTGAGATGGCCAATGTTGCCAAGGAAATGGTGTGTTCCAATTACTTGGAAATGGTTGTGCATGAGCTTGAAATTTTGAATTAAGTTCTTGCATCATACTAGGTTGAATAGGCTGCCATGGTCCTCTTAGAGTTACATAACATAGCTGCATTGGAAATTGACTTGCTCCATTGTCCTCTTGGTGAACTTCCTTCAACCTTGGTAATGAGGAGAAAAATTTAACATCTTGTGATTATGCATGGACAACACAAACAACTTCTTTTTGATCATTTTGTATTCTTAACATTTCTACTTGTTTAGTTAGATTGCTAAGAATTTCTGTTTTAAACTCATCAAACAAATTTCCAAGTTTAGCTTGACTTACTGATCTTGATGCTGCTTGACTTACTCTTGCCTTTCCTCTTGATATGTGTTTGCATGTTTCACAAATTTCTTCAAATAATAATTGATATACATCACCTCTACTCATGAGATCAAGAATATCAATCCATTCATCTCTAATTGTTCTAAGTAAGAGGGTTTTTAATGTGTTGGATCCTAGATGATGTATTTTTCCCCTCTTAACATTATACATGAACCTCTCTATTAGATCCTCTAGACTCTCATCTTCTCTTTGATTCATTCTAAATATTTGCTCCTTATGATCATGATCTTTATATTTTTCTAAAAATATCTTTTGCATATCATTCCATGATCTTATTGAATTAGTCCCTAAACTCATGAACCATTTAAGAGCTCTATCCTTCAATGTTTCCTTAAACAATCTCATTTTTTAAGTTTTTAATAAGTAACCATAAGATCTACAAACAATTTCAAATTCAAATAGAAAGGTTTCTGGATCCTCTGACCTTAGACCATGAAATTTTGGAAGAAAACATGGAGGGATGTTCTTCATGTGCACATTACTATCAGTATCTTGAATGGGAAATGCGAGAGGATCTTCCTCATTGTCATCATCTCCATCCATTTCTTCTACATTCTTTGCCATCTTCTTCTTCTACTTGCAAAAGTGAATGGTGATGTGGCTCTTACTGCACCACGTGATCGAATGGGGGGTTGGGTTGATGTTGGAGAAATTTTGTTTTTGTTTTTATGATTGAATGAAAACTATAATGCAATGCAATTTGAAATGAAATATGCCTAATGCAATTATTTTTTTGTTTTTGAAAAAAATGAAAAGAAATGAATCAACTAGGGAAGAAAACAATGCATATTTTGACACCTCCCCAACAATGGTGCCAAAAAATGATGAGCCTCAGTATTGCAAAAAGAATGCTGCAACTCCCAAGGCTACCGACTTTAATTATCAACCCGGGGTTTGTACAAACTTAAGAGGTATTGGCACTATATGTGCAGCATACAATGTGTCCTTACTTTGTTTTCATGATGGAATGGAGTGCATGTACTGAAGTCAAACCCTAAGCTAATTGTAGAAAATGTAATGTTCAAAATGAAACCTTAACCTATTGCAAGAAAGAAAGTACAAGGAAAGAAACCTATTCTAATTGCATAAAGAACATGAACTAAATGTAAAAGAAACCTAGCTTAACCCTATTTATCACACGTGATGATTAAAACTAACTGACCATGAAATTTTGTCTAAAGAGTACTAACTGTTGTGTGCATGTGTAAATATAAAAGAACTTATTTTTTAAATCTTTTTGCTTTATAAATGCAAATGTTAATCTATCCTCGATCTTTGGTAGGGGAGACAAGTGTGGAGCAAGAGGGTTAAAATGGTTTTGATGGCATGGATGTCAAGTAGAGGCCTAATCCTAGCTTCAATGATGATTTCTCTCAATTCGGGCTCAAAGCAGGCTTTCGTACAAGGTGCTACAGTGATTTCCTACAGGATCCTCTGATTTACTACAGGATGTTACAGATTTACTATACGAAATTATAATTCATCAAATGACCAAGAAAATCAAATCCAAATTGGATGGGACAATTTTTTTTATTAACTAATATCTATTAGGTTTCCATTTCAAGTGGAATCACTCAAAAATACCTCTATTAACCCATGCTAAAAAATAGAAAAACATTATTAGTCGAAAATCTAGAAATTTGAGAACTAGTGAGCTAGTAAATCTAAAAAATTCCTAACCTATCAAGTGCAAATTCTATGGGGTAATTTTTTTATGAGCTAGAATGAACTCTATTGAAACTCGTTAGCACACTCTACAAAATAGCATAAATTTGTTGTTCTTTGCCACAAAGGAGTTCCAGAAATCTAGATTTGGGAATAAGAAGACTAATCCAAGCAGCTCAATGATTACTATGAACTTCCAAAGCTTTTCCAAGGATGAAATAATGCTTTTGATCCTGCAAAAGAACTTACATCAACCATTTAACTTAATCTTACAACAAGAAATCATTAATATTAAATGCAGAAATAGAAAGAAATAAAAACAAGAGATGCATGTGAATAAGAAGTGAAAAGAAGGAAAGAAAATGATACAAAAGGGCTTTGAGGCTCCTAGGATGGCTAAGCCCAAGGAAACTCAGAGACCTGTGGAGGAGAACAAGATTTAGAAGCTAAACATGACACCAATATTCACTATTTTCATCATTGCAATTACATCCCTCCAAGAAAATACAATGGAGATGCAGAAATACGAGTTCTCTCTACCATAACACTCATGAAAATCCCCCCTAAAGGCAAATTCGACTTGGTACTTATACAAAATGATTAGGAATCATTCTCCATGAAAGGAGGAAGCTTTCCCCATCCAAATCCCTTGATTAGTGGATCTAGTCCCCAATACTATGAATCTGCATTAAATGGCAGAGAACACATTCCTAGATTTTCTCAATCATTGGAGTTCCACAATCTGTTCCATAATTCCACAATATCTTGTTGATTTATGTTTTATTATTGATTTCCCTATAGTAGGGAACAAGTCCCTAAATTATCTCCTCCTCCAAATCTTCATAATCTGCCCAATATTCTCATAATATTCCACAAAAATAAATAATATTAGGCACAAATATGCAATTATTCATAAGCCTTCCTAATGAATATATTAAAGTTAAAAATACATTATCTAATGTATAAATAGAGGTTTAATGTGTTGAAGGATAGTCATAGGCCTTAAATTAATGTTTAATTTAGATGTATGGGCCTTAATTTATGTCTAATTTAGAGGCCTGTCATATCCCCCTGCTGAAAGTGTTGCTCATCCTCTTAGCAACTTAGTGACTTCATTGTGCCTCATTCATGGCCCTGGTGGCCTCTCTCTTGTGCATTAATAATCTTGGCTATAAGTTCTGCAAGGACAAGCTCAAAATCATATTTGTGCAAAGAAAAATCATTGTTTTTTGAGACCATTAGCTTGCATTCTTCCCCTTATTCAAGATGGATTCTTGAATAATTTTTCAATTTGGCAAGGTCTTCCACACCCTTATCAACCTTTTGCTACCTTGTTCTGCCATTTGGACACCTCTAACACCTTCAAAATGCATTTAGATGAGAACTAGGACGTCCTGTAGTAATTCCTGTCAAAACTACAGGAAACCCTATTAAAATTACAGGAAATACTTTTTGAGCATAAATGATATTCTAAGCCTAGGACATGCCCTCAACTTGACTCCCATGCCTTTTTCCCATTTTTAGGCCTTGGACAAAAGCTAGAAAGAGATTAGAGACCTCTTGGAAAACATCTTTTCATCACTACAATTTTGAGTTTTGTTTTGATGGTGAATGCCTCATTTCCTTTTGTTTCCTTCTTCTTCTCCCTTGTGACTAAGATGACTGCCTAATGGCCTTGGAGTTATCAGTTTTGATTAGGTCTCTATTAAGCTTGGCCATCTTGGGGTTAAGCATAATTTTTTCATTTCTTCCTTCTTGTAACAACATTCTACCGTCTTGTAGTAGTCATTTCTCTTATTTTATGGTCTTTTAACTATATGGGAGTGATGAGAAATGATGAAGAGGGATTGGATGATGATGCTAGGGCTTAGAGGGAGTAGTGTAGGTTTCTGAAAATGGAGAGGATGCTCTGTTTTTTTTTTCAAGAATTAAATGAGATGGATGAATGATGAATAGATAGTGAATATGAAGTGGATGGAGGGCTTGGAGTGTTGTGGTGCCTTGGAATTTGCAAAAATTTCTTCTTTTAATTGTTGTCCTCATTCCTTGAAATCATCACCCTTCATAATTTGAATTTTCAACATTGCTTGACTGAAGGAGTGAGTTGCAATTAACTAGTTGAAGACGGCTGAGACTGCTGACCCATCCTTCGCTTATAAAACCTCATCTCTCATGCATTGACAACAAATTTCTAACTATAATATGCTCAAGAGAATAGGTCAAGAGTATTGCATACCTTTACCTACTTGATGGCCTTCCTATAGATGTTGTTTGTTGGAGAGTGAAATCCTTGCTTGTATTTGTTGCATGAATTTTTCTCTTTTTTTCTCTGATGTTGTTCTTTGATGTGCAGGTATTGGATGGTGATGCTGATGAATCCTCAATATGCTAGTGAGTTCCCTCTTGTTAAATCCCCCCTGGCATGTTTCTCTGATGGATGTAGAGGGTTGTATATGTCTCATTATCATTGTCTCATGAAGTAAATCTCTAGTTTTTCCCTTTAAAACAGCTCACTGCCAATCCTGTAGGTGTTGTTTTGTATCCTGTAGGATCCTAGAGGTTTTCAGGGAATCTTGTAGGTTTATAGGACAACCTTTTGTAGCTGACTTATTTTATCCATATCTCCCAAACGGTAGAATGGATTGACTTGAAACTTTCTGAGCATGTTTCCATCATCATTATGCACCTCCCCATAAAAACATGTTGTAGCTCTGGTACCACTTGTTGTAGATCTAACCCAAAGATATTATGATAATAGAAATAACCCAAGAATAACAAGATAGAAATAGATAGAAATGCTTCTTTATTGATATCAAAACCCTTAAGGTAGGGCAACACCATACATTCACTCCTTAAGGAAGGAGAACACTCCACAAGCCATATGCCTATTCATACAATATTCCTCCACTTTTGCCCAAGAAATTGCTCCGATACCACTTGTTATAGCTCTGATACCACTTGTTATAGATCTGATATGAAAATATAAGGTAATGCAAATAAACGCAGAAAGTATATGAAATGATTCTTTATTGATCAAACCCTTAAGGTAGGGCAACACCATACATTCACTCCTTAAGGAAGGAGAACACTCCACAAGCCATATGCCTATTCATATAATAATCCTTGACTCTCTTCCTTGACTTGGAGTCTCTAGCCTCTATATAGGCCTCATACATACAATACCATGGGTCATTACCATGGTTCCCTCATACCATCAACTAATACCATGGGCCCATTACATTATTACTAACTACTTGTGGTCCCTTACATGATATGGGTTAACCACCTTATTTATTACTATGGCCCATCCCATTATTACATTATTACCTTGGGTACCTCCCTTGGTACCCCATATTATCCCCCCTAGGTATATAACAAAACATTTGGTCAATGGATACACAGATCCCGAAAAAAACTAAAAATGGTTGAAGGTGATGGAGGCCGATTTCTTGGAAACCGTGCACTGGAATTTTTTGAAATTTATTGGACATGTTACCATCATACATATGCATCTCCCCATGAAACAACTTTTTACATGGATGCATGGATATTGAGAAAATGCAAAAATGTCTGTAGGTGATGGAGGTTGATTTCTCGAAAACTGTGCAATGGAATTTGCTGAAATTGCTTGAGAATGTTACCATCATCCATATGCATCTCCTTGTGAAATAACTTGGAAAATGGATGCATGATTTTTAAGTTATGGTAAAAACAAATTTCTGCTCTATGTATTTTTGTACCCTGCAGTAAAACATAACATCCTATATTTTTTTAGGAAAATAAGCAAATGGAATGGTAGAAGCTTGAGAATGATGGGTGGATGGTGAAAATAGATGAGGGTGATGGATTGGCATGGACTTGGCCTTATTGGAGCATTTGAGCAAAGGAGGAGAAAGTCAAAATTTGACTTTTTTTTATTAGGCTTGACCAATTTTCCTTTTGGTACCAACTTGTTCTTTTTGCTTGCAGATGTTGGAGAGTACATGCATTCATCAAAGAGATACATGAAGCAAAGATTTTTATTTTCTTTTTATTTTTTTAGGCCTACTAGCCACCGCAAGGAGATTTTCAACTAGTAGGTCTGCATAGCCGCCTCAAAGGCGGTTTTCACCTAGGATCTTTTCTTTTTTTCCTCTTGTTTCTTTTTTCCCAACCCATTAACCACCACATGGAGGTTTTCAATCAATGAGCCAATCTGAGGTGCCTCAAAAGAGGGTTTTACCTAATTTTATTTTTATTTTTTATTTTACCCTACTCTTCTTGAAAAACAAAATCACTTTCAAGTATAAGAATACTTCCAATGGAGCCATGTGCACATCAAGATGACAGAAAAAATGATGTGGAGGCTTGAAATGTGCTTTGACATGTACTTAATTTGAGAGATCAAAGGATTTGACTTTGATGATATCAAGCACATTTGAAGAAGAGGGTATTGTTGTAACTTAATGACTATCTAGAACCATATTTCAATATAGTTGTGATGCCCCTAGCCCACTTGCTTATTTGGATAATTTTTTATGTCTTCTTCTTCCATGACCTCCAAATATTCCTCTTTTTGCTGATTGTTCTCTTGAACACATGGAGGACTTGATGATAACCATGAGGGAGCTTTCTCAATTTCCTATTTTAATGTCTGTTCTTCATCGTGCAACCCATGATTCTTTGATATTCTCTTTCAAATATTCTTTCTCTGCATGTTGTCCCTCAATGGCATCAAGAGAATCACTTTTTTGTAATAATCTTCATGAGCTATGGTGAATACCATTGAGCTCAAGAGGAGATGTTTAGAAGTGTTGTACCTCAGCATTGTAAGTAGGCTAAGCTACTTTTATGTGTGGATTTGGAAATGGTGGTACAAGTAGTTTAGTGGGAGTGTATATTTGAGATGGATGTGGTTGGAATTGGGGTGGTGGTGAAGGTGAATGGTAAGGATAACATGGAGTTGGGAATGAAGGATATTGAGGAAAATACTGAGGATATTGTGGATGGTTCCCATAAGTTCCTTGCCAAGATTGGTTTTGGGTTGAGATGGCCAATGTTGCCAAGGAAAGGGTGTGTTCCAATTACTTTGATATGGATGTGCATAAGCTTGAAATTATGAAATAGGTTCTTTCATCATACTAGGTTGAATAGACTGCCATGGTCCTCTTGGAGTTACATAACATAGCTGCATTGGCAATTGACTTGCTCCATTGTCCTCTTGGTGAACTTCTTTCAACCTTGGTAATGAGGAGCAACATTTAACATCATGTGATTCTGCATGGACAACACAAACAACTTCTTTTTTCTCATTTTGTATTCTTAACATTTCTACTTGTTCGGTTAGACTACTAAGAATTTATGTTTTAAATTCATCAAACAAATTTCCAAGTTTAGCTTGACTTACCGATCTTGATGTTGATTGACTTACTCTTGCCTTTCCTCTTAATATGTGTTTGGATGTTTCACAAATTTCGTCAAATGATAATTGATATACATCACCTCTACTCGTGAGATCAAGAATATCAATCCACTCATCTCTAATTATTCTAAGAGGGTTTTTAGTGTCGGATCCTAAATGATGTAGTTTTCCCCTCTTAACATTATACATGAACCTCTCTATTAGATCTTCTAGACTCTCATCTTCTCTTTGATTCATTCTAAATATTTCTTCTTTAAGATCATGATCTTTATATTTTTCTAAAAATATTCTTTTCATATCATTCCATGATCTTATTGAATTATTCCCTATGGTAGGGAACAAGTCCCTAAATTATCTCCTCCTCCAAATCTTCATAATTTGCCCAATATTCTCATAATAGTCCACAAAAATAAATAATATTATGCACAAATGTGCAATTATTCATATTCCTAATGAGTATATTAAATTTAAAAATACATTATCTAATACAGAAAGAGAGGTTTAATGTGCTGAAGGATGGTCATAGGCCTTAAATTAATGTTCAATTTAGAGGTATGGGCCTTAATTTATGTCTAATTTAGAGGCTCATCACCAGTCTACATCAAAAAAGCCACATATGACTGACAATTTGTCCAATCCTAGTCTTCCTTGGTAGCACAAACCATAATCACTAGTTCCATATAGATACTTGAAACTCCCGTTTACTATTGGTTTTGACATAAACATGCTTAATACTCCCACTGCATGTGCAATGTCTGGTCTGGTATATACCATTACATACATCAAACTTCTAACTAAACTTGCATATGGAACACATGACATGTCCTCTTCCTCTTCCCATGTCTCATGACACTATTCTGCAAATAACTTTACACTTACATGAATAAGAACCTTCATTGGCTTACTTTCCTACATGTTAAACCTCTGCAATATTGTCTCAAAATACTTCCTCTAATTTAACCAGAGTTTCATCTTATCCCAATCTCTTTTAATTTCCACACCCAAAATAAAATTTTTAACACCAAGATTTTTCATGTAAAATTTAGAGGACAATTGGTTCTTCGTGTCCTAGATAATTTCTTTGTCATTTCCAATAAACAACATATCATCCACATACAAGACCAAATAAATAACACAATAACCAAATAATTTAAAGTACACATAGTGATCTACTTTGCTCCTTGTGAAGCCAAGTCCCTATATATATGTATCAAATTTTTGATACCACATCCTTGGTGATTGCTTTAACCCATATAGAGACTTTTAGCCTGCATACCAATTCTTGTTTACCCTTCACTCCAAATCATTTTTGCTTCTTCATGTATATATCTTCTTCCAAATCCCCATGTAGGAATGATGTCTTCACATCCATCTGTTCTACCTCAAAATCAAATTCAACAACAACAAATAAAAGTAATCTAATAGAAGTTAACTTGGATACATGAGAAAACATATCACCAAAATTAATTCCCTACACATGGGAATAATATTTTTCTACTAACCAAGATTTGTATTTATCCGCTTACCTTTTGCTTTCAACTTCTTCTTAAACACCCATGTGTTTCCAATGGGCTTTCTTCCAACTGATAACTCCACCAGATCCCAAGCCTCATTCTTGTCCAAGGTTGTCATTCATTCAACCATGGCCTTTTCCGAGAGTTTCCCATCCTCTAAAACTGCCTCCCTTATAGTTCTAGGATCATTATCAATAATAGATAAAGAAAATTTTGAAATAAAATTAGATGGATTATGCCTCTTTGGTAGACTTCTTCCTTGAACTATTCTCCTCAAAACCAGTGTATATGGTTCTTCTTCTTCTCCTTCTAATTCCTATACTTTTATGGGGTATGATTCTTCATCATTTAGTTCAAACTCCATATTCTCTAGTTCCTTTCCCCCTAGTAGGACTTATTGTTTCATCATCCTTCACTTCTCTAAATACCACATCTCAACTATACACAACCTTCTTTGTTTATGGGTTCTAAAGTTTGTAACCTTTTAAACCATCTTTATACCTAATAAATATGCACATTTCATATTGACTATCCAACTTGTTTCTTTTATCCTTTGTAAAACTTACACACGCATCGCAACCAAATACCCTGAGATGTGACAGAGATGGTTTCTTACCAGTGCACAACTCATGTGATGAGCTAGTGGATCAAAAAAGTGCTCAAAAATCAAAGTTCTCAGATTGACTTGAAACTAGAACCAAAGCATAGATCTTGTTTCCCTGAATCCAACGCAACTTGTTTCACTCAAATCCGATATCGGATGCTCCCATTATCGCATTTTTTCCATTTTGGGAAACAACTAAAAAAAAATAGATTTGGGTTGTAGGGATGCCCAATTAGCATTTTGTACTGCTAACTGTACCATGACATGGCAAGGTGACTAGACCATCGTCGACCACTCGCTGGTTGATAGTGGCATAATCTTAGTGGTTCGAATTTGGTTGAATTTCATTGCTTTAAGAATTGATGTGGTGGCCCAATGAGGGAGTGCCACGTGGGCTAACCAGTTGCTGCCACATGCCTTCTTCATGGCCAACCAATTTTTTTTATAGGCCAGAGCGGGCCTCCACAGGTTTTGAGCATGATACCTCTCACTTACCAACAAAGACCTCTGTCAACTCTGTTGTAATGTTTCTTAACCCTTATCGGTGTCAGGTGCTATTTAAAGTTTATGTGTTGTGCATTTGGGGGCAAGGAACGGGGTTAACAGCCGTCCCTGGTCCACCAACCAGGGTCAATGGCTAACCCCGACCCAAGACCATAGATTAAAACCCATACACCAAAGTTTTTATGGAACCATATCTTTCGGCAAAGAAAATCATTCATACACTGCCGCAAACCTTAATGTATAACCCTAACACCAACCAAACCACCAATTCAAACCGGAATTAGGTCAACAACCCTAACGGAAAATTATACAACTAATTCTGAAATAAATGGCGGGCAAGAGGCCACTTGGAGAGAAATTAGCGAGATAATGGGTCAGCCGTTGCAATTAAGGAGGCGACAATTTGCACCCAAGGCAGCGAGAATCACACCGACACGGGGCAAAATTGTCATTCCACGTGGCCGTGAAAAGCGGAATTTGTAGAAGAGATTGTAGGGAAGTGCGAATTGTAGGAAAATTACTAGAAAACTTCATTGGAGCATAACTCATTCATCTTTTGACCTTTTTTGGAGTAGAAAGATCCCAGTTACGGGTTTTTGACTACTTTAGAGTCATTAGAGACATTGTTGAATCATTCTGAGCACTATAACTTGATGTAAACACATTTTTTTAGCATAATGAAACATGCCCAACAATTGGAAGTTGGACCAGGAGATGTAGCCCAGGAGGGGTGAAGTCCTTCATCATTTGTTGTTTTGTGTATACTATTATGGTACTAATGTCTTCTTTGTTTTCTGCAAACTACATTTTTAAAGCATGTTAATGTGTTAATGAAATTGACATAAGTGTTTAAAAACCCTAATATTTTCACTTGTAAAATTTGACACAAATCTTCAAACTTCCAAATACAGATCAGTTTGGTATTAGAGCCTTGGTTCTTTGTTGCTTTGAGGGTTTAATTTGTTTGCAAGTGTTTCTGATGTTTACAAGGTTGAAGCTCAGGAGAGGAGAAGGAAAGCTTGTGGTTATATGTCCTCAAGTCAGGTCAAGGACAAGGATAACACAATTGCCACAATCTCCACCAAAAATTTCACCTCAAGTTTCACCTGAAGCTTCAGTAGTCATGCATATGAAGGAGAGCCTGAAAATATTCCAGAGGATGAGAAGGATTTCAGAAAATCATTCTTTGACATGACCCAAATGGTGAAAGTTCTCTATGAAGAGAGAAACACAATATTACAAGGTGAGAGTTCCAATCTTCCAAAGGGAGATAAGCCTCCAAGAGGAGATGGACGAGATGGGGACAAGCCTCCAAAAGGGAATGGTGACAAACCACCTTTGACACCACCATTCTTTTCACCTCCATCCTCATCACAATCTTCACCATCATAATCTTCCACAACAACCCCTTCACAAATACCTCCACATTCTCCAAAGGGACATGGTAAAACTCCACTATTGAAACTTGACATAAAATTTGAATTGCCTATGTATAATGGAGAGGTAAATGCTGAAATATTAGATAATTGGGTTTGTTAACTTGAAGTGTATTGCGGGATACAAAGGATCAAGGATGATGGGACCAAAATTCAGCTTGCTTCATTAATATTGGAGAGTGCATCACTTATTTGGTGGGAAGCCAAAACTCAAGAGGACATGAAGAAACATGGTAAGGTCTTAACCTCTTGGAATGATTTTGTTGTTGCATTGAGGAGACAAATTTATCCATTAGCATACATGCAAAAATCTATCATGGATTGGAAAAACTTTAGGCAATTAAAGGGTCAAAGTATGAAAAGTTATAGCCAAGAGTTTAGAAGAAGAGCATTGATATTGGGTGTAGATTTTCCATCTCAAGATACTTTGTTGAAATACATTGGAGGTTTTCATAGCTAATTGAGACATACCATTCTCATGTTTAGCCCTACAAGTTTAGATGAGGTTTGTGTATAGGAAACACATCTAGAAGCAAGAGGTAAAAATGTTCCACAAGAGGGCAACAATACATTATTTAAATGTGGAGACAAAGGAAAGGGTAAGTTCAAAGGAAAAGGGAAGAAAAATTATTCCATCAAGAAAGAGGGAGAAAAATTAACATGCAAGAATTGTTCAAAGGATAGTTACGATTAAGATCATTGTTGGAAAATTCATTCTCAAATGAGAGCCAAAAATTTTAACAACAAAGTAAAGAAAAAAGACAGTTTCAACTACACAACATGATTCAGGATCTGATTCGGGAGATGAAACGAAGGTCAAAACTATGGGATTGAAAGGTAAGAAATCCATTGCTAGCACTAGTTCTTCAAATAGTCACAATGAAACTCAAAGTGAAAAAGAAAGGATAGAACTTTTACATAGTAGAGTCATCTCAAAAAAGAACAAGATTGATACTTCATTTGACAGTGGCTCACAAGAAAATATCATTTCTGAAAACATTGTCAAAAAGTTGAATTTGGAAACCATTCCACATCATATACCTTATCCTTTAGATTGGGTGTGTGACAATTCAAAGTTGCAAGTAACTAGGAAATGAAAATTGAAATTCGCCATTACTAAAAACTTCGTTGATGAGGTAGACCCCTATCTAGTGCCATTAGCCAAATAAATGGATTTTTCAAAGGTATATCTTCATTTGTTGTTCTTGAAATGATATCATTTTGATTATTGAAAAAAGACTCCCACCAAATGAAATCAGCAATATCAAAGTACTCATATGTATATCTAATACATTTTTTAATTTCTTCTAAGCAATCAGAATAATTTATATCTCTATTCTGTCTGTGTGCATTATGAACTTCAGCACCTGATTGTAATAACAATATATTTGATGCAAATATTAGATGATCTGGAATGAACTTCAAAATTCCAAACTTGATGACTGTACCCATTCTGTAGTAGTTGAATACTTCTTGCCCCATATTAGTGTTTTCCCATCTATTTTTTTGATACGAAATTGATGTTGGAAGCTAATGTCATTAAGTTGTTCAATGTGTTTCTCCTCACCATGTGATCCCAGAATAAACCTTCGCATGTCAATATTTTCTTCCAACACATCAAAAGTAGGCTCTAGCATGTATGATTTCTTAATACATTCAATTAATGATGTCAAGCTCTCAACTTCCTTCCTCCTCAATGTGACTGAAAAACGACTGAACATCTGATCAATATGGTCATGAGTGTGCCCAACAAGAAGGAAACCAACCCTTACCTTCTGAAAAATTCTCAATTCAACAAGCATGTTTAGATATCCAAAAACAATCTAATTTTGTTTTCATGGCAAGTGTTGTCCAATTGTAGATACAAAACTTCAGGAAGATTACTAGACAAATGAGAAAGCACATCATGAATTATGGTTATTGTCAGATTTGCATCATTATGAATATTTAGAGCTGTGAAGTACACCCTTTGAAACATTTTCCCATTGAAGACCATACAACCGACCAAGTGATACTGAATAAAATTTTCCTCTTGTAAAATTTTGGGTGTGCGAACAAAATGTGGTAAAAGTGTTTTCTGTTGGTCCATACCATCAATTATCAAACCCAAATATTTATTCAGATTATCATAACACTTCTTTCAATGCGCGTACTAATTTTTCATTTCACTTGTTTGTTGTTCGTGATGCTCCTAAAGTTCTTTGAAATTGGAATTTACACAACATAAAAGAAAGTCATTAAGAAATACGTTCTCATAGTTGATGACTATACAATTTTAAAAGTTAAAGTTATGAATACTTACCTCTTTCTGACCCTTCACATTTATCCCTTTTTGCTTTAAGAGAATCACATGTACTGCAAATCCCCATCCTTGTCTTCTTAGGAATACAGACATTGTTGAATTCTTTCTTCCATACCTTCACAAAATATTGATATGTAATAAATCGACGATGTCCCTCAACATCTTTTGCATATTCTTTGTATGAGTTATATATTTCTTGTCTTGAGAAATTATCTGGAATATGTATTGTCTCTCTATTTGGCATAAACTCTCCATGCTTTGAAAAGAAATCTTTCATCCATGATATCCAGTATTTGTTAATGGCCCAAACTTTTGTTTATGACATAATTCTGAATAAAATGTGGCATCCTTTTCCAAATTTTCTTGGATTCTTGATAAATGAAAATTAGCCATTGAATGAAACATTTTGAAAACCTTTCTACAGATAAATAAAGACCCAATATGATAATCATAACTTGACAATGTAGATTGCATGCACCCCACTAAATATGAATTTTGCATACTTTTATTCATTGACAAATATCTCTTCCTTTTCTTTAATGCAAACTTGAAATCCATATGTTTCAAGCAATCATTTTTACAACATTCACTTGAAATGAGAGCGTTGATAGAACTTATTCTCGTCAGATATTCTGCTCTACCCCTTGTATAACTAGAACATCTTGGATTGATACGAAAAGGTCTGCTCCTACTCCTCAATACAATATTTCCTGGCAACATCTCCATCATTGGATCATCATTTGTATAAGCATTTTCATCATCATTCTGAGGAATGTTATCCTCACTATGATCATCTGTGCTTTTGAAATACTGACTTGGAGGATATTCTTCATCTTTCCCTTCTTTAGTGCTACTCTCATAGTCCTTAGAATTAGGACTAAATGGAAAATTTGACTCAATGTTTATTGGATATTATTCATCATGTGCATTGTCAGTGTTGCTCTCATAGTCCATAGGATTAGGACTACGTCAAAAATGTGACTCTTCACTTACTAAAAATTATTCATCCTACCCTTCGTCACTGCTGCTCTCATAGTCCTTAGGATTAGGACTAAGTGCTTCATCCTGTCCTTCGTCACTATTGCTCTCATAGTCCTTAGGATTAGGACTAAGTGGAAACCACGACTCTTTATTTATTTGAAAATCTTCACCACTGCTGCTCTCATAGTCCATAGGATTAGGACTAAGTGGACACTGTGACACTCCATTCTTTTGAAATTCTTCATCACTTATGTTCTCATAGTCCATAGGATTAGGACTAAGTGGACACCGCAACACTCCATTCTTTTGAAATTATTCATCATGCTCTTCATCACTGCTACTCTCATAGTCCATAGGATTAGGACTAAGTGGACACTGTGACACTCCATTCTTTTGAAATCTTCATCATGCTCTTCATCATTGTTGTTCTCATAGTCCATAGGATTAGGGCTAAGTGGACACCGTAACACTCTATTCATTTGAAATTCTTCATCATTCTCTTCATCACTGCTTCTCTCATAGTCCATAGGATTAGGACTAAGTGGACACTGTAACACTCCATTCTTTTGAAATTCTTCATCATGCTCTTCATCATTGCTACTCTCATAGTCCATAGGATTAGGACTAAGTGGACACCATGGCACTCCATTATTTTGAAATTCTTCATCATGCTCTTCCTCATTGCTTCTCTCATAGTCCATAGGATTAGGACTAAGTGGACATTGTGACACTTTATTCATTTGAAATTCTTCATCATGCTCTTCTTCATTGCTGCTCTCATAGTCCATAGGATTAGGACTAAGTGGACACTATGACACTCCATTCTTTTGAAATTCTCCATCATGATCTTCATTACTGCTACTCTCATAGTCCTGAAGATTAGGACTAAGTGGAAGATTTGACTCTCTATTCATAGTGGAGTAATTTTCATTATATTCATCAATATGAATAGAGTTGTTACGCGACAAAGATGTTGATGTTTCACAAAGAGAAACTTCACTATCAGAAGAATCCATACCTTTCAAATAGAAGAGGTCGAATGATACAAATGCACTCTCTCCTAATGATAATATATAGCTTAAAGAATGAAAATTTCCCTCCAAAAATTGTGTTTCATATATTTCCCTCCATAATGTTTTTTTACAATTTATTAAAAAAATTTAACTAAAATTTTCTTTTGAAATAAATCTTTTAAATTAAATATTAAAATTAAAATTGTAAACTAAATATTTTACTTAAATTTATTTTTTTTACTTAAACTATATAATATTTACTAGACAATTGAATGTTTTTTTTAATTTTTATTATATCTTCTAAAACAAATTAATCCCACATTCACCGTGTTGTAAAATAATTCTGCAATGTTCGCTATATCATAGTTTACTATATCGCCATAACAAGAATTATATGTTAAAGTTTTCTGTAATGTTCATTTTATCATAGTTCCTATATCGTCGTAACAAATTTACATGTTAAAGTTTTTATAAAAACAAATTAGTCCCACATTAACCGTGCAGTAAAACAATTTCGTAATTTCTGCTATAACATAAATCAATTATCACTATTCCTCACATCACATCAAGGTTTTTGAGATTCGTTAAAAGACTTGGAGCGAATTTGTGGAGCAGCTACATTGCTATCAATGGAATATTATCGCATTTGAAAGGTTAGTTTTTCTTTTGTCGTGTGCAAATTTTAAAATTCAATACATTTAATGAATTTTTTTTATTGTTTTTAGAAATTAAAAATTTAAATAATTCAAATTTACCCACTACATCCGCACTCAGAGTGGTGGTCCCGATCATGCTCCTCGGCGGCCCAAGGGGCCAGCAGGGTAGGGCGGGGCGCTGGGCGCCAGCCCCCCTGCCCCACCCTGACGGCCCAAAGGCCAGCGCGGGTGGTGGGTTGTTGTGCTGCCGGGGTGGGGGGGGGCTGGCGCCCGGCCCCCTGCTCCACCTCGGCGGCCCAACGACCCGCCACCCGGGCTGACCATTGGGTCGCTGGGGTGGGACGGGAGGCTGGGAGCCATCCCGGGTGGCGGGCTGATTTTCTAGGGTGGGGCGGTAGGGGGCTATATTTTTTTAATTTCTTATTTATTTTTTATTTTTTTTAAATTGTTATGTTTTACAAAATTAATTATTATTTATCGTTTTTTTTGTTAATTTAAGCTATTATTTTTTTGTAATTTACTGATTTATATATGTGTATTTTTTTTTGCAGGAAAATGGCATCAAAGAAGATTTATGTGAATCTTTCTAGACCAATGACTGCTAAAATTAAAGGTGGATCTTCAAAAAGCACTGTTGAACAAACCAAACTTGAGCTGATAGCTACAAATCTTTCAAGTGCCTCAAATGATAAGAAGACGATTTCATACTGGAAGAAATCAAAAGAAGTGAGACTTCCAGAAAATATATGGTATGTGAAAGAAAGAGAAGGCAAAGATGTGTAGATATATCTATATGTTGATATCCCTAATGATAGTGGAATTTATGAGGTGCTGGGAAAGGTCATAGACGTGTGTTTGGTACCAGACACTGAAGTTGTTTATATACTTACAAAACCGCCCAAGTCACATGATAGGATTAAATATCAGTTATTATATTCATTGTATGACACAAGAGAGGTATCTACAAAGTTGTGTAAACAAATCGTAAATGAGATTACACAAGATATCGTAAGTATTGTTATTTATTTTTGTGTTTTGTATTATTGTAACTGTCTCATTATATTTTTATAACTTAGTTTTTATTGACATATGATATTTTGTTTGATAGAATTTTTTTGAAAGTATTTCAATTATGTTGGGAGGCATTCATTTCATAGAGCAAGATGTTATAAATGTTGTTTGCAGTTTCTACCCAGGGTAAGAAGAAGATATTCATGATGCTACAAAACTACTTCCAAAGGATCAAAAAAAAAAAAAAAAAACCTCTGGTGGATAAATCTAGCAAAGGTAGACATTTTGTTTTTGAAGATGAGGAAGTTGAAACTGACACTGAAGAATATGTTGCCGTTACTGAGGATGACATTGGAACTAATGTTAGAAAGCAGAAGAGCCATAAAAGAGCAAAGGTAACAATGCCCAGGAATGTCTCTGTTCTAGTTAATGATGAGAATGTTAGGAGGAAGAAAAGTAAAGTTGAACATTCTCAAGTAGTCATTACCAACAGTGAAGATCATAGTGAAACTTCAAAAGAAAGCAGGGAAATCATTACACTAGGAGCTGATTTAGAGGATGACATTATTAAAACAAAACAAAATGCCATTCGACAGAACTTGAAAAAGAGAAACTTAATTGAGGGTGGTCGTACATTTCAGCTTAATGTGAGACAAATCTATAAGGCAAGTGAAGGACAATGTAAATATCAAATGATAATTTCGCACCTCCTGCATGTTCACAACTTGAAGACATTGATGAGGTACAATCCATATGCTCATGTGGTTAA
The DNA here is from genome assembly GCA_031772625.1 of Pinus tabuliformis. Classification (NCBI taxonomy): domain Eukaryota; kingdom Viridiplantae; phylum Streptophyta; class Pinopsida; order Pinales; family Pinaceae; genus Pinus; species Pinus tabuliformis. Next base: position 374,054,039 of record CM062815.1, on the reverse strand, counting down.
TTATGTGCTTCTTGTTGATCCAGTTCAAGTTCCCAACAAAGAAGCATTTGATAAGTCAAAATGTTTTGAATACAATTATTATGTGCTTGGGGGGAACCATTATGTAGAAGCGAAAAGAAACTTGATGGAGGAATATCCCAATAACACACATTTTGAAACAATGAAATGTATCATTTATGCTGGTTTATCAGATACAGAATCAAAGTTAGTGGCATGGGATCATAACTCAAATAACGAGTATAGGATGTCTATGATTTTCATCCAAAGAGTTAGATTTATTCATAGTGAATTTGAAGAAAATGTGGTGGGGATAAAATAAATGTTACTATAGATTTCCAAAAGGAATGTTGTATGGAAATAGGCTATCAAATTGAGAAGAAAATCAATTCAAAAGGTGGCAGAGTAAATATTGATATGTTCAGAGGTATTGATAACATTTTCCAGTTTGCATTTAGAACTAGAGAGATATGGGAATTAATTAATGAGATTTTTAGAATGTGGGAGAACATTGGCATTAAAAACCAGAAGGCCAAAAGGTCTAAACCATTGATATGTAGCAACAGTAAATCAGGTCCTGAAATGAAGCAGCTTCCAGAAGATATGACTATCACACCTTGGAGAGCATTGCAAGGAGTGAAGGATGAAAAACTTGTCAAAGCAATATTATCTCGTGTGAGGTCAGGGGAATTATCATTGGAGAAATGTCTGAGGGATTTCAAAAGTAAGTTTGTTGAATTATTTTTACTTATTTCTAGATTATAATTTTTTGTTAAAATATAACATATTGTTCTTGGTAGTATTTTTTATGCATATCATTATATTAACTTTTTTTACTTTATCTATTCAGTCACAAAGTTTTCTTGAAAATACAAGAAAAAATGATCAAATTTTTGAATGAAGATAGTTGGGATGATGTTGTACGCAACTATCCAGATTCAAGTTCTACATCAACACTAATTGTTGTTGTTGTTGTTGTTTTTTTAACTTGTATTTAAAAAGGTATGTTGATTTATACATTCATTTTTATTCAATACTATTTTTATTTTATAACTTATACATATATTTGTTTATTTTATTAAATATGAGGAAGGATGCAAATGGAGCACCAGATAGTTTCAGAACCTTTATTGAAAAAATTAAGATTGAAAGACTGAAGAAGCAACGTCTTAAGAATGTTGAACTTGATCCAACTCTTACTCATTTAATTTAGAATGAGCTTCACACTATTCATTATCAATTAATACAAGGCGACTGTGAAGACATTTCTAAACTCATACCTAAAAGGGATTATGCCCTAGTTATTGCAGATATTCCCCATGGTTTCAATATCCCAAACATTGACTATGATAGTGACCCTTATACTTATCAAGCTTTTAGTAAAGTGGTTACGGGATTTGTAGAAGTCGCATCATCACCATTATGGAGATTTGTGACATTTCATTCATACACACAATTAGCAATGTTATTGTCAAGCTTCAAGGGGAAAACAAACTCAAGGATGTAGCTTACATGGTAAGACGTTGAAAATGTATGTTTGATTAATGTTAAAAAAATTCATTTATGTACAAGTTAATTGAACTTTTACTATTTCATGTTACAGGAAAAAGACAAATCTTCTTAATTGTGAAGATCAACCATTTATAAATGATTGTGAGTTCATCCATATTGATAGTTGGGAAAAAGATGATAGCTATATGTCTATGCTTTTTAATCGGGTAGATGGAAAAAGTCATAGCCAAGTACTGGATTATGATGTTGTTGTGAGAAAACTAACATATGAAGACAAAGAAGAAAAATGAGAGATAGTTAACATATATCAAAAACCACAGTTATTGATTAACTATCTTATAGACATATGTTCAAATGAAGGAGATTGGATTCTGGATTTATTTTCTGACTCAGGTAAGTTTTATTATATGGAATTGAATTTCACTATCTTCTTTCTTAATTTATATGTCATTATACTAATTTACTTTATTATTTCTTTTGTGCTTGATAATTAGGTACAACAGTAGCATGTTGCCTACAAAAAGGAAGAAATTGCATTGCCATTGAAAAAGATCTAGTACAGTGCAATTTTATTCAATGAAGAATTAATACTCTTCAATTTCTTTCAGATGCAATGCAAGAAATGGGGTTGAAGAAACGAGATTTTAGTTAATCACGTGTGGTAAAAAACGGAAGGGAACCTCAACCACCATTACATGGAATGATTAGAAAGGCATACATTGGGAGATTCGCAAACATCAAAGATCCATTAGAAGAGGAAAATGAGCGGAAGATATTGTGGAAGAAGACAATGATGAAACTTTAGAGGATGAAGAGTTTGGATTACGTGATATTGTTGATTAAATTTAAGTTATGCTTGGAAATCAAACTCATTTTTGTAACTGTTAATTAGTTATACTTGTAATGTTTTGACTTTGACATTTTATGAGAAGAATAAGAATTCAATTAATGTTGTTTTGTGTTCAATATTTGTATCATGTGATTTTCGCATTAATTTTTATGTTAATCATTATTTAAAAAAAAAATGTGATTATTATTATTTTATTGACATGAAATTCATAAAAGAAAACCTATTATTTAACCATTTTTTGTTAAAATTTTCCTATAAAAATTGTGATTTGGACATGTCATTTCTAGCAAAAAATTATCAAAATGTGTAATTTTTTAGTTATATTTATGTTGAAAATGGTTATTTTTATTTCAATTGTTAAAAATTAATGTTTTTTAGAGACAATTATTTGATATGCATTGAAAAATTAATTAACGAAATATCGACCTTTTTCTTTAAATATGAAAAACAATAAAAACCTTACTATCAAAAAAAATGAAGAAGAAGACCACTTCAAAAATTGTTAAATTTAGAAAATAATTATTTACCTTTCATACATTAGAAAATTTAAAGTCTAAAAATAGGTCTTTTAAAAAAAGGGTCTGATACAGAATCACCACTTTTTTAAATCGGCATGCAAATCACTAACATTCTAAAAAGTAATGTACATAAAAAAATTAAAGTGCCAAAAACTATGCTAAAAAAAATGTGTATTCTGCATCACCACTTTTCAAAATCAAGTCACTTTTTTGCTACTTCTATGAAACAGGTAAGCGTATCAATTCCCGTTTCAAATTTTACATTGTTCCAAGTACTTCACCATGTGGTTCACCTATTGTTTTGGTGCCAAAGAAAGATGGAACATGGCACATGTGTGTGGAGTTCCATGCATTGAACAAGATTACGGTAAAAAATCGTTACCCACTTCCTAGAATTGATGACTTAATTGATCAATTGAAAGATGTTGTGTATTTCACTAAGTTGGACTTGAGAAGTGGTTATCATCAAATCAGAGTCGTTGAATGAGACATATGGAAGACGAAATTCAAAAAAAAAACATGGTTTGTTTTAATGGTTGGTTATGCCCTTTGGGCTTTGTAATGCTCCCGCTACTTTCATGTGTGTGATGAATGATGTATTGAGGCATTTTCTAGATGATTTTGTGATAGTCTACTTAGATGAAATATTAATTTTTAGAAAATTCTGTGAAGAACATGTCATGCATGTCAAGCAAGTATTAGATGTCTTGAAGAAATAACAGTTATTTTTAAAGATCTTGAAATGTGAATTTGGAAAAACTTATTTAGTCTACTTGGGCCATATTGTTGGAGGAGGTGAGTTGAAAATAGATCCTACCAAGGTTGATGTCATTTTGAATTGGCCAAGACCCAAAACCATGACAGAGATTAGAATTTTTTTGGGAGCAACCCAATATTGAAGTTTATTGCTAACTTTTCTTTTATTGCAACTCCATTGCATGCATTGACAAGTGTGAAGTAGGTTTTCCAGTGGGGAGGTAAACATCAAAAATAATTTGATGCATTGAAGGAAAATATCAATTCATCTCCTGTACTTGCACTTCTTGACTTGAGACAAACATTTGAGATATAGACTGATACAAGTGACTATGCCATGGGTGCAGTCCTAATGCAACATGGTAAGCCCATCTGTTTTCATTCAGAAACTTTTAATGGTGCAGTGTTTAACTATCCTACTTATGACAAGGAATTGTATGCATTGGTGCAAAGTGTGAACAAGCAGAAACACTACTTGATGGGTAAGGACACAATCATTCACATGGATCATCAGCAATTGCAATACTTGCAATAAAAAAAAAGTTGTAGCAAGCAGGGCACTTTCATGGGATTGGATTTATTCAACAATTCCACTTGATGATAAGGTATAAGAAAGGTGTCTATAACAAGGTTGTTGATATGCTTTCTAGACCAATTTTTAGTGCATCCATTATTATTAAGCATAATTCTATCATACATGAAAGCTATGTTGAACAATATGCTTTAGATAGTGATTTTAAAGATGTATATGCGACTTTGTGTCAAGGGAACCAAGTAGAGGAATTGGATTATCATGTGCATGATAACTTGTTGTACCATCTTGGCAATCTTTGTATTCCATGGGGAGAGAGAGTCCTCATCATAAGGGAAGCACATACTTCTCTTATTATTGGTCATGCAAGTGTACGTAAGACAGTGGCACAATTACAGAGGTATTTTTATTGGCCTTGTATGCTTGAAAGTGTATCATGATTTATAAGAGGATGTTCATTATGTGTTGTTAGTAAGCCTAGAAATATAAAGTTGGGATTGTATACACCACTTCTTGTACCTTCTCATCCATGTGAGAGTGTTTTTATGGATTTTGTAGGAGGTCTTCCTATGTCTAGGAGAGGTCATGATTATATTTATTTAGTTATGGATAGGTTCAAAAAAACATGTATTTTGATGCCTTGTAAAAAGTAGGTTACAGCTAAACAAACTGCTCAGTTATTCTTTCAGAATGTATGGGTGCATTTTAGATTGCCCACATCCATTGTTAGTGATTGGGATTCTCACCTTTTTGAGAAATTTTGGTCAAGCTTGTGGGGACTCATGGACACCAAATTGAAAAAGAGTACAATATTTCATTCGTAAAGAGATGGCCAAACAGAGGTGGAAAACAAAACCGTGATAAATCTTCTTCATGGGTATTGCAGCAAGCATCCTAAGTTGTGGGATGAAAATTTGCACTATATTCAGCATGCTTACAATCGGGCCAATCATTCATTGACTCAAACATCGCCATGTGAGGCAGGATTGGGATACTTGCCCAAATCTCCTTTAGATTTTATATTTGGGAAAGATGTTTCTATTGATGGTCATAGTGACATAGACAAAGCTAAAATATTCATTGAACAAGCTCAATTGGTACATCAAATAGTTCAAGAACAATTGGAAAAGAGTCAAGTCAAGTACAAGACGAGACATGATAAACATCATGTAGATCATAGTTTCGAAGTCGGTGATGAATTTTGGCTTCACATTAGCAAAGAGAGACTCCAAGGATAAGGTAAAAGGTTGAAACCAATTCGATATGGTCCATTCAGAATTCTAGAAAAGATTGGTAATAATGCCTTCAAGTTGGATTTACCTTCATATATGCAAATTTATGCAGTTGTTAATGTTGAGAATTTAAGATTGTGTGAGCCTCCTTTGATTGAAGATCAAGGAGAGAATGTTCATATTCCTTCAATTGAATATGTATCTCCTTAATATCTTGAAGAATTTCAGCAAGACACTATCCATGAAAGAAAAAAAGGACTTCAAAACGAGGGAATGTGAAGTGCCTTCTAATGAGGCTCATCAATGGGTAAATTATATGGACCTTAATGCAACTCTCCAGCTTACTAAAATCAACTTTTCTCATAATTCTTTACATGGTTTTTTATATTTTGCTTAATGATAAGGGTAAAGATGAGATGTCGTGTCTAGTGGTCTAATGTCATTGATTGCAGGTATGGGGCAAATTTTGGCTAATTAAAGTGCAGGAACTCGAAGGAGAAGCAAGAGGGATTTTAGGAGATGGGATCTCCCTCCTTAACTCCTCACTCACTCGAAGATTCCTCCATCAAATATCATCAACTCGGAGTTGCAAGCAACTGAGCCATTAAGATTATTGGCAACGAAGCCAGCAATAGTTGAAGACCAGTCGATCTCGATACTAGGAGCCAAGGCTCCCTAAATTTAAGGAAGTTGTTGGTAACTTCAGTTATATAAATAAGAAGGCCTAGACCCTCATTAGGATTCGACTTTTGTTTATTGTAGCCAAGAGGCATTTTCGAGTTGATACATTGTGACTGATCACTCTTGTGTATTTTTTATATTTTAATGAAAATGAGAAGCATTCCCTTGATCCAACACTGAGTTGACTTCGAGGGATGAAGCTCTTGGGTTAGGGCCCAATCCTAGCAGTGGAGATTCCTCCTTTTTGTATATGTATGCTTAGATTACATTCATAGTTAGTTGTTGAACTGATTTTGGTGTTGTTAATTTGTAAGTATTGGTATGATTAATTAGTTTGCTTCCATTTGTGGATAGTTAGAATAGTGGTATCATAGTGACATAAGCAATTTCAGAAAAGTTGGTGATAGTGGTTTTCACCTCATCTCTCTCTTTTGGGATCATGACTTGAGGGACACTTTCATATAGCCCAAAAACAGAGTTCTTGCTTTGCTGCATAATCTAGGGTTTCTTGATGAGTAGGTCATTGTCTTTAAGTTTCTTAGGATGAGTTACAATTGTCATTTTTGATCTCTTAAGTTTTGCATTGGTTTCAAAGCACTTCCATTCATGAACTTAGCCATTAGATGGTAATAACTCTATTTTCTTCCATTTAATAAATCTTTCCCATGTATAGATGAATTTGTGCATAGATGTAGACAAGAATATGTGTTGCTTCAGTAGCTTCTACATTGCAGGGAGACCTCATCTCATTTGCCTCATCCAAGCCTTATCTACCCATGTTTCCAAAATCCACTAAAATCTCAATCCAAATTCTTGTTTTATAAGAAAAAATTGTCATTTCCATTGAGCAAATCCAACCATCTTGAAGCACTTGATTGAGCTCTGGATAGTGTTCACCCCCTCCATGCCTTATTCTCCCATTATCTACCTTTCGCACGCTTCATTCCACCTTATAAACTCTTCATAAGCTTTCGGCCTGTTTCCTATAGTAAAACGAGGGATCCTACAGGAAAACTAGGACATCTTGTAGTTGTCCTATAGGAAATCATGTAACAGCTTGTTTTGAGCCCGAATTTAACAAAATCATCACTGAAGCTAGGATTAGGCCTCTACTTGACCTCCATACCATTAATACCATTCTAACCCTCTTCCTCCATACCTATCTCCCCTGCCAAAGAACAAGTGAAGATTATCATTTGCATTCATAAAATGAAAAGATAAAGAAAAAGAGTTATTTTTATTTCTTAATTAGCACATGCATGCAACAATTATATTACTCCCTAGATCAGATTCCATGCTCAGTTAGTTGCAATCATAACATATGATAAATAGGGTTAAGCTAGGTTTCTTTTGCAAGCAAAATGTGCCAACGAGTAGATAGAGGATTTCATGTCACTTTACAAGCATCTTCCGATTTAGTCTTTCATTTAGGATAATTTTTCCTTCTCCAGTTGGTAGTCAAACTTCTTCTAGTCAATAGAAGATTGGTTTGAGAAACCCTAGTGGTCTATCACCCTAGTTGAATAGTGACAAGAGTAGACCATTACATCTATTTGTGTATACAACACTGTCACCTCCAAGTTTTTACGAACCCTGGGTTGATGAAGTAAAGTTGGTAGCCCCAAGAGTTGTAGCATTCTTGCTGCAATACTGGTGCTCATCACCTTCGTGTGGGGCTCAAGGGAAAAAATCCCAAGCAGGGCCAAATGGATTGAGATTGGAAGGGTGAGGGAACTGTACTCTCATATGTTTATTAACTGAAAGTGATCTTTTGGGGTCCAAAAGGTTCTAGTGGCAAGGAACGATCCAGTGGATCAAAAAAATTCTCAAAATTCAAAGTTCTCAGATAGGCTTGAAACCAGCGCCAAAGCGTAGATCTCATCGCCCTGAATCCAACGCAAATCGTTTCACTCAAATATAATATTAGATGCTCCTGATATTGTGTTCTGTCAATTTTGGGAAACAACTAAAAAATATTGGATTTGGGTTGAAGGGATGCCGAGTCATAAATCTGTATTGTTGAATGGACCATGACATGGCAGGGTGACTGGACCATCATCAGCCAATGGCTGGTTGACAAGTGGCAAAATATTAGTGGTTTGAATTTGGTTGAATTTCATTTTTTTAAGAATTGATGTGGTGGCCCAATGAGGAAGTGCCACATGGGCCAACCAGTGGCTGCCACGTGACCTCCCCATCACCGACCAAAATTTGTTATAGGCCAGAAAGGGCCTCCACAAGGTTCAAGTGTGAGACCTCTCAACTACCAACAAAGACCTCTGCCAACTCTGACGTAATGTTTCTTAACCATTATGGGTGAGAGGCATTATTTAAATTTTATGTGTTGTGCATTTGGGGGCGGGGATCGGGGTTAACCCCCAACCCCAGTCCACCAACTAGGCTCAAGGGATAACCCCGCCTCGAGACCATATATTAAAATCCATATACCAAAGATTTTATGGAAACATATATTTTGGTAGAGAAAACCATTCATACACCACCGAAAACCTTAATGTATAACCCTAACACCCACCAAACCACTAATTCAAACTGGAGTTAGGTCAACAACCCCGACGGGAAATTGTACAACTAATTCTGAAATCAACGGCGGGCAGGAGGCCACTTGGCAAGAAATTTGTTAGATAATGGGTCAACTGGAACGATTAAGGAGGGGACAATTTTCACCCGGGGTGGTAAGAATCTCGCCAGCGCGGGGCAAAATTGTCACTCCAGGTAGCCGCGAAAAGCGAAATTTGTAGAACAGATTGCAGGGAAGTGTGAATTGTAGGACAGTTAGCAGAAAGCTTCATTGGAGCATAATTCATTCATTTTTTTACCTTTTTTGGAGCAGAAAGACACTAGCTTGGGGTTTTTGACTGTTATGGAGCCGTTGGAGACATTTTTGAAGCATCCTAAGCATTTTAAAGTGATGTAAACTCATTTTTTTGAGCATAATGAAAGAGGCCCAACAATTGGAAGCTGGAACAGGAGATGTAGCCCAGGAGGGGTGAACTCCTTCATCATTTGTTGTTTTGTGTATACTGTTATGGTACTAATGCCTTATTTATTTTCTGCAAAATGAGGTTTTAAATCATGTTAATGTGTTAATGAAATTGACATAAGTGTTTAAAAACCCTAATCTTTTCACTTGTAAAATTTGACATAAATCCTCAAGCTTTCAAATACAGATCATTTTGGTATTAGAGCCTTGGTTCTTTGTTGCTTTGAGGGCTTTAATTTCTTTGCAAGTGTTTCTGATTCTTACAAGGTTGAATCTCAAGAGAGGAGAAGGAAAGCTTGTGGTTGTAAGTCCTCAAGCTAGGTCAAGGACAAGGAGAACACAATTACCACAATTTCACCTCAAGTTTTACCTGAACCTTCAACACTCATGTCACATGAAGGAGAGCTTGAAAATATAATAGAGGATGAAAAGGCTTTCAGAAAATAATTCTTTGACATGACCCAAATGTTGAAAGTTCTCTATGAAGATAGAAACACAAGATTACAAGGTGAGAGCTCTAATCCTCCAAAGGGAGATAAGCCTCCAAGAGGAGATGGAGGAGATGGGGACAAGCCTAAAAAAGGGAATGGTGATAAACCACCTTTGAAACCACAATTATCTTCACCTCCATCCTCATCACCACCTTCACCATCATCCTCTTCCACAACAACCCCTTCACAAACACCTCCACATTCTCCAAACGGACATGGTAAAACTCCGCTGTTGAAACTTGACATAAAATTTGAATTGCCTATGCATAATGGGGAGGTAAATGTTGAAATAGGTAAATGCTGAAATATTAGATAATTGGGTTTGTCAGCTTGAAGTGTATTGCAAGATACAAAGGATCAAGGATGATGAGACCAAAATTCAGCTTGCTTGATTAATATTGGAGAGTGCAACACTTATTTTGTGGGAAGCCAAAACTCAAGAGGACATGAAGAAACATTCTTGGATGATTTTGTTGGTGGATTGAGGAGACAATTTTATCCATTAGCATACATGCCAAAAGCTATCATGGATTGGAAAAACTTTAGGAAATTAAAGGGTCAACGTGCGCAAAGTTATACCCAAGAGTTTAGAAGAAGAGCATTGATATTAGGTGTATATTTTTCATCTCAAGATAATTTGTTGAAATACATTGGAGGTTTTCATAGATATTTGAGACATAATATTCTCATGTTTAACCCTACAAGTTTAGATGAGGTTGGTGTACAGGAAACACATCTATATGCAAGAGGGAAAAATGTTCCACAAGAGGGCAACAAAAATCCATTTAAAGGTGGAGACAAAGGAAAGGGTAAGTTCAAAGGAAAAGGGAAGAAGAATGCTTCCATCAATAAAGAGGGAGAAAAATTAACATGCAAGCATTGTTCAAAGGATGGTCATGATGAAGATCATTGTTGGAAACTTCATCCTAAGATGAGACCCAAAAATTTTAACAACAAAGGAAATCAAAAGGCAGTTGCAACTACACAACATGATTTAGGATCTGATTCAGGAGATGAAACAAAGGTCATAGCTATGGGATTGAAAGGTAAGGATTCCATTGCTAGCACTAGTTCTTAAAATAGTTACAATGAAACTCAAAGTGAAAAATAAAGGATAGAACTTTTCCATATTAGAGTCATCTCAAAACAACACAAGATTGACACTCTATTTGATAGTGTCTCACAAGCAAATCTCATTTTTGAAAACATTGTCCAAAAGTTAAATTTGGAAACCATTCCACATCATAAAATATATCCTTTAGGTTGGGTGTGTGACAATTCAAAATTGCAAGTAACTAGGAAATGCAAACTAAAATTTGCCATTAATGCAAAATTCGTTGATGAGGTAGAGCTTGATGTAGTGCCATTAAATATATGTGGTATTGTTTTGGGAAGCCCATATCTTTATGACATGAAAGATATCTTTCATCGCCATGAAAACAAATATCACTTGTTCAAAGATGGTATTGAGTACATTGTTAGAGCACATCACAAGAAACTAAACCTTTCACTTGTGAATGCAGGACAAATGAAGAGACTTGTTAACTCTAGCAAGAATTTTGTGCTTTTAATGATCAAAACCAAGAAAGATGTTTATAATGAAGCCTTTCAAGGTTGTGATTCAAAGTTGAAATCTTATTTGGTTGAGGTTGTTAACCAGTATGATGAGATGTTTCAGGAGCCTAAGGGATTGCCTCCCAAAAGAGGAATCCAACATGAAATCCAATTGCAATAATATTTTCCTCTTCCTAGCATTGGCATGTAGAGGATGTCAGTGATGGAAAATGCAGAAATTAAAAAACAAATCCAAGAGTTGCTTGAAAAGGGGATCATCCGACCAAGTACTTCACCATGCAGTTCACATATTGTTTTGGTGTCAAAGAATAATGGAACATGGTTCATGTGTGTGGATTTATGTGCATTGAACATGATTATGGTAAATAACCATTGGCCACTTCCTAGAATTAATTGATTACTTGATCAATTGAAAGATGTTGTGTATTTCACTAAGTTGGACTCGAGGAGTGGCTATCATCAAATGAAAATCGTTGAAGGATACATATGGAAGATGACATTCAAAACAAAGAAAGGTTTATTTGAATGGTTGGTTATGCCCTTTGTGCTTTGTAACGCTCTTGCTACTTCCATGCATTAGATGAATGATGTATTGAGTCCTTTTCTAGATGACTTTGTGATTGTATACTTAGATGACATTTTAATTTTCAACTAGTCACGTGAAGAAAATGTCATGCATGTCAAGCAACTATTAGATGTCTTTAAGAAAGAACAATTGTTTTTAAAGATGTCGAAATGTGAATTGGGAAAAACTTCTTTAGTCTACTTGGGTCATATTGTTGGAGGAGGGAGTTGAAAATAGATCCCTCCAAGGTTGATGTCATTTTGAATTGGCCAAGGCCAAAAACAGTGACATAGATTAGAATAAATTCTAGAGCATCCCAATATTGGAGAAAGTTTATTGCTAACTTTTCTTCTATCGCAGCTCCATTGCATGCATTAACAAGTGTGAAGCAGGTTTTTCAGTGGGGAGGTAAACAACAAAAATCATTTGATGCATTGAAGGAAAATATCAATTCATCTCATGTACTTACACTTCCTGACTTGAGACAAACATTTGAGATATAGACTGATGCAAGCGATTATGCCATGGGTGCAACCCTAATGCAACATGTTAAGCCCATTTGTTTTCATTCAAAAAACTTTAATGGTGCAGTGATTAACTATCCTACATATGACAAGGAATTGTATGCATTGGTGAAAGTGTGAAAAATTGGAAACACTACTTGATGGGTAAGGAAATAATCATTCACATGGATCATCGTCCATTGCAATAATTGCAATCACGAACAAAGCTGCAACAAGCAAGCACTTTCGATGGATGGGATTTCTTCAACAATTCCACTTGGTGATATAGTATAAGAAAGGTATCTATAAGAAAGTTGTTGATATGATTTCTAGATCGATTGTTAGTTCATCCATTATTCTTAAGCATAACTCTATCATGCATGAGAGAGATGTTGAACAATATTCTTTAGATAGTGATTTCAAAGATGTATATGCGACTTTGTGTCAAGGGAACCAAGTAGAGGAGTTGGATTATCATGTGCTAACTTGTTGTACCATCTTGGAAAGATTTGTATTCCACAAGGAGAGAGAGTCAACGTCATATGGGAAGTGCAGACTCCTCTTATTGCTGGTAATTTCGGTGTATGTAAGACAGTGGCACAATTACAAACGTATTTTTATTGGTCTCGTATGCTTGAAAGTGTGTCATAATTTGTATATGGATGTTCATTATGTGCTATCAGTAAGCCTAGCAATAGAAATTTGGGATTTTATACACCACTTCATGTACCTTATCGTCCATGGGGGAGTGTTTCTATGTATTTTTATTAGGAGGTCTACCTATGTCTAAGAGAGGTCATGATGATCTTTATGTAGAGTTGGACAGGTTCAAACAAATGTATTTTCATTCCTTGTAAAAAGCATGTTACAGTTGAACAAACTGCTCATTTATTCTTTCAGAATGTATGGGTGCAATTTTTATTGCCCACGTCCATTGTTAGTGGTCGAGATTCTCACTTTGTCGGGAAATTTTGGTCAAGCTTGTGGGGACTCATGGACACCAAACTGAAAAAGAGTACAACATATCATCCGCAAACAGATGGCCAAATAAAGGTGGTTAATAGAATGGGATACATATTCTTCATGGGTATTGCAGTAAGCATCCTAAGTTGTGGGATGAAAATTTGCACTATATTCAGCATGCTTACAACCAGGCTAAGCATTCATCAACTCAAACATCTCCATTTGAGGCATGCTTGGTATACTTGCCCAAATCTCCTATATATTCTATCTTTGGGAGAGTTTTTTCTATTGATGGTCATAGTGACATAGACAAAGCTAAAATATTCATTGAACAAGTTCAATTGGTACATCAAATAGTTCAAGAACAATTGGAGAAGAGTCAAGTCAAGTACAAGACAAGACATGATAAGCATCGTGTAGATCACAGTTTCCAAGTCAGTGATGAAGTTTGGCTTCACAATAGCAAAGAGAGAGTCTAAGGAGAAGGTATAAAGCTAAAACCAATTCAATATGGTCCATTTAGAATTCTGAAAAATATTGGTGGTAATTCCTTCAGGTTGGATTTGCCTTCATATATGCATATTTATGCAATTGTTAATGTTTAGAATTTAAGATTGTATGAGCCTCCTTTGATTGAAGATCAAGGAGAGAATGCTCAAATTCCTTCAATTTAAGATTTCTCTCTTGAATGTCTTGAAGAATTGTAGCAAGAAACTATCCTTGATAGATAAATGAGGACTTCAAAACGAGGGAATGTGGAGTACCTTCGTGTGGGGCTCAAGGGAACAAATCCAAGCAGAGTGAAATGGATTGAGATTAGAAGGGTCAGGGAACTGTACCCTCATCTATTTGTTAACTGAAAGTGATCTTTTGGGGTCCAAAAGCTTCCAGTGGGGAGGAATGATCTAGTGGATCAAAAAGGTACTCAAAATTCAAATTTCTCAGATTGGCTCGAAACTAGTGCTAAAGCATAGATCTCATCACCCTGAAGCCAACGCAACTCGTTTCACTCAAATATGATATCAAATTCTCTCAATATCACGGTCTATTCATTTTGGGAAATAACTAAAAAAAATTGGATTTGGGTTGCAGGGATGCCCAATCAGCAGTCTGTACTGCTGACTGGACCATGACATGGCAGGGTGATTGTACCATCATCGACCAATGGTTGGTTAATAAGTGGCAGAACCTGAGTGGTTCGAATTTGGTAGAATTTCATTGGTTTATGAATTTATGTGGTGTCCCAATGATGGAGTGCCACGTGGGCCAACCAGTGGCTACCACATGGCCTCCTCATGGACGAACAAAATTTGTTATAGGCTAGAGCAGGCCTCCACGGGGTTCGAGCGCGAGACCTCTCAACTACCAACAAATACCTCCGCCAATGTTGTCGTAATGTTTCCTAACCCTTATGGGTGAGAAGCGTTATTTAAATTTTTTGTGTAGTGCATTTGCAGGCAGGGACCAGGGTTAACCCCTGAACTCGGTCAACCAACCAGGTTCAAGGGATCACCCCGAACCGAGACCATACATTAAAACCCATACACCAATTTTTTTTATGGAAACATATATTATGGTTTTGCTAATAAGGAAGGAGAAACAAGCATTCAAGTTGCAACATGTAAGATATAGAAGGCAAGGAAAGACAAAATAGAGCAGCTAACATAATTATTAAAGGGGTAAAAGATTGTGGGGAAAATAAATGTACTCTTGACCTTGCAAGAGACTTCTTAAAAGAGAAATTGCTATGGAAAGGACAAATATGCCAAGCATGGAGGGTGGGTAAGTTTAATGGTGAGAGATTCAGGCCCATAAAAGTCATCATGCCTAGCTTGCATGATAAATATATCATTCTAAGAAAGAAGCATCTCTTGAGGGGTTCTCGCTTTTTTCTATAAGAATATTTAACTGTAAGAAAAAAGAAGGGAATGAGGGAGGAAATGTTAAAGGTTAGGGAAGAAAGAGATGAAGGCAAGAGAGCATGGATTTATAAAGGTAAAGTTGTGATAGCGCGATTTGGACCTCCTTCCAAAACAAAGCAGCAAGATGGTAATAAAGAAGAGGCAACAAACTCTTCAACAGGAAATTAGGAAACAAGGTCAGTATGGGAAAGCAGGGACAAAGACTCAAATGTGAGTCTTCCATGTCAAAATAAATAACAATCAAGTCATACCTAGGTTTCCTTAAGATTAGTTTGTTGGAACTGCAGAGGTTACCCACGGAGATGAGGACCTGGGTTAGGGCTTATTGCAGGATATAGAGACATAGTTTGCCTCATAGAAACACATGAGCATGAAGGGCGCAGGACACCTCTGTTTGAAGGATACTGGAAGATGGTAGTGTGGAACAAGGTAGTAGGGAATGGAAAAGGGCACAAGGGTATCATGGTTTTAGTGAGGGAGAAAGAAGGTTGTCTCATTCAGTTGGAAAAAGAAGACTCAAATAAACAATTCATTTGGTTTAAAATATCATAAAATGGAAACCACATCAGAATT
Source organism: Pinus tabuliformis (assembly GCA_031772625.1). Taxonomy (NCBI): domain Eukaryota; kingdom Viridiplantae; phylum Streptophyta; class Pinopsida; order Pinales; family Pinaceae; genus Pinus; species Pinus tabuliformis. The sequence goes on along the minus strand of CM062815.1, from coordinate 374,038,368 downwards.
GCAACATGCTATTTTGCGCCACAAGTTTCAAAAATCTACAAAGGTAGATGGCTTGACCATAAAGATCCTTTTGCATCCTTAAAAGAAAATATTGCAACATATTCTCAGCTAGGTGAAGTCCTTATAGTGGGTGATTCAAATGCTAGGACTGTAAGTGAGAAAGATAGCATTCTTTGTTGTAAAGAAGACTGGGACCTATTGGGAACGGTTCCCCCAAGAGAAGTTTTGGGGATAAAAGCACATGTTTTGGGATTATTTTGTAATAAAGTTGTAATGTCTCCAAATTTTGTGGTCACGGAGCGTGAAGGTGTCAAGAGTCATAAAGGGTTGTCTGCCCTTATTTTGTAAAGTTTCATGTTGGCTGTAAAGATCTACCCATGGTCCGCGGACCATGAGATTGTATAAAAAGGAGCTAAGTAAGTAAGCTCTAAGTAGTGAAGAGTTAAGAAAAGTAAGGAAGAAGGTAGTGAAGTCTAAGTGTTCTCGAGTCTTAGCGTAGGTAGAGGCTCTGCAGTTGAGTGCGTAGAGGCCTAGGGTGGAATTCCACAGTTGAGTGCGAGGGCCCCTGCAGTTGTGTGCACAGGGCGGATAGAGTCTATATTAAACTGGAAGATATCAATAAAGAGAAGTATTTTGTAATTACTGTGTATTTAGTTCCTGTTAATGCATCTGATTATATTGTGTTTTGGGTTTAATTTAAAATGTTTATTTGATGCGTGAATATATGTGATTATATCTGTTGATTGAACACAAGTAAGGATATCAGTTTACACGGCACTAACTGTGATAGATTAGTAAGATAAGTAAAACACTTGAGATAACTTGGGAACCTATACAATACATTGTCATAGCTACACGAAATTACCTAGACCATAGGTTAGGGTTGCACGAAGGTTAATTGTACACCTTCGCGGAGATACTGAAGGGTGGAATAAATGGTAGACTGATAAAGCCCTAAGGCTTAATGACCTGCGCAAAAGTAGGGGCAAAGGGTAAAAACCGACATCACGACCATCTCAGGGTGCAAAAACTTGGTTCCAGCATCCCCCCATACTACTTCGGGTGAGACTTCGGTCTGCGCTCCGCGGGCTGATGCCGAAAGGGCTAGTACTGTAGGGATTTGTTTGTCTAACTAATGTTGAACCTGGGCCAAGCCCCACAAAGCCAACAAATGGTTCCGTTGCCATAACTGAAATCTGCATGAGAGATATGTGATGTCGTATCACTGGAATCCAACTAAGAAAGAGGTCGAAGAGTGGTTGGATAGGAAGATCCATGAATTCACGGTGCAGGAGAACATAAATCCATGGCTGACAAAGGAATAGTGGCTAGACAGGTACCTGTATACAGAAATCCACAATATCTTTTTTTGTTTCTTTCCAATTGAGTTATACGAGTCGATCACGAAGCTAGCAAATAGCCAAGGAAGGTGGAGGCTTGATGGTCCTATTGTCTGGACCTCAGAGTTAGTACATAGACTGGAAGCCTCTGACGATAAGATCACACGCATTGTTGATCATTGGCCTGATCGTATCATAGGGGCGTTTGTGACAGAATTTGCAGTTGATACCTCAGTCAGTTATAGCGAGCCAGAGCGACACTTTTTCAAAGGTCTACGAGGTAAGTACTTGAAGTCTTTAAATACTTGGATTAAGATGTTATTGTGTGAAAAACGGGATATGCATCTACCTTGATGTTCAGAGCTATGCGAAGTGGAAAGACTTACAGGAACGAAGGAAGAAAGGCCCCTGAATATAGCACCTTTATTTCACCTCCGTTGAGTGACAAAGAGGGAGTAGCGCAGGCTTCTTCGCAAAGTCCAGTTCAACTGATAAAACAAGGGTTCCCGCGACTGCCACCTCCACCTACACCACCTCCAACTTCACCACCGTCACCTACGACTTCGCCCACACCACCACCACCTCCACCACAGTTCAACATGGAGAATTCAGTGAAGCTGCCTTTGTTTAAGGGCTTGGGAAATGAGGACCCAGACCAGTTTTGGTTCGTCATAAAATTTGTATGGGAATCTTAGGGCATCACAGATGATCACATGAAGAAGGCAACGTTGGTTAGTGCTTTGCAGGATCACACGCTAACTTGGTACATCAATTACTCTAACGATAACCCAAACGCTGGGTTGGTAGAGATCCAAACCGTGCTGAATAAAGAGTTCAGTAGGCCTAAATCCGAGGCACAGTCGATTGTGGGGTTCAAGGAAATTGCAATGAAACCAAGTGAGACACCTTGGGAATTGGATTAGAGATTGAAGTGTAAAATCCATGAAGCTAATATGAACTTAACAGATGGACAACACCGCGAGTGGTTCGTGGCTTTGCTCTTACCTCACCTAAGGGTTGCACTGTCACAACAAAAGATTACGACTCAGGAAGAGGCCTTGGAGATTGCAATAAGACTGCATGAAACACCAATGCAAGATTTGAATCTAGGGGTTTAGCAGATCCATGCACAGTTGTAAAATCTTTGCCTCGAAATGAAAAGTTTGAAGTAAGACAGGATAGTTCGGCTGGAGGTGCGTGAAGAGATATGGTGCCTAAAATGTACAGGTCAGGGGCATGACAAAGACCACTTTTTGGTCTTTGCGAACTATATTGCAGGAGGAGGACCGATGCCTTTAAGGCCAGAAGCCCAAGCAGGACCGAGCACAGGGCCTGCGTTGTGGTTCACTATATGTCAGGTAGCAGGGAAACATACGACTGATAATTGTCATTTGATGCAGAAGTTTGTACAAACACCACAACAATTGTTCTACAACTTCTGCAGGTTGGCAGGGCATGACGAGCGCAACTGCCGAAGTTATGAATTGATGATGGATAGAACACCTGCCTACAGAGTTCAGGCAGAAACGCGGCCCCTTGACCAGAGCGCTGGGATGTCGTGAATAGGATTTCAGGGGCACGGACGAGGCCGAGGCAGAGGAGGACCTGGCAGAGGTCGGGGACAGCTAATCTATTACAATTGTGGAGGACCGGGACACTATGCCCGTGAATACACTAACCCAACGCGTTCGTCGTGCAAATATTGTACTCAGTTTGATCATGAGACAAAGGACTGTCCTACACTGATAGCGAGGATACGTGACAAAGGGATGCTACCACCGCAGCCGACTCAGAACCTGTAGATGATGAGGGCTGAGCCTCGCGAAGAGGATCCAAATGTGAATATAGTGCTCTGAAGTGGAATTGCAACGAGTGACAATAAGGGGAAACAACCTGAAGACAACGCATGGGTTCGCAAAGCTCCGGCGAAGGAGGCTAAATTTGATTTGGAGCGTGCATGTGAAACGTTCATGGAAGAAAAAAAGAGCTTTGCTGAGGCCTCTACCTCAAGAAGCCGGGATAAGCCTGTTCAAGAAATGGACCCTTTTATGCTTACGACCTTTCTAGAGACCTGCATGAAGCTGCTATGTGATAGCAAGGTTGTGAAGGGGTTATAGGAACTTATAAATAGATATGTCGGAAATGCTCCAGGTGAACCGTGCATGGTACAGAAGATTGGTAAGCATAAAGCAAGGACAGGCCGTGAGATGAGACTCACCGTGCAGATAGCAGAATATGAAATGGATCAGGTTATTCTGGATCTGGGGTTAGACAAAAAAAAATTGCCGAAGCAGACTTGGGAACAGATGGGGAGACCCGCGCTGCAGTGGTCTTCGATTTAGTTAAGGATGACAAATCAGTAGAAGATCATCCCCATGGAATGGCTATAAGGAGTAACTGTAGATATTGAAGGCGCGAGCAGATTGGATAATTTTGAAGTAATGGAAATTGTGGATGACAGTAACCCCTACCCTATGCTCCTTGGAATTGATTGGGCTACTGACATGAATGGGGTAATCAACCTAAAGAAGTGAAAGATGATATTTGAAAATAAATCGCTTCGTGTAATGGTACCCCTAGATCCTGCTGAAGGATCTCGCTATACTGAACCAGTTCATGATTACGAGAGTGATGACGATTTGGACTGCATAAATAAAATAACAGCGTGAGACCAAGATTGGTTGAATACGACAGTGAATGGTTGAATTGCATGGGATCGCGAGATTTCCTACACCTCAAACTCGGATGAAGAATTAGAGCGCTGGCAGAATTGGCTAAATGAATTAACCACGTTGAGCTGTAACATGATGACTCGGTCGCTGCGATGTGTGTCATCAGAGGTAAGAGATCTGCCCACTTATGATGGATTGAATGATGTGGATGTATTTTTCGATGCATTTGAGAGGGAAGTACCAGAGAATCATCGCTTCCACACTTTGGGTTGGGCACTATGCGCTACGCCGTGAGATGGTCAGGTATGCACAAGGGTAGTTTTGACATTGGCGTGAGTGTAGGAGGACGATGCAAACATGCTTTGGGAAGCCAAAGGTATGAGTGACAGGCAAGTATGATGGGAAGGATGATCCGCACACACACATGGCCAAATGGGCTAAGGCTTATGGAGTGAAGCCCCAACCTGAATGGGTGCGCTTGTTCTGTCACACCTTGGACGTCATCCCGATGAACTGGTACTTGCAGACAGAGCTCTACCATGGCACAGGTGAATGGGATATTCTACGCGAAGGATTCATAATGACGTTCAGCTTCGAAGACGAGTTTGACTGTATTGATGAAGCGCTAGAAGAAGTTAAATCAGCAATCTTTAGGATACCGCAGGATCCTTTATATCTGATTCAACCTGATTGGACTACTCAGTTGAGCCATGCACTGGAATGCTATAATGTGATTGCTGAAGAAGAATACAAGGATCCACGAAAGATTAATATCCCTGAAATCGAGGGTCACCGCGAGGTTGAGGGACCGCAGATCAAGAATCCTGATATAACCATGCCACTGAAAATGAAACAGGTAAATATTGGTACGGAGGCGGAGCCCAAATTCACGAATATTGGAGATTATTGGGATGACGCGATGGTAGATAAGGTCGCCGAATTGCTCCGCAAATACCAGGATTTGTTCCCTACCAAGTTTACGGAGTTAAAGGGGATAATAGGAGACCTAGGTGTTATGAAGATCATGTTAAAACCTGACGTGAAGCCGGTTAAGCAAAGACCTTACCGTCTCAATCCGAAGTATAAGGAGAAGGTCTGCTTAGAGTTAGATAAGATGCTCATGGCAAGCATCATTGAGCCCGTAGAAGAATCTGATTGGGTAAGCCCAATGGTGGTACAGGAAAAGAAGCAGAAGGATGAAATAAGGATATGCGTAGATCTCAGGAAGTTGAATGATGCTTGCGTACATGATCCTTTCCCGACTCTGTTCATTGATGAGGTATTGGATAATGTAGGTGGCCAGGAAGCATACTCCTTCACTGATGGGTTTTTTGGGTACCATCAAATCAAAATTGTTCCTGAAGATAGGAGCAAGACAACCTTCGCAAGTGAATGGGGATGTTTTTAGTACATTATAATTCCTTTCGGATTAAAGAATGTGCCTGTGATTTTTTCACGCGTAGTCATTGCTGCATTCAAAGACTTCATTCATAAGTTTTTGGAGGTGTACTTCGATGATTGGACTATGTTTGGGATGGTAAAACGCCATGTGGCAAGTTTGCGCTTAATGCTAGAAACTTGTCGAAGGTACCAGATTTCTCTCAATCTGAAGAAATGTCTGTTTTGTGTTCCTTTTGGGACTCTGCTAGGTCATGTGGTTTGTAGACAGGGACTAATGGTAGATCCCGCGAAGATCGCAGTGATACTTAACTTGGAGGCATGTGTGAAACAGCTTCGCGCAACCTTGGGACATACTGGGTACTATAGGAAGTTTATCAATGGCTATGCCCAGATCACCGCGCCTATGGCGAAGTTGTTGAAAAAGGATGTAATGTTCTGTTGGAATGAGAATTGTCAAGAAAGCTTCGATGTGCTGAAAGGAAAAATTGTCACCATGCCGATTTTAGTCTTCCCGGATTAGAAGGAGTTTCATGTACATGTAGACGCGTCATGTATAGCATTAGGAGCAATACTGACACAGGCCGAGTAGGAGAATTGGACCATCCTATGGCGTTCAGAAGCATGAGGTTATCCAAGGCTCAGAAGAACTATTCCACCACCGAGCGCGAAGGATTATCCATGGTATACGCGCTTAAGAAGTTTATACACTATTTGCTAGGTGGACATTTAAAGATGTATATGGATCATTCTGCGTTGAAATACCTAGTCAATAAGCCTGTGTTGGCGGGGGGAAGAATCTGTAGGTGGTTTTTATTGTTCCAGGAGTATGATTTTGATGCTATTGTGAAGCCTGGACGACTGAATGTGTGACTAGACCATCTGCAGTGCATCAAAATGGGGGAAGAGCCCACCAATCCGGAGGAGGGATTTCCTGACGTGTAGCTATTTGCAGTGCGCGTCGCAGATGGTCACTTTCAAGACATCGTACACTTCCTAAGTGCAAGAACTACTCCGAAAGGCTACACCACCCAGCAGAAAAAGGAGTTAGTGGTACGCGCGACAGACTTTTCTGTCATTGTTAGACATCTGTACAAAATGGGGTCTGATGAAGTATCACGATGATATGTATTGGAGTTTGAAAGGAGCAGTATCCTCGTGAACACTCATGGGGGCACTGTGGGAGGGCATTACGCAAGAAGCAAAAAAGATTCTACGCACAGGGTTATGGTGGCCAACCCTCCATCGGGATTCAAAAGCTTACTGCAAGGCATGTGATGTGTGTCAAAGGACTGGCAGGCCATCGCGGAGAGTTGAGTCGCCTCTGAACCCACATATGACATTACAACCTTTTGAGAAATGGGCGATATAATTTGTGGGACCCATTCAACCCCAAGGGAAGAAGACGGGAGCGTGGTACATTATCACCGCAACTAAGTATTTGACTCAATGGGTGGAGGCACAGCTTGTGAAGGACTGCGTAGGCGTGACCGCCACAAAGTTTCTCTTTGAGTATGTACTGACACAATTTGGGTGTCCAAAGATTTTGATGAGTGATCGTGGTACGCACTTGTTGAACGAGATGATCAGCGCACTGACGGAGGAATTTCGGGTGTATCACTAGAAAAGCATACCTTACCACCCACAGGCTAATAGGATGGTGGAAGCTTTCAATAAGGTGTTGGAGAACACACTGACCAAGGTTTGCAGCACTGAGCGAAGTGATTGGGACCTGCGAATACCCGTGGTACTATGGGCCTATCAAACAACATGCAAAAAGTTGACTGGGGAAACACCCTTTAGGCTTGTATATGGTGTTGAAGTAGTGATGCCCATGGAATACATTGTGCCTAGTCTACACATAGTGGCACTCACGAGTATGATGGATCACGGAGCCCTGGAAGAGAGGCTCGTGCAGCTTGCTAAGCTTGAGGAAGAAAGATTTCTGGCTGGATTTCACTAACAGGTCCAAAAGCAACGCAAAAAAGCATGGCATGATCGGCACATTAAGTTGTGCACCTTTAAGGTAAATGATTTGGTTTTGTTATATGACAACAAGTTTGATAAATTTCCAGGGAAATTCAGAATGCACTGGCTAGGGCCCTATGTCATTAAGGAGATTACCGATGGTGGAGCAGTTCAATTGGTTAAATTGAATGGAGATCCCTTCCCAGGAAAGGTGAATGGCAGTCAATTGAAGCCATACATCGGTGATCCAACCAGATGACTATATGAAGGTAGCATAGTCTTAGTGCTCTAGGCAACTAAAAGGAGGCGCAGGACTATAAACTAGACTGCCTGGGTTGGGGAACCGCGCAATTGGAGGATTGTGTGGAACAAGGAAATGTCACTGGGCTCGCGACAGCGCGAAGAGAGCTGCAATACCTAGGGAAAAATCGTGCAGGTCAGCCGGAAAGTGACTGTTAAAGTCATTGTTCATGATTTGACGATGAGAATATGGCCAAATGGAGTGGGCAACCGGCATTTAAGACAAAATTTATGGGTAAGAGCCTTGGAAATCTGCCGCCAATCCGACATTATTGAACCGAATGTGGGGGGAACGGTCAGATTTGAATTCAAAGTGACCTACAAATTACAGGTGGAGGCCTAATGAAAAACACTTGGCATTTTGGACATTGAGTTGGTGAGATCTCAGACATGCATGATCCACGCATTCCTCGAAGCATTGCTTGACTACCCAATGTTTGATCGGTTTCCAAATTCCAACCATAATTTCATCCGTAATTTTATCCCAGGATCTGAAGCTATGGACGCCGAAGAAGTGACAGCCGAGGGGGCTGTGCCGAAGGTTGTTATGGAGGCATAGGGAGCTGCTCCAGAGGTTGCAGAGGTACTAGCTGAAGTCCCCAAGTCACCATGGACACCTAGACCGAAGCCTACCCCGACCAAGGAGAGTGTGAAGGATAAGAAGGGAAAGCAGGTTGTGATACCGATGCGCGCGTCGCCTAAAAGAAGCCCACAGAAGGAAAAGCCCACCGACATAGGAAAAGGGCAAAACCATTAACTTGGAGCCAGAGGAGGAAGAAATTGAGGACATCCCGATGGATGATGAGGATTTGGGGGTGGAAGTGGAGGAAGTTGAAGTCGAGGGTTCTGACTCTATCACTAAGTTGCTTGAGTACGTCCCTTTGCACAGGGGCAAGACTAAGGTACCAAAGGACATTGACGAAAGCAAGGTCACCTTGAACATACCTCTGTTGCCAGATGAGATTGTCTTTGAAGGACTGTGCTTGAGGCGGGTTCCTTTGTTGAAACTGGAAGATTAGGACTTAGATGACCATGAGAATTTCCCGTACTTGGCGATAGAACAACTAATGCACCATGTTGTTCACACAACCACCGGGATGGCTACATTGGAACAGTGGAAGTGGCTCAAGGGAGTAGACAAGGTAGGTCTGCTCAACCTGTTATGGGTGCCGCACTATAATCACACACCCATTACAGTATTGGTCATCAAGTAGTTACTATGCTTGGTGCATGATGGGTGTTTGTGGCTGGAGGAGCCGATACCCATCATTGACAAGTTGATCCATAGGATCACATGGCTGCCCTATATAGGGGAGAATCCAGCCATGATGTTTGGCGGAAAAGGTGGCAAGCAGGCCCTCGCAGAGGCCATGAAGGAGAAATTCAAGCTCGTGAAGAAGTCGCGCGGCTATGCCATCTCGAGTATCTGCGACCCTGCGGTCAAGGTGGCCACACAGATCCTGGCAGGAAAATTTATGCGAATGTGTCACACAGATGAAGTGCTAGCACCCGTCATTGCTCTTGCAACCCAATGCGCCAAAGGAGTCCAGTTTAATGTACAACGGCTGGAGACAGAAGCGTGAGAACTACAGCAGTACTATGACGAATTAAAAGGTATAGTGCACACCGTCGCTCTGACATAGAGACTAGCAAAGCTGAAGGAGGCCAAAACATTGAAGGAACAGGTAGATGCAGCACAGGACAAAAGAGGCAGTGCTAAAGGTGCGCTTGAAGCCCTGGTTGGATGAAGCTTATTCGGTCACGACCTCTATTGAAGGCAAGCTTGCTAATCTGCAAGCGACTCAACAGAAGCTTCAGGCTGACAGTTCAGGACTAGCGACAGAGCAATTGGTTGAAGAAGTGAAGCAGGCGGCCACACAGTGCACCACCAAGGTTGTCGTCATACAGGTCGAGCTGGGAGGTCTTCGCGCCAAGATCTCTGTGCCCGCAGAGTGACTCGAGGGCGAGTCACCATGTTTGTTTTGGGGGCCTGTTGGGAATAGGTTCCCCCAAGAGAAGTTTTGGGGCTAAAAGCCCATGTTTTGGGATAATTTTGTAATAAAGTTGTAAAGTCTCCACATTTTGTGGTCGCGGAGCATGAAGGTGTCAAGAGTCATAAAGGGTTGTCCGCCCTTATTTTGTAAAGTGTCAAGTCGGCTGTAAAGATCTACCCATGGTCCGCAGACCATGGGATTGTATAAAAAGGAGCTAAGTAAGTAAGCTCTAAGTAGTGAAGAGTTAAGAAAAGTAAGGAAGAAGGTAGTGAAGTCTAAGTGTTCTCGGGTCTTAGTGTAGGTAGAGACTCTGCAGCTGAGTGTACAGAGGCCTAGGGTGGAAGTCTGTAGCTGAGTGCGCGTACCCCTGCAGTTGTGTGCGTAATGTGGATAGAGTTTGTATTAAACTGGAAGATATCAATAAAGAGGAGTATTCTGCAATTACTGTATATTTAGTTCCTGTTAATGCATCTGATTATATTCCGTTTTGGGTTTAATTTACAATGTTTATTTGATGCACGAATATATGTGATTATATCGGTTAATTGAACACAAGTAAGGATATCATTTTATGCGGCGTTAACTGTGATAGATTAGTAAGATAAGTAAAACACTTGAGATAACTTGGGAACCTATACAATACGTTGTCATAGCTGCACGAAAGTACTTGGACAACGGGTTAGGGTTGCGCGAAGGTCAATCATACACCTTCGCAGAGGTACTGAAGGGCAGAATAAGGGGTAGACTAATAGAGCCCTAAGGCTTAACGACCTACGCGAAAGTAGGGGCAGAGGGTATAAACCGACATTACGACCATCTCAGGGTGCGGAAACTTGGTTCTAGCATCCCCCTATACTGCTTCGGGTGAGACTTCAGTCCGCGCTCCGAGGGTTGATGCCGAAAGGGCCAATAGTGTAGGGATATGTTTGGATAACTAACATTGAACCTGGGTCAGGCCCCACAATCCAACACGACCCTATTTAGCTTACAAAAGAGAGTAATCATCAATGGGAAAGAATTTCAGAGGACAAGGGCTGCAATCTCTTTGGTGAACAATTGCTTACTCTATGTGGGGCCTTTGATTTAGTAATTTGTAAAGGCTTGACTAGATGGGAAAAATCCGGTAATTTCACTTACAATACTTACAATGGAGCAAGTGTAGTAGATTATGTAATTTTCTCACATGGTTTTTGTGAGAAAATGGAGGAAGTTTTTCTTGGAGATCAACTTTGGAACTTAAAATCAGATCACGAGCCAATTTATTTATGTTTCTCTTGGACTGGAAAGAAATAATTAGAATAAAAAATTCAGCTTGTCCAACAAAGTATCCCAAAGGGATGAATTCTTTTGAATCCTTCAAAATGATGCTAAGGAGGCCCTTCGAGAAGGATAAAATCACAATTCACGGCCTTCATTACCATTAATTAACACATTTAATTCAATGTGCACTTGCAGAGTGCAAAAGAGAAAAAATTAAGAAGTTTGAAACAAATTGCTTTCTAGTTAATGCTTGGTTTGACGAGGAATGCAAAAAGGAAAGGAGAATGTGGAAAGAGTCAAACAACGATAACATAAAGCTCAAAGCTTACAAGTAGTTATTAAGTAAGAAAAAGGTCAATTTCATTGTTTCAAGGAGGGAACAACTAATTTTCCTTGGGAAAAATAATCCCAAATTATTTTGGAAGGAGCTCTAACTGAGAAAGATACAAAATGGGAATAGTATTACATATTCTAAATGGTTTGACTATGCAAGAGAACTCTATGAGCAGAATCCCAAGGTTGACCCTCCCCCCTTAGTCAACACTGATACTGAACTCTTCATGGTGCAAGAGGTAGAGATGGGTATCAAGAAGTTGGGTTTTGGAAAAGTGAAAGGCTTAGCTAAAATCCAAGCAGAATATATAAAGTGGGGCTCAAAGATTCTTGCACCTCACATTACAAAAATTTTCAAAAACATCATACAATAGGGGCTCCCTATAGATTGGACAACTAGTCTAGAAATACCTCTTTTCAAGAGCGGTGACGTCAATAATCCCTCCAATTATAGGACCATAATGATAAATCCATTGTTTGCAAAGTTATTTGGAAGCATCCTAGAAAATAAAATTAGCAAGTGGGAAGAAGAAAGAGATAAGCATGCTAAAGGGAAAGTAGGTTGTAGACCTAAACATTCCATAGTTGATCATTGTATAACTTTAAGGTGCATCATTGAAAAAGTTTGGGAGAAAAAGGAAGAAGTATTTTGTTGCTTTGTTGATTTTAGAAAAGTGTTTGACATGATTCCTAGGGATAAGCTTTGGCACATAACAGAGGAACTTGGGGTTCCTAAACATTTTAGAGCAACTATGCATAGACTATATGAAGAGGTGAAAGTCAAAATTAGAACTTCAGTAGGCATTTTTGAAAGTCTTAGAAGTGATATCGGGGTTCAAGAAAGGTTGCCCACTGTCTCCTATCCTTTTTGGTTTATATATAGACAAGATTGAGGAGTGGTTTAATTGACAAGGGGGTGATGGTATCTATTTGGGCAAGTTTGTTATAAGGCTTCTTTTGTATGCATATGACCTTATTTTGATAGCTAAATCGGATCTTGGTTTGCAAGAGCATTTACTATCCCTTGAGCATTTTTGTAGAAGTGTGGGGATGCATGTCAATACAACAAAGTGAAAGTAGTGGTTTTCTCTAAAAAATTAAAAGGTAACCAGCATAAGTTATACTTTGAAGGCAACATTCTGGAAGAAGTTGTGGATTAAAAATACCTCAGAATTGACTTCAAAAAAAATCTAAGCTGGGATGGTTGTAGAAAGAAAATAACTTTGGGGGGTTGGAAAGAATTTTATTCTTTTCAAAATAGGTGTAGAGAGGCAGGGTTATGGGACTGGAAAACCACTCAAATTGGAATTCTAGTGATTCTAGTGTTTCTCTATGGTTATGAACTATGGTCAAGCAGTACATCCAACATGCAGTGGAAACAAATTGAGAAAATTCAGAAGCATTTGATTACAAACAAATTCAATATTAAAAGTGCAGTTCCTTATGTTATCTTGTTAAATGAAATAGGGGTTGCTCCTATTGAAGCAATTGTTATGGTGCGAGTCATAAGGTATTTAAAAAAAAATGAGCAAATGGAAGAGGGTAGATGGACTAAGGTTGTCTTTAATGACATATTGTGCAACATAAAAAAGACTTGGATGCAGCAAAATAACAAATGGTTTAGTAAATGGGGTATTTGCTTGAACATGTGTCCCATAAACAATAAAGAGATAAAATATTTTGTTATGGATAAGTTCCACAAGCGTACTTGGGATAAGGAGCTAGGAAGAAAGACAAAGTACTATATTAAAGTGTTTAATCCCACTCATAGTCATGAACAAAAAGCATGCATAGAGGCCAATATCTCTTGGAGAGTCAAAATTCTTATTGCTCAATTAAGGACTAATTCTCATCAACTTCGTTGTGAAACAGGGCTCTGGAAAAGGCCAAAAGAAGTGTGGGAGGAAAAAGTATGCATTTTTTGTTCTTTCGGAAAAGTGGAAACATAAAATCATTTAATTTTAGAATGTGACGCCTTCAAAGGAAACAGGGAAAGTTACACAAATATGTTGGCAGCTAGCTCTCGATATAATCTATTTAGAGAGTGGTTTGTCGAGAAGCTGAGAGAATTTATTGTGAGGCTTCACAGAAAAAAGGCCGACTACATCCAGCAAATGAAGAAGCAATCTGTCCCATTGGCTATCTTTAGCCTTTTGGATGTTAAAATAATTTTCTTTCTTTCTTTCTTACACCACCACAAACCTTAATGTATAACCTTAACACCAACCAAACCACCAATTTAAACCAGAGTCAGGTCAACAAACCTGGCTGGAAATTGTACAACTAATTTCAAAATCAACAGCGAGCAGAAGGTCACTTGGCAAGAAATTAGCCAGATAATGGGGCAACCGACACAATTAAGGAGGAGACAATTTGCACCCAGGTCGGTGAGAATCTCATCGATACAGGGCAAAATTGTTGCTCCATGTGGCTGCGAAAAGTGGAATTTGTGGAACAGATTGCAAGTAAGTGTGAATTGTAGGACAATTAGCAGAAAGCTTCATTGGAGCATAACTAATTCATTTTTTCTTATCTTTTTTGGAGCAGAAAGAGCCTAGCTAGGGTTTTTTTTACTATTCTGGAGCCATTGGAGACATTGTTGAAGCATTCTGAGCACTGTGACTTGATGTAAACACATTTTTTTTAGCATAATGAAAGAGGTCCAACCATTGGAAGCTGCACCAGGAGATGTACCTACGAGGGGTGAACACCTTCATCATTTGTTGTTTTGTGTATACTATTATGGTATTGATGTATTATTTATTTTCAAACTGAGTTTTTAAATCATGTTAATATGTTAATGAAATTGACATAAGTGTTTAAAAACCCTAATCTTTTCACTTGTAAAATTTGACATAAATCCTCAAGCTTTCAAATACAAATCAGTTTGGTATCAGAGCCTCAGTTCTTTTTTGCTTTGAGGTTTTAATTCGTTTGCAAGTGTTTCTGATTCTTACAAGGTTTAATCTCAAGAGAGGAGAAGGAAATCTTGTGGTTTTAAGTCCTAAAGTTAGGTCAAGGACAAGGAGAACACAATTTCCACAATATCTGCCACAAATTTCACCTCAAGTTTCACCTGAAGCTTCAACAGTCAAGTCACATGATGGAGAGCCTGACAATATGCCAGAGGATGAGAAGGCTTTCAGAAAATGATTCTTTGACATTACCCAAATGGTGAAAGTTCTTTATGAAGAGAGAAACACAATATTTAAAGGTGAGAACTCCAATCCTCCAAAGGGAGATAATCCTCCAAGAGGAGATGAAGGAGATGGGGACAAGCCTCTAAAAGGTAATAGTGACAAACCACCTTTAACACCACCATTATCTTCACCTCCATCCTCACCACCATCTTCACCATCATCATCTTCCACAATAACCCCTTCACAAACACCTCCACATTCTCCAAAGGGACATGGTAAAACTCCACTGTTGAAACTTGACATAAAATTTGAATTTCCTATGTATAATCGAGAGGTAAATACTGAAAGATTAGATAATTGGGTTTGTAAGCTTGAAGTGTATTGAAGGATACAGAGGATCAAGGATTATGAGACCAAAATTCAGCTTGATTCATTAATATTGGAGAGTGCATCACTTATGTGGTGGGAAGCCAAAACTCAAGAGGAGAAAATTTTAACCATTATCATACATGCAAAATATATCATGGATTAGAAAACATTTGGTCAATTAAAGGGTCAAAGTGTGCAAAGTTATACCCAAGAGTTTAGAAGAAGAGCATTGATATTGGGTGTAGATTTTTCATCTCAAGATACTTTGCTAAAATACATTGGAGGTTTGCATAGCTATTTGAGACATACCATTCTCATATTTAACCCCACAAGTTTAGATGAGGTTTATGTACAGAAAACACATCTAGAAGAAAGAGGGGAAAATGTCACACAAGAGGGCACAAAAATCCATTTAAAGATGGAGACAAAGGAAAGGGTAAGTTCAAAGGAAAAGGGAAGAAGAATGCTTCCATCAAGAAAGAGGGAGAAAAATTAATATGATAGAATTGTTCAAAGGATGGTCACAATGAAGATCATTGTTGGAAACTTCATCCTGAGATGAGACCGAAAAAGTTTAACAACAAAAGAAAGCAACAGACAACTGCAACTACACAACATGATGTAGGATCCGATTCGGGAGATGAAACAAAGGTCACAACTATAGAATTGAAAGGTAAGGAATCCATTGCTAGCACTAGCTCTTCAAATATTAACCATGAAACTCAAATTGAAAAAGAAAGGATTGAAATTTTTCATATTAAAGTCATCTCAAAACATAACAAGATTGACACTCTATTTGATAGTGGCTCACAAACAAATCTTATTTTTGAAAACGTTGTCAAAAAATTGAATTTGGAAGCCATTCCACATCATAAACCATATCCTTTAGGTTGGGTGTGTGACAATTGAAAGTTTCAAGTAACTAGGAAATGCAAACTGAAATTCTCCATTACTGCAAACGCCGTTGATGAGGTAGAGCTTGATGTAGTGCCATTAGACATATGTGGTATTGTTTTGGGAAGCCCATATCTTTATGACAGGAAAGATATATTTCATCGCCATGAAAACAAATATCACTTGTTCAAAGATGGTATTGAGTAAATTGTTAGAGTACATCGTAAGAAATTAAACCTTTCACCTGTAAATGTGAGACAAATGAAGAGACTTGTTAACTCTAGCAATAATTTTGTGCTTCTAATTATCAAACCCAAGAATGTTGTTGATAATGAAGAATTTCAAGGTTGTGATTCAAAGTTGAAATCTGATTTGGTTTAGGTTGTTAACCAGTATGATGAGATGTTTCAGGAGCCTAAGGCATTTCCTCCTAAAAGAGGAATCCAACATGAAATCTAATTGCAGCAAGATTGTATTCTTCCTAACATTGGCATGTACAGGATGTCAATGATGGAAAATGTATAAATTAAAAAAAAACATCCAAGAGTTGCTTGACAAGGGGATCATCTGACCAAGTACATCGCCATGCGGTTCACCTATTGATTTGGTGCCAAAGAAAGATACATGGCACATGTGTGTGGACTTCCGTGTATTGAATAGTATTACAGTAAAGAAACATTACCCACTTCCTGAAATTGATGATTTACTTGACCAATTGAAATATTTTGTGTATTTCACTAAGTTGGACTTGAGGAGTGGTTATCATCAAATCAGAATAGCTGAAGGAGACATATGGAAGACAACATTCAAAATAAAGCAAGGTTTGTTTGAATGGTTGGTTATGCCCTTTGGGCTTTGTAATTCTCCTACTACTTTCATGTGTGTGATGAATGATGTATTGAGGCCTTTTATAGATGTTGGCTTAGTGGGTCCTGACCGAGGTTCAGCATTAAGTTGGCCAAGCAAATCCCTACACTACTGACCCTTTTGGCATCAATCCGCGGAGTGCGAATTGAAGTCTCACCTAAAGCAGTATGGGGGGTGCTGGAACCAAGTTTCCACACCCAAAGATGATAGTGATGTCGTTTTATGCCCTAACTCTTCCTTCACGTAGATCGATAAGCCTTTTAGGGCTTATCAATATACTTCTGTTAACCAGCATCAGGTGAATCAACCACTTACGTGCTTCTGTAATTTCTCTTACTTTCGTATTTACCCAAATCGGCTTAAGTATCTGATAACTTCAATATGCATTAATATGTTCTTCGTGTCAACGGATATTATCACTTGCGCTCAGATAACAATGTAAAACATATAGATTCGCACATCAATATAGCATTAAATCATGAAACCATTATTCAGCATAACATAACTGCATTTATTCATAACAGAAGTAGATAGATCAAACACATGTATTTTCAGAGTAATCTTCTTTATTAGTAATTCAGATCTTCTTACAGAGTCTAACTACCCTATGCACTCAGCTGCAAGGGTCCGTGCACTCAGCTGTGGACTTCTACCTTAGGCCTCTGCGCACACAGTTGTGAAGCCTTTCTTCTATTCTAAGACTCTTCACTTTTTTCACTAATGACCCATTACATTCATCATCATCCCCCTTAAAACTGCCTTAGACTCTTCTAAGGCTCTCCTTTTTATACAATCCCATGGTCCGCGGACCATGGGTAGATATTCTAAAGACGAAACAACTTACATAAAAGAAGGGCGGAAACCCTTTTTGACACTTTACATCTACACACTCCGCAACCACAAATTGTGGATACTTTACACTTTACATACAAAAACTTGCGCTTTCTACCCCAAAACTTGGGCTTTTAACCCCAAAATCGACTCTAGGGGACCCAGTCCCAACAGGCCCCTAACACAAATATGGTGACTCGCCCCTGAGTCACTCTGCTGGTGCGGAGATCTTGCTACAAAGACATCCCAGCTCCACTTGTACCACTGCAACTTCAACTGTACACTGCGTAGCTGCCTGCTTGGCTTGATCCACTAGCTACTCCATTACTGGTCCTGCACTATCTACCTAGATCTTTTGTTGTGCTGTCTGCAAGCTGGCCAACTTCTCCCTAATGGTGGCGGAGAGTACATAGGCCTCATCCAGCCAATGTACCAATCTGGCCTTGAGGACTACCTCTTTTCGCTGCGCTGCTTCCTCCTGTTCTTTCTGTTCCTTTGCCTCCAATAGCTTGGATAATCTCTGTGTCATGGTGACGGTGCGCGCCGTCGCTCTAGCTTCGTTATACTACTGCTATAATCCCCTTGCCTCAGTAATCAACCTCTGCAGGTTGGGATATTCCTGCAGACTCATGAGTACTTCCATCGACTGTTCGAAGAGCGCAGTACATTCTACCACCATGGCATTTACTGCAGCGACTGCATCCTTGACAACTTCCTCATGCTATTCTCTGACCTCTAGTGGAGTTGAAGGTTGTGCCCTCAACTCGAGCTCTGTAATCTTGAGGTTCAACTCAAACTGAACCTTGGCCATCTTAGTCTGAGCATCATGCACACTTGCAGCCAACTTCCGAATCTTGGCCTCCACAGGTGCCTCTTCAGGGATGTGCAGTTCTGGAACAGTTATGCATGCTTCTGCTACCACCATTGCGATGCGCTCATTCTTCTCTTGAACCTTCTTCAAGGTGTCTATCGTTGCTATTTTCTCAATGAAAAATTGTTTTCCATAGACTAGCTTGAAGGGTGTCTGTCTAGTTAGTTTCTTACAAGTAGTTCTGTAAGCCCATAGCACTGCAGGTACATGCACGTCCCAATCATTCCTTTGTGCATTGTAAACCTTCGTCAGTTCATTCTCTAATATCTTATTAAATGCTTCGACGTCCCATTAGCGTGCAGGTGATATGCCGTGCTCTTTTGATGATAAACTTGGAATTCCTTCATCAATGCGTTGATCATCTCATTAAGGAAATGTGTACTGCGATCGCTCATCAAAATCTTCGGGCAACCAAACCTAGTTAGCACATATTCAAAGAGGAACTTCGTTGTTTTTGCCCCTATATAGTCCTTCACGAGCTGCGCCTCTGCCCATCTGGTCAAATACTCCGTCGTGGTGATGATATATTGCGCACCCATCTTCTTTCCTGGAGGTTGAATCGGGCCTACAAAATCAATTGACCATTTCTTGAATGGTTGTAATGACACTTGTGGATTCAAAGGTAGCTCATCCCTCCATGATGGCCTGCCCATCCTCTGACATGCATCACATGCCTTACAATAAGCCTTGGAATCCTTATGCAGTGTCGGCCACCACAACCCAGCACGTAAAATCTTTTGCACTGTTGCTTTTCCTGCATAATGTCCTCCTGCAGCTCCTCCATGAGCTTCAACGAGGATGTTGTTCCATTCAAACTCAGGTACATAACATCGCAGAATTTCATCCGAGCCCATTTTATATAAATTTCCTGCAATGACAGAAAAGTTTGTTGCGTGCACTAGCAGCTCCTTGTTTTATTGATTAGTATACCCTTCTGGAGCTGTTCCCATCGTCAAGAAGTGTATGATATCTGCAAAGTGACTGTCAGCTACGTGCAACACAAAGAGTTGTGTGTCATGCAATCCTTCGTCCAAATGTACCATGTCAGTGCGAGTTCCTGTAAAGTAGTGACCAATGTTGATTTCTTCATCTGATCATCTGTTATACCCCTAGTCTCCCTTACAGCCTTGTCGACGAGCCAAAACTATTCTGGGTCTTCATTTCCCGAACCCTTGAAAACGGGCAACTTTACTACATTCTCCATATTGGACGGCAGTGGAGGTGGTGGCGGTGTGGGTGAAGGTGTATGTTGTGGAGGTGAATGCGGAGGTGGGGTGGGTGGATGGGGTATTCGCGGGAACCCTCATCTTATTAATTGAACAATGCTCTATGGTGAAGCTTGTGTTGTTTCCTCCTTTTCACTCAGAGAAGGTTCAATCAGCGGGCTACATTCAGGGCCTGTTCTTCCTATATCCCTGAAGACCTTTCCACTTCGTGTAGCTCCAAACATCAAGGCAACTGCATAACCCGCTTTTCACACAAGAGCATCTTAATCCAAGTATTTAAATATCTTAAATACTTACCTCGTGATCCCTTGAAGAAGCAGTGCTCTGCTTCACTGTAACTGACCAAAGTATCGACTGTGAAATCTGTCACGAATCCTCCTATGATACGATCAAGCCAGTGATCAACAACACGTGCGATATTATCTTTAGAGGCTTCCAATCTCTGCACTAACTTCGAGGTCCACACTATCGGACTGTCAAGCCTCCACCTTTCTTGGTCGTCTACCAATTTAGCGATCCAGTCATATAATTCAACCGGGAAGGAACAGGAGAAGATTTCATGTATCTATGTGTACAGGTATCTATCCAACCACTGTTCTTTCGTCAATCGCAGATTTTTGTTTTCTTGCACCACAAATTTGTGGATCTTCCTATCCAACCAGTCTTCAATTTCCTTCTTAGTCGGATTCCAGTGGTGCGGCATCACACATCTCTTTATGCATATCCTGGTCCCGACAACGGAACCATTTGTTGGCTTAGTGGGCCTTGACTCAAGTTTAACGTTAAGTTAGACAAGCAAATCCCTACACTACTGGCCCTTTCGGCATCAATCCGCGGAGCGCGGACTAAGGTCTCACCCAAAGCAGTATGGGGAGGTGTTGGAACCAAGTTTCCGCACCCAGAGATGGTAGGGATGTCATTTTATGCCCTAAATCTTCCTTCGCACAGATCGATAAGCCTTTTATGGATTATCGATATACTTCTCTTAACTGGCCTATAGACCTTCGCGAAGGTCTACGACTATCGTTCGCGGACCCTAACCAGGCGAATCAACCACTTACGCGCTTCTGTAATTACTCTTACTTCCGTATTTACCTAGATCGGCTTAAGTATCCGATAACTTCAATATGCATTAATATCTTCTTCACATCAATTTATATTATCACTTGCTTTAAGATAACAATGTAAAACATATAGATTTGCGCAGCTTAACATAACCGCATTTATTCATAACAGAAGTAGATAGATCAAACACAGATATCTCCAGAGGAATCTTTCTTATTAGTACTTCATATCTTCTTACAGACTCTAACTACCCTGTGCACTCAACTGCAGGGATCCGCGCACTTAGCTATGGATTTCTACCCTAGGCCTCTGCGCACATAGCTGCAGAGCCTTTCTTCTATTCTAAGAATCTTTGCTCTTTTCACTAATTACCCATTACATTCATCATCATCCCCCTTAAAACTACCTTAGACTCTTCTAAGACTCTCCTTTTTATACAATTCCATGGTCCACAGACCATGGGTAGATCTTCTAAAGCTGACACAATTTCCATAAAAGAAAGGCAAAAACCCTTTTTGACACTTTACATCTATGCGCTCTGTGACCACAAATTGCAGAGACTTTACACTTTACATACAAAAACATAGGTTTTATGCCCCAAAGCTTGGGCTTTTAACCCCAAAATTGACCCTAGGGGACCTTGTCCCAACACTAGATGACTTTGTGATAGTCTACTTAGATGACATATTAATTTTCAACAAGTCCTGTGAAGAACATGTCATGCATATCAAGCAAGTATTAGATGTCTTGAAGAAATAACAATTGTTTTTAAAGAGTCGAAATGTGAATTTTGAAAAACTTATTTAGTCTACTTGGGTCATATTGGTTGATGAGGTGAGTTGAAAATAGATCCCTCCAAGTTTGATGCCATTTTGAATTGGCCAAGGCCCAAAATAGTGACAAAGATTGAAGTTTTTTGGGAGAAGCCTAAAATTGGAGAAAGTTTATTGCTAACTTTTCTCCTATCGCAGCTCCATTGCATGCATTGACAAGTGTGAAGCGGGTTTTTCAATGGGAAGGTAAGCCACAAAAATCATTTGATGCATTGAAGGAAAAGATCTGTTCAACTTTTGTACTTGCAATTTCTAACTTGAGATAGTCATTTGAGATACAGACTAATGCAAGTGACTATGCCATGGGTGCAGTCCTAATGCAACATGGTAAGCCCAACTGTTTTCATTTAGAAAATTTTAATGGTGCGGTGATTAACTATCCTACATGTGACAAGGAACTGTAGGCATTGGTGCAAAGTGTGAAAAGGTGGAAACACTACTTGATGGGTAAGGAAACAATCATTCACATGGATCATCAACCATTCCAATACTCGCAATCACAAACAAAGCTGCAGCAAGCAAGGCAATTTCGATGGATGGGATTTCTTCAACAATTCCACTTGGTGATAAGGTATAAGAAAGGTATCTATAACAAGGTTGTTGATATTATTTCTAGACCAATTGTTAGTGCATCCATTATTCTTAAGCATAATTCTGTCATGCATGAGAGCTATGTTGAACAATATGCTTCAGATAGTGATTTTAAAGATGTATATGCGAATTTGTTTCAAAGGAACCAAGTAGAAGAATTGGATTATCATGTGCATGACAACTTATTGTACCATATTGGAAAGATTTGTATTCCATAGCGAGAGGGATTCAAAATCATAATGGAAGCGCATACTTCTCTTATTGCTGGTCATTTTGGTGTAGGTAAGACAATGGCACAATTACATAGGTATTTTTATTATCCTCGTATGCTTGAAAGTGTGTCACGATTTGTAAGAGGATATTCATTATGTGCTGCCAGTAAGCCTAGCAATAGAAAGTTGGGATTTTATACACCACTTCCTTTACCTTCTCGTCCATGGGACAATGTTTCTATGGATTTTGTAGGAGGTATACCTATGTCTAGGAGAGTTCATGATTATCTTTATGTAGTTGTGGATAGGTTCAACAAAATTTGTATTTTGACACCTTGTAAAATGTAGGTTACAACTGAACAAACTATTCAATTATTCTTTCAAAATGTATCGGTGCATTTTGGATTGCCCACATCCATTGTCAGTGATTGAGATTCTTGCTTTGTCAAGAAATTTTGGTCAAGCTTGTGGGGACTCATGGACACCAAATTGAAAAAGAGTACAACATTTCATCTGCAAACAGATGGCCAAACAGAGGTGGTGAAAAGAACGGTGATACATCTTCTTCGTGGGTATTGTAGTAAGCATCCTAAGTTGTGGGATGAACATTCAAACTATATTTAGCATGCTTACAACCGGGCCAAGCATTCATCGAATCAAACATCGCCATTTTACGCATGCTTGGGATACTTTCCCAAATATCCTTTAGATTTTATCTTTGGTAAAGATGTTTCTATTAATGGTCATAGTGACATAGACAAAGCTAAAATATTCATTGAACAAGTTCAATTGGTACATCAAATAGTTCAAGAACAATTAGAGAAGAGTCAAGTCAAGTACAAGACAAGACATGATAAGCATCATGTAGATCACAGTTTCCAAGTCGGTGATGAAGTTTGGCTTCACATTAGCAAAGATAGAGTCTAAGGAGAAGGTAAAAAGATAAAACCAATTCGATATGGTCCATTTAGAATTATGAAAAACATTGGTAATAATGCCTTCATATATGCATATTTATGTAGTTGTTAATATTGAGAATTTAAGATTGCATGGGCCTCCTTTAATTGAAGATCAAGGTGAGAATGCTCAGATTCCTTCAATTGAATATTTCTCTCCTAAATATCTTAAATAATTGCAGTAAGACATTATCCTTGACAGAAAAACGAGGACTTCAAAATGAGGGAACGTGGAGTACCTTCGTGTAGGGCTCAAGGGAACAAATCCAAGCAGAGCCAAATGGATTGAGATCGGAAGGATGAGGGAACTGTATCCTCATCTATTTTTTAACTGAATGTGATATTTTGGGGTCCAAAAGCTTCCAGTGGTGAGGAATGATCTAGTGGATCAAAAAAGTGCTCAAAATTACAAGTTCTCAAATTGGCTTAAAACTAGCGCTAAAGCGTAGATCTCGTTGCCCTGAATCCAACACAACTTGTTTCACTCAAATACGATATCGGATGCTCCTGATATCGCGTTCTGTCCATTTTGGGAAATAATTAAAAAAATGGATTTGGGTTGCAAGGATGCCCAATTAGAAGTCCGTACTATTGACTGGACCATGACATGGCAGGGTGACTGGATCATCATCGGTCAATGGATAGTTGACAAGTCGTAGAATCTGGTGGTTCGAATTTGGTTGAATTTCATTGGTTTAAGAATTGATGTGGTGGCCCAATGAGGGAGTGCCATGTGGGCCAACTAGTGGCTGCCACATGGCCTCCTCATGGTCGACCAAAATTTGTTATAGACCAAAGCGGACCTCCACGGGGTTCGAGCACGAGACCTCTAAACTTCCAACAAAGACCTCCACCAACTCTGTTGTAAAGTTTATTAACCCTTATGGGTGACAAAAACTATTTAAAGTTTATGTGTTGTGCATTTAGGGGCAGGGACCAAGGTTAACCCCTGACCCTGGTCCACCAACCAGGGTCAAGTGCTAACCCCAGCCTGAGACCATACATTAAAACCCATACACCAAAGTTTTTATGGAAACATATATTTCGGCGGAGAAAACCATTCATACACCACCACAAACCTTAATGTATAACCCTAACACCAACCAAACCGCCAATTCAAACTGGAGTCAGGTCAACAACCCCGGTGGGAAATTATACAACTAATTCTGAAATCAACGGCAGGAAGGAGGCCACTTGGCGAGAATGTAGCTGGATATTGGGTCAACCAGCGTAATTAAGGAGGCGATAATTTTCTCCCAGAGCGATGGGAATCTCGCTGGTGCGAGGTGAAATAATCGCTCCACGTGGCTGCGAAAAGTGGAATTTGTAGAACAGATTGCAAGGAAGTGCGAATTGTAGGACAGACAGCAGAAAACTTTATTGGAGCATAAGTCTCATTTTTTTTACCTTTTTTGGAGCAGAAAGACACCAAATAGGGGTTTTTGACTATTTTGGATCTATTGGAGACATTCTTGAAGCATTACATGCACTGTAACTTGATGTAAACAGATTTTTTGAGCATAATGAAAGAGGCCCAACCATTGGAAGCTGGACCAGGAGATGTAGCCTAGGAGGGGTGAACTGCTTCATCATTTGTTATTTTGTGTATACTGTTGTGGTACTGATGTATTCTTTATTTTCTACAAACTGAGTTTTTAAAGCATGTTAATGTGTTAATGAAATTGACATAAGTGTTTAAAAACCCTAATCTTTTCACTTGTAAAATTTGACATAAATCCTCAAGATTTCAAATACAAATCATGTGAAGCCTTGTCCTACAACATTGATGAGGGTGTTCTATTAACCAGATAACATGGTGTATCCACTATCTTTGCTTAGAATTCATGTCCTAACCCAATGCCACTGAGCATGCTCCTTGATTTTTCCATCAACATCATGTTCATCCTTTCTATAACTTCACTTTATCGATGCGTGTATGGATTATTCTTTTACCATGTTGTACAACACTAGTTATAAAACTCTTAGAATTTATTTTCACAAAACTCTCCACCATTATTTGTCCTCAACGCTTTATTATTCTTCTCTATATGATTTTCCATTGGAGTCTTAAATTCTTTAAACCTTTCACAGATTTCATATTTCTTCCTGAGGAAATATATCCATGTATTCCTTGAGAATTCATCTATAAATGAGACATGCTACACAAATTTACCCAAATATGGAACCAACATAGGTCCAAACACATCACTATGCACTAGGTGTAATATTCCTTCTACCCTCTTAGCCCCAGAGGAGAAGCTAACATAATTATGATTCTCGTATACAAGGTGTTCACAAAAATAAGAATCCAAAGAGAAATTATACATACCTTCTACCATACCATTACCATGTAGTATTCAAAGGCCCTTCTCTCCAATATGTCCCAGTCTTTGATGCCACAACATAGTCTTTTCTCCAAATACTACAAGGTTTTCTGCTCCACTCTAAGGAACAACAAAATTGTTACACACATCATTAACATTATTTCCCAATAGATTGTATAGATTTCCGACCTGAACTACCCTCATCAATACTAATGGTCCTCGAACCGAATTACATGTATCTATCTCAAATATTGTTTTTACAACTGCATCATCCATCCTGGTTATAAAAGTTAGATTTTTTTCCAATCTTAAAATGTGAAAAACACCAGGGAGTATTAACTTGACTTTTCTTCATCCTATGATTCTGGTTTCCCTGTTATCACTTAGGAAGATATCACCACCATCATATTTCTCGTACTCTCAAAACCACTCCCTATGGGGAGTCATATGAAAAGATGCACCTAAGTCAATCAACCATGCCTCATGATATACATGTGTACTTGAAGAATCCAAGTGCATGTCCCCACCTTCATCTGAGGTGGTGTTTGCCTTTATAGAAGGAGCATCATCAGGTCCCTTTCTTTTCTTGGTAGTTTTGAATCTACAATATTTTCGGCAGTGCTGTTCTTTTCCACATTTCTAACATACCTTTATAATTTTTCCTAGATATTTAGATTTCCCTCTAGATTTATACCTCCCACTTGAGGAATTTTTTCTATTTCTATTTTGGGAGCATTCTCTTACAGAAAAGGAATCTCCATTCTAGATCTCCATGTTTTTCTGTATCATCTCCTCAGAAAACAAGGATGAGACCATTTCTTCAAATTTCAAGGTAGTTGCATTACTACCTATGTAAATAACCAAACTATCTCATGAGTCTAGTAGAGAACACAACAAATTAGTTCACTTATCTTCATCTAAAATATTAATATAAAAAAATAATAACTGACTTACCACAATATTGAAGGCGTTCAGATGTTCTGGCACTGAGTCTCCATCCTTCATCCTTAGGTTATACAAATTCTTCTGTAGGAATAATTTATTTACGAGGACTTAGACAGATACAAAGTCCCTAACTTATCCCACAAAGATTTTGTTGTAGATTTTCCTGAAACTTTTAGTAATACTAAGTCTGAGACACATAATCGTATTGTGATTCTGTCCCTTCTGATCCAAATTGGTCCAGTCTTCTGTTAGCATTGCCACTGGTTTAGTACCTGGATCCACAATAATCCATTGATCTTTATCCACCAACAAATCCTCCATATTGAGCTTTCACAACTCAAAAATTTGTTTGTTGAAATTTTCGATCTCTATCTTTGCATCTTTCACCATTTCCTTTCACCATAAGAATCAATCTTGTAGATCTCCCACTGTAGAAAGGTATACCACAGGCCCAAGTAAAAACCTATAGCCCCAAAGGTGTCCTCGTGAAGCCAAAAAATGCTCTAATACCAAATGTAGGTTTTAACCATGTACATATAATATTTGCAAACAAATTCTTAAAAATGAGAAATAATAGAAAAGATACAATGGCAATCACATAAAATATACATAGAGATTTCTCCCCTAAAAACTAAAACCAAGAAAACTACATTGATTTTTCATTATGTTCCAATGTTACATTATATACATGTTGTAGCATTCATAAGCCCCAAATCCATTAACCCTAAATTAGAATATAACCATAGTTCCTTTAACTAGATCTACAAAACAATGAGAAAAACCACCATGTGCCTAAAAACCGTAGATGCAAGAGCCCTATAGACCCCCTTGTGACGCCACTGGTTGCGCCCAACACATATGTATTGGACGTGGGACTAGTCATGGAAAGAATATAACACATACCCAACAAGGACATGAGAACCAACAAATTAAAATTGCTATAGAGAAGAACACACAAAGTGATGAGAATGTCAAAGGAGAGAAAGGACGAAACAAACATAACGATTGGTAGTTGGGTTTGAAGAAAATCCATCTCCCTAACCCAACACTAGAGGGGTGGGACAGGCTACATGCCTCTACTTCGCCTCCACATTAGTGTTAAAGGTACATAGTTGGTGATCAAGCAAATTGGCAAACAAATCAACACATGGGGCATTATTTCCATAATGATAAGTCTGGATAGCTACATGCAAGGTTGTGATAGAAAGAAGCCTCTGTCATCACATTGTCAAAAATTATCATCACCTTTACTTAATGCCTTCTCAAACCCCACAAACCCAATCCAAAAAAATTCCAAAACATATACATACATACATATAGACACACACACACACACACAAAGATAGCCATAGATTGGACTAACATGGGATCCACATTTGCTCCACCACACATGGCATGTTGGATGCATTAGATACACAAAATCAAAAGCCTCTTTCAATAGGTAACTTTCTTTCATCTTCACAGGGAATACAATATTGTTGTAGACAGGTGATCGATGAAGGGGATTTCAATGTGTCCAGGAAGCATTAAGTTCCCGGTTTACTTGTAGGGAAAGCTAATTAATTCTGGTTTATTTCCATGGGTTAATGGACAGACCGTTTTTTCCTTCACATTTTCTGGATCTAGTTTTTGTCCTGTGGTTGCAATGTGGGGTTGTTTGCATTCTGTGAGATTCGAAACTAGTAAATGCTCTGATAATATGCACATTGAATACCTCTTGAGTTTGTTGATATTTTCTTTTTAAGGATTCGACATATTAATCGTTGATGCATACTTTTATTTACTATCTAATATATTGTTTATATAATCTTTTATAAATACGTTTTCTATTAATAAAAACTATTGATTTTTCTTCTTGAAAAAATAATAATAATACAACAAATAATATCAATTTTAAATTATTTGATGCATAAATTTTACATATAATATATAAATTAATTATAAAAAAATTAAAATTAAATAAAATAATTTATAAAAAGTAATATTTTAATATTATTATGTTTTCCTATAATCTTTGTTGAAATTGAAATTGAAATTGAAACGACATGACTCAAAATTCTACATATATATTTAAGCCAAACTATATCATCTACAATAAATCATTTTTCGCTTTTCATTTCTCACATTGTTTCAAAATTATGAAAAATATATATTAATTAAATTCTAAGTATTTATTAGTGTGAGTGATTAAAATAAAAGTCACATAAAGTATAATAAGAAATTTTGCTCTACAACATTTTAGATCACAATTAAATATTAATTTAATTTATAAAATATACTTATAATGCATATTTTAAATCACTATTAAATATTAATTTAGCTTATATTTATATAGTTATAATGTGTATTTTTGCTAAGGTCTCGACCCAACCCCGACACAGGCTAGGGTTTAGTTTTTTCCTGCAGGTCCCTGGTGCTACCCTCCACTCAACCTAGACTAGCACCCTCCACACCTGGCGTCGTCACCTATACGTCGTTACTTGCTCCCTCGTTTCTTGTTCTCTGCATAGGGCATATTCCTGTGACCACATCATGCCCACACCTATAGCCTTCGCAACAGTCGGTCTCCTACAATGACGGTTAGCTCGGTTTTCAGCGGCAGCTAGTGTTAACTCCCAGAGAAGTCATGGACCCGGATCTCGTGGATTACTCGGAGGACCCTCTCGAAGGTGCCTCCATTTGGACTACCCCTCATTCTATTTTGGAAGGCTTTTTTCCGTTCAGCCGCGACCTGACAAAGGCCATCACTCCTCTTCCTGCGATTACAGGTCCCTCTTGCTCAATGATCTCCATCCCCGTTGTTCCTCCTTTCTCGCCACCATTCGCCACGCCCCCTCCGTCGCCGACATCCCTGCAATTTTTGGCTTGTTGCATTGGCCCTGATCTCGCCACCTGCTCTTCTGGTGGCCCTCCCCTTCAGTCATCTGCTGGATCCCACTACCCTTCTATTGCATCCCTCGACGACCCTCTGCCTTCCTCTCATGGACTAACCCCCTCTACTCTGATATCCCATCCCTTATCAGGCAATTTCACAAATGTCCCGCCCCCCCCTTTCAGACTCTTTCCCCTCTGGACCTGACCTAAATCCCTCTAACCCTAACCCTAATTACCTGCCCCACAGTGGACCTCAGGAGGGCGGCACTGACACGGGACAGAGGCCAGAAAGTGACAGAAGTGTGTTAAAACTAGGACACAGGACATCATCATCAGCTTGGAGGAAGACATTCAGTGGGGAGAAGCCATGGACACCGCCGAACGAGTCCTGGTGGGCAGAGTTCGGGCAGAAATTACACGGCGGCTAGGTTAAAATAGTGGGTGGCTGAAATTTGGGGACAACACTTGGCCGAGTTACCATTTGTACAAACCTTCGTTCGCGGCTGGTTTGCTTTGCGATTTTCTCAGGCCAAGCATACGAACTGGGTCTTGTCATCATTTTGGCATTTAGAGCAGGCCCTTATGCTGCTAAGGAGATGGAGCCCCCTTTTCTATCTAGAGAAGGAACAATTTGGGGCTGGGCCTCTATGGGTTCGTCTCCCAGGCCTACCACTGCAATTCTGGTCTGAGGAAATATTTAGACGCATTGGGAACTCTCTCGACACCTATCTGGAATTCGACAAGTCATACCTCTCCATAGGAATCATGGCCTATGCAAGGATCCTAGTGCATATTGACATCCGAGAAGGACTACAAGAGAAAGTGGTTGTGCAATGGAGGAATTTCACTCGAATTCAGATCTTGGATTATGAAGGGGTACCATTTAGGTGCAGGCGCTACTACAAAGTGGTTCATCTCTTCAAGGACTTCCCCCTAAATGGGAAAGCGAGGAATGGGAGCAAAGGACAGTCTATTCCTACCAAAAATCCACAGACAACTACAAGGCACCCTTCGCATGAAGCAGCAGAGCACACCGACCCTGAAGCAGCTAAGCATTCCCCGGCCTTGGAGACCCCGAAGAATCATGGGAAAGCATCACTTCGGCCACCCTCTCCTCCTCTGACTAGGTCAAGGGCGGTTGTTGAAGCTGCGCTATCTTTAGGTATGTCCTCCTCTGAACCTTGCTCAATAATTTTCTCTCATTTATCTGATTGCATGGATATCTATATGGGGTCGCATCAGAGCTCTAGTTTTTTATCAAGCCCCCCCCCATTACCCTTGCTTGCCCTTTGCATCCCCCTCCTCCTACATTCTCTGATACCCCCCCATCCTTCCTGAAGGCTATCCCACCTGCATCCTTAGACTCTAATCATGGAACTCTTCCCCACAAATACCAACTTTGTTCTCTTTCTGGATCTCAGGCCCTGGACTCCATAAGCATTGGATTGGTATCTACCCCCATCCCTCCGAAGCCTCCCATAGGTCGACCATCCTCCCTCTCTAAAGCCAAGCAGCAGGCAGGGGAGGAGATTGTTACAGGGTATCAACTCACTATAGATCGGGTACTTAGAGCTCAGAATACCCTGGACTCCCCCCCCCCCCCATGAAGATCCTCTCCTTCAACTGTCGAGGGATGGCTAGCCCTGAGAAAAAACTAGCCTTGCGAAACCTACTTAAGTTTGAACTCATTGATGTTTTATTCCTTCAAGAAACCCTAGGACTTGCTGATGCCATATCTCACACCCTCGAATCCATGCTTTCAGGGTGGTCCTTCCAAGCACTCAATGTTAATGGCCATTCTGGAGGCATAGCCTTGGGCTACAATCCTCGTTCCATCAAGTTGTGCAACATTTGGGGAGGCTTTGGACATCTAGGGGTTGACATCTTCTCATCCGACCTGGGAACAGACCTCAGGCTATTAAACGTTTATGGACCTTGTCATCACCGAGAAGTGTTTTGGGAGCGTCTCTTGACCTCCAACATCCTGCAACATGACAACATTATCCTAGGTGGAGACCTTAACTTCTCTATGGGTTTCTCAGAGTCTTAGGGTCATCATGCCCAGGTCGACCCCCTCTCTGACTTCTTTGAACATATCTTGGAGAACCATAGCTTTATTGATATCCCCTCTGCTAAGATCCTTCCTACTTGGAGAAACAGAAGGATTGGAGAGGACAGTCTTGCGAGAAGGCTTGATCATTTCCTCATCAAGGAACGATTACAGGAGTTGGGCCTCATCTTCAGACAATGGGTTGGATCAGGTGGGTTATCAGACCATCTGCCGATTTTTCTTGACATCAGGGGAAGAACAAGTAAACCCAGAGCCCCTTTTAAATTCAATACCACCTGGTTGAAGGATGCCTCCTATACTCAGATGGTATCGGATTTTTGGAAGGCCCACCCCCCTGAAGCTGGAGGGAACATAACAGAAGGTTTTGTCAGCAACTTGAGAGAGCTGAAAAGATTATCAAAAATTTGGGCACACAACAAGAGAGAGATGGAAGCACAGACCCTTAGTGAAATCGAATCAGAGATTGCTGCTCTGGAGGACGAGCAAGGAGGGGTCTTCATATCCAGAGAGCAAAAGGATAAGCTCTCAGAGTTAATATCAAAAAGGGGGGGAATTCTTAAAGATAGAGAAGAAACTTGGAGACTACGAAGCAGAGCAATTTGGCTGATGGAGGGAGATGACAACACCAAATTTTTTCACAAATTTGCCAATGGACGCAAGGCTATCAATACTATTTGGCAACTGACAAATGAGTAGGGGGAGGAGGTACATACCTTCCAACAACTAGCCTCATTGGCAACATCACACTTCAAGCAGATCTATCAAGATCCCCTCAACGCCACCCTTTCCAAGGTCATCAGAGTGACACAGCTCTTCCCCTGGTTTGTAGATCAGGACAATGTTATGGAGTTGAATAGGGAAGTCACTATAGGGAAACTTGAGGCAACTCTGAAATGGTTTAAGCGAGATAAAAGCCTTGGACCAGATGGCTGGTCGGTGGAGTTTTACACAACTTTCTTTGAAATTCTTGGAGAAGACCTACTCAAGGTCATAGAAGAATGCAGGACATCGGGTCATATGCATGGGGCCATCAATTCCACCTTCATCGCCCTCATTCCCAAATCAGACAATCCGACCTCTTTCGATCACTTTCGCCCCATCTCCCTTTGCAATTGTATTTATAAAATCATTGCAAATCGACTCCACCCCATCCTCTCCACCCACATCTCCCCTAAACAATTTGTTTTTCTTCAAGACCTTCAAATTCATGAAGCAGTTGGTACTACACAAGAAGTGATGCACTCTATCCAGTCTAAGAAGATCAAAGGCATGATCATCAAGGCTGACCTCTCAAAGGCTTTTGATCGGGTAAGCTGGCTATATCTCCATATGCTCCTAACTCATCTTGGCTTCCCATATGAGTTTATTAAATGGATCATGTGTTGCATCAAAAACATATAGTGTTTTGATAAATGGAGCAACTTCACCTTTCTTTCACTCTGAAAGAGGCCTCGGACAAGGGTGCCCCCTATCCCTTTTTCTTTTTCTACTAGTCATGGAGGGACTCAGTAGACTTATTAAGGATATGCATCTCAGAGGCAGACTCATGGGTATCAAGATTAATGACAGTTTTATTATTACTCACTTACTCTTTGTGGATGATGTGTTGATATTCCTAAATGGTGGCATTGGGGACCTGACTACCCTACAAAATACCATCCTCCTTTTCCAATCTGCAACTGGTATGGTCATAAAAAACTCTAAATCCACCATCACTACTTCTGCTTGCACCCCTCATGAGATCCAGTTTGCACTCCACCGGTTCCATTTTTCCCTACTTCAGTTGGAGGATGGTCTAAGGTATCTAGGCTACAGGCTAAAGCCACATGGATATAAAATAGCTGACTGGACATGGCTTATATCTAAGCTAGAAAGAAGACTCAATATCTGGTACCATAAGTATCTTTCCAGGGCTGGAAGACTTGTCCTTATCAAAGTAGTTCTTGAAGCCACCCCAGTGTATGGGATGTCCCTAGCTTAGATACCTAGGGGAATCCTCACTAGAATACAAAATCTCTATTGTAGGTTCCTCTAGAAAGGCAAACAATCTAGGAAGATCTTTGCATGGGAAAATGGGACCTGCTTACTCTCCCTAAGAAATGGGGAGGTTGGGATATTAAAAAATTGGATGACTTCTCATCCTCCCTGGCGATGATCTTGACCAAGCTAGGATGGCAACTGATCTCGACCAATAGCCTTTGGACGAAAGTGGCTACTTCCAAGTACATTGCACCCCTTAACCTGATGTGCTGGCTTAGACAAACAAGCTTGAATAAATCTAGAATTTCAATCATATGGAAAGCAGTGCTACAGTCACTGCCTCTCATCCGGATGGACTTACTTGGAGAATTCAAGATGGTGCATTTGTCCATATCAGACTGGACCCATGGATAGGGTGTGGTAATGCCCATGTTCTCCCTGATGAACTGAAGCTCCACCTTGCCAACTCGGGCATTACACACATCCACCACATTGCTGACATGGAGCATCCACTTTTCTTCACCAAGCCTGGAAATCAGCGGACAGATTGCATATCCCACATCAGTGGCATCAACAGTGGATTGACTACACAACGGCCTTATCTGAATCTCACATCAGAATCATTGAGGGGGAGGACGAAATCATATGGGCGCATGCAAAAAATGGACGATACTCTCCCAAAGAGGGTTACCTCTGTTTAGCCAGCAACCATAGACCACAGCCTATAGATTCATGGTGGAAAGGCATGTGGAAGCTCAAAGCTCCCCCAAGAACCAGAGTTTTTATGTGGTCAATATTAAAAAACAAGACCCCCACAGGTGACAATCTGAACAAGAGAGGTATGCAAGGACCATATTGGTGCAGCTTATGTAAGGATAACATAGAATCTGTGGACCACCTTTTCCTCACCTGCCCTATCACTATTGATCTCTGGGTATCTGTTCTCCCAAATATCCCTACTCAGTGTACATGGCAGGGTTAGACTGCCAGAGATGCTTGGACTACATGGTGGTCTGCGACAGCCACGGCTAAGGCCAGAAACCTTCCCCTCCTCATCTGCTGGGAAATTTGGATTGCTCGAAACCATCTCATCTTTAAGGATACTGCTCCCCATTGGCCCTCCATCTCTGCTCGACTCCTGGCTGATTATAAAAACATTCCTGATGACAATGAAAACCCTCCTCCCAGGCATATAGTCCCAGAAACCATTGACCACACCCAGCCATGGGCATTCTTTGATGGATCTGCCCAAGAAGCAGGATGTTGGGGGGGGGGGGTGCCATTCTTCATATGTCAGACTCCCATCACTTCAAAATTCAAATGGGGCTTGGAGGGGGCACAAACAATTATGCAAAGCTCATCACTGCCAAAAATATCATTCAATTTGCATTAGAAAAATAATGCAGCAAGCTTCAACTATTTGGGGACTCAAAAATAGTGTGCAATTGGATTAATAGAGCATCAATCTGTCATGCATATACATTGAGGCCTATCCTGGATGAGGCCCATAGACTTATCTCTTTATTTGACAACTTTGTATGTCGTCATATATACAGGGAACGCAACATACTTGCCAATTTCATATCCAATGAGGCAGTGGTTAGGCCACGTGATTCATGGTTGATCTAGGAGCTAAGGGAGGAAGCTCATTACCAATACTATCACCAACCATTTATGGACCAGATCGTATAGGCTCAGCAGGAGCTTGCACTTTTTGTCATATGTTAATATTATCATGTTTATATTTTTATTAGTTGTACTTATAGACAGACATTCTCTCTGAGCAGAGTATATTTTGATAAAATAATATGAACTTTACAGAGGACAGAGCCTCCCTGTGTGGAGAGTTGATTATATTTTTTGTTATACTTCTATGGACAGGCACTCAGCCTCATATATAGTATATGCAGACAACATCTACAATATGTAATTTTCCTTAATATAATGAAAATTACGATTTTTTCCAAGGGAAAAAAAAAGTTATAATGTGTATTTTAAAAATTAGTTATTTTAGGGAGAGGGTCTCTACAACTTAGTATAGGAAGATATGTATGGGTAATTTAATTATGTCAATAATTTTTAAATTTATACTATATTACACCAAGGAAAAAAAATATGGAGAGAAAATAAACAACTAAACATAATTAAATGTTAGTTTCAACCAAACAAAAATAAATTTATAAATAATAAACATATAAAATATAATTTATTAATCACTCACTCATGACCATCATCACTAGATGAATTCCTTGGACACTAGTAGGTGGGAGCAAGACAAGCTGATACTGGTTTGTTCTTTTTATAGTTCATATTGTGCAACCTATCTCTGCAATCATGTCAATTGGTGAATTGGTGACATGAATATGCTCATTATGGATTTTATTGTGTTTTTTTCTTCTTTTTTTCACCATTGTACCACAATATTACTTAGTAAGAATTTTGAGGAGAAAACATAGTGCACACAAAACTATTGGTATATTACATTCAAAGCCAAATTACAAGCCACATAAATAGTGCTCATGAGATCCAACATATTCCAAACAAGAAATTGTTTGTTAAGAAAATATCTCAACAAAACTCTCACAGACAAAGAATTTATGTGTCCACCAGTCCATGTGTTATGGCGGCCCTTTTCACTGTAAAACTCTCTAGTCAGGGTTGACAACAATCATACAAAATCACAACAACAAATAAGCAACACTCTTACCAACACACCTGCACTAATCTATGTACAAAAAATAAAATCTCAGCTATCTTCCATATCTCTGGGCCCTCCCTTGAGGGAGTCAAGCCCATATGGACTTTGATACCAAGTAAGAATTTTGAGGAAAAAACATAGTGCACAGAAAACTATTGGTATATTACATTCAAAGCCAAATTACCAGCGATATAAATAGTGCTCATAAGATCCAATACATTCCAAACAAGGAATTGCTTGTTGAAAAAGTTTCTCAACAAAACTTATCAACCAACCAACTAATTTTACCTATTTAATAATGTAATTATTATTTTCAAATTACATTTTAGTAAAATCTTGTAATCAATTGAGTAATGTCAAAAATCCTTTCTTTTTCGAACAAATTTACAAAATTAAGGCTAAACCATTATAATTGCGTAAGATTTCTAACTATAACGTAGTGAATACTTTTACTGCTTTTTAAAATGAATATTTTAACTTAGTACCACCAAATTACAGTTAAAGCATTCACTAGATTACGCAGGGTTAAGATGCTCAAGACTGTATAAACCTCTCTGGTCTATTAGATAATAAAACCCATATTCTTTCTCCCAATTATTTTAATGCTACTTACTTACTCATTTTATAACAAATAATCTTCTCAATTGATACCTCTTTCACAGAAAACATGGCAAACAGTACGAAGACATACAAATAGTGTAACTTACGAAGATTTTAACCAATTTAGTTTACTACATATTCCAATTTCCTACTGAGATGAACTGCCATGAAATCTTCCACCACAGTTTTCGAGCTACCAACCATGGCACTGTGTATTGAACATGTTCTTGTACTTTCAAGCATAGTTACCGAGTGCCGTTTTGGGTCAAAAAGGGAAAATTAGCAGGTACCATTTGATTGCAGTATTTTTTGGTTGGAAAAAAAATTATATTGTGAAATATGAAAAATAATAGTTTTTACATAAAAGATTATAACAATTTTATATTAATTTTTTTTAAATATAGACAAAAGGGTAGTTAAATAACAAATAGTTTCTTATTAAAAAATAAATTGCTGGTGAGGGGAAAATATTATATTAAAATTAAAAAGAACAATAGTTTTGACATTAAAAAGTTAGAGTTAAATAACAACAAATGTTTTATTAAAAATTATAAGTTTTTAAAAAATATAAGTCTTAAGTAAAATATTGTAAAAAGATAAATTTTATATAAAACTTTTGCTCTTCTAACTTTAAATAAATATGGGTTTTTATTAAAATATTGTATAGAAAAATAAGTTTTATATTTTAAAAATAAAAAATTTAAAACTCAATTTTTTTAGTTGTTCTAATTTTTTTTTGGGGATGATAGCGATTATGGACTATAGTGAATAAGGTCTACAATAAAATAAAGTATTCATAGTGTGAAATTTAATTAGAGGAGCTTATTTTATTGGATGATAGCAATTATGGACTATAGCGAATAGGGTCCACTGCAAAATAAAGTATTATTGGTGTGAAATTTAATTAGAGAGGTTTATTTTCTGTGGTCCAAGTAAAGGATAATCTACACGCATTTATTGTTAAATAAATTTGGATTTGATAGATATAGTGGTTAAGGCGTAAATTTTCTAATATGTGGAGTTTACTTGAAATCTACTTTTAATGTCTAGTATCTCATTTTTTACATACTTTTGAACAATATATGATGATCCATCATTTTTTTAGAAAATAAAAATAATTCATACCTAATCTTTTTTTATTGAACTTAATAATATATAATATCAATTTTTACTATTGTTTTTCTAATTTAGGATTTAGGAATTACTTTGTAATTGGTTTTTGAGCTTTAATCTCTATTTTTTTTATTTGACTAGGTCAAATTACATAAAACTTTAAAAATTAAAAATTATTAATATTAATATATTAAACCAACCCAGATCCATCTTAACTCTGGACCAAGAGTCTAGAGGGACCAAATATTTTGAGGTGCAAACCCTTCCTCAAGTTTTGCACTAAAAAGGAGGTCTGCACCTTGAGAGATTTGATCCCTCTTGGTGCTTGATAGATCCACAATTAAGATGGATCTAAACTAGTAAGTATAACATTAAAAAATATAACTTATTTTATTTTTATATTTTTACTATATGTATTTTTAAACTTTATATAAATTAAATAATTAGTAAATGTCAATAGACATCCATTCATCATAGACAACACATTACTTATTTCATTTAATACATCTCATATTGTTAAAATTTAAAAAGTCATAAAAATCAACTAAATTATATCTTTATTTTAAATAGAGGTATCTTTGTTGTCCTCGTAAACAAATCATGAACATACAACATGGGAAATCACGAACAAACAACATGATAGGGCATATAGAAGAATTGGTCCAAGGGGGCACTGAGTAGAGCATGGGCATGGCCAGACAGCATGGGAAATCATGAACAAACAACATGATAGGGCACAGAGAAGAATTGATCCAAGGGGACAGCGAGTAGAGCATAGGCATGAACAAAAAGCATGGGAAATCATGAACAAACAACATGACAGAGCGCAAAGAAGAATTTGTCCAAGGGGGTAGCGAGTAGAGCATAGAAGGAAGGACCATGGGTTGGGTGAAGAGTTGGATCATAATCTAGGGCTCTCACCTGGCAAGGTTGACTTACCACCATATTTTGATGTTTCCCTCCTCCTGGAACAATTGAGCCAAAATCACCATGATGACATAAATGTTGTAATAGGATTCATGAAGGACCTGCAACGCAACCAAAGACATATGCAAGATCATCTCGCTAAACTGCAGAGGAGCTAAAGGAGGATATATGAAAAAATGGAGTGTTTGGAAGGGAGGTTGGCACACATGGAAAAAGCACATACATTATGACTTCAAACCGCCAACATCTCCTAGCAATGGACTGGAGAATCCATCTCCGATCGACTCCTCAGATCCTTAATGGATGTGAGGTTGCATTCTCATTTTCGATGTGTTTTGGTTTCATTGATCTTTCTGGTTTTTTATACTTTGTTCTAGCATTTTGCTATCTGTTTCTATTATTCCCTTTTCGACAACAAATCTGATATGAGTGAGGTCGAAATTTTGAAAATTTTGTTACAATGATGTAAATTTGCTTAAAATCAATAAAATCCTTAGAATTATATATATATATATATATATATATATATATATATATATATATATTGAAATTCTTAACCATGAAGAATTATCCCCACTTTATAATGAAGATTTTTAATTAGTGAATAAGCTTTGTTGCAATATAACGAGCTGATACCATGGCTTATCAATACCACAATATATCTAAAAAACCATAACTCAATTCATATGACACTTATTCATATAATATTTTGTTATTAATTAATTTAAGCATAAAAACAAAAATACAATAACTACTTTAAAAATAAATCTTAACCTTTAATTTATATATATTAATGATAAATATTTTATAGATATTAAATTTCTATTTTAACTATTAATAATAAAATTAAATTCTTAAAATTTTATTCTAAAATATACTATAATTTAATTTAATTTAATGATATATATAAAATAACATAACAAAATTATATATATATATAAAATAAAATAAAATAACATAACATTCATACTGATCATAACAAAATGGGGGCACACACTCCGCGTCAAACAGTAAATTCCACATGTAAGACTAGTGTATAATATTGTTTCGAGATGTAAGATTAGTGTATATCATTATATTCTTCATAATCAATGCAAATGTGTAAAATATATTGAATTCTAATTAAAATAATATATTGTTATTTGAAAGGTTTTATGTACACGTGAATTTAATACTAAAAATTAATCTCTATAAATTTTATAGCTTAAATGTAACATTCTGATGAGTTTTAAACAGATTAACAAAACTAATCAAATATATATACACAAATAATAATATTAATAAAGAAAAGGTTAGATACGGCTTATGATTTGTCAGACTCTTTTCGCCATTTAGTTATTGCTTGCTGTCATAAATGTCGTTTCTGGCTATGCAAGTGTCTATTGAAAGCGATGTGAAGTATAGCTGTCATAAATGTCGTTTCTGGCCATGCAAGTGTCTATTGAAAGATGTGAGGTTTTGAAACGTGTCTGTGTTGTGTTATTACATAGTGATGAAAAAAAAATTGTGATAGAAAAATCTAGGACTGCAATAATTATAATGGACGTAAAATATTATGTTACATCAAAGAGTTTAATTTAATTTGTGATTATGGGATAAAACATATTTAAGAGTAGTTATTAAAAGAAAACCAAGGGTGTTATTGTCACAGTGGAGGACAAGGTCACATCACTTCAGACTAGTAGGTGGAAAAGTTTGAGAAAAGAAAATTTGCATTTTCATGGTGGAGTCTGAGTAGGTGGAAAAGTTTGAGAAAAGAGAACTTGCATTTTCGTGATAGAGATTGAATGACATTTTGTCATGGAGTGTGCAGCCTACTAAGATATGTACTGCAGTCATTGAAAACAATCTAAATATTGACAACATACACCATTTACTAAAATATATACTGCAGTCATTGAAAACAATCTAAATATTGACAACATACACCATTTATTTGATAAAAATAAGACCAATCAAATTACTAACCTAAACTACTAGTCAAATTTCATAACAGAAAATCCGACATAAAAAATAATATAAAAATAAGTTAAAATTATTATTTTCGAGCTCCCTTAAGCTATGCAGCCTCATAGACATCATTAAAATCATTCTTTCATTCATTCAAATTTTTAATTAAAAATATCAAATTGTCGCCCATTACCATACAGAAGTTTTCCTGGAGCTCTTCGTTATAGAGTTGGATAGGTGGTCAAATTCGTCTATGACAGCGACATTAGTGGAGTGATGCCGTGAGAGAGCAACTATACAGGAGTCGTGAAATGCAAGCAAAGCAGGAGGTGTGTACGCCATTGTATTGTTACATAGCAAAAAAAAATTGCATTGCCAATCAGATCAGTTGGGGATCCATGGCCACCATTGGAAGTCTGTTGTATTTAATGCTCTGCCTTCTTCTACTGGATTATGTTCTCTGCTCTTCTAACATTTCAGTTTTGGTAATTATATTCAATACTTCAAAAAATAGTCCAATATCACAACATCATTCAATTCCAGTGATGGATCTGTTACATAAATTGCTTGATTCATGCCAAGCCATTTACTGTCAGTAGAATGTCAGTGAATTAATTCTAATACTGTTGTTGCTGTTAGTGGAGTGCAGGAGGACTGTAGCAGTGGGTGCGAGTCCGAATTCTGCAGCGGTCTGTCTCGTTATCTTTAATTTTTAGAGATTGGAATGTGGAATGGAATACTAGATTTTGTGTTGAAGTGTGATTATTGATGTTTAAGGGATTAGTTTAACACATTAATGTTAATCTTTTTTGGGTATTCTTTTGTGGGTTTGTTTATTAGAGATTCATCTACATTTGTGGATCAACATTTCTTCCATTTTCAACCAGATTTTCCTTATCCCTAATTTTGATTTTCTTAAAGATTTAAAGAAGCTCTGGAATATTTTTGTTAGTTAAATTGCTGTTAAGTTTCTGGCTAATTTTTTTTATATAGATGTCCTGCTTTTCATAAGTATAATTTCACACATTCTTTCCATTTCAGGGAAGGTCTTACTTCAAAAAAAATGTGACTATTGATGTATTTTAATTGCAGAGGCTCCAATTCTAAGGTACGGCCGATACTGCGGAGTGTTTTACACG
This sequence comes from Pinus tabuliformis, assembly GCA_031772625.1. Classification (NCBI taxonomy): domain Eukaryota; kingdom Viridiplantae; phylum Streptophyta; class Pinopsida; order Pinales; family Pinaceae; genus Pinus; species Pinus tabuliformis. The sequence continues at coordinate 373,996,627 of CM062815.1, read as the reverse complement.
GGATGCCATGAAGAAGCTCCCTGTGATGGGCTGGACAGCTGCTGCAAAGATCACGACTATTGCATTACACGCTCTGGCAGTTATCTCAACGTCCAGTGCAATCAGAAATTGCTGGACTGCCTCAGCGCTTACGTTACTTCTGCACAACCTCAGTTCGCAGGGGCCACCTGTAGCAGCCAGACGGTGGTGAATACCATCGAGTTTGCGATAGAGGCAGGTGTGTGGATCGGAAGAAGGATTCCGGAACCAGATCTCCAAATCTCCTCTGCCTGCAGAGGTTTTCATGGGCCCTAATAAAACTCGTAGCTTCACATATAATTTCAGAGTTGGTATTGTTGTTTGAAGCCTACTGCCCCAAATTTTTAGATGATAGCAGCCATGGATATTAAACACTGTGGGGAGTCGAGAAGGACATGGAGATGGAGATGTTCTTTCGGCCTTTCAAATTAAAACCCTACTTTTCTGGAGTAGAATGGTAGTAAATCTGTTAGCGATAAGATGAGAAATGACAAGGGCAAGTAACCATTATTATGAGTTCTGACGTTGGCAAGGTCGTCCAGTAGTTGGACCTAAAAGTTTATTCTTCTTTACCATACAAATTGTACTTTCTGTAAACTCTCGTTCATTGGTGAAAGAGCCCTCGTTCGTTGAGATAGCTAACGAGGACTTCCAACTGGGTTATATCTTCGGACTTCTGTACATTTCTTGGATTCGGTGAAATGCAATGATTTCGTTACATTTTATGTATTTTTATTTACAAATTATAATTAGGACTTCCCACTGGGTTTTATCTTCGGACTTTTGTACATTTCTTGGATTCGGTGAAATGCAATGATTTCGTTGCATTTTATGTTTTTTGGTGTAGCTATATAAATAAATGGTTGGTTGGTTTGGAGTATGTTTTAAAATTGATTTTTTTTGTTAAGAGTTAATTCTCTTCAGATCTAAAGAAATAAGTTAATTGTCTAAGATTTAGAAAGAAGTATTTGGCCGGAGTGAAAACATGTTTTTTTATGAAACATGCTCTTTTATGTACCCTCAACCGGTAGTCCCAAGTAGGGTGGTTTTTCTTCAATAACAATGATGAGTTAGCCTATATTTGAAAATAGTAGCCAGTGATGGCTCTCTCCATTGCATGCAAAATTATGATAAGTTTTCCCACTATTTAAAAAAATAAATGGTTGTGTTGTAGCGGCTACAACCACCTTCCAAAATTTTGCCTCAACTTCGTTTTGGAGCCTCCCTGCCAACCTGTCACAACACCTTGTCTTGTTTCGTCAAGTACACAAGCTTCAGTGTTTTTCTTACACAAAGACAATCTGTCGATCAAAGCTTGATGCATTCTCCTCACAGGTTGTTCACACGGACCCAAGAAATTGCGCAATTCTGGATGCAACTAGCCTCCCCTCAAGAAATTGCGCAATTTTGTCTGACAACTTGTTGGGCTCCAGAATTGCACAATCCTGCCAGTCAGGCTTGACCCAGACTACTGCGCAATCCTTCCCAGCGGGCCTGCTCAGCCCAAGAATTTCACAATCCTGGGCAACAGTCACCTGCTCTGCCCATAAATTGCACAAATCTCCTGGGCAACCAGCCCGACTCCCATCCAGAAATGTGCATTTCCTCTCAGCAATTGAGCAGCCTCATGCATGAGCAGTTGGGTTGACCCGTTCCACTCGGGTCCAAGGAAACTTGACTTGCATGCATGACTTGCTTTTTCCCGAAATAGCAAAAGGCAACATGCAAAAGCATCCCATGATACACGGAGCTATTTTTAGCAGCCAAAGGTTACATGCAAAGTTCGTTTTAGAAACTTTCCTCCAAGTGTTGTTTTTTCCTAGATTTGTGGCATGCGCGTCATAAGCTCAAACTTATTTATTCAACGCATCAGATCTCATTCTTTCACATCGATCTTGAATCTCTAACATCCCACAACACATCCAAGACTCTTCAACACATCCGGCTCCGCTATTCACAGGTAAGTTGTCTCAACTTGTGTTTTTTAGCATTTCTATCACGTTTTCTGTTTTCTCTTGTGTGAGTGTTGTTTGCTTGATTTCTTTGAACGCTCATTGTTGTTTACATGCATACTAGCTTGTATTAGCATCGTTTCAATTTTCATTGCTATCTCACTATTGTCGCACACATGAAACTGTTTTGCACGAACTGTCGCCGATTCGGCGACTCACTTCACCCACATGCATGTTGATCTGTTCACAGAATATTTTATTCAATGTTTGCATGCACAATTAATCACTTTTGCTTTAACTTAGTGTCGTCATGCATTCACTTTCAGATTTGCTTTTAAGTTGCCCGTCGGTGGGTCTGGGTAGCCTTGGCCCGGACTCTGCCTCCCTAGACAACATTGCGCAATCTGGAAAAGAAAGGCTCTATCTTCCTCTAAAAAAATGTGCATTTCTGCCCAGGCACTGTCCTCCATGACTATTTTGCGCATTTTTGAGGGACAGTTACTGCTGGCCTAGAAAATTACGCAATGCAGTCCCTGAGCCTACAATCATTTCCAGCTGGAATTGTGCATTGCACAATCCCAGCAGTCAGTAGTCAGCCTGCATTGCGTATTGCGCAAATCCAGTAGCCAGTCTTGCCTCCCAGACTACCTTTTGCGCAGTTCTGGCAGCCAGTCACCCAACCTCCTAAGAGAAATTACGCAATCTTTGCCTATCATTCCCCAGGTATCTGTTATGACATTCCCCAAATTTTCTTTTGTTTTCACTGAGAGATTTCTTGCCATGCATGTTGCTTTGTCTGCAGATCTTTCAGGTGTTCATCCGCCTCTTAGCAGTATAGGGCCAATGGCTTCCAAGAGAGTGGGATCAAAGGACATTGACAGAAGTGCAACTGGAGCAACAGTTGAGCAGGTGTCCGCACGTCTACCGAACTATGAAAATACCAAGTTGTTTCTAGACAAGGACATCAAACTGAAATGGCAGGAGGTGAATGAATCATTTGCAGGAACTTTTGGGGAAGACCTCGAAGATTGTCAGGTGTATGTAAACATTCACAAGTTCGGATTGTACTGGATTGCATGGAGATACCCCGCTTTCCCATGTGCGGACATGATACACTGGATCATCTCGCACACTGATCCTGAGATGATGACTCTAATCAGTGTCAGTGGGATGAAGCTTTCCACCTTCTGGGCACAGGATTATGATGAGATGTATCAGATGTTGAAGCCCGTGACTATCATGGAGACTCCTTTCAGCTTACCCAGCAGCAGTGCCAACTCTAGAGACATTCTGAAGAACTAGGTAAAGGAGTCGGCTAGATTTAGGATGACACCCAATTAGATCTATAAGACAAAGATATTGTGGAAGGCGTATCAATACTTGGTCATATTTTCATGTCGACTATGTGGCCAAGAAAGCATGGAAACCTTCCCACAGAGTTGGGTGATCACGCTAGACCAATTGGCCAGAGAGGGTAAACCATGTAACTGGTCTGGCATGTTGGTTCATCAACTAAAGGAACAGGTAATGGAGGCTCGACAGTCACCCGGGGGTATGCAAACATATATCTACATGTCCGCCTACATCTTAGATGCAATATGTGCCCGACAGGAGTTCCCGAGCTTGGAGTGAGCATGGTCACCGGTGGAGACTGCTATGAACACATATTGTAAGTTGTTGTCCGAATGCAGCTTTAGAGGAGTAATCACACGGATGTCCGATCATTTTTCCACCCCAGTGTACAAGATAATATTCGAATAGGATCCACCCTGCTTGTCGAAGGAGGCAATGGAGACACTGATAGACATTTTTGATTGGTATGCCTCACCATCCAACACCTTCATACGAATGTTTAGCACAGAGAAGCCTCCACATGTTATACCAAAGTTTTCCTTGGACATACTTGTCATACAGGAAGTAGCATATCACATCACAGCAAGATTGACAGCTAGACTGCACCGGAAGAAAAAGGCACCTTGGCCCGCTCTTCTATTGCAGATTGGGTTATAGGAGATCCTGAGTTTCAAGCAAGCAGATGTCGAAACAAAACTGATGAAGAAGTATCCATTCGACCTCTGAAGCTACAATCCGTATGACCCACATTGTATTGTGAAAGATCACTGCACGAGAGTACAGTTCAACTGGATCCACGGGGCATGTCATTTGGCAGAGGAAGACCCATGGAGATATTGTTACAACTCCTCCAGACTCAATGAATTGGTCGATTTCGCTATGGAGTGGTTAGCGAAGCAATGTGAAGCAGCATCCCGGAGAGCACCAAAAATAGTAGCAACAGAGGCAAGCATACCAGTGTGCGACAAGGGCAAGAGGAAGATTGTCGATCGCATGGAGGAAGAGCAAAGTTGTAAGTACCGAGTAGATCCATTGGTAGAGAAAGCAACTATGAAGAGGTAAAGAGGCAACAATGCGACAAGCGAATCGCTCAAAGGCAGAGGGAGAAAAGAAGAATGGAGGAAGCAGAGAAGGAGTTGCATGAGCTGAAGGAGCAACTCTGGAAGGAACAAGAGCTACGCAAACAGGAGAGGGAAGCACAACAGCAACAGGTATAGAAGGGGGTGCAACATGTGCAAATAGATGAAACAACGCTCGTACAGGTAGTGGATTCATCAGAACAACTGGCATCAGACAAACAGGGTGAACCATCGCTGGCGCAGGACTTTTCTCATGAGATAGAACAAGTATTTCAACAGTTGGATACGGATATGGAGCAACGAGAAGTGTAACAGGACATCGACCTTATGCTTCACCACCAAGAGGTCGACTTACTTGCTTCACCACATCTAAATGATGGACAAGTCTCAAGTGACCGAGGAGGCACTGAGATCCTCGGAGATCAACTAGAAGAAGAGATGCACAACATCTCATTCGACGAGTATCAACATAGAGTTGTGCAGTCTTGTAGAGTGTCAACTCTGGATGATCATACATCTCCTGTGCAAGTTGAGGAATGAGTGATCGTGTCTGACGTGCGCAAACATCCAACAACATTGGCCGATGAAATTAGAGTGCATGCTGAAGCCACTAGCTTAAGTGTTCACTTTCTGATAGTTGAGAATGAGCAAATGACTAAGGAACTACAAACGGCTAAGCACGGAGGAGAGTTGGTGATAATGTCTGCCCGAGCTGAATTAAAGAAGGCAATACTAGATGAAGTATTGTCTCTTGACACAGTTATCTGAGTGTTGTACTCCAAGTTTGGCACCGTGCATAAGGCAGTTGTCCATTTCAACGGATGACAACATCAATGTGCTAGAAGAGCACGTATATCGACGAACTTGCATGCTGCTGTTAATTACATGCAAGCATGGATGATGAGATACAAGGGAGCCCCACTTCACTTGCTTAAGATTATGAAGGCCAGTGTGGTTGAGCTGAAGGCACGTATCCAGAGTCAAATCCGGAACTATGAAGAGTTCCCATATCTCATCACTATGATATAGGCTTCCCATGCACGTGTGTTCAAGAGTATGGATGTTGTGGTGCGTGCACATGCGATCCCATCTATTGAGACTTTCACTCAAGTGAAGACAAAGGAACAAGTCTGACTAGATCTTGACTCATACTTTGACAAGTTGATACACATTGCTACCAACCCAGACTTGCTCATTATTTTAAACATCATGCACAAGTATGTTGGTCGTCCAGCCGCATTGAAAACATTGATGCGCATGCTTACAGACGAGTTGGACAGAGGAGCTCAAGTAGTGTACCCGGATGCTATGGAGGCAAGAGTCAAGTTATAGAAAGATGTCACCTTGGAGCACACGGACACCATTAAGGACTATTGATCTTGGCATCAGTATGTTACTGTTGATCATTGCGAGGATGTTGAGGAGTTGGACTTCCATGGTTGTGTAAGTCAGAGTGATGTCTAACATGGCTTGCTCAAGCTATTTTGTCTCACCTGGGTACATGTGCATTGTAATGTAATGTCATGTCAAGTGCAAGTCAAGTGTCGATAATTGGATGTAACAGTCATTGAGTAGATGAAGAGTCATGAGGGTAGTTGAACAGTCACAAAGGGGAATGTCAAGGGTCACCCCACCCTTTGCTATAAATAGTCCCTCATAACTCATTGCATAGGCTTTTAGTCAGCCAAGCTTCTAATAAGACTATCTTGGAGAGAGCTTGGACAATATTGTAACGAGCCTTGGCTTCTCCATTGTGCAGAGCTAATACATCTCTTTGGAGGATTAGGTGGTTGTGGCTGTAACGTTCTACTATCGGAACTAGTGGTTGGACATAGATGTATTGTATGAATGGAGCTTACACTTATTAATATAACAACAACCAACACGTTTCATGCATATGTTGTATTGTATTCTGTGCTATCTGGTTTACTCTAAATGATATATGTATTGGTTTGCTTACGCATGCATGTATAGATATCTGTGTATGTATCTATGAATCTTTTTGAAATGTGTTGTTTGTTTAACCATCACTTTTGGATTGCTTGCTAACTTGCCTTCCATGTTGTGGTGTATCTTTGCTCATGTGTTCCCTTCTTAACTGTGTGCTATCACAGGTTTCCAAGGGGCACACTCATCTCAACTCCCATGTGTTAGAACCTCTCATGCACCTTCCTTGGCTCACCACAACTATCACACCCTTGATACCAACAGAGTTATCTTACTTGCCTCTATTCAAAATCGCAGTCAAGGCATTACCATACAACCCACTGCTGGGACTCCTACACCAAACGCTCTGAGGTTTAATTGGGACTTCTTACCGGGGAGATCCCCTGACATGTTGGTGGGTCCAGCACCGTCAATATTTATGGTGCTAGAAGGAAGGCCAGATGACAAGCTGTGTCCTATCATCCTGTTTTGAACCTTTGCATATCTATCATGGATTCTTGCACTCTTCTCCCTCCATGATGTTTTTCGAATCATGAAGATGTCACCATCACAAGGGAGTTTTTCAATCACTTGTCCACTTACACGTATGATGGTGAAGACGAAGTGGCCTGGCCTGAGTTCTTACATGACTTTATTTCCATGTTGCATGAGGAAGATGGATGTTCTGACAAACATACCAACTTACTACTTGCATACAAACTTTGCGAATCTCCACTTCGATGGTTGTGAAACCTACCGATTGACAGCGTGCACTCACTTAAGAACTTATGTGATTTCATTGAAGACACTTTCTATCATTTTGATGTAGACCATCTTGACCAAAAACTGTTACAACAATGGAAGGCTCCGCATGAATCGGCTATGGATTTTTGGCAGCGCTTCCACGACCTGCAGTTTCAAGCTCCGAAGAGCTAGATGGATTTCTTCTATCTTTGGGATTAGTTCGAGTATTGTGTTAAGAATTTTCTCATCCCAAGAAGAAGTTTGAAATCAAGCCTCGCTTAACATTCTTCAGTAACGGCGCTGCGTAATCTCAGATGGATGCAGTCACTGTCACAAGTGACTGTCTGCCATCCCCTCATCAAACAGTTCCACCATTGCAGAGTGATGTGGAGGATCATGCTCGCACACCTGTTTAGCTATCACATCCTTCCAACATCACTTCGCTTAATCTTCGCACAGATTTGGTTATGAGTCCATCGAATTGTCATATGCATTTTGTTCCACAACATCCGTCTTCGCACTTAACTGTTCCTCTGGATGATACAGTCTTGTGTTCTTCCATTATGAACTCTACACTTGTTGTGAACGAGGGACAAGCCACTAACAGAGTTGGTGTTGCACAACCAACATGCGCTATCATTCATGAAGAATATGAGTGGGAGCTTGAGAATCAACACTCGGTGAAGGATGACTCTCTTCCGTCCGAGCCTCCTCTATTCTTTCCTGACATCTTTGGTGAACCTGTCATCCATGATTTCTCATGTGTATCTTCATCCATGGATGCACCCATTGTTGATCACTGGGAGGACACACCGGATGTCTGTCCATCATTCGACAACAGAGAGGATAAGTTATTCATTGAAAATCCACTTGATCTTTCATTTGTCTTTTCCGGAAACACAAAGGATAATTTTGTCTGCTTTTCATCTACCCCTCTGTTTGATTCACCAGATCATGAGGATGCCAATGAAATCATTGATTTTTCTGATCATGGCTGTAATGATCCATTTACTCCCATAGTCAATCACGATCATGTTTCTATCACAGTTAATTTTTCGAAGCCACCAGTTTATGATGATCTATCAAACGATGAAGTTGAAACACCCAAGACTGTCGAGGCACTTCAGCCTGATCTAATGGTTATGTCAGGCCCTCGCTCTCTTGGGGTTAGTCTCACTTTCAATCAAGAAACTGTTCCATCACCCAAGGCTCCTCATCACTCGTCTGTATGCATTGAAGATCAATATCACACACAGATCATGATTCCTCCACTCGAACTACACGATCCTATCTCTCATGCATTGGGGGATTCTTACATTGCAAGCACGCGTGCACGACACAAGTTGTCTTTATTTCTTTCATTTGCTTGCATGTCACAGTCAAGAGTGTGCTTCTGCTTCAAAGCTGCACCTAGTGTCGCACAACACCGTGGTAAGTCCATGGATTGCTCTTCATACACTTGCACTCACTTATGTCCCCTGGGCACTTTGAAACATGAAGTGTGTTTGTCTTCATTGTTATATTATTCTTGCTTGCTAGTTCACACAACTAAGTTGCTTGCGGACCAAGCCTTCATCAACATGGGTCAACCAATGCACTGGTGGCTACATTGGAAATATCACTTCACGTGATCAGGCCCATGCACCGTTAGCTTAGAAGTAGGAGTAGTGTTTTCTTTCAGTCAGTTTGCTAGCATGTTTGTTTTATTACTTGTTTGTTTGTTTGATTGCTTGTTTTCTTACTAGATTTGCTTTCGCTTTTGCTTATGCTCTTGCTTTGCTTTGTTGTTTGTTTGTTTGCTTGTTTTTTTCATAGGTTAGTTGTGCATGAAACCACGTATGACTCTTGAAATAGGCTGGGTAAAGTACAAGAGGCCTTGTGCAGATCTCACTACTTGGTTATCTTTCATCTTGCCTCTGTACGAAGAACTTGTTACTTTTAGTCCATGATACATCGAAGGAAAATGTGTATTGTTCAAAGTGAAGCTTGGTGAAAACACAATGCTTGTGTGCTAACTAGTGTCACCTACTCTAGTCAGTTGTTTTTGGGTTAACCCTTGTCAGCTCAGTCAAGTAGAGTAAGGTGAGGGGGAAACCTTAACAGACACGTCAGAGGTATAATAAACTACTTCTCTGCTGGAACAACCTCTTTTGCTCTCAATAAGTCGGGATCCATCTTCCGCCTCTGAAACGAATAAGTGTTGTGCACAATTATGAAAAAATGAAAATGAAAAAAATGAAAAGTGAAAAAATTCAAAATGAAAATGAATAAGGTGAAAGAAGAGAAAGGCTTCATGCGCAAAGAGGTGATGCAAGTAACTCCGCTGGGGTACTGACCAGGCTCACTGGCAATGGAGCCATGCTTGTGTTCCTATGTGACTCTGTCCAGGTATTGTCTAGGTCTACTGGCAGCAGAGCAACACTAGAGCTCAAACTAAGACTCTGACGACTAATACTTCTTGTGCATCAATATACCTCTCAACCCCAATCGAAACAACTATTTTTCATTGGCTTGGAATGTGTGTCAATCGACCAATAGCTTGGTAGATGCTACATCTTACAATCAAGATAGTGTGAAACCAAGATGAACTGAGAACTGAACAATACTTTTGGAGGTGTTAGACTTTCTTTTCATGAACAAGGTCCATTCAGAGAGTTGGAGTTCTACTAGTGTGTCGCCAAGTGTCGTAGCAGCTACAACCACCCTCCAAAATTTTTCCTTAGCTTCGTTTTGGAGCCTCCCTACCAACCTTTCGCAACACCTTGTCTTGCTTAGTAAAGTACACAAGCTTCAGTGTTTTTCTTGCACAAAGCCAGCCTGTCGATCAAATCTTGATGCATTCCCCTCACAGGCTGTTCACCCAAACTTGGTCCCGCTGCAGGCTGAGCAACTCCCCCAAGAAATTGTGCAATTCTGGAGGGAAACTAGCCTTCCCTCTAGAAATTGCGCAATTCTATCTGACAGCCTACTGGGCTCTAGAATTGCATAATCCTGCCAGTCATGCTTGACCCAGAAAACTGTGCAATCCTTCCCAGCAAGCCTGCTTAGCCCAGGAATTGCGTAATCCTGGGCAGCAGTTAGCTGCTCTGCCAAGAAATTGCACAAACCTCATGGGCAGGCAACCCAACTCCCATCTAGAAATGTGCATTTCCTCTCAGCGATTCAACAACATCATGCATGAGCAGTTGGGTTGACAAGTTCCACCCGAGACCAAGGAAACTTGACTTGCATGCATGAATTGCTTTTTCCTGGAATAACAAAAGGCAACATGCAAAAGCATCCTTCAGGCTGTCTAGGCGGAATCGCCCTGCCGCTTGCTGGGCGGGGGCGAGGGAGGCTCGTGCAGGCGCCACCCGGGCCACCCGCGCTCCCGCCTGGCAGGCGGCAGGGAAATTCCGGGAATCACCCTGCCGCCTGCCGAGCAGGGGCACGAGCGACCCGGTGGTGGTGGGGCGAGGGCGGGCGAGGGAGAGGGCGCCCGGAGGGGTGGCGGGTGAGGGTGCCCAGGTTGGGCGGGCAGGTGGGGGGGGGGGGGGGGGGGGGGGGGTAGGTAGGGCGCCCGGAGGGGTGGGGCGGGCGGGGTGAGGGCGTCGGGAGGGGTGGGTGGCAGGTGAGGGCACCCGGGTCGGGCGGGCGGGTGGGGGGGGGGTAGGTAGGGCGCCCGGAGGGGTGGGGCGGGCGAGTGAGGGCGTCGGGAGGGGCGGGTGAGGGCGTCGGGAGGGGTGGGGCGGGCGAGTGAGGGTGCCCGGGCCGGGCAGGCGGGTGAGGGCGCGGGCGGGTGAGGGCGCTTGGAGGGGTGGGGCGGGCGGGTCAGGGCGCCCGGAGGGGTGGGGCGGGTGGGTCAGGGCGCCGGGGCCGGGTGGGTGGGTGAGGGGGGGGTAGGTAGGGCGCCCGGAGGGGTGGGGCAGGCGGGTGAGGGGGGGCGGGTGAGGGCACCCGGGCCGGGCGGGCGGGTGAGGGCGGGCGGGTGAGGGGGGGGGGGGGGTAGGTAGGGCACCCGGAGGGGTGGGGCGGGCCAGCGGGTGGGGGCTAGGGAGGGCGGGTGGGTGAGGGCACCCGGGGGGGTAGGGCGCCCGGGGGGTGGGGTGGGCGGGCGACGACCCACCACTCGGGCCGCCCGCGCTCGGCAGGTGGCAGGGAAATTCCGGGGGGGGTGGGGGGGCGGCGAGTGAGGGCGCCCGGAGGGGTGGGGCGGGCGGGTGACGACCCACCACCCGGGCCGCCCGCGCTCGTGCTCGGCAAGCGGTAGGGTGATTCTCGGAATCACCCTGTCGCCTGCCGGGCGCGGGCGCGAGCGACCCGGGTGGCGGGGCTGAGGGAGGGTGTGCGGGGCGCGCCCGTGGGGGAAGGAGGTTGGGCAGGGAGGCGCACCCACGGGTATTAAGCAAATGAGGTTGACCGGGCCCACCATGCTCACGATGGATGTAATTGTTAGTTTGGCTCAGGAAAATTATTAATTTAAAAAAAAAAAAATTCATTAAACTAATTTAATATAAAAGTTTTCAAGGAAAAAAATTTAACTTACCTTTCAATTGCGAGAATTCTCGATTTAGCTGCTCCACAACTTCACAAGTCTTTCAACGATTTTCAGAAAGCCTAGATGTGATGTGAGTAATAGTGATAATGAAATTTTAATATATAAGTGAAGTTACGAAGATGCTTTATTGTACGGTTAATATGGGATAATTTGTTTTACAATATTATAAAGTGAATATTATAGATTTGTTTTACAACGGGTTGAATGTGGGATAATTTGTTTTAAAATATTATAAAGTGAATATTGTAGTATTGGAAAGCGAATATTATATGGTTTAACTATTAAAATAATTAATGTAGAAGTTGTAGTGTACAATTTTAATTATGATTTCATAAAAAAATTTAGTTTACATTTTTCAATAAATTGTAGAACAAAATAATGAAGGTAAATAAATTTAACAAACTTTTTGGAGGGAAATATTTTCGCGAAATTTTTTGGAGGGAAAATTTCATTCTTTAAGCTATATAATATCTTTAGGAGACTCTCCATTTGTAGCATTCAACATCTTCTATTTGAAAGGGATGGATTGTTCTGATAGTGAAGTTTTGATTTATACACCATCAACTTCTTCATCGTGTAACAACTCTATTCATATTGATGAATATAGCGGGAATTCTTCCACTATGAATAGAAAGTCAATTCTTCCACTTAGTCCTGATTCTAAGGACTATGAGAGCAACACTGATGAAAGAGGGGATGGAGAATTTAAAATAAATAAAGAGTCACAAATTCCACTTAGTCCTACTTCTAAGGACTATGAAAGCCGCAGTGATGAAGAGCATGATGGTGAAGTTCAAAAGAACGGAGTGCCACGATGTCCACTTAGTCCTAATTCTGAGGACTATGAGAGCAACAACTTTGAAGAGCATGATGGTGAAGTTCAAAAGAATGGAGGGTCACGGTGTCCACTTAGTCCTAATTCTGAGGACTATGAGAGCAGCAGTTTTGAAGAGCATGATGGTGAAGTTCAAAAGAATGGAGTGTCACGGTGTCCACTTAGTCCTAATTCTGAGGACTATGAGAGCAGCAGTTTTGAAGAACATGATGGTGAAGTTCAAAAGAAGGGAGTGTCACGGTGTCCACTTAGTCTAATTCTGAGGACTATGAGAGCAGCAATTTTGGAAGAGCATGATGGTGAAGTTCAAAAGAATGGAGTGTCACAGTGTCCACTTAGTCCTAATTCTGAGGACTATGAGAGCAGCAGTTATGAAGCGTATGATGGCAAATTTCAAAAGAATGGAGTGTCACGGTGTCCACTTAGTCCTAATTCTGAAGACTACATGAAAAGCATGATGTTGATTTTCAAAAGTATGGAGTGTCAAAGTGTCCACTTAGTCCTAATTCTAAGGACTATGAGAGCAGTAGTGATGAAAAGCATGATGTTGATTTTCAAAAGTATGGAGTGTCACGGTGTCCAGTTAGTCCTAATTCTAAGGACTATGAGAGCAGCAGTGATGAAGAGTGGGATGATGAATTTCAAAAGATTGGAGTTCCACAGTGTCCACTTAGTCCTAATTCTGCGGACTATGAGAGCAATAGTTATGAAGAGCGTGATGCTGAATTTCAAAAGAATGGAGTGTCACTGTGTCCTCTTAGCCCTAATTCTAAGGACTATAAGAGCAGCAGTGATGAAGGATAGGATGATGCACTTAGTCCTAATTCTAATGAGTGTAAAGGTAGCAGTGACAAAGGACAGGATGTAGCATCTTCAATAAGTAAACAGTCACATTTTCAACATAGTCCTAATTCTATGGACTATGAGAGTAGCACTGGCAATGCATATGAGGAAGAATATCCATTAAACATCGAGTCAGATTTTCCATTCAGTCCGAATTCTAAGGACTACGATAGTAGCACTGAAGAAGCAGAAGATGAAGAATATCCTCCAAGTCAATATTTGAAAAGCAGAGCCGATCATAGTGTGGATAACATTCCTCTTAATGATGATGAAAAGACTTATACAAATGATGATCTAATGATGGAGATGTTGCTAATAAATATTGTATCAAGGAGTAGGAGTAGACCTTTTCGTATCAATGCAAGTTGTTCTAGTTATACAAGGGTTAGAGAAGAATATCTAACGATAAGAAGTTCTATCAGTGCTCTCATTTCAAGTGAATGTTGCAAAAAATATTGCTTGAAACATATGGATTTCAAATTTGCATTAGAAAGCAGGAAGAGATATTTGTCAATGAATAAAAACATGCAAAATTCATATTTAGTTGGGTGCATGCAATCTACATTGTCAGGTTATGATTATCATATTGGGACTTTTTTTATCTGTAGAAAAGGTTTCAAAATGTTTCATTCGATTGGGAATTTTCGTCTCTCGAGAATTCAAGAAAATTTGGAAAAGGATCCCACATTTTATTCAGAAGTACGTCATAAAAGACAGTTTGGTCCATTATCAAATACTACAATGTCATGGATGAAAGATTTCTTTTCAAAGCATGGAGAGTGTATGCCAAATAGAGAGACAATACATATTCCAGATAATTTTTCAAGACGAGAAATCTACAACTTATACAAAGAATATGCAGAAGGTGCTGAGGGACATGGCCAATTTATTACATATCATTTTTTTGTGAAGGTATGGAAGAAAGAATTCAACAATGTCCGTATTCCTAAGAAGACAAGGATGGGGATTTGCAGTACATGTGCTTCTCTTAAATAAAAAAAGGGACAAATGTGAAGGCTCAGAAAGAGGTAAGCATTCATAACTTTAACTTTTAAAATTGTATAGTCATCAACTATGAAAACATATTTCTTAATGAATCTCTTTTATGTTTTGTAGATTTAATTGTCAAACAACTTCAGGAGCATCGTGAACAACAAACAAACGAAAGGAAGAAGTTGTACAAGCATCGAAAGAAGTGTTATGATAATCCGAATAAATATTTGGGTTTGATAATTGATGGTATGGACCAGAAGAAAACACTTTTACCACATTTTGTTCGCACACCCAAAAATTTACAGGAGGAAAAGTTTATTCAATTTCACTTGGTCGGTTGTATGGTCTTCAATGGGATAATGTTGCCAAGGGTGTACTTCACATCTCCAAATATTCATAATGATGCAAATCTGACCATAACCATAATTCATGATGTGATTTCTCATTGGTCTGGTAATCTTCCTGAAGTTTTGTATCTACAATTGGACAACACTTGCCGTGAAAACAAAAATCAGGTTGTTTTTGGATATCTAAACATGCTTGTTGAATTGAGAATTTTTCAAAAGGTAAAGGTTGGTTTCCTTCTTGTTGGGCACACTCATGACCATATTGATCAGATGTTCAGTCGTTTTTCAGTCACATTGAGGAGGAAGGAAGTTGGGAGCTTGCCATCACTAATTGAATGTATTAAGAAATCATACATGCCAGAGCCTACTTTTGATGTGTTGGAAGAAACTGTTGACATGTGAAGGTTTATTCTGGGATCATATGGTGAGGGGAAATGAATTTAACAACTTAATGACATTAGCTTCCAACGTCAATTTCATATCAAAAAAATTGATGGGAAAACACTAATATGGGGCAAGAAGTATTCAACTACTACAGAATGGGCACCGTCATCAAGTTTGAAATTTTTGAAGTTCATTCCAGATCATCCAATATTTGCATCAAAAATATTGTTATTACAATCAGTTGGTGAAGTTCAGAATGCACGCAGACAGAACAGGGCTATAAATTATTCTGATTGCCTGGAAGAAATTAAAAAATGTATTAGATATACATATGAGTACTTTGACATTGCTGATTCAATTTGGTGGGAGTCATTTTTCAATAATCAAAGTGATATCATTTCACAACAACAAATGAAGATATACCTTTGAAAAATCCATTTATTTGGCCACAAAATGTGTCAAATGAACATGAGGAAGTAAACATTGTTGAATAACAACAATCTCAAGGTATTATTAATTCTTCACATGCAGCAGAAAGAGAGATGTATATTGGTTCCAGAAGATCTCATGCACATCATGAATCCATGGAAGACCTTTATAGGGGTTCAGTACAGGATATTAAGGAGGGTTGCATGATTGCAGTGCTAGAAAATGGAGATCCCAATGGCTATCCATTTTGGGTTGCTAAAGTTATAAAGGTCTTTACAGAAAATGAGGATGCTACAAGTGTTGAAGTACATTGGTATGCCACAAACACACACCCATTCAATGGTGTGTATAAGCCAGAGATGGTAGTTGACAAAAAAAATGGCGGAAAAGAAAAAGAAAGGGTACAAATGTAAATCACCGCCGCACAGACATATTAAAATTGGAGGATGTAGACATACTTGTTTATGACTTCAATTTAACAAAGCGAGGAACTCTTCGCTTCAAGACGATAGAGATTCTGAAAAGGTTGTTACCAGAAGGAACAATGTTGACATGGGAGTCACCTGAAACCAGTCGTAGATCTAGAAGAATTTTGAAACCTGAAGTGTTGGGCATGCATGTGGACTCAGATGGGGCACTAGTTGATGAAAGAGAAGAATATGAAACATCTTCGTCAGCATCCAGTCACTCATCTGAAAATGTGAATTATGATGGTGTGCCAGAAAATATGAGTGATTTTGAATAATTGTTTAAGACAGTTTATATAACTGATGTATGCATCGTATCTTCAAATAAAATTAATGTTTTCCATATGGTGTTAAATGAGAAGTTATGAGGCATTTTTATGTTGTTGGATTATATGTCTTAATTATGATAAATTTTATTGTTTAAAATATCTACAATGCAATATTAAATTAGAGATATAATGTATGTTTTATTCAATATACAAATAATAACTTTTGAATGAATTTAGTGATGTAATTTGTTCATAATGTCATGGTTTTTTAATTTTATAGTTGAAAAAATTTCAATTTTTTTGTATCTAGCATGTTATGGTTGAAAACATGTTAAATTTATACTTAGGAAAGAAAAATGATATTCTACCAAAAACATTAGTGTGTTTTTTCCCTCATAAACAACTTTGTTTGACACATAAAAATTTGGTTTTATTAGCATTTTTTTAAAATTTTGAAAATTGACCCTTAAAAAAAAATCATTGTTCCTATGTCATCACTTTCATTTTGAAGCTATATTTTGCATGAAAATTTCATAGTAAATTTTGTAGTCACTGCCATTTTTAAAACATGTCCAAAATTGACACCTAAAAAATAAAAACATCGTTCTAGTATACACACTTTTCGTTTTGAGCACTGTTTTTGATGTTTTCTTGGGGTTTTTTGGCCAGAGTTCCTGTTTTGAGTTTATAGTTCCCGTTTCAAAGTTTACATTCTTATAATAAAACTACTTTTTCAACTTTTATTTTCAACTTATCTCCCTAACGTTCTACTCAATTTTCGAGCAGGAGTACTCATTGGATGTAAAATTTAATTCCTCATCCAAGGGGTACCCATGTTGCATACTTTCGATGGACCCTGTTACGTGAAAAATGAGAAATACATGAAAAAACACGATTGCAATCACGTTTTCATGTATATCTCATTTTTTATGTAGCGGGGTCCATTGAAAGTATGAAACATGGGTAGTCCTTGGATGAGGAATCAAATTCTACATTCGATGAGTGTTCCCACTCAAAATTGGAGTAAACCCATAGGGAGATAAGTTGAAAATATGAGTTGAAAAAGTAGCTTTTTATTTTTTCCCTATAAAATTTGATGATTTAATCTAATATTATTTTATTATTTCCAATATTATTTTATAATTTCCTTAGGAGGCCCATTTTAGACCTCAAAATTCCCCTAATGAGAGACATTTTGAAGAACTAGGTAAATAAGTCGGCTACATTCAAGATGACACCCAACCAGATCTATAAGATGAAGATACTACGGAAAGCGTATCAATACTTGGTCATATTTGCATGTCGACTATGTGGCCAAGAAAGCATGGAAACCTTCCCACAGAGTTGGGTGATCGCGTTGGCCCAACTAGCCAAAGAGGGTAAACCATGTAACTGGTCCAACATGTTGGCTCATCAGCGGAAGGAACATGTAATGAAGGCTCGATAGTCACCCGGAGGTATGCAAGCAAAGATCTACATGTCCGCCCACATCTTAGATGCAATTTGTGCCCAACATGAGTTCCTGAGCTTAGAGTGGGCATGGTCACCGACGGAGACTGCTGTGAACACATATTGTAAGTTGTTGTCCAAATACAACTTCAGAGGAGTAATCACATGACTGTCCGATCATTTTGTCACCCCAGTCTGCAAGATGATATTCGAATAGGATCCACCTTGCATGTCGAAGGAAGCAATGGAGGCACTGACAGACATTGCTGATTGGTATGCCTCACTATCCAACACCTTCATACAAATGTTTAGCACAGAGAAGCCTCCACATGTTATACCAAAGTTTTCCTTGGACATACTTGTCATGCAGGAAGTAGCATATCACATCTCGGTAGAATTGACAGCTAGACTACACTGAAAAAAGAAGGCACTTTGGCTTGCTCTTTCATTATGGATTCGGTTATACGAGATCCGGAGTTTCAAGCAAGCGGATGTTGAAGCATAACTAATGAAGAAGTATCCATTCGACCTACGAAGCTACAATCTGTATGACCCACATTGCATTGTGAAAGATCACTGCATGAGAGTATAGTTCAACTACATCCACGGGGTATGTCATTGGGTGGAAGAGGACCCATGGAGATACTGTTAAAACTCCTCTAGACACAATGAACCAATCGGTTTCACTGTGGAGTGGTTATCCAAGCAACATCCCGAATAACACCAACAACAACAGCAGTAGTAGTAGAGGCAAGCATACCAGTGCACAACAAGGGCAGGAGGAAGATTGTTGATCGCATGGAGGAAGAGCAAAGCTACAAGTTTTGAGAAGATCCATTGGTATAGAAAGCATCTATGGCTATAGAGGTGAAGAGGAAACATCGTGATAAGCGAATTGCGCAAAGGCAGAGGGAGAAAAGAAGAATGGAGGAAGTAGAGAAGGAGTTGCATGAGCTAAAGGAGCAACTTGAGGAGGAACAAGAGCTGCATAAACAAGAGAGGGAAGTGCAGCAACAATAAGTATAGTAGTGGGGAAAACATGTGCAAATAGATGAAACAGTGCCCGTTCCGGTAGTGGATTCATCAGAATACTTGGCATCAGGCAAACAGGGTGAACATCGCAGGAGCAAGACTTCGCTCATGAGATAGAACAAGCACTTCAACGGTGGATACGGATATGGAGCAATGGTAATTGGAACACGACATCGACCTTATGCCTTACCACCAAGAATTTGACTTACCTACTTCCCCACATCTAGATGATGAGTAAGTCTCAAGTGACCGAGGAGGCACTGAGATCCTTGGAGATCAGTTAGAAGAAGATATGCACAACATCTCATTCGACGAGTCTCAACATAGAGTTGTGCAGTCTCGTAGAGTGTCGACTCTAGATGATCATACATCTCCTGCGGAAGTTGAGGAATGAGTGATCATATCTGATGTGCACAAACATCCAACAGCCTTGGACGATGCAACTAAAGTGTATGTTGAAGCCACTAGCTCAAGTGTTCACTTTCTGATAGATGAGAATGAGTGAATGGCTAGGGAACTACAGACAGCCAAGCAAGGAGGAGAGTTGGTGACAACGTCTGCCCGAGATGAACTAAGGAAGGCAATACTAGATGAAGTATTGTCCCTTGACACAGTTATGTGAGCATTGTACTCCAAGTTTGGCACTGTGCATAAGGTAGTCGTCCATATCAATGGATGATAGCAACGATGTGCTAGAAGAGCACGTACCATGACGAACTTACATGTTGTTGTTGATTACATGCAAGCATGGATGATGAGATACAAGGGAGCCCCGCTTCACTTGCCTAAGATGATGAAGGCCAGTGCGGTTGAGCTGAAGGCACATATCTGGAGTCAGATCCAGAACTATGAAGAGCTCCCACAGCTCATCACTAGTATACATGCTTCCCATGCACATGTGTTCAAGACTATGGATGTTGTGGTTCACACACATGCAATCCCATCTATTGGGACTCTCACCTAGGCGAAGACTAAGGCATAGGTCTGACTAGAGCTTGAATCGTAGACATCATGCACAAGTATGTTGTTGGTTCAGCCGCATTGAAGCCAATGATGCACATGCTTACAGATGAGTTGGAAAAAGGAGCTCGAGTAGTCTACCCGGATGCTATGGAGGCAAGAGTCAGGTTCCAAAAAGATGTCACCTTGGAGCACACAAACACCATTAAGGATTACCGATCTTGGCATCAATATGTTACTGTTGATCATTGTGAGGATGTTGAGGAGTTGGACTTCCATGGTTATCTAAGTCAGAGTGATGTCTAGCATTTCTTTCTCAAGCCATTTTATCTCACATGGGTACATGTGCATTGTAATGTAACGTCATGTCAAGTGTAAGTCAAGTGTCGATGGTTGGATGTAACAATCATAGAGTAGATGAAGAGTCATGAGTGTAGTTGAACTGTCACAAAGGGGAATGTGAAGGGTCACCCCACCCTTTACTATAAATAGTCCCTCATAACTCATTATATAGGCTTTTGGTCAGCCAAGCTTCCGATAAGACTATCTTGGAGAGAGCTTGGATAGTATTGTAACGAGCCTTGGCTTCTCCACTGCGCAGAGCTAGTACATCTCTTTGGAGGAGCAGGCGGTTGTGGCTGTAACGTTCTGCTATCAGAACTAGTGGTTGGACATGGATGTATTGTATGACTGGAACTTACACTTCTTAATATAACAAGAGCCAACATGTTTCATGCATATGTTGTATTGTATTCTATGCTATCTAGTTTACTCTAAATGATATATGTATTGGTTTTCTTACGCATGCATGTATAACTATCTGTGTATGTATGTATGAATCTTTCTGAAATGTGCTATTGGTTTAACCATCACTTTGGATTTCTTGCTAACTTGCCTTCCATGTTGTGATGTATCTTTGCTTGTGTGTTCCCTTCTTAACTGCTTGCTATCACAGGTTTCCAAGGGCGCACTCATCTCAACCCCCCTGTGTTAGAACCTATCATGCACCTTCCTTGGCTCACCGTAGCTATCACACCCTTGCTAGCAATAGAGTTATATTACTTGCCTCTGTGCGAAATTGCGGTCAAGGTATTACCATAAGACCCACTGCTAGGACTCCTACACCAAACGGTTTGAGGTCTAATTGGGACTTCTTACTGGGCAGATCCCCTCACATGTTGGTGGGTCCAGCACTGTGAACATGTTGGTAAAATGTTGATAGTCAGCCATCCATAATAAGCATGTCACATTATCAAGATTTAAAAATAAAAAATAAAAAATTAAATAAATTATATTATTATTATTATTATTATTATTAATTATAAAAAATTAATATGTGAATTAAACATATATCGTTTTAAAAAACATGTCACAAGATTCCTAATTATAGAAATTCACACTCACTCTACTATGAAAATTCTCCACAATTTAAAAATAAAAAATTAACTAAATTATATTATTATTATTATTATTATTAATTATAAAAAAATAAATATGTGAGTTAAACATATCATTTTAAAAAACATGTCACAAGATTCTTAATTATAGAAATTCATTGTCACTCTACCATGAAAATTGTGGACTTGTAAACCTTTGTTAAAATGCCAATAGATCCATCTTGACTATGGATCTAGCAAGCTCCAAGAGGGATCAAATCTCTTGAGGTGCACATCTATTTTAGAGTGCAAAACTTAAAATAAATTAGTTAACATGGATATTCAAATAATAATTGTAGGTCTTGAATTGAAATATTTTTTAAAAGTATAAGAATTGTACTTTTTATGGCTAACACTGAGAGTGAAATATTTTTAATATCTCCTTGATAGGATTGTAATGTTAACAATCAGCTGGTATTTTTGATGTTTTATAATGCTTTTAATTAAACTAATAAAAAATGTATGTTCATTTTTGTATTTTATTATAAAGAACATTGTTTTTTTCAAATTAGAGAATAATTTAATTTTATTTTAAAAGGGACATGTGTCAACTGCCAGTTGACCATGCAAGGAATTACACATCTACCTCATGAATGTGACTTAGCACAATCATGGTCCAATACCATATGCCCAAAAAACCATAACTCATTTCATAGTCAAGATATTTGATATAATATCCTCTTCACCTAGCTTCTAATCCCATTGGGACATCTTTGGTCCATTGTGATAAGGCTCAAGGAGTAGGCTCCCCCGCCCTTGTGGAGTCCAGGTTTTTATTAAGTAATAAATTACTAGTATATCTAGCTATTGGTTATTGGATATACTCTTCATGTTATAGTGGCAACAACTAGGTTTGATCTTGGGCCTCAAATTACTCTAATGAGTTACAAATTCACCATCATAAAAATAAAAAAAGATATATATATATATATATATATATATATATATATATATCTATTTTATAACATTATTTTAATTAATTGGAACTGTCTATCTTGACTATTACTAAAAATTTTCAGAAACCCCTATTCGAAAATAATTATGTCTATCCACTTAAATATATAAATTCCACACACACACACACACACACACACACACAAACACACACATATATATATGAAGGACAAAAGTAATTATCTTTATATATACAATTTTATTTTTGTGCCATTACACCACGAAGGATAAAAACAAATTATCTTTTTTCTTGAAGTTTTGGCACACCAACAAACAATTAAGTAGAACCTTATGCGGTATATCAAGGCTTTCAACAAGCTACTTCTAGGAGAATTGAAAACCCAAAAATAATAGGAGACTCAAATCTCATATTAAGATTTTTTCTTAAAGTCCATTTCTTATAGACTCAAAGTTCCTCTATCTTTTTAGGAAGATATACTATGTATTGTTTACTATCAAGGATTATCGATTTTTTCAAGTGCTAAGGTAAAGCAATAAAAAAACTGACTTATTGATTTGAATTAGATCCTTAAACACTCTTAAAGTTCCCTGAACTACGTAAAAATCATACTGAAGTTTCAAAGTATTATGGATGTCGAAGCTTATAAAAAATTACCTCTGAACAATGGCAATTTGTGGTCAGCACGAAACAACGAGGATCCTTGGTTGAAGCGTGCAGATCGTTGGCCAATGGTGACCACGCACTGGCACAAATTGACAAACGGGAGGTCAAATCCAAAAACAGAGGCAATTTCTGATACGCGATTAGCGCTAAAGCGCTAATCACATATTTCAGCGCATCCCCCTCAGTGAAGGAAAGCCCCCAAGCGATCGGTCATGAGGAAAAGCATAAAGCCGTATGGAAATCGCCGATTCCATTAGAAGGCAGGTCTCGCGCTAAAACTGGCAGGATATCGGAAGGGCTTCAAGCGGTAAGCGGGTTTGACCGAGTCCCGCCCGATGCCATACACTGGGTGACACACGTCCAGCGGATGAGAGAGAAAACCGCTCACATCGCGTGGGTAAAGGTCACGCTACTTACCCACCCGATATGGATGGAGACTGTAGGATCTGGAGGCTCTAGATCAACAATGGAGAAATGATCCGATGGATGACCAGATTCAATGGGGAAATAGGCTGAGTCATATAAGATTTGAGGTCTGGCATGACCGCTGAGCTGGCAGAGGAATCAGTTTCGCGAGTAATCTTGGAGCAATGGAAATAACGATCGTTCAAAGAGAAATGACACTCAGTTCGTGAGAAAAAAAGTGGCCACCTCTCTATGAAGCCTTACATAGTGATGATGATGCAGAGTAGGGGAATTCAAGCAGACAGAGGGAGGAGATCTAGAGAGTCGGGAAGCAGAAACGAAAAGTCAGGGAGCAGATTGGATTTAAGCCACGAATAGACAAAGAGTAAGGGAGGTAGAGAAAGAGAAGCAGAAAGCTGGGAGGCAAGAAAGAAGTGAATTGTAGAGAACAGAGAAGCCGAGCTGACCTGCAAAGCAAAGGCAACATCGAGCAGACATAGACAGAGAGAGTTCGAGAGTCTATGAACTCCAGAGAAGGCTTGAGAGGTTCAAGCAACTCTTCTGTGTATACCTGTCAGGTATTGAGTAACAAATTGGACTCATACCACTGAGACCTGTTGAGGTCGAGATTCAGTAAGGGGAGTCTATGTACTCTAGAGACTTGGGGGATCCAAGTACAATCCTACCGATCATCATCTGTTAAGTGAGACTCAAATTGAGCTCCTTATTGTAAAAACTCTGCTTTAAGACATAATAGAAAGGCCACCACTAAAGGCTGGACCAGGAGACGTAGCCCAGGAGGATTGGGTGAACTCCTTATTAAATTTTTTGTGTTTATGTGTTTGATTACTGTGTTCTCTTACTATTTTAGTGTCTGTGTATTTCACAATCTTATCGATCCGTTGCATAAAATAACATAGGCACACCCCAACACATAAGTCTGTAATACCTTCATTAATTAACTGAGATCATTCAGGGGGTGATTTCAGATCAAGTGGTATCAGAGCTCTAGGTTGTTAAGGTTAGACAAGCTTGTGCTGGATTTTGTTGTTGAATGCTAACTAGATCAAAACTTAAATTAGGAGAAGGAGAGTTGGTCGAAACTAACCTGGAAATTGGAAGAGCCTATCCTCAGAAGGAAGTCCCTTGGGACTAGACCCCGATTTATTAGACTCACCTGAGACTCTGTTGAAGTACATAGGTGGTCTGCATAGCTACATGAGGCACAATATCCTCATGTTTAATCCCACTAGTATAGATGAGGTATCTGTTCAAGCTACGCATCTAGAAGCTAGAGGAAATAATAGGAACCCAAAAGTTGGGAGATCATCCAAGCCCATTGCAAGCAAGAATAAGGAGAAAACAAAACATAAATGAAAAGAGAGGAAGGCCAACACTGCACAGAAAATAAAGGCTTCATGCACTCACTGTAAGAAGGATGGGCATGATGATGAGCACTGTTGGATCCTGCATCCGGAGCTGAGACCTAAGAAGTTCGAGGGAAAGAAGAAGAAGACTGCTGCAACTATTCAAAAAGATTTGGGGTCAGACTCAGGAGATGAAACAACCATTGTAGCCATAGGCATAAAAGGTAAAAATTCTGAAGCATCTACTTGTAATTCTGCACAATCTACTAATAATGAAGAAAATGAGAGAAAAAGACATGAGCTTTTCCATATTCGAGTTATTTCCAAGCATAAAAAAATTGATACTTTGTTTGATAGTGGCTCACAAGTAAATTTAACTTCTGAAGCAATTGTAAAGAAGTTGGGATTATTGACTACACCTCACAAGAAACCATACCCATTAGGTTGGTTAAGTGATAAAGCACAACTACTAGTGACTAGACAATGTAAACTTAAGTTTTCTTTTGGGTCAGAAATTGTAGATGAGTTGAGTTAGATATAGTTCCTTTGGATATATGTGGAATTATTTTGGGAAGTCCCTACTTGTATGATAGAAAAGCTATTTTATATAGAGATAAGAACAAGTATCTCCTCGTTAAAGATGGAATCGAATATATTGTAAGAGCTCATAAGCTCAAGAATAATTATACTCTCATAAACTCAGGGCAGATGAAACAAATTGTAAATTCATGCAGACAATTTTTACTGATGGTTGTAAAGGAAAAAAACCTAATAAAACCAATGTATTTGAGGGTTGTGATGTTAAATAGCAAGATGATTTAGAAAAAGTTGTTTTAGAATATGATATCTTGTTTCAAGAACCTAAAGGTCTGATACCCAAAAAGGAAATAGTGCATGATATTAATTTGCAGCAAGATGCTCCATTGCCTAACATCGAAATATACAGGTTGTCCACTTTAGAGAATGCAGAAATCAAGAAGCAGGTGAAGGAGTTGCCCGAGAAAGGGTTCATCAGACCTAGCACATCACCATGTGGGTCTCCAATCGTTTTGGTGAAAAAGGAAGATGGATCGCGGAGAATGTGCATTGATTACCGAGCACTGAATAAGATAACAATAAAAAATCGTTATCCCCTTCCTCGCATAGATGATCTATTAGATCAGTTAAAGGAAGCTGTTTATTTTTCCAAGTTAGAATTTCATAGTGGATATCATCAGTTTAGAGTTGCAGAACAAGATGCATGGAAGACTGCTTTCAAAACAAAGTAGGGATTTTATGAGTGGTTGGTTATGTCTTTTGGCTTAACTAATTCTCCTACTACTTTCATGAGAATAATGAATGATGTACTCAGACCTTTTCTTTATGATTTTGTTATTGTATATATGGATGACACTCTTATATTTAGAAAAATGTGGGAAGAACATTTAAACCATGTTAAGCAGACACTAGATGTTTTGAAAAGAGAAAAACTTTATGTTAAACTCTCATAATGTGAATTTGGTAAAACATTTTTGAATTATTTGGGACATATAGTAGGGGGTGGTGAATTGAAGATAGATCCCTCTAAGGTGGTAGTCATTGTAAAATGGCCTAAACCCAAATCTGCTACAGAAGTTAGAAGCTTCTTAGGAGCAGCACAATATTGGAGAAAGTTCATTTCTAACTTTTCCTTAATTGCAGCTCCCTTACATGCTTTAACAAGATTGAACAAGGTGTTTCAGTGGGGAGGCAAACAGCAGAAAGCCTTCGACACCTTGAAGGAAAATATTATTACAATGCCAGTACTAGCACTGCCCAATCAAAAAAGACCATTTGAGATCCAAACGAATGCCAGTGACTATGCCATGGGAGCAGTGTTGAGACAGCATGGTAAACCCATATGTTATCATTCTGAGACATTTAATTCTGCAGTAGTTAACTATCCCACATATGATAAGGAATTGTATGCATTAGTACAGGGTGTGAAAAAGTGGAAACGTTACTTAATGGGCAAAGGGAGAGTTATACATACTAATCATCAACCACTCTAATATCTACACTCCCAAACTAAGTTTCAGCAATCAAGACACTATAGATGGATGGGTTTTCTACAACAGTTTCATTTAGTCATCAAATATAAAAAGGGCATACAAAATAAAGTTGTAGATATGTTATCTAGACCAATTATAAACGCATCTACTATACTTAAGCATAACTCAATATTGCATGAGAGCTACATTGAACAATATGCTCAAGATATATATTTTAAAGATGTATATGCAACTTAAGTCAAGGAAAACGAGTAGAAGAATTGGATTATCACATTAAGGACCAAGTCTTGTATCATTGTGGGAAGCTATGCATTCCACAAACTGAAAGAGTAAAGATAATTCAAGAAGCACACACTTCTCTATTATTAGGTCACTTTGGGGTAAGTAAAACAGTTGCACAGCTGCAAAGATTTTGTTATTGACCAAAAATGAATGGGATTGTTTCTAGATATGTAAGAGGGTGTACCATGTGTGCTAAAAGCAAGCCCAACAATAGAAAACTAGGCTTGTACACTACACTACCAGTTCCTTCTCATCCTTGGGAAAGTGTTTCCATGGACTTTGTTGGAGGATTGCTTAAATCTGGGAAAGGTCATGACTATTTATATGTTGTTGTGGATAGGTTCAGCAAAATGTGTATTTTGATACCTTGTAATAAGCGGATTACAGTTGAACAAATTGAAAAGTTGTTCTTTTAGCATGTACGGGTTCATTTTGGATTACCCAGTTCCATTGTATCTGATCGAGACACCCGATTTGTTGGGAAGTTTTGGTCGAGTCTGTGGGAACTGATGGACACCAAACTGAAGAAAAGCACAACCTTTCATCCACAGACAGATGGCCAGATGGAAGTGGTCAACAGGACAGTGATCTAGTTGCTCAGAGGCTAATGTAGCAAGCATCCCAAACTCTGGGATGAACATTTGTGTTATGTGTAGCATGCTTACAACCGAGAAAAACATTCTTCTACACAGGGATCTCCTTTTGAGACTTGTTTTGGTTTCACACCAAGGTCTCCCTTGGATTTTGTCTTTGGTAAAGGCATAGAAGTTGATGGACACAATGATGTGGACAAGGCAACCAAGTTCATTGAACAAATCCAAGAGATTCACTAGGCAGTACAAGAAAAACTGGAAAAGAGCCAAGACAAATACAAGGCAAGGCATGACAAGCATCAGATGGAGCATAGTTTCCAAGTTGGTGATCAAGTCTGGCTGTATATCAACAAAGATAGAATGCAAGGCGAAGGTAAAAATCTGAAGCCGATAAGGTATGGACCTTTCAAGATACTTGAGAAAATTGGTGAGAATGATTTTTGCCTTGATTTACCAGCTTACATGCACATCTACTCAGTCATTCATGCAGACAGCTTGAGACTATTTGAACCTTCATTAATTGAAGATCCCGAAGAGAAGAGTCAATTGCCTTCTATTGCTGATTTGTTACTTAAATATCTCAATGAATTGCAGGAATATACAGTTCTGGACAGAAAGGTAAGGACGATGCGCAGGGGAGATGTTGAGTATCTCAGGATTGGACTCAAGGGTTCAAAGCCAAGCAGTGCAAAATGGATGGAGATTGGACAAGTGAGACAGCTATACCCTCACTTAGTCTATTCTTGAAAACCAACTTTTGGTGGTCCAAAAGCTTTTTTAGTGGGAAATCCGTGAGCCGAATTGGATCCTTAAACACTCTTAAAGTTCCTTGAACTCTGTAAAACTCATACAGAAGTTTCAAAGTATTATGGATGTCGAAGCTTATCAGAAATTACCTCTAAACAATGGTAATTTGTGGTCAGCATGGAACAACAAGGATCCTCGGTCGAAGCGCGTAGACCGTTGGCCCATGGTGACCGTGCACTGGCACAAATTGACACACGTGAGGTCAAAAGCAAAAACAGAGGCAGTTTCTGATACACGATTATTGCTAAAATGCTAATCACGTATTGCAGGGCATCCCCCTTAGTGAAGGAAATCCACCAAGCACTTGGTCACGAGGAAAAGCATAAAACCGTACAGAAATCGCTGATTCCATTAGAAGGCGGGTCTCGCGCTAAAACCAGTAGGATATCAAAAGGGCTTCAAGCGGTAAGCGGGTTCGACCGAGTCCCGCCCGATGCCATACACTGGGTGACACACGTCCAGCGGATGAGAGAGAAAACCTCTCACATAATGCGAGTAAAGGTCATGCTACTTACCCGATCGATATGGACGGAGACAGTAGGATCTGGAGGCTCCAGATCAACAGCGGAGAAATGATCCGATGGATGACCAGATTCGATAGGGAAATAGGTTGAGTCATATAAGATTTGAGGTCTGGCATGACCGCTGAGCTGGTAGAGGAATCAGTTTCGAGGGTAATCTTGGAGCAACGGAAATAACGACCGTTCAAAGAGAATGGACACTCAGTTTGTAAGAAAACAAGTGGCCACCTCTCTGTGAAGCGTTACATAGTGATGATGACGTAGAGCAGAGGAATTCAAGCAGACAGAAGCAGGAGATCTAGAGAGCCGGGAAGCGGAAATGAACAGTCAGGGAGAAAATTAGCTTTAAGCCACGAACAGACAAAGAGTAAGGGAGGCAGAGAAAGAGAAGTAGAAAACCGAGAGGCAAGAAAGAAGTGAATTGCAAAGAACAGAGAAGCCGAGCTGACCTGCAGAGCAAAGGCAGCATCGAGCAGACAAAGACATAGAGAGTCTGAGAGTCTGTGAACTCTAGAGAAGGCTTGATAGGTTCAAGAAACTCTTCTGTGTATACCTGTCAGGTATTGAGTACCAAATTGGACTCATACCACTGAGACCAATTAAGGTTAAGATTCAGTTAGGGGAGTCTATGTACTCTAGAGATTTGGGGGATCCAAGTACAATCCTATTGATCATCCTCTGTTAAGTGAGACTCAAATTGAGCTCCTTATTGTAAAAAATTTGCTTTAAGACATAATAGAAAGGCTACCACTGAAGGCTGGACTAGGAGATGTAGCCCAGGAGGATTGGGTGAACTCTTTATTAAATTTGTTGTGTTTATGTGTTTGCTTACTGTTATAGACATATTTGGGCACTGCAACCCCAATCACATATGTCCATAAACCAAGGGCTTCTAAGTCCCTAAAAGTGTTGTTTCATACCCTAAAGGAGCAAGGTCAGCTAATTACATCACCTCCTAGAAGTTTTCCATGAAAATCTACTCAGAACTGGTCAAAACAGGACCATACAGACTGCCAAGTGCTAAAGGTACGATGCATCTCACCTGCCACATGCAAAAAGTGTGATGCATACTAGAAATCCCTTACATAGGGTGCGATGAGTGAGAGCAGACAAATGGAACAAGCAGTTTGCTAGGTGGAAACCCAGAGAATCTTCTAGAAACTGCTCATTTGACACTTGCCTCTCTGAGTTTGCCCAGGGATGAGTAAGAGTTCTAAAATCTCCATGTGGAACTAGGAAATATCAGAGAGATGACACTAATCAAAATCCCAGAAGCTGACTCACCCCCCTGCAAATATCTATAAATGGATCCCTCATCCAAGAGATCCAAAGGTTGGAATTTGGTAATTTACAAAGAGGTGCTGTTGGTTTCTCTTTGAAGACATTGTTGGGCGATTTTGCTTTGTGTGAGGTGAAGAGGGCTTTCAAGCTGGGAGGATGGCACTAGGTCAGACCAAGTGGTTGTAATCCTCTCTTCTATGACTTTTACTAATAAAGCTATTTGGGTTTTCCTCCATATTCTTGTGTATCTCTGAATATTATGTTTGTTATATGCATTTGTATGGCCAATATATATCTGATCCTATATTGTTTACAGTGAAAGATCTCTATGATTTGATGGTATTATGCTGCTATGAATCTACAGGTGCTCTTTGAAGCTGGACAAGTAAGTAAGCAATGGCGAGATTCTGTCAAAGGGGAAAGGAAACGAGCAAGGAGCCAAGTGAAACTGAGGTTGGTACTCTTTGATTATTTCACGTCTCTCTCTCGTAAAAGAAAAATAAGTGACTTTAATCTGTTTGTTTCTAAGATAGCTACCCATCTTAGTGGGACTAGCAGCTCTGCATAGACACTAGATTTCCTGATAACAAAATGGCGACTCCACTGGGGAGCAATTAGTTTGATTGCTTGTCTCTATTTATTTGATTCATAAACCACAGACGGAGCCTGAAGTCAAGCCAGCTAGCCTTCAAACTGCATTTGCTATGCAAGTGCAAAGTAGATCAACGCTGCTTTAGTCAATCTCTGGGTTGGTTTATGAAATGAAAAATTGACTTGCAAACATCCTAAGTGCCCTAGAGGTAGCTTGATTAACCTCGTTATATCAGCCCTATACTTTGTAGTTACTGACTATCATTTACTCGGCCTAAATCCCTGGACTAAACTGCAAACTGTGACCAAAAACCAAGTTAAAGTCTCGTTCCTTGACCATCGCACCCTCTCCTTTAGGAAATCTAGATGCATCGCACCTCCCATGTGCAGTAGGTGGGATGCATCCATGTTTCCCTGTGTTGTAGGTGCGATGATCAGACAAGACTAGACCTGCCTCTAGATTTTGTTTTTTTTCTTCACTGTCTTCAATTTTATTAAGGATTTTTGCTGTTTGTGATCAGTAGACCACTGTTGAAACCCCCTTCTTTGCATCATCCAACCTCTATTGTACAAAGAATTGTGAAAGTTTTTATGTATGGTGTGCCATTTACAGTTCTCTTTTACAAAGAAGTAGCTTAACCAAACTGTCGTCTCTTGATTTGGAAGTGTCGCAAGTGTTGTTTTCAGTCAAGGAAATAAATACTTCTCTTATTGATAGTCGATTACACTATTACTCTTGTATTTTATCTGAATTAGTAGTATTTCAAGTGTCGAAAGTAGTTTTCAATTCAAAATTGCAAAGTGTCGTCTTGCCTTTTTGTCGTTTTTTGAAAATAAAATCGTTAGTACTGTCGCCTTGAAAGAAGAAATAATTCAGATTTGTATTTAGCATTCTTTTTGTCATTCACACATTAAGAAAGCGGAAAACAAATACATGCACGTGCATTTGCATTTATACTAATTTTTTATTTTGATTTAGGATAGTTCATCTAGTGTGTGCTCTCTGCTCTATGTTGAAAGGATTTCATTTCTCTTTCCTTAGTAGCTAGGATTCTCATTGCAAAGAGAAGATTAAACGACTGTTTATCATCTTAGATTGCATTTTAGGAATTGTATATCTACATCACGCGGTGAACCTGAAAGGTAAATTTCTTAAGAAAGATCAACTGTAAAATAAATTTAATGAACATAAAAATGCTTTGGAACCTAACACAAAACATCTAGAAGTCTAGTCTAGAGACGTATTCCGGCGTCGTAAAGCCTGGTAACTGTCACTTTCATTGTAGGTTGGGTGATTCCTCCTCTTTGAGACAATAAGTGCTAGTACGGACTTGTGCTCCCACGTACCGTCGAGTATATATTGGGAGACCACAATAGGCTATATCCTTTATCCTTAGGAAGCCATGTCTTCTTCCTTATCGATCGCAATGCACTAAACACAACATTCGGGAAGATTGACTGTCGTACCATAAAAAGTATTCTGCGGTTTTGCGATTGGTTTAGTAATCCCTATGTCTAGATTTCCAGAGCAGTCTCTTTCGTTCCTTTTCAAACTCCTTAAAAGAAAAGGTCCATCTGAGCACTTGTCACTTCAGGCTCATTAAAAATCGAAGGCGACTAGAGTCATCTTTAGCTTTTTCTTGACTCTTAAAAAGTGAAAAAGCAAGTTGTGTCAAAGCATCTAAAATTTATTTTAATCGAAATAATGTCACTGTTCCCCTGTTGGTCTTAGGTTGAGAAAATGGAGTCCACCAACCAAGGATTTCCCCTTAGGGGAAGTCCTAGTCCTTTCTCCTCTTGGGGAGATGTTGGTGCACCTCATATGGCCACATTGTCCCTTCCAGGACTGACAATTGGCCTACTGGTATGGATTTTCTTGACCTCTTTCGTTCAAAGCACCGTAATTCCTGAACAATTGAATCAGCAACTAGATGATACTAGAGTTCCCCCCAAACCTTCTACTTCATTTGTCTCTCCCTGTCCTTCTTCCTCTTCGCTTGATAAAGATAGTAAAACTAAAAACCAAGTAACTGAGAAGAAGAATAAGGGGAAGGAGAAGAAGAAGAAGGAGCCAACGGCAAAAAGGGGCAACCGTGCATCGTCTAGTGAAAATCCACACACTGCACCGTCCAAACCTAAATCTCCATGTGTCATCTACAAAGGAGACCACTATCACCGAGATTGTCCTTACATCCCACAGATCCTAAGGGACTGGTCTCCCCGCTTGCACAATCCGGTGTCGTCAACCTCTGACGATCATGTTGAAAGTACACCGTCAACTAGTGAAAGCGAAGTCACCGGACAAAAAGGAAAATCTAAATTTCCTTGCAGACTATGTGAAGGTGACCATGCCCTCCACCGTTGTCCCTTCCTGGACGAAGCTAAAAGAGTCTTGGATAATCGTCCTGTATCACCACAGCGACTCCCTCCTGGGTACAAGAAACTCTTGCCGAATCCATTGCTAGTTGAAAATTCGACTGACCCACCTTTGGAGTCGGTCGAAGCACCTATCATTGAAGATAAACCCTCTGAGTCCACATCGGACCAAATTCAACAGGTCGAGACGATAGTCGACTCCATCTTGACTTCAAAAGATTTACCTTCAAATGATACAATCACCGAAGAGAATGAGAACGACACTGTTCAAATTCTTTTCGTAAACACAGGCTTTGATTAACATGGGGGAAATCGCAGGAAGGAAATTCATCAAAGTTTTATTCGGCCATTTATTCGATCCCACCTCCAAGCAACCTAGTCATTTCCTTCGATTGGAATCTACTAGGTAGACCCCATTTACCATCTAATTTACCATTTCGAATCATAGTGCAAACTTACAAAATGGTCATGGTTGGTACCATCATAGATGAAGGGAATTCTGTGAGTATCCTTTCCTCAACTGCTTGGAAAGCGCTTGGTTCGCCATCGCTTTTGCTTGAGATGCAAAATCTGACAGGCTTCGATAAAGGAACCAGTCGGCCGTTAGGGATCCTTCCAAGTTTGCCTATAACTTTGAGAAGGAAAACTGTTTATCTGAATGTAATGGTAGTCCAAGGACATTTAGATTACAATCTACTACTTGGTCACCACTACATTTATAGCATGGGAGCCATCGTCTCCTCACTCTTTCGAGTAATGTTTTTTCTGCATGAAGGCAGAGTGGTCCAGCTCGTAGACCAGCTTTCATTCCCCGGTTCTCACATAGCTAATAGTCAAATGCCATCCCTAACAGGTCTTTTTGCACAAGGAATGTCTCGTCAATCTCTAGTCCGTCCACCTGATGAGCACGAGTGATTCGGTGGTCAACATTGAAACCCAGGGGGGCATGCACTCTGACCTGCTTTGGCAGGAAAACTTCAGGTATAGTGTTATCGGGAAATCTAGTGTCCACTCGGAGCTGCTAGTCCCACTAAGACTAGTAGCTATCTTAGAAATAAATAAACTAAAACTACTTTCGTTTTCCTTTATGACAAGTAGATAAGAGGGGAATGAAGGACACCAAACTCAGTCTTGCGCTTGGTTCCTTACTCGGTTCCTCTCCCTTTCACAGATCCTTGCTGCTTCTCCTTCGTCTACCGAGCTTCAAAGAGCACCTGTGGAATCAAAGCAGCATAATACTATCAAAGAATAGAGATATACAATCATAAACAATATAGGACCAGATATATATTGACCACACAAATGCATATATCATCAAACATACAAGAATGTGGAAGACAACTTGAATAGATTTATTAATATCAAGAATAGCAAAGAGGCTTACAACCAATTTTTCTAACCCAACATCATCCTACAGCATGAAAGCCCTTCCTTCACCTCATGAAAAGCTTAGATCACCAAACACTATGATATTCCACCAAGAAACCAACAACACTTCCTTACAAGATACAAAATTCTAGCCTCTGGATCTCTAGGATGAGGGATCCATATATAGATGATTGAAGGGGGGTGAGTCAGCTTCTGGGATTTTGATTAGTGTCCTCTCTCTGATAGTTCTTGATTCCACTTGGATATTGATGATCTCTTACTCATCCCTGGGCGAATTGAGAGAGGCAAGTGTCACAGGAGAAGTTTCTGGAAGATTCCATGACGATCCACCTTGAAAATTGTCTTTGCCATTTGTCTACTCTCGTCCATCGCACCATACAAAAGGGCTTTTCAGTATGCATCACACCCTTTTTCACTGAGCAGGTGGGATGCATCGCACCCTCTACACTAGGAAATCCGTATGGTCCAGATTTGACCAGTTCTGAGCAATTTTTTGTGGACGACTTCTAAGAGATGATGTAATTAGCTGACCTTGTTCCTTTAGGGTATGAAAAACCACTTTTAGGGACTTAGGAGCCCTTGGTTTATGGACATGTATGATTGGGGTTGCAGTGCCCAAAAATGCATATAACTGTTGCCTCCTAAAGCATGAGGTCGTTAATCTTTTGATGTCGGGTGAAATGCTTTATCATGAGGATCTGAAGTTTTTTCGAGCTGGAAGGTGACCTGTAATAAGGTACTGTTATGAAACCAGCTCAAGAAAAGATAGAAAAGATAGATCAAAGCCTTAGAATTCAGCCTCTTCGAGGGGTCAACCTCCTTTACATTACATAAATGAACAATTCTTGGATGATTCAAATGACAAAACCTCCTTTCTATATATAGGAGTCTAAGGAGTCACAATATAATCCAGCCAACCTAACAATAATAATATAAAGCCACAAAAATAATAATAGAGGAATCCTATGGGGCACAGAAATAATAATATGGGGGTAATAGGGGCACAACAATATAAATAAGGGGTATAACTACAATAGTAATGGGGTAATCGCTAGTATTATAGGGACCCAACATGCCCCTCTCCTTCAAAAAAGTGTTGTCCTCAACGCTTGAGTAGTTATGTATACTTCTGCATAAAATTGTCATCCTCCCATGTGGAATCTTCAGCGGATAAGTTCTTCCACTTGATAGGATACTCTGAAATTGATCGATTTCGTAGCTGTCGAGTTCTTGTTTCTGTGACTGCTTCCGGTTCCAATATAATTTTTCCTTCCTCATCAAGTTCTGGAAATATTGCTTGAACTGGGAGCTTGTCGCCTATAACCTTCTTTAAACATGAAACATGGAAAACTGGGTGCAATCGAGAAGCTGCAGGAAGCTCCAATTTGTATGCCATAGTACCAATATTTTGCAACACCTTGTACGGACCATAATACTTTGGTGATAATTTATTATCCTTCTTAGCTTGCTTTAGGGACATTTGCTTATATGGTTGTAGCCGTAGGAATACCCAATAACCTACATCAAAACTTCTTTCACTGCGATGTTGATCTGCCTGTTGTTTCATTCTATTTTGTGCCAACACGAGGTTATCCTTTAAGAGTTGGATGACTTGTTGTTGATGTTCGATGTGATGTTCCACTGCCTGAACCTTAGAATTTTCTCTTAAATATGATGTGATGGATGGTGGTTGATACCCATAAAGTTCCATAAATGGGGTCATTTTTGTCTCTGTATGGAAGGAAGTGTTATAACACCATTCAGCCAGAGGCAACCATTTGACCCATTATGTCTGTTTATCATATACAAAGCAACGAAGATATCCTTCCAAACATTTGTTTACTATCTCAGTTTTCCCATCAGATTGAGGATGATAAGATGAGCTATGAGCTAACTGAGTACCAAGACAAGAAAATAATTCTGTCCAAAAATTTCCAGTGAAAATGGGATCTCTGTCACTTACAATAATCTTTGGGTTTCCATGTGGCTTTTGAATTGTTTCCATAAATGCAGTAGAAACTGTACTGGCTTTAAATGGATGTGATAATGCACAAAAGTGTGCATACTTGGTAAGTCTATCAACTACCACCATGATGACACTTTTTCCCTCAGATTTGGGTAAACCTGTGATAAAATCCATTGAAACCTCCTCCCAACGTTGGCTTGGAATGGATAAAGGTTGTAGTAGACTCGATGTCTTAATTGTTTCAACTTTATTTTGTTGGCAAACCAAACATTCCGCCACAAACTTTTGAATATCTGATTTAAGGCCATCCCAAAAAAATTCCTTCTTAACCTTGTGGTAAGTTTAAAAAATATTGAGTGCCCTCCTAAGGGAGAAGTGTGCAATTCCATAAGAATCTTTTGTTTTAGCTGGGAATTCTTACAGAGGTATAAGCGATCTTTGTACCATAACGAATCATTTTGCCAGCTAAATGTATCAGACGTACTGGAATCTTGTTGTAGCTTTCGAATAAGTGCCCAAACTTCTTCGTCATTCTTCCATTCCTCCCTTGCTTCATTTATCCAATCTGGTTGGATAATAGAAATGGTGCACAACAATGCTTCCACATCCTCATCCTTTCTTGAGAGTGCATCTGCCACCACATTTTGCTTCCCTTTTTTGTAGATGATTTCAAAGTCATAACCCAACATCTTTGTGACCCACTTTTGTTGCTCTTCAGAGGATAATCTTTGTTCTAAAAAGTATTTAAGGCTATCATGATCCGTTTTTACCTTGAAGTGTCTTCCCGTTAGGTAGGGTCACCATTTCTTAAGTGCATGGAGTATTGCCAACATTTCCTTCTCATAAATAGCTTTGCTTAAAAACTTTCCCTTGATTGGACGACTTTCAAAAGCAATGGGTCTTTCATCTTGCATTAGAACAGCACCAATTCCATTTCCTGAAGCATCACATTCCACAATAAAGGTTTTTGTGAAGTCCGGTGTAGCTAAGACTGGTGCTTGGCACATTGCCTCTTTAAGATGTTCAAAGGCCTTTGTTGCTTCCGGAGTCCATGAAAATGCATCTTTCTTCAATAATGTTGTTAGAGGTGCTGCTATTCTCCCATAATTCTTAACAAACTTGCGATAATACCCTATCAACCCAAGAAATCCTCGCAGATGCTTTATGGATGTGGGGATTTTCCGTTCCTTAATGGCTTTAATTTTGCTAGGGTCTACCTTAACTCCTTCATGAGATACAATATGACCCAAATATTCCACCTCTGGACTCCAAAGAAACATTTGGATCTTTTTGCATATAATTGTTTCTCCTCCAATAGTTGTAGCACCCTGTCAACATGTTCAACATGATCCTTCCAAGACTTGCTGTAGATTAGTATATCATCAAAAAATACTAACACAAATTTTCTAAGGAATGGTTTGAAAATTGAATTCATCAAACCTTGAAATGTTGAAGGTGCATTGGTAAGGCCAAAAGGCATGACCAAAAATTCATAATGACCCTCATGAGTTCTAAATGTTGTTTTCGGAATGTCTTCAATCTTCATTCTGATTTGATGATATCCCGAACGAAGATCCAACTTGGTGAAGTAAATTGATCCATGCAATTCATCCAGTAATTCATCAATGACAGGAATGGGGAACTTATCTTTAATAGTGAGCTTATTGAGCTCCCTATAATCCGGACACATGCGCCATGATCCATCCTTCTTGTGCACCAATACTACTGGAGCAGAGAAATAACTTTGACTCGGTTGAATTATACCAGCCTCTAGCATTTCTGCAACCATACGTTCAATTTCACTTTTTTGGACATAGGGATATCTGTACGGCCTGATGTTTGGAGGAACACTTCCTGGAATCAGATGAATAGCATGATCATGATCACGCATAGGTGGGAGACCTTTGGGAGTCTCAAATACCCTTGAATGATTGTCTAGGACTTTTTGGAGATCTGGAGAAATAGATGATTCCGATGTGGAAACATCTAGCGAACATAATTGTGCAATTACACCTCTTTGCTCCTTTTTTAGAAGCTTTGTCATACCATTAGAGCTGATTATCTTTCCTGGTTTCCCTGCAATACCCCTTAATTCATCTTCCTTTCCTTCCATAGAAAATTTGATGAAAATTTCTTGAAAATTAAAAGCTATTGTACCCAAGGATTGTAGCCATTGGACTCCTAGTACAACATCAACACCTCCCATTGGAATGGAAAGCATTGGGCTAGTCAATACATATTCTCCCATGGATAGCTTGATATTATGGCACCTTCCAGAGCAATTTATTGTTCCTCCATTTGCAATCATCACTTGACACTCTGGTGCTGGATATAGGAAGCAATTCAATTCTTTTTCTACCCTACAATGAATAAAATTGTGGGTGCTTCTTGAATCAATCAACACTATTACCTTTTTCTTCTTGATTTGTCATTCTATCTTTATGGTTTGAGGAGTGATAATTCTCGCCAATGCATTACAAGATATGGTCAGATTTAATTGTTCTTCATCTAGGCTTTGTTCCTGGAGTATATCCTCTTCTTTTAACCTTTCTTACTCCTTTTCTTCTTCCTCTTCACAATCTATGTAGAATAATTTCTTCTCAGCACACTTATGACCTTTAGTGTATTTTCTATCACAACTGTAACAAAGCCCTTTTGCTCTTTTTTCTTCCAATTGTTGTGGTGTCAACCTTATAGGTTGTGGAAGACTAGGGGCAACAACACTTCCATCTTTATAGTTGTGAGTGGTATGCTTCCTGGTTGCCATAATTTTGCTTTCCATTTTTCTTGATAACCTGAATGCCTTCTCTAATGAATCAGGTTCCCAAAGTCGAACATCATGTTGGATATTATCCTTTAAAGACCCTATGAACACATCAACCCTATGCTCCTCTGGAATATCTTTTACCCTTATGTTCAATTTTTGGAACTCCTCAATGTGCTCCATTACTGAACCCTTTTGTTTAAGACTTATCAATTGGCTAAAAAAAGTGTTGCTTTTTGTATCCTCATAATGTGCTATCAATTCTTCCGTAAAAATTGCCCAAGTGATAAATTTTTTACGAGAGCAAAGCCATTGATAACATACAAACTGATTTGGTTCCAAATATATAGTTGCCATACGTACCTTTTGTGTGTTTTGCACATTATTGAGATCGAAGAATTGCTCCATCGGTAATATCCATGTGGCAGGATCCTTGCCATTAAACTTCCTCATATCGATTTTTGGAATATGGTGAGTCTTCGATCCAACATTAGCATCTATGGAATCATGATTAACATTTCTTTTATTCTCATCATGAGTTTCCTTTAGTACCCTTTCATCCTTAGTTCCCATTTCTTGTAGCAACTTATTCATATTTATCTTCAATTCGTCCATGTCTGTCTTCAAATCTGCCATGTCTCTCTTCAAATCTGTGTTCGAATCATCCATCTTAGCTTCCATGCCCTTTATCTTAGATTCCATGCCATTTATCTTAGCTTCTGTTAGCTTTTGTGAGCGTGACATTTGTTGCACTTGTTCTTGTAATTTTGATATATCATGTAGCATTTCTTCCTCTTCTTCATGAGTCATGCTAGAGCTTTCAGGTTCCTTACTACATGTTTGCATTTTCTTTCCTCGGGGCATCAGTTACCGATAATAATGCTTTACTATGCCCTTTGAATTCCTTCAAACTAAGCTTATGCAAAAATTAAAAAAAAAACTACCACCTTTTTTTCACTTTGTAGAATCCTGATATTGAATCTGATGTATCTCTGTAATTTCAGATCATTCAGTTTTGAAATTTTGACCTGTAGTAGCCTTCTGAGTTCTCTTTCCAATGCCACAAGTCTGACCCAAATTGGCTTCTCCAAGGAAGAGTTATGTGAAATCTCCCACAGTGACTTGCTTATAGACTAGTTCAGTAGAGCAAACTTGTACGACGTGCCACGAGTCATTGTTTTGACCTATGGATCTGAAAAATGCATACAAGAAACTACAGTTCATCCTCTTTTTATACCTTCTTACGAAATTTCAATCCGATCCTTAGAGAGAAAGCTATGACGATTTTCCCCAGGTCACCTGTTTTGAATGTAATTCAGGAGTTTGCAAAAAGACCAACTTCCTTAGATCATATCTCTGAAAATATCACGCGAAAAGCTCTGAAATTCGGATCCAAGGTTCAACGCGATTTCTTCTCAAATGGGTTTTTTTGCGACTTTTGAAACTTCACATAAAAAATTTTATAGCGAAAATACCACGATGACCTATTTGGAGCAGCGAAACCCTAGAATCCAAAGCTCTGATACCAAATGTTATGAAACCAGCTCAAGAAAAGATAGAAAAGATAGATCAACACCTTAGAATTCAGCCTCTTCGAGGGGTCAACCTCCTTTACATTACATAAATGAACAATTCTTGGATGATTCAAATGACAAAACCGCCTTTCTATATATAGGAGTCTAAGGAGTCACAATATAATCCAACCGACCTAAAATTAATAATATAAAGCCACAAAAATAACAATAGAGAGATTCTATGGGGCACATAAATAACAATATGGGGGTAATAGGGGCACAACAATATAAATAAGGGGTATAACTACAATAGTAATGGGGTAATCACTAGTATTATAGGGACCCAACAGATACAATACAATACATTATCTTCATAATATTTTTCATGATCTAGCTGAGGCGGGAATTCCCATGCTCAGCTTTATAAATTCATTTTCATGTACATGAGACAGACAACCGTCTGTGTGGCAGACTGATGATTCTAATAGAGTCATCATCCTTTGATTCAGATGATCATCTGTGCAGCAACAATGTACATTTGATGTCTTTATTTTCCTGAATATATCGCAACCTGGATGGATGAAACTAGATCCGGGGTCTTCAAACTTGTCCAATCTTCACTCAGAGTACAAGTCGATCCATGTGAAAGATGTTCTGGAGTTGAACATGTAAAGACATCGCTTGATTACCAGCCAATGATGTAAGTTGTTAACAAGCGCGAGAGGAATCACCGATAATGATGATGACCCTCAAGGTACTACAGTACAATTTGCGTGGTGTGAAAAGGGACTTGGTATCGAACACCACGCAAAATCTTTCGGTCGAAGGCCATTGATGTAAACCTGTCGCCGAAAGTGAGAAACTTGCCATTGAAGCATGCAAGCTTCAAAGTATTGAAAGGGGTGTTCCTAAGTCGACTTCTTGGATAATGAGCTGATGTCGACAAGAAGTGACCTGTCATAGGAAGGCCTTAATGAATCCCACATCTACGACATGGAACAGAGTAAATGATTTTTGGAGGTGAAAACGATATGATGATACAGGGTTTAGGGTGGCGGTCATGAAAGAATGGAGCGTGAATGTATTGCAGCGGATGAGACACAGGTGAACTCTCTAAGTGACTTCTCTTGAACATACCGGCGACACTGACATGGATTGGTAGCGTTAACCCCAAATATGGATGGTGTGATGGAGCAATGGTGATATGACCGGTGAACAAAATAACCCAACCCGACTCGGATGTGGAGTGAAAGTGTCATGTTCAAGAGCAACTTGCTACCAATAAAGTTTCTTCAAGTTTTCCTCCCAATTTTTCCCCAGTCATTGCTGACCAGTACCTCTTTATTTTTGTCAAGCTTGAGGAGGATAACATATGCTTGTTCTATAATTTTCCCTTCGGGCAAACCCGTCGCTATGTTTTAACGAGCTTAGCGACAGTGAAACTTGTTCTTATCTATACGGACAAGTTTGTCGCTATTCGATTTTAATGAGTTTAACGACAAATACAACTCGGTCCTTTTCAATTTTAGAGAGTCTGAAAGGGATGTAAAGGAAACTCCAATAATCCTTTTTTGTCATATAATCCCTTAAGTCTGAAAAAATATAAAATAATACGAAAGGGATGAATTTTCGGTAATTTTAACGAGCCGAACAAAACAAGTGCTTGAGATTTTTGTGTAATAATCCCTCAGGTCCAAAAATATTAAAATCTAGAGGAGGGATAGCACTTCCGGTCGCTTTAACGAGCTGGATAGGCCAATTGCTCAGCAATATTTTCATATTTTACGAGTAAGATGAAAAGAGCTTAAAAGAGACTCATCTTTTCAGGAACGAGTGATAATTTCAGGTAGCAGCTGATTCCAGGTAAGGTTTGAAATTTTCCATTCATGGTAGTGTCACAAGGATGGCTAACATGATCACTCTTCGTAGCTGTTCCTAAAAAGGCGTAAACAATCAAATGGAGGTGAATGATCGGCTAAAACAGAGTGTAGGTGATGGTAAGAACACGACCAGGGCTCAAAAAGCTGATGATAATGCATTCACAATGGTTATTTACCGGAAATTGGTTCATTTTTTTTAATGAGCTTAAACTCTGGGGGAACATTTGCTCATTGCTAAGGTTTAATTTTTAACGAGCTTGAACTTCGCATAAAAACTGCTCGTGATAATGGTCATCAATTTAATTTCACCGCTAATCACTTTGTTCCTTCAAAGGTTGTACTGCCTGTTCAATTGCTTCATCAAATCGATTAGAAATGAACAATATATGTTTAAAATGAGTTAAAACACTAATAGTTTACTCGAATTACGTGAAAAGTAATTTAAAAGTGGTTTTTACCCCTCATTTTACCATTTCAATTGAACTTTGGTTTGTTGGAGCTCTGGAGGTGCTTTTCCCCCTTGATTTTCACCAGCTGATTTCGGGAGATTCTGTGGACGATTCTTGGCACCGTCTGGACCAGGTAGGAGCTAAACTTGAGATCTTCAGTTGCATTCCTTCCTTTTTGAATTCTATGTTGTTTTTTGCCAAATCAGGACCCTGTCTCTTCTCTTGCTTATTTTGCAAAGATTCATCGGAGAAAAATGGTTGTTACATGGCAAGAATGTGAGCATGAAGAATAGGATATGCTTGCT
This sequence comes from Pinus tabuliformis, assembly GCA_031772625.1. NCBI lineage: Eukaryota > Viridiplantae > Streptophyta > Pinopsida > Pinales > Pinaceae > Pinus > Pinus tabuliformis. The sequence continues at coordinate 373,953,475 of CM062815.1, read as the reverse complement.
TTACATGATCCGGTTACGGTAACTACACTGTGGAACTATGCCTTGTTCAAGTTTTTCCGCATCTCTAGCATGAGTCAACAAATCAACTTGTTGCAATATCTTCTCGATGCATGGGATCCTACCAACCAGGTGTTTCATATTAGAGGCAAATCTATCCCCTTGACTGTCGTGGACATCTATTTTTTGACTGGTTTATCGAGGCGTGGTGCCCCTCTTTCATTATCAGGTTCCGCTCGTGGGGGCGAATCTGTGAGAGATTATATTCACTGGTATTGCAGAGAGGGATCTCAACCGAGTAGGGACGACAAGATCAACATCTGAGATGTCAATGACCTGTCCTTGAGGACCATTCTGTTCACTTTTTCTAGACTGGCTGGTAGTGTGGCTCTTCATGTGGCTAACAAGTCCTATATGCAGTACGCCTTTTAATGCCTTGAACCAAAGGTGTTCAACTGGTGTGACGCAATACTCCCCGTGATGAAAGAACAACTGACCAAGGTAAAAAGTGGAAAATCCAAGAACTTCGGCTATGGTTCTATTTTGACCACTTTCGCCTTGGAAAAGATCCCATTGATGCAGCCGCAGTACTTTTCACTTGGTTTACCTCCATCGACTGAGCCACGGATGCAGAGATGGGTCGAACTTATGGCCCGACATGCTCGTCAGTGTTAGGTTTCCTTTTCTAATACCTTCTTTGAGTGGTTCAACTGTCAGGAGATGGTTTTTTCCGAGTATCCATATGTTGGTATGGATTTCCGGGGTGACCCGGATTTGGTGTTGCCGGCTGGTGAGCAGTGGGGTGATATCGGTAAATTCTCTGACCATATCTCTGTTTATCGTTTCTTTTTATAATGTTCTTGTGCTTTCTTCTATCAGGACTAATCAAAACTCATGTGCTCATGCAGATATTGGACCAATTCGGCTAGCAGTACATCTGAGAGTACCAGCTGCCGCTCCAGTAAGAGAGGCTGTGGGGAGGGCTATCCTCCGTGACCTTGATGTGGTCGAGACTCTTTCAGCATTGCAAGATCATATCGAAGGCCTCACTCTCAGTATTTCAAATGTGAGGACCGACGAGCTACCTCTGAGGTTGCAGCGACATACTACTAGCGTGCCGAGTCGATGGACTAGGATTTTACGCATGATTACACAGGTGGTGACTGTTTATCACCAGCATCATTAAACTAGGGTGCCCCCTAGAATTTTGAGTTTTGGGTCATTTGACCAATTTTGTCTTGGTTACATAACATTATGTATAAACCATAAATATATATATATATATATATATATATATATATATATTTGATTTTCGGAGCTTTATTTTGGTTGAGTTACGTGATCTTGATGCAAATATTTGATGAAATGCTTCTTTTATAAATGTTTCAAATGTCTATCTAACACATAATTTGCCAATGAGTCTATTAATGTGTTTAAGTTTCTGGAAATATGCTGATATTGAATAGAATGAAAATGCCTTTCCAAAATCTTGACCCTTAGGAACATGTGATAGATAGCTGGATTCCATACGGAGTAGATACCAATGAGTTGTAGGATGATGAGTTGTGAGTCTAGCCTGGCGACGAGTCGGCGTATGCCATGTGTAATGGCATTAGAGAGGAGCTCTATCAACGCACTGTATTCAGAATATTGTTCGTTGACCGACCAATACATACCCCTCTGAAACTCACTAACTCGTTGCTTGGATCGAAGATGGCCTAGGCCACAGAAGATAGGTTTCACGAACTACGACTCGCTCCGTTGGCATATCCAACAAATTATTCCAATAGGTCTGACATCTGGAACAAATGTAAAAGTGGATCACTTAACCAAAACAATTACCCTTAGCGAAAACAAAAATGTAATAAAAGCATAAGGGTCACTATCTTGAGTCAAGCATAGTAATGCTTAAGTTACAACCCGTTGCGGGGTTGCTCTAGTTGAATCGCATCATAATCCACTAACTCGTAGGCTCCTTTTGCTAACACGCGCTTAACAATATAGGGGCCCATCCATAAAGACTTCAATTTACCTGCTCCAAATTTATCGGATTCTTGGTCGTAAAGTAAGACCAGGTCACTTTCTGAGAAGACACGGGGTTTGACATTCTTGTCGAACTGCGCCTTAACTCGTTTCTTATGGGCTTCGTTAGCCAAAGTGGCATCACGACGGGTTTCATCCAATTGGATTAGTTCCAAGAAACGAGCCTCCTCTTCTGAAGTTTTGGGGAGAAGGTGGACTGCGAGTTTGAGGGATGAGATTTCACACTGAACTGGTAAGATTGCTTCCAAGCCATACACCAGTTGGAAGGGTGTAAACCTGGTTGCATTCCTCACCGATGTTCGATATTCCCACAAGGCTAAGTACAGGATCAGGTGCCAACTCCTTTTGTGGACTCCAATCATCCTTTGCAGCATCCACTTCAGGACCTTGTTGATTGCCTCAACTTGTCCGTTGGCCTGCGGATAATACGGAGTATAGCTGTCATGGGACAACCCTAATTTGGCAGCCAACTCAACCATCATGTGATTTTGAAAATGTGATCCATGATCTGTGACTATGGCCTGTGGAACAATGAATCTGGAGACTACATGGTTAAAAAAGAAGAGGGCAACCGTTTCGCCGTTGTTGTTTAATGTAGGCATCGCCTCGACCCATTTGGTAAAATAGTCTACTACGATTATGATATACCCATGCCCCCCTGCCAAGGTGGGGTTACATGTCATGAAATCTATGCCCCATTTGGCAAATGGCCCAACAACAACTACTGGTTGCAGAGGTGCAGGTGGTATTCTGGCTTTTCGATCAAAGATTTGACATGCATGGCAACTTTTGACTGTGGTTATGCAATCATTGAACATTGTTAGCCAGAAGTATCCTACTTGTAAAATCTTTTGCGCCGTAGCATAACCATATTGATGCCCCCCACACGCGCCTGAATGGCAATCATTCAGGACTTTTTCGGCCTCCTCGTGGGTGAGGCACCTCCTCAGAACTGTATCGACACCACGACGATAAAGTGTATCACCGACGATCATGTAGTCTTTTGCTTGGTATCGAATGCATCGTCGTTCCGAGCGGGAGGTATTAGACCTATATGTTTGGGTTTGGAGATAGATTATCATGTCTCCATACCACAAATTGCTTGAAGATATCAGAAACAAAGATTCGTCCACGATCGCTTCTTCTGATGTTACATTGTTGGACGACGATGGGAGATCACATAGTAACTCCGCAAAAATCAGGGATTTCTTCGATTTGGATTTTATAAATTCCAGATCAAACTCTTGTAGAATTGCTATCCATTTTGAATATTTTCCCCCCAGCAACTGTCACAACAATATATAAGTCATGGGGTTGCAATCTGACAAAATGGTAGTTTTTCGAAAGAGGACATAGTGTTGAAATCTTTGTATCACTTGAACAGCTGCGAGAGCTAGCTTTTCAATGTAGGAGTACTTGCTTTCTGTATCATTTAAGTTTCTACTTAAATAATATATAGGATGTTCAATTCCATTGTCTTCTTGAACTAAAACCATTGCGATGGTCGTATCTGCTGCAGCCAGATACAGGTTAAAGTCTTTTTGATAATCAGGAGCGTACATTAATGATGCTTTTATTAGGGATTCCTTTAAAGCATCAAAGGAAGCTTGCGTGACCTGATCCCAAACGAAGGGTACTTCTTTTTTCAATAGACGAGTATAACCTTTAGCAAGTTCGGCGTAATTTGGAATGAACCTCCTCAGAAAGTTTACTTTCCCTTGGAGTTTCTGAATCTGAAGCAAATTTGAAGGTGGAGGCAAATTAATGATTGCCTGAACCTTACATGGGTCGAGACGAATCCCGTCCTTTGAGACCACAAATTCCAAACTCAAGATTTTAAAAAACTTACCATAGGGTCAAGAAGGATTTTTTTTGGGATGACCTTAAATCTGATATTCAGATGTTTGTGGCAGAATGTTTGGTTTCCCAAAAAAATAAAGTTGAGACAATTAAGACCCCGGGTCTGTTACAACCTTTAGCCATTCTAAGTCAGTGTTGGGAGGATGTCCCAATTGATTTTATCACAGGTTTACCAAAGTCTGAAGGAAAAAGTGTCATCGTGGTAGTAGTTGATAGACTTACCAAGTATACACAATTTTGTGCATTATCTCATCCTTTTAAATCTAATACATTTCCTACTGCATTTATGGAAACAATTCAAAATATTCATGGAAACTTAAATATTATAGTAAGTGACAGAGATCCCATTTTCACGGGAAATTTTTGGACAAAATAATTTTCTTGTCTTGGTATTCAATTAGCTCATAACTCATTTTGTCATCCTCAATCGGATGGGAAAACTGAGAAAGTGAACAAATTTTTAGAAGGATATCTTCGTTGCTTTGTATGTGATAAACAAACAAAATGGGTCAAGTGATTACCTCTAGCTAAATGGTGGTATAACACTTCCTTCCATACTGGAGCAAAACGACCCCATTTATGGCATGTTATTGATATCATCCACCATCCATCACATTATCTTTAAGAGAAAATTCTAAGGTTCAAGCAGTGGAAGATCACATCGAGCGTCAGGAACAAGTTCTCCAACTCTTAAAGGATAACCTCACTATGGCACATAATTGAATGAAACAACAGGGATATCAACATCACAGTGAAAGAAGTTTTGATGTAGGTGATTGGGTATTTTTATGGCTACAGCCATACAAACAAATGTCTCTCAAGAAAGCTAAGAAGGATAATAAATTATCACCTAAGTACTACAGTCCTTGCAACGCATTATAAAACATTGGTACTATGGCATACAAATTGGAGTTTCTTGCATCTTCCAGAGTACACCCACTTTTCCATGTTTCATGCTTAAAGAATGTTATCAATGACAAGCTTCCAGTTCAAACCATGTTTCCAGAACTTGACGAAGAAGGAAAAATAATTTTTGAGCCTGAATTAGTCACGAAAACAAGAACCCGATAGCTACGGAATCGATCAATTTCATAGTATCTCATCCAGTGGAAGAACTTTCCCGTTGAAGATTCCACATGGGAGGATGAGACTTTTATACAGAACCATCCAGAACTACTCAAGCATTGAGGACAACACCCTTTTGAAGGAGAGGGGCATGTTAGGTCCCTATAATACGAGTGTAGCTCCCTTATTGTTATTTTTAGTGTAGCCCCCTTATTGTTATTGTTGTGTCGATGTAGCCCCCATATTGTTATTCTGGCGCCTCATAGAAATCCACTATTGTTATTGTTGTGCCCTTACATTATTATTGTTATGTAGGCTATAGTTATCATTGTGACCCCTTAGACTTCTATATATACAAAGGAGGTCTTGTCATTTGCGTCATCCAAGAATTGTTCATTTATGTAATATAAATGGGGTTTCCCCCTCGAAGTGGATACTTTTTAAGTCATTGATCTATATTTTTGTGAGTTGGTTGCATATTATCTTATTAGCCTACTTGTTGAGTGATTGAATTTTTGTGCTTGATTCCAATAAGTATTATTAGTATACATAAGAGATATGTGTATGCTAGCTACATACCCGCACCTCGTATGGATACACTAGTATTCTAATTTTTTTTTAAAATTTAGATGATAAAATAAATGGTTAAGATTGATTAATGGCTAATTTTAATTAGTGTTTAATTAACCTGAAAATATTGACTTATAAATATTAAGTGATATTGGTATATACATATTATTAGATATTTGGGAATTTGTAAGTTTATTTTACTGATATGATTTTAGATTATGATTTTATTATTTGTTATTATTTAATTATCATTCATTTCCCAAGGTTTTCCAAGTTTCCTCGTCCAATTTATTTTTGAATTAAATATTAATATTTCATTTGCAATGGTTTGCCAAGTTGCCTTCTCAAATTTAGTTTTGGATAAGATATGACAAGGAAAGTCAAGGTCATTAAATTAAAAGGATGGGGGGGTATTCATGGCATTAATGGTAGATGTGGATGAATGTGAGAGACATAAAGGGGAGGATGAAAGGAAAAGTGGGAATCTTTGTTCTTTATTTTTAGCACTGGAGGATTTTATTTTGAAGGAGGAATGTGGAGAAGGAGAGAGGAGAGAATGTAGAGAAAAATGAGAGAACACAAACTTGGATCTATTAGAGTATTGAATCTAACTTGAACACACTATGACTGCTATTGGACTTGGGGTCGAAGGGCTAGGGAACCTGTGGAGGTTTTCTGGGGTAAGAAGTCATAAACATTTCTAGTTGGAAAAGTGGCAAATTCAGTTAGGCAACCTCAACAGGAGCATACCAACCAAGCCACTAGAACAAGTATTCTTTCATTTGTTGTTGTTTTTTTATGTAATTTGCTGCAAATGAAACTCCTTACATGTTTTATATGTTGTAAATCAATTTTTACTTGTATGTTATCATCAAATAATTGTTGAGCTATAAACATGTTATTTTCCTTCTTATTCTTATTAAGTTAAATGATAAATTTGACTTTAGTTAGAAGAACTAGATTGAGTCTTCACATGTGGTATTAGAGCCAAATTCGAAATATAGACCCTAAAACCCACCTACACAACAACATTTGTTCTAGGCTTCTATGATTATAAGAAATCCACCCTACAATCCAAAAGAAAAATAAATATAATTAAAATTAATTGTGTTTTGAATGCCCATTAATTTTGGCCAATATACAAAACAACAAACAAAATAAGAATGAAAAAAAGTGAAACAATAAATGAATTATTTTAGTGAAAATAAAATGAAGAGAGAATAATTCTTCTCTTGGATAAGAAATGTTACTTTTATTTAATGAGACTAGAAAACTAGTACTTAATAGAGGTGGGTTGTCGGTGCATCTCGCTTGTGAGTGGAATATAAGAAAAACAAGAAAGTATCAGTAAAATATAAGAAAAACGAGAAAATACCATTAGAATATAAGAAAACAGAGAAATTACATTCTTCATAAATAGACTCTCTAAACAAAATATAGTCATACAGTTCTATAGAAAATGAAGATATATCTTTTGCTTCATAGGCATTATGAACGGAATTCAAAATTTTATTTACAGATTTTCCATTCAAACCATTCTCTTAACCAACATATCTCTCACTCTCTTAACTGGCATATCTCTTGGTCTCAGTACGAAAGTTTTTTTTTTTTTTTTCTTTTCAACTTTTCACGTGACATCTCCCAAAAGAATCCCATCTGCTACGACACCACATGAAGGATCGACTAGAGTAATGAGATTTTTATTAACTTACTATATTTTTTTAAAAACCCATATGATTAACTATATTTTATTTTATTTGAAAACCCATATAATTAGGTGTAAGCATGCATAGATGCATGATTAAATGAATCATATTCTTGCTAGGTGCTCCCAATATCTTCGCCATTAGTGAAAGTCATAGGAAGATATTGGGTGCCTCTCATAGGGTTAGGGTGTTAACAACAAATGTGTTAGGGTTGGATGCTTATTTCTTATCCATTCTTGAATAAAAAATCATTATTATCTTTTTTTTCTCAGCAGGAAAAAACCGTTTGTTTTAATATTATGGAATAAAACAGTGCATTCTTATGATGGACAAATTTTCCTCATAAACCTGAGATATACACAACTTGGTAGACTGCCTTGGGGAAAAGGCTTATCTGCTAACATTAATTTGTACAATTATCTAAAAGATACAACATAATGGTACTTCATCCATTTTTGCATTTTACATAGAATCTAAAAAGTGGATCAGATCCTTCACATATCTGAAGATCACATACTTAATTGACTCTTTTCTTATATGATTTCCATACAAAATTAGTTGCAAAATTTATACAAAACTTAAAACAAAAAGAGACAAAAATTTAATATAAACATATCTACTATGAGGTTCTGCATTTTTTATCCCATTTCAGTGATCTATCCCGACACTTTTAGATTTTCTACTTCTATCTCTTCTGCTCCTTCTGTGTCCTGTAGTCCTTTCTTCGATAATTCATCTGCCGATTTGTTATGTGCCATGTTAATGTGCCCAATGGAAGAATTATGAAAGTAACTCCATATACATTTTATACGACTCAGCCAACCTTATAGTGAAGTTCGTTGAATGTTACTCTTTCCATTAACATGGTTTATTATACATTTGGAATCCCCAAAAATTTATACTTGAGAGATCATCAAAATTCATCCCAAAATTTTATTGAATAAAATTTTATTGAATAATATTTCAAAATTGAATGACTCAACATATAGAAAAATAATCATGGACGTCCTTTATCTTGCAAAGATGAGGAGACAACGAATAAGCGACAACCTGTCTCCCCATATCTCATAAGTATAAAATTTTGACTATCCACTTCCACAAGAGATTTTCCTTATTTTCTCTGATTTTCTCTCCATAATCGTATTGTCATATGTTTCTTTTTTTTTCATTTAGAAAAAAAACATGCAATATATAAGAATATATGTTTTCCCTTTGATCGAGTAAATCATAACTTAGCTTTTAAATGTGTCATGTATCTCTCGAGGAACTATTCGGTGAAGGTCGCTTTTAACAAGTTTGAATTCTATAGGATAGTATTGATAGTATTGTTTAATTTGAAATGAGATAATATATCAATTTATATAGTATTAATTATATCTACTTTATGGGAATGCATCATATATATAAATAAATAAATAAGTAAATGGATGGTTAATATTATATAGTTTGAAATTAGTATCGTTTCATTTGAAATGAATAACATATATCAATTTATATAGCATTGATTGTTTTGTAAGGGTATGTTATTTTTTTTTTTTTTTCTAAGCAACATTAACTACTATGTATTAATATTTACAGCTGAAAATTACATGCGATATGTCTTGCTGCTCATGTGGCTCCATGGCAGCTGTAGCATAGCCCCCCAACCCATTACATTTCTGAGAAGCACACCTGAAGGTACCTAGATTGCGCCTTACAACCGCCAGTAAAAAGACAAAAGGCAACTCTGTGAAGCCCACGCAGGGGCAGAGATTGTCACATAGAACCAGGGCTTGTGGAGATAGCCCAAACCAAACAAAACTCCATTCCATAACGGAAGAGTGACCCAGAAACAGCAGAAGATACATATGACCGAGACCCAACATATAACAGAAAAAAGCAAACTAGAACGACTAAAGACAGCAGGAGAGAGAACCGACCACGATTCCACAGGAGAGAGAACCGACCACGATCCCACAGGAGAGAGAACCGACCACGATCCCACAGGAGAGAGAACCGACCACGATCCCACACGCGTCCAGACTGCATGCATGAGAGCCACCTGGGCTTAGCCCTCTTGCTCATCATCCTCTGGCTCGTCCTCCCCTGGTTTGGCTTCTCGAATCCACGCCCAGCCATGTCCTTCTGGTAGGCCGTCCATGAAGGCCGGCAGATCAGGTTCTTTCTCCCGCAATTCCGCCTCCCGTGAGCTTGAGGCCTCCCCCAAAGGCCTTTTACCTTTATCCACGAGCCGGCATTCTTCCTCCATAGCCAGAGGCAGCTTTCCTTCTCGCGCCGGGTGAAGTCTCTCTTCAATGTCCGAGGGATTCTCCATTGCAGGTGGCCGAGGCAGGCCGGCTTCATTTTCGTCCGTGATTCTGGTAAACAATACTGAAATATGAGCATTGATGCCCAAATTTTCTCTGGGATTGCGCAGTGAGAAGATGACAGAGCCGAATGCAGGTAGAGATTGCTCTCCATTGCTGGACCCTCCCGCTTCCACATATTGACTCGGCTGCACCTGAGGTGCTCCTCCTCGTCGGTGACAATAAACACAGCAGCAATGGTGGTGTAGGTCGGCTGCAGGCCCTCGAGCGGATCTGGCTCTCCCTGAGCCTCTACCCCGGCGACATGGCATTCGTTCACGGACCATTCTTCCAAATTCCGCTTCCTCAGACGTAGCTTCCACCCAATTCGGCTCACTGTGACAAACAAATGACTGTAGGCATGAACCAGGGAGGACCAGCAGTCGGCCAGCCTCCCCCAATTCCACAATGACTCCAGAAATCTCAGGTTGCAGAGCAGGAACACCATCGCAGTGGGCTTCATCTGCATCCCAATCGACAAATTTAACAACCTCTTCATTCTTCCGGAATGTCCCCACATTGAATGCGGCCATCCTCCTCCTCTGTGGTACCTGCACCTTCATTAAGGCTCGAGTGCTGCGTTGCTGGTCGATGGGAGGTGGCGGCGAGGAGCCTTAATGCCCTCCGTCCGTCGCATGTCCTGTCTACCGTGGCAAGTGGCCTTACCAGGTCTTGCATGGTGGCACCCGCATCCGGGGAAGGGTATGTTATTTATTAAATAAATGTATTAAGTAAATTTTTATTTGAAATGGATATGAATGGTTTCTAAAAGTTAAATAAAATATTAATTACAATATAAAAATAAAATTGAATGATGTAAAAGAGTAAAAAATAAGAAAAAAAATATAGAAAGAAAAGAAGAAAAAAGGTATGAGAAAAAGGAAATGAAAAGTTAAGTTTATTGTCTTATCCATTACCTTTTGTACCTTCACTCTCAAAAGACATCTTGGTGGAGAGTATGCACAAAGAACCAAGCACTGCATTATAGTCCAAGTATTATCCAATTAAAAGCTCAACAACTATTTGGAGTTGGTTTCCCATTTTAGTTTCCAAGGTAAATATTGTGTTCATTGTGCCTTGAATGGTTTTGATATTTCTATGTGTGAGAAAGAAATATGTGTCTGAGAATTAGTGAAACCTCTTCTTCATGTTTCAACTACTACTTGTAATTGAATTAAATGTTTATTTGTGAATATGCAAGAATGGTTCTAAAATTTCATTCCAGATTAGTATTTTGAAAGGCGCAAAGAGCGAACAAATATCCACCCTCCATTATACCCAAAGTGTTGAGAATAAAGGGAATATTTTTTAAAGGGGTATTATTCACTTTAGTACTTAATCTAATTATTTGAGTATATTAAACCATTTCATTCATTAACTTTAATATTAAATTAAATAAATATATTTTATAATAATAATTAAGGTTACTAAAGAGAGTAATTTAGTGTTAAGAAAGCGTCACAGTGTGATTAACAAATGCATTTCACTAGTAGCCTAGCTAGTATTAAGAGAAAAATTTTAAGTAGTCTAGAGCACAAACATGAGAGGATTTAGTAGATCCTTGGGGATCTTCTAAGTATCAATAAAAATTGTTTGAGCATAGTAAAAGAAAAACTTATGCATATCATTTTATATATGTGTGTGAGTTGATTAAGAGAAGACACATCCTAAGTTGCGATAATAAGTCTCGTGTGTCATGTGAATAATTGAACAAGTTCAAAATGGTGAAGACATGAGGAGATCAGGGTCGAAGAGGATTATCAAAAGGACCTCCTAAAAATAACCCATTGTCATCATTAGAGCTGTTTTTCATCACGCATCACTTGTTGGGGATGTGTGGGACCTCATTACTAGAATGATTGTCCTAAGTTACAAACTGGTAACAACAATAGAGAAGGAAATGCACCAATGGGAGGAGAAAGAAACAACCATTGGATCTATGCAGCATTTGATAACCAACAAGTTGAACACCAATCTTTCATGATAGAAACTTTGAGTATGATAAACCATGTAAGAGTTAAAATTTTGTTTGATTATGGGGCTACATATAGTTTCATTTCACCAGTTGCATTAGAAAAATGTGGGTTTCCATCTTATGAGCACGATGACTTTAAACAAGTTGAAATGGTTTCTAGGATAAAACAAGAAGTAAGACTTAGTGTTAACCAATGTTAGGTAAACCCAGGGGTGTGTACAACTAATTTTAAGGCATACGTCACAACACTAGGGATGTACAATATAATCATTAAAATGGATTATCTAGAAGCTCATCGAGCTTTTGTAAATTGTTTCAAAAGGAAGGTGATTTGTTTAGATGATGAAGGTAGGTAAATTGAGGTTTGTGGTATCAAGAGAGGAGTGTCCCTATTATTCATCTTCACAACGAAGGTAAAATTTTGTCTCTGAAAAGGCTGTAAACTATATGTCGTTAAGGCTGTAAAGTGACCAAAACGACCCTCCCTAGATCAATGCCTAGTTTTGTCAAAATTTGAGGATTTTTTCCCTAAGGAATTGCCTGGATTACCATCTATGAGGGAGATAAATTTCACAATCAACCTAAAACTTAGTGCAAAAACAATATCTAAGGCACACTACATGATGACAACTCCAAAACTTTGTGAGTAGTAGATGCAGTTAAAAGATCTTTTAGAATTGGGATTTATTAGACCTAGTATTTCACCTTGGGGTGCACCAATTATTTCGTCAAGAAGAAGATGGTTACTTAAGGTAATGAATATAATATAGGGACTTGAATTGAGCAACAATAAATAATAGGTACCTGATACCCATAATAGATGACCTCTCAGACCAAATAAAGGGAGCAACAGTTTTATCAAAGATCTACGATCTTGATACCACCAATTGAGGATTAAGGAAGGTGACATCCCAAAAATTTCATTTTGAACTCAGTTTTGGCACTATGAGTTCGTAGTTGTACCATTTGGTTTGACCAATGCACCAACGATGTTCATGAGTCTAATGAACGACGTGTTCCTGAAGTATTTGGATAAATTTGTGCAAGTCTTTTTAGATGATATTCTCATGTATTCCAAGAATGAAAAGGACATGAAGAACACCTAAGGGTTGTATTGGCATGCTTAAGGGAAAATCAATTGAATGGAAAATAATTGAAAGGTTCCTTCTTTCAGAAGAAAATTCATTATCTTGGGCACATCATTTTAGGAGAAGGGATTTCAGTTGACCCAGAAAAGGTAAAGGCCATAATGGATTAGCCGATACCAAAAAATGATCATGAGGTGCATAGCTTCATGGGGCTAGTAGGTTATTTTTACATATTTGTGGAAGGATTTTCAAATATTGTAAATCCCATCACCGCATTACAACGAAAGGGGATTAGGTATGAATGGACATATGAATGTGATGATGCATTCACCTAACTAAAGAGATTACTAACTAGTACACCGATCCTTTGAGTGCCTGACATGGAAAAGGACTTCACTATCTACAAACATGGTTCAAATAAAATATTAGGAGCACCATTGATGCAAGAAAGCATAATAATATATTACACATACAAAAAGTTGAAGAAACATGAAGATTTGTATGGTACCCATGACTTAGAGTTAGCAGCAGTGATGCTAGCTTTGAAACTGTGGAGACACTACCTCATCAGGAGAAGCTTTGAGTTAAGAACTAATCATCAGAGCCTGAAGCACCTCTTCACTCAGGGAGATTTCAATTTCAGGAAGAGGTGGTGGAGCGAATTCATAAGTTAGTATTATTTTTAGATATCATTCATTAAGGGAAAGGGGAATGTAGTGGCTGATGCACTAAGTAGGAGGCCATAGACCTTCTCCCTAGTACCCTTGAGGGTCAATTTGAGGGAATGTGTGTTGGAGGAACTCTTTGAAGATAGTTGGTATTTGGAGGTTATATCAACACTCCATAGTGGGAAGCAGATAGAACCAAAGTTTGAGGGCTATGTCCTTGAACAAAATGGACTATTGAGGTTTCAAGGGAGAATGCACATCCCTAAGGAAGGGGGTATAAAAAGAACCATCCTTGAAGAGTCACATAGATCACTCTATTATGCACATCAAGGATAATTTTAGGGGCGAATGTTCGCCCTTTGGCAAAATTAAGGGGTTTTAAATTTTTAGTGGGCGAATATTTTGTATCATAATACATTTTTACAAATCACCTCAAATAGCCCACCTTATTTTAAGGGAGAGGGTAAAAAAGGTAAATTTAGCCCTCGAAATTAGGACTTACAAACTTCCATTCGCCCATTTTCAAGAATAGGTTTTATTTAAGTGAATCCATTTGTCCATTTTCAAGAATAGGTTTTATTTAAGTGAATCCTATGGGCCAAATACCATATTTATAAAAGAGGTATGGTAAATTAATAAAAATATAAATAAATGAGAGGTATGGTAAATAAATAAAAAAAGTTTTATATTTACTCGATAAGTCACCTTATATACATGTAAGGGTGTAAACAAATAAAAATATAAGTAAAGTGGAGGTATGGTAAATAAATAAAACGTCTTTTTATACTTACTCAAAAGGTATGGTAAATAAATAAAAATATAAATAAATTAGACGTATCGTAAATAAATAAAACCTCTTTTTATATTTAGTCCATAACCCTCGTTCTATTTATGAAGGCTCAAGAAAGAGGTTTTATTTAAGTGAATCCTATGGGCCAAATACCATATTTGTAAAAGAGGTATGGTAAATTAATAAAAATATAAATAAACGAGAGGTATGGTAAACAAATAAAACATTTTTTTATATTTACTCCATAAGTCACCTTATATTTATGAACACTCAAAAAATGGGTTATATTTAGGTGAAACCTATGGCCAAAATACTATGGGACAAATACCATGGACTAGATTGTTATTAATACCATGCAAAAAACCATTATTAACCCTAATATTAGAATTAATAAAAATAAAAATGGCACATGGTATTGACCCATGGTATTCACCAAAATGGCACATGGTATTGACCCATGGTATTCACCTGGAATGTAGCCTATTTAAATGGGAGAATTAAACCAGCATGTAGCCTATGCTAAGATTCACTAGGACTTTACCTAGCCTAGTGAGAGATTCGCCAAAAAATTATATATACATATTATATTATTGATAAAATCGCCTTCCATTTTTCCTATATACCATGGAGATTCGCCCATTTATTATATTTATAAATTTAGGGGGGGTTCTTAAAATTTTCCCTTATGCACATCCAAGAGTGAAGAAGATGTATTCAGACATGAAGAAACTCTTCTTTTGGGAAAGAATGACATAGTCTAGTTTGTCACTAAATGTCTCAAATGTCAACGAGTGAAGGTCGTTCATCACCACCCAACATGACTCCTATAACGCATGATATCCCTATGTATAAATGGGAGGTCATTTATATGGATTTGTTGTGGGTTTGCCACTCATTTTACAAAGGAAAAATGTTATATTGGTTGTAGTTGATAAATTGACTAAAAGTGCCCATTTAATTCTAGTGAGAGACACTTACGATGCTACCGATATGGCACGTGTTTTTATAAGCGAAGTTATTTGGCTACATGGGTTACCCACAAATATCATTCTTGATAGAGACTCTCACTTTACATTTAGGTTTTGGACAAGTTTGCAGTTGGCATTGGGGACTCAGTTGAATCTGAGTATTGCATATCATCCATAAATAGATGGGCAAACTAAAAAAGTAAATCAAGTTATGGAATACATGCTTAGAATGTACGTCGCGAATAATCAGAATCAATGGGAAAGGTACTTACCATTGGTAAAGTTTTCTTATACTAACATTTACCATAGTTAAATGAAGATGCCTCCTCATCAAGCTCTATATGGCAGGTCATGCAAGACACCATTAAGTTGGGGAAATTTGGAGGATTGAGTAATAGGTTGGCTGGAATTGGTTCAAGAAATGGAGGAAAAGGTAAGACATTTAACAAAGGTTAAAGGAAGCATAAGATAGACAGAAGAGTTGTGTTGATGCACATAGGACTAATTGGAGTTATGAAGTAGGAGATTAAGTTTTATGCGTCTTCAACCCAACCAAAGAACAATTTGATTTGGGAAAGGGATGAAGTTGTCACATTGATTTACAGGACCTTTTAGAATCAAGGAGAAGATTGGACCGGTTTCCTACCATCTTATATTGCCACCCCATTTTCATAAAACTCATGATGTTTTTCACGTACCTATTCTATGACATTATGTTTTTGATGAATCTCATAAATTGGATTGGGGGAATTACAGGTCTTAGACATGGATTGGAGGGAATTAGAGGTCTTAGATGTGGGAACTGTAATGGTTGAACCATTATGCATATTGGACCGTAGGGTTCGATAGCTTAGACGTCGTATGGCGGATTAGGTTAAGATCCAATGGGACAAATATAGCCTATGATCTGTTATCTAGGAGGATGCAGAGACCATACATCATGATTACCCCTCACTTTTTGAGCATTTGTGATGCCCATTTTGACTTAGATGACTACTTATGCTAAGGCTCTATTTTTAGTTTCATCTAGTGTATGACTTATCAAAGTTATTGTTGTTTATGTATGGCTTAAGGGGATAGGATTTATCTTGTGGATGTCTTATCGAAGTTATGATTTATTTAATGTAAGATTTACTTCCAGTATGTTGTTATGAATTACAAAATTGGCATGTGGATACTAGACTTAATAGCAAGATGATTAATATCACTTATATATATATATATATATATATATATATATATATAGATATATATATATACATATATATGTTATGTATATGCATGGATGAGAACTAACTTGCATATTAGGAAGAACTATGTGATAACCAAGATCTATGCTTGTGATTGGGGAATGTTGAGATATCCAATGAGAAATGGTATGATGTATATTGTTCTATTACATTTTGTATCTACTTGATATCCACTATTATGACATGGGCAAACTGTAAATGGAAAGTGACATGATTGCTTGAATGGATTATTCGATGATAAGTATCCAACCAACACTTTAGTGTGGTCCACATTAGGGTGTTGACCCTAGTCTTTGAGGAGGGGTGGAGGCATTTCCCACCATGTAACCTCCAAGCATAGAATTGTGGGAGGGCAGTGTGGGACGCGCTCCCCTATACGTGTGATGATGATTTCCATTTTCCTGCTAGGGAATTTAGGTAAACATATTCAATGCTTCCGCCATATTGGTTCTATCATTGGTTTGATCAGTATAGTCAATGCCATAGTATATTGTAGTAGAGGATGGATAGGATGGGAGCATAAGTAGGTTAGGGAGGATAGGAGACTATATGTTAGCTAGATACTCTTGATGGGAAGTGGTATCCTTTATTGACTTAAATTTACTACTATATCTCTCTATTTTGTTATGCATTATTGTCGTACTACTTCCAAACTCCTTGTATCCTTTCCACTCTAACTTCAGGACAAATTTTTTTGAAGGAGGGGTGTATGTAATACCCTAATTGACCCTATTATCTTACATTATCTTATTAGCCGACCTATTGAGTTATTGGATTTTTGTGCTTTATTCTAATAAGTATTATTAGCATATGTACGAGATATGTGTATGCTAGCTACATACCCACACCTCGCACAAATATACTAGTATTATAGAAAAAACCTTAAAATTAAATGATAAAATAAATGGTTAAGATTGATTTATGGAGAATTTAATTAGTTTTTAATGAACATGAAAATATTGACTTATAATTATTAAGTGATATTTGTATATACCTATAATTAGATACCTGTGAATTCGTTATTTTTTTTATTGATATGATTTAATATTAATATTTTATTATTTGTTATCATTTTCTAAATTTTTCCAAGTTTCCTCCAATTTATTTCTAAATTAAATATTAATATTTCATTTCCCAAGGTTTTCCAAGTTGTCTTCTCAAATTTATTTCTAAATTAAATATTAATATTTCATTTCCCATGGTTTTCTAAGTTGTCTTCTCAAATTGATTTTTGGATAAGATACGGGAAGAAAAGTCAAGGTCATTAAGTTAAAAGGATGGGGGCATATTCATGGCATTAATGGTAGATGGTTGAGGTGGATGAGTGGGAGACACCTAAAGGGAAGGGGAATGAGAGGAGAAAGGGGAATCCTTATTCTTTATTTTTGGAATTGGAGGATTTTATTTTAGAGGAGGAATGTGGAGGAGAGGGGAGAGACTAGAGAAAAAAATGAGAGAAATCAAACTTGGGTCTATTGGAGAATGTTGGATCTAACTTGGACACACTACAACTGCTATTGGACTTGGGCTCGGAGGGCTAGGGAACCTATGGAGGTTTCCTAGGCTAGGAAGTCAGATAGACATTTCTAGTTGGCAAGGTGGAAAATTCATTTAGATAGTCTCAATAGGAGCATCGCAACTAAGCCATTGGAACATGTATTCTTCCATTTGTTGTTTTATTTATGTAAATTGCTAGAAATGAAATTGCTGACATGTTTACTATGTTGTAAATCAAATTTTATTTCTATGATATTATCAAATAATTGTTGAGTTATTAGATTACGAAGGTGTCCCTTTCAGATGTCGTCGCTGTCACCGGGTTGGACACGTTTTCAAGGATTTCCCTCTCAATCAGAAAAGCACTGAGGCTCCTATGGACACCTCTCACACTCCGAGAACTACCTCACCGGCAGTTCATCAGGTTCCGGCTGCCAACATTCCCATCTCTGCTCCTCAGGATCTGGGCATCTCGCATGGGCGTCCTTCTGCACCGGCCACCAGATCCCGGGCGGCCTCAGCATCAGCATCTGCAGGCTTTCCGGGTAACTCTCTTATTCCTCCATTGTCTTTTTTATCTACATCTCCGGTGTCAATTCCATCTTTGTCTCCTGCTATCTGTTCGATGCCCGCATCCTCTGTCATTGCACCTGTGATCACTGCATCGCTTCCTCCCACATCCCCTGCATCACCTCCCTCATCTCCCAAAGGTGCCCATCATCCATATTATCTGAGTCTCGAAATCACCCACAGTGCTCCCAATCATCTCACATTGGTTTGGGTATTATCACTCCTGGCACATCCTCCCTGCCCTCGCGAGGGAGAAAATCCGATCTTACCAAGGCTATCCGGCGAGCGGGGGCAGAGGTCGCTACAGGGAGGCAATCCACTATTGACGGGGTACTTAGAGCGAAGAACACCCCTGGCCACCTGCCACCATGAAGTGCCTCTCATTCAATTGCAGAGGCTTGGCTAGTGCCTCAAAGAAACTAGCACTCAGGCGCCTGTAAGAATCCTCTCCTGTCGATATTATTCTCCTGCAAGAAACTCTTGGTCCTGCGGACTCCATTGTGGCCACATTATCTTCTATCATTCTTGGGTGGCAGTTTTCGGCCTTGGATGCATCGGGTTGATCTGGTGGACTAGCCATAGGATACAACCCTGTCTCCATAAAAGCTCAGGGTTCGTGGGGGGGACCTGGCTTCATGGGGCTCGATCTCTTTTCTGCCGACCTGGGCATTGCCCTCAGAGTTGTTAATATCTATGGACCATGCCATCAGAGGGAATTATTCTGGAACCACCTTATGGGCTTAACCATTCTATCTGTTGACCACTTAATCATCGGAGGGGACCTAAATTTTTCCATAGGATATGGGAATCATGGGGAGCCTCTGCACAAATCGACCCCATGACTGCACATATGACTGACCTTTTGGATCGACATGACTTAAGCGACGTTCCAATGGTCAAGCCCCTCCCCACCTGGAGGAACAGAAGAATCGGAGATGCTGCCCTAGCCCGTAGACTGGACAGATTCTTGATGAAAGGAACTCTGCTCCAAGATCTACATCACTACAGACAATGGGTGGGAAACGGTGGTATATCTGATCACCATCCCATCTACCTCGAATTAAATGGCCCAAACAAAAAACCAAAGGCGCCATTTAAATTCAATCATGGATGGCTCCAAGACCCTGCATACATCAAACTTGTTTCGGATTTCTGGCCCATGCATCCGATTGATCGAGCTGAATCCCTAGCCAAGGGATTTTGCATGAATTTGTTGCGGCTAAAGGAGCTCTTGATTGAATGGGCTAGGAAAAAACACAGGCAGGAGATCTTGGCTCTCTTACACATTGAAGAGGAGCTCACCTCCCTCACTGATGAAAGAGGGCTAGGCTTTATTTCGGAGGCGGATAAAGCTCACCTTGTGGAGCTGGAAAATCAGAAGCAAAAAATCCTAAAGGAGAGGGAGGAATCTACTCGGCTGCGCAGTAGAGCTATATGGCTTAAGGCTGGGGATGATAACACTCGCTTCTTTCATAACTATGCAAAAGGCAGAAAAGTCAAAAATACTATATGGAATCTCCCCATGCCAGAAGGTGGAGTGGCAGACACCTTCAACAAGCTCTCACAGTTGGGAACTGCCCATTTCAGGAACCTATATAAGAATCCCCCGGGCTCCAATCTGGCAGATATCATTAACATTGCTGGACATTTCCCCAGATTTGTCAATGAGGAGGAAGCAGAGGGCATACTTGATCCTGTGTCCCCTGAGGAACTTGAATCCACCATCAAATGGTTTAAAAAGGAGCGTAGCTTGAGGCCGGATGGATGGACCATCGAATTCTACATTGCCTTCTATGAGATGATCAAAATGGACCTCCTCCGGGTGGTAGAGGAATGCAGAACAACAGGCACCATGTACAATGCCATAAACTCCACCTTCATTGCCCTGATCCCGAAATCTGACTCTTCTTCCTCTTTTGAAGAATATCGCCCCATCTCTCTCTGCAATGTCCTCTATAAAATAATCTCAAAAATCATTGCAAATCGCATACGCCCCATCCTATCTCGCCACATAGCCCCACAACAATTTGCTTTCTTGGAACACCGTCAGATCCATGAAGCCATTGGGGTGGCCCAGGAAGCCTTCCACTCCATATGGACTAAACATCAAAAAGCCATCATCCTAAAAATTGACCTGGCAAAAGCTTTCGATAGGGTTAGTTGGCTGTACGTTAAAATGCTCCTTATTCACCTGGGTTTCCCTCATCATTTCATCACATGGATCATGGCATGTATCACCATCCCCTCATTCAGTGTATTGATAAATGGATCGGCTACACCCTTCTTTCACTCTGAGCGTGGTCTCAGACAGGGGTGCCCCCTGTCTCCCCTTCTCTTTCTCATCATCATGGATAGCCTCAGTCGCCTGATTGACTCTGCCAAGAGAAATGGAGATTTATGTGGCCTCAAAATATCAGATGACTGGTTCCTTACTCATCTACTATTTGTGGATGATGTCATGATCTTCTTAGATGGTGGCGTTCGGGACTCTCGTACCTTCTCCAAGATCCTCTCTCTTTTCTCATCAGCCACTGGGATGCAGGCAAATCATACAAAGTCATCTATCATTCTTGCCAGAACCAATGTTAATGAATCGCATCTGGCCCAACAGCTATTTCCCTACAACTTGCACCCTCTAGATCAGGGTCTCAAATACTTGGGATTCTGGATCAAGCCCATCAGTCCAAAAATCGCTGACTGGGTCTGGCTAGTAGCCAAGCTGGAAAAGAAGCTTAAAATCTGGTGCCACCGATACCTATCTCGAGTGGGTAGGCTGGTCCTGATCAAAGCTGTATTAGAAGCCACCCCGGTCTTCTGGATGGCCTTAGCATGGATTCCTCGCAGCATTTTATCTCGCCTTCAACAAACCTGTAATAGGTACCTATGGAATGGGGCAAAAGACAAGCGCATATTCGCATGGATCGGATGGAAGAGGATCGCCATTCCAAAGAAATGGGGGGGCTGGGGGCTAAAGGATCTCCCATTATTTTCTCAGGCATTAGCTGCAAAAATGGGATGGACCCTCATCTCTGGGGAAAATCTGTGGACTCACATGGTCTACCATAAATACATTTGGCCCCTTCAGCTCATGGATTGGCTCCGCCTTCCCTCATGGCCAAAAGCTGGGATCTCCTCCGTCTAGAAAGCACTTCTTCATGCTTTACCCCTCATCAGGGATAACTTGACATGGAGAATTAATGATGGCACATTGGTCAGGGTTGGGCTGGACCCTTGGAATGATAGCGGGGGCAGACACATCCTACCGGATGCACTCATCCATTTCCTGCACTCTCAAGGGATCACACACATCGTAGACATAGCTGATCAGGCGAACACATCCATATTTGAACAAGGTTGGAAAACAACTGATCAAATCAACATTCCTCTTCTTTGGCACCAAGAGTGGAGGTCATACACCACTGCTCTATCAGAAGCACACATCAGAATCAAGCAGGGTCCCGACGAACTCATCTTGTACCCCTCAAAGCATGGTACTTACACACCAAAAGATGGGTATCTCTCCCTCATATCACACAAGATCCCGGATCATATCTCCTTCTAGTGGAACTCTATTTGGAAGCTCACTGCACCACCCAGACAAAAGCTATTCTTCTGGTGCATACTAAAGGGTGTAGTCCCCACAGGAGACCACCTCATGAGACGAGATGTCCACGGACCATCCTGGTGTATATTATGTAAACAAGCTGCTGAATCTAGCATTCATCTCTTCCTCAAATGCCCCTCCTTGACACACATCTGGCAAACCATATCTTCTGATATTCAATTTACAGGTAGATGGGAGGGCGAGGACATAAACCATACTTGGGAGCAATGGTACCTTCATCACAGCAACTCTAAATTACAAAGTTTACCCATTATCATATGCTGGTATCTCTGGCTTGCACGGAATCGCATGACATTTGAGGATAAGGTGATCCACTGGCCACACCTCACAGCAAAAATCATTGCGGTTTATAATGAGATTCCGGAGCCCGCACAGCCAAAGGACAGAAGACCACATGACCCTCCTCTTATCAACCAAAACAGCTTGTGGGCTTTCTTTGACGGAGCTGCCCAACAACAAGGATGTGGAGGGGGCTTTATACTGCACAAGGTAGAACAACACTTCTACAAATCAAAACTGGGTTTGGGTGCCGGTTCAAATAACTTCGCTGAGCTCATTACTCTCCGCCATCTTCTACATTTTGCATTAAGCCACAATTGCATGCATCTGAACATATATGGAGACTCAAAGATTATCATTGATTGGTTCAACAATAATACTACATGTCACACTCACACACTCCGCAGCATATTGGATGAAATACATTTATTGAAGGCACAATTTATTGATATCTCATGCTGTCATATCTATAGGGAACACAACAGCTGTGCCGATCAACTTTCCAAGGAGGCTACGGCACTTCCCAGAGGCGAGTGGATGATACAGGAGCAGCGCGGCGGCAATGCATACCAGTACTACCACCGGCCGTATATAGATGCACAGTATCCCCGGGCAGCCAGCCCATGAATATGTTTATGATCGGATATTTATTTTTGAACAATATTGTACATAGCTGAAAATGAACTACTGATTTCCCTGCGTGGCAACTTATATATATGATGATAACAGAACATCCATATGAGATGCATTTTTGATCTTTTTGATAGTACAGCAAGTAGATACAGACACACGCCATTATGGCGGAATGAACATACAGCATATGCTAAACGCATCTACAACATGTAATTTTTTCCATATAATGAAAAGATTACGATTTTTCCAGTGGGAAAAAAATTGTTGAGTTATAAACATGTTATTTTCCTTCTTATTTTGATTAAATTATATGATAAATTTGGTTTTAGTTAGAAGACCTAGATTGGGTCTTCACAAGTGGTCCAAAGCACTCCACCCATTGTTTATTAGTGAAAATGAATACCCCTCTCAAAAATTTGTGCAAGGCATTAAAGGAAGTTGAATTTTTTTCCAGATTTCTAGAGGTTTCTCAAGGAGATTTAAACGTTTTACCTTGGATCACCACTTTGCACTTGGAGATGTGTGCTATCATCAAGATATACTCCTATTTTTTCTATAAATTGAGCCATGAGTTGCTCAATTGTAATCATTTGGTGCTTAGATGAATTTCTAAGCTAGCAGCTCTGCCAAGTTTTTGTACTCTATTTTTTCATATCTAATAAAGCAAATACTTTGGGGTTTAATATATGTGGTGTTATTCTTCTTATTTTGTGTTATAACTATTTCAATTTGTGTTTAATGCTCTACTTGTGCTAATCATATTATTATTTCCATCTATCAATTATTTAACTAATTGATGTAAGTTATCGTGTGTTAGTTTTTGAGTTAGAGGACCACTCTAGAGGGAGAAGCACTAGTGGGGTTTTGGTTTAACCACTAGCCTTATTTTTCCTTGTGTGATCTATCTCCTTATGGATCTAATATTTTTTTGTCAGGTGTGTAAAGATCTTTATTTTCTAAAGCAGATCTTGAGTGTAGGGTAAGTTTTTGGTTGAACAAACCCACTCCCAAGTCAAAAGGAGCAAGAACCCACATTGATCTATTTCCCTCAAACTCCAATCTAAATATTTAAGACAGAGTATCTACCCTAGATCTCTAAGACATTTTTATTTTTCAAATCTAAATCCATATCTACTTATTTTATGCACTTTCAATTATAGATATAGCTTCTCAGAGCTTATTACAGGGTTAATCCCTTATTACTTTCCCAATAGTAGAGGTGTCCTCATCCTCTTGTGGCTTGCTTTGTATTTTTAAGTGTATATACTTATTATTTTGCATAATATATGATCTACTTCTATGCTTGTGAGTTCCTTGTGGAGGCTCAAGGAGTGGGGTTTTGAAGTCGTTTTTAGGAGATCTATAGTTGGAAGTTAAAAATCAATAGATCTACACCTTTAAGATCCCTTCCTACCCTAATATATGGATAGAAGCTTTCTATCCCTCTCCTTTGCGCATATTGAAATCTTCCTCTTGAAGAATTTAAATTTGAGCCATCAAAGCTTGATCTCTTGGAAGAAAAGCGAGTTTCCTCACTTGAGGAAATTTCTATAATAATTTTGTAAATAGTCATTGTAATATTTTTATCATTTTCATATTGTATTTTGAGGAAGGTTGTTTTCTCCTTGAAGCCCTTTTTTGTAAACCCTCCTCAAAATCTAGATCCCTCATTTCTTTCTAAGAGGGATTTTCTAATAATATGTTTTTTTAGGGAGCTTAGGGATATCCCCTTGGCATCCCAGTATCCTCACTTGGAAGGAGGATCTTTGGGGTGATTGGTGACTAACTTGTTTTGTTTTTCTAGTTTAGTTTTTCTTACTTGCTCATCTCGTCATCTAATTTCTCATTGCATGTTATATCTAGTCTCTAATTTTCACTTTTCATTGGGTTATTTAGCACATTGAGATTCACTTATTTTCATAGTTGATTTATTAGCATTATAATTCAATTTGATTGTTGGTATATCACTAACTTCATTTTTAATTTCATATTCAAACTTGCTTTGCATTTCACATCTTATAGTTTTATGCAAGTGTGACAATTTATTGAGCTACAATTGACAATATTAACTCATAAGCAACCTTGTCATTATGCACTTGTATTAGCTTCACATCTCATTTGAATATTTATGTTTATCTAAAATTTACCTCCAAGCATAAGCTTGGTTGATAGACTTTTAGGAAAATGTTAGGTGCCTATACTACTAGCGTAGCCCCTTATTATTATTGTTAGTGTAGCCCCCTTATTGTTATTTTTGTACTCATGTAGTCCGCATATTGTTATTATTGTGCCCCATAGAAGCCCACTATTTTATTGTTGTGCCCTTACATTATTATTGTTATGTAGGCTCTAATTATATTGTGACCCCTTAGACTCCTATATATAGAAAGGAGGTCTTGTCATTTGTATCCTCAAAGAATTGTTCATTTATGTAATATAAAGGATTTCCCCCCCTCAAACAGGCTAATTTTTAAGTTATTGATCTATATTTTCTTCTATTTTGTGAGTTGGTTGCATAACATTTGGAATTAGAACTTTGGATTCTAGGGTTTCATTGTTGCAGACAGGTAATCATGGAATTTTCGTTATAAATTTTTTTATATGGATGTTTAGAAGGATAAATTTTTACCACAAGGAACTGAAATTCTGATGAACTTCATGCAAAAGTTTCAGATCTTGGTTCGCTATATTTCTGGAGATATGATCCAAAGAAGTTAGGGATTTTGCATGCTCTAGAATTTCGTCTCAAATAGGTGACCTTGGGAAAATCATTATATCTTCCTCTACGAGCATTGGATTTGAATTTCATAAAAAGTGGTCAAAATTTCATAGATTGAAATATCTTTTATATCGTTTTGAGGGCCGAAGGTCAAAACAGTGACATGTGGCACTCATACAAGTTATATCTACTGACCAAGTCCATAATTAGGTTAACGTGGGAGATTGGACATAACTTTATCTTAAAGAATGAAAATTCCGTATGACTTGTGGCATTGGAAAGAAGACTTAAAGGGCTACAAAAGGAACAAATTTAGACCTTGGAGATCTAAATTTATAGAGATACAATAGATTCAATATCGAGATCCTACAAAGCAAAAAAATGTTTGTATTTTTTTTAAATTTGCATAAGTTTTGTTTCAAAAATTAGTTTGAAGTTATTCGTGGGGCATAGTGAAGCATAAATATAATTGTTTGATTCCAAAATGAATCGAATCAGGAAAATGGAAACACCTAGTAAGAAACCAAAAATCTCTACTATGACACATGAAGAAGAGGAAGAAATGCAACATGATATATCAAAATTATGAGTCCAAGTGCAACAAATTTCGTTGTCACAAAGAGTAACCAAAAATGAAATGGAAGCTAAGATTGATGGTTTGAAGAATGGTTTAAAATTAGACGTGGAATGATTAAAAACAGGCATGGGAGGCTTGAAGGATGGGTTAAAAGCAGACATGGAAGGTTTGAAATAAGGTTTGACAAAGTTTCTACAAGAAATTCTTTCTAATGGCGAAAAGATATTAGATGAAACTCATGATAAGAATAAAATAAATGTTAATCATGATTTCATAGACTAACATTGGATTAAAGGCCCACCATATTCCAAAGATTAATATGAGGAATTTTGAAGGTAAGGAACTAGTAACATGGATAGTATAGATGGAGAAATATTTTTATCTCCATAATGTGCAATACACACAAAAGGTATGCATTGCAACTTTATATTTAGAACCCAATCAATTTGTATGGTATCGATGGCTTTGTTTGTAACAACCCTGGTTAAAAAACTCATGTAAAGTATATAATAACCATGGATGATGGGACACCTATTCCAAGCTTAATGTTGGGCATAATCATAGTGATGGGGATCACTTGTGATTGATTATGGCAAAGGAAATGGCTAAGGCTTTGGAAAGACATGAGGCATTAATTGGCATTTTATTTATGAAAATAAAGGAAAGTAGGAGAAAAGGAAGGTGAAAGGTCACAGGTTGCATGTGAGGGGGAAAATTAAGGAGAATAATGGAAAATGAACAAAATAGAGGCCTCATTCATAAAAGGATTTTGAGGATCAGTTAGTAAGTTTTTGATAGGTTTTGGTGGAGCTCTCTTGTATTCTCTCTCCCTTATACTCTTGGATACTTAGGGTTTTCTTGGAGCACTCTTGGAGGGTGTGGCATACTTGGAGTTTTGGAGCAATAAGGCAAAGGAAGAGCAGGAAAGCACAAGAGGGCATCAAGATTAGCAGCTACAACAATTTTTCTTGCAGGTAACGAGTTGCATGTATGTTTCCTTCACTAGTTTTTGCATGCATGGCACATGCATGCGGTTTCTTGGTTGTGATATTTCATTGGCATGGAGGATTACTTGGATTGGCAGTGGATTGCCTAGCCTTTCCATTTACTGGATATCCATGGTGATTGTGGGTTTACTTTCATTGTTTGTTTTTGGGTTGCTTCTCATGTTTCCTTAGCTTGGGTTGAGTTATTAGTCCCTGGGATACCTGGTTGGATAAACACTCTGGAAGCCCTGTAACAACTTGGGTTGAGTTACTAGTCTTTGAAGCCTTGGTTGGACAAACGATCTTGAAGCCCTTGGTGGGTTGATTTACTGGTCCTAGAAGCCCTGGTTGGACAAACGCTCTAGGAGCTCGGTGACAGTTGTGGGTTGAGTTACTAGTCCTAGAAGCCTTGGTTAGAACAAATGTTCTAGAAGCCCTAGAAGGCTTGGACGGAGACTAATATAATGATGGTTTTGTCATGTCCAACCGTGAGGTGGAATCACTATTTGATGGGTTGAGGTGGATGAGCTCTGGAAGCCCTGGATGAGTTTTGATTGATGTGTTCTATGAGATCCCACATTCATTCTTGGAATATGGCACGGGGGTGAATGACTAAAGAGAGATTTGGCTCATCCATTCTACAGTCGGGTGGAACGTGGAAGTCCCATCCCAGGTTTAGATTTTGCATCATTAATGAAAGGTTATTTCTCCTTATATCTATATGGTAATTATGATGGACTATATGTGGTTTATATGGCTATGATTTCATTAGTATTTTTGTCCCTATTATGCTGGTTATTTACATGTTTTATGACAACAACCATGGCTGGCTCTCATCATGTTCTTACTTGGTATTGAATGATCAATGTATCTATGAACTAATGGATGAAATGGTAGCTAATGTGATAATGAGACAATGCTTCATAGTGAATCTCAGATAAGTATGAGACCCCTATGCTCAGATCTGTTATTTACACCTGTAGGTTGCATATTTACTAAGTGTTTGAAAAAATTCTTGTCATGGCTAGTAGGGATCCCGTTAAGGTCTTGAATGAGTATTTACTTTATTACTCTCGTTTCCATGTTATTTTACTGATTTGAAGAGATGGTTCAATTTTGGGCAGTGACTTGCGCTCTGGGCTTGAAAAAGTGGCTCAAATCCCGGAGTCGTTGGCATAACATTGACAAATTTGGTCTTTGGTCCCTAACAAGCAAGCCTGCGAGAGCGACTATAGGGTTACAATCTCATTCATGCCTTATCATGGGAGTGAATTTGGGTTTAATTCATCTAAATTCTAGCTTAACATAGGGGTTGGGCACCTAGAGTGATGGATTAGTTCCCGGGGGTCTTGAAGCACCTAAGGGAGGTCTTTGTGTTGTGTTTCCGTCGATTCCATTTCCTTAAGGTCACCTAGTAGGTTGAATCATATCATAGTAGCCTCTCGTCGCATGTTTACCCCGGTTAGTCGGTTACTATGGTAGATGTGGGAGGAGGGTGTTATGGAGTGGTATCAGAGTGTGGTTGTGCTCTCCTTGGGTTGTGTGTTGATCATGCTTTCATGTTGGTTGCATATGTGTTCCTTATGCATGTATTCCATGTGCTTGTTACATTTGCATGGTGTTGATCATGGTTGTAGTGATGTCGCCATGTGAAGGTTGAAGGTGTTGTCGTGGAGTATGTCTTCATGTGTGTATGGTTGATTATGCATTGTTATGCACGTCAATGTTCACATGTTATCAAATGCACGTGAGGTGGTTGTTGTTGTCATGCATGAGGTCATGGTTTGTGTAGTTGATATGGTCATGCATTGATGACTAGACTCTAGCTAGAATGGTGTGTATATGGTTTTTCACTCATGTGTTATATGTCTATATGTAGTTGTTATGCATGTATAGTCTTGGTTATAGTTATGCATGAATAGTAGGTTAAAAATTCCTTGTGAAGTCATTGTATGAAAATTTAGCTCATCATGGTTCTATTGGTGTTATGACGCTAATATGTTAACTGAGCTAAAACAAGAGATGCAAATCATTAAAGTGAAGTTGCAACATTGGACCTCGAGGCAAGAACAGAGTGTCATATAGGTATTGTGTGTTTGACATGCAAGTATGTAAGTTAAGGATTGTCATATGCATTAGGTTTATGTAAATGCTTTTGATGTTAACATTACGTACATGATAGATGATAGTTGATTAGTATAGTCACATGCACATGCATCATGAATTATAGTAACTTGTGGTTGTATACATTGTTATTTTTGTCTTATGTTAGATAACTTGATGATCATGTTATATGTTGTTGATGAGTATGCTATAGGTTAACTTGATGTTGTTATATGATAGTTAGCTTGATGATTAGGTCATATGTTGTTGATGAGCATGTTATATGGTAGTTGATTGTTGTTATCTGTTAGTTAACTTGATGATTAGGATTATAAAATTAATATCTTGATGTTATATGTATCATGCTAAATTGGATTAGACTATGAAGATGGTTATGGTTATGATATTCAAGTATGAACGAACATATTTGTGATGAATTTTCACACATGGTTGTCATGCATGAACGATAAATGCTTATGAGTTTCTGATGTGAACATGTTAATTAGTTAGTATTATGGATATCGTGATCTTATTTATGTTTGAGTTGATATGTTGTGAAGTTGTATCATGTTAACCTAGATTGATTGTGTAGACAAGATATCCTCCCTTGAGATATAGTAAGGTACTAGTTTGCTTATGTTGTATATTTTGTGCTTGACTATTTGAATATGTCGTCTAGTTAGTTTATTTAACATGATATGTTTGCAAGTTGGTTGAATGTTTGATGAATTTCATAATATGAATATGTGTTAAAATGATCTTGTTTTGAGATGATTGTACTAATACATATGTGTTGAGATAGTTGATATGTACTTGAGTATAGTAGGTGACAGTTGTAGCATTATGTATAATGACTATGAGTTGACTATGGGTTATGACATGATTATTTGTAAAATGTCATTTCAAATTGATAGATATGATTGTCTTGATATTTGGAACATGTGGTTGACATGTGTGTTGGTCGTCGCAATTGTCCTTTTTTAACCTTATCCTTGCCCTAACTATGCCACCTAAACCTTTGTTTCACAACTAGATTAAAACATTTACATATGGTTCTTGGTCTCTTTTTGTGATTTTATTGGATATGGATTATAAGGGCTATATTTTTATTGAAAAGGTTGAATAGGCTTAATTTCCTTTGTGACTTATCTTTTTGTATTTCCTTAAGGCATGGTGAGTAAATGTCATGATCCAAATTCAGAGTTTGCTTGGTGTGGGATTCACAGTTCTTGTACTGCCCGTTATTCCTGTACCAGGTGGATAGTCAGCCCATTCATTTCGGATTGACTCCAGCAACACTACTCTTGTTAAGGAATGGTGTGCATCTCTCATCGAGGGTTTGCTCCATCTTCTGCATTAGATCTGGAGCATTATGGATGAGCTAAAGATAGGCATGGAGCATTACGGATGGAGTAAAGATGGAGGTTAGTCGTTGTTCAAACACGTTTTCCTATTAAGTTTTCATCACGGCCGAGAGCTGAGTGTTATGTATAAAATATGAATTCTATAATAGGCTTAGTTAGTGATACTATGAAGAATTTCTAATACACTTTCGTTGTAATTCTGTAATCTTGTATCGCCCTATCTCTCTAGGCTGGATCCATGGTTTTACAATATATATTTGCAGAACACTTAGAATAAATATGAAGCTAATGCAAGTTTCATATTTTGGTTCCTACCATTATCTGTAATGTTCCCTTTGCACAGTTGATTTCAAAATTTTTGTAGAGGGAAACGAGCTGGTTGGCTAGGGCTCAGCCAACCCAACTCATTCTCCCTATCTTTCATAGGTTGTTTAGATCTTGTTATGTCAGTGCAAACAAAGTGATTTTATTTCCACACTTGAGGTTGCAGATTTTATGAAACCTTTGTGAATGTTTTGCATCTGATCTCAGATCTGAGGATTCTCTGTGCTGTTGATTTAATTTCCATTTCTAATTTCAAGTATTTCATTACATTCTTGAAATTATCGCATTGCTTTGTCCTTTTTTCTGAGTTATTTTCGAGATATTGGTTAAGGTTACGAGTTTTAAGTTTAAATCATTTTGTTTCCATCATATGTGTGCTTTTACATAAATACAAATCTCGGCGATATAACAACAACTCTGGAAGTAAATATTAAACTGTAATGATTTTGTATGTGAACGTAACTTGAATATTATTGATTACATGGATCGTTTATGGTGTCTCCTTTTGAGATTAACGATTTTTATGGAATTTATCTTTCAAAACAGAGTTTATCTATTTTTATGACCGAGATCTAAAAAG
Organism: Pinus tabuliformis; assembly: GCA_031772625.1. Taxonomy (NCBI): domain Eukaryota; kingdom Viridiplantae; phylum Streptophyta; class Pinopsida; order Pinales; family Pinaceae; genus Pinus; species Pinus tabuliformis. Next base: position 373,921,893 of record CM062815.1, on the reverse strand, counting down.
GATTAAGTCCTGGATTTTGGATAGGTACTCGTATTTATAGTGCAAGTGTGTTTTCTTTTCTGCTATTGAAAGTTTTCATTTCCATTATTTTACATTCATTTTCATTGAGCATTTTGGATTTGGAGTTTTTCATTAAAGTTCAAGCTTGAGTTTTTCCTCTCTGTTTTCATTTATTTCCAGCTATAACACATTTATATTCGAGTGAAGGGTAATTTAAACAGAACTGTCCTAGTGTAGGAACAATGTGTTTTAGTGCAGGAACAATGAAGTTTTGGTACAAGAACAATGAGTTCTTAATACACGAATAGACCATTCCAGTACAAGAACAAAATGTTCCAGTACAGGAATAGAACATTCCAGTACAGGAACAAAGCATTCCTATATTAGAAAAGAGTATCCCAGTGCAGGAACAAGACTCATTTCGATATAGGCACGTAGTTTCTCTAGTACAGGAATTATATATCTTTAGTAAAGGGCACATATTTATAAGTATATTAGAATATGATTCCTTTTGTTGTTTTTAAAGCATTGGAGTTTTGATTACAGGAACATATTTCATTTTCCAATATTATTTTCAAACTGATTGCGAGTCATGCTTTAATTTTTCTGTCAGGGTTTCTTTGCAAAGTATTTTTCTTGAATTGAATCCATTACCTAAAGTGGCTTAGTGTTGTTTTGTTGAAGGTTTTTTCTGCAATTTCATTTCCTGTTAGGAAATAGTTAAGTTCAACTTGGTCTAGAATAGAGTTAGGTAAAGTGTGTTTCTTTACCGTTGTACATTTTGTAACTTACAATCCGATGGTCACGATATGTAGTGATCCGACGGTTCACTCTCTCCTCGATATTACTGACACTTGATCCGTGGCTTGACACCCGATTGGTCCATGAGTTCTATTTACAGCGCATGGAGGGTCATTGTTCGGGTAATCCGTCTATGAGAGAAAGCTTATGTAAATTTTCATTTTTTGATTAATAAATTGCCTGAAGTGGCCACGTTGGCTCAGGCCGTGGACTGTTTCCCTCTTTGAGGGTTTTAACCACGTCAAAAATACTGGTGTATTGATTTGAGATCTGGTTGTGAGCGGTGTCCTTTTGGTGTTCTTTCTGAGGAACTTACCCTGTAAATTCCTACATGGTATCAGAGCTATTTGAGGGCCGCGTCCGTTGGTGATCCAAATCTGAAGCCGGTAGAACTGCATGCGGCTGTCGTTTCCTAGATCTACTATTTCTGACTGCTTTCGGGCCGAGAGGACTGCTCTGTTGTGTTCGGAGCATCTGTTCCAGTGAGGAACCCCTTTCGTTTCACGCGAAAAGGTTTCCGGTAGCCCTATCTGCGTCATTTTTAAGATCTGGAGGTATACAGTGTTTATCTACAGTTTACTGTTATTTTCTCTTTGGTTATTTCGGTTTCTGTTTATTTAGCTTTTTTTATTACCGGATCTATACCTTTCATTTCTACGTATGCTCTTTGCCCTGCGACTCTGTGCGATCTGGGCAAATAAGAAACAGAAAAGAAGTTTTTTTTCTCATGCGTATGCTCTTTTCCCTGCACCTTAGTGTGATCTTGGAAAATCAGAAACATTGAGAAAAATATTTAGTTTCCGGCTAAAGCTAACTTTGAGCTGTAAGGTTCGCTTTTCTTTGCATATTCGTGTTGGGTTTTGTGTTTTTGTTTTGTAGAAAAAAAGAGCTTTCTCAAGGCAAGCACGCAACCCAAGCCCCCCCCCCCTCTCCCTCTCTCTCTCTCTCTCTCTCTCTCAAATTTTTTGTATAGCTCAATTGGTTCAAAGCTATTTTAATAGAGTAGAGGTCTTGGTTTCAAATCTCCATTTTGTGGGGGCGTTTTTTTTCATTCCCGCACATTCGCGCACTTTGCCGGCAACTTCAACAAATTGTTTTCAAAAAGCCATAACTTCTTCATCTGGAAGCCTTTTTCAGAGCCGTTTTTTTTAAAACAGCCTAATTTTTCGAGATCTATCCATTGGAACACTTACTTTCAACATCTTCAGCTTCAGTTTTTAAAAAAAATGGAAATTCCATGCCAAGTCATTCTTGACAGCACTAACTACTTCCAATGGATAGCCTACATGGAAGATTTACTTAGAAGTAAAGGTCTCTACAGAATAGCCACAGGCCAAGAGAAGAAACCAAAAGATGAAGACAACGCTGCAAAATGGGAAAATAGACAAGATCAAGCACGTGGTTTGATAGGGATGTCTATTTCTCCTGATCTTAGATTCCATATTGCAGAACTTGATACTCCTCATGAAGCATTGGAACAAATCACTAAAGTTTTTGGGATTAAAAATGAAATTAGAGCCCATCAACTTGAAAATGAGTTGCTTACATTGGATCCTAATAATTTTTCTTGCATTGAAGATTTCTTGTCCAAATTCAAGACCCTTAGATATCTCTTGGAAGGTGTTAAGGTTAAGAAAGAAGATAGTAACCTTATTTATTCCATCCTTACTAAGTTGGGACCAGCCTACTCTGTATTTGTTTCCACCTTCCATTCTACAAGGGAAGCTTTCATTTGTCAAGGAAAAGACTACAAGGCCCCTTCCTTTGACTCTTTTTGTGATTCTTTAATAAGAGAACAAGAAAAACTCTTACACCTTGGTCTTCTTAATCTTGGAAACTCTTCCAAGAAAGCGTTAGCCGCCCAGCAACAACCAAATTCAAAGAATCCTAAGAAGTCATATCCTAAAAAGAATGGTCCTAAACCAAACAAGGGTCCTAAGAAAACTCAGCCTCAAAATGAAAGATCATTTCAGCAAAATGATAGGACCAATAAAAACAAATGGAAGAAGACTGATAGACATTGTAACTTTTGTAATCGAGATGGCCACTTAGAATCTAAATGCTTTAAGAAGATGGAAGCCTTGGAAGCCGCAATGAAGAAACATAACATCCATGTGGAGCATTCTTCAACTTCAACTTCAACTTCATCTTCAGGAATGGCACTTTCTGCATGTCGTTGTCAATCATCTCAGTCTGGTTATGCATTAAATGTATCTTCTTCTTCTCATTCTCATGAGTGGCTCATTGATTCTGGAGCCTCTTATCACATGGCCAAAAACAAAGCCATGTTTTCTTCTTTAAATGATTGTAACACCAAAAATATATATGTTGGTGATGATAGATCTCTTAATGTTGTAGGGACTGGAACTGTTCATCTAGACAATGGTCAGTTTAATGATGTATTATGTGTTCCAACCTTATCCTGCAACCTTCTATCTGTATATCAGATAACTCATTCAGGTGAAGGTAAAATTGTTGAATTTTCACCTCATGATGTTGTAATCAAGGATCTAAGAGATCCTAAACAGATTCTAGCTACTGGTATTGCTGATGATTCCACAAGGTTGTATAAGTTTCACAACTTTGGGTCATCAAATCTTCCCTCAGTATTTGTTGCTCATAATGATGAAGTGAGCAAACTTTGGCATGAGCGATTTGGTCACTTAAACTATCGCTCCCTTCAGCATCTATGTAAAGAAAATATGGTGACAGGTCTTCCTATGGTATCTTGCAGAGATGGTGTTTGTTCCGGATGTGTACTCGGAAAACATCATCGGGACAGTTTTGAAAAACGTGCCTCTTGGCACGCCTCAGCCCCTTTACAGCTTGTGCACAGTGATTTATGTGGTCCACTTCCTGTTGCTTCATTCTCTGGCTGCAAGTATTTCTTAACTTTCATTGATGATTTCTCCAGACGCACTTGGGTATACTTCTTAAAACTCAAGAGCGAAGTATTTAACACATTTTTGGCCTTCAAAGCCTTTGTTGAAAAACAATCTGGACATCAAATTCTTAAGCTAAGAACTGATAATGGTGGAGAATATGTTAAAAACACATTCATCAATTTTGCACCGAAAATGGAATTCAAATGCAACATACTGTTCCATACACTCCACAACAAAATGGTGTAGCTGAAAGGAAAAATCGCACCTTAAAGGAAATGGCTAATTGTATGCTGCAATCTAAAGGACTCAGTCTTAGTTTTTGGGCCGAAGCAATTAATTGTGCAAATTATATAATCAATCGCACTCCTACTAAGGTTCTAAAGAATATCACTCCAGAAGAAGCTTGGAGTTCCATTAAACCAGATGTAAGTCACTTTCGTGTTTTTGGAAGTGAAGCATGGGCCCATATTCCAGATGAAAAGCATAAAGCTTTAGAACCTAAGAGTGAGAAATGTACTTTTGTTGGATATTCTGAAGATGTAAAAGGTTATAGACTTATTCCATTTAAGTCCAAAAATGTTATCATTAGAAGAGATGTAAAATTTGATGAAAATAAATCGGCCTGCGAGCCTAGTCCGGCGGATGTGCCACCTCTTCCTATCTCTTCTACTTTTGAAAACATTTCTTCTTCAGATGATGAAAGTGAGGATGAAAATCCTCCCCCACCTTCTCAGGATCCTCAACTTCCACGATGGGTCCGTGCTACTCGGGATGCAGCAGGTGATCTTGCCGGTGATCCTACAGATCAGCGACGTACACGTTCTCAGTTTGAAAGAGCCTCTTCTTTACTGGCTCAAGCTCCAGTAAATCATGATCCTGACACTTTTGCAGAAGCTTCAGGCCATCCACATTGGGAAGTAGCTATGAATGAAGAATATCATTCATTGTTTGTAAATGATACATGGGATCTTGTTCCTCTACCAAAGGGACGCAAACTTGTTAGATGTAAATGGGTTTACAAAACCAAGTATGGACCAGATGGGAAAGTTGATAAACATAAAGCTCGTCTTGTTTCTAAGGGCTTTTCACAGGTTGAAGGCATTGACTACACTGAAACCTTCTCCCCTGTTTCCAAAATGAACTCTATCCGCCTTGTTCTTTCCCTTGCTGCCTCTTTAAAATGGGAAGTCCATCAGATGGATGTTAAATCTGCCTTCTTGCATGGGGACTTGCATGAAGAAATCTATATGGAACAACCCATTGGCTTCATCCAAACAGACTCCAGCCTTGTATGTCGACTTAAGAAATCTCTTTATGGTCTCAAGCAAGCTCCTCGGGCTTGGTATGCCAAAATGGATAGCTTTCTTTTAGAATCTGGCTTTTCTAGGTGTTATTCTGACAATACTGTCTACACCAAGAAAGTGGGCAACTCTCTTATCATCCTTGTTCTTTATGTTGATGATCTTATTCTTACTGGTAGTGATCCCAACCTTATAAACCATGTGAAGTCCAGCCTTAAAAAGAAATTTGAAATGACAGACTTAGGACACTTACACTATTTTCTCGGTCTTCAAGTCTTGCAATCCAAGGAGGGTATTTCCCTTTCCCAGTCCAAGTATGCTTGTGATATTCTTCGTCATTTTCACATGGAAGACTGTAAGCCAGCCCCTTCTCCCTTTCAGTCTGGAGTCAAACTTTCAGTCTCTTGTACTTCTCCTGAAGTTGATGCTACCTTATATCGTCAACTTGTAGGAAAACTCTTGTATTTAACCCATACTCGTCCTGACCTTTCCTTTGCTGTTGGCCTTGTTGCTCGTTTTATGCAAAACCCCCGTGAAAGTCATTGGAAAGCAGCTAAAAGAATACTTCGTTATGTTCGAGGTACAGTACAGTTTGGGATTCATTACAGTGCCAAAGCAGCTCCTCTATTAGTTGGTTTCACTGATTCTGATTGGGCTGGTGACCCTGATGATCGGAAGTCTACTGCCGGTTATGTCTTCACTCTTGGTTCAGGACCTATTACATGGGCTTGTAAGAAACAGGCTGCCATTTCTCTTTCGTTAGCAGAAGCAGAGTATCGTGGTGCCGTGGAAGCTAGTAAGGAAGCCTTGTGGCTTCGTCAGATCCTATCAGAGTTTGGCTTTGAGCAGCAGCATCCAACCACACTTTGGTGTGATAATCAAAGTGCCATTCGGCTATGAAAAGATCCAGTCCAGCATCAGCGCAGCAAACACATTGAACTACACATGCACTTCATCAGAAAGCTCATTCATGACCATGTTCTTGAAGTGCAATATTGTTCAACAGATGATCAGGTTGCAGACATCTTCACAAAGGCTCTCACAGAGGCGAAGTTCACTAAACTTTGATATATGCTTGGAGTTCAGGAAGTTGTCACTAAGGGGGGATAGGCTCTAGTGCCTCCTTCCTTCTCCTATTGTGTCATATTTGTAAATCCTTCAATCCTATCCCAAGTTGTTCTTAAGGGGGGATGTTAGGATATTCCGACACATAGGAAATAGTTAAGTTTAACTTGGTCTAGTATAGAGTTAGGTAAAGTGTGTTTCTTTACCGTTGTACATTTTGTAACTTACAATCCGACGGTCACGATATGTAGTGATCTGACGGTTCACTCTCTCCTCGGTATTATCGACACTTGATCCGTGGCTTGACACCCGATTGGTCCATGAGTTCTATTTAAAGCGCATGGAGGGTCATTGTTCGGGTAATCTGTCTATGAGAGAAAGCTTATGTAAATTTTCATTCTTTGATTAATAAATTGCCTGAAGTGGCCACGTTGGCTCAGGCCGTGGACTGTTTCCCTCTTTGAGGGTTTTAACCACGTCAAAAACACTGGTGTATTGATTTGAGATCTGGTTGTGAGCGGTGTCCTTTTGGTGTTCTTTCTGAGGAACTTACCCTGTAAATTCCTACAGATTCTGCAAAATTTAGTTAGAAGGTTAGAAATAGGATTTACAGAAGTTAAACCAGAAGTCTTTGGCATTTCCTATGCTTCGCCTCTAAGCTTACATAGCCCCAAGTTGACAAATTAAGTGTTGAAGGAGTATACTAAACTGTAACTTCGGCACCTGACATTTTGGCATCATTGTCGAGGAGGCAATTAGAAGAAACCTGGTCAAGCTTTTTTATTTTTCTGCAACAGGGATAAGTCTTCTTTATTTTTTCATGCATTGTGCTTCTATTGTTTGAAGGAATTTTATTTGAATTAATTTGTGTACTATCTTTTACTGCAACATTTGATTGAGTTTTTTAGCATGTTTTTTTCAATTGTTATTTTTGGTTGATTTATTTTAAAATGTATGACTAGAAGAGGTAGGGGTTTGAAGCCTAATAAGGGCCAAAGACATAGTGATAAATCATAATTTTTTCTCATATTGGTCCTTCTCTTGCAGGAAGAAAGTCCAAGCAAACACAAATCCACCACATTGGTACTGTTTACATGGACTCTGGAGACAATAGTTTTTGAGCTTCACAACCAACAGGTGGAGGGGAAGAGACTACCGGAACCCAAAAAATTATCTTAAACGATATTCAACTTTCACATCGTGTTGAGATTGGTTTGATTGGAAGAAGAAGGATGGAGGATCATGTTGAAGGAACTGGTGAGAATCAACTAAATGAGGAACAATCCACTTTTGGATTTCCCATTGTGGATCTGAATGGAGTAGTTCAGATGAAGAATATTCCACCCTCCATTCTCCCTCATTTCCATGGTAAGGTACACGAGGACCCAAATTATTTTTTATTTGATTTTTATATACTGTGTAGAAGCTATGATTATTCTTCAGATGCCCAGAAACTAAAACTATTTCCTACAACTCTCAAGGATTCAACATTACGTTGGTTCATGGGATTAGGAGGAAATACTATAGCCTCTTGGGAACAAATGAAGAAAGTATTTTTGACTAAATATCAAGAATATTGCAAAACAAGAGAAATGCAGGATGAGATTTTCACTATTGCACAAGGTGAAGAAGAGACCTTGGAAGATTACTTAGAAAGATTTTTATACATTCTCCAAAGGTCAAGACACAAATTTTATTTAAGTACTATTAGAACCTTGTTCTTGCAAGGACTTACTGATGATGATAGAAATAATTTGAGCTTTCTAGGACAAGGGGATATTGCTCAAAATAATTTTGATCAAATTTGTGACTTGTGCAGGAAATTTTCATGGAATCAATCTAGATCTAGTAGAGGAATTTGAATTAATTCTAAAAATAACAGATTTGGATCTACAGATGCTATGATTATTGGTTTGGAAAATAATATGGACAATATGAGAACTGAAATTAGGAATACTGTTAGAAGACAAATAGATTCTTTAAGATTTTAGCAGAATTTAGTAGAAGAGTAAGAAACATTGTCCATTTATTTTCCTAAATGTAGGAAAATAATATTTTTCATGAATGTCCTGCAGATGTTAAAAGTGTTAATAAATGTGTGATATGTACAGGAAAACATCCTACTGAGGAATTCCCTTCTATACTGGGATTGAAAATTGCATTTGAAGGAGAGCATCAAGAACCTGAGCCATTACATGTTATGGGAGCACAAAAATCATGGCCTCAGGTAGGTACAGGTATGACTCCTGAACATACTCCATATTTTTCTAGTTATAATGCACCACCATATTCCTACCAAAATATAAATTACTCTCAGCCTTGGCAGCATGGGAATCAATTTCAGTATGGACAATCACCTCCACCTTGGAAACAATGGTGGAGAGGATCACCACACTATCACTACCTTGTAGCAACACAGTCATATCTCACTACTTATGCACCTTATCCCATGGCCCGGTCTACAATGCCACCAACCTTGCCTTAACAAACACAGACCATGCCATCATTACCAATACCACCACCCTTTCGACCACCTCAGTTGCTTGAAAAACTGGTACCAAATACAAATAATAAAATGGTGCAAATGATCCATTCTATCAAACTGCTTCCTTTACCTATTTATCAGACTATTTTGGTTGGAGTTAATGACCTTCGACTAAGATCAGGAAGTGTAGTAAATAAATCAAAAACAAAAACAACCCATGGTGATAATCGAAGAGAAAAGTGAGGGGGAAGCTTCTAATCATTCAAAAGAAGATGTCACAATTTGACCCATTCCCTTACATTCAGAGGCCTTGCCATCTTCTTCAAACCAACCTCCCTTTCCAAAGAGGTTGGTTATGGGAAAATATGACCTCATGCCTAAGTCTAACCTGGTGAGCGAACTTAGGAATATTTGTATAAAGGTTCCTTTGCTTTAGGCCATTAAAGAGATACCCATATGTACTAAAATCATTAACGATTTATGTCTCAAGAAACCAGGGAGGAAAATAGTAGAGCCTCATATTATCCATTTTTTTGGGAGAGAAGCTAAGTTAATGACTGGGAGTGCTCAAATGGAAAAACATACCGACCCTAGAAACCCAGTTGTTTCTATCCAGATAGGTGATGTCCTTGTCTCTAATGTATTGATAGACCTAGGATTAGCTATCAATGTTATGACTAGGCAAACAATGGAACAACTTCGGTTGGACCACATCCGTCCTACCCCTATTATACTTGAACTTGCTGATCGATCCAAAATCAAGCTACATGGTGTATTAGATGATGTACTTGTTTCAATTTATTCTTGGGAATACCCTGCGGATTTCATTGTGCTTCAGCCAAAAAAATTGTATTGGAAGACATCCCTTGATTTTGGGATGACCATGGCTTGCCATAACAGATGCCTATATAGGATGTCGCTATGGTGATATGTATATTTCTCATGGAGATTCTAGGAAAAGTGTCACCTTGTACCCACCTGCTAGATCCATTCAGGAGCTTCGAGATACCTTATGGCTAGACTATGACAGTAGTGATGAGGAGACTCGATCTATTTCTTTGATCCACCAATATACCGAGTCAACTGAGGAGGGTGAGATTCGGGATTTCTTGAACAACTTGGACACTATGCCAAATTTTGACTCACTGTCTCATATATTTAGCCCGATATTTGAAGAAAACTATAACTCCCATCCCTTTCCACTACAGAGTTTAGCTACATATAATATCATTCTCGAGTCCGAGACCACTCTTGTTGAGATTAGTCCAGGCAAATCTTTATATATTAGTTCAGACTTGGACCAATCCCAACAAGAGCAACTTGTGAGCTTGTTATGAGACCATCTTGGTGCCTTTGCATGGAGCTATGAGGACATGAAAGGTATCCCTTCTAAAACCTGAACTCATCATATTTACATCCAGGAAGGAGACCGACCTGTTCGACAGCCCCAAATGCGTATGAATCCCGCACTAAGAGATATTGTTAAGGAAAAATTATAAAAACTCCTAGATGTCGGATTTATTTATCCTATTTCTGATAGTCAGTGGGTCTCTTCACTAGTGATAGTCCCAAAGAAAGATGGGAGATGGTGTATTTGCATTCACTATAAAGAATTAAACAAATCCACTCTTAAGGATTATTTTCCCCTTCCCTTTATTGATCAGGTGCTTGATACCCTTGCTGGTAAAAAGTACTTTTCATTTTTAGATGGATTTAGCGGTTATAACCAAATACAAATCACACCCAAGGATTAGGACAAAACCACTTTTACCTGTCCATGGGGAACATTCGCCTATCGAGTGCTTCCTTTTGGACTTTGTAATGTGCCAACTACCTTTCAAAGGGAAGTATTGGCCATTTTTGCCGACCTTGAGTGTGTAGAGGTTTACATGGACGATTTTTCAGTATTTGGTGATTCTTTCCAAGAAGCCCTAAAAAATTTAGAAAAAGTACTTTTTCATTGCCAAGAAGCTTTCCTTGCTTTGAGTGATAAGAAATGTAGGTTGATGTGTAAAGCAAGGGTATTTCTTGGTCATCTTGTCTCTGACAAAGGTATTCAGGTAGACCCAGCCAAAATAGAAGTTATCTTACATCTTCCTGCACCCAAAACATAAAGGTAAGTGAGAGGATTCCTTGGACATGTGAGGTATTATTGAAGATTCATTGAAAACTTTTATAGGATAACTACCCCTGTTTTTCAACTCTTTGTTAAGGATAATGATTTGTCTTGGACTAAAGATTTCCAACAAGCTTTTCAGGAGCTGAAGGAAAAACTAGCATAGGAACCAACCTTGAGGGGACCTAATTGGTCTCTTCCAATACATATTTTCTCAGATACCGCCATTGGTGCAGCTTTAGGACAAGAAGAAAATCAACAACCCTATGCTCTACTTCATTAGTAAAAACTTGTCACCTGCCGAATTGAATTACACTGTGACTGAGAAAGAGTTTTTAGTTGTGATCTTTGCTATTAATAACTTCAGACACTACATTACAGGTTATGAAGTGCTTGTACATACATACCATTATGCTGTAAAATACTTGATGAATAAACCTTTGACTAGTGGTAGAGTGACTAGATGGTTACTTTTACTGCAAAAATTAAATGTTACCATTATCGATAGACCAAGAAAATCTAATGTTGTAGCTTATTATCTTTCTAGATTAAACAATCCTAATGAAATAATTCCTATAGATGATTATTTTTCCGATGAGCATATTTTTGTTGTGTCAAAAAACTCTCCTTGGTTTGCTGATATAGCTAATTACTTAGTTACAAGAAAAACACTACCTCATCTATCCGATCGAGAGAGACACAACATTATTCAGAAAAGTACCTCATATTCCTAGATTTAGGGAGACCTCTTTTACACTGGACTTAATCACATAATTATGAATTGGTCGACGTTTTGAACCAACTAATGTGGTCCATCCTCAAGACAAGGAGAATAATTAGTTGATCTTAAGGTATTGTTGAAGGCCCGAAAATTGGGTCTACAACAAGGGGGATACCCGCCCGGTCCGGACCTTGGTTGGCAGCTCCTTATCTGTTTCGTATAGCGAGTCTGACTGGGGATATGGGACCAATTTCCCAATTTATGAGTGTGTGTGTAGAATTTGATGTTCCTGATCCAATAGTTCCTAATTAAGATATTCTAATTCTAACTTTAATCTAATTCTATGCTATTGTATTCTAATAAGCAACAAACTCTAAGTCTATACTAACCCTGGGTGTAATTCTTCTATTATGCGATCTAAAAAGATTTCAAATAACAACTGGTAATAAAGATCATTAAGCTATTATGAGAAAAGAAATCAATAAGGACGAACCACTTCGTATAAAAAGTTATATGAAACAATTGTGAAAAACATATTGCATAATGAGCTATTCATACATTAAGCATAAATAAATAGCTATCACCGTACAAAAGTGCCAAATGATAACTCAGGCATTCATGCAATAATATATAAACAACTAAAAACTGTATATCATTTTAACACATAAGCAGAAATGGTTAAGAGATAAAAGTACCATTTATAACTAGTCCTACTCATGAGCTTCAAGCGACAATGATCTATCTCTCCTTGCTCTAATATCCACTAAGAGTACAGAAGTGCAACATCAGTAGCATATATTAAATGCAAACATCAACAAATCCTGTTCCATTCATTCATCAAAACCTCCTCGGAGGGTCCAAAAGTGCATGTTCTGAGGACAAGTTTTTCACAAATTTCTGGACCCTTCTCTAAATGCATGAGAAGGGTTTAAATACTACTAACTAAATCTAAAAATAACTTATTTACAAAAATTCAGGATGTGGTTTAAATGACCGTCCTTTTTCTAAGAAAAAATAAAGCAAAACTATTTCTAAAATTAAATCTAATATCTAACTATTTCTGCATTTGCTCCTTAACGTTGCAAGCATTCAGTATTTGCTTGAGTAGAGTTGGCTGACTGTCTTCCGCTTTTAGTTGAGCTAAGCAAACAGAATCGGCAAGAGCTGGCACCATCTTCTCAGCAAAATGGATGATATACTTGAGACTCATTCACTGACTATGTGGCTGATCCAGGTGGATGTTGGTGGCCACCCACCAACCCATTTGGACCCCCACAACTGTCTCTTTCAGTCTTTTCAGTTTCCTAAATTGTAGCACAGTTTACTATTTTTAGTAGTTTTTCGGGTCCTAAACTTCCGGAGCCGTTTTGAGGCCGTAAACGACGTTTTTTTGGGAATCTGGGGCAACATGGGTCCATGGACGGATGTTGCCTCCCAAAGTGGTAGTACTCGGATAGATCTTTCTAACGAGCTATCGTACGCATCAAACGGAGATCGTATGCCAAAGTTACGACCCCGGGAAATTGATGTACCAATTTACCCAAACGGGGCCCACAATTTGGCGTTTCATCTTCTAGGGTAAGGTTTTGGGATGTGAAGGGTTTTCCATTGTTTCTCAACAATAAATAGGCCTTCGAGCCTCATTGTAACACAATTTTTAGAACAGTTCAGAGGCATGTAGCCGACACATCTCTTCTCAAAGATAAGCTACCATCGCCCTAACTGGTTTATTTCCATTTCTGGTTGTAAGCATATTTCAGTATTTTCCATTAATGAAATGAAGTATTATTTCCACTGCATCTCTGTATTTATGGTTATCGCATCTCTATATTTATGGTTATCTCTGTAATCTATTGCGTTCCTGTTTAAATCCGGATCAGTGGTATCAGAGCGGTCTGCTTTTTCTCTGTTTTTCTTTGCATGTCCCCAACGAGGTCGAGATATAAGGAGTTAGGGCTTGAACTAGTCGAACCTTTGCCAGACCAGCCTCGCAAATCCCGACGGCCTCCCATGGCGGATGAGAAGAAAGACAAGGGGGCAAGAGATCCTATCAAAATCTTGCTCGAAGAAGCGCTCGAGCGGCGAAGGAATGCGATGATGGATAGCTTTGCGTAGATCCTTCAGCGGCTACCCAGAGGCGACACATCGGCTTCTAACAGCTACTCTGGAAACGCCACACCGTTTAAGGTACAAGTTAATTTTGAAATCCCCATCTTCGAGGGTCAAATAGATGCAGATGCCGTAGATAAATGGTTAAATCTGCTAGATGGGTATTTTTCTGTTCATGAATTTTCAAGTCGGGAAAAGATTGTTTTCGCTCTTCTCAAAGCAGCCCCCCACGTCAAGGACTGGTGGGAAACCTACTGTGAGCAGAAGGATGAAAGTACAGGCTCACTATTTTCAGCCGCACCCACTTGGAATGACTTCCGAGATGCCATCAAGGAGCAGTACTACCCTGTCGGAAGCTATGAGGACAAATACATCAAATGGACCACACTGCGGCAGGGACGAGACCAAGATGTGCCGGAGTTCACAAACATTTTTCATACCCTTCGCACACAGTTGGGTATCAAAGATTCTGAGCTGCATCTGGTACTCAAATCCCGTGGCTGCCTACACAGATACATCCAGGAAGAGATGGGGTTCTTGAACATCTCCTCACTCGGCACATCATACCGATACGCTGTCAAAATCGAGAAAAAGTTCAAACAGAAGAAGCGAGACTTTGGGTTTGCAAATCCGAAGCCCAAAGGACAAAGCCAAGGCGGGGTGACCCAAGACAACCCATCGAAGCCGCAAGAAAAGAACAACACCACGAAGCCGAAGAAGGACACAGGAAAGTGGTGTGAGTTCCACAAGAGTCCCACTCATAACACAAGTGAGTGTCGGACCAAGTAGTCGCTGGTGGCCGAGTTGAAGGCTTCCGAATCAGATGCATGTTCTGACCCTGAGCCAGAACCCGACAAGGGGAACGGAAAAGGGAAGCAGATCATTGATGCGGATCCCAGCACCACTGTTGCCACTGCCAAGATCCAGAAAGATGAGCCTGAAAATCCAGAGGAAGGGGAGCGTCTTTTCCACTCACAGATGTGGGTGAAGGGTTCACCGCTACAATTCATTGTCGACAGTGGCAGCCAAAAGAACCTCATTTCAGCAGAGGTCGTGAAGCGGTTGGGCCTACCAACTACACCACAACCACAGCCGTACAGTATCGGGTGGCTTCATGAAGGACGAGATCTCAAAGTTCGCCAGCAGTGCCGCCTTCCCTACAGCATCAAACCTTTCACAGACGAGGTATTGTGTGATGTTACACCTCTGGATGTTTGTGATGTACTATTAGGCCAGCCATACTTGTGGAGGCGACATGCTATGTATGAGTCCAGGCCTCGTGATGTCATTATTTCTTTGAATAATTCATTATACAGGATACCAGAGGTAGCCCCACCTACCGCCACATCTTTGATCACTACCAAGAAAGGCAGCAAGCTCATATCACAGACCAGGAAATTCATCTGTCTGGTTCACTCCCAAAATAAGGGGAAGATCGTTGCTACATCCATGACCCTTGCAAAGGGTTCCTACACGCAGCAGCAGCAACAAAGGGATACGGTCATGACAGAACACAGGAACAACTTCTCCTCACCCACAGGGGTACCACATAAGTTTCAGGTGGGCAACAAAGTTTGGTTACATCTGCAGAAAGAACGCCTTACAAGAGCCCATCAGAAGCTCCGACCACTCCGACATGGTCCTCACAGCAGTACTAAGGATATGGGCAACAATGCTTCGAAGCACAGCATTCCTCCATTCCTTGGCTTGCACCGAGTGTTCAATGTGGACCATCGTCGACCATGCTTTCCACCATTTCTGTACACATCAGAGATTGCAGAACAGCTCACCAGAGAACCAACTCAGCAGAAGCTTCCTCATCTCAGGGAGGAACTCAACGCAATGGGGACCATTGCTTCCTAAGGGGGGAGGAATGATCCAGGTGGATGTTGGTGGCCACCCACCAACCCATTTGGACCCCCACAATTGTCTCTTTCAGTCTTTTCAGTTTCCTAAATTGTAGCACAGTTTACTATTTTTAGCAGTTTTTCGGGTCCTAAACTTCCAGATCCGTTTTGAGGCCCTAAACGACGTTTTTTTGGGAATCTGGGGCAACATGGGTCCATGGACCAATGTTGCCTCCCAAAGTGGTAGTACTCGGATAGATCTTTCTAACGAGCTATCGTACGCGTCAAACGGAGATCGTATGCCAAAGTTACGACCCCGGGAAATTGATGTACCAATTTACCCAAACGGGGCCCACAATTTGGCGTTTCATCTTCTAGGGTAAGGTTTTGGGATGTGAAGGGTTTTCCATTGTTTCTCAACAATAAATAGGCCTTCGAGCCTCATTGTAACATAGTTTTTAGAACAGTTCAGAGGCATGTAGCTGACACATCTCTTCTCAGAGATAAGCTACCATCGCCCTAACTGGTTTATTTCCATTTCTGGTTGTAAGCATATTTCGGTATTTTCCATTAATGAAATGAAGTATTATTTCCGCTGCATCTCTGTATTTATGCTTATCACATCTCTGTATTTATGGTTATCTCTGTAATCTATTGCGTTCCTGTTTAAATCCGGATCAGTGGCTTTACCGTGTATGCCCAGTAATAATCCCAGTTCAACTTGGTTAACCTTTGGATTGCTTCTACCTTTTCTTTAGCTTTCTATTTCCAGTTTGTTTTTATCATTGCTTTCTTGCAATTTTCTGGGCTTGTAGGTGACTGAGCAATTAGAAGCTTTCCTTCTCGAGCAATTTTCTCAACGCGCTAATCACGCATCGGAAACTACCTCCGTTCCTTGATCCGGGTTTCTTTGATGCTTTTTTCACCTTTTTCGCCTCTTTCTCTTATCGAGTATAAAGCTCAAAATTTGTAAAAATAATGATTTCGTGAGCTCTTGACCCTCAGCATTAAATTGTCTGTTTCTGATATCAGCATCGTTCAGTACCCATTTAACCATGGTTGTCTATGAGAGATCTGTAATAGATGGCTCAGCGGAATTCTGTGAATTTACGGCTATGTTGCATGCGGTGTCTGTGTATAAGGGCACCATTTCTCTGTCTTTGGACATTGGAGCCTTACCCTTTTCCCCATAGTTTCCTGCACATTGCTTTGTGTAACTTTTGTTCTTCGTTCCTGCAGTTCACAAGTGAGGTGAGAGTAATGATAATAAATAATGACAGGAAAGCTTTAAATGCCAAGGATATGCAAAAGCACACCACCTTATGTGAACTGGCTCTTCGGAAAACACAAAACCATATTTTATTAACAACTGGCATGTAACTCATTAATTATCATTAAAGCACGTAACCGGTTCTTGGTTTATGGAAAAAGGTTTTTAAAGAATGAGCCAGAACCAACTGCGATGGAGAGATTTTGCGATTTGGTTTGCAATATCGCAGATCGCTGCATCACATTACCACAATATCATCGTGTTGTTCTATCGCAAGGTTGCTTGATCGCAATACCGCAATATCGCAAGATCGCAATATCACAAGATCACAATATCGTCTAATTGTTATTATTGATGTGCTTTATGCGAATTGCGATTTTGCGATATGCGACATCACATATCGGTGATTTTGAGGTTTCCAATGTGAGTGCTCATTAATGCATGCGATGCGATGGATTTTCGTGTTGCAATCTCGCATTTTTTATCATTTTGGCTCATAAGAAGGTACCCTATCATTCTTTGCGCGATGCGATATTTCTTAAGGAGTGACTTTACTTTCTTCATCATGAAACTTAAGCTTTTTCGATTTTTCAAAATTATTTTCCTAAGTCCATGATGGTAAGTTTTATCCAAAATGAAATATAAGCACTAATTGATTTTTTTTAAAATTTTTTGACTAAGGGTCCCCACTTATATAGTGTTATTGCTAATACTAAATAAGGAGGGGGGTTGTTGGTCGCCACAACAATTGGCGATTCACTTGGAAGAACCAGTTATCTCTATTTTTCTATTGAATTTTCTAAATTTCCAAAACAGAAAATTTTTCAGAAAGTTAAACTTTATTATGGAAAGATAAAGTACATTATGCTCTAACCTGTCAATGACATTTTGTTTCAACTATTTTCAACTTTTATTATTTGCTCCCTCAGGCTAGTCCTTGTATTTACATCAGTCATTACTTGGTCTGTAAAGATAAAACAAAATCTTCTTTGTAAACCAGTGTTAAATATGCTCATTTGTCGTAGGTAAAGCCTCTGCTGCTAGCAGGTGTTTATAGCCTCGACAGGGTTACCTGTTACCCAGCAATGATCATGTATCCTACTTAAAGCAACCTACAACTCTCAAAGAAGTATCCACATCCACACTTATTGCTTTGATTTCCTCTTTACTCACAATGTCTTGGTTTGATAGCCAATTTATGACACAGTCATTCACTTGATTTATAACTTTTCTGAACAAGCTGGTTCGTGATGAGACCCCTTGTCTTTTGATTGCAACAATCTTGAGTCATTGCCCTGTTGTGGTGTACAGTATTTGGCAAAGTCAGCAAGTTATAACATCTGTGATTATGATAAGCCGGTCCGTGATGAGACCTCTTATTCTTCAAGATGAAGTGTATCCTTGGGTTGTTCCTCTGAAAGTTGTGATTTCTTTAGCAGGGAGGAAGTCATTGTTTCCTTAAGATAGCTATGGATGACAATAGTAGAGTTTTTGGAAATAGCTGTTCTACAGAGAATCTTTATTTTGTTATTGATACCTTTCATTGTACTGACATAAAACAATTTCTTCACTAAAGGTTGTTTTCATCAAACTTTATGAAGTTGAAACTAGTATCATATCTAGGCTAGAATCTTTAACTGTATCTTTCAATAATAAAGATCAATTTTCCAAAAAAAAATTCTATTTATACAAGCAAAAAATCAAAATCTGAAAGAGAATTGGTGTCTTATTCGTAAATGCCTAATGTAACCACTCACAACTGGTTTTATTATGAAAAGAAAAACAACTACTCTACAAAATAGAAGAATAATCTTCTATGGAAAATATTTCTTGAGAATTTGTCCGTTAATAGGAAAAGAGTCTCTCTTACCTGCTAAATCCTGTAACACAAACATTGATGGACCTATGACTTCTACAATTTGAAAAGGACCAAGCCACATTCTTTGAAATTTTGTATGTTTCCCTTTTTCTTCATGAGCCTTGTCCCATTTTAAAACTAAGTCTCCCATCTGAAAATCTTTTCTGGTCATTATGTTTGAATCAAAAGAGGATTTTACTAGTGCTTGATGATGAGCATGGGTTTTCTTAGCCTATTATCGTTGTTCTTCTAATTTGATTATTTCCATTTGACTTAGCTGTAAGGAGGAAGTTGGTACTTCATTAATGTATTGAACTAGAGACAAAGAGGGAATTGTTAAATGAGTCGGAAGAACCACTTCTTTCCCATAAACTAAATTAAAGGGAGAAGTGCCGATAGAAGCTTTTTGCATTATTCGGTCTGCCCATAAAGCATATATTAAAGTCTTATGCCAATTTTTATGATTTTGGTCAACTGTACTTTTGATAATCCTGATTAGGTTTTTATTTGTAGACTTAGCTAATCCATTTCCTTGTGGGTAATAATTGGCCGAATATTTAAGTTTGAATCCTCTTTTAAGTGCAAATTCAGTCATTACATTTCCAGAAAAGTATGATGCATTATCAAACATTAAAGCGGAAGGCAATCCAAACCTGGTGATTATAAATTGATCTATGAACTCAATGATATTTTCAGCATTAGCTATCTTGAGTGGAACTGCTTCTACCCACTTAGTAAAATAATATGTTGCTGTAAGGATATATCTATGCTGCTTAGAAGAGTGAGGAACGATCTCACCTATTATGTCCAATCCCCACTGACTGAAAGGTTGCTCAATGTTAACTGGCTGTAGTGGCAAGGATGGCTTCTTTTGTCTCCCAGCAGTAGTTTGGCAGACTTGACATTTCCTCACGTAACTGTGCGAGTCTTTGAATAACGTGGGCCATTAATAGCCTGCGCGCAAGATTTTATGTGCAGTAGCATCTCCAACATAGTGTCCGCCTACTGGCCCATCGTGGAGTTCCTGCAAAACTTTTTCAGCTTTAGATTTCTCAAGACATCTAAGGAGAACAGAATCATAATTTATTCTAAAAAGAATATCATTTATGAGCTGATATTGTTTGGCTTTCAACCTTAGAGCTCTTTTCTTAGTATGATCGAGGTGTGAAGGAGCATACCCGTTCTTAAGATAATAAATGATATCAGCGTATAATGATTCTGCATTGTTTAGGCTTACCTCGCACATTTGTACCTATGCAGATGGAATTTCAGAAATTTGCGATGCTCCAGCCAGCATTTTGCAAAAGCCTTGACCTTTTACAATGTTTGCTGGTTTAATTTCTATGTCATATTCCTGTAAGGCAGTAACCCAATTGGCCCTTTTCTCACCTACATCCTTCTGCACTAGAAGATTCCTTACCGCTAGAAACGGTACTATAATTTTTGGGTTTTGAGTAGAAAAGGTCTGAAGTATTTGATTGCTTTGAAAACAGCATAAGCCTGTTTCTCCACATCTGAATAATTTAATTCAGCGCCCTGTAAATTTGAACTGAAAAAAGCAATTGGGCCTTCCGCTTTTTCTTGATTTTCTTGAGTGAGTATCGCAGTATATGACCTATCTAAGGCAAATGTATATAAAATAAAAGGCTCTGAAAAATTCGGAGTTGCTAAAGATGGGGCATTAATAATAGCTTGTTTTATCAGGTTGAATGCTTTGTGTTCATCTTGGCCCCATTTAAAATTTGAGTTCTTTTTAATCATGGTTTGCAAAGGAGACATGATTCGTGAAAAATCTGGAACAAATCTCTTTACAAAATTGATCTGACCAAGGAAAGATTGCATGGCTTTTTTGTTGTGAGGTAAGGATATTTCAGAAATCTCTTTGATTCTGTCGGAATCGATGTGAATTCCAGGTTTTGACACTATGAATCCTAGAAGTTTCCCTTCACTTAATGCGAAAAAGGATTTTTTTGGGTTAAGTGAAATTCCATACCTTAAACAACGTTGGAAGATTTGTTTTAAATCTTTAAGATGGTCACTTCATTTCTTGGAATACACGGTTATATCATCCAAATAAATTACTACAGATTTATTGACTAAACCTTTGAATGCGATGTCCATGGCTCTCTGAAATGTGGCACCAGCATTAATCAAACCAAATGGCATCTTTCGATATGCGTATGTGCCCCATTTAGTTCTGAATGAGGTTTTAATTGATCATCAGGATGTACCAACACTTGATTGTATCCTGAAAATCCATCCAAGAAAGACATTAATTCTGAGCCCACCACTGCCTGCAATATCTGTTCCATAGGTGGTAAGGGAAAATTATCTTTTTTGCAGGCCTTGTTAAGATTTCGAAAGTCAATGAAAATTCTAATATCTTCGTTTTTCTTTCTAACAGGTACCATATTGGAGACCCATTTAGAATGTCTGACGGGAAAGATTATTTTGGCTTTCAATAACTTATTGAGTTAAGTTTTTATCTGATTTTCTAAATTGGGATGGATCTTTCTTAACTTTTGTTGGACAGGTTTTTCATTATCGAACATTGGAATAGTATGTTGGATGATGGAAGTGTTGTATGTTTTGAGTTTATCATAGTTCCAAGCAAAAACATTTTTATATTGTCTCAAAAGACGAATATACACTAATTTTTCTTCAGGGGCTAGGCTGAGACCTAGATTCATGTTTTGTGGTTTGGCATCGGTTCCTAGGTTTACTAATTCGTAATTCAAAGTTGAACTTTGGAGTTTTGAATTGGTAGACCTTTTAAACCGATCTTTCAAATCATACAGGTCTTCTAACTTGACTACTGACTTAGGTATAGCACTGTTAGTGCTATCTTGTTGCAATTGTCGATCATGTTGGTCTTCGTCAATTATTTGATTGGATTAGGATCCTTCAGATGTGAGGAAATTTATGATATCAAGATCATCGTTGAATATTCTCCAATTTGTGATGTTATCAGGAATAGATGGTCTAAAGATTAATTCTATTGAGAATCTATCTGGACTAAAATCTTCTGAAGGAATAAGCTTAGAAGCTACGTTAGCTAAAAGGTCTGCACTTGCATTCTGGAGTCTGGGAATTGAATAAATATTAAATCCTATAAAATTCTCAGTCAGATCTTGAACTAAGGATTGATAATGTTTTAAATGACCTGATAAGCAATGTATAGTATTATGTACCTGTCTAACTACAATTTCAGAGTCTCCGAAAACTTGAAGGTACTTGACGTCTAACCCGATTGCTTTGTACAACCCTTGGACTAAAGCCTCATATTCTGCTGTATTGTTGGTGCAATCAAATTCGAATCTGCATGTTAGCATAATTTTATCTCCTTCTGGACTAATTAGAACACATCCTGCTCCTGCTCCTTCGTTAGATTTAGAACCATCAAAAAATAATTTCCAAAACAAAGATTTATTTACAGGACTATCTAAAAAATTGATACATTTTGAACTATCCGTTTGAGAAATTTTTTTGACTTGGGACAAAACAAAATGTTATAAGTAAGGTGACGTATGAGCATTAAAATTGCCAAGGAAAGAATCTACTAAGTAATTGCCAATAATGCTATTGTTATATGCTACTGGTTCATTTTCCCCCTCTAGCTCCGTTACTATGTATTTCTGATGTAGTTCTCGTTCAACTTTTATTTGATTTGGTTTACCATTGTAGGGTAGCCACATGTGCGACCAATCAGTTGCGAAGTATCCATGTTTTTTTTCTGACCAATCCCTGCTAAGAATTAAGCCATAAAATTCTGGAATATCAGCAACTAAAATGTCAATAACTTGACATACCTTTGGGTTGGATGACAGCCTTATGGTTACTTGATTTAGTTCTCCAATCACTTCGACTTGAGATCGATCTAGCTGAACTATGCGCACAACGAATTTCTATGGTTGGACGTTTAATTTGGCACATATGGACTTTGGTAAAATATTCGATGAAGCACCAGAATACACTAAACAATTATGCACATTTTTACTGAAAATTTCATAAGTAAGGAGAAACGGGGGAGTATGAGATCTCAATCTTCCTCCAATTAAAGCGATGTCATTTGGATCAATCTTATTGGTCGCATTAGTTGCAGGTCTTCCCATGTTATGGGAAGCTTGAGAAAGTACAGCGGCAGGCAAAGGTGCAACTGGCACAGCATGTAATTCTTTCAACATTATCTTTTGTTGATGCTTTAACTTGCTCAATTCGTAAAGAGTGATGTTGGCCCTAGTCTTTTTCATATCTTCTATAATATTGTACTCCATTTCATCCGAAACGATTAGCGTTTTAGATGGAGTTGATGAATCTATTTGGATTGGGCTGGTTTGAGTCACTTTAAATGTCATTTTCTTTGTTGCGACTTTATCCTTTATTGCAGAGCTTGCGCTCTTTGGCTTAGGGATAGTTTGGGGAGGATCAAGTTGATTTCTACTTTGTGTGCTAACTGGGAATACTTCTTGATCTTCTTCGCGTGGGAGGTTGAAATCCCACATTCCTTGTAACTCTACAACTTCTTCTTCATCGGTTTGCCCTTCAGTGGCAATTTCCTCTTCCTCTTCTTCAGATTCAGCATTTGTAATAGCATTGGGTGGCTTTGAATCCGTTGAAGGGCCTCTTTTAAAAGCTCTATAGGGCTTTTTTGAAGAAGTTTCTGCTACTTGCTTCTTGATGTCAACCATTTCGTTGGACATGGTCTTCAGAACTTTTTGCAATCCTTCCAAATCGAATGGATCTTTTGTTTGTTTCTTCTTGGAATCTTCCTTGAAGGTGACTTTCTTGGATTTCCATTCCTCTATCGCGGATTTCTTCTCTAGGGCTATTATACGTTTCTCTACTGCTATTGCTTCTTTCATGTTTTCGGCTAAGGTTGTTTTATTAGCCCTG
Organism: Pinus tabuliformis; assembly: GCA_031772625.1. Classification (NCBI taxonomy): domain Eukaryota; kingdom Viridiplantae; phylum Streptophyta; class Pinopsida; order Pinales; family Pinaceae; genus Pinus; species Pinus tabuliformis. The sequence goes on along the minus strand of CM062815.1, from coordinate 373,898,542 downwards.
TCCACGAAGATTGCTATGTTTGATGGTAAAGAAGTGATATACCATTCGCTTTGTACTTCTTCGCTAGGCTGGGAAGCAATAGGAATTTTGTTTAGGATTTTATTGAAACATAAATTGAAATCTTTGATAGGCTCTGTTGACTCGACCCTAAGGTTAGATAGGTCGTTGATTAGCGTTGCCGTAGACCTGTCATCACCAAACTTGGTCAGGAATTGCTCTTGGAAGATGTCCCAACTAGTGATAGATCCAGAGGGTAATGAGAAATACCATGATCCGACTTTTCCTTGTAGAGTATAAGGAAAAAGTTGAACAACAACATCTTCATTAGTAACCCCATTGAGATTAATGGATAGCATAAAGTTGTTCATATGCTCTTCTGCTAGCATGCCTGCCTCAGGATTAAACTTAGGCATCCATTTCTCAGGATGGGCCAGTATTTGACTCAAGGGTGCAGGCATTAAGACTGCCCCAGGGTTATTCCATGGAGTTTGGGCCATTGCTGAACTACTAACAGAGGAAAGTGCAGAAGATGATCCCTACGGTTGGGAGGATGAGGATATTACGATTGCGGATGATTGAAGAGGAGTTGTGGGGGTTCCCATGGGCGAATGGACAATGATCTGAAGTGGAGGAGTGGATGGTTGACTTCGCGGTGAAGAGGTTGAGATGGATGATGATGATGAAAGAGTCTCGCTATCGGAATCTTTAGGTGATTTCCTTGCTCTTTTCCTTTTGTGAAGAGGTAATTCGGTTGGTTGAACGCCAAACTTTTCACTCTTTAATTTGGTCACGGGATGAGCAGGTTTATATTGCGAAGTCACGCTGCCTTGAGATTTATCAGATCTTTAAGGAGAAATAGAAAATCGCTGAAGTTTGTGAATCAGAGATTCGACTTCAGGAGGTTCAATAGTAGATTGTTATGAAATGTTAGGGTTTGTAGCAGCGGTTGATGCTCCAACGACTTCTAACTCTGGATTTAAGTGTAATGGAGAAGTCGGGGGAGATCGTGAGGGAGATTTACTCTCAAAATGGTATTTAGATTTAGATTTACTTGCCATTCATAGTTCAGGCCCTCCTTCTAGCGCCAAATATGTTGAAGGCCTGAAAATCGGGTCTACAACAAGGGGGATACCCGCCCGGTCCGGACCTTGGTTGGCAGCTCCTTATCCGTTTGGTATAGCAGGTCCGACTCGGGATATGGGACCAGTTTCCCAATTTATGAGTGTGTGTGTGTGTAGAATTTAATGTTCCTGATCTAACAGTTCCTAATTAAGATATTCTAATTCTAACTTTAATATAATGCTATGCTATTGTATTCTAATAAGTAGCAACATCTAAGTCTATACTAACCCGGGGTGTAATTCTTCTATTATGCGATCTAAAAAAATTTCAAATAACAACTGGTAATAAAGATCATTCAGCTATTATGAGAAAAGAAATCAATAAGGATGAACCACTTCGTATAAAAAGTTAGATGAAACAGTTGTGAAAAACATATCGCATAATGAGCTATTCATACATTAAGCATAAATAAATAGCTATCACCGTACAAAAGTGCCAAATGATAACTCAGGCATTCATGCAATAATATATAAACAACTAAAAATTGTATATCACTTTAACACATAAGCAGAAATGGTTAAGAGATAAAAGTACCATTTATAACTAGTCCTACTCATGAGCTTCAAGTGACAATGATTTATCTCTCCTTGCTCTAACATCCACTAAGAGTACAAAAGTGCAACATCAGTAGAAAATATTAAATGCAAACATCAACAAATCCTGTTCCATTCATTCATCAAAACCTCCTCGGAGGGTGAAAAAGTGCATGTTCTGAGGACAAGTTTTTGACAAATTTCTGGACCCTTCTCTAAATGCATGAGAAGGGTTTAAATACTACTAACTAAATCTAAAAATAACTTATTTACAAAAATTCAGGATGCGGTTTAAATGACCGTCCTTTTTCTAAGAAAAACTATTTCTAAAATTAAATCTAATATCTAACTATTTCTGCATTTGCTCCTTAACGTTGCAAGCATTCAGTATTTGCTTGAGTAGAGTAGGCTGACTGTCTTCCGCTTTAAGTTGAGCTAAGAAAACAGAATCGGCAAGAGCTGGCGCCATCTTCTCAGCAAAATGGATGATATACTTGAGAGTCATTCACTGACTATGTGGCTTTACCGTGTATGCCCAGTAATAATCGCAGTTCAACTTGGTTAACCTTTGGATTTCTTCTGTCTTTTCTTTAGCTTTCTGTTTCCAGTTTGTTTTTATCATTGCTTTCTTGCAATTTTCGGGGCTTGTAGGTGATTGAGCAATTAGAAGCTTTCCTTCTTGAGCAATTTTCTCAGCGCGCTAATCGCGCATTGGAAACTGCCTCCATTCCTTGATCCGGGCTTCTCTGATGCATTTTTCGCCTTTTGTGCCTCTTTCTCTTATAGGGTATAAAGCTAAAAATTTGTAAAAATAATAATTTTGTGAGCTCTTGATCCTGAGCATTAAACTGTCTGTTTCTGATATAAGCATTGTTCAGTACCCATTTAACCATGGCTGTATATGAGAGATCTGTAATGGATGGCTCAGCAGAATTCTGTGAATCTGCGGCTCTGTTGCATGCGGTGTCTGTGTATAAGGGCGCCATTTCTCTGTCTTTGGACATTGGAGCCTTACCCTTTTTCCCCATAGTTTCCTGCACATTGCTTTGTGTAACTTTTGTTCTTCGTTCCTGCAGTTCACAAGTGAGGTGAGAGTAATGATAATAAATAATGACAGGAAAGCTTTAAATGCCAAGGATATGCAAAAACACGCCACCTTACGTGAACTGGCTCTTCGGAAAACACAAAACCATATTTTATTAACAACTGGCATGTAACTCATTAATTATCATTAAAGCGCGTAACCGGTTCTTGGTTTATGGAAAAAGGTTTTTGAAGAATGAGCCAGAACCAACTGCGATGGAGAGATTTTGTGATTTGGTTTGCAATATCGCAGATCACTGCATCACATTACCGCAATATCATCGTGTTGTTCTATTGCAAGGTTACTTGATCGCAATATCGCAAGATCGTAATACCGTCTAATCGTTACTGTTGATGTGCTTTATGTGAATTGCTATTTTGCGATATGCGACATCACATATCGGCGATTTTGAGGTTTCCAATGTGAGTGCTCATTAATGCATGCGATGCGATGGAGTTTCGCGTCGCAATCTCTCATTTTTTATCATTTTGGCTCATAAGAAGGTACCCTATCATTCTTTGCGTGATGCGATATTTCTTAAGGAGTGACTTTACTTTCTTCATCATGAAACTTAAGCTTTTTAGATTTTTCAAAAGTATTTTCGTAAGTCCATGATGGTAAGTTTTATCCAAAAGGAAATATAAGCACTAATTGATTTTTTTTTTTAATTTTTTGACTAAGGGTCCCCACTTATATAGTGTTATTGCTAATACTAAATAAGGAGGGGGATTGTTGGTGGCCACAACAGGTATAAATAGTAAGGATGCATCATTGCCCAGAATTTGTGGTCAAAAACTAGAGGAAGAAGTGTCTGATATCTTAAAATCTACCTATGATGAACCTTTTCGGGGCCATTTTGTTGATAGAAGGAAAACATATAATATCCTCTGTGTTGGCTACTTTTGACCTTCCTTGTTCAAGGACGCTAAATAGTATGTCAAGCATTGTGATAGTTTTCAATGAATGGACAAACCTGGTTAAGCCAATGAAATGCCTTTGTGTCCTCAAGTTATGATTGAACCCTTTGAAAAATGGGCTCTCTATTTTGTAGGACCTATAGCTCCAACATCCATAAACAAAAGACATATCTTGGTTTGCACAGACTTTGTAACAAAATGGGTAGAAGCTAAAGTTGTTTCTTTTTCCACTCAAAAATTTATTTTTGAATTTTTATTTAGTGAAATTTTTACTAGATTTGGTGTTCCTAGAGAAATTGTTTCTGACAATGGACCTCAGTTTGTTTCTAATTTGGTGAAAGGTATTATGGATCAATATAAAATTCAGCATAGGAAATCAACACCGTACCACCCGCAGGAAAACGACCAGGTAGAATCCACTAACAAGGTGATCGAGTCCATTCTTACCAAAATAGTGAATCTGCATAAGAAAGATTGGGCGAATAGGTTACCTGAGGCCTTATGGGATTATAGAACTACCTAGAGGAACAACATGGGTTACACAACTGAGTTGAGTTAGTTATGATGCCATGTGATCTAAAATGTATTTAGTGCAGATTATTGATGGATTTCGAGATCAAAGTCAAGGATCCAGTGGTCAAATGGTAGTAATAACTTGAAGTAGATAGAGGAGAGAACTTATAGGAGGGAATCCCCCTCATTTATTACTCCTCAATTTGAATTCCCCTTCATTCAGCTCGGAGCTGGTTTACAGAAAGCAGGTCCTGTTGGCGATTGAATTCCAGATCAAAACTTTTAGAACTGTTGTCCAATTAGGATTGGATATCTCGGAAGCACAACAACAACGTCTCTTACAGCTGAACGAACTTGATGAAATTAGAAGAGATGTTGTTCAATAGAATACATTAATGCAACAACAACGAAGGAAATGGCATGACAAGATGATAAAAAAGAAGCAGTTCCAACCAGGTGATTGGGTACTCCTCTATGATTCTAAATTTAAACATTTTAAAGGAAAATTTTGTACACGTTGGATGGGACCATATGAAGTGGTGAAGGTTTTTGAAAATGGAGCAGTAGAAATCAAAACCATTGATGGATAGGAATCAATTTTCCTTGTGAATGGGCATAGACTTAAAGTATATTTTCAGCCCACCACCAAGGAAAACTTTATACAACAACAACCAAAATTAAGAATGGTAGGTGGTGATGCCAACCTAATGTGAATCTGATTTCTCTTTTCCAATAAAAAAAAACCCAGAAATTAACAACTTTTTTACCTATGACTATGGAAATCATCTTGCTGACATGGTTATGGAAGGATCCACCTGAAAACCAACATGTTGGCGGGTGGATCAATTTATTTAATAAAAATGGATGTTACTTGATTATTATAAATGATGATTTTCATTGAGAAGAAGCAGGTCTCTATAAAAGTTTTCTGGTGATAGCAGAATGACTGGCAGAGCTGAGCCCTTATCTAAGTTCAAGGCAATTGACATGGCAGATTTCACACAAGTAACATAAAATTCCTGTTGTAGTTAATTTATTCACGGTACAACATCATGTGGCAGAGACATCTGAGAATTGAGGTAAAAACTATGCCTTTCTTCTTGTTCCCTTTTCGTAATTTTCCCTTTATTTCCTCTTTTGTCCTGGTTAAAATTTCCTTCCTATTCTTCACAAAGTTTCTTGTCCCGACTTCTGTTTTCCCTCTTATTCCTAAAAAATCCCCCCCCCCACTCCCTTTTCCTATATCCCTCTAGTGGTTTATCTCATTCTAAGTGCCCTCAATAATTTCCTTCCCTTTCTAAAACTTTATCTCTGTCTCGCTTCTTTCTTTCCCTCATAATTTTTTTTGTGGGATCTGATGAATATTTGAAGACCTCACTTGATCAGATCGAGGAAGCATAATGACACCTAGAAACTGGAGATAGAAGAAAATCCTTTAAATTCTACAACTTATTAATGAACTCAACCTGTGTATAGCAAAGGAAATTTCATTTTGTGAAAATCCCTCATGTAGTACAAGAACCACAGCTTCTAGTGTAGGAACATGTTTTAGTACAAGAAAGCTGGGTTCGAGTGCAGGAACCCTGTCACAGTACAAGAATTATGTTGCAATCATGAGTTTTAATGGATATGAATTACTGTTTGGAAGCATGATGGCTATTTTTGAAAAGCCACGATTATTAAATTTTTGATTTGATTAACATTATTTATCATCACCAACAGGAATAAATATTTTAAGTGCAAGGATATTATGGTCTAGTTAACCTTATTTTTAAAGCACTTCCACGTTCCAATTAAAATCATGATGGGGACCAGGGACATGTGCAAAACATTCCTTCCTTAACCGATTGATTAATTGAACCTTATTACCTCTTTAATGATTTGGTTGTTATCATATATAAACCATGCATTTCCTTCTTGAAATTTTAAACCACCACCACCTCCATTAATCATCATTGCCCTACTTGCCTTGAAATCATACCAAATCTTTGGCCTTTCCAATCAAAATTTCTACATTCACAGGGTGGCAGTTGTTCTAATCACTAGTATAAGTCGATAGGACATTGAGGTACTCGAATTAAGGCACCAGTGCATGAAATTTAAATTTTACAAATACAAAGATCGTCAGCACACCCTCAATATTTCGTGATTTTATGTCCAGAATGGTCTTCTTTGTAGGATTTTGTAGTAGAGTGTGGGTAGTGTAACCTTTGAATGATATGGCACTGATCCACATAGAGTCATGGTCTATAAAGGAACTGGAGGGAATGGTTGAGTATGAGGGTAGTCTTCCCTTACTACAAGAAACATGGCTTCTTCTTTTCTTGCTCCAATTCGACGGTTACGGTTCTGCTCTAGCTCTGGAGTTTGCACGCACCTTCGATGGAAGGATGACCATAGTTGGATCTTTACAGTTTCAAGTGATGGACCAAACCATCTCTCAGGCCACAAAGCTACCAGCCATGAGTGAGAAATGGTTTAAGAAAGGTGAATTGGAGAAGGGTGTGTGGCATCATTTTCTACTTGAAGAAGACCACGCTATGAATTGGAAAGTTGGATTGCAGAGGAACACTATGGTTGAGAAATGGAAATATTTGTTGTATATTCTCCAGAAGTTCCTCACCTGTGAAGGGAGGTACTCGTTAACCTATATTTATCACATTCGGCTGTTGCTACATTTCAAGTCAAGTAAATTGATAAATTTTCCTCATTTTCTATTGAAAAGTTTATATAAGATGTCCAAAAGTGTGCAAAAGAGTAGGAGAGATCAGATAGGTTTTAAATTATGCCACTATGGCCTAATCAAAATTCTGGTTAGAAAGGAGTTGGAAAATAGAGGCACTCAATGGGATATATTTTTGAAAACATTTCAGGGTGAAATCATTGTGAAATGACATCGTGGTAGGAGTTAGTTACAGAAAGAAATAAAAAAGGTTGTCAATTCAACGGTTAGTTAGCAATAGGGGAAGAAGCCACCACTTTCAAAAGGTGGCAAAGGAGGAAGACCGAAAACTGAAAAACCCTAGTTTAAGGAGCTGAACCTAAGAAGAGGGAGCAGAGTAAGGGACAAAGTGAAATTGAGAAGCTTGAACCTTTAGGAAGGGTTACACGAGGTTCATTGAAAAGACACCATGCTTTTATGGGAAAGAACTGGTTATGACAACTACTACAGTCAAGATCATTGAGGACTCTGAGGAGTGTTCGTTTGCAAAACACTCCTATGGAGATCCCTGTAGAAAACTTGATAGTGCAAAATAACATTTCTATATTAGCAGAAGTTGTTGCCTTGGGTACTTCGATCTTCAGTCCGGGTTATGTTGAGGAGGAGGATGGAATTCCTCTGTCATCCTTGATGAAGGAAACCAAGAAGAAAAAGGTAATTTCCAAACAGGACACGGTGCTAGAAGAAGGCCCTACAGTGAAAACGCATGAGGATAATATTCCTCTGGATCTTGAAACTCAGGAGTTTGAAAAAGAAATAGAAAAAAATTACGCTCTTTATGAGTTAGTGGCTCAAAGGGTGACAATGCAGGAAGAAGATGAAGAGAAAAATTCTTCCCTCGACGTAATTTAGGAGTTGAAGCAGCAAATATATGAATTTGAAGTGTTAAATCGATGTGTAATGGATCAAAATATTACATTAAAGAGTAGGAATGAAGAATTGTTAAACACAGTGTAGGAATGGAAGCGACAAGAAAAGAAATGGAAATTTCATGCATCTCACTGTAAATCCCATTTGAGGAAAGTGGTTAAGTGCCTAAGGAAAGCCCACATTAAGAAGCTGAAAGAAAAGGGGTCGAGAATCAATATTCAAATCCAAAAGTAAAGGAAGGCTTTCAATTTTTTTTTGCAGATATCAGTAGTTGTGTGAGGACACACAAAAAGATGAGGCTGGGGGGATTTTGTTCATCGCAATTGTCCCGTTTTAACCTTATCCTTACCCCAACTATGCTACCTAAACCTTTGTTTCACAACTAAATTGAAACCTTTACACATGGTTCTTTGTCTCCTTTTGTGATTTTATTGGATATGGAATATAAGGGCTTAATTGTTATTAAAAAGGTTGAGTAGGCTTAATTTCCTTTGTAAATTATCTTTTTGTATTTCCTTTGTAAATGTCATTAATCAAATTTGGAGTTCGGTTGGTGCAAGATTCACAGTTCTAGTACCGCCCGTCATTCCGGTACCAAGTGGACAACTGACCCATTCATTTCGGATTGACTCCAAAAACACTACACTTGTTAAGGAATGGCACACATCTCTCGTCGAGGGATTGTTCCATTTTCTGCATTAGGTCTGGAGCGTTATGGATGAGCTAAAGAGATGCTTGGATCATTATGGATGGACTAAATATGGAGGTCAATCAGTGTTCAAATGTGTTTTCATGTTAAGTTTTCACCACAACTGAGAGTTGAGTTTTATGTATAGAATAGGGATTCTAAGATAGGCTTAGTTAGTGATACTATGAAGAATTTTTGATCCAAAAATGGATCCTGGATAAACCTCTAAGTCTAAAAGACTTCATGCAAGAGGTGAAAGGTGCCAAATAGCACACATCATTTGTAAATCAGAGGAAAATGAAAGTCACAGGATGCTCTAAAAAATAGTCTCATTACAGGCATCCCTCCATTCTGAATCCAATGCAACTTAAATGGGCGAAAACGAACTTCAAATGGGAAAGCTATCATAATATGAAGCTGCCCTTTTTCAAAGGAAAAAAAGGAAAAATCCCTTGAATAATGCGTCTAAAAACCCTCTAAGTCTTCCAACTATCCCAAAAGGGCAAGACCACCGAAAAAGGAGAGGTTATGGAGAAGGCGGTTAATACTATCAAAGGCTAAAAACATGAAGAAAACCATGAAAACAAGGCTTGAATAGTGGTTGCACAGGGGCCGTCGGATCTAGCTGATCAACAATCCAGATCTGATCGGCATGTAGCATCGGCGGTAACAGGCAGATCGGAAATCACAATCGGCGAAGACGGTCAGGGGACAGTTGGAGGCATAGCGTGATGGGCCGGGCTGATGTGATACCGCTATCGCCGGTACCGACAGATCGCAATCGGCAAACACAGAGGAGCGGAGATTTATGGTATATATGCGATGTGATGGCCGGACCCAATGGGACGATAAGCCAGATTTAATACATTTTTGAAATCCGTCAACAATGATTTTTCTTTGTAATTTCGTTTTTTGTTGATTAAACAAAATACAAAGGAGTTAAGCCCGATGTGATATTACGGACCCGAAACGGTTCCGAAATACAAATGCATATAATTTCAAGTCCAATAAGCGGGACTTTTCCATGTTTTATATGTATTTTCACAATTTTAATGTATTGAAAAATACGAAGGAGCAGGCCAATTGATATATGCGATAGTGATTCCCAGGCAGACCCGATGGGAGTTTAGGGTTCAGTTATGAATATTTCAAGTTCGGATGGACACTGCTTTGCAGATTTTTCCGTGTATTGCAAAGTTCTCTGTGTAAAACACAGAACAACTGTTTTTAAGGGATTTCAAGCACCAATGCCCTCATTGTTACGGAACAGGTGGTCGTCTGCCCAAAGGGCGTTATGCAATGATTATTGAATGCTCAGAAAAGGGATTCACGCGGACCCAAAGAAGCTGGAAGACAGAGAGCTCGAAAGGGAAAACCAATAGACAACGTCGATTTGGCTTAAAAGCCATGAATGTCAAAGATAGAGGGCTGTTGAGTTATTGATGGTGACCGAGTTGTTGATGGCTGCTGAGTTGTTGAACGATGGCTGAGTTGTTGTTTGTTACTAGAGCCGAGAACAAGCAGGCAGTGCTGAGACAGCAGCACAGAAGCAAAAGAGCAGCTGAGGGAGCCTTTGGGGTCACTTGAAGTTCAAGTGAAAAGCCAGAGAGTGTGAAGGTTGCAGAAGGCAGAAAGAAACCAGAGCAGAGAGCCAAAGAGCCAAAGAGCCAGAGTCAGAGCCAAGAGCCAGAGCCAGGAGCTAGAGCTTCAAGAGCCAAAGGGGATTAAATGGTGTTTTAACCCACTGTTTTTGTGTAGAACAACAGGAGTTGAGTCAAAGACTTGTAAAAAACTTACACCATAATCCCAGAGAGCCTAGTTGAGTTGACTAGAGCTCACGGAGATGTAGCCCAAGAAGTGTGGGTGAACTCCAAATTAAATTGTTGTTTTTGTGTGTGTTTTGTTGTTGCATTATCTCTGTTGTTTTTTTTACTGTTATATGTATTTATACATCAGTATCATCACACTAATTTACAGCATAATAATAGAAATTAAAGCAGGTAATTAGTTGAAAACAACTACAAGCATACACCTATATTTTCAAGCATTTCTTAATTCTGCATTGGTTAATCATTAAAGACTTGGGAATATTCAAGCTTTGGAAGTGGGAGAGGTTCTTGTAAGCTAGACAAGAAGTCGAAGAGCCCCATTTTTAGATCAGGTGGTATCAGAGCTTAAGATTGATTAACCACACCTTTAAGAAGGTTATATCAGAAATTATGCTTGATTGACAAAGAAAAGACTGCTTGTCTGAAAGGTGTTTGAACAACAAAAGGCTGATTGTATGCTTGTTTTGCAGACTGACTATTTTCTGAGTTTGCAGAGGTAAAGGGGAAGCTATTGATAGCTCAATCTAGGAAGGACAAGAAGGAGAAGGGTTGAAGGCATTCTTCTATACCAAAGGACCTCAAGGCAATCCAAAACACAAGAGGTTTGTTGAAAGAGGTTGCTTAAATAAGCTCTTTATTTATCTTGTTGAAGTTTTTTTGTTCATTGGCATAATGACAACTTCTACAAGTGTATCCTCAAATTCCTTCTCCATCACAAGACTCTTTGATGGAGACATGAAGCAAGACTTGTTCAACATGATGGGCAAGGTGAGAGAAATGTATGAGGATGGAAGGAAGAGCAACATACTTAGAGAGCAGTTGAATGCCATGAAGGAAGAGAAACAATTGCTTACTGACAGACTGCAGGAAATGGAGAGGCAACTTCATATTGCAAATATGAACCTGAAAATAATGCATGAGTTGGAGTCATAGCTCTTTGTTGCCAAATAAGCCTTAGTCAAGTATCAACTTGAATAAGAGGTAAACCATTCCAGTTTGTCTTCAAATTCTTCTAAAAATCCTTGTATTGGTTCTTTTGAAAAACATACTAAAGGCATAGGTTCCAAGCTAATGTCCAAGATGGGCTATGAAGGAAAGGACTTGGGAAAGCATGCACAAGGTATTGTTGAACCAATAATAGTTTTGGAAAGGCCTAAATATTTGGTTCTTGGCCATGAACAGTCTTATGGAGAGAATTCCAAAGTTGCCATGAAAGCCATTCAAACAATCCCAAGAAGGAGTTTCATTTCATGTCCTCTACCTCAAAGGTGTAAAGGTTGTATTCAAGAGGAATGCAATAGCTTGAAACATCAATTGCAGGATGTAGTTGTTTAGAAGCACGCACTTGAACTAGAGAGTTGGGGAGACTCTAACAACCTTGAAGAGTTTGATGGTGTTCCAGAGGGAACCACTTCTTCATTTTCTTCACCTCCTCATGAAGGCAATAAAGGTGAAAGAGGCAGGTATAAATCTGGTTCTAATTATATTCCTTTTGATGTTGCAAAGTATGATAAATTTCCACATAAGTATGGGGAAAGAGTTGCATGTTCCTTTTGTGGTTTGGATAACCATGATGTTTCTAGATGTTGGAAGAGAATGGCCGCATACATGAAGCATAAGAAGGAAAATAAGCAAGCAACCAAATGTCCATTGGACAAGGAAAATCATACTATCAAGAGGATGCACATGCAGTGCACTTATTGCCATAAGCAAGGACATCTTGCTGCAAAGTGTTGGACACTGAATCCACCAATTCTTCCACCAAAGCCGAAGAAAGTGGAAAGATAAGATGGCAGAAATGGAAGTGAAGATTCCATGAATGATGTGTCTTAAAATGATTCACATGTTGATGCTGATGTGTAGGCAAGGGTAGTACCTTTGAAAGGGATTGGTAAGGAACAACTAGAGTTCTTATCCAATTAAGATTGCATGTCTATTGATGCATCTACATTATATTTCATTACAACTTCAAAAGTACATTGTGCTTAAGTGAAAGTTGAAGGATGAAATGCATGCATAAGCATGAGATGCATGAGCATAGGGATGTTGATGGTTTCCTTGTTTTTGAACATGTATGTATAATTAACTTGCAGGGTTGATTGGTTTGACATGCCATGTTGGCTTGAAAGAAGTTAACTTGGTCTCCAAATGGAGATAATGATGGAAGTTTCATCTTTTGGAAAAAGAGTCCTAATGGTCTTTTTCTACATGCTTGACTTGAAGGGTCATCTATTTAAAGGCATGTTTTGTGGGCTTGTATCTAGTCCATCATTTGTATGCTGATGTAAGACATGGAGGTGTTCACAAGATGTGAAATCTGTTTCTTTTGTTGAAGCAGGAGTTTAGTCCATCCAGTTGTTGTATGTATGCCTATTGTTATTAACAGTTGTTGTTGGAGGCTTGTCAAATAGGTACAAATGAAAGTTTTGTGGAGCAAATGTACTTCACATTTGTTGAGCCACCTTGGATCAATAATCAAGGCAAAGAGTCTCAAACTACCTTCTATGACCATTTCAGTAGAAATTCTACAAGAAGGCAAGGAGGAAGAGAGTTCTTCTTAGGAAGACCAACCCATCCAGAGAAGGGAAGTGGTCAGAAACTTTGGTTCAGAGGAACTATGCAAAGGCAAGTGTATGGAGGCTAAAAGAAGAGGGTGAGTCACTCTCATTTACTACTCAAATTAGTATATCAGTCTTCTGGAGACCAAAATTTCTCTTAGTGGGAAGGCATGATCCAAAAATAGATCATGGATAAACATCTAAGTCTAAAAGACTTCATGCAAGAGGTGAAAGGTGCCAAATGGCACACATCCTTTGTAAATCATAGGAAAATGAAAGTCACAAACTGCTCTCAAAAATAGTCTCATTGCAGGGATTCCTCCATTCTGAATCCAACGCAACTTAAATGGGTGCAAATAGACTTCAAATGGGAAATCTATCATAAAATGAAGCTGCTCTTTTCAAAGGAAAAAGAGGCAAAATCCCTTGAATAATGGGTCTAAAAACCATATAAGTCTTGCAACTATCCCAAAAGGGCAAGACCACTGAAAAAGGAGAAGTTATGGAGAAGGTAGATAACACTATCGGAGGCTAAAAACATGAAGAAAACCATGAAAACAAGGCTTGAACAGTGGTTGCATGGGGGCCATTAGATTTGGCCAATCAACGGTCCAGATATGATCGGCATGTCACATCAGCGATAACAGGCGGATAAACAATCGCAATCGGTGAAGGTAGTCGAGGGACAGTCGGAGGCATAGCACGATCGGCCGGGCCGATGCGATACTGCGATCGCTAATATTGGCGGATTGCAATCGGCGAACACAAAGGAGCGGAGATATATGGTATATATGCGATGTGATGGCTGGACCCGGTGGGGCGATAAACCAAATTTAATACATTTTTGAAATCCGTCAACGATAATTTTTCTTTGTAATTTCGTTTTTCGTTGTTTAAATGAAATACAAAGGAGTTAAGCTTGATGCGATATTACGGACCCGAAATGGTTCCAAGATATAGATGCATATAGTTTCAAGTCCGATAAGCGGGATTTTTCCATGTCTTATATGTATTTTTGCAGTTTTAATGTATTGCAAAATACAAAGGAGAAGGCCAACTACGATATGCGATAGCGATTCCTAGGCAAACTCGATGGGAGTTTAGGGCGCAGTTATGAATATTTCAAGTCCGGATGGACAATGCTTTGCGGATTTTTCCTATATTACAGTGTTCTCTATGTAAAACACAGAACGATTGTTTTTAAGGGATTTCAAGCGCCGATGCCCTCACCTGTTATGGAACAGGTGGTCGCCTGCCCAAAGGGCGTTATGCAATGATTATTGAATGCTTAGAAGAGGTATTTGAGCGGACCCAAAGAAGTCGGAAGACAGAGAGCCCAAAAGGGAAAACCAACAGAAAGCACTGATTTGGCTTAAAAGCCATGAATTTCAAAGATAGAGGGCTGCTGAGTTATTGATGGTGGCTGAGTTGTTGATGGCTACTGATTTGTTGAGCGGTGGCTGAGTTGTTGTTTATTGCTGGAGCCAAGCACAAGCAGGCAGCACTGAGATAGCAGCATAAAAGAAAAAGAGTAGCTGTTATAGACATTTCTGGGCACTGCAAACCCAAGAATGCAATGTCCATAAACTAAGGGCTCCTAAGTCCCTAAAATTATTGTTCTAACCCCTAAAGGAACAAGGTCAATTGATTACAGCTTCTCCCAGAAGTTCTCCATGAAAAACTGCTCAGAATTGGTCAAAACAGGATCATTTCAGCTGCTCCACAGGCCAAGTGCGTTGCATCTCACCTAAGTACACTGTGTGGGTGCATTGCATTTCAAAAAACCCTTCTATGGGGTGCAATGGGCGAGAAATGACAAATGGCAGTGTCATTCCGCGAGGTGGAGAAGCAATGGAAGCTTCCAGAAACTTCTCCTGTTACACTTGCCTCTCCGAATTTGACCAAGGATGAGTAAGAGATCATCAATCTCCAAGTGGAAGCAAGAACTATCAGACGGAAGACACTAATCAAATCATAAGCTGACTCATCTCCATTACAGATATCTATATATGGATCCCTCATCCTAGAGATCCAGAGGCTGGAATTTTTCATATTGTAAGGAATTGCTGTTGGTTTCTTGAGACAAACATCAGATTGTTGGGTTATCTAAGCTTTGTATGAGGTGAAGAGGGGCTTCCTTGCTGAGAGGTTGATGCTGGGTCAGAACAACTGGTTGTAACTCCTCTTGGCTTTTTTCTTGTTTATCAATAAAAGCTATTCAATTTTTCCTCCATACTCTTGTGTCATTTATGTTTGCTGCATTTGTATGGTCAATTTACATCTGATCCTAGATTGTTTATGATTATAGATCTATGTCTTTGTATAGTTCTATGATACTGTGATCTTACAGGTACTCTGTGAAGCTGGGCGTGCAAGGGAACAAGTAGCGAAAGACTATCAAGGAAGAGAGGAATCAAACCAGGAGATTAGCACAAGACAGAGGTTGGTCTTCTTTGTTCCTCTCTATCTATACTTTATAAAGGAAAAATGAAAGTAGCTTTGCTCTGTTTGTTTCTAAGGCAACTATCACACCTTAGTGGGATAAGCAGTTCTGAGTAGACACTTTTCCCTGTAACAAAATGGCGACTCCACTGGGGACGAATTAGTTTGTTTGTTTATCTTCCTTGTTGTCTATTTCATAAACTTACAGATGGAGTCTGAAGTTGTGCTAGGTAGCATTCGAACTGCATTTGCCATAGCAAATGCAAAGTAGATAAATGCCACTTCAGTCCATCTCTGGGATCTGTTTATGATTTAAACCATTGATTCACAAACTCTCTGATTGCCCTTGTGATAGCTCTTAGATCCTCCTTAAATCTACCCCTGATTGTTGAATTACTGATTACCTTTTGCTTGGCCAAAACCCATGAACTGAACTGCAAACTGTGACTTAGAACCCAAGCAAAGTCTCGTTTCTGGCCCAGCGCAGGTACTGTTCTGAGAATCTAAAATTTAGCGCACTTCCCGAGTGTAGAAGGTGCGCTGCATTTCAAATTCCCTATGTTACATGTGTGCTGATCAGGCTAGGCTTTGTGCAGTTTTGGTTTCTGTGATTCATTCTTTCCAGTTCTATTCATGAATTTTGCTGCTTGTGATCAGTATATGTCTGTTTGAAACCCCTTTTCCTTGTTGTTATTCTGCCTCCTTTGTACATAAGAACTGTAAATGTTTTTGTGTGTTTGTTGAGTCATTTGCAGTTCTCCTTTGCAAAAGTAGCGTAATTGTACTGTCGTCCTTTGATTCGAAAGTGTCGCAAGTGTTGATTTCAATCATAGGAAAGAGTTTGATTGTTGTTGATAGTCGATTATCCTGTTACTATTGTTTTTGGTCTGAATTTGTAATTTTTCTAGTGTCAAAAACAAGTATTCATTTCAAAATCGTAAGGTGTTGTGATCGTCTCCATTTTTTATTTCGAAAAGAAACTTGTTGATATTTGTCGCTTAAAAAGAAATTCAGATTTGTGCATCAACTTTCTTCTTATCATTCATATACTAAGAAAGTCGAAAACAAATACATGCATGTGCATTTGCATTTGGACAGTCTGATTGGTTTGATTTAGGAAAGTTCATTTAGAGTGTGCTCTTTGCTCTTTGTGAAAGAATTTTGTCTTTCTTTCCTTAGTAGCTAGGATTTTAATTGCATAAAGAAGATAAAAAGATTGTTTATCATCTTAGATTGCATTTTAGGAATTACATCTACATCTCGCGGTGAACCTGAAAGTCAAACTTCATAAACAAGATCAACTATAAAACAAATTCAATGAATCTAACAATGCTTTGGAACCTAACGCACAACATTTAGAAGTCTAGGCTAGAGACGTATTCCGGCGTCGTAAAGCCTGGTAACTGTTGTTCTCATTGATGGTTGGGTGGTTCCTCCACTTTGAGACGATAAGTGCCAGTACGGACTTGTGCTCCCATGTACCGTCGAGTATATTTTGGGAGACCACAATAGGCTTAATCCTTTATCCATAGGAAGCCGTGTCTGCCGCCCTATCGATCGCAATGCACTGAACACAGCATTTGGGAAGATTGACTGCCATACCGTAAAAAGTATTCTGCAGTTTTGCGATTGGTTTGGTAATCCCTCTACCTAGATTTCCAGAGCAGTCCCTTTCGTTCCTTTTCATACTCTTTAACAGAAAATGTCCATCTGAGCACTTGTCACTTCAGGCTCATTAAAAATCGAAGGAGACTAGAGTCATCTTTTGTTTTTTCTCGACTCTTAAAAATTGAAAAAACAAGTTGTGTCAAAGCGTCTAAAATTCTTTTAATTCGGAAACATACTTCCCCTTTATTTTTAGTTGATCGAGTAATCCGCAATCGTGGAAGAAATTCAATTGAAACCCCATCATTCGCGGAGGCTTACGAGTCAACCATCTTTGTCTCCGAAATTAAAACTAGTACGGACAAAGCGAACTCGTTTAACTGGTTCCAAATCTCCTGTTAAAGTTAGAACAAGTGTTCCAACAACATCAGAGACTCCGGTTACTCCAAACATTTCTGGTATCCCTGACTCTACAGAAGAAGTTCAACAGCCACAGAAGGACAGTGGTATTGATCCTAGTCTGAGGGTAAACACTTGTGTTACCGAACCAGTTCCATTTACAACCGGTTCAGAGAGTCTTGCTCCTCAAACATCTGTCGCTGCCAATTCCATACCTTCTTCGGCACCAGAAATATTTTATAGACCCGACGGTCTACCCCTTCCGCCTGGTCTGATTGCCATAGAAGAGATTGTGGAAGATCCTCCATCTAGTACTCCATCGCAATTTGGAGTCGGGATCACTCTGTATCCTTCTTCAACAGAAGTTAGTCTACCGCCAACGGAAGCTCCTGTAGAATCGCTAGGTAATCTTTTGGATAGACTAGAAATGTCTGAACAACTGTCAACATCTAGGACTATGTCGTCTGACACAGCGACGACAGAACTCCCTGCTATCACTCCAACAATGTTCACTGGTATACCATCTGTCCCAACTAGCTCTCAATCGCTAGAAGGAGCCCACTCAGGGGCCATTTCGATGGTATGGTCTGTTCCTGTTTGTTCATTCGGAATAATATCCGGAAACTCTTATGTTGAGTCTCAACAAATTGATCCATTTGGAGGTCAATTTGGGCAGTCCGGCCCTCAAGGGAAAACTATTCCCTTGAGTTCTGGATTACCACCGTATGGGGGGCAGTATGCCCTTTCATTATCCCCTTCGGGAGGACAACCATACGGGAGTTCACAACAAAATTCGGGTTATGCTGGAATTACTTCAAGCAGTTGGGTATAGATACTACCTCAACAACCAAGAGTTGTATATTCAATGCAACAATGCTTACCTATGTCAAATATACCAAATACACTAGCTATTGTGACAGTGTCGCAAGTTCAAGTGCTGCCTGTTGTATGCCAACCTCAGGTTTCTCAGGTTGTAATGCAACAACCCCTTGACCCTGCGACTCAACCACAATCGCCGACTGGTGGAATGACACAGGTTCAGATGGGTACAATTACCCCTCATCTTGGTCAAACGGTTAGTATCGGGCAACAGCACATGGCTTCACAACCATGGCTAGTACAATAGCAACAACCGCAATTCCAACAAATATACCAAGGTTCTGAACAACAAATCTTTGCAAATAGTGGGTAGCCGTATATTCAAAACGGTCAAAATCAACCATTTTACAATGGTCATGCCCACCAACCTTACCAAAGTTACCAGCATCAAATGCATTATGCCGGTATGCAAAGATCAACTGCTCAGGCAATCCCATCTTATCCTGGGTATGCTTCACCTAACCTGAATCAACAGTTACCCTTCGTGGCAACTTTAGAGTTACCTGATTTAAATCGGTTAACAAACGATCCAATCGCTTACGCCCCTTGGTGGCCAGCGATTCCGCATAAACTTCCGTTAGATATTCCTAAATTTAATGGGAATCCTGGTGAAGATCCGTCGAATCATGTGATGACCTTTCATTTGTGGTGTTCATGAAACACCCTAAACGATGATTCGATTAGGCTTCGCCTTTTTCAGAGGACGTTAACTGGTCCAGCAGCAAAATGGTATATCGAATTGCCTAGAGCTTCGTTCGACAACTTCAGTACCCTAGCCACAACCTTTTTAACCCATTTTCAATTACTGATAAGGTACGAAACGGGAACAGAACTCCTTACCAACTTCAAACAAACGACGACCACTCACATATCTGATCATATACATGAGTGCCGACGTCGTCGTAGAATGGTAAAAACGTATGTTCCCAATAAGCTCTTAGCTAATTGGTTTATCAAGTCATTACTACCTTCCATCACGGAAGATGTGGCAAAAGGGGGAGTCGTCACAGAAGAGCAAGTTATCGCTCGTGCGCAATATTTGGACTTGATTTACACTCAGTCCGGCACGCTCTATGATAAAATACCTGACGCCCTTAGACCGGAATTCTCAGTTCCTCCTCCTCCTAAATCAAACAATGACTCTCATTCCGGTGATGGCGTGATAGGTACGACAAGCACGAAATCGACAAAGGCTACATCTAAAAAGGCCCATAAGATTTCTAGTCAAAATGCAAATGAGGAACTTCTTGCCTCGGAAGTAAATGTCGTGTCGGCCGACAAGGGCAAACAATTGAAGCAACCAGGGGGCAAGAAGAAAAAGAAAGGGAGAAAAAAGAAGCAGGATGAGTCATCTCCTGAAAAACCTTCTGCAAACCCTTCTAGGCAAAGGAAACCCCCTGTGGGGTGTCATATATGTGATGAGGATCATCGGACGAGAGATTGTCCACATAAAGTTGAAGTTAAGAAACTCTTTAAGAGTTCAAAAACCTCAGCAATATTGACTGATCCGTTTCCAAGCCCGGGAACCAAACTGGTTGCTAATCAAAATGCTTCCCGATCCCAAGTGCTTATGTTGTCTATCTCAAAGCAGCAAAATGATGCTTTGATAAGGAATAAAGATTACGAGAATCAACAACTGTCGAATAACAAGGCTAACGAACAACCTAGTAGTTCGACAACAACTTTGACCGAAGTTGTGCCACCCATCATTCCTGAACCAATGATAAAGTTGCCAAAGGGAGTAGTACACAAATCAACATTTAAGCCTCGTGCAAAAGTAGCACAAAATTATAATATAGTAGAGGACCTGGCCCAATCGCCGTCCGCTATGTCGATACTTGAGGTACCGCAAAATTTCCCCTCCCAAAAGAAAGCTTTATTATCAGCAATAGGTGGGATTGACCCAATGGATTCCAATCTTGTGGCCTTTGATCATAAAGGATATGAACCTCAATTACCGGATCAACTAGCTTTCCTTATTCAAGTGAAAGCCCTCAACAAAACTGTTCATCGAACAATTATTGATGAGGGGGCATCTACATGTATTATGTCGATGAGTTGCTAGAAAAATTTAGGCTCACCACCCTTGTCGAGATCATCAACGACATTAAAAGCATTTGATGGACGATCATACACTCCATACGGGATTTTAAGTAACCTGCAAGTTGAACTCGGGGGCAAAACAGTAGAAATTGATGTTGAAATTATCCATGAAAACCTCGATTACAACATCCTACTGGGAAGACCCTGGATATATGCCATGGCCGCAGTTGTGTCGACCTACTTCAGGAAGATTGCATTTCCCTTTCAAGGAAGAATTACAATCGTCGACCAACAAACATTTCTCCCCAACAGTTCACAAGTTACGGGAAGCATTCCAATGGTCCATGGAAGCAGTCATTCACTTCAAAATATTGGAGTAGGCCTCCTAAAAGAACTTGCCTTAATGGGTACTTTTGCCCTACCGCCTTCGAGTAATTCGGCGGAAGTGGCCACAGTGGAAACCTGCAATATGAAATCTTCTATATCTAATGGATTTGGAAGATTCCTAAACATTTTGTCAGCATGGATCATCGCCATTTTAGAAATATTGTAGCAATCAATTTTCTTGGCTTGGGGGGCAAACCCAAATCAACGCTCATCGAGTGTTTGGATAGATAGGTCTAAGGAATATGGCACCTCTTCAGATCCTTGGTCGCATGTACATTCTACAGACGAAGGAATCATTCAATTAATGATGATAGGAAAGGCACCATGGGAAGATTACTACCATCGCTCCCATCTTCCGGATTACCACGAAGATTATTCCAGCAACCTTAATCATCCATTAGTTTTTGATTTTCTATCAAATACTGTAAATCCGGTGGATCTCGAGGATGGTTCTTATCTCGTGTCGACCTCGTTAAAAAATGAAATAAGGAGTCATGAGGATAGTTCTTTTACTGTGTCAACCTCATTAAAAATGAAACAAATCCCCTTTCCAAATCTCAAAGGTAAACCTTCATTCCAACCACCGAGTTGAATGCAATGAAGCTTGGGGGGCATGCACCTCGATTTGCGTTATTATGCTGGGGGCATGCAAACTTATCACGAGCAATGTTTCCGCAAAGTTCAAGCTCATTAAAAAATAAACCTAGCCACGAGCAATGTTACCACAGGATTCAAGCTCGTTAAAAAATAAACCTGCATCAAGCAGTTTTAAGACATAGTTCAAGCTCGTTAAAAAATAAACATAAGTCATGAGCAAATGTTTCCCTCCAGTGTTTAAGCTCAATAAAAAAATGAACCGATTTCCTGGTAAATAACCATCGTGAATGTAGCATTTCAGCCTTTAAAAGCCTTGGTCGTGTTCTCATCATCACCTCCACTCCACTCTGTATTGGCCGATCATTCACCTCCATTTGATTGTTTACCCATTTTGAGGAACAGCTGCGAAGAGTGATCTCACTAGACATCCTTGTAACACTGCCATGATTGGAAAATTCCAAACCTTACCTGGAATCAGTTGCTACCCATTTTATCACTCGTTCCTCAAAAGACGAGTCTCCTTTAAGCTCTTTTCAATTGACTCGTAAAATATGAAAAGATTGTCGAGCCATTGGCCTCTCCAGCTCGTTAAAGGGACCGGAAGTGCTATCCCTCCTCTAAATTTTAATCTTTTTGGACCTGAGGGATTATTACACAAAAAGATCAAGCGCTTGTTTTGTTCGGCTCGTTATAAGTATCGAAAATTCATCCCTTCTGTATTATTTTATACTTTTTCGGAATTAAGGGATTAGATGACGAAAAAGGAATTTTGGAGTTTCCTTTATGTTCCTTTTCAGACTCTCTAAAATTGGAAAGGACCGAGTTATCTTTGTCGTTAAACTCGTTAAAATTTTAATAGCGACAAACTTGTCTATAGACAAGAACGAGTTTCACTATCGCTAGGCTCATTAAAACATAGCGATGGGTTTGCCCGAAGGGAAAATTATAGAACAAGCATATGTTATCCTCCTCAAGCTTGATAAAAATAAAGAGGTACTGGTCAGCAATGACTGGGGAAAAATTGGGAAGAAAACTTGAAGAAACTTTGTTGGTAGCAAGTCGCTCTTGAACATGACACTTTCACTCCGCATCCAAGTCGGGTTGGGTTGTTTCATTCACCAGTCACATCACCATGGTCCCATCACACCATCCACATTTGGGATAATGCTACCAATCCATCACGTCAGTGTCGCCGATATGTTCAAGAGAAGTCATTCAGAGAATTCACCTGTGTCTCACTCACTACAATACATTTATACTCCATTCTTTCATGGCTGCCACCCTGAACCTTATATCACCAGATCATTTTCACCTCCATTAAAATCATTTGCTCCATTCCATGTCATTGATGTGGGATTCATTGAGGCCCTCTTGTGACGGATCACTTCTTGTCAACATCAGCTCATTATCTAAGAAGTTGATCTAGGAACACCCCATTCAGTACTTTGAAGCTTGCATGCCTCAATGGAAAGTTTCTCACTTCCGACCACAGCTTTACATCAATGACCTTCGACCGAAAGATTTCACGTGGTGTTCGACGCCAAGTCCTTTATTCACACCACGTGAATTGTACTGCAGTACCTTGAGGGTCATTATCATTATCGGTGATTCCTCTTGCACTTGTTAACAACTTATATCATTGGCTGGTAATCAAGTGATGTCTTTCCATGTTCGACTCTAGAACATCTCTCACATGGATAGACTTGTACTTCGAGTGAAGATCGAACGAGATTGAAGACCCCGGATCTAGTGTCATCCATCCGGCTCTGATATATATTCAGGGAAATAAAGACATCAAATGTACATCATTGCTGCACAGATAATCATCCAATCAAAGGGATGATGGCTCTATCAGAATCATCAGTCTACACTCAGACGATTGTCTGTCCTATGTACATAAAATGAATTTATAAAGCTGAGCATGGGAATGCCCGCCTCAGCTAGATCATGAAAATATTATGAAGATAATGTATTGTATTGTATCTTATTACAGGTCTCCTCGCAGCTTGAAAGAACTTCAGATCCTCATAATAAAGCATTTCACTTGACATCAAAAGATTAATGACCTCATGCTTTAGGGGGCAACTGTTATAGACATTTTTGGGCACTGCAACCCCAAGAATGAAATGTCCATAAACCAAGGGCTCCTAAGTCCCTAAAAGTGTTGTTCTAACCCCTAAAGGAACAAGGTCAACTGATTATAGCTTCTCCCAGAAGTTCTCCATGAAAAATTGCTCAGAATTGGTCAAAACAGGATCATTTCAGCTGCTCCACAGGCCAAGTGCGTTGCATCTCACCTAAGTACATTGTGTGGGTGCATTGAATTTCAAAAAGCCCTTCTATGGGGTGCGATGGGCGAGAAATGACAAATGGCAGTGTCATTCCGCGAGGTGGAGAAGTAATAGAAGCTTCCAGAAACTTCTCCTGTGACACTTGCCTCTCTGAATTCGACCAAGGATGAGTAAGAGATCATCAATCTCCAAGTGGAAGCAAGAACTATCAGAGGGAAGACACTAATCAAATCATAAGCTGACTCATCTCCATTACAGATATCTATATATGGATCCCTCATCCTAGAGATCCAGAGGCTGGAATGTTTCATATTGTAAGGAATTGTTGTTGGTTTCTTGAGACAAACATCAGATTGTTGGGTGATCTAAGCTTCGTATGAGGTGAAGAGGGGCTTCCTTACTGAGAGGTTGATGCTGGGTCAGAACAACTGGTTGTAACTCCTCTTGGCTTTTTTCTTGTTTATCAATAAAAGCTATTCAAGGTTTCCTCCATACTCTTGTGTCATTTATGTTTGCTGCATTTGTATGGTCAATTTACATCTGATCCTAGATTGTTTATGATTATAGATCTATGTATTTGTATAGTGCTATGCTATTGTGATCTTACAAGTACTCTGTGAATCTGGGCGTGCAAGGGAACAAGTAGCGAAAGACTATCAAGGAAGAGAGGAATCAAACCAGGAGATTAGCACAAGACAGAGGTTGGTCTTCTTTGTTCCTCTCTATCTATACTTTATAAAGGAAAAAAGAAAGTAGCTTTACTCTGTTTGTTTCTAAGGAAGATATCACACCTTAGTGGGATAAGCAGTTCTGAGTAGACAGTTTTCCCTATAACAGTAGCTGAGGGAGCCTTTGGGGTCACTTGAAGTTCAAGTGAAAAGCCAGAGAGTGTGAAGGTTGCAGAAGGCAGAAAGAAGCCAGGGCAGAGAGCCAAAGAGGCAAAGAGCCAGAGTCAGAGCCAAGAACTAGAACCAGAGCCAAAGAGTCAGAGTCGAAGCCAAGAGCCAGAACCAAGAGCCAAAGAGCCAAAGCCAAGAGCCAAAGCCAGGAGCCATAGCTTCAAGAGCCAGAGGGGATTGAATGGTGTTTGAACCCACTGTTTTTGTGTAGAACAATAGGAGTTGAGTCAAAGACTTATAAAAGACTTACACCATAATCCCAGAGAGCCTAGTTGAGTTGACTGGAGCTCACAGAGATGTAGCCCAAGAAGTGTGGGTGAAATCCAAATTAAATCATTGTTTCTGTGTGTGTTTTATTGCTGCATTATCTCTGCTATTTTTTTTACTGTTATTTGTATTTGTACATCAATATCAACACACTAATTTACAGCATAACAACAGAAATTAAAGCAAGTACTCAGTTGAAAACAACTACAAGCATACACCTATATTTTCAAGCATTTCTTAATTCTGCATTAGTTAATCATTAAAGACTTGGGAATATTCAAGCTTTGGTAGTGGGAGAGGTCCTTGTAAGCTAGACAAGAAGCCTAAGAGCCCCATTTTCAGATCAATTTCTAATGCACTTTTGTTGTAATTTTGTAATCTTGTATTGCCTTGTCTCTCTCGGCTGGATCCACAGTTTTAAAATGTATATTTGTAGAAAATTTTGAATAAATAAGAAGTTAATGCTAGTTTCATATTTTGTTTCCTGTCATTATCTGTAATGTTCCCTTTGCGTAGTTGATTTCAGAATTTTTGTAGAGGGAAACGAGTTGGTTGGCTAGGGCCCAACCAACCCAACTCGTTCTGTCTATTTTCCGTAGATTTTTTAGATCTGGTTATGTCAGTGTGAACATAGTGATTTTATTTCCATGCTTGAGCTTGCAGATTTTATGAAACCCTTGTGAATGTTTTGCGTGTGATCTTAGATCTGAGGATTCTCCATGTGGTTGATTTAATTTCCATTTCTAGTTTTAAGTATTTCTTTACGTTCTTGAAATTATTGCATTGCTTTATCCTCTCTTTTTTTCTGAGAAATGCTTTCCGAGTTATTTCTGAGAGATTGGTTATGGTTATGAGTTTCAATTTTAAATCATTTTCTTTCCAGCATACGTGTGCTTTTACATAAATACAAACTTTGGCGATATAATAACAACTATGCAAGTAAATATTAAACTATAACGATTTCATATATGAACGTAACTTGAACATTATTGATTACAGGGATCGTTTATGGTGTCTCTTTTTGAGATTAACAATTTTTATGGAATTTATCTTTCAAAACAGAGTTTATCTATTTTTATGACCGAGATCTAAAAAGGATTAAGTCTTGGCTTTTGGATAGGTACTCTTATTTACAGTGCAAGTGTGTTTCCTTTTCTGCTATTGCAAGATTTCCTTTCCATTCTTTTACAGTCATTTTCATTGAGAATTTTGGATTTGGAGTCTTTTCATTAAAGTCCAAGCTTGATTTTTCCTATTTGTTTTCACCTATTTCCAGCTATAACACATTTATATTTTAGTGAGGGGTAATTTGAACATAACTGTCCTAGTGCAGGAACAAAGTTCTGGTACAAGAACAATAAGTTCTTAGTATAGGAATAGACCATGCTGGTACAGGAATAAAACATTCAATTATAGGAATAGAACATTCCAGTACAGGAACATAACAATCTTGTACCAGAACAGAGTATCCCAGTGCAGGAACGAGACTCATTTCGATACAGTCACGTAGTTGCTCTAGTACAACAATGAGATATCTTTAGTAAAGGACATAGATTTATAAGTATATTAGAAGATCATTCCTTATGTTTTTTTTTTAAGAATTGGAGTTTGTATCACAGGAACATATTTCATTTTCCAATATTCTTTTCAGATTGATTGCAAGGCATGCTTTAATTTTTCTGTCAAGGTTTCTTTGCAGAGTATTTTTCTTGAATTGAATCCAGTACCCAAAGTGGCTTGGTGTTGTTTTGCTGAAGGTTTTCTCTGTAATTTCATTTCTTGTTGATTTTGAAAAATTTAGTTATAAGGTTAGAAGTAGGATTTACAAAAGTTAAACCATAAGCCTTTGGAATTTCCTGTGCTTCACCTCTAAGCTTAAGTAACCCCAGGTTGACAAATTAAGTGTTGAAGGAACATACTAAACTATAACTCTGACACCCAACAATGTGTGAGAAATTGCAGGGTAACATGTTAGGTTATAGTGTGACAAGGTAGCACTTGATGTGTTTATATAACTAATAGTTGGGTGATGTGATAGTACATAGTCAGCCTCAATTGCAACAATGTAAAAGGGTAAAAGAAATGAATTGGGAAATAATTAATTGGCTATGTTTAGAAACCCTAATTCTAAACGAATAAGTGCTTTGCATACAAGAAGTCTTCTTAACCTTAATCTTTCCTAAAATTATGTGGATATGCTCTATATTCATGGACATGTATTTGACAGGTATATTAGCTAGTCTCTAGTTATAGGTGGATTAAAGGATTTGTCAAGGGGATTGGAGTCCCTTGAGAGATAGCATGAACGTGTTCAGCTACCAGGCAACGTGCTTGGCACAACAAGATAAGGTATATGGTGTATGGTTATATTTATTTATGCACTGACAATTATGTTTTTATGATGGTATGATGCTGGGGATTGCAAGGAAAAGAAATTGCCATGAAATTTTGAAGAAGGCTCGCATTGAGCTTTCCTTGGGAACCATGGAGATTTGTGATTTTGGTATTTGGGTTCTTTATTGTGCTTGATTGCGCTTTTTTTTGCATCTTGTGCATGGCCATGCCACTTGGGTTATGGTGTTGTTATTGGTTTCATGGTTCCCTTCTTGGTTGTTTCTTGTCTCGTCTTTTATGTTTTGAGTGTCTTAGGAATTGGTTGGGGGAGAGGAAAGTCAATGGAGCTCGGGAAGAGCTATGTGGCACCCAACAGGTAATGTAAGAACTTAGATGAAGCTTTATGCATGAGTAAGTGCAATGGAATGTAAGAATATGATAGTCGGTTGGAGTGGTTGGTTCCATTATGGTAAACAGATGGTAGCAGTATGAATATAAAAAAGGTAACCATAAAAGGTAAAGTAAATAGACCTGAGATGTCGGATGGCTTGACTAAGTTGGGAACAATGGTTCTCAATGTTGTGCATGAATAAAGGAAGTTATGTTGACCTTGACCTTGATATCTAGTAATTATGTTATGATCATGATTATGTTGATGTTTATATATGTATACATGTATGTATGTATGTATGTCATTGTCTGATAGAATGATGGTTGTCTTATGCTAATGATTATATGTGTGTGTGTGTCACTATCTGATAGGGTTGTCAGTGATCATTCGTGTGGAGGAATGATTGCTTATGTAGGCAAATGACATGAAGAGGTTCTCGGTCTTATGAGGAATCAATTGGGAAGAGTAGTCATGACAAATATGTGAGTTTAGTATCATGTGGATATGAATTTATATTATATGCTTGTATTATGCTTATGTTTATGTTATAAAAAGTAACGCTGAGGGATACATCAACAAAATGAAAGCAGTGTGGTTTGCGACATGTTCGGACAAGCATGGATAAGAGTCTGGAAGCAAGGCTTCTTGGTAGAGGCATTGTGGTTTTGGGGATGTGTGGTACTATTGTTGTGAATATGATGTATATGTTGTACATGTTGCATCCTTGATGATTGTGCGCATGCAGTATTGTGCATATGTAGTGTGTGTACATGTTTTTTTATGTAATGTTATGTACAAGGTGGTACATATAGTGTTGTGTGAATGTTGCACAATGCATATGCAGTGCTAGTATAGACGGTGCTATGTACATGATGGATATGCAGTGTTGTGTAGGGTACTATGTACATGTTGTATATGTAATGCTATGTACATATGGCATTGTGTGCATGTTGTACATATGGTGCTATGTACATATGGGGTTGTGTGCATGATTGTATAAGTGGTGCTGTGAACATGTGGTGTCGTGTACATGTGGTACAAGTGGCACTATGTGCAAGTGGTGTTGTGTACATGTCATGCATGTCGCGCTGTGTAAATGTGGTGTCGTGAATGTGGTACTGTGTACATGTGGTATTGTGTACACATATAGGTGGTAGATGTACATGTGGCATTGTGTAAATGTTGTGTAGGTTGTGTTGTTGTTGTGGCCACCAACAACCCCCCTCCTTATTTAGTATTAACAATAAGACTATGTAAGTGGGGACCCTTAGTCAAAAAATTAAAAAAATTAATTAGCGCTCATATATGTTACTCCTTAAGAATCATCGCATCGCGCACAGAATGATAGAGTATTTTCTTATGAGTCAAAAGGTTAAAATGTGAGATCGCGATGTGAACTCCATTGCATTGCATGCATTTAAGAAAAGCTCACATTAGAAAACCTTAAAAAACGTTGATATGCGAAAACGCCGATTATATGATATTGCATATCGCATCTCGCAAAATTGCATAAAAGACACATAACGATTTAACAATTAAGCGATCTGCGATCTTGTGATACTGCGATCCGTGATCTTGCGATAGCGCGATCAAGCAACCTTGTGATAGCACAACACGACGAAATTGCGGTAATGCGATACAGCGAAATGCGATACTGTGATGCAGATCGCAGAAACATTCCATCGCAGATTTTCCTGGCTCAGTATTCAAGAAAACGTTTTCCATAAATTAAGAACTCGTTACGCGCTTTAATGATAATATATATTATATGCCAGTTGTTAATAAAATATGGTTTTGTGTTGTTCGAAGAGCCAGTTTGTGTTAGATGGCGTGTTTTCGCATATCTGTAGCGTTTAAAGCTTTCCTGTAGTTATTTATTATCATTACTCTCCCCTCACTTGTGAACTGTGGGAACGAAAAACAAAAGCTACACAAAGCAATGTGCAGGAAGCTATGAGGAAAAAGGGTGAAGCTCTAATGTTCAAAGACAAAGAAAAGACACCCTCATAAACAGATACCGCATGCAACAGAGCCGCAGATTCACAGAATGCTGCTGAGCTATCCATTACAGATATTTCATATACATCCATGGTTGAATGAGTACTGAAGGATGCTGATATCAACAGGTAGTTTAATGCTCAGGGTCAAGAGATCACAAGATCATTATTTTTACAAATTTTGAAGCTTTATACCCGATATAGATGAAGAGGCGCAAAAGGAGAAAAACGCATCAGAGAAGCCCGGACCAAAGAACGGAGGCAGTTTCGGATGGGGCATCGCTGAGAAAATTGTTCGAGAAGGAAAGCCTCTAACTGCTCAGTCACCTGTAAGCCCGGGAAGTGCAAGAAAGCAATGGTAAAAAACAAACTGGAAATAGAAAGTTAAAGAAAAGGCAAAAGCAATCCAAAGGGTTAACCAAGTGAACTGAGATTATTACTGGGCATACGCAGTAAATCCACATAGTCAGAGGATGACTCTCGAGTATATCATCGAATTTGTTGAGAAGATGGTGCCAGCTCTTACCAATTATGTTTTCTTAGCTCAACCAAAAGCGGAAGACAGTCAGCTGACTCTACCCAGGCAAATACTGAATGCTTGCAACATTAAGGAGCAAATGTAGAAATTGTTAGATATTAGATTTAATTTTTAGAAATAGTTTTGTTTTATTTTTGCTTGGAAAAAGGGCGGTCAATTAAACGGTATCCTAAATCTGCGTAATTAAGTTATTTAGTTAGTAGTATTTAAACCCTTCTCATGCATTTAGAGAAGGGTCCAGAAATTTATCAAAAACTTGTCCTCAGAACATGCACTTTTGCACCCTCGGAGGAGGTTTTGGTGAATGAATGGATCAAGATTTGTTGATATTTGCATTTGATTTCTGCTACTGATGTTGCACTTCTGTACTCTTAGTGGATGTTAGAGCAAGGATAGATAAATCATTGTCGCTTGAAGCTTATAAGTAGGACTAGTCATAAATGGTACTTTTATCTCTTGATCATTTCTGCTTATATGTTAAAGTAATATACAGTTTTTAGTTGTTTATGTATTATTGCATGAATGCCTGAGTTATCATTTGGCACTTTTGTACGGTGATAGCTATTTATTGATGCTTAATGTATGAATAACTCATTATGCGATATGTTTTTCACAACTGTTTCGTCTAACTTTTTATGCAAAGTGGTTCATCCTTATTAATTTCCTTTCTTATAATAGGTGAATGATCTTTATTAGCAGTTGTTATTTGAAATCTTTTTAGATCGCACAATAGAAGAATTACATCCTGGGTTAGTATAGACTTAGATGTTGCTGCTTATTAGATTACAATAGCATAGCATTAGATTACAATTAGAAATAGAATATCTTAAATTAGGAACTGTTAGACCAGGAACATCAAATTCTACACACACACTCATAGATTGGGAAACTGGTTCCATATCCCCAGTCGTACCTGCTATACCAAACGGATAAGGAGCTACCAACCAAGGTCCAGACTGGGCGGGTATCCCCCTTGTTGTAGACCCAATTTTCGGGGCTTCATCATATTTGGCGCTAGAAGGAGGGCCTGAACTATGAATGGCAAGTAAATATAAATCTAAATACCATTCTGAGAGTAAATCGCCCTCACCATCTCCCCTGACTTCTCCATTACACTTAAATCCAGAGTTAGAAGTCGCTCGAGTATCAACCGCTGCTACAAACCCTGACATTTTAGAACAATCTACCGTTGAACTTCCTGAAGTCGAATCTCTCATTCACAAACTTCAGCGATTTTCCATTTCTCCTCAAAGGTCTGATAAATCTCAAGGCAGCATGACTTCACATTACAACCCTGCTCATCCCCTAACCAGGCTAAAGAGTGAAAAGTTTGGTGTTCAGCCAACCGAATTACCTCTTCCCACCAGGAAAAGCGCAAGTAAATCACCTAAAGAGTCCAACAGTGAGACTCTTTCATCAACATCATCCATCTCAACCTCTTCACCGCGAAGTCAACCATCCACTCCGTCGCTTCAGATCATCGTCCATCCATCCACTGGAACCCCCACAACTCTTCCTCAATCATCTACGATTGTAGTATCCTCATCTTCCCAGCCACAGGGATCATCTTCTGCACTTTCCACTGTTAGTAGCACAGCAATGGCCCAGTCTCCATGGAATAACCTTGGGGCAGTCTTAATGCCTGCACCCTTGAGTCAAATACCGGCCCATCCTGAGACATGGCTGCCTAAATTTAATCCCGAGGCAGGCATGCTAGCAGAAGAGCACATAAAAAACTTTATGCTATCCATTAATCTCAATGGGGTTACTAATGAAGATGTTGTTGTTCGACTCTTTCTTTATACTCTGCAAGGAACAGACGGATCATGGTATTTTTCATTACCCTCTGAATCTATCACTAGTTGGGATATCTTCCAGGAGAAATTCCTAACCAAGTTTGGTGATGACAGGTCTATGGCTATGTTAATCAACGACCTATCCAACCTTAGGGCCTAATCTAGAGAGCCGATCAAAGATTTCAATTTACGTTTCAATAAAATCCTAAACAAAATTCCTACTGCTTCCCAACCCAGCAAAGAAGTATGAAGTGAATGGTATATCACCGCTCTACCATCAAACATAGAAATCTTCGTGGACAGGGCTAATAAAACAACCTTAGCTGAAATCATGAAAGAAGCAATAACAATAGAGAAACATATAATAGCCCTGGAAAAGAAATCTGCGATAGAGGAATGTAAATCCAAGAAAGTCACCTTCAAGGAAGACTCCAAGAAGAAACAAGAAAAAGATCCATTCAATTTGGAAGGATTGCAGAAAGTTCTAAAGACCATGTCCAATGAAATGGTCGACATCAAAAAGCAAGTAGCAGAAACTTCTTCAAAAAAGCCCTACAGAGCTTTTAAAAGAGGCCCTTCAATAGATTCAAAGCCACCCAATGCTAATTCAAATGCTGAATCCGAAGAAGAGGAAGAGGAAATTGCCACTGAAGGGCAAACTGATGAAGAAGAGGTTGTGGAATTACAAGGAATGTGGGATTTCATCCTCCCACAAGAAGAAGATCAAGAAGTATTCCCAGATAGCACACGAAGCAAAAATCAGCTTGATCCTCCCCAAACTATCCCTAAGCCAAAGAGCGCAAGCTCTGTAATTAAGGATAAAGTCGCAACAAAGAAAACGACATCAAAAGCGACTCAAACCAGCCTAGTCCAAATAGATGAATCAACTCCATCTAAAACACTGATCGTTTCGGATGAAATGGAGTACAATATTATAGAAGATATGAAAAATACTAGGGCCAACATCACCCTTTACGAACTGAGCAAGTTAAAGCATCAATAGAAGATAATGATGAAAGAATTACATGCCGTGCCAATTACACCTTTGCCTGCTGCTGTACTTTCTCAAGCTTCTCATAACATGGGAAGACCTCCAACTAACATGATCAATAAGATTGATCCAAATGACATCGCTCTAATTAGTGGAAGATCGAGATCTCATACTCCCCTGTTTCTCCTTACTTATGAAATTTTCAATAAAAATGTGCAAAATTGTTTGGTAGATTTTGGTGCTTCATCCAATATTTTACCAAAGTCCATATGTGCCAAGTTAAACGTTCAGCCGCAGAAATCCTTTGTGCACATAGTTCAGCTAGATTGATCTCAAGTTGAAGTGATTGGCGAACTAAATCAAGTAACCATAAGGTTGTCATCCAACCCAAAGGTATGTCAAGTTATTGACATTCTAGTTGTTGATATTCCAGAATTCTATGGCTTAATTCTTAGCAAGGATTGGTCAGAAAAACTTCATGGGTACTTCACAACTGACTGGTCGCACATGTGGCTGCCCTACAACGGTAAACCAAATCAAATAAAAGTTGAACGAGAACTACACCAGAAATACATAGTAACAGAGCTAGAGGGGGAAAATGAACCGGTAGCATACAACAGTAGAATTATTGGCAATTACTCGGTAGATTCTTTCCTCGGCAATTTCAATGCTCATGCGTCACCCTATTTAGAACACACTGTTTTTTCCCAAGTCGAAATTTTTTCTCGAACTGACAGTTCGAAATGTATCAATTTTTTAGATAAACCAGTAAATAAATCTTTGTTTTGGAAATTATTTTTTGATGGTTCTAGATCTAATGAAGGAGCAAGAGCAGGATGCGTTCTGATTAGTCCAGAAGGAGATAAAATCATGCTCACATGCAGACTTGAATTTAATTGCACCAACAATACAGCAGAATATGAGGCTTTGGTCCAAGGGTTGTACAAAGCAATCGGGTTAGACGTCAAGTATCTTCAAGTTTTCAGAGACTCTGAGATTGTGGTTAAACAGGTACGTAACACTATACATTGCTTATAAGGTCATTTAAAACATTATCAATCCTTAGTTCAAGATCTTACTGAGCATTTCATAGCGTTTAATATCTCTTCAATCCCCAGGCTCCAAAATGAAAGTGCAGACCTTTTGGCTAACGTAGCTTCTAAGCTTATTCCTTAAGAAGATTTTAGTCCAGATAGATTCTCAATAGAATTAATCTTTAGACCATCCATTCCTGATAACATCAAAAATTGGAGAGTATTCAATGACGATCCTGATATTGTAAATTTCCTCACATCTGAAGGATCCTACTCCAATCAAATAATTGACGAAGACCAACATGATCGACAATTGCAACAAGATAGCACTAACAATGCTATACCTAAGTCGGTAGTCAAGTTAGAAGACTTGTACGATTTGAAGGATCGATTTAAAAGGTCTACCAATTCAAAACTCCAATGTTCAACCTTTAACTATGAATTAGTAAACCTAGGAACCGATGCTAAACCACAAAACATTAATCTAGGTCTCGGCCTAGCCCCTGAAGAAAAACTAGCGTATATTCATCTTTTGAGACAATATAAAAATATTTTTACCTGGAATTATGATGAACTGAAAACATACGACACTTCCATCATCCAACATATTATTCCCATGATCGATAATGAAAAACCTGTCCAACAAAAGCTGAGAAAGATCCAACCCAATTTAGAAAATCAGATAAAAAATGAACTTAATAAGTTATTGAAAGCCAGAATAATCTTTCCCGTCAGACATTCCAAATGGGTCTCCAATATGGTACCTGTTAGAAAGAAAAATGGAGATATTAGGATCTGCATTGACTTTCGAAACCTTAACAAGGCCTGCCAAAAAGATAATTTTCCTTTACCACCTATGGAACAGATATTGCAGACAATGGTGGGCTCAGAATTAATGTCTTTCTTGGATGGATTTTCAGGATACAATCAAGTGTTGGTACATCCTGATGATCAATTGAAAACCATGTTCATAACTAAATGGGGCACATATGCATATCGAAAGATGCCATTTGGTTTGATTAATGCTGGTGCCACATTTCAGAGAGCCATGGACATCGCATTCAAAGGTTTATTCAATAAATATATAGTAATTTATTTGGATGATATAACAATGTATTCAAAGAAACGAAGCGACCATCTTAAAGACTTGAAACAAATCTTCCAACGGTGTTTAAGGTATGGAATTTCACTTAATCCAAAGAAATCTTTTTTCGCATTAAGTGAAGGGAAACTTCTAGGATTCATAGTGTCAAAATCTAGTATTCACATCGGTTCCGACAGAATCAAAGATATTTCTGAAATATCCTTACCTCATAACAAAAAAGCCATGCAATCTTTCCTTGGTCAGATCAACTTTGTAAAGAGATTCGTTCCAGATTTTTCACGAATCGTCTCTCCTTTCCAAGCCATGATTAAAAAGAACTAAAATTTTAAATGGGGCCAAGATGAACATGAAGCATTCAACCTGATCAAACAAGCTATTATTAATGCTCCATATTTAGCAACTCCGAATTTTTCAGAGCCTTTTATTTTATATACATTTGCCTCAGATAGGTCATATGCTGCGATACTCACTCAAGCAAATCAAGAAAAAGCGGAAGCCCCAATTGCATTTTTCAGTTCAAATTTACAAGGTGCTGAATTAAATTATTCGGACGTGGAGAAATGGGCTTATGCTGTTTTCAAAGCGGTCAAATACTTCAGACCTTCCTTACTCAAAACCCATATTAAAATTATAGTACCGTTTCCAGCGGTAAGGAACCTTCTAGTACAGAAGGATGTGGGTGAGAGAAGGGCCAATTGGGTTACTGCCTTACAGGAATATGACATTGAGATTAAACCAGCAAACATTGTAAGAGGTCAAAGCTTCTGCAAAATGCTGGCTGGCGCGTCGCAAATTTCTGAAATTCCATCTGCAGAGGTACAAATATGCGAGGTAAGTCTAAACGATGTAGAGTCATTATACGTTGATATCATTTATTATCTTAAGAACAGGTATGCTCCTTCACACCTTAATCATACTAAGAAAAGAGCTCTAAGGTTGAAAGCCAAACAATATCAGCTCATAAATGATATTTTTTTTAGAATAAATTATGATTCTGTTCTTCTTAGGTGTCTTGAGAAATCTGAAGCTAAAAAAGTTTTGCAGGAACTCCACGATGGGCCAGCAGGCGGACACTATGCTGGAGATGCTACTGCACATAAAATCTTGTGCGTAGGATATTACTGGCCCATGTTATTTAAAGACTCGCATAGTTACGTGAGGAAATGTCAAGTCTGCCAAACTACTGCTGGAAGACAAAAGAAGTCATCCTTGCCACTACAGTCGGTTAACATTGACCAACCTTTTAGTCAGTGGGGATTGGACATAATAGGTGAGATCGGTCCTCACTCTTCTAAGCAGCATAGATACATCCTCATAGCAACAGATTATTTTACTAAGTGGGTAGAAGCAGTTCCACTCAAGACGCCTAATGCTGAAAATATCATTGAGTTCATAGATCAATTTATAATCACCAAGTTTGGATTGCCTTCCGCTTTAATGTTTGATAATGCATCATACTTTTATGGAAATTCAATGACTGAATTTGCACTTAAAAGAGGATTCAAACTTAAATATTCGGCCAATTATTACCCACAAGGAAATGGGTTAACTGAGTCCACAAATAAAAACCTAATCAGGATTATCAAAAGAACAGTTGACCAAAATCATAAAAATTCGCATAAGGCTTTGATATATGCTTTATGGGTAGACTGAATAATGTAAAAAGCTTCTATCGGAACTTCTCCCTTTAATTTACTTTATGGGAAAGAAGTGGTTCTTCCGACTCATTTATCAATTCCCTCTTTGTCTCTAGTTCAATACATTGATGAAGTAACCACTTCCTCCTTATAGCTAAGACAAATGGAAATAATCAAATTAGAAGAACAACGAGAACATGCTAAGAAAACGCATGCTCATCATCAAGCACTAGTAAAATCCTCTTTTGATTCAAACATAATGACCAGAAAAGATTTTCAGATGGGAGACTTAGTTTTAAAGTGGGACAAGGCTCATGAAGAGAAAGGCAAACATACAAAA
Source organism: Pinus tabuliformis (assembly GCA_031772625.1). Lineage (NCBI taxonomy): Eukaryota > Viridiplantae > Streptophyta > Pinopsida > Pinales > Pinaceae > Pinus > Pinus tabuliformis. The sequence continues at coordinate 373,861,734 of CM062815.1, read as the reverse complement.
TTCCAAAGAATGTGGCTTGGTCCTTTTCAAATTGTAGAAGTCATAGGTCCATCAATGTTTGTGTTACAGGATTTAGTAGGTAAGAGAGACTCTTTGCCTGTTAATTAACAAATTCTCAAGAAATATTTTCCATAGAAGATTATTCTTCTATTTTTTTTAGAGTAGTTATTTTTGTTTTCATAATAAAACCAGTTGTGAGTAGTTACATTAGGCATTTACGAAAAAGTCAACAATTCTCTTTCAAATTTTGAACTTTTCACTTGTATAAATAACAAATATTTTGGAAAATTGATCTTTATTATTGATAGATATAGTTAAAGACTTTAGCCCAGATATGATACTAGTTTCAACTTCAAAAAAAAGTTTGATGAAAAAAACCTTTAGTGAAGAAATTGTTTTATCTCAGTACATTGAAAGGTATCAATAACGAAATAAAGATTCTCTGTAGAACAGTTGTTTCAAAAACTCTATTATTGTCATCCAGAAGATATCTTAAGGAAACAATGACTTCCTCCCTGCTAAGGAAATCACAACTTTCAGGAGAACAACCCAAAGATACACTTTATCTTGAGGAATAAGAGGTCTCATCACGAGCCGGCTTATCATAATCACAGATATTATAACTTGCTGGCTTTGCCAAAACTGTACACCACAACAGGGCAATGACTCAATATTGTTGCAATCAAAAGACAAGGGGTCTCATCACGAGCCAACTTGTTCAGCAAAGTTATAAATAAAGTGAATGACTGTGTCATAATTTGGCTACCAAACCAAGACATTGTTCTTTAAGAATAAAAAAAAAATCAAAGCAATAAATGTGGATATGGATTTTTTCTTTGAAAGTTGTAGGCTACTTTAAGTAGGATACGAGATCATTGCTGGGTAACAGGTAACCCTGTCGAGGCTATAACACCTGCTGGCAGCAGAGGCTCTACCTACGACAAATGAGAATATTTAAAACTGTTTACAAAGAAGACTTTGTTTTATTTTTATAGACCAAGTAGTGACTGATGTAAATACAAGGACTAGCCTGAGGAAGCAAATAATCAAAGTTGAAAATAGTTGAAACAAAATGTCATTGACAGGTTAGAGCATAATGTACTTTATCTTTCCATAATAAAGTTTAATTTTCTGAAAAATTTTCTGTTTTGGAAGTTTAGAAAATTCAATAGAAAAAACAGAGATAACTTGTTCTTCCAAGTGAATCACCAATTGTTGTGGCCACCAAAAACCCCCCTCCTTATTTAGTATTATCAATAAGACTATGTAAGTGGGGACTCTTAGTCAAAAAATTCAAAAAATTAATTAGCGCTCATATATGTTACTCCTTAAGAAGCATCACATCGCGCAAAGAATGATAGGGTATTTTCTTATGAGCCAAAAGGGTAAAATGCAAGACCGCGATGCGAACTCCATCGCATCGCATGCATTTAAGAAAATCTCACGTTAGAAAACCTTAAAAAACGCTGATATGTGAAAACGCCGATATGCAAAAACGCCGATTATGCGATATTGCATATCGCATCTCGCAAAGTTGCATAAAAGACACATAACGATTTAACAATTAAGCGATCTGCGATACTGCGATCCGTGATCTTGCGATAGCGCGATCAAGCAACCTTGCGATAACACAGCACGACAAAATTGTGGTAATGCGATACAGCGAAATGCGATACTGTGATGTAGATCGCAGAAACATTCCATCGCAGATTTTCCTGGCTCAATATTCAAGAAAAAAATTTCCATAAATTAAGAACTAGTTACGCGCTTTAATGATAATTAATATATTATATGCCAGTTGTTAATAAAATATGGTTTTGTGTTGTTCGAAGAGCCAGTTTGCGTCAGATGGCATGTTTTTTCATATCCGTAGCATTTAAAGCTTTCCTGTCATTATTTATTATCATTACTCTCCCCTCACTTGTGAACTGTAGGAATGAAAAACAAAAGCTACACAAAGCAATGTGCAAGAAGCTATGAGGAAAAAGGGTAAAGCTCCAATGTTCAAAGACAAAGAAAAGATGCCCTCATAAACAGATACCGCATGCAACAGAGCCGCAGATTCACAGAATGCTACTGAGCTATCCATTACAGATCTTTCATATACAGCCATGGTTGAATGAGTACTGAAGCATGCTGATATCAACAGGCAGTTTAATGCTCAGGGTCAAGAGCTCACAAGGTCATTATTTTTACAAATTTTGAAGCTTTATACCTGATAAAGATGAAGAGATGAAAAAGGATAAAATGCATCAGAGAAGCCCGGACCAAAGAACTGAGGCAGTTTCCGATGGCGCATCGCTGAGAAAATTGTTCGAGAAGGAAAGCCTCTAACTGCTCAGTCACCTGTAAGCCCGGGAAGTGCAAGAAAGAAATGGTAAAAAACAAACTGGAAATAGAAAGTTAAAGAAAAGGCAGAAGCAATCCAAAGGGTTAACCAAGTGAACTGAGATTATTACTAGGCATACGCAGTAAATCCACATAGTCAGAGGATGACTCTCGAGTATATCATCGATTTTGTTGAGAAGATGGTGCCAGCTCTTACCAATTATGTTTTCTTAGCTCAACCAAAAGCGGAAGACAGTCAGCTGACTCTACCCAGGCAAATACTGAATGCTTGCAACATTAAGGAGCAAATGTAGAAATTGTTAGATATTAGATTTAATTTTTAGAAATAGTTTTGTTTTATATTTGCTTAGAAAAAGGGCGGTCATTTAAACGGTATCCTGAATCTGTGTAATTAAGTTATTTAGTTAGTAGTATTTAAACCCTTCTCATGCATTTAGAGAAGGGTCCAGAAATTTATCAAAAACTTGTCCTCAGAACATGCACTTTTGCACCCTCAGTGGAGGTTTTGGTGAATGAATGGATCAAGATTTGTTGATATTTGCATTTGATGTCTGCTACTGATGTTGCACTTATGTACTCTTAGTGGATGTTAGAGCAAGGAGAGATAAATCATTGTCGCTTGAAGCTTATGAGTAGGACTAGTCATAAATGGTACTTTTATCTCTTGACCATTTCTGCTTATATGTTAAAGTGATATACAATTTTTAGTTGTTTATGTATTATTGCATGAATGCCTGAGTTATCATTTGGCACTTTTGTACGGTGATAGCTATTTAGTGATGCTTAATGTATGAATAGCTCATTATGCGATATGTTTTTCACAACTATTTCGTCTAACTTTTTATGCGAAGTGGTTCATCCTTATTAATTTCCTTTCTTATAATAGTTGAATGATCTTTATTACTAGTTGTTATTTGAAATCTTTTTAGATCGCATAATAGAAGAATTACATCCCGGGTTAGTATAGACTTAGATGTTGCTGCTTATTAGATTACAATAGCATAGCATTAGATTACAATTAGAATTAGAATATCTTAAATTAGGAACTGTTAGACCAGGAACATCAAATTCTACACACACACACTCATAGATTGGGAAACTGGTCCCATATCCCCAGTCGGACCCGCTATACCAAACGAATAAGGAGCTACCAACCAAGGTCCAGACCGAGTATCCCCCTTGTTGTAGACCCGATTTTCGAAGCTTCAACAGTTGTGTACATGTAGTACTATTATTAATGCTCCATATTTAGCAACTCCGAATTTTTCAGAGCCTTTTATTTTATATACATTTGCCTCAGATAGGTCATATGCTGCGATACTCACTCAAGCAAATCAAGAAAAAGCGGAAGCCCCAATTGCGTTTTTCAGTTCAAATTTACAAGGTGCTGAATTAAATTATTCGGACGTGGAGAAATGGGCTTATGCTGTTTTCAAAGCGGTCAAATACTTCAGACCTTCCTTACTCAAAACCCATATTAAAATTATAGTACCGTTTCCAGTGGTAAGGAACCTTCTAGTACAGAAGGATGTGGGTGAGAAAAGGGCCAATTGGGTTACTGCCTTACAGGAATATGACATTGAGATTAAACCAGCAAACATTGTAAGAGGTCAAAGCTTCTGCAAAATGCTGGCTGGCGCGTCGCAAATTTCTGAAATTCCATCTGCAGAGGTACAAATATGCGAGGTAAGTCTAAACGATGTAGAGTCATTATACGTTGATATCATTTATTATCTTAAGAACAGGTATGCTCCTTCACACCTTAATCATACTAAGAAAAGAGCTCTAAGGTTGAAAGCCAAACAATATCAGCTCATAAATGATATTTTTTTTAGAATAAATTATGATTCTGTTCTTCTTAGGTGTCTTGAGAAATCTGAAGCTAAAAAAGTTTTGCAGGAACTCCACGATGGGCCAGCAGACGGACACTATGCTGGAGATGCTACTGCACATAAAATCTTGTGCGTAGGATATTACTGGCCCATGTTATTTAAAGACTCGCATAGTTATGTGAGGAAATGTCAAGTCTGCCAAACTACTGCTGGAAGACAAAAGAAGTCATCCTTGCCACTACAGTCGGTTAACATTGACCAACCTTTTAGTCAGTGGGGATTGGACATAATAGGTGAGATCGGTCCTCACTCTTCTAAGCAGCATAGATACATCCTCATAGCAACAGATTATTTTACTAAGTGGGTAGAAGCAGTTCCACTCAAGACGCCTAATGCTGAAAATATCATTGAGTTCATAGATCAATTTATAATCACCAAGTTTGGATTGCCTTCCGCTTTAATGTTTGATAATGCATCATACTTTTATGGAAATTCAATGACTGAATTTGCACTTAAAAGAGGATTCAAACTTAAATATTCGGCCAATTATTACCCACAAGGAAATGGGTTAACTGAGTCCACAAATAAAAACCTAATCAGGATTATCAAAAGAACAGTTGACCAAAATCATAAAAATTGGCATAAGGCTTTGATATATGCTTTATGGGTAGACCGAATAATGTAAAAAGCTTCTATCGGAACTTCTCCCTTTAATTTACTTTATGGGAAAGAAGTGGTTCTTCCGACTCATTTATCAATTCCCTCTTTGTCTCTAGTTCAATACATTGATGAAGTAACCACTTCCTCCTTATAGCTAAGACAAATGGAAATAATCAAATTAGAAGAACAACGAGAACATGCTAAGAAAACGCATGCTCATCATCAAGCACTAGTAAAATCCTCTTTTGATTCAAACATAATGACCAGAAAAGATTTTCAGATGGGAGACTTAGTTTTAAAGTGGGACAAGGCTCATGAAGAGAAAGGCAAACATACAGAATTCCAAAGAATGTGGCTTGGTCCTTTTCAAATTGTAGAAGTCATAGGTCCATCAATGTTTGTGTTACAGGATTTAGTAGGTAAGAGAGACTCTTTGCCTGTTAATGAACAAATTCACAAGAAATATTTTCCATAGAAGATTATTCTTCTATTTTTTTTAGAGTAGTTATTTTTGTTTTCATAATAAAACCAGTTGTGAGTAGTTACATTAGGCATTTACGAAAAAGTCAACAATTCTCTTTCAAATTTTGAACTTTTCACTTGTATAAATAACAAATATTTTGGAAAATTGATCTTTATTATTGATAGATATAGTTAAAGACTTTAGCCCAGATATGATACTAGTTTCAACTTCAAAAAAAAGTTTGATGAAAACAACCTTTAGTGAAGAAATTGTTTTATCTCAGTACATTGAAAGGTATCAATAACGAAATAAAGATTCTCTGTAGAACAGTTGTTTCAAAAACTCTATTATTGTCATCCAGAAGATATCTTAAGGAAACAATGACTTCCTCCCTGCTAAGGAAATCACAACTTTCAGGAGAACAACCCAAAGATACACTTTATCTTGAGGAATAAGAGGTCTCATCACGAGCCGGCTTATCATAATCACAGATATTATAACTTGCTGGCTTTGCCAAAACTGTACACCACAACAGGGCAATGACTCAATATTGTTGCAATCAAAAGACAAGGGGTCTCATCACGAGCCAACTTGTTCAGCAAAGTTATAAATAAAGTGAATGACTGTGTCATAATTTGGCTACCAAACCAAGACATTGTTCTTTAAGAATAAAAAAAAAATCAAAGCAATAAATGTGGATATGGATTTTTTCTTTGAAAGTTGTAGGCTACTTTAAGTAGGATACGAGATCATTGCTAGGTAACAGGTAACCCTGTCGAGGCTATAACGCCTGCTGGCAGCAGAGGCTCTACCTACGACAAATGAGAATATTTAAAACTGTTTACAAAGAAGACTTTGTTTTATTTTTATAGACCAAGTAGTGACTGATGTAAATACAAGGACTAGCCTGAGGAAGCAAATAATCAAAGTTGAAAATAGTTGAAACAAAATGTCATTGACAGGTTAGAGCATAATGTACTTTATCTTTCCATAATAAAGTTTAATTTTCTGAAAAATTTTCTGTTTTGGAAGTTTAGAAAATTCAATAGAAAAAACAGAGATAACTTGTTCTTCCAAGTGAATCACCAATTGTTGTGGCCACCAAAAACCCCCTCCTTATTTAGTATTATCAATAAGACTATGTGAGTGGGGACTCTTAGTCAAAAAATTCAAAAAATTAATTAGCGCTCATATATGTTACTCCTTAAGAAGCATCACATCGCGCAAAGAATGATAGGGTATTTTCTTATGAGCCAAAAGGGTAAAATGCGAGACCGCGATGCGAACTCCATCGCATCGCATGCATTTAAGAAAATCTCACGTTAGAAAACCTTAAAAAACGCTGATATGTGAAAACGCCGATATGCAAAAACGCCGATTATGCGATATTGCATATCGCATCTCGCAAAGTTGCATAAAAGACACATAACGATTTAACAATTAAGCGATCTGCGATACTGCGATCCGTGATCTTGCGATAGCACGATCAAGCAACCTTGCGATAACACAGCACGACAAAATTGCGGTAATGCGATACAGCGAAATGCGATACTGTGATGTAGATCGCAGAAACATTCCATCGCAGATTTTCCTGGCTCAATATTCAAGAAAAATTTTTCCATAAATTAAGAACTAGTTACGCGCTTTAATGATAATTAATATATTATATGCCAGTTGTTAATAAAATATGGTTTTGTGTTGTTCGAAGAGCCAGTTTGCGTCAGATGGCATGTTTTTGCATATCCGTAGCATTTAAAGCTTTCCTGTCATTATTTATTATCATTACTCTCCCCTCACTTGTGAACTGTAGGAATGAAAAACAAAAGCTACACAAAGCAATGTGCAAGAAGCTATGAGGAAAAAGGGTAAAGCTCCAATGTTCAAAGACAAAGAAAAGATGCCCTCATAAACAGATACCGCATGCAACAGAGCCGCAGATTCACAGAATGCTACTGAGCTATCCATTACAGATCTTTCATATACAGCCATGGTTGAATGAGTACTGAAGCATGCTGATATCAACGGGCAGTTTAATGCTCAGGGTCAAGAGCTCACAAGGTCATTATTTTTACAAATTTTGAAGCTTTATACCTGATAAAGATGAAGAGATGAAAAAGGATAAAATGCATCAGAGAAGCCCGGACCAAAGAACTGAGGCAGTTTCCGATGGCGCATCGCTGAGAAAATTGTTCGAGAAGGAAAGCCTCTAACTGCTCAGTCACCTGTAAGCCCGGGAAGTGCAAGAAAGAAATGGTAAAAAACAAACTGGAAATAGAAAGTTAAAGAAAAGGCAGAAGCAATCCAAAGGGTTAACCAAGTGAACTGAGATTATTACTAGGCATACGCAGTAAATCCACATAGTCAGAGGATGACTCTCGAGTATATCATCGATTTTGTTGAGAAGATGGTGCCAGCTCTTACCAATTATGTTTTCTTAGCTCAACCAAAAGCGAAAGACAGTCAGCTGACTCTACCCAGGCAAATACTGAATGCTTGCAACATTAAGGAGCAAATGTAGAAATTGTTAGATATTAGATTTAATTTTTAGAAATAGTTTTGTTTTATATTTGCTTAGAAAAAGGGCGGTCATTTAAACGGTATCCTGAATCTGTGTAATTAAGTTATTTAGTTAGTAGTATTTAAACCCTTCTCATGCATTTAGAGAAGGGTCCAGAAATTTATCAAAAACTTGTCCTCAGAACATACACTTTTGCACCCTCAGTGGAGGTTTTGGTGAATGAATGGATCAAGATTTGTTGATATTTGCATTTGATGTCTGCTACTGATGTTGCACTTATGTACTCTTAGTGGATGTTAGAGCAAGGAGAGATAAATCATTGTCGCTTGAAGCTTATGAGTAGGACTAGTCATAAATGGTACTTTTATCTCTTGACCATTTCTGCTTATATGTTAAAGTGATATACAATTTTTAGTTGTTTATGTATTATTGCATGAATGCCTGAGTTATCATTTGGCACTTTTGTACGGTGATAGCTATTTAGTGATGCTTAATGTATGAATAGCTCATTATGCGATATGTTTTTCACAACTATTTCGTCTAACTTTTTATGCGAAGTGGTTCATCCTTATTAATTTCCTTTCTTATAATAGTTGAATGATCTTTATTACTAGTTGTTATTTGAAATCTTTTTAGATCGCATAATAGAAGAATTACATCCCGGGTTAGTATAGACTTAGATGTTGCTGCTTATTAGATTACAATAGCATAGCATTAGATTACAATTAGAATTAGAATATCTTAAATTAGGAACTGTTAGACCAGGAACATCAAATTCTACACACACACACTCATAGATTGGGAAACTGGTCCCATATCCCCAGTCGGACCCGCTATACCAAACGGATAAGGAGCTACCAACCAAGGTCCGGACCGAGTATCCCCCTTGTTGTAGACCCGATTTTCGAAGCTTCAACAGTTGTGTACATGTAGTACTATGTATGTGTATTGTGTAGTTGTCGTATTGTGACATGCATACTCATTGTGTTGTACTTTGTGTAGTACATGTATTTTGATGTGTTGTACGCCAGGTGTAGGTACATGTATTGTGTGGCGTTGCACATCGGGTATAGATGTATGAGTTGTATTGTATATCGGGTGTATGTATATGCATTTTGTGGTGTCGTGCATTATGTGTAGATGTATGTATTGTGATGTACATTGTGTACGTATATGTGTTGTGTTGTGTCGTACACGGTACATAGGAGTATGTATTGTGATGTACATTGCGTACGTATATGTGTTGTGTTGTGTCGTACACTATAGGTAGGAGTATGTATTGTGTTGTCTTGTACACTGGGTGTCGATGCATGTATTGCATGGTGTTGTATGTCATCTGTGGTGGTATGGGTGCGATGCACACTATGTGTAGGTGCACATCGTTGAGGAGAAGGCACTGAGTGTTGTCGAGTGTCGCAATCGATCCAGTTTGTGTACAGAAAGAACAAAGGTAGAAGTAAGGATCGATGAAGGATAAGTATTGGTATTGTATTTCGGTTTTATTATGCATGTGATTGATGATTCTGGTTTATGATGATTACATGTGATCTATGATTTAGGTTTATGATGGTTATGCGTGATTTATGATTTTGATCTATGATGGATGTGTTTTGAGCTAACCTGATGTGCTATCTTTATACATGATGATTTGAACAAAGATGTTAGTTTGACTTATTATGATAGGAAGCAAACAGAATTGAAAATGTACCTTATTGACGAGCCACCAATGAGGTATGATTTGAAGTTATTTCAATTTATTTTGAATCTAATGGAAATTATGTCCTTGGTACGTCAATGCATGAACATGCCTGGTTGAGTGGCCAAAATCGACTGCAAGAATTAGTAGCGTCAGCAAAAGAAATTGGAACATGAAGCAGTATGTTGGTAAAGTACTTCAGGAGTAGGGCCATTGTGGGACACTGGTACCCAATAGTATCCATTAATTTCCATGAGCATGTTATGACTGGTATGATAGTTTGAGGTAGGTATATTCCTTGTTTTTGTATCTTCCAATGTGAGGAAGCCTTTCCAAGGGATGGACTGCTCGAGAGTGGGGGTGCCAAAGGAACTTGGAAGGTGAGTGACTACATGGAAGGGGATGACTGGATTTCCTAAGGGACTGCATAACATAGAAGGGAATGTCATAGGTGGATTTGTTTTGGTCATTAGCATTGCTAGATGGAATAAGATGCACATTAGGAGTGTGCCCTAGAACAATGAGCTAGTAACTATTAACTGAGAGGAAAATTGGTGTTGGATTGTAGTGCTGGACATTGGATGTAGATTTGACTTTACAGTGGATTCTGGAATTCGTAGGAAGGAGGTGTGAGATAGATTTATAAAGCTCCATAGATAGTATGTTTAGTTGCTGGTTGAAGCAAATGTATATGTGTATATGTGGTTATTGTAAATACTGTAATGAATTGTGTTATAAAACTCTAATAAAAGGTATGTTTGTCATGTTTCAACAATGTTCATTGTAAATACGACAACGAGCTATGTTATAAAGCTCCATGGGAAGTATGTTTTGTTTTCAATAGTCTTGTTGGTTATATGTGTCATTGAACACCGAGGACGGTGTTCCCCCAAGGGAGAGGGTTCTGTAACAACCCTGGTTAAAAAAATAATGTAAAATATATAATAATCACGGATGGTGGGACACTTATTCCATGCTTAATGTTGGGCGGAATCCTAACGATGGGGATCACTTGTGATTAGTTATGGCTAAGGAAACTGGCAAAGGCAATGGCTTTGGAAAAACATGACGCATAATTGGCATTTTATATATGAAAATAAAGGAAATTGGGAGAAAAGGGAGGTGAAAGGTCACAGGTTTCATGTGAGCAGGAAAATCAAGGAAAATGGAGAAAATAGATGCCTCATTCATAAAAGGCTTTTGAGGGTCAGTTGGTAAGATTTTGACAATTTTTGGTGGAGCTCTCTTCTATTCTCTCTCCCTCATACTCTTAGATACTTAGAGTTTTCTTGGAGGGTGTGGCATACTTGGATTTTGGGATCAAGAAGGCAAAGGAAGAGTAGGAAAGCGCAAGAGGGCATCGAGATCGACAACTACAATAGTTTTGCTTGCAGGTATCAAGTTGCATGTATGTTTCCGTCACTAGTTTTTCCATGCATAGCACATGCATGTGGTTTCTTGGAGGATTGCTTGGATTGACATTGGGTTTCCTAGCCTTGCCATTTCCTGGATAGCCATGGTGATTGTGGGTTTACTTTCATTGTTTATTTTTTGGTTTCTTCTCATGTTTCCTTAGCTTGGCTTGAGTTATTAGTTCCTAGAAGCCCTAGTTGGACAAACACTCTGGAAGCCATGTAATAGCTTGGGTGTAGTTACTAGTACTGGAAGCCTTTGTTGGACAAACGATCTGGAAGCCCTTGGTGGGTTGAGTTATTAGTCCTGGAAGCTTTGGTTGGAAAAATGCTCTGGAAGCCTGATGATAGCTGTGGGTTGAGTTACTAGTCCTAGAAGCCTTGGTTGGAACAAATGCTCTAGAAGCCCTGGAAGGCTTGGATGGAGACCAAACTGATAATGGTTTTGTGATGTCCGATCGTGAGTTGGAATCATTTTTTGATGGTTTGAGGTAGATGGCTTCTGGAAGCCCTGGATGAGTTTTGATTGGTTAGTGTTCTATGAGATCCCACATTCATGCTTGGACTATGGCACAGGGGTGAATGATTGAAGAGAGATTTGGCTCAACCATTATACGGTTGGGTGGAATGTGGAAGTCCCATATCGGGTTTATATTTTACATCATTAATGAAAGGTTATTTATCGTTGTATCACTATGAGCATTATGATGGATTATATGTGGTTTATATGGTTGTGATTTCATTGGTATTTTTATCCCTATTATGTTGGTTATTTACATGTTTTATGACAGCAACCATGAGTGACTCTCATCATGTTATTACTTGTTATTGAATGATCAATTCATCTATGACTGAATGGATTAAATGGTAGTTAATGTGATAAGGAGAAAATGCTTCATAGTGAATCTCAGATAAGTATGAGACCCCTATGCTCAAATCTATTATTTACACCTATAGGTTACATATTTACTAAGTGTTTGACAAAATGTTTGTCATGGCTAGTAGGGGTCCATTCAAGGTGTTGAATAAGTATTTACTTTAGTATTGTCATTTCCATGTTATTTTACTAATTTTAAGAGATGGTTCAATTCTTGGCAGTGACCTGGGCTCTGGGCTTGAAAAAGTGGCTCAAATCCTGAAGTCAATCACATAACACTTACAAATTGGGTCTTTGGTCACTGGTAGGAAATCTTGTGAGAGAAACTATAGGGTTACAGTCGCATGCATGCCTGTCATGGGACCGAATTTGGGTTTAATTCATCTAAATGTTAGGTTAACTTAGGGGTTGGGCACCTAGAGTGGTGGATTAGTTTCTTGGGGTCTTGAAGCAACTGAGGGAGGTCTATGTGTTGTGTTTCCATTGATTCCATTTCCTTAAGGTCACCTAGGAAGTTGAATCATATCATAGTAGTCTCTCATCACATGTTTACTGTAGGTTTTAACCCCGTACAAAAATTACCTGCATATGAATTCTAAAACATAGAAAATAAACAATGCAAGAGCATAACACATAAAACACATATACATAGAGATTTTCCCCTGGATCCCAAAACCGGGACTACTAGATTGATTTTTCATTATGTTCCTTTCAATGTTACAATACATATTTATACACACTGAAGTATCCAATACCATGGACCAAAAACCATCTTGTCCAAAACAATGGACCGAAAACCATCACATCCAAAATCATGTGCGAAAACCATGCACAAAACCATAGGTAGGTCCGCCCAACCTAATATAGGGTCCAAAAAACATTTCCTTCGGGCGCTGCCCGGACCCCGTAGAGGGGGCCTACCCTCCCCCCTCAAACCCCCTGTGACCCCCCCACTGTGCAATCGGCATAACAAATGGGAGGCTCTGCCCCCCCTAACCAGGGAGAGATTAGTCATTTATCTAGCCCTGAAACGCCCATTGTTTCTCTACACCAAGAGAACTTCTCAGAGCTCACATATTTTGTCAATGCATCTGCAATATTCTTCAAAGTGTCCACCTTTACCAGCAACACCTTTTTGTCTTCTATCATATCCCTCACAAAGTGATACTGAACATCAATGTGCTTTGTCTTTAAATGGCAAGCAGGGTTCTTTGCCAAGAAAATTTCACTTTGGCTATCATAGTCTATCCTTATAGCTTCTTGTACTAGCTCCATACTTGAACACAATCTCTGTAACCAAACTGCTTCCTTGCTTGCATGAGTGGCTGTCATGTATTCTGCCTTTATAGTTGATAGTGCCACTGCAGATTGTTTCTTGCTCATCCAACTAACTGCACCTCCAAATAGGTTAAACACATACCCACTTGTAGATCTTCTCTAATCTAGATCTCCAGCAGAGTCTACACCAAAAAAGCCATGAATATCCAAAACTTTGTCCAATCCTGGTCTTCCTTGGTAGCACAAGCCATAATCACTAGTGCCACGCAAATACCTGAAAACCCGCTTCACTGTTGTCCAGTGCTCCTTCCCTGGTTTTGACATAAACTTGCTCAATACTCCCACTGCATGTGCAATGTCTGGTCTAGTACAGACCATTGCATACATCAGGCTACTGACTGCACTAGCATATGGAACACGGGACATGTACTCTTCCTCTTCTTGTGTCTTGGGACACTGTTTAGCAGATAACTTTACACCTACAAGAATAGGAACCTTCACTGGTTTACTATCCTGCTTATTAAACCTCTACAGTATTGTCTCAACATACTTCCTTTGGCTTAACCAAAGCTTCCTCTTTGCTCGATCTCTTTTAATTTCCATGCCCAAAATATAGTTTGCAGCACCAAGATCTTTCATGTAGAATTTGGAGGATAATTGGGTCTTCAAATCCTGGATAATTTCTTTGTCATTTCCAACCAACAACATATCATCCACATACAAGACCAGATAAATAGCATGGTCACCAATTAATTTAAAATACACACAGTGATCTACTTTGCTTCTGGTGAAGCCAAGCCCCCACATAAATGTATCAAATTTCTGATACCACATCCTTGGTGATTGTTTAACCCATACAGAGACCTTTTTAACTTGCATACCAGTTCTTTCTTACACTTCACCGCAAAGCCTTCAGGTTGCTTCATGTAGATCTTTTCTTCCAGATCCCCGTGAAGAGATGTTGTCTTCACATCCATCTGTTCTACCTCAAAATCAAAAGCAGCAGCAACAGATAAAAGTAATCTAATAGAAGCTACCTTGGCAACAAGAGAAAAAATATCACCAAAATCAATTCCCATCATGTGGGAATAACCTTTTGCTACCAACCGAGCTTTGCATTTCTCCACCTTTCCTTCTGCATTTGTCTTCTTCTTGAACACCCATTTGCTGCCAATGGGTTTCCTTCCAGCTGGCAACTCCACTAGATCCCAAGCCTCATTTTTGTGCAAAGATTCCATTTCATCAACGATGGCCTCTTTCTATAGTTTTCCATCCTCTGAATCTACTGCTTCCTTCATAGTTCTAGGATCATCATCAGTAATAGATAAAGCAAAATTTGAACAGAAAGCAGATGGACTATACCTTTCTAGCTGCCTTCTTTCTTGAACTGATCTTCTCAGGTTCCTTTGGTTGGACTTCATGTTTAATAGCATCTTTCACCTCTCTAAACACCACATCTCGATTGTACACAACCTTCCTTGTTACTGGGTTCCAAAGGTTATAACCCTTTAAACCATCATTATACCTAGTAAAGATGCACTTTTTAGATTTACTATCCAACTTGGTTCTTACCTCCTTTGGAACATGTACATATGCATCACATCCAAATACCCTTAGATGTGAAAGAGAGGGTTTCTTACCAGTCCATACCTCTTGTGGAGTATTATCCTCCAACACTGATGAAGGTGATCTGTTGACTAGGTAACAGGTTGTCTCCACCATCTCTGCCCAGAATTCTTGTCCTAACCCAGCACCATTGAGCATGCTTATTTCCCTTTCCATCAACGTCTTGTTCATTATTTATGCAACTCCATTTTGCTCACGTGTGTATGGAGTAGTCTTCTACCGTGCTATGCCACACTTCTTATAGAATTCTTTAAATTCCTTATTGCAAAACTCTCCACCGTTATCTGTCCTTAACACCTTTATCTTCTTCTCTGTCTAGTTTTCCACCAGAGCCTTAAATTCTTTAAACCTGTCAAAGACTTTAGATTTCTTCTTAAGGAAATATATCCATGTATTCCTTGAGAAGTCATCTATAAATGATACATAGTACACAGACTTACCCAGTGATGGAACCTTCACAGGTCCAAACACATCATTGTGCACATGTTCTAATAATTGTTTCACCCTCTTACCACCAGAGGGGAAACTCACCCGATTCTACTTCCCATATACACAATTTTCACAGAAATCAAAATCCAAAGAGCTATTGCTCATACCTTCTACCATACCTTTACCATGAAGTATTCGAAGGCCCTTCTCTTCAATATGTCCAATCCTTTGATGCCATAGCAAGATCTTCTCTCCAGAGACCACTAGATTTTATGCTCCACTTTCAGGAACCATAGAACTGTTGCACCCATCAACAACAGTGCTACCTTGCAACTTGTACAGAGTTCCAATCAGAACTCCCCGCATCAATACCAGTTCTCCCCAAACCATCTTGCAGGTATCCTTCTCGAACATTGTTTTTACACCTGCATCATCCAGCTTGCTTACATAAATCAGATTTCTAGCTAATGCAGGAATATGCAGAACACCCGGAAGTGTTCTAACCCTTCCACCTTGAAACTTCAACTTTACTTTTCCATGACCAACGATTCTAGCCTTCCTATCATCCCCTAAGAATACATCACCACCATCGTATTTCTCATACTCCCAAAACCACTCTCTATGGGGAGTGAAGTGAAAGGATGCACCCAAGTCAATCAGCCATGCCTCATGATCTACATGTGGACTTGGAGAAGCCAAGTACACATCCCCAACTTCATCTGAGGTGGATTTCACCTTTGCAGAAGGAGCATAATCAGATCCCTTTCCTTTGTCAGGAGATTTAGATTTACAATTCCTTTTGCAGTGCCCTTCCTTTCCGCATTTCCAGCAAACTACCTTTACAGGTTTTCCTTGAGATTTAGATCTCCCTCTAGATTTAGGTCTCCCACTCGATGACTTATTTTTGTTTCTGTTCTGGGACCGTCCTCATATAGACAAGACATCACCATTCTGGCTCTCCAAATTTTTCCGTCTCATCTCCTCCGTCAGCAAGGATAAGACTATTTCATCAAAATGCAAGGCAGTTGCATTGCTGCCTATTGCAATAACCAGACTATCCGACGAATTTGGTAGAGAACACAAAAAACTGATGCACTTATCTACATCTAAAATTTTAATATCAAAAGATAATAATTGACTTACCACAGTATTAAATGCATCCAGATGCTCTGTCACCAAGTCTCCATCTTTCATCCTCAAATTATACAGCTTTTTCCATAGGAATAGTTATTCACCAGAGACTTAGATTGGTACAAAGTCCCTAACTTGTCCAACAAATCCTTCGTCGTAGCTTACCCTGATACATTCAGCAATACTGAATCTAAGACACACAATCGTATTGTGCTCTTTGCCTTCTAATCCAACTTATTCCATTCTTCATCGGACATTCTTGTTGGTTGAGTACCCAGATCTACCGCGATCAACTGATCTTTATCCACCAACAGATCCTCCATCTTGAGTTTCCACAAACCAAAACTCTGACCATTAAATTTCTCGATCTCTATCTTTCCACTGCTCATCATCTTCTTTCACCACTAGAATCGATCTCACAGATCTCCCACTAAACAGGGTCTACCACAGGCTCGAGCGAAACCCCTCAGCAACAAAGGCATCCCCTTGAAGCTAAAATAGCTCTGATTCCAAATGTAGGTTTTAACCATGTACAAAAATTACCTGCATACAAATTCTAAAACACAGAAAATAAACAATGCGAGAGCATAACACATAAAACACATATACACGAAGATTTTCCCATGGATCCCAAAACTAGGACTACCAGATTTATTTTTCATTATGTTCCTTTTAATGTTACAATACATATTTATACATGCCAAAGCATCCAATACCATGGACCAAAAGCCATCGTGTCCAAAACCATGGACCGAAAACCATCGCGTCCAAAACCATGTGCGAAAACCATGCACAAAACCATAGGTAGGTCTGCCCAACCTAATATAGGGTCCAAAAAAATTCCTCAGGGCACTGCCCCAGACACCATAGAGGGGGGCTACCCACCCCCTCAAACCCCCTGTGACCCCCCTGCTGCGCAATCGGAGCAACAAAGGGGGGGCTCCGCCCCCCCTCTAACCCCCCGGTTAACTACGTAGGCTAGTTTTGGAAAGAATATAACACAACCCAACATTTACCCCGGCTGGTTGCTTGCTTTGGTAGATGTGGGAGGAGGGTGTTACATTGTTCTCGTAAACTATTTGTCACTTGGATAATTTTTACGGAGGAAATGATAACACATTACGAGGATACAAAGAGAAACACCCACTTTAGCGAATTGATAAATATCAAACAAAAGGATTCAATGGTGGAGGACATTGAGGACTTCCAAAAATTGAATATAAGGGTAAATGATATTCCAGAGGAACATAAGATTGATTTATCCATAGGGACTTTAAAGAATAACATCCAACATGAGGTTAGCCTTTGGGAACCCGATTCATTAGAGAAGGCATTCAAGGGGGAAAGAAAAGTTGAAAGTAAAATTATGGAAACAAGGAATTCTACCACTCACAACTATAAATATGGAAGTGTTGCTACTCCTAGCCTTCCTCAACCTACAAGGTTGACACCACAACAATTGGAAGAAAAAAGAGAAAAAGAGTTTTGTTATAGTTGTGATAGAAAATACACTAAAGGTCATAAGTGTGCTGAGAAGAAATTATTTTACATAGATTGTGAGGAGGAGGAAGAAAAGGAACAAGAAACATCAAAATAAGATGATATCCACCAAGAAACAACCCTAGAGAAAGAAGAAATTAATTCATTGGCAGGAATTACCACTCCTCAAATTCTCAAGACAAAATGACATATCAAGAAGAAAAAGGTAATAGTGTTGATTGATTTGGGTAGTACCAATAATTTTATTCATTGTAAGATAGCTAATGAATTGAATTTCTTCCTATATCCAGCACTAGAATGTCAAGTGATGGTTGCAAATGTAAGAACTATAAATTTCTCTAGAAAATGCCATAATATCAAGCTAACCATGGGGGAATATGTATTGAATAGTCCAATTCTTTCCATTCCAATGGGTGGTGCTGATGTTGTACTAGGAGTCCAATGGTTACAATCTTTGGGTCCGATAGCTTTTAATTTTTAAGTACTCTTCTTGAATTTTTTTTGGGAAGGAAAGGAAGTTGAATTAAGGGGTATGGTGGGTAAACCGGGAAAGATAATTAGTTCTAATGTCATGAAAAATATTCTAAAGAAAGAAAAACGGGGGCGTAATTCACAATTATGCTCACTAGAGATTCAAACATCGAAATCATTTATTTCTCCAGATCTCCAAAAAGTTTTGGAAAATCATTCCAAGGTATTTGAGATTCCCAAAGGCCTCCCACTTATTCGTGATCATGATCATTCTATTCATTTGATTCCAGGAAGTGTTCCTCCAAACATTAGGCCTTATAGATATCCCTATGCCCAAAAGAGTGAAATTGAGCATATGGTTGCAGAAATTCTAGAGGTTGGTATAATTCAACCTAGTCAAATTTATTTCTCTGCTCCAACAGTATTGGCGCATAATAAGGATGGATCATGACACATGTGTCCTGTTGTAGCGGCTACAAACACCCTCCAAAATTTTGGCTTGCACCAGTTTTAGAGCCTCCCTTGAAGAGTTTCACTTGATGACTAAACACACTTGGGTTCACTCCGTGAGCTCGTGTGAGTATTTACATCCACCTTGCTTGTTAATTGCATTCAAGTCTCTACGTGTTGATGTCTAAGTCATGCTTGCGACCATGTTCTAGTTATTCTCAAAGTCTTCGCTTCATATGTGCTTGTTGTGTTCGCTATGAAATCATCTATCGCACTCACACATGGAGTCACATTCACTGTCGCGCAAACGTCATCTCAATCAATGAACGATCAATCACGAGTGTTGCGCTTGTCACTTACACCGTCGGTCAGTCATGTTGAACATGTGTCTTTGGATGGTTTGGTCATTTCTTCGTCAAGTGATGCGAGGTTGTGTTCATATGATCACCTATGCATCTTTCTATTGTTCACACACTTAGCCATTTTTGTTGAAGTTCTGACAACCAGACTCCCCTCTAACAACCAAACCATCACCCTGTCATCGACTCAATCGACTGTCAACTAGAACAACGAAGAAACACCAAGCTAGTCTTTTTTAGTTGCATTTCCTGCAAGCAATTCAATCAACTCTCATGCTGGCCACCCGGACAGTCGGACTCCACCATCATCCCGGGACTAAGTCCCCTCAAAAATTGCGCAGAGGCCACTGAGCTCACCTACTCAACTGATTGAGGATATTGCGCAGATAAGCTGGATAGACCCCATTGCCCGTCCCTGTCTTCCTCAGAAAATTGCACAATTTTCCTAGTCAGTCATTTCGACAGTCGACCAACTATTCATCTCAGAAATTATGCAGTGTTCATGAGCAGGCCTTTGGCTGCCCATCACTCAGCTCAGCCTTGAAATTGCACAAAGATGATTAGCAGGCCGGCCTCCCGGCCTCATTGCAGTTTTCCTTTCCAGCAACCCTTAGCAACAGACTGCCAATTCCCTCCAAGAATTGCACATTTTTTTCTACAAGTGACTCCAGTAGCCAACTCGCAGTTCCCTCTGGGAATTACGCAGTTTTGGCTGCCAGTCTCCCGGGAAGTACCCCAAAAAAACTGCACAATCCCTACCTGCTGACCCTTCATGTAGCCCGACCTATTCCTCTAGAAAATTGCGCAAAACTGGCTATCTAACCCCGCTATCCATTCATTCTGAAAAACATGCAGAGCATGCCTGCCTTGCCTTCCAGCAGCCCGAACTGTCCCTCCCAAAATTTTCACAATTTTTCCTCCTAGCTGAGCCAGACCTTGCAGACAGTCACTGTCGAATTAGATCACCCATCTCCATCACTAAGTGACTCTTGCATAGTTTTCATCAGCAATGCTCGGAGCCATTATCCCGCTTCGCAACCTTGTTTCCTCTCCTGTTCACCTGCATCCGAAATGATCATGTATCATGGTAAACTAGGAGGTTTTGGATTTGATGTCATCTTGTCATGAGTGACTGCAGGTACAGGTGCCCCAACAAACATGCAAAGACGGCAAATGGGATGAACGAAGGGAGCACATGCAGAAGGACAGGTTCACCAACGAATGAACGAACAAAGCATGTGAAGCGGACAAATGCAACAAACATGCACCTTCACGAACAGATAAGCCTATCAAGCCTTCCAACATGAAAGTAAGGGACAACATGTTAAAGCTTCATCAAGCAAACCAAGGACCATCGAAGACTCCGCGCACTTCGCCATGCGGAATTGAAGCTATGATACACCATGAAGACATTCCAGCACCATCAACATGTCCATATTATAAGGTGCTCAACAATCTCACTATTAAATATAAATTTCCCATTCTTGTCATTGATGAATTTTTGGATAAATTACATGGAGCAATTACTTCACCAGGTTGGATCTTCATTCAAAATATCATGAAATTAGAATGAAGACTGAATACATTCTAAAAACAACATTTAGAACTCATGAGGGTCATTATGAAATTTTGGTCATGCCTTTTGGCCTTACCAGTGCACCTTCTACATTTCAAGGTTGAATGAATTCCATTTTCAAACCCTTCTTAGAAAATTTGTGTTAATATCTTTTTATGATATACTAATCTACCTCAAGTCTTGGAAGGATCATGTTTAACATGTTGACAAGATGCTCAAACTATTGGAGGAGAAACAATTATATGTAAAAACCTCCAAATGTTTCTTTGGAGTACAAAAAGTGGAATATCTGGGTCATATTGTATCTCATGAGGGTGTTAAGATAGACCCTAACAAAATTAAAGCCATTAAGGAATGGAAAATCCCCACAACCATAAAGCATCTTCGAGGATTTCTCGGGTTAACAAGGTATTATCGCAATTTTGTTAAGAATTATGGGAGAATAGAAGCACCTCTAACAACATTACTATAGAAAAGTGCATTTTCTTGGACTCTAGAAGTAACTAAAGACTTTGAACATCTTAAAGAGGAAATGTGTCAAATATCGGTCTTAGCTATTCCAGACTTCACAAAAACCTTTATTATGGTTTTTGATGCCTCAGGAAATGGAATTGGTGTTGTTTTAATGCAAGAAGGAAGACCCATTGCTTTTGAAATTCGTCCAATCAAAGGAAAGTATTTAAACAAACCTATTTATGAGAAGGAAATGTTGGCAATACTACATGCACTAAAGAAATGGCGACCTTACCTAATGGGAAGACACTTCAAGGTAAAAATAGATCATGATAGTCTTAAATATTTTTTGGAACAAATATTATCTTCATAAGAGAAACAAAAATGGGTCACAAAGATGTTGGGTTATGACTTTGAAATCATTTACAAAAAAGGGAAGAAAAATGTTGTTGCAGATGCACTCTCAAGAAAGAATGAGGATGTGGAAGGATTTCTTTGTGCCATTTCTATTATCCAACCAGATTGGATAATCAAAGCAAGAGATGAATGGAAAAATGATGAACTGTGGACGCTCATTCAAAAGTTTCAACAAGATCCCAGTACACCTGATACATTTAGCTGGAAAAATGATTCATTATGGTACAAAGGTCACTTATATCTTTGTAATAATTCCCAACTCAAACAAAAGATTATTTTATAATTGCACACCTCTCCCTTAGGAGGGCACTCAATATTTTTATAAACTTACCACAGGGTCAGAATTTTTATGGGAGGGCCTTAAATCTGATATTCAAAAGTTTGTGGAAAAATGTTTAGTTTACCAAGAAGATAAAGTTGAGACAATTAATACCTCGAGTCTATTACAACATTTATCAATTGCAAGTCAATTTTGGGAGGAGGTTTCAATTGATTTTATCACAAGTTTAACCAAGTCCGAAGGAAAGAGTGTCATCATGGTGGTAGTTGATAGACTTACCAAGTATGCACATTTCTATGCATTATCTCATCCATTTAAAGCTAGTACATTTGCTACTGCATTTATGGAAACAATTCAAAAGCTACATGGAAACCCAAATATTATTGTAAGCGACAGAGATCCTATTTTCACTGGAATTTGGACGGAATTATTTTCTTTTCTGGGTACTCAATTAGCTCATAGCTCATCTTATCATCCTCAATCTGATGGGAAAACTAAGACAGTGAAAAAATTCATTGCTTTGTATCTGATAAAAAAACACAATGGGTCAAGTGGTTACCTCTGGTTGAATGGTGGTATAACACTTCCTTCCATTCTACAACAAAAATGACCCCATTTATGGAACTTTGTGGATATCATCCATCATCCATCACATCACATTTAAGACAAAATTCTAAGGTTCAAGCAATGGAAGATCACGTAGAGCATCAACAACAATTTCTCCAACTATTAAAGGATAACCTCAATTTAGCTCAAAATCAAATGAAACAACAGGAAGATCAACATCACAGCAAAAAAAGTTTTGATGTAGGCGATTGGGTATTTTTAAGGCTACAACCATACAAACAAATGTCCCTCAAGCAAGCTCAAAAGGATAATAAATTATCACCAAAATACCATGGTCCTTACAAGGTGTTGCAAAATATTGGTACTATGACATACAAA
The DNA here is from genome assembly GCA_031772625.1 of Pinus tabuliformis. Lineage (NCBI taxonomy): Eukaryota > Viridiplantae > Streptophyta > Pinopsida > Pinales > Pinaceae > Pinus > Pinus tabuliformis. Next base: position 373,839,012 of record CM062815.1, on the reverse strand, counting down.
TTGGAGCTTCTTGCATCTTCCCTACTGCACCTAGTTTTCCATGTTTCATGCTTAAAAAAGTCTATAGGTGACAAGCTCCTAGTTCAAACAATATTGCCAGAACTTGATGAGGAAGGAAAAATCATATTGGAACCTGAAGCAGTCACAGAAACAAGAACCTGATAGTTGCGAAATTGAACAATTTCATGGTATATCATCAAGTGGAAGAACTTACCCACTAAAGATTCCACATGGGAGGATGAGAATTTTATGTAGAAGCATCCACAACTACTCAAGCATTGAGGACAAAATTTTTTTGAAGGAGAGGGGAATGTTAGGTCCCTATACTACTAGTGTAGCCCCTTATTTTTATTTTTATTGTAGCCCCCTTATTGTTATTAGTGTGCCCATGTAGTCCCCATATTGTTATTATTGTGCCCCATAGAATCCCACTATTGTTATTGTTTTGCCCTTACATTATTATTGTTATGTAGGCTCTAATTATATTGTGACCCCTTAGACTCCTATATGTAGAAAGGAGGTATTTTCATTTGTATCATCCCAGAATTTTTCATTTATGTAATATAAAGGAGGTTCCCCTCCTAGAAGAGGCTAATGTTTAAGTCGTTGATCTATCTTTTCTTCTATATTGTGAGCTAGTTGCATAAGAGAAAACTTCCTCAACTATCATTCAATTTCCCAAGATTTTAGTTTGGAGGAAAGGTAAAACTCATGACCTCATAGTTCTCTTGTGTGGCTAAGTCCCTTGTAGGAATGAAGGAATGCAATTCGTCTTGAAGAACTAGGTGGGTATTGTTAATGAAGCTTGAGCTTCCTCACTTGTCCTTTTTGCAACCATCTAGAGTCCTTACCAAGTTAAATAAATTGAGGGGAAGTAACACCTTAGAATAGACATTAATAATTTTTACCAAGTCAACTTTAGTTCACACACTCACCTACATCTTTGGTTCACCTTGTATGTAAGTGGTTATAACTCGAGCTCTCTCTCAAATACATACAAGTTGAATTGTGAGCATATACACTTACTTGCAAGTATTTCATTTTATGTTGTTGTACTTGTCCATTTCATTTATATGCTCATATTAAATTTCTTTTGATGTAAATATATCATAATTGACCAATTTCAATTTCAAATACATTTTTTTTTTCCATTTGCAAGCTTTTCTTTCCATTTAGTTTCTCACATTCCAAAGTTGTATCTAAAAATTTCACTAACACTTGTTTTGCAACTTTCCCCTTCTTACAACTTGTTGTAACTTGAAAGTTAATTTTTATTGCAAGTATTATGATTTCATTTTGAGCATATATTTCTTGCAAGTTACATTTAAAGGCATTGGTCCACTCACAAATATTTTCCCTTGTAGGATCTATCTTGTTGAATCTAGTTGACCTATCTACATTATTGATGTTTATATGCTCATAGCTATTTGTACTTTCTAATCAATTTCATTTCAAGTTATTTTAATGGTGGATTCCTAATTGGTTTACTAACTATCTCCTAGGACTTGTTAGATTTGACAATCTTTCCTTACAAATATTCCTTAGGGACCACCTCCCTTGGCTTAACTAAGAGAGAGCGTAAACAAAGAGAGTTGGGAATAGGTGACAACCCCTTCTCTGAGTGTTTCCACAAAGAACACACCATGTGGGGTTGAGGATCTTTCCCACATTCTTGGGTGTGCAAATCTATGGGAGACATTTTTTGGGGATAGGTCCTATGTATTGCCCTTCTCTAGTTGATTGACCTTGACATTGATTTAGCCCTATGTCTCACACAATATTCTTTGAGGACCTCAGGTTTAGGGTCCATACACTTGACTCTACTATTAGTAGATGTGATGGATGATTTTATTTCCCAGTTGGTGTTATGATGACGATAACTTTGATGAATATGTATGTTTTCTACTGATGTTATGATAGCGTATGTTTTCTTATGATGATGATAACTTTGATGGAGATGTATGTTTTTTACTGAAGTTATGATGACAATAACTTTAATGGATATGTATGATTTCTATTGATGTTATGATGATGATAACTTTGATGGATATGTATGTTTTCCACTGATGTTATGATGATGATAGTTATGATGGATGTGTTCAATATGTTGGCTACTTACATTAGTTTTGGTTCATGTTGATCAATGATGTGGATACTATGTCATGTTGATGATTTAAAATATGCTATTATGTTAAGACTAACACTATGAAACATTGTTACTAATGATTATCAAGTATGACAAGAAACCACTAGATGCACTCGGATGAGTCGATGACATCTAATTTGATGGAATTGAATATTTTGTCTTTGGAATTTTAAAGTTAATTTTGAATCTTCCTAAAAATTCTAATGACATATTAGTGGTTGCAGGCATAGGTTAGTTGCTTTGTCGAATGACTCAGGCATGGGTGATGAGGTTGTACAAATAGATGGAACTACATGGGAAGGGTGGGACAGTGTTCCTGATTTCACCCGCTAGCACTCCCATCGTGACTTGGGCTAGAAAGGTTGGAACACCTTCACCTTGAAGATCACAATGTCAAGGGGGTAGGTCCTAAATTAGGTTGCTCATGAGTGTTTTACTAGGGGGCATGCATCAAGGTGGATTCCTTGATCCCCAACACCATTAGTCTCACTAGATAGGGAATCACAAGAGATAATAGCGATCTCTATCATTGCACCTAGATTTTCCCCTCGTAGTCACTGAATGCTTGAAGGGAAAGCAACATAGAACCCTTGGAACTTCAAGGGAAGTTCTTGAAGGCCGTGACCAACTAGGAAACCTTGGCATCAAGAAGAAAATGTTAGGCATTGTACCCTTGGAACTTCAAAAGGTAGCTCTTGAAGGGCATGACTGACATGGAACCCTTGGCATAAAAAAGAAACTTCTAAATATAATCGAGATATGAAAATCCTATAATTGACATCAGGTGGTAAATGAGGTTAGAATCAAGGCAATTAAATCAAGAATAAAACTTGGGGTAAAGGGAGAATAGAAAAAAAATAAAATAGTGTACCTTGAGAACTCTACCTTTTCCATGTTGGAAATATTAGGGAGATAATGTATATATGTATTTTAATAGGTAAAAGGGGGAATGTAGAGTTAATTATAAAGATAATTCTAAAATAGTTAAACTTGATTAAAAAAAGAGGGTGGTGAATTAAAATAAAGATTAAAAAATTAAAATTAGAGAAATTTAGAGAACCTCCATGTGGCAAGAGCCAACATAAGCATATCCATCTAAGAGGCAAATTGAACTAAATTAGGAGGTAGTTAAGGGACCAAATATGAAACTTATCAGTTGACTTCAGTAATGAACACAAATTAAGGAGTAGAAAAGGGGGATCAAGAGACAACTAGGAGAAGAAATAGGGAGTCTTATTGGGGTGAGAAAAAAACATTATTTTTGAATTAAAATTGAAGTAAATAATTATGGAGAGCCTTGGTGAGAGGGTGACACATGGGTGGGTGAATAATCAAACTTTTGATTAATAAAAATAATTAATTATGCATGAAGTGCCAAGTGTCACCTATGAAGCCATCTATAACAGAAGGTACAAACCATGGGAGAGGGACTTTTTGCTTACCCTATCGTTATATGGATGAGATTATGTCATTGTGAGTGGGTATGAGCTATAGTGAGTTTGGTGAGGTGGAGGTCTTTAGAGAGGGGACTCTTGAGCCAAGGAGTGCTCACCTCCATCAGCTAGCACACTTCCTCTATTGTACAACCCCATTGAGGCTTGGGGGTTTGTGGGGAAGATGAGTACCCAAGGAGTAGACTGTGAGGTCAACCAATGGATCAATACATTCGGTCAGAGCACGTCAACATTCACACTTGGAGGCAGACGACAACAAAGGAGTGCAGGTAGAGGCAAGGCCAAGATCGAATCTCCACTTCAGGGTGAACAGTACAAGTTGTATTTAAGAGTTTCTATTACATGATTTTGTTGTATTTACATTTACCATAATGTGAAAATAGATTATATGTGGAATGCATTGTAAATTATGAATGCTTATGCATTATGCATTGTATTATGTGATCTTGGTATGGATGTAGTTAGTAATGTTCAGTAAATTGAAAATATGTATTCTCTTATGGTTGTATTTCAACTTAATTACATTATTTATAGTTAAACCAAAAAAAGTTAGCGTCATAAGGCAAGTCACTACACTTGGTATCAGAGCATAGGTTCATCCTCTAAGACCTAGTATGTATTTCAATTCGGTGGGAAATAATTCCTTTCTATTTCTTCTCCTCTAGCCACATTGTACCATAGCTCAAAAAATTAAACCAATCTATCTTTAGTTAAACTTGAAATAATCGTTGTCCTTCTCAAAGCCCCTCTCATTTTTGTTTCCAACTTATAGTCCCGAGCCCAACAAAGAGAATGAAGCAAGGAGGATATCCAATTAATTACACCTATCCTTTCTATAGGCCAACACTTTCTTCTAGTTGAGATGAGATGTATAATCCACGAGTATGCCTAGCTTAATCCTTTCCTCTAGTTTCTCCTTCTATACATACCACCTATACTAAATACTTGCAGTTGGTTTTGATAGCTTGATCCTTGAAGCCGGTCCAACACCAATAGTATTAGTAGATTTTGATGTTAGAGCTCGAATATATATCTCCTTGGCACAATCTGGAATGGAAATTTAATATCTATATGTGTGTGTGTGTGTGTGGTACGTTTGATCTGCATGAACATCCACGTTTGTTATTCGCTCTTGGAGATCCATCCCCGCCACAAAAACGTCAGTGCTACTGTTTCATGACCACTCAACAAAACACATTAGATACATGAGACTACAGAGTAGTATGTCAATAAAATGTCATTAAAATAATTTTGATATTACTCATAGAGAAGTATTTAATAAATTATTTAAAAAGTAGGGATTGGTTTTGAAAGAAGTTTGAATGGCTAATACTGCGAATATTTATATGTATATTAAATACAACAAGCATAGATGCATCTTAAATATGGATCTAACATGAGCCGAGAGGGATCAAATTTCTTTAGGTGCAAACTTATTTAGAGTCCAAAATACAATGTTATTTTTCATTATTTAAATTGTATTTTTAAATGCTAAATAGAATATATAGGACCAAATAAACGCTTTAACCATAAAACATAATTTTTTCATGATATTTACATAAATTTTAAAAAATGATACATAATATCTACATAATTATTTTACATAACATATACATCCAAATTAAAATGTTTTTTTATTATCAATGTATTTTCGTAACCATAGATATACATAAAAATGAGTAGGAAAAAGTTAATAGTTTTTTCCCATCTATAAATTTCACATTAACTCCTTTTTATAAATGACTTTTAAATTTGTCCTTTTTCTTACCTTAAATTTATCAATTTATCGATTTTTAATTCTATGTGGTATACCAACCAACATGACATCTTAACTAGGGGTTTTTATTTCTGCACCTTTTAGGTCATCGACCTTTAGCCTGACCATGGGAGTAACTTTGCTAGGGAGATTTTTGGATGTGATGAGTGCTGGTTATCTGTTATATTCAGAGAATTAGTTTCTCTATGACTAAATATCGTCGAGTTTTAGGAATTAGTTTAAATAATTGAGTCCTCTTGGTGTCGTGAAATGGTGCTCATTTATTGTCTTTGAAATTAATAAAATAGAAAAGTGTGGCTTGTCGAATTACCCTGACTGACCCTGCCCCGTCAGTTAGGGTAATAAATAGGAAAATATTTATAATTGTTAATTCCCTGACCCTGCCCCTTGTTCCTAAATGACTTGATGGTGTATTTGACTTCATCGTTTACTTTCCCGTTGTTTATAAATTAAAAAAAAAAAATAGATTTTATATTAAATAATAAAATTTAGGTTACCGAATAAAGTAAAAGTTGTATTCAATGTTTTGAAATATATATATAAATATATATCTATATATATAGAGGTATTGAATTTATATATATGGCTTTAGTTTTCAATTGTTTTGCTGAGGGAGAAGGGCAGTTCAAAACTTGTTTTCTAAGAGATAAAAGCAAATTGAAAAAACAAAATGATTAAGAAGAAATGGATTGTTTTTAGATTACAAATCAATTTTGTACATTTAGAACAGGCAGGCAAATAAAGTTAAGGAAACCTGAAGTGAGTTTGTTAAAAAGGAAAATTCCCTTGTAAATTATGTGAGGTAACTCGTGAATTTGGTAAAAATACGAAATTAGTTAATTATTGTAAGGTTAATAATTCTATATATACTTTTTACTTTTTAAATGTCAAGGAAAGGTTACTTGCCTTAAAATGTTATTTTTATCTCAACATAGACCTATGCAAGCTAAGCTTTTGTAAAGTAGAGCCTTACTTAATCTTTTAATTGCATTAAAATTTATTAAAATGTTAATAAAATATTTATATTAAATGTTAATAAAATATTTAAATAATAGAAGGTTATTCTTATTGAAAGAGTATTAAAATACTCAAGGATTAGATTGTAAAGTTAAACAATTTTTTTATCAAAAGATTACAATATTTCATTGCTTGAGAAATGAGCTATACACAAGCTTAATTTATACGAACAATAGAGGCTTCTAACGATAGCTAGAAGATAAGATTGATGACTCAATAGATATGGATAACACTAATGACTCAATAGATAAGGATAAGACTAACAACACAACTGATAAGATCACTATGTAAGCTTATAAGTTTCAAAATTTATTGGAACTCTAACACCCCCCCCAAGTGAAATGTAGGGAGGAAAATAAAGAAAAAAAACACAAAGAATGGGTTCTGACAACTAGGCCCTTTTAGGTACCCATGTACAACCTTTCATAAGAAAGAAAGAAGGAAAGAAAATGAAGAGATAAAGGAAGGAGGACCAAGATCTAGTCGCATACCAAGCTCTAGGAGCTTTTTTGAGACCATATAAAGATCGCCTAAGCTTGCAAACAAGTGAAGGATCCTACACAAAACTAGGAGGTTTCTCCATGTAAATCTCCTCATGTATATCACCATGCAGAAAAACACTCTTAACATCCATTTGGTAAATTGACCAGCCTTGGGAGGCTGCAAGAGAAAGCATAAGATGAATAGAATCCATCTTGGCAACATGAGTGAAAGTCTCAGAATAGTCAATTCCTTCAACCTATGAAAATCCCTTAGCCACAAGACGTGCCTTATGTTTGTCTACAAATCCATCTGCAACATATTTGGTTCTGTAGACCCACTTGCAACAGACCAACTTACGTCCCTTTGGAAGAGGAACAATATCCCAAGTATGATTCTTCATCAAAGAAGAATACTCTTCTATCATGGCGATTTCGTATTTAGGTTTTCCAACAGCATCAGAAAATTGTTGTGGATCCTATGAAATGGCATGACTCAAAAGAGAGATTCCTTTAGACTGTGGTTGATTTGAGGCTAGATAACTGAAATCAGTTGCATCATATCCAAATCTATCAGGATGCTTTCTGTTACGAAGACTCCCCCTTAAAAAATTATCCAAAATAGGCTGCAACTATACGGGTTTTGTTGGTACTAATGTAAGATTTTATTTTGGTTGAGGAACTTCAGTAGAGTTTTCTTCTTCTGCCAAATCTATAAAAGCATCACAATGATTAGAACCATAATCAACAATTGAAGATGAGGTAGTAGGGGAAGAAGATGATCCTGGATTGATATTTTCATCAAAATTAACATCACTTCGGAATAAAGCTTGATCCAGGTGGATATTGGTGGCCACCCACCTATTCCACCTAGTTCTCTAGTTGGTTTCATCTCCTTCCTTGTTTATTGCAGTATTTACTATTTTTAGAAATTTTTTGAGCCCTGAACTTCTGGAGCAGTTTTGACCCCCTAAACAATGTTTTTTTGAGGTCTGCAACAAGTTTATAAAGAGCTTGTTGTGAATCTTGTAGTACTCAGAGAGATCTTTCCAATAAGTTATCGTACATGCCAAATGGAGATAATATGACCAAGTTACGACCCCAGGAAGTTTGCTGCCCAACTAACCCCAACTGGGCCCACAAAATCTTGGCAATCCATTTCCTCGAGTTAGGGTTTTGGTTGTTTAGGGTTTTCCCTTATTGTTCAATAATTAATAGGCCCTTGAGCCTCATTGTAAGACAGTCCTGAGGCATGTAGTTTCCACATCTCTTCTCAGAGATAAGCTACCATCGCCTGAGCTAGTTTTATTTCCATTCTGTTTGTAAGCATATTTCAGTATTTGATTTTAATGAAATGAAGTTTTATTCTGCCGCATCTCTGTATTTATGGTTATATTTGTAATGTGGTGCATTCCTTTTGGATTAGTGGTATCAAATTGGTCTGCTCTTTCTCTGTTTTTCTTTACATGTCCCCAACGAGCGGCTACCTAAGGGCGACACATGTTATGGCAGAAGAGAATAAATACAAGGGGGCAGGAGATCATTTCAAACTCTTTCTTGAAGAAGCCTTTGAGCGACAGAGGAACATGATGATGGAAAACTTTGCTCAGATCCTTCAGCGGCTACCTAAGGGCGACGCATATTCTTCTAGAAGCTACCCTGGAAGCACCACACCCTTTAAGGTACAAGTTAACTTCGACATCCCCATATTTGAAGGTAAGGTACATGCGGACGTTGTAGATAAATGGTTAAATTTGCTAGAAGGATATTTTTAAGTTCATGATTTTTCTAGCTAGGAAAAAATTACTTTTTCATTTCTCAAAGCCACCCCCTATATCAAGGACTAGTGGGAAACTTGATGTGAGATGAAGGACTAAAGTACACCTTCTCTATTTTTAGCCGCACCCAATTGGAATCCATTCCAAGACGCCATCAAGGAGCAGTACTACCCTGTGGGGAGCTATGAGGATAAATACATAAAGTGGACCACATTGCAGCAGGGAAGGGAACAAGACGTGCCAGAGTTTACCAATGTTTTCCATACCCTTCACACGAAGTTGGGTATCAAGGATTCTGAGTGACATTTGGTACTCAAGTACTGCGTCTGCCTACATAGGTACATCTAGGACGAGATGGAGTTCTTGGACATCTCCTCGCTCAACATGATGCACCGATACACTGTCAAGATTGAACAGAAGTTTAAACAAAAGAAGAGATACTTTGGATCTGTGAATCCGAAGTAAGGGAAAGGCGCCCCCAAACTACAGAGAAAAGAACAAAGCTAAGGTGGGGCAACCCAGGACAACTAGTCGAAGCCGCAAGCAAATAACAACACCTCGAAGGCAAAGAAAAGGACATGAGAAAATGGTGTGAGTTCCATAAGAGCTCCACTCACGACATGAGTTAGCGTCGGGCCAAGCAGTCACTTGTGGACGAGATGAAGGCTTCTGAATCAGATGCATGTTTCGACTCTGAGTTAGAACCCAACAAGGGGAATGAAAAGGAGAAGCATACCATTGATGTAGAGCCCAGTGCCACCATGACCACCACTAATATCCAAAAGAATGAGCCTGAAGATCCAGAGGAGGGGGAATACCTCTTACACTCACAAATGTGGGTGAAGGGTTCTTCATTGTAGTTCATTGTCGAGAGTTGGAACCAAAAGCACCTCATTTCAACATATTTCATGAAGTGGTCGGGCCTGCTGACTACAACACATATGCATTTGTACACCATTAGGTGGCTTCACCAAAGACAAGATCTTCACATCAGCCAGCAATGTCATCTTCCCTAAAACATCAAGCCCTTCACGGATCAGGTATTCTGTGATGTCACCCCTCTTGAATTTTGTGATGTATTATTAGGGAAACCATACTTGTGGAAGCGACATGTTGTATATGAGTCTAGACCTTGCTCTGTGATTATTAATTTGGGCAATAAGTTGTAGAGGATATTAGAGGTAGCCCTGCCTACCACCATCTCTTTGATCACTGCAAAGGAATGCAGTAAGATCATTTCACAGACCAGGAAATTTGTTTTCCTTATGATTCACCCTCAGGGAAAGAAGAATATTGCAGTCATGACTTCTAGATAGGATTCCTTTGCACAACAGCAACAGATGGGCAAGATCGTGGAGGAGTACATGGACATTTTCTCCTCACCTACGGGGCTTTCGCTGCATTTTCAGGTCAAGCACTCCATCGATCTGACCTCGGGCACACCGCTATCCAATGGACCAATCTATCGATGCTTTGTTCTATAGAATGATTAGATCAAGAGGTGGATTCAGGATTTATTGCATAAAGGGCACATCAGTCCAACCTCATCACCCTGTGGGATCCCAATTGTATTGGTACAGAAGAAGGATGGGACCTAGAGACTCTGTATTGACTATCAGGCACTAAACAAGATCACTGTATGGAATAGGTACCCAATCTCACAGATTGATGACCTTCTAGACCATCTCAAGGGGGCCAAAGATTTCAGCAATATTGATTTGAATTTTGGTTATCACCAGATGCCTAACGGACCCTTCGATGTGTGGAAGAATGCCTTCAAATCCAAGGAGGGCCTTTTGGAATTGTCGGTCATGCCTTTCAGGTTGATGAATTCCCACACAACCTTCATGAGATTGATGGACGACATTTTGCAACCCTTCACCAATGCATTCATGGTGGTGTATTTAGATGAAATCTTGATCTTCAGCCAAAGTTGGGAAGAGAACCTCCACCATATTTGAGAGGTCCTCCAAACCTTATGACAACACAATTTGTGTGCCAATTTGGAGAAGTTCACTTTTGGCATGACCCAGGTCCAATATCTGGGGTACATCATTTATGAGAAGTTTGTGCATGTGGACCCAGCCAAAATACAAGTCATTCGGGATTGGCCAGCCCCAACCACTCTAACAGAGCTCTGCATCTTTCTGGGTCTTTCCAATTTCTATTACAGGTTCGTGTTGGGGTTATCTCATATCACTTGGCCTTTAAGTCAAGTCACCAAGGGCGGAGAGAAAGAAAAATAAAAATCGTCTAAAACCCAAAATAAAGCTTTTCCCGAGATGAAGCATCACCTTTGCTCTGCATCGATGCTCACATTACCAGACCTGCAACAACCATTTGAGATTGAGACAAATGGCTCCAACTATGTTATTGGTGTAGTTCTTACTCAACATGGGCATCTAATGGCTTACCACAGTGAGAAACTTTCAGACACAATCTGAAAGTATCCCACCTATTACAAAGAAATGTATTCCATTATGTAGGCCTACCATCAATGGAATCATTACATTATGGGCAAGGAAATGGTCATCCACACAAACCACCGACCCCTGTAGTTCATACAGACACAAGGGAAGTTGCAGAACAATCGCCATCAGAAATGGTCCACATACCTGCAACATTTCCATTTGAATATTAAGTACAAGAAGGGTTGCACCAATAATTTTGTAGACTACCTTAGCCAACCACCATTCATGGCGCTAATCACTGTGCTCGACTCTTATGGGCATGAGACTTCGGGGTGGCCTCATATTTACAAGAGCGATCTAGAATTTGTCAACACATACTAGGTACTCCTAGAAGGTAAGCTAGTTCCAAATTTTCACCTCTAGGATGCACTGTTATACCACCTGGGACATATCTGTGTTCCTTCAAGTGAGCATGCGAAGATGATTTAGGAGGTGCACTATAGTCAGGTCGCTAGACATTTTGGAGTAGAGAAAATAGTGGCAATATTGCAGAACTAGTTTTCTTGTCTGAACCTTCGTCGGGATATTGGGAAGTACATTTGATCCTGCATTGCCGGAACCATTGCCAAACCAACCCTCAAGAATCACGGCCTATATACACCTCTTCCTACTCCTAGTCGACCTTGGGAATCCATATCCATGGATTACATGTCAGGCCTTCCTTCTACTAAGCACGATAACGACTATGTTTTTGTGGTCGTCGACAGATTCTCTAAGATGACCATTATGGCAACCTGTAAGAAGAGTATCACAGCAGAGGCCATTGCTAAGCTCTTCTTTGAGTGAGTGTGGATAAACTTTGGGATCCCACAGTCTATTGTCTCAGATTGGAATAGAAGATTCCTAAGTTCATTTTGGTCAAGTCTTTGGTCGATGTTGGATACCAAAATTAGTAAGTCCACAACTTTACACACTCAAACTAATGGCAAAACATAGGTTGTCAATAGGATGACCATGCAAATTTTACGCACGTACACCTCGAAGAATCCATGCACATGGGATGAAATCCTCCCCTATATCTAGCACAGCTACAACTGAGCCCTCCACACCTCAATAGGTCACAACCCCTTTCAGGTAGGGCTAGGATTTCATCCATTATGCCCCATTGATGTGGGCATACCATTTGCAGCCACTCAGGCAAATTCAACTCACATCTAGTTTGAAGCCAGCAAGACTAACAACTTCATTGAGTGCCTTCAACACATCCACCAGTAGGTCCATGATATATTTGACAGAGCCAATGCTAAATACGAGCAGCACTATGATCAGCATCATGTGCCACACAAGTTCTAGGTGGGAAAACAAGTTTGGCTACATTTTCAAAAGGAGCGCCACGCTAGACCCCACTGCAAGCTTCACCCACTCTGATATGGGCCATACAATATCACCAAGGTTGTAGGGGACAATGCCTTTGAGCTCAACATTCCACCCTTCCTTGGTCTACACCCAATGTTCCATGTCAGCCGCCTTCGGCCATACTTTCCACCATTGTTGGGCACATCCGACATTGCAGAACAACTCATGCCAACAAATTTAAACCCAAACTGCATGGAACAGGCCAAAACTGATCAGATCATGGACATGCAGATCAAGAACCACTTTCCAACAAAGGATCCATCTATTTCGAGTTGTAAAAGCAGGCCAACAACTTCACTAGGGCAAGTGGTTCACCTAGGAGAGAGGAATGATCTAGGTGAATATTTGCGGCCACTTACATATTCCACCTAGTTCTTTGGTTGGTTTCATTAGTTTCCTTGTTTATTGTAGTATTTACTATTTTTATCATCTTTTCGGGTCCTAAACTTCTGGAGCAGTTTTGACCCTCTAAACGATGATTGTTTGAAGTTCACAATGGGACCAAAAAAGGATTGCTGCAAATCCTATAGTATTCAGAGAGATATTTCCAACAAGGTATCGTATGCACCAAACGGAGATAATATGACCAAGTTACGACTGCGAGAAATTTGTTGGCCAACTAACCCCAACGAGGCCCACAAACTCTTGGCATTCCTTCTCCTCGGGTTAGGGTTTTGGCTGTTTAGGGTTTTCCCTTGTTCAATAATAAATAGGGCCTTGAGCTGCATTGTAATACAATTTAGAGGCATGTAGCCACCACATCTCTTCTCAGAGATACACTACCATCACCTGACCTAGTTTTATTTCCATTTTGTTTGTAAGCATATTTCAGTATTTGATATTAATGAAATGAAGTGTTATTTCTACTGCATCTCTGTATTTATGGTTATATATGTAATTTGTTGCAATATTGTTTAAATTTGGATCAAAACTTCCTTAGAGTTATGATCAAAGAGTCAATAATCTTTCATGTCCTCACAGTAACCAACAAATATTGATTGTTGACTTTTCTTTTCCATGGCTTTGTGTTTTTCATCTAGAATTAATGCCCATGCAGGACTACCAAATACCCTGAAAGAATATACATCAGGCTTCTCTTGTGTCCAAGCTTCCTTTGGAGTCATATTTTGAAATGCCTTATGAGGCATCCTATTTTGAATGCAATTAGCACAATTAACTACTTCAACCCAAAAAGTAAGTGCCAAGTTCTTGGAATGAATCAGGAAATTATCCATCTCCTTAAGTGTTCTATTCTTTCATTTATCTAAACCATTTTGCTGAGGGGCATAGGGAACAAAATGTTGATGAAGAATGCCACGTTCTTTGCAAAAAAATTGAAATGCCTTGCTGACATATCCCCCACCCCCCAATATTATATATGTGTGTAGATTTTTAATGGAGCATGAAGATTGTTTCTCAACAAGAGCTTTAAATTTCTTGAAGGTTGCAAAGACTTCGCTTTTGTACTTGAGAAAATACACCCAAGAGTACCGTGAAAAATCATCAATAAAAGTTAATGCATATTTGGCCCCTGAAAAAGAAGGAGTTGAAAATGTCATTAGATCACTATGCACCAACTCAAGAGGTGCTTTTTCCCTTGAGGATTTTCCTTTAGGAAAGGGATCTTGGTGTTGTTTGCCAAGGGCACAACCTACACACACTCCATCAATACATGAAACCTTAGGAAGACCTGAAACCAAATTTTGAGTGTACATCTACTGCAAATATCTATAATTGAGATGACCAAATATTTCATGCCAAAGCTTACTCAATGAATCAGCATGAGCTATAAAAGAAGAAGTAGAGGAAGGCTCGAAGCAAACAAAATTATATAATATAGAAGCATGATCAGCTTTTCCAATAGAAACAACAACTGCAGGATCATGTAGCTCTCTAATGACTACTTCATTTGGAGAAAACTCTACAATTTTCCCATTACCAGAATGACAGATCTGATAAATGGACAATAAATTTGCAGAAATTTTAGGGACTAGGAGCACATTGTTAATGCACCCATGTGTCATTTGTACAGTGCTTGATCCCAAGACTTCAAGTTGTGTAGATTCACCAACTGAAACTTGTGAAATGTTGCTATGAGATGTAGAGGGAAGGAATTCTTGACAAGGATTCATATGGTGTGAAGCTCCTAAATCAAGTATCCAATTTTCTATACATTTATGTACAACTTGGGTTGATAGAGCATGTCCCTTGCCTACTGAAATATTTTGCTTCTTCATGGCCTCTTCTAAGGCATTCAAGTTTATCCAACATCTTGCTTAATTATGTCCCAGTTTTCAACAAAAAGTGGAAATTTCATATGTTTTGGTCTCTTTTCCTATTTTTTGTTTTTCTTTGAGGAGGATTCTTCGTTCTTAGAAACTAGAGGAGAAGACTTAGTATTCTACTTAGGCTTAGAGGGAGACTCATGGGCTTGTGAAATTTTTTTCTTTGGTTGAAATCGAGCTTTGTGCTTACCTTTAGAGTTATGAGCCACCAAAGCTTGATTTGAAGAACTAGATAGAAAATCTAGTCGCTTGAGCTTAGATTGTTCTCTTAGGAGACAATCACAAAATATCTCAAAGCTAGGCATTTAAAATTTGTCACCAAGGGCATCCCTTGATGCATAGAAGGTAGATGCAAAAACCTGAAAAGGACCCTTTAATTTTGACAAAATCAAGAAAATACATTCAACATCTTTTTTCTCCTTGCCACATGCTTTTAATTGAGACAAAAAAGACCTTAATTGAGCCATATACTCTTCAATAGAGGCATGCTCATCAGGTACTAGGGCTGATAATTTAGTTTCCAATTCTAATGCATGGAACTCATTGATACCTCCAAATACAGAAGCTAGTTTTTCCCAACTTTCTTTGGGAGTCTCACATTCTTCAAGATGAAATAATAGGTTTTATGAAACATGAAACCCAATCAACGCCATTGCTTCAACCAGTTTGTTCTTGTAGGCAAAGTTTTCAACTTGTTTTGTAAAATTCAGTTGATTTTCACTTAATGTTTGATTGCAACAATTGTTGCATTTTTCCTTTCCAGGTATGATAATTGTCTGTAGTAACTAACTTTATTGTCCTTAACTCTACCATAATATAAAAATTCAAAATTTACAACTACTGCAAAATGCCAAAAAATTTGCCCAAACTTCATTTTACGCCAATAAAAAAAAATGCCAAGAAATGGAAATAATATTTTCCCAAGTCAATAATTTTTTCCCAAGTGTTCTTTTCCAACAAAATCCAAAGAATAATTTTAATGAAGCCCAGAGCAATTTAAACCTTTTTTTTTTTAACTTTTACCCATACGCTTTCCTCCTCCTTTAAAATTTGTGGGAAAACTTTCTCCTTTTTTGAAAGCTAAAACAACACATTCATAAATTCTTTTCTTCGTTTCTAAATGACCTTTCTCTTTTTTAAAAAGATCAGGGGAAAAATAAAAAATGGGCAAATTAATTATGGAAAATTCTGTCAAATATGAATGGAGCCTTTGAGAACTTACAGTAAATTCGTAGATTCGTTGAACAAAGCCTCAACAACTTCCACACTCTTTTCTAGCAACTTCAAGGAATGAACAATAAATTTCAAACCCTAATAGATCTAGATCCAAAACTAGATCTTAAAAACCTTAAAATAGATCTCAGAAAAGATGATAAGGGAGCTCGCGGTATAGATTTGATACCATGAAAGAGTATTAAAATACCCAAGGTTTAGATTGAAAAGATAAACAATCCTTCTACCAAGAGATAACAAGATGAAGAATGAAGAGAAACACGCTTCATTGCTTGAGAAAATGAGCTATACATGAGCCTAATTTATAGGAACAATAGAAGCTTCTAACTATAGCTATAAGATACGACTGATGATTCCATAGACAAGGATAAAACTGACAACACAACTAATAAGATCGCTACGTAAGCTTACAAGTTTAAATATTTATTGGAACTCTAACACTTACCTATATAAAAGTTAATGTTAAGAGTATATGTTTCTTTTAAAGGAATATTTGTTTTTTTAGGAAGTAAGTTAAGATATGACAATTGATTTTTCTCATTTCACATTATAAGCTCTTGAATAAATGAAAAATTGGGGTACAACACCCCTTGATGATTTCTCATCAATTCCTTGATAAATTTAGTATAGTTATCAGTAGTTGTGTGTGATTGCATGTTGGAATTAATGTATGGTGGAGAGCAATGTTTCCTAGTTTAGATAGGATGTTAGGTTCTTACTTGTGTTTTTGTAAAAAATAAAGCTATTGTCTCTTTCCTATTAAATGAAGGAAACTAGATGCTGATTCCAAAAGGGTGCCATGACTAGAAGAGGAGTCGGGAAGAGTAGGGCTACTAGAGGACACAACATAGCGCCACCAAAGCAACCAACTTTTGTCATGCCACCCGATGATGGGGAATACATCGCAATACAAGATCATATTCCTACCAGAGAAGTATTAAACTTAAGGAGGTCATTCAAGCATATGTATGAGGCATTAATGAACTATTTGGAATGGGCACATGTAAGACTTGTCATGCAAAATGAAGCACCCCAAAACACCGCAAGAAATTATGTACGTTGAGATTTGTAAAAGTTAAAATTTCCAGATTTTTTGGGGTCCACAGATGGTCAAACTGCAGAGGCATGGTTAGAAAACATGGGTATGTGCTTTACCCTGAGATATTACACCTCAAACCTGAAGGCCAAGATGGGTATATTTTATCTAAAGAGAAACATACTACTTTTGTGGAAGACATTATTACCCCAGTTGGGGATGTTTATCTCAAAAGTAACTTGGGAATTATTTGAATAAAATTTTAGAGAATGCTACATGTCAGAGGAGTTCCTTAAAAGACAATTGAATAAATTCAATGCACTAAAGTAGGGGAGTCACTTAGTGCTAGATTCTGAGGCTCTTTTCATGGAACTACTTCACTATGCCCCTCACTTAAACACAAAGAAGCCCAGATTGAACAAATTTTTGTATGGGTTAAACCTTAACATCCAGACCAAGGTTAGGATCTTAATGCCTCACACCTTGCATGACGCAGTGTAGTGGGAGATCATCACAGAGGAGGAGATCATGAACATCAGACCTAGTAGGACAATAAAGCATGTAGGATCAAGAATGTCCAGTGGAAACAATATGGAACACAAATTTTTTTGAAGGGGGCCGCTGCTCAATCATCAAACACTGTTAATAGGGAATCAAAGAACACCATATAAGTGTCCAACTCAACAACCTCACAGGGTACCTCAGCAGACTTGTCAACCACAACAACATTGTACTATGTGACAATGCCAAGCCACACCACCTCAACACCAATCCCAAGAGACTAGCTCTTATGAGCAGAGTTCCAGGCTAACTCGCAGTTCAGCTAACAGTAGGAGCCAAGCTCCTAAGAGGGGGTGTTGAACTTGTGGGGTTCCACAGTATGAGAGGGATTTGCCTCAAAATACAGGTAATACCAACTAAACTCAAATGGCAGCTACGGTGGGGGATCTGGGGAAAGCTCATCACATCCATGCAGTGGTGAACAATTATCAGGTCGAACACCAGTCCATTGTGTTGGAAACACGAGGTAATATTGATGGTATGAGATTTTTCATTTTAGTAGATCTAGGAGCTACTAATTATTTTATTTCTCTAACCGCATTATCAAATATTTAACATGAAGCAATTGCGCAACATGATTTTAGAAATGTAGAAATGGCATGTGGTATGAAAATAAATCTAGGAAGGATGGTAAGGGATTGTGAGGTGGATCTTAGAGTATGTAAGACTAAAGTATATTTGTACTCTACGATCTTAGGAGTCTTTGATATGGTCATAGGAATGGACTGGTTGGAATGACATGAGGCAATTCTACACTACAAAGACAATATATTGCACTTCACAGACGATGACAACCAAAGAAAATCCATGAGGGGAAGAACTGAGGGGTGTACCTAAGGTTCATCTCCTTAATGCAGATGATGAAATATATATGAAAGGGATCTCAAATGTTCATGATGGTGGCTCTAAATGATAAGGGTGATTCTAAAAACCTAAATAAACATGTAATTATTGCTAAATTTAAGGATGTATTTCCTGAAGAACTACCTAGGAAACCACCTAAAATGGAAATTGATTTCACCATCGACCTTAAACCAGGAAATGAGCCTATCGCAAATGCACCCTTTCATATGTCAAATCCAAAGCTAATGGGATTACAAATCCAATTAAATGAATAATTGGACTTGGGATTCATACGACCCAACTTATCTCCATGGGGAGCCCCTATAATTTTTGTTAAGAAGAAGGATGGGTCTTAGCGATTGTGCATTGATGGTAACGATAAAAAATCATTATCCTCTACAAAGGATAGATGACTTGTTTTATCAAATGAGGGGAGAAATTATGTTTTCAAAGATCGATATGAGGTTAGGATATCATCAGTTGGGAATCAAGGAAGATGATATCCTGAAGACTACCTTTAAGAAAAGATTTGGGTATTATGAATTTGTAGGTTTACCCTTTGGATTGACAAATTCCTTAGGTGTTTTCACGAGTTTAATGAATGGAATATTTCAGGATTACTTAGACAAGTTTTTACAAGTCTTTATCGATGACATTTTTATCTACTCAAATACCATAAGAGCATCACAAACACTTGAGGCTAGTTCTAAAATATCTTAGAGAGAACTAATTGTATGGGAAGTTGTCAAAGTGTTCCTTTTACCAATCCAAGATACATTATCTTGGGAAATATCAATAGGGAGACTATCATAGTGGACCTAGTGAAGATCAAGGCCATCATGGAATGGAAAACACTAAAAATTTTCATGAAATATGAAGTATGATGGGAATGGCAGGGTCTTATCATAAATTTGTCGAAGGATTTTCAAAGATAACAAGGCCCATTACGAAGCTCCAAAGAAAGAACAAGAATTCCATTTGGACTGAAAAATGTGAAGAGGTATTCCAAAGCTTAAAGGTATTATTAACAATGATGCAAATTTTGAAGGTACAAGATATGGAACAAGAATTTTTGGTTTTCATTGATGCCTCCAAGGAAGGGTTAGGTTGTGTATTTGATCTGAAATGATCATATGTTAAACTGAAGTAGAATTGATTAATTCCATCAGTGAATCGAATGTTAACTTAAAGTGATTTAACCGTGAGAACTAATCGAAAAGGAATGAATTGACGATAGAATTGAAACATAAGTAAGATGTAAACAGAATTGAAAATCATCAAAAACATAAAGATACCAGACAACAATATTGATTACGGAATTTGTCCCTGATGGACTACGTCTTTGGGTCCGCTTTCAAGATGGGCATCCGCTTTATGAGGATTGAATCTGAGGTGGTCAATTACACGGAAAATTAACTAGGCTGATTGTGCACATACGGAAATTTTGGTCATTGTCACAAGAAATCTCTTTGAATTAGCTTTCCAATGCCTATCACGGTTCCCAATTCTGACTCCCGATGCTCCCGTTACACTTAAAAAAAATCAGCCTATATCCTCCAGAATCTGCATACAAACCTCTAAAACCACTCTGATCCATTTTACATGAGAAAAATAATGTTCTTATAAGGCTGCAGGTAATTCAAAGCATCACAAGCCAAGATTGGCATGAATGTATTTGATTTGGTTTGGTCTTATGACCTAGAGACACCTTAGGTAATGGTTACAAAATGGTTGCATTAAAATAGCACCAAAACTGCAATGAAAACCCACTTTTAGACTTTAGATAAATTAATCCACTGGCAGTTAGGTTAACTGCGTGAAGGTGCTAACAGCTCATGTGAGGAGGTGACTGAGCTCACAGTTTGAATGTCGACAGTTTTGATCACTGTTGGCCATGGCGGTTGACAGTTGGCTAACTCGGCGCTCACATGTCGCGGTTTCCTACCTGACCGCAACTGCCACCAAACGACGCAGATATACCCCTAACTGTCTAGTCATTGGAACTGTGTTCACATGTTGAGTTTATCTCCCAACGCGGTTACGGTTAGCTACGTTAACTTTGTGGTTCTGAAGACCCGATGGTTATACTTTGTCTACTCACATGCCTTGTTGTTGTGGTCCCGATGCGGTTAACTCCTGCGGTTAGGGACTTCGGTTTATGTGTTGTTTTGTTTTAATATGGTTTATAATGTTACATATGTTTTGTAATTTTTTATGGTTCGAGAGGTCTTTAGACTTAGGATTTAATGTTTGCATTAGGTTTTAGGTATGGGTTAGGGTTATGATATTTTAATACATGATGTATTAGGTTTTATGACTTAGGTTAAGGTCAATGTGTTAGGTGTATTAGGTTTTAGATGTTTAGATTTAAAACAACCCATTTTCAACAATTTTCACTATGTGACATAACACCACATGACGATACCTAAATCCTTTTCGATAACCAACCCTGGCGGAACTAACAATGAAGACGTCGAAAACCAAACCCTGGCAGAAATGATGACAAAACACATGTCGACAACCAGGTACAAACCCATATCCTTCGAATATAATGAAAACCATATCAACCATTGACATTACCAGACAACCATAACATCACTATCGAAGCTAAAGATATCAGACACTGAATGCTGACGACGAAATTGGCGAAGTTGATAAAGATCAAGACCTCATCGACCATGATCATTTGACGATCACTTCGATGTCGAACCACAGAAGACTCCGCTCATGGTGGACTGACAAGATTCTCCTGGATCAGTATTGATGTAAGAAGGAAGAGTAATAACATATGCATCAAGAGAACTTATAACCCAAAAAGAGAACTACGCAACCCATAATATAGAAATGGAAACAATTGTTTACGCCCTAAAAATTTGGAGACACTACCTTCTAGGAAGGAAGTTTGAACTTAGGACTGACCATTGTGGGCTACAACACATATTCACTCAAGACCACTTAAAAGCAAGACAAAGCTGGTGGTTTGAGATAATCAATGAATATGATTTTGATATTACTTACATAAAGAGAATGGTAAATAGGGTGGTTGATGCTTTAAGTAGGATACCTCGGATATTTTTGGTGATTACCTTAAAGATGAACTTGAGGGAGAAGTTGCTTGACTTACAATTTGAGGACACCTAGTACTAGGAGGTTAGCAAGAGTTTGAGGGAAGAAAAAATGATGATCCCAAAGTATGAAGGATACTTCCTTGATAGTGATGGACTACTACAATTTTAGGGGACAATATATGTGCCACCAAATGAAGATATACATTAATTAATCTTGAGCTAAGCACATCGAGCAATATACATGGCACACCCGAATGTTAGAAGATGGGTGCAGACATGAAACCACTCTTCTTTTGGAAAGGGATGAAGAAGGACCATTAGAGAATTTTTCAGGTCTAAAATGGGTCTTAGAAAAAAATTTACAACCAAAATTAACTTTATAAAAACCAATAGGATTCAAGATGATGATGTCAACCATGGGAGATGATTCACCATTTTTAGAGTAAAAAAGTAAAAGGATTAAAAAATAATAAAAAAACTACCTTTTAAACTTGTATTTTCAATTTATCTCCCTACCATTTTACTAAAATTTTAAGTGGCAGCACTTGTTGGATGCAAAATTTAATTCCCTATCCAAGGAGTACCCATGTTGCATACTTGCGATGGACTTTGCTACACGAAAAATTAGAAACACATGAAAGATGTGATTGCAATCACATATTTCATGTATTTATCATTTTTCATTCAGAAAGGTCCATCGAAAGTATGAAACATGGGTACTCCTTGGATGGGGAATTAAATTCCGCATCCAACAAGTGCTCCTACTTGAAATTTGAGTAAAAATGTAGGGAGATAAGTTGAAAATATGAGTTGAAAAATTAGTTTTTTTCTTTTTTCCCTCTAAAATTTGATGATGCAGTCTAATATTATTTTATTATTTCCACTATATTTTATAACATTCCTTAGGAGGCCCATTTTAGACTATAAAATTTCTCTAATGATTGTAAACTTTGTAGCGAGATGCTTAGAATGTCAGCGAGTAAAAGATGAATACAACTTCCAATAGGGTTACTGCAACCCCATGAGGTATTAGAATCTAAATGGGAAGTTATGTCAATGGATTTCATTGTGGGACTACCAATGACCACAAGAAGACACGATACCATATTTGTAGTGGTATACATGTTGACCAAGAGTTCCCATTTTATACCAATTAAGACTACATATAAGGCATCAGAGATAGCCAGGGTTTTTATTGATGAGATTGTGAGATTACTTGGAGTGCTAAGGAAGATCATATCAGATAGGGGAGAAGTACTTACAAGAAGGTTTTGGATGAGTTTCCAAGATGCATTGGGAACCCAATTGAACTTCAAAACCACTTATCACCTTGAGATAGATGGTTAAACAAAGGGGAATAATCAAATCCGCGAGGACATGCTATGAATGTATGTGATGGACCAACAAAAATGATGGGATTTTTTTTTTACCACTAGTATAATTTTCTTACAATGGCAGTTATTAGATTTCCATCATGGCACCATTTGAGTTCTTGTATGGGATACCTTGTAGAACACCTCTTAGTTGGGACTGTCTAGAGGACCGAGTATCAATAGGACCAGAAGTGGTGCAAGAGATGGAAGAACAAATGCCTGTGATTAG
Organism: Pinus tabuliformis; assembly: GCA_031772625.1. Classification (NCBI taxonomy): domain Eukaryota; kingdom Viridiplantae; phylum Streptophyta; class Pinopsida; order Pinales; family Pinaceae; genus Pinus; species Pinus tabuliformis. The sequence continues at coordinate 373,815,906 of CM062815.1, read as the reverse complement.
GGGGAGGCTAAAAGAAGCATAAGATTGACAAAGGAGCTATGTTTATGCTCATCAGATAGATCAAAGTTATGAAGTGGGAGATAGGGTGTTTTTGAGAGTAAGGCCCTAAAAGAGCTCAATAAGATTTGGAAAGGGAGCAAAATTGTCTCCACAATTTGTGAGACCTTTTAAAAGCTTAGAAAGCAAAGGGTTGGTGGAATATAAGATAGTTTTACCTCCATCACTAGCATGAATGCATGATGTGTTCCATGTTTCTATTTTGTATCATTATATTCCTGATCCTTCGCATGTTATTGACTTGGTTCATTTGCAAGTTTCAAATGAGGGCATAGTGATGGTCGAACCGATTCACATATTGGACCAACGAACTATAGTGGGACAATTATAGTCCAATTTCAGCCACTTGGGAGGACATCGAGGAGATGCGTCACCATTTTCCTTACCTATTCTAAGGAGTTCAGGACGAAGTCTATTATTAAGACGGGGTGTATGTAGTGCCCCGCTTTAGTTGACTAACCTTGATATGCCATTAACATTGATTTATATTTAAGGCGACACATTATTCTTTGAGCACCTCAGGTTGAGGATCTGGACACTTGACTCTACTATTAGTGGATGTGATGGATATGTTTATTTCCTAGTCGGTGTTATGATGAATATAGCTTTGATGGATATGTATGATTTCTACTAATGTTATGATGATGATAGCTTTGATGGATATGTTTTCCACTGATGTTATGATGATTATAGTTGTTGAATTTAGGCTTATGTGATCCATATAAATCTTTTGAGAAGATTTTTTGGCGAAAATCACACCATAATTCATTTGTCGATGCATTTCAAACCAACAAGTGTGGTTCATAGTTAGGACAAGTTGAAGAACCAAATCATGGTTGGAGGATAAATAGAGAGATCAAATCATCCAACGGCTACATTTGACCAGGAAACGACTACATTAGACTAGGTAATAGGACGGGACCAAGAGATAGGGAAAGGGAAATATAATAAGTTAATTAATTAATTAGTTAATATTATTATATTTATTTATTTTGTGATTAAATGTAATTGCTTGTATTAACTAAATTGAGAGTAAACTAAGAACTAATTAACTAACTTATGATGATGATAGTTGTCATGGATGTGTTCATTATATTAGCTACTTACATTATTTATGGATCATGATGATCAACGATGTTGATGAATATGTCATATTGATGATTTAACATATGTTATTATGTCAATGAATAACACTGTGAAACATTTTTACTGATGATTATCGAGTATCATAGGAAACCACCATATGCACTCGCATGTGATGAGTCGATGACATTTGGTTTGATGGAATTGAATATTTTTTCTTTGAAATTTTAAAGTTTAGTTTGAATCTTACTACAAATTCTAATAACATGTTAGTGGTTGCAAGAACGGGTTAGTTTTTTGGCCAAATTACTCACACAAGGGTGATGGAGTTGTACAAATAGATGGAACTGCATGGGAGGGGTGGATAAAGTCCCTGATTTCACCCACTATCACTCCCACCAATACTTGGGCTAGCAGGGTAGAAACACCTTCGCCTTGGAGATCATGATGTCATGGGGGCAAGTGCCAAATTGGGTTACTCATGAGGATTTTACTGTGGCTGGCACATCAAGGTGGATTCCTTGATCCCCAACACCATTAATCTCACTATAGAGGGAAACATGAGTGATGATAGCGGTCTTTGTCATTGCACCTATATTTTCCCCTCACAGTCACAGGATGCTTGAAGGGAAAGAAACATGGCACCCTTGGAACTTCAAGGGAAGTTCCTTAAGGGCAAGACCAACTTGGCACTCTTGGCATCAAGAATAAATTGTTAGACATGGCACCCTTGAAACTTCAAAAGAAATTTATTGAAGGGCATGACTGACTTGGCACCCTTGGCATACAAAAAAACTACTAAATATAATCAAGATATGAAAATCCTACTAATTCACATTAGGTGGTAAATGAGGTTAGAACCAAGGAAATTAAATCAAGGATAAAAATGTTGGCATTATGACTCAGGTTTGACGCTATGGCACAAGTGTTGTCCTTGATGGCAACTCACTCTGGTGACAAATCACAGTTCAGGCTCTCAAAATAATAGAAAATGAGAAACTCGCAGGTGCGCCTAACAAAAGCCGCGAACCAGCAGGTGCTCCGAATAGGAGGTGCGGACATACCAGCAGGTTATCCGAACAAAAGTTGCGGGCGTCAAGTTCACACACTTTCATGCAGAGCAACGCGCACACGTGGGAAATTTTATGGTTGATCCATGGTATTTAATCTGACGTTTTTGATCCTATGGTTTTGGTCCGTGTTATTGCATCTAAAATATTGAACCCAGGTTTTGGGTCCCTAGTATTGGATCTATATGGTTTTGGACCATGGTTTAAGTAAGGCCTTGTCTATAAAAGGGAAAGGAGATCAATTGGCTAGACACTTATGTGTTGAATATCTTAAGGAGAGCAAGATCTGAAATTCTGGTGATCGGTTGGTGAGTGATAGCTGGATCTAAATCAAGGAGAAACCTGAGAATTATAAGGCGGATCTACTGATGGGTCGAGATCCCCTTGGCGCATGATCAGATCTGTAAATCTGATAGTCTGGGGTATACTTGAAGTCTGAAAAACTATCTATACCCGCAGGACCGTAGGTGTGACACAGTGCAGGTGCAGAGAACCGCATGGAAGACAAGGAGAAAGTGCGGAGATTCGCAGGTCTATCAAGGAAAAGGTGCAGAGGTTCATAGGTTTTACGCACCGTAGGTGCGAAGCTCGCAGGACTGACATAGTGTGGGCACGAAGACCCGCAGATTAGACACAAAGAAGCCGTGGATGTGCGCAGGTTTATATTGGTGAAGTTGCGGACTTTTCTTGAAATCTGTTTTAACTGCTTCTTTTTGTTACTGCTGTGTTTTGGGTTTTGAATTGGTGTCTAGTTACTAGTACTATGTTCTGAGAAGTTGTTGATTCCGTAGTTGCACAAGGAAGTTGATTAATTGCAGATCTATTTGATGTTTGATTGATATTCATGGATCCAGTCTGAAAATTCATGAAACGTGGTCCTTGAGAGAAAAGAGAAGGTTGTAGCCTTCTGCAAGTTGAAGCCTGCGTGCTGGTATAAGACTGCACCAGTACAGAAGCATTGTAAAAAGAAGTTTCTAATTGAAAGAAGATAGAGACATATTGCAGCAGGTGGTTTTCACCCACATTGGGTTTCCACCTTATATCTTGTGTTCTTTGGTGTGATTGGTTGCTCTATTTTTCTTGTTCTTGCTTACTGTTATATGGTTCTCACACTCAGATTAATAATCCACATCTGAAGAATATATTAAATTATAATTCTGGAAGGTATATACAAGTTTCTTTAGTCAAAACTGCAAATATTTGTATAAATTGAAAAGAGTTTGATAATACTGATTCACCCCCCCCCCTCCCCCCCTCTCAGTATTATTTCCAACAAAAATTTGGGTAAGGGGAAAATAGGAAGAAATGAAATTATCGTAACTTGAGAACTCTACCTTACCCATGTTGGAAAATATTAGGTAGATAATGTACATAAATAATTTAATAGGTAAAGGGGAGAAGAGCGACATAAAGTTAATTATAAAGATTAATCCTAAAATAGTTAAACTTCGTTAAGAAAAGAGGGTGGTGAATTAAAATAAATATTAAAAAAATTAAATTAGAGAAATTTAAACAACCTCCATGTGGCAAGATCCAACATAAGCGTATCCATCTAAGAGGCAAGCTGAGTTAAATTAGAAGGTAGTTAGGGGAACAAATATGAAACTAAGTCAATTGGCGTCAATAATGAACATAAATTAAGGAGTAGAAAATGGGGATTAAGAGACAGCTAGGAGAAGAGTTAGGGAGTCTTATTGGGGCGAGGAAAAAATATTATTTTTGAATTAAAATTTAAGTAAATAATTTTGGAGAGACTTTGTGAGAGGGTGACACATGGGTGGGTGAATAATCAAAATTTTGATTAATAAAAATAATTAGCTATGCATGAATTTCCAAGTGTCACCTATGAAACCCTCTATAATAGAAGGGGAAAAGCATGGGAGAGGGACTTTTTGTTTACCCTATTGTTGGATGGATGAGATTATGTCAATCTGAGTGGCTACAAGCTACAGTGAGTTTGGTGAGGTAGAGTTCTTTAGAGAGGAGACTCTTAAGCCAAGGAGTGCTCACCTTTATCAATTAGCACACTTCCTCTATTGTACAATCCATTTCTTCTTGGGGTTCCACGAGCAAGAAGAGTACCCAAGGAGTAGGCTAAGAGGTCAACTTATGGGTTACTACATTTGGTCAAAGCACATCAACATTCACACTTATAGTCAGATGAGAGCAAAGGAGTGTAAGTAGTGGCAAGGCCATGAAGATCGAATCTCCACTTCATGATGAATGGTACAAGTTGTATTCATGAGGTTGTATTACATGATTTTGTTGTATATGTAGTTACCAGAATGTGAAAATATATTATATGTGGAATGTATTGTAAATTATGAACACTTATGCATTATGCATTGTATTATGTGATCGTGGTATGGATTTCATTGGTAATGTTTAGTAAATTGAAAATATTTATTTGCTTATGGTTGTATCACAAATTAATTTCATTATTTATAGTTTTTTTAAAGTTAGTGTCATAGGGAAGATCACTACATCCTCTTTGGCCCAGAATACGACTAAATTTTGTTTCTGTATTTGGACTTTTCGAGTTAGATTATTTTTCAAGTGGCGACTCCACTTGATTAATTTTCTGCAGGAGTTTCTACTAGGAGTAATCCAAGTAGCTTGGTTAGCCCCACTCTTTATCCTGAAAAGCTTTTATGATTGAGATTAAACAGGGTCACTTCTCATAGACTTCTTGCTAGTCTTGGGTAGGAGGCTATTTCTAATATCCATTTTCTTTTTCAAGGTCAAGTTGAGAAAGAGATCATGGATGACTTGTTTTCTCCTTGTAACTGTGCTAACATTAATGGTTATTAGAATTCTATATGGATAAATCCATCGATAAGTTTCCTTCATTCCAAGGTAGAAATGCCATTAGTGCCAAAACTCACGTTAGGAACTTCATCCTTCGTGTGACAAAGTGGTGTAATAATGCTAACCATGAGGATGTTAAGATGAGACTTTTTTTCCTCTCTTTAGATGAGGACGCTCTTGATTGGTTCACAAAGTTTCTTACTAACACTTTTAATTCTTTGAGGTCTATCATTAATGCCTTTAACGAGAAGTATGGAGACAACAGAGAAGAAAGGAATTTTCTCCATGCTATTAGCCATATTAAAAAGAATGAGAATGGGACAGTGGAAGAATTTAGTAAGAGATTTAATGATATTGTGAAGAGTTTTCCTCAAGATATTAAGCCTCCAAAAAAGTCTCTTTTGATTTATTATGTTGATGCATATGGAGATGATACTTCTTATGAGCTAAGGTGCATTGAGCCTTGTTGGGATAATTTATTAACACAAATTAACACAAATATTTCATTATCAATCCAGGTTTATAAAACTTGGAGGCATGTCCGCAATGTATGGATATCAGATGTAGTCAAGCTTAGAAGATAAAATATGAAGAACTAAGGAAGTTCATATTACAAATATAAATCTAATCAAATAATTTCTAATTCACTTCTGCAATATATGTAAGATGAAGTGGCTCTTAACTTAAGAGATCCATTTCTGTCTTTCTTCTACAATATTACTTTATGAATAGAAATAAAAAACCAGTAATTGACAACAGCTTAAGATGCATAAATAAACAATGAAAGAGGCTCCTAACTTAGGAGATCTTTGATATTCCTCATCACAAATTCATTCATCATTATGCTATTGCTAGAAAGCTGGAATTGCATAAAATTGCTTGAAAACAAGAAAGATGAACTCTAATTTTTATCCATTAATTCAATAGAAGGAGGGTTCAACTTGAACACTGTATTGTCCCTTCATATCAAAATGATAAATAAACTAAGATTCATCAACAAACATAAATAATCACACATAAATTCAAGTAAGAAAATCTAAAGCAAAACAAGTAAACAAATCTGAAACAAGTAGTTCATGAAAATCAAGCTAGTCTAATAATGAAGTGTACTTAGCTTGAAGTGGGGGCCCTCCACCCTTTCCTTGCACACTGTAAGAGGTTATCAACTACTGCAACTTCAGTCAATCATCCACACCATTGAACAACAAAATGGAAGTAGAATAGGTTCTTAAAATTAACTTCAAATATTCAAATGTCTCCACATAAAGTATACAAATTCTACATGCATAAGCCTTCAAAGTTTTGGCTTAAATAGAAGATCATGAAACAAACTGATCTAAAGTATCTCTAACAACTATATCTATCCATATACACTATCCAAGTCGAATTCATCCAACCTATCACTAAAAATATGGAAAATCCTATGAAATTATAAAACTACCCTATTTTCTAGGGATTTTCTGAGTGACTGGTCATGGTTGACTAGCTTTGACCGGGCTTGATTTAGCTTGCTTTGACCGAACCAACAGTCATAGTTCCTAAGTTTTCCATAAATGTATCCAACTCGTGCCCTGGTGTCCTACAAATATGACATCCATATAGCTATTGCAGGAATTTTTGATTCTGTCCAAAAATTGCACTTGAAATTCAATTTTCATAAAAACTTTTAGAAATTGCAAAATTAAAATTAAATACCTGAATATGCATAAAATATATCAAAATGAGGTGGATGTGATGGAATCTGGATGGAAAATATAAGAATTAAGTATGTTTTCTTAAGCAAAACTAGACCAAAAATGAGGGCTAACATCTCCCCCTTGCTAATTCACAAGCATGTCCTCATGCTTGCTTCTTCCTCTTGGATCTCCTGACCTTTGTTGTGGATCCTATGCTTGACCCTGATGCTTCCTGTTGTGCTGCCTCTAATAGATAATCTATCTCCATACTGTGTTCTTCCTTGTAAACAGTAGCTTTGACCTTCTGTTTCTCATATTTGTTTTTCCACATGTTTTTCTCTTTAAGCCACTTGAGTGCCTGTTTGCAAAGTATATCATTATTTCTCTTTAGTTTGCTTACCTCCTCACTTAATTTTTCATTCTCCCTTACTAACTTTACATTATTTTTCTTGCATGTTTTATTTTCTTTCTTCAAGTGCTTTTCCAGGATCTTGTTTATTTCTAGTTGATCTGTCAATTCTTTGATTTTGCTCAAGTGCAACTCTTTTTCTAGTTCATGTATATCTTTTGCAAATGATGTGGCTTCCACATTATCAAAATATGAGTCTTTTTCTAAAGCTTCTTTCTCTAATCTCTCAATTATGTCTTCTACCTATTTCTCTATAGAAAATGTTTCTACAATCTGTACTTCTTGGTCCTTGTTGCTTGTTTCTATTGGTCTCTTTCTCCTATGTCTCCTAGGAGTGGATATGAAAGATGTTTCGTTTTCAACCATAACAGTGTTGTTTTACTTCTTAGACCTGGTTCTTGGATAAAGTGGTGAATTCGTGATGCCCCTGGTTTCCTGATCTATTTTGTATTTTTCTTCTATTATCTGTTCTTCATACTAGTTTTGGACTAAAAACTCTTTCCAAATTATACCCTGAGTTTTTACTTGATGCTCTACAAGAATTTTTATTAGTCCCTCATGATAAACTTGAGATTCTCTTGGTTTTTTCTCAGTTCTCACTGACTCTATCATCTTGATGAGATTTCGAGAGAAGAAATATGGAAATTTTATTTTGAATTCTCCCTTAATGTGTTGGAGCATCCTGACATGATACAAGCGTGCCACACTATGACCTCTATCACATGTGAAGAATTTTTGAATAATCAAAACTAGCTCTCCCCATGGTTCATTGAACCACTCCCTAAGTATGGTCTTAGTTCTGTCAAGGCTCCCTTCCTGTTTTTCTCTAAGAAGAAAGTCCATGCTTTTTCCTTGAAGTGTAGGCCTTTATCATAGTTTTCTCCAGTCAATGGAAGATTTAATGCTTGGGAGATGTATTCTGGAGTCAATGGAATGATTAAGTTTTCTACCATTATTTTATCCTAGGTATAGGTGTTCACAAACTCCCTGGTTATACTCTCACTGTGACCATTAAACCTTTGAAGAAAACTTATAAGCCCTGCTTGATATAATTTTTCTATTGTTTCCTTCTTCCACTGTTCAATCTGAAATTTTGGTTCTATTTTGGTGGTCATGTTTTCTGAAAACCAATTGATATACCCTTCTATTGTCATTAACCTCATTTTTTAAAATGAAAATAACAATCATTCATTCATAGCAGGGATTACCTTTCTCCTAATACTCTTTGGAAATAATAAAGTCAGGCTTGTTTTTAATCTTTGTCTTCACTACAACAATAAATCACTATTATTTTCAAAACATTACCCTTTTGTAAATGAAAAACAAAAACTAACATCATGCTTATACTCTGATACAAAAAAAAACCATTCTTGGTTATGTTCTTCTTTAACCAAAACTCTGCTCTATCCATATAAATGAAGTGCATATCATTCATTGTATTCTCTGTTTATAAGAAAAGAAATGGAAAATCGAAACCCTGTTTGGATTTTAAAAAAAAAATTATATAAAAAAAAAATCATACCATAGCTTTCTCCTTTCGATTTTCATTTTTCTAATAACTTTCCTATGGTTATCAAACTCATTTATATGTCAAATTGAATCCATTCTCTCATTCACTGTTTGTACAATTAAGGCCACTGTTTGTGAAATCAACCCATTGTTTGTGCAATCATACCATAAATAATTCATTGTGTATTCAACAAAATCACAACAAACTACAAGTTTAACACTCTGTTTCGTTAAACAATTTGGCGAAAACATGTGTTTATGCAACTAGAATTCAACTTAACATTCTGTCTCATCAACCAATCCTTGGTGGAAACATGTGTTTATGTAATCAAAACTACAACTAAACACTATGTTTCATCACTCAATTCTCGGTGAAAACATGTGTTTATGTAATCAAAACTACAACTAAACAATCTTTTTCATCACTCAATCCTTGGTGAAAACATGTGTTTATGTAACCAAAACTACAACATAACACTCTGTTTCATTACTCAACTTGGCGATAGAATTTACTTATGTAATCGAACTTTAACTATCATTTTGTTTCATCAATCAATCTCGGCGATTTCATGAGTAAATGTGGAGGATCCGAGTTGATTTACCTGTTTGCACCAGAATGTCATGATTCTCTCTATGTCATGGCTCAATCAACTTGCATTTCATAATGTTTGCCACTGTTAAACTTCATTCCAAAAACTTTAATTCTTGACTGATGGCAAAGACAACGTTTAACAAATAGTAAACGGTGGTTGGAGCGCTTCTTATATCTTGGAGTCTGTTAGTTTCAGTCTTTCCAGCCTTCCTCCAGTGATCAAATATGCTCTTACAAAGTGATTTTGAAGTGTCAAGGTCAAATTTTGTCATTTCAGTGAGTCTTCAAGCAAAATTTGGTCACTAGGCATTAGGTCTAGGGTTTGCTTTCACACTTTTCAAAGTTGTCCAAATGTCAGTCCATTTCATCATTCAGCTGAGCCTATCATCATTCAGAGGGTTTCTATCATCATATTAGGTTCCATTGGGTCATGTTACACCTTATTCATGCTTCAGTTGTGCCTAGGCAAGGTCATTTCCCTCTCCTAGGGTTTTGAAGGCAATTTCTCTTGGATGGTCAAATCACCGACAAAACTTGTTTCCTGATGTTCATACACCTTCCCCTATCCTTAAAGTATCTTATCAAACACTTCCCATCCCTTAGATCCGCCAAATTCCTCATTTTTGCACAAACCCTAGTTTCTAGCTACAACTTGGCAATTTTCTAGGTTGGGCCTGTGTTTTGCCCTTTTGGACCCCTTCCCCTCACTCAATCTCTGAGATTCCACTTTCCCCTGCTTCCTAACATCTCTCCCTACTTCCAAAAATTTCCCCAAGAATTTAGAAGCCCCCTATTCCCTTCATTTCGCTCCATTTCGACAAAATTCCTTGTTTCACACATCGGGACAAGTCGCACTCAAATGATGTTCCAGAGCAATAAAAGATGAATTTTGGAAAACTGAGAGAGGTTTTTGTCCACAACATGCGAAGGAAGAAAAACCTCCTTCACTTTTTGCACAGGTGTCATGGTTTTAAATAAATGTCAAAAATACCGGCGAGAACGAAGGTGCTCCAAGGACGGTTGGCCAAAGCACAAAAACGAAGGAAAACGCCCGATATACTCCAAATTTTGGCCAAAGCCCCTTTGACTGAGCATGGTACTTGATTGGGGACTCCCAGCCCAAATTTCAAGAAATTTGGAGAAAATGTTGTCATTTGTGAATTTTTTATGCCAAACACAGGTTTTCTCCATTAACGGGTCTCACCCCCCGCGCGACCCTTCATCATGGCAACTCCATTTGAAAAAAACTCAGCATTTCCAGATTTTTCATGCAAATTTACACATGCTCATGGATGGACTTGAGATTTGGTGAAGTTTTGGGCCTCCAGAAAGTCAAAAAAACTAGCAAAAAATGACTTTCTGCCACTTTTTTGAATTGCAGAAAGCAGTCTTGGGAGATTTGATTTTTGACAGGGCAAATGAACTCCAAATTCAAAAATTCTAGTTGGGTTGGAAAGTAGACTCACAGACCTTTCCAACAAGCCTACTCTTGCCCAATTTGGACACCTGAAAGTGCCCCAAAAGTGGCTCCAAAGGCGCGCGACCCGTCAGGCAGGGGCGCGCGACCCGTCAGGCAGATTTTTCCAAAATGCACTGTACAGCTCAGAAAAACGCAGTTTGACCCAGTTTGACTTTTTGGGGTGAATTATGATTCTCTTTGATGTAATTATTGTACTTTTAAGACACTTTTACTCTTATGTAACACTTCTAGAAGATTCATTCATGAAAAGGGTAAATATTAAATGAATGAATTGGTTTCCTAGCTTATAGAGGCAAGTTGTTTTGACTGCCTAGTTTGTAGTGCTTAGTTTAGAAGTGGTTGAAACAGCTCCTAGGATAGTGAGCTCGACCCATGGAGGCAGGGAAAGAGGTTAGATCATCTATATTATGTACTTTCTTGCTCATTTTCATGGTTGGACTCTTGAGGGAGAAGCTATCATTGTATTATTCACTGTATCTCTGCAATTTTTGGCTAAGGAAGACCAGGGTTTTGCAGTCCTCTTTGGGATTCTTGTGGACTCATGTGTTGATGGTGTGTTTCCCAATGTTCTTGTAAGCTTGTTATGTGATTCATTTTCTTTCTTTTACTTCTGCACATTAAACAAATGAAGTGTTAAAGTAAGAATTCATGCTTGCCATGCTCTGCTTTTAAGTTTGTTTAATTTCAATGTTTTCTTCTGTCTAAAGAGAATTCAAAGTGATTGTTTGCTCTCTTTAGCTCCTCATCTTTCATTCCTGACCATTCACTTCAGTTAAAGGCATCAACGCTGTCTCCTACCTCGCCCCAAGGAACCCCCTGCAGAAACTGTGTCCAATCCCCGCACCCAAAATTGCCATCCCCTCAATTTGCCACCAAAAACCCAAAAAACCCCAAATAAAACTTTTTGATCAGTTTACTAGCCTAATATCAGTGTTACCTTATTGGTCATCTCATCTATTGAAGATTTTACGAGATAGACCGGAGAGAGCCTTCTCCTGCCCCGTAGGGCTAGCTACGAGGCTAAATGGTTTGATGTTGCCTTGAGGTTTACCTTTCTCAGCCTGAGGTGAAATTTCAAGCGTTAACAGAGTCAAACTTGTGTTTCATTTATAAATCCCGAGATTTCCTCATAAAATATCTATTTCATTTATTGAGAGAAATCAAGTTTTGGTCTTACCTTCTTACTCATGAGATCTTCTTTAGTTAACTCCATTTTCTTTGCTAGTTTTCTCGGCTTATCCCTCAATCTATTCCGCTTTTTCTTCTTATCGCTCTGATTTCCCACTACTATATCTCTTGCCTTTCCTCTCTCAATTTGATTTCCTCTGTTTTCGCGTTTTCTCTATCAAACCATTCACCTCAGGCTCTCGACTGCGTGCTAATATCTTATGCAACACTTCATCGTTCTCCCTGAGCCCACAAATGGCTATGATGGTGGAGAGAAATTGATTTTTACAGCGTTCTGTGTGTAAAAATGGCGGAGGTGTATTGTATGAGCTCGGGTTGAATGCAAAACTCACTGTGTTGTTTTTGTTGAAACGTTCACTGCTATATTTTCAAATTTGGTTGATCGTTCCTACATGATGCGTCCTCTGACTGCTTCCCTTCATGGTTGTCCTTCATTTCTTCGTGGCCATCTTGCATAGCTACCCATAGTACTTACCTCCACGTCTCGGCTTTTATTACTTTACCTTTGACTACTGTATTACTCATTTCACCGTATAGTCTGCCTACCATACATTTCATTTCCACTGGCTCGTATTGTTATTCATTTCATTATGGTGCATTGTGATTTGATCGCCGCTTTGAATTTCATTATAGTTTTATTGCATGGCTTATATTTTTTATTGCATGGCCTTATCCCCGTCAATTGTCATCATACCTCCTCTTCATATCCATTTCCCATGCCTTATTCCCCCGAAACATTTCATAATGTTTGTTTGCATTACATAGTCATCACATGATTTGCATTATGATAACCTTTTCACTTAATAGCATCATTTCTATGCGCTTTAATTATAACATGTTGAAATAAAGTATTTCGATTTCCTTCACTTTGTATTATTTCATAATGTGCATATTTCAATATATGTATGTTAATTTTAAAATGACCATGTTTAGGTCATATTTAAAATTAATTTCATGGTACTAATCTTGTGTATGGTTTTGTAGGTTCTAGGGTTTCAACTATTGGACCCTTGCTTTTAATCCATTTGCTTTTCAAAAGAAAAATACTTAGGGTTATGAAATATGAAATGAATATGGAATATGTAAATGCAATATGGAATATGAATATAGAATATGAAATGAATATTTGGAGTATGCTTATGGAATTAAATGTACAATAATTGGTATGAATATATAAATAGGATAGTATGATGAATAGAATAATGAGCTTAGTGAAATGAATATGTAGGTAAAATATGTATGTAAGGTACTAACTTAATCTTAAAAATCTCTAAAAAAAATTTAAAAAATTTGAAATTTCAAGAGCAAAACTTTTTACTCACTGTACTTTACTCCCTGATAGTATTTGATGATGTCTTCTGGTCATATATCTTTGATGGATCGTCTAGGATAGATTGAAATGTAGCCTTTATTTCTGCTTCATGTTCTTGCATTCATCATTGATTCGGGATCATTGAATATTAATGTCGTTCAGGTCCCTTCTGCAATTGGTACTTGATGATTCAGGTCCCTACTGTCATGTATATTTTTATGCAGTATTTGTAATATGATACATGTTTTTTTTTAACATTTCAGGCCCCTTCTACACAATGTTTCTAATAATTTTTCAGGTCCCTTCTGCGATACAATTCCAGTTCCTTCTTCAATTCAGCTGCTCAAACTTTCAACTACTCAACTGAGTTTCTTTTGCAACTTCCCCCTTTCTTATCTAAATAATTGTCCTCAAGTCTTGTATTGTTTTTTAGGTTCATTCTGCCTAATGTCCATATCTGACAAGTACTAGGGCATGCTCATAAGGTACTAGGGCTAGTAATTTAGTTTCTGATTCTAATGCATGGAACTCATTGATACCTCCAAAAACAGAAGCTAGTTTTTCCCAAATTTCTTTGGGAGGCTCACATTCTTCAAGATGAAATAATAGGTTTTCTGAAACATGCAACCCAATCAGCCCCATTACTTCAACCAGTTTGTTCTTGTAGGCAAAATTTTCAATTTCTTTTGTAAAATTCAGTTGATTTTCACTTAATGTTTTCCACAACCCCTTAGATTGCAACAATTGTTGCATTTTTCTTTTCCAGGTATGATAATTGTATGGAGTAACTAACTTTATTGTCCTTAACTCTACCATAATATAAAAACTCAAAATGTACAACTATTGCAGAATGCCAAAAAAATTGCCCAAACTTTTTTTTATGCCAGTAAAAAAAATGCCAAGAAATGGCAATAATATTTTCCCAGATTCTCCTTTTTACCCAAGTCAATAATTCTTTCCCAAGTATTCTTTTCCCAACAAAATCCAAAAAATAATTTTAATGAAGCCCAAAGAAATTTAAACCTTTAAAAAAAAAATACCCATACGCTTTCTTCATCCTTTAAAACTTGTGGGAAAACTTTCTCCTTTTTTGAAAACCAAAACAACACATTCATAAATTCCTTTCTCCGTTTCTAAATACCCTTTCTCTTTTTAAAAGGATCACGGGAAAAATTAAAAAATGGGCAAATTAATTATGGAAAATTCTGTCAAATATGAATGGAGCCTTTGAGAACTTACAGTAAATTCATAAATTCGTTGAACAAAGCCTCAACAACTTCCACACTCTTCTCTAGCAGCTTCAAGGACTGAACAACAAACTTCAAACCCCAATAGATCTAGATCCAAAACTAGATCTTAAAAACTTTAAAATAGATCTCAAAAAAGATGAGAAGGGAGCTCGCAGTATAGCTCTGATACCATGAAAGAGTATTAAAATACCCAAGGATCAAATTGCAAAGCTAAACAATCCTTCTACCAAGAGATCACAAGATGAAGAATGAAGAGAAACATACTTCATTGCTTGAGAAAATGAGCTATACATGAGCCTAATTTATAGGAACAATAGAGGCTTCTAACGATAGCTATAAGATACAACTGATGATTCCATAGATAAGGATAAGACTGACAACGCAACTAATAAGATCGCTACGTAAGCTTACAAGTTTCAATATTTATTGGAACTCTAACACTTACCTATATAAAAGTGAATGTTAGGAGTATATGTTTCTTTTAAAGGAATATTTGTTTTTTTAGGAAGTAAGTTAAGATATGACAATTGATTTTTCTCATTTCACGTTATAAGCCCTTGAATAAATGAAAATTTGGGGTACAACACCCCATGATGATTTCTCATCAATTCTTCATAAATTTAGTATAGTTATAAGTAGGTGTGTCTGATTGCATGTTGGAATTAATGTATGGTGGAGAGCAATGTTTCCCAGTTTAGATAGGATTTTAGGTTCTTGCTTGTGTTTTTGTAAAAATTAAAGCTATTGTCTCTTTCCTATTAAATGAAGGAAACTTGATGCTAATTCCAAAAGGGTGCCATGACTAGAAGAGGAGTCAGGAAGAGTAGGGCTACTAGAGCACAAAACATAGTGCCACCAAAGCAACCAACTCCTGTCATGTCACCCGATGATGGGGAATACATTGCAACACAAGATCATATTCCTACCAGAGAAGTATTAAACTTAAGGAGGTCATTCAAGCATATGTCTGAGGCATTAATGAACTATTTGGAATGGGCGCATGCAAGACTTGTCATACAAAATGAAGCACCCCAAAACACCGCAAGAAATTATGTACGTTGTGTTAGCGCTTGAATTTGGCCTCATGCTGAAAAAGACAAAATCCAAGGCAACATCAAACCACTTAGCCTCGTAGCTAGCCCTACGGGGCAGGAGAGGGCTCTCTCCGGGTCTATCTTGGAAAAAGGTCTTCAAAGGGCGGAGATGACCAATAAAGAACACTGATTTTAGGCTAGTAAACTGATTGAGAAGGTTTGATTTCAGATTTTTAGGGTTTTGGTGGAAAACAGGGGAAGAGCAATTTTGGTGCGGGGATGGGACACAGCTTTTGCAGAGGTCTTTTTGGGGCAAGGTAGGAGATTGTCTTGATGCCTTTGATTTAAATGAATGGATAGGAATGACCGGTGAGGAGCTAAAGAGAGCAATAAACTTTCGAGAGTTCTCTTTAGACAGAGGAAAACATAGATATTAAGCAAACTTAAAGGCAGAGCATATAAATTATGAATTCTACCTTAACACTTCATTTACTTAATGTGCAGAAAAGAAAAGTGGGAAAATGATACACATAACACACTTACGAGTACATGAGAGAAGCACACCATCAACACAAATAACCACAAGAATCCCAAATAGTGCTGCAAAACCCTGGTCTTTCCTTTGCCAAAATTGCAGAGATACAAAGTGTAATACAATAGAAGCTTATCCCTCAAGAGTCCAACCATGAAAATGACTAAGAAAATACATAATATAGGCAAGCTAACACATTCCCTTGCCTCTAGGGGTCGAGCTCATCATCCTAGGAGCTGTTTCAACCAATTCTAAACTGAGCACTAAAATCTAGGCAGTCAAAACAACTTGCCTCTATAAGCTAGGAAACCAATTCATTCATTAAATTTTTGACTTTTTATGAATGAATCTTCTAGAAGAGATAAATAAGTTCCATGACATCATAAAATTACATCAATTACATCGAGGATGAAAAATCACTCCAAAAAGTCAAAACTAGTCAAATCTGCGTTTTGCTGAGCTGTAGGTGAAAATCTGGCAAATTTCCCTGATGCGTAGCGCCCCAATTCTCAACGCGTAGCGCGCTTTTGAGCCATCTTTTGAGGCACTTCCCGGCATCCAAATGAGGCAAAAGTAGGCTTGTTGGAAAGGTCTGGATGTCTACTTTCCAGCCCAAGTGGAATTTCTCAATTGGGTGGTCATTTGCTGCTCCAAAATTGCAATCTCCCAAGACTGCTCCCTGTGTGTCCAAAAAGTGGCAGAAAGTCATTTTTTGCATGTTTTTTGACCTTCTGAGGGCTCAAAATCTGATGAAATGTCTTGGAAATTGCTGAGCAAGTGTAATTTGTTATGAAAAATCCAAAAATGCTGAGTTTTTGAGGAATGGACTTGCCCATCTTCAGGGTAGCGCGCGGCGCGCTACGCGTTGAGAGCAAAAACCTGTGTGTGGCACAAAAAAGTCAAAATTGACCAAAATTGCTCAAAATTTCCTGAAATTTGAGCTGGAAGTGCATCATTGAGCACCATGCTCCTCCAAGGTAGCTTCAGCCAAAATATGAAGGGGATCGGACCGTTTCTTCCGTTTTAGTGCCTTGGCCAACCGTCCTTTGAGCACCTTCATTCTTGCTTTACACACATGCATTCCAGCCCAATAGTGATTCTTCATGTGTCGGAGCATGTCTTTGTCCCTGTTTGCCTTTGCTATCAACCTCTCTAGATGTGTGTTCACCTGAATGAGCATAGAGCTTTGCTCCTTAGGTGTCAAATCACCGAGTATCTTGCGAGCCAAGTTCCGGTATTCTCGGATCCTCCGCAACTCATCAAGAGAGTGTTCATCCTCTAATTGCTTGTTGCGCTGCTCTAAATAAGTAATTGTCCAATTTGCCATCTCCAACTTTTGCTGCAACAATTTATTTTCAGCCCTTAGTTGCTGGATGATCTCCTCTGACTCTAGGCTAGGAGAAATGATATCAAGGTCAACAACATCAATGCCTGGAACACCTGATGGACCCTCATCAATCTTGGGTTGCTTGCCTCTCTCTACTACCTGTGCTGCTGTCGAAAGCGAGGCCCCTTCCACCTGAGGTGGAGATAACACTCGCTGTGCTGATGAAGAAGGCGAGACCCCTTCCACCTGATGTGGAGATAATACTTGCCGTGCAGATGCAAATAAGGCCCTGTGGCCTCTCTGATATGTGACAAATGGAGGGGAGCTGACATGCTCGGGCTCTGGAATGTCAAACTGATGTGAAGGCCCTCCCTCATCACAGACAACCTCAGGAGGTGGTTGTGGCACTGTGAACAAGTCACGAGAAATGAAATCCTCCCATGGAATACCCTGTTGTGCCAATTGATGCATGACCACAATCTTGATCAGTGCATAATGATAAATGCTCTTGTGTTGCTGTGTTGGGCTCTTTCTTTGCACCAAGGGCACCATCCTCTCTATATTCCGGCACATGAAGAATGGAATGTTCATCATTCGTACCCGTGTGAAATGCATCAACAAATGGATATGGTACGAATACAAACGTGAAAATCTTCCCTCACAAGTGAAATAGCGAATGATGATCCTCATCAAAGGTGCATACTCGTCTCTTAAGAATCTGAAGGGAAAAACACCAGTTAGGTGCCTCATATATACAGGTTTGATATATGGCTCATAATGAAATCTCTCCAACTGTTGGCGCTTGTTCCACTCTTCTCCAATATTGGGTATCCCTGTTGCTTGAGCAACAATCTCGGGTGACAATGTGAAGTCCACTCCTGCAAGATTCACATGCCCATTGTGCAAATGTAGGACAAACAAACAGGCCAATTCCTTGTGGTGTTGAATTTGGGAGATTCTCTCACAATATTCATAGCATGATTGAGATTGGAAACATGACACTGCAAGTGGACAAGCTTGTAGATAAGCCAAAGAGGTGGGCTCCTCCCTGACATGCTGACCACCTTTACCACCCCTGTGATGCCTCCTTGGCACCTCTACCTCTGGTGTTGATTCACGGTCATCACTTTGCTCATAATCTGTTTCGGTTTCTGACATGGTTTTGGAGGCTAGTGACTGAAAAATAATGCTGACTGTGCACCCAATGAACTGCTGTTTTGACTTGTTTAGATGTTGTTACCAAGGGGACAAACACACATGGGAAATGTTAGGGAAAAGGGAACATTGAGGGGATTAGGGAAAACAAATGTGAAAGGAAATTTTAGGAAAGGAACATGGAACATATACAATCATAATTTGTGGGATTTTAATGGGAAGTGGGGTTTAGGAAATTTACATAGGATTTTAGGAATTAGTAAGGTTTAGGGATTTTAATGATTTTTAATAGGGAAATTATATGATTTGCATGGAAAAATGTCCAGGAAAATGGTGAGGAAAATATGGGGAAAGAGGAATGGAAAATGGGTAACCTTGGGCAGCAAATTTCAATGAAACCCTAGCACACTTACATTTTTTAAATTTGATACAGCAAGGTAGGGTTTTACTCCATATTAGCATGGCATTTTTGCATGTTCATTGCTCATTCATCTTAGCCAAACCAAAACCACCATGGATTAGAGGCCTACCTGAAAAGATTTGGAGAGAGAAGCAGGTTTGGTGGCTTGCTGGCGATTTCCTGAGCAAGAAACCCAACGCGTAGCGCACCTAGCCTGATGCGTAGAGCGCCTCCAACACATAGCGCCTGAGTTAAATTGAACTGGAAAATGCGCACTGATGCGTAGCGCGCCCCCAATGCGTAGCGCGCCTCCTCTGATGCGTAGTGCGCTACTGCAACTGCCCAATTCGCCCAATGAACCTTGAAATCGACTTGACAAGTATTCTCTTGAAGTGTTGAGAGGCAAATGAGTTACCAATGAGGAATGGCATGCTTTTATAGGCTTCCTTTTAATTTTTACTTGCCCAAAACTCACTTTGTAATTTTTTGAATGTTGACACTTTTTGCTTTTAATTGGCTCTGACCTTTAATTTCATTTCTTTGAAAAATTGGTTGAAATGATGATTTCTTCTGAAAATTTTTGCAGGGATAGCTTCTGGGATGCTTTGGCAAAGGAGACCAAGGCTGCACTTCAACATTTTAAGAATTTGAAATTTTGAGAATTTTTACAAAAATGAGATAATGACCTTGTTTTCAAAAACAGAGTTTTTTGAGAACAAGGCAAAAATTTAGCTGTACAATGATAAGAAATGTTTAATGAAGGACATCCCTCTGGCCTGCTGGTCCTTGATGACCTCTCAAGACAAAATTAGACTCAACCCTAGACCTAAGACCTTAAAACTTAAAGCAAAATGAATGACCCTTTGAGGACTTTATTTATTTGAACAAACCTGAACCAGCAGTGCCAAACAAGAGGGGAATAACGACATAAACTCCTTCCACCAAGATTATGGCATGCCTAACGGAATGCAACATGATCACACTGATGGGACACCTAATCATGAAATGCAAAGAGCTTTGATCTCTGGTGGAGGGCTACTAGACCGACTCTAACATTGGCTCCAATGGGGATGGTAGCTCCTTGGAGGTGCCAAGAACCGCAGACCTCTGGGAGAGCAGACCAGTGCTTTCAACCATTGGGCGATGGAGTCATTATTTACATATTTGACCTAAGCTTGGACAGCTTTATTGACTGGACATTTGACTACAAATTGGACACAACTTTGACCCAAACTAACTCAACTTTAGACAGAAAATGGACTGATAAAAACAACATGACAAACCTCACACCAACTAATCTTCATCTTCAGAATTATAGCCTTCACCACGGGCCCCAGACTGAGGATGAAAGATCAGCACACACATGCGATAAAACAGAAGTAAAATGGTATATACAATGATGGTGAGAAGAACAAAAATGCTCAGACATGGTACCTCTTCAGCAGTCGACCATTGATCGACCCTCCGGGATAATCATCTCCGTTCATTTCCTTGAGAAGAAAAGCATTTTGGCCACGATATGCTGCGATCTTATAGGGACCCTTCCATAAATTATCAAATTTGCCGTGCTTCCCTTTGTCTTCATTCCGAGCATCCCACTTCAAAACCACATCATCTATTTGAAAGTCATCTGATTTTGCTTTCCTATCATAAATCTTTTTTATGTGCTCTTGCAACTTGAGAGTATTGTGAAGAACCTCCTCCCGTGTCTGCTGTAAATGAATCATTTGATTAATCCGCCTCTGCATGGGATCTTCCTCACTATCAATTTCTTGAAGCAATTTGACCATCGGAATAGCAAGCGAAGTAGGAAACACTGCATCTACCTCGTACACCAGATCAAAAGGAGACATGCCAATTGACTTTTTATGACTTACCCTATCAGCCCACAGTGCATTCACTAACTTTTTATGCCAGCTCTTCTTATTGATTTCCAGCAACTTTTTAATGATATTTACCAAGGACTTATTTGAAGATTCTGCCAGCCCATTTTCTTGTGGATGGTAGGCAGTAGAATGCCCCAAGCTAATATTATACTTGTAGCAAAAATCAACCATTCTCTTTGATTTAAATGTTGTTGCATTATCTGTAATTAACTTACTTGGACAACCAAAACGTGACAGTATATTATTTTCAAGGAAAGAAATAATTACCGCATATGTGGCCTGCCGAGTGGGAATGGCTTCAATCCATTTTGTGAAGTAATCTGTGGCTGTCAATATCCATCTATGCTGTCCTGACGATGCCGAATGAATCTCACCGATAAAATCCAAGCCCCACTGCTGAAATGGTGCGCTGACTTCAATTGGTTTGAGAGGCAATGGCTGTAATTTATGTTTTCCTTGAAAAATTTGGCACTCATGGCAACTCTTAACAGCTTTATATACATCTGAAAACAATGAAGGCCAGTAAAAACCTGCTCTTAGGATCTTATTTGCTGTAGTCTTCCAAAACAAATGACCCCCACAGTCACCTTTATGAAAATCTTCCACCACTATGTTGGCTTCCTCCTCAACCAAACAATTCAGCAATATTCCACCGGGGTCTTTCCAATATAATGCAGATTTAAGGATGAAAAACTTGGCTGCTTTCAACTTCAATGTCCTACTTTTATTTAGAGGCATCCCGGGAGGTGAAGACAAATTTTGAAGTACATATACAATATCAGCATACCAAGGAGAAGAAATAAAGATGTCAGATACCTGTTGTGCTGAATTCTCCCCATCTTCATCGGACATGGCAGCCATCAAATTGATGTCTAGGACATGTAGATTTGTTTCAGCCATCAACTTGGCAAGACCTTGCCCTTTGATCAACTTAGTAGGTTTAATCTCCACATCATACTCTAATAATGCAGCAATCCACTTTCCCCGCCTTCCTTCCGGTTCTGTCTGTACCAACACATCCTTTACTGTCGCATTAGGAACATAAGCTATAATGTGGGAATGCAATACATACACACGGAAATCCTTCAAGGCCTTCACAAGTGCAAGTGCTTGTTTTTCAATGATGTTATACTTTAATGCTCCATCTCTGATAATACGGTTGAAAAAAGCAATAGGCTTCTCAACTCCATCTCTCTTTTGCATTAGTACAGCTACCAATGTGTGCTCAGAAGCAAATGAAAACAAAATAAAATCTTGTGTGTAATCTGGACTGATTAGATTAGGGGCTGAAGATAAAACCAACTTTACCAAATTGAAAGATTTTACTGCCTCTTCAGTCCACTTTAGCTGGCTGTCCTTTTTCAGCATGTTTGTAATTTCTCTAAGATGCTCGGCAAGATTAGGAATGAAGCGACGCAGAAAATTCAACTTACCATTAAAGGACTGTATTTCTTTTTTGTTCCGGGGCTGCTCAAGTTGCTGAATAGCTTCCACATGTGCAGGATCTATACGGATGCCATCTTTGGAAATAATGTGACCCAAGAGCTTGCCTTCACTCATGGCGAAAAGACTTTTCTTTGGATTCAGCGAAATACCATATTTTCTGCACTTTTGAAAAACAATTTGCAAGTGATATAAATGTTCTTCATCGGATTTTGAAAATACAGTCAAATCATCAAGGTAAACAACTAAAAAGACATCTTTCTCATTGGCAAAGGCCATGTCCATCGCACGCTGAAAAGTGGCACCTGCATTTTTCAAACCAAATGGCATTTTTGCATAATGAAATGTACCCCATGGAGTAGTGAATGCAGTTTTATCACGATCATCCTCATGCACCAAAATCTGATTGTACCCGGAATAGCCATCGAGTAGCGACATCCTTGATGCTCCAACTACTCGCTGCAATATATGATCCATTTTGGGCAACGGATAATTGTCCTTTGAAGACACATTATTCAAATTTCTGAAGTCAATGCATAAACGGATCTCACCGGTCTTCTTTCTTACGGGCACCAAATTTGATATCCAATCGGAAAATCTGATAGGTACTATGATTCCATACTTGTACAACCTATTCACTTCTTTTTCTATCAATGGCAGCAATTTAGGATTGATTCTCCTCAACTTTTGGCGGAAATGCTTTTGATTTGGCTTTATAGGAATAGTATGCTGAATGATATTAGCATCATATGTTTTCAGATCTGAATAGTCCCATGCAAAGACATTAGAAAACGAAGACAACAATCTGACATACTCCTTCTTTACCTTTGGTGACAATGACTTAGACAATTTCACCATCTTAGGATTCTCAGATGCTCCAATGTTTACCTCCTCAACACCTTCTTCGATTGGTCTTAATGTCGGCTTGCGGGCCACATCATCTTGATCAAACAACTCTTCCAAAGGAATCAATCCTTTAGGAATAAAATTATCCTTAAGTTGCAGCACATCCATTTGATTCACTTCTGTATCTATGGAGATGTCTTTAAACTCACCTTCAACTTGAAGAAAATCTTTAATTTCTTCATCATCCTGGAAGACTTGCCAACATCTTTGATTATCCGGAACTGTAGGACGGTGCTTCACATAAATCTCAAATTTGTTACTGAAATTCATGGGAATTTTTAAGTTACTTGCTGCCTTAGCCAATGCATCAGCAACACCATTTTGTATGCGGGGCACACATGTCAAAGTATGTTCAGAAAACAGTTTCAAAATATCTAGGACAGCATTCCGATATGCTCTCATACGAGGATGCTTGGCCTGAAACTCACCTTTCACTTGCTTTATTACCAACTTGGAGTCGCCATAGACTGCAATCTTCTTTGCTTTCAGCTTTCGAAGAATTTTAAGGCCAGCAATGAGAGCCTCATATTCCGCCTCATTATTTGAACAATCGAATGCTAGTTTATAAGAACATACTCTCACCTTGCTTGGAACTTTGTCTTGGGCAGAAAAGGGACTTCGAATCCACACACCGATACCAGCACCATCGCTGCCCACAGTGCCATCGAAATCCATGGTCCAAAGACCATCTTCATCTTCCTCCAACTGCTGAAACTGTGTTGCCTCTGTTTTTTCTGTTTGCTGCCCCTTAGCTTCATCTGTTTGCCTCATGACAGCTGACTTTTCTTCTCTTTCCTTTTGTAGAATTTCTCTAAAATTTTCAGTAATCTCTGGTATATCTTCTGCCTGAACTAACTGACTATCTACCTCATTAAAATTATCAGCAAACAAAAGAAATGACTCCAAATCTGTATGTACATAATTTACAGGATGATTTATTGGCTTTTCTTTGCTAGTTATCATGTATTTCATCTTTTGATCCCGATACAACTTTCTCATTTGACCAAAGACTGGAATTGTAGCATAGGAAAAATCTAGCTGAAGTGTACCTTTCAACTTAGCTCCCCAAGATCTTGAAAGCAACATACCAAACCGCGGAGGAATATCCGCCACAACCACATCCATCAAAACATTTTTAGCTGGAATTTGATCTAGGCTTACCACCAAGTCTTTGATCAATCCGATACACTTTACCCGGCTGGAATCAAATGAATACAAATCATGATATTTTCTTGTGATATCCAATCCCAACCTTTCCATGATTGCTTTCGGCATCAAATTGTGCGAAGCGCCCGAGTCAAACATAGCATTATGTAAAATATACTCGTGCAACCTCAAACTGATATAGAAAGGAGGAACATCATTTTCAGGAGACTCACCATTCAAAGCAGGCCCAAAAATTAATTCCGGCTGGTCATCTTCTACATTTACCGTGTCAAGCATTGGATCGATATTCAGAATTTTGGAAATTTGACCTCGGTAGGTGGTGTTCTTCATGATTTCAGTCAATGGAATAGACACTTTCAGCTTTGAAATTTCATTCTCCAAACTAAATGCTGAAACTTTTTCACCTTCTTTGGCCAGAACTTCTCTTCTTTCGACTTTATCCTTCATTATGCTTGTTGGTTGATTTATCTTATCCGCTGAAGATGATTGACTTGCTGAGGGATCGATTATGTCTTTTCCTTTTGTCTGTGGGGAAGCTGAATCATTTTTTGCTGAAGTATCTTTCCTTTTCTAAATGGGATTTATGGGAACAGCTCGGTTTCTTAATTGTCTCTGCTGAGCGGACAAAGCATTGAGATATCCTCTTTGGTATTCCTCCGATTCTTCCTCAAGTACTGTCTCATTTGATAAGATATAATTCTCATCTTGATGTATGATGGAATTTCTCACAAATTCTTCTTCTGTAATATAGGTAGGCAGATCATCAGGAGTGAAAAAGTGATTTTCCTCTCCTATAGTATCACCTTCATCCTCGGACTCTTGGCTAACAAAATTCTGCTGAAGCGGAGGTTTTACTTGCTGCTGAACTGCTGTTTCTTGTGCCCTTGTTTCACGCTGCTTGATTCTGTATTGTGGCTGCTGTGGAACTCGGAAATTAGGATTATGGATCTGCGGTTCCGGCTTGCTGAGATGAGTATTTTCAAGCAACGTAGCTACCTTGCGAAGGAGCTGATCTAATGTAGAAGCTTCTTCTTTGATTGTCACTCGCTTTTCGGCTTTCATCCTTGCTCTCTTATCATTCAAATTCACTTCAACACTAACAACGATTTTCTGCATATCCTCCAAGGTAGGCAGATCTCTATCTCGCAATGAATAAGCCATCTCCGGATCAAAGCCATCCGGGAATTTGAGAAGTGCTGATTTTCTAGATGGCCTTAAATCATCTGGAATAGCATTGTAAACTGTGTTAAATCTGATAATGTAATCTTGGACCGACTCACCAAGATTACGTTTGAGATTTTTGTACTCAGCATTGATCTGAAGTGGATCCTTTCTGATTTCCCATCGATCTAGAAACTGCTTCTGAAGTTCTTCCAATGTGGGTATGCTTCTAGCTATCAAACCTCTGAACCATTTTCTTACTTCTCCATCGAATGTTTGTACAAACAAACGCATAGTTACATCCTCTTCATCTATCTCATATAGATCAAAGAAAGTTGTCATCTTGTCTATATGCTGCTGAGCGGAAACACCCTGAGGAGTGCCATCAAACATGGAAATTTTACTCTGATAATCAGCTGGCATATCATGCAGATTTTGAGGAAGAGCAAGTGGAGCAAACCGGACAACCATTGCTTTAGGTAGATTGGGTATAGGAGTAGCAGGTGGAGTAGGTGTAGCTGTAGTATGAGGGGTATAGGGAGGTGTAGGTAGAGGAGAAGCGGAAGGTGACAAGGAAGGAGAATTGACTGTTGATTCCGGATGTGTGACTATAGGGGATATAGAAATAAAAGGAGGATTGGTTTGTTCGTGCGGAGCTGAAGCCGTGATAGTAGATCCAATATTGCTAGATATAGTTTCGAGGAAATCAGCAAGATTAGTGACTTGGATATCTGTCTGAAGATGTCTTAGGATGAAATTTTCAACCAATTTATTATGTCTCTCGATCTCAAGAGCAGCAGCAAAATCAGGGTTGGGAACTAGAGAATCAAGTGCACTTTCAGATTTGGTTTTGAACAGGGACAACTCAAAACTCTCGTCAAAATCAATGTCTTCAAGATACTCAAAAACAACTGGACATGAATGAGATTTGAATATGTGATTAGAATCTGAAGCCAGTTTGGATATCGAGGAACAAATAATAACCAATCATCCTGTGAAAACTCTTAACTAATCATCCAAAAGTTCAGAGTTTACAAATGAACTGGGGTAAAATGCAATCGAAGTGGCCGTATTCACAAGCTCACGGAGATTGACGGAATCGGCGTTTATCTACTTCCGCTTATGCAAAGCAAAAGCGTTTCGAAGGCTACCTGGCATAACTTCAGGCTCCGTCTAAGACTTATGAAACCAACACATCAATCGACAAACAAGTGTGTTCTCCCCAGTATGGTCGCCAATATGTTAACGCTTGAATTTGGCCTCAGGCTGAAAAAGACAAAATCCAAGGCAACATCAAACTACTTAGCCTCGTAGCTAGCCCTACGGGGCAGGAGAGGGCTCTCTCCGGGTCTATCTCGGCAAAAGGTCTTCAAAGGGCGGAGATGACCAATAAAGAACACTGATTTTAGGCTAGTAAACTGATTTAGAAGGTTTGATTTCAGATTTTTAGGGTTTTGGTGGAAAACAGGGGAAGAGAAATTTTGGTGCGGGGATGGGACACAGCTTTTGCAGAGGTCTTTTTGGGGCAAGGTAGGAGATTGTCTTGATGCCTTTGATTTAAATGAATGGATAGGAATGACCGGTGAGGAGCTAAAGAGAGCAAGAAACTTTCGAGAGTTCTCTTTAGACAGAGGAAAACATAGATATTAAGCAAACTTAAAGGCAGAGCATATAAATTATGAATTCTACCTTAACACTTCATTTACTTAATGTGTAGAAAAGAAAAGTGGGAAAATGATACACATAACACACTTATGAGTACATGAGAGAAGCACACCATCAACACAAATAACCACAAGAATCCCAAATAGTGCTGCAAAACCCTGGTCTTTCCTTTGCCAAAATTGCAGAGATACAAAATGTAATACAATAGAAGCTTATCCCTCAAGAGTCCAACCATGAAAATGACTAAGAAAATACATAATATAGGCAAGCTAACACATTCCCTTGCCTCTAGGGGTCGAGCTCATCATCCTAGGAGCTGTTTCAACCAATTCTAAATTGAGCACTAAAATCTAGGCAGTCAAAACAACTTGCCTCTATAAGCTAGGAAACCAATTCATTCATTAAATTTTTGACTTTTTATGAATGAATATTCTAGAAGAGATAAATAAGTTCCATGACATCATAAAATTACATCAATTACATCAAGGAGGATGAAAAATCACTCCAAAATGTCAAAACTAGTCAAATCTGCGTTTTGCTGAGCTGTAGGTGAAAATCTGGCAAATTTCCCTGATGCGTAGCGCCCCAATTCTCAACGCGTAGCGCGCCTTTGAGCCATATTTTGAGGCACTTCTAGGCATCCAAATGAGGCCAAAGTAGGTTTGTTGGAAATTTCTGGATGTCTACTTTCCAGCCCAAGTGGAATTTCTCAATTTGGTGGTCATTTGCCCCTCCAAAATTGCAATCTCCCAAGACTGCTCCCTGTGTGTCCAAAAAGTGGCAAAAAGTCATTGTTTGCATGTTTTTTGACCTTCTGAGGGCTCAAAATCTGATGAAATGTCTTGGCAATTGCTGAGCAAGTGTAATTTGTCATGAAAAATCCAAAAATGCTGAGTTTTTGAGGAATGGACTTGCCCATCTTCAGGGTAGCGCGCGGTGCGCTACGCGTTGAGAGCAAAAACCTGTGTGTGGCACAAAAAAGTCAAAATTGACCAAAATTGCTCAAAATTTCCTGAAATTTGAGATGGAAGTGCATCATTGAGCACCATGCTCCTTCAAGGTAGCTTCAGCCAAAATATGAAAGGGATCGGACCGTTTCTTCTGTTTTAGTGCCTTGGCCAACCGTCCTTTGAGCACCTTCATTCTTGCTTTACACACATGCATTCGAGCCCAATAGTGATTCTTCATGTGTCGGAGCATGTCTTTGTCCCTGTTTTCCTTTGCTATCAACCTCTCTAGATGTGTGTTCACCTGAATGAGCATAGAGCTTTGCTCCTTAGGTGTCAAATCACCGGGTCTCTTGCGAGCCAAGTTCCGATCTTCTCGGATCCTCCACAACTCATCAAGAGAGTGTTCATCCTCTAATTGCTTGTTGTGCTGCTCTAAATAAGTAATTGTCCAATTTTCCATCTCCAAATTTTGCTGCAACAAGTCATTTTCAGCCCTTAGTTGCTGGATGATCTCCTCTGACTCTAGGCTCGGAGAAATGATATCAAGGTCAACAACATCTATGCCTGGAACACCTGATGGCCCCTCATCAATCTTGGGCTGCTTGCCTCTCTCTAGTACCTGTGCTGCTGTCGAAAGCGAGGCCCCTTCCACCTGAGGTGGATATAACACTCGCTGTGCTGATGAAGAAGGCGAGACCCCTTCCACCTGATGTGGAGATAATACTCGCCGTGCAGATGCAAATAAGGCCCTGTGGCCTCTCTGATATGTGACAAATGGAGGGGAGCTGACATGCTCGGGATCTGGAATGTCAAACTGTTGTGAAGGCCCTCCCTCATCACGGACAACCTCAGGAGGTGGCTGTGGCACTGTGAACAAGTCACGAGAAATGAAATCCTCCCATGGAATACCCTGTTGTGCCAACTGATGCATGACCACAATCTTGATCAGTGCATAATGATAAATGCTCTTGTGTTGCTGTGCTGGGATCTTTCTTTGCACCAAGGGCACCATCCTCTCTATATTTCGGCACATGAAGAATGGAATGTTCATCATTCGTACCCGTGTGAAATGCATCAACAAACGGATATGGTACGAATACAAACGTGAAAATATGCCCTCACAAGTGAAATAGTGAATGATGATCCTCATCAAAGGTGCATACTCGTATCTTAAGAATCTAAAGGGAAAAACACCAGTTAGGTGCCTCATATATACAGGTTTGATATATGGCTCATAATGAAATCTGTCCAACTGTTGGCGCTTGTTCCACTCTTCTCCAATATTGGGTATCCCTGTTGCTTGAGCAACAATCTCAGGTGATAATGTGAAGTCCACTCCTGCAAGATTCACATGCCCATTGTGCAAATGTAGGACAAACAAGAGGGCCAATTCCTTGTGGTGTTGAATTTGGGAGATTCTCTCACAATATTCATAGCATGATTGATATCGGAAACATGACACTGCAAGTGGACAAGCTTGTAGATAAGCCAAAGAGGTGGGCTCCTCCCTGACATGTTGACCACCTTTACCACCCCTGTGATGCCTCCTTGGCACCTCTACCTCTGGTGTTGATTCACGATCATCACTTTGCTCATAATCTGTTTCGATTTCTGACATGGTTTTGAAGGCTAGTGACTGAAAAATAATGCTAACTGTGCACCCAATGAACTGCTGTTTTGACTTGTTTAGATGCTGTTACCAAGGGGACAAACACACATGGGAAATGTTAGGGAAAAGGGAACATTGAGGGGATTAGGGAAAACAAATGTGAAAGGAAATTTTAGGAAAGGAACATGGAACATATACAATCATAATTTGTGGGATTTTAATGGGAAGTGGGGTTTAGGAAATTTACATAGGGTTTTAGGAATTAGTAGGGTTTAGGGATTTTAATGATTTTTAATAGGGAAATTATATGATTTGCATGGAAAAATGTCAAGGAAAATGGTGAGGAAAATATGGGGAAAGAGGAATGGAAAATGGGTAACCTTGGGCAACAAATTTCAATGAAACCCTAGCACACTTACATTTTTTAAATTTGATACAGCAAGGTAGGGTTTTACTCCATATTAGCATGGCATTTTTGCATGTTCATTGCTCATTCATCTTAGCCAAACAGAAACCACCATGGATTAGAGGCCTACCTGAAAAGATTTGGAGAGAGAAGCAGGTTTGGTGGCTTGCTGGCGATTTCCTGGGCAAGAAACCCAACGCGTAGCGCGCCCAGCCTGATGCGTAGCGCGCCTCCAACGCGTAGCGCCTGAGTTAAATTGAACTGGAAAATGCGCGTTGATGCGTAGTGCGCCCCCAACGCGTAGCGCGCCTCCTCTGATGCGTAGCGCGCTGCTGCAACTGCCCAATTCGCCCAATGAACCTTGAAATCGACTTGACAAGTATTCTCTTGAAGTGTTGAGAGGCAAATGAGTTACCAATGAGGAATGGCATGCTTTTATAGGCTTCCTTTTAATTTTTACTTGCCCAAAACCCACTTTGTAATGTTTTGAATGTTGACACTTTTTGCTTTTAATTGGCTCTGACCTTTAATTTCATTTCTTTGAAAAATTGGTTGAAATGATGATTTCTTCTGAAAATTTTTGCAGGGATAGCTTCTGGGATGCTTTGGAAAAGGAGACCAAGGCTGCACCTCGACATTTGAAGAATTTGAAATTTTGAGAATTTTTACAAAAATGAGATAATGACCTTGTTTTCAAAAACAGAGTTTTTTGAGAACAAGGCAAAATTTTAGTTGTACAATGATAAGAAATGTTTAATGAAGGACATCCCTCTGGCCTGTTGGTCCTTGATGACCTCTCAAGACAAAATTAGACTCAACCCTAGAACTAAGACCTTAAAACTTAAAGCAAAATGAATGACCCTTTGAGGACTTTATTTATTTGAACAAACCTGAACCATCAGTGCCAAACAAGAGGGGAATAACGACATAAACTCCTTCCACCAAGATTATGGCATGCCTAACGGAATGCAACATGATCACACTGATGGGACACCTAATCATGAAATGCGAAGAGCTTTGATCTCTGGTGGAGGGCTACTAGACCGACTCTAACACGTTGAGATTTGTAAAAGGTAAAATTTCCAAAGTTTTGGGGGTCCACAGATGGTTAAACTGCAGAGGCATGGTTAGAAAACATGGGTATGTGCTTTACCCTGAGAGATTACACCTCAAACCTAAAGGCCAAGATGGGTATATTTTATCTAAAGGAAGACATACTACTTTTGTGGAAGACATTATTACCCCAGTTGGGGATGTTTATCTCAAAAGTAACTTGGGAATTATTTGAATAAAAGTTTAGAGAATGCTACCTATCAGAGGAGTTCCTTGAAAGACAATTGAATGAATTCAATTCACTAAAGTAGGGGAGTCACTTAGTGCTAGATTTTGAGGCTCTTTTCATGGAACTACTTCACTATGCCCCTCACTTAAACACAAAGAAGCTCGGATTGAACAATTTTTTGTATGGGTTAAATTTTAACGTCTAGGCCAAGATTAGGATCTTAATGCCTCGCACCTTGCATGAGGCAGTGTAGTGGGAGATCAGCACAGAGGAGGAGATCATGAACATCAAACCTAGTAGGACAATAAAGCATGTAGGATCAAGAGTGTCCAATGGAAACAATATGAAACACCAAAATTTTCGAAGGGGGCCACTGCTCAATCATCAAAAGTTGTTAATACGGAATCAAAGAACACCATATATGTGTCCAACTCAACAAACTCAGAGGGTACCTCAGCAAACTTGTCAACCACAACAACATTTTCCTATGTAACAATGCCAAGCCACACCACTTCAACACCAATCATAAGAGGTTGGCTCTTATGAGTAGAGTTTCAGGGCAACTCTCGGTCCCGTTGATAGTAGGAGCCAAGCTCCTAAGAGGGGGTGTTGAACTTGTGGAGTTCCACACTATGTGAGGGATTTCCCTCAAAATACAGGCAATACCAACTCAACTCAAAAGGTAGCTACGGTGGGGGATCTGGGGAAAGCTCATCGCATCCATGCAGCGGTGAACAATTATCAGGTAGAACACTAGTCCATTGTGTTGGAAACACGAGGTAATATTGATGGTATGATTTTTGTCATTTTAATAGATCTAGGAGCTACTAATTCTTTCATTTCTCTGAACACATTATCAAATATTTAACATGAAGCAATTTCACAACATGATTTTAGACATGTAGAAACGGCATGTGGTATAAAAAGAAATCTAGGAAGGATGGTCAGGGATTGTGAGGTGGATCTCGGAGTATGTAAGACTAAAGTATCCTTGTACTCTACGATCTTAGGAACCTTTGATATGGTCATAGGAATGGATTGGTTGGAATGACATGAGACAATTTTACACTACAAACACAATATACTGCATTTCAAAGATAATGACAACCAAATAAAATCCATGAGGGGAAAGAACCGAGGGGTTGTCCCTAAGGTTCATATCCTTAATGCAACTGATGAAATATAGATGAAAGGGATCTGAAATGTTCACGACGGTGGCTCTAAATGATAAGGGTGATTCTGAAAACCTAAATAAACATGTAATTCTTGCTGAATTTAAGGATGTATTTCTTGAAGAACTACCTGGGAAACCCCCTAAAAGGGAAATTGATTTCACCATCGACCTTAAACTAGGAAATGATCCTATCACAAATGCACCCTATCACATGTCAAATTCAGAGCTAATGGAATTACAAATCGAATTAAACGAATAATTGGACTTGGGATTCATACGACCCAACTTATCTCCATGGGGAGCCCCTGTAATTTTTGTTAAGAAGAAGGATGGGTCTTAGTGATTGTGCGTTCACTACCGCCAGTTGAACAAGGTAACGATAAAAAATCAATATCCTCTAGAAAGGATAGATGACATGTTTTAGCAAATGAGGGGAGAAACGATGTTTTCAAAGATCGATATGAGGTCAGGATATCATTAGTTGACAATCAAGGAAGATGATATCATGAAGACAACCTTTAAGAAAATATTTGGGCATTATGAATTTGTAGGTTACCCTTTAGAATGACAAATTCCCCAAGTGTTTTCATGATTTTAATGAATGGAATATTTTAGGATTACTTAGACAAGTTTTTACAAGTCTTTATTGATGACATTTTTGCCTACTCAAATACCCCATAAGAGCATGACGAACACTTGAGGCTAGTTCTACAATGTCTTAGAGAGAAATAATTGTATGAGAAGTTGTCAAAGTGTTCCTTTTACCAATCCAAGATACATTATCTTGGGCATTATCTATAGGGAGACTATCATAGTGGACCTAGCGAATATTAAGGCCATCATGGAATGGAAAACACCAACAATTTTCATGAAATATGAAGTTTGATGGGAATGGCAGGGTATTATCATAAATTTGTCAGAGGAGTTTCAAAGATAATAAGGCCCATTACCGAGCTCCAAAGAAAGAACAAGAAGTCCATTTTGACTGAAAAATGTGAAGAGGTGTTCCAAAGGTTAAAGGTATTATTAACAATGACGTGAATTTTAAAGGTACGAGATATGGAGCAAGAATTTTTGGTTTTCATTGATGCCTCCAAGGAAGGGTTAGGTTGCGTATTTGATCTGAAATGATCATATGTTAAACTGAAGTAGAATTGATTAATTCCATTAGTGAACCGAATGTTAAATTAAAGTGCTTTAACCGTGAGAAATGGTTGAAAAGGAATGAATTGATGACAAAATTGAAACATAAGTAATATGTAAATAGAAGTGAAAAGCAGAAAAAACACAGCGATGCCAGACATCAATATTGATTATGAAGTTCGTCCCTAATGGACTATGTCTCTGGGTCTCCTTTCAATATGGGCGTACACTTTATTAGGATTGAATCTCAAGAGGTCGATTACACGGAAAATTAACTAGACTGATTATGCACGCAGGCACTTCTGGTCACTATCACAAGAAATCTCTCTTAATTAGCTTTCCAATGCCTGTCACGGTTCCCAATTCTGACTCTTGATGCTCTTGTTACACTGAAAAAATCAACCTATATCCTCCAAAATCTGCATACAAAACTCTAAAACCACTCTGATCCCTTTTACATGAGAAAAATAATGTTCTTATAAGGTTGCAGGTACATTCGAAACCTCACAAACCAAGATTGGAATGAATGTATTTGATTTGGTTTGGTCTTATGACCAAGAGACACCTTAGGTAATGGTTACAAGGTGGTTGCATTAAAATAGCACCAAAACTGCAATGAAAACCCACTTTTAGACGTTGGATAAATTAATCTGCTAGTATTCAAGTTAACTGCACGAAGGTGCTGACAGATCATGTGAGCAAGTGATTGAGCTCGCAATTTGAATGTCGACAGTTATGCTGACCGTTGGCCACGATGGTTGACAGTTGGCTAACCAACGCTCACATGTCGTGGTTTCCTGCCTAATCGCAACTGCCACTAAACGGCATGGATATACCCCTGACTGTCCGGTCGTCGAAACTATGTTCACATGCTGAGTTTATCTCCTGACGGAGTTACAATTAACTCCGTTAACTCTGTGATTCTGAAGACCTCGACGGTTATACCTTGTCTGCTCACATGCCTCATTGTTGTGGTCCCGCTATGGTTAGGGACTGTGGTTTATGTATTGTTTTGTTTTAATATGGTTTATAATGTTACATATGTTTTGTAATGTTTTATGGTCTAAGAGGTCTTTAGACTTAGGATTTAATGTTTGCATTAGGTTTTAGGTATGGGTTAGGGTTATGACATTTTACTACATGATGTATTAGGTTTTAGGACTTAGGTTAAGGTCAATGTGTTAGGTGTATTAGGTTTTAGATGTTTAGATTTAAAACAACCCTTTTTCAACAATTGTCACTATATGATGTAACATCACATGACAATACTTGAATCCTTTTCGATAACCAACCCTAGCGGAACCGATGATGAAGACATTGACAACCATACCCTAGCGGAACTGACAACAAAACAGATGTCAAAAACCAAGTACAAAACCATATCCTTCGAATATCATGAAAACCATATCAACCATTGATATTACCGGACAACCATAACATCACCCTTGAAGCTGAAGATACTGGACACTGAATGCTAATGACGAAACTGGAGAAGTTGATAAAGCTTAAGACCTCATTGACCATGATCATTTGATGATCACTTCGATGCTGAACCACTGAAGATTCCGCTCATGGTGGACTGACAAGATCCTCCTGGATCAGTATTGATGTAAGAAGGAAGAGTAATAACATACGCATCAAGAAAACTTATAACCCACAAAGAGAACTACGCAACCCATAATCTAGAAATGGCAATAATTGTTTACGCCCTAAAAATTTGGAGACACTACCTTCTAGGAAGGAAGTTTGAACTTAGGACTGACCATTGTGGGCTACAACACATATTCACTCAAGACCATTTAAATGCAAGACAAATATGGTGGTTTGAGCTAATCAATGAATATGATTTTGATATTACTTACATAAAGAGAATGGTAAATAGGGTGGTTGATTCTTTAAGTAGGATACCTCGAATATTTTTGTTTTGAGGGAGAAGTTGCTTGACTTACAATTTGAGGACACCTAGTACTAGGAGGTTAGCAAGAGATTGAGGGAAGAAAAAATGATGATCCCGAAGTATGAAGCATACTTCCTTGATAGTTATGGACTACTACGATTTTAGGGGAGGATATATGTGGCACCAAATGAAGATATATGCTAATTAATCTTGAGCTAACCACATTGAGCACTATACATGGCACACCCGAGTGTTAGAAGATGGGTGCAGAACTGAAACCACTCTTCTTTTGGAAAGGGATGAAGAAGGACCATTAGAGAATTTTTCAGGTCTAAAATGGGCCTCAAAACAAAATTTACAACCAAAATTGACTTTATAAAAACCAATAGGATTCAAGATGATGATGTCAACCATGGGAGATGATTCACCATTTTTAGAGTAAAAAAGTAAAAAAATAATAAAAAAAACTACCTTTTAAACTTGTATTTTAAACTTATCTCCCTACCATTTTACTAAAATTTCAAGTAATAGCACTTGTTGGATGAAAAATTTAATTCCCTATCCAAGGAGTACCCATGTTGCATACTTTCGATGGACTTGACTACACGAAAAATGAGAAACACACGAAAGACGTGATTGCAATCAAATATTTCATGTATTTCTCATTTTTCATGTAGAAAGGTCCATCAAAAGTATGTAACATGGGTACTTATTGGATGGGGAATTAAATTCCGCATCCAACGAGTGCTCCTACTCGAAATTTGAGTAAAAACGTAGGGAGATAAGTTGAAAATATGAGTTGAAAAAATAGTTTTTTATTTTTTCCCTCCAAAATTGATGATGCAATCTAATATTATTTTATTATTTCCACTATATTTTATAATATTCCTTAGGAGGCCCATTTTGGACTATAAAATTTATCTAATGATTGTAAACTTTTTAGCGAGATGCTTAGAATGTCAGCGAGTAAAAGATGAATACAAACTTCCAATAGGGTTACTGCAACCCCATGAGATATTAGAATCTAAATGGGAAATTATGTCAATCGATTTCATTGTGGGACTACCAATGACAACAAGAAGACATGATGCCATATTTTTAGTGGTTTACACGTTGACCAAGAGTGCCCATTTTATACCAATTAAGACTACATATAAGGCATCAGAGATAGCTAGGCTTTTTATTGATGAGATTGTGAGATTACATGGTGTGCTAAGGAAGATCATATCAGATAAGGGAGAAGTTCTTACAAGAAGGTTTTGGACCATTTTCCAAGATGCATTTGGAACCCAATTGAACTTCAACACCACTTATCACCCTGAGATATATGGTTAAACAAAGAGGAATAATCAAATCCTTGAGGACATGCTACGAATGTATGTGATGGACCAACAAAAATGATGGGAATTTTTTTTACCACTAATATAATTTTCTTATAGTGACAGTTATTAGAGTTCCATTATGGCACCATTTGAGTTCTTGTATGGGAGACCTTGCAAAACACCTCTTAGTTGGGACTATCTAGAGGACTGAGTATTAATAGGACCTAAAGAGGTGCAAGAGATGGAAGAACAAATGCTTGTGATTAGGGTGATGCTAAAAGAAGCATAAGATTGAAAAAGGAGCTATGTTTATGCTTATCAGATAGATCAAAGTTATGAAGTGTGAGATAAGGTGTTTTTGAGAGTAAGGCCCTAAAAGAGCTCAGTAAGATTTGGAGGGGAGAAAAATTGTCTCCACAGTTTGTGAGACATTTTAAAATCTTAGAAAGAAAAGGGTTGGTGGAATATAGGATTGTTTTACCTCCATCACTAGCATGAATGCATGATGTGTTCAATGTTTCTATTTTGTATCATTATATTCCAGATCCTTCGCATGTTATTGACTTGGTTCATCTGCAGGTTTCAGACGAGGGCACATTGATGGTGGAACTGATTCACATACTGGACCAACGAACTACAGTGGGACAATTATAGTCTCATTTCAGCCACTTGGGAGGACATCGAGGAGATGTGTCACCATTTTCCTTACCTATTCTAAGGACTTTAGGAACTTCAAGGGAAGTTCTTTAAGGGAAAGACCAACTTGGCGCTCTTGGCATCAAGAATAAATTGTTAGACATGGCACCCTTGGAACTTCAAAAGACATTTATTGAAGGGCAGGACTGACTTGGCACCCTTGGCATACAAAAAAACTACTAAATATAATCAAGATATTAAAATCCTACTCATTCACATTAGGTGGTAAATGAGGTTAGAGCTAAGTCAATTAAATCAAGAATAAAAATTTGGGTAAGGGGAGAATAAGAAGAAATAAAATTACGTAACTTGAGAACTCTACCTTTCCCATGTTGGAAAATATTAGGTAAATAATGTACATAAATATTTTAATAGGTAAAGGGGAGAAGAGCGACATAAAGTTAATTATAAAGATTAATCCTAAAATAGTTAAACTTCGTTAAGAAAAGAGTGTGGTGAATTAACATAAATATTAAAAAAATTAAATTAGAGAAATTTAAATAACCTCCATGTGGCAAGATCCAACATAACCTTATCCATCTAAGAGGCAAGCTGAGTTAAATTAGGAGGTAGTTAGGGGAACAAATATGAAACTAAGTCAGTTGGCATCAGTAATGAACATAAATTAAGGAGTAGAAAATGGGGATTAAGAGACAACTAGGAGAAGAATTAGGGAGTCTTATTGGGGCGAGGAAAGCATATTATTTTTGAAATTAAAAGTTAAGTAAATAATTTTGGAGAGACTTTGGGAGAGGGTGACACATGGGTGGGTGAATAATTAAACTTTTGATTAATAAAAATAATTAACCATGCATGAAGTTCCAAGTGTCACCTATGAAACCCTCTATAATAGAAGGGGAAAACCATGGGAGAGGGACTTTTTGTTTACCCTATTGTTGGATGGATGAGATTATGTTAATCTGAGTGGCTACAAGCTACAGTGAGTTTGGTGAGGTAGATGTCTTTAGAGAGGGAACTCTTAAGCCAATGAGTGCTCACCTTTATCAGTTAGCACACTTCCTCTATTGTACAACCCATTTCTTCTAGAGGTTCCACGGGGAAGAAGAGTACCCAAGGAGTAGGCTAGGAGGTCAACTTATGGGTTACTACATTTGGTCAAAGCACATCAACATTCACACTTATATTCAGATGAGAGAAAAGGAGTGTAAGTAGTGGCAAGGCCATGAAGATTGAATCTCCACTTCGAGATGAATGGTACAAGTTGTATTCATGAGGTTGTATTACATGATTTTGTTGTATCTGTAGTTACTGGAATGTGAAAATAGATTATATGTGGAATGTATTGTAAATTATGAACACTTATGCATTATGCATTGTATTATGTAATCGTGGTATGAATTTCGTTGGTAATGTTTAGTAAATTGAAAATATTTATCCACTTATGGTTGTATCACAAATTAATTTCATTATTTATATGCTTTTTTTAAGTAAGTGTCATAGGGAAGGTCACTACATCCTCTTTGACCCAGAATACGACTAAATTTTGTTTCTGTATTTGGACTTTTTGAGTTAGATTCTTTTTCAAGTGGAGACTCCACTTGATTAATTTTCTGCAAGAGTTTCTCTTAGGAGTAATCCAAGTAGCTTGGTTAGCCCCACTCTTTATCCTGAAAAGATTTTATTCTTGAGATTAAACGGGGTCTCTTCTCGTAGACTTCTTGCTAGTCTTGGGTAGGAGGCTATTTCTGATATCCATTTTATTTTTCAAGGTCAAGTTGAGAAAGACACCTTCGTTGACTTGTTTTCTCCTTGTAACTTTGTTAACATTAATGGTTATTAGAATTCTATATGAAAAATCCATCAATAAGCTGCCTTCATTCCAAGGTAGAAATGCCATTAGTGCCAAAACTCACCTTAGGAACTTCAACCTTTGTGTGAGAAAGTGGTGCAATAATGCTAACCATGAGGATGTTAAGATGAGACTTTTTGTCTTCTCTTTAGATGAGGATGCTCTTGATTGGTTCACAAAGTTTCTTGCTAACACTTTTGATTCTTTGAGGTCTATCATTAATGCCTTTAATGAGAAGTATGGAGACAAAAGAAAAGAAAGACATTTTCTCCATGCTATTAGCCATATTAAAAATAATGAGGATGGGACAGTGGAAGAATTTAGTAAGAGATTTAATGATATTGTGAAGAGTTTTCCTCAAGATATTAAACCTCCAAAAAAGTCTCTTTTGATTTATTATGTTGATGCATATGGAGATAATACTTCTTATGAGCTAAGGTGCATTGAGCCTTGTTGGGCTAATTTATTAACACAAATTAACACCAGTATTTCATTATCAATCCAAGTTGGTTAAACTTGGAGGCATGTTCACATTGTATGGATATCAAATGTAGTCAAGCTTAGAAGATAAAATATGAAGAACTAAGGAAATACATATTACAAATATAAATCTAGTCAAATAATTTCTAATTCACTTCTACAATATATGTGAGATGAAGTGGCTCTTAACTTAAGAAATCCATTTGTGTCCTTCTTCTACAATATTACTTGATGAATAGAAATGAAAAAACCATTAATTGACAACAACTGAAGATGCATAAATAAATAATGAAAGAGGCTCCTAACTTAGGAGATCCTTAATATTCCTCATTACAAATTCATTCATCATTATGTTATTGTTAGAAAGATGGAATTGCATAAAACTGCTTGAAAACAAGAAAGATGAACTCTAATTTCTATTCATTAATTCAATAAAAGGATGGTTCAACTTGAACATTGTGTTGTCCCTTCATATAAAAATGATAAATAAACTAAGATTCATCAACAAACATAATTCATCACACATCAATTCAAGTAAGAAAATCTGAAGAAAAACAAGTAAACAAATCTGAAACAACTAATTCATGAAAATCAAGCTAGTCTAATAATGAAGTGTACTTAGCTTGGAGTGGGAGCCCTCCACCCTTGCTTTGCACACTTGAAGAGGTTATAAACTACTGCAACTTGAGTCAATCATCCACACTATTGAACAACAAAATGAAAGTAGAACAGGTTCTTCAAATGAACTTTAAATATTCAAATGTCTCCACATAAATTATACAAATTCTACATGCATAAGCCTTCAAAGTTTTGGCTTAAATAGAAGATGATGAAACAAACTGATATAAAGTATCTATAACAAGTATATCTATCCACATCCATCTATCCAAGTCGAATTCATCCACCCTATCACTAAAAATATGGAAAATCCCATGGAATCATAAAACTGCCCTATTCTCTAGGGATTTTCTAAGTGATTGGTCATGGTTGACTAGCTTTGATCGGGCCTTATTTAGCTTGCTTTGACCTTAATTTGATTTAGTTCAGTCTTAGTTCCCAAGCCTTCCATAAATGTATCCATCTCGTGCCCAGGTGTCTTGCAAATATGACATCCATATAGCTATTACGAGAATTTCTGATTATGTCCAAAAATTGCACTTGAAATTCAATTTTCATAAAAACTTCTAGAAATTGCAAAATTAAAATTAAATACCTGAATATGCATAAAATACATAAAAATG
Organism: Pinus tabuliformis; assembly: GCA_031772625.1. Lineage (NCBI taxonomy): Eukaryota > Viridiplantae > Streptophyta > Pinopsida > Pinales > Pinaceae > Pinus > Pinus tabuliformis. The sequence continues at coordinate 373,774,786 of CM062815.1, read as the reverse complement.
AAATGGATGTGATGGAAAATATATGGAAAATATAAGAATTAAGTATGTTTTCTTAAGTAAAACTAGACCAAAAATAAGGGCCAACATCTCCCCCTGTGCTTAACCCTGATGCTTTCTGTTGTGCTACCTCTAACAGATAATCTATCCCCATACTCTGTTATTCCTTGTAAATAGTAGCTTTGTTCTTCTATTTCTCATATTTGTTTTTCCACATGTTTTTCTCTTTAAGCCACTTGAGTGTTTGTTTGGAAAGTATATCATTCTTTCTCTTTAGTTTGTCTACCTCCTCACTTAATTTTTCATTCTCCTTTACTAACTTGGCATTATTTTTCTTGCATGTTTTATTTTCTTTCTTTAAGTGCTTTTCGAGGATCTTGTTTATTTCTAGCTGACCTGTCAATTCTTTGATTTTGCTCAAGTGCAACTATTTTTCTAGTTCCTGTGTATCTTTTGCAAATGATGTGACTTCCATATTATCAAAATATGAATCTTTTTCTAAAGCATCTTTCTCCAATCTCTCAATTATGTCTTCTACATGTTTCTCTATAGAAAATGTTTCTACAATCTGTATTGTTTGGTCCTTGTTGCTTGTTTCTATTAGGCTCTTTCTTCTATGCCTCCTAGCAATAGATATGAAAGATGTTTCATTTTCAACCATAACAATGTTGTTTTTCTTCTTAGACCTGGTTCTTGGATAAAGTGGTGAATTCATGATGCCCCTGGTTTCGTGATCTGTTTTGTACTGTTCTTCTATTATCTGTTCTTCATACTAGTTTTGGACTAAAATCTCTTTCTAGATTATACCCTGAGTTTTTACTTGATGCTCTAGAAGAATTTTTATTAGTCGCTCATGATAAACTTGAGCTTCTCTTGTTTTTTTCTCATTTCTCACTAACTCTATCATCTTGATGAGATTTCAGAAGAAGAAATATGGCAAGTTTATTTTGACTTCTCCCTTAATGTGTTGGAGTAGCCTGACATGATACAAATGTGCCACACTATGTCCTCTATCACATGTGAAGAATTTTTGAATAATCAAAACTAACTCTCCCCATGGTTCGTTGAACCACTCCCTAGGTATGCCTTTAGTTCTGTCAAAGACTCCCTTCCTATTTTTCTCTAAGAAGAAAGCCCATGATTTCTCCTTGAAGTGTAAGCCTTTATGATAGTTTTCTCCTATCAATGGAAGATCTAAAGCTTGGGAGATGTATTCTAGAGCCAATCTAATGATTAAATTTCTTACCATTGTTTTATCTTGGGTATAGTTGTTCACAAACTCCCTGGTTATACTCTCATTGTAGCCATTAAACCTTTGAAGAAAACTTATAAGCTCTGCTTGATATAATTTTTCTATTGTTTCCTTCTTCCACTGTTCAATCTGAAATTTCAGTTCTATTCTGGTGGTCATGTTTTCTGAAAACCAATTGATATGCCCTTCTACTGTCATTAACCTCATTTTTGAAAATGAAAATAACAATCATTCATTCATAAAGATCTTTTTTATTCAATTAATACTAGGGCTTACCTTTCTCCTGATACTCTTTCAAAACAATAAAATCAGGCTTGTTTTTAATCTCTATCTTCATTGCAACAATAAATCACTGTTCTTTTCAAAACATTACCCTTTTGTAAATGAAAAACAAAAAAAAAACATCCTGCTTATACTATGATACAAAAAAACCATTCTCGGTTATGTTCTTCTTTAACCAAAACTTTTCTCTATCCATATAAATGAAGTGCATATCATTCATTGCATTCTCTGTTTATAAGAAAAGAAATGGAAAATTGAAACTCTGTTTGGATTTGAAATTATATATATATATATATATATATATATATATATATATATATATATATATATCATACCATAGCTTTCTCCTTTCGATTTTTCATTTTTCTTATAACTTTCCTACGGTTATCAAACTCATTTATATGTCAAACTAAAGTCATTCTCTCTTTCATTGTTTGTACAATTAAGGCCACTGTTTGTGCTATCAAACCATAAATAATTCATTGTGTATTCAACGAAATCACAATAAACTACAAGTTTAACACTCTATTTCATTAACCAATTTGGCAAAAACATGTGTTTATGCAACTAGACTTCAACTTAACATTATGTATCATCAACCAATCCTCGGTGGAAACATGTGCTTATGTAATCAAAACTACAACTAAAAACTATGTTTCATCACTCAATCTTTAGTGAAAACATGTGTTTATGTAATCAAAACTACAACTAAACACTGTTTCATCACTCAATCCTCAGTGAAAACATGTCTTTATGTAATCAAAACTACAACATAACACTCTGTTTCATTACTCAACTTAGCAATAGCATTTACTTATGCAATCAAACTTTGACTATCATTTTGTTTCATCAATCAATTTTGGCAATTTCATGAATAAACGTGGAGGATCTGAGCTAATTTACCTGTTTGCACCAGAATGTCGTGATTCTCTCTATGTCATGGCTCAATCAACCTGCGTTTCATAATATTTTCCATTGTTAAAATTCTTTCCAAAAACCTCATTTCTTGACTGATGGTAGAGACAACATTTAACAAATAGTAAACGGTGGTTGGAGCGCTTCTTATATCTTGGAGTCAAACTTGTGTTTCATTTAAAAATCTTGAGATTTCCTCATAAAATATCAACTGCATTTATTGAGAGAAATCAAGTTTTGGTCTTACCTTCTTGCTCATGATATATTCCTTAGTTAACTCCATTTGCTTTGCTAGTTTTCTCAGCTTATCCCTCAATCTATTCCAATTTTTCTTCTTATCGCTCTGATTTCCCACTGCTATATCTCTTGCCTTTCTTCTCTCAGTTTGATTTCCTTTGTTTATGCATTTTCTCTATCAAAGCATTCACCTCAGGCTCTCGACTGTGTGCTAATATCTTATGCAACACTTTGTCGTTCTCCCTGAGCCTGCAAATGGTTGTGATGGTGGAGAGAAATCGATTTTTATAGCATTCTATGTGTAAACATGGCGAAGGTGTATCGTATGAGCTCGGGTTGAATGCAAAACTCATTGTGTTGTTTTTGTTGAAACGTTCACCGCTATATTTTCAAATTTGGTTGATTGTTCCTACATTATGCATCCTCTGACTACTTCCCTTCATGGTTGTCCTTCATTTCTTTGTGGTCATCCTGTATAGATATCCATAGTATTTACCTCCACGTCTCGGCTATTGTTACTTGACATTTGACTATTGTATTACTCATTTCACCGTATAATCTGCCTACCATACATTTCATTTCCACCAGCTCATATTGTTATTCATTTCCTTATTTTGCATTGTGATTTGATCGTTGCTTTGAATTTCATTATAGTTTTATTGCATGACCTTATCCTCGTTAATAGTCATCATACCTCCTCTTCCTATCCATTTTCCACGTCTTATTCCTCCAAAACATTTCATAATGTTTGTTTGCATTGCATAGTCATCACATGATTTGCATTATGATAACCTTTTCACTCACTAGCATCATTTCTATGCACTTTAATTATAACCTGTCGAAATAAATTATTTTGATTTCCTTCACTTTGTATTATTTCATAATGCGCATATCTCAATATATGTATGTTAATTTTAAAATGACCATGTTTAGGTAATACTTAAAATTAATTTCATGATATTAATCTTGTGTATGGTTTTGTAGGTTCTAGGGTTTCAACTATTGGACCCTCTATTTTAATCCATTTTCTTTTCAAAAGACAAATACTTGGGGTTACGAAATATGAAATGAATATGGAATATGTAAATGAAATATGGAATATGAATATAAAATATGAAATGAATATTTGGAGTATGTTTATGGGATTAAATGTAGAATAATGGGTATGAATATATGAATAGGATAGTATGATGAATAGAATAATGATGGTAGTGAAATGAATATGTAGGTAAAATATGCATGTCAGGTACTAACTTAATCTTAACAATCTCTAAACAATTTCTAAAAAAATTGAAATTTCAAGAACAAAACTTTTTACTCACCGTACTTTACTCCCTAATAGTATTTGATGATGTCTTTTGGTCATATATCTTTGATGGATCGTCTAGGATAGATTGAAATGTAGACTTTATTTCTGCTTCATGTTCTTGCATTCATCATTGATTCAAGATCAGTGATTATTGATGTCATTTAGGTCCCTTCTGTAATTGGCACTTGATGATTCAGGTCCCTACTGTCATGTGTATTTTTATGCAGTATTTGTAATATGATACATGTTTTTTTCTAACATTTCAGCTCCCTTCTGCATAATGTTTCCAATAATGTTTCAAGTCCCTTCTGTGATACAATTCAAATTCCTTCTTCAATTCAGTGGCTCAAACTTTCAACTAGTCAACTGAGTTTCTTCTGCAACTTCGCCCTTGCTTATCTAAAAACTTGTCCTCAAGTCTTGTATCGTTTTGGAGGTTGATTCTACAAAATCAAACTGTTTTTTGTATTTTTTTATTCTTCTTCTGGAGTACTGGAAGGCATATTGCTATGCTGTTCCATTACTTCCATATCAGTATCTTTTGTCATTTGTTTCACAAAATCTTCTTTATTGATAGGCTTATTGTAGACTTTAAGCCTATGTCCGTTAACTAGAAATGAAGTAGATTCTTGATCAATTGTTTTTATCTGAACAACTCCATTATCAAATATTTTTTCTATCTCATATGGCCCCAGCCAATGAGTTGTAAACTTTTCCTTGAAATATTTGAATTTGGAGTCAAATAATAATGCCCAGTCTCCTTTGTTGAATGTTTTGTTCTTGATGAATCAATCATGTCATTTCATCCTTTGCTGCTGCACTAGATTTGTGTGTTCCACTGCTTGTTGTCTCTATTCATCCATTTGATTCAATTCCATTATCTATTGTTGTTGTGCTTAAGACAATTCTAGTCCTAACTTTGTTGCTAACTTGAATGTGTGTATCTGAAATTCTATGGGTAAGAGGACTTACTTTTCATACACTCACTGGTATGGACTGAACCCAGTTGTGTTTTTCCATATTATCATGTATGCCCATAGTGCATCCCTTAAATTTTCTGACTAGTCTTTCCTGTTCATTTGTACTGTCTTTGTCATGATATTTTCCAGTACTTTGTTTGTCGACTCCACTTGTCCGTTTGCTTGGATGGTACGTTGTTGATTTTCTGTGTTTGATCTTGTACTTCTCTGCAAGATCACAAACAAGTTTTGAAGTAAACTGTGTGCCTTGGTTAGTTAAAATCTGTCTTGGTACCCCAAATCTGACAAAGATTTCCTCAAAAAGGAATGTGACCACTATGTTTCTTATTGCTCTTGCTACTGCCTTTGCCTCAACCCACTCAGTTATATAATTAGTACATACCAAGATGTACTTCATTCTGTTTGATGGTGGATTTATTGGTCCCACAAAATCCAGAGCCCATTGTTCAAATGGTCCTATGAACACTTGTGTCTTAAGTGGCATTTCATCTAATAGTATTGGTCTTCCTATTCTTTGGAAAATGTCACACCTCTTAACATAGGCTTTGGAGTCTTTGAAGATTGCTGGCCAGTAGTAGCCAAGTTACAACACCTTGTAGGCTGTCCACTTGTCTGCAAAATGACCACCACATGGCTCGTCATGACATGCTTTCAAAATTTCTAATATTTCGTCTTCTCTAATACATTTTCTTATTATCAGATCAGAGCTAGTATAAAAGAGATCACCATTCACCCAACTATATCTAGAACTTTCTATAATTATCTTTCGTTTTTGTTTCTTTGTGAACTGGGATGGTAATTTTCCAGAGGATAAATAGTTTTCTATATCTGCAAACCATGGTGTTTTGGCAGTTATTGCAAATAGATGTTCATCTGGGAAATTATATGATACAGGATTTGGATCACCAGGTGTATGAAGCCTTGAAAGGAAATCAACTACTTGATTTTCTATCCCTGGTCGATCTTGAATTGTAATGTTAAATTCCTGAATTAACAATAACCATCTTGTAATTCTACTATTTTTTATTGCTTTGTTCATTAAATATTTGATTATTGAATGGTCTATGTGAATGAACACTTGGTAGTCTATTATGTAATGCCTAAATTTGTTTACTGCATTTACTATAGCTAAAATTTTTTTCTCTGTGATTGTGTAGTTCAATTCTGCTGGTGTTAAGTTTTTACTTATGAATTATATAACATAATTAAACATATTTTATCTTTCCAAGTGATGCACCTATAGCAGTATCAGATGCATAAGTGGAAACGTGAAATGGCAAAAGACCAATTCGTTCCTCGAAGAATGGGGGCAACTGATAGATTTTCTTTCAATATTTGGAATGCATTTTGACAATGATTTTTCAATTGGAATTCAACATCTTTTGCAAGTAACTTGAATAGAGGTTGTGCTATTTTACTGAAATTTTCAATAAATAGCCTATAGTAGCCTGCATAAACCAAGAAAATTCTTACCTCCTTTTGAGTTGTAGGTGGCATTAAATTCAAAATGACTTGTATTTTTGTTGGATCCACCTTAATTCCTGATGAGGAAATATGGTGCCCCAACACTATCCCCTCAGTTAACATCATGTAGCATTTTTCATTACTCAGGGACATATTTGTCTCTATGGATCATTTCAGAACTTTCTCAAGCTTTTTCAAACAATCGTCATATGTGTTTCCATATATAGTGAAATCGTCCATATAGACCTCTACACATTCATGGATCAGATAAGGAAATATTGCAAGAACTGCTCTTTGGAAAGTATCAAGTGCATTACATAGCCCAAAAGGCAAAACATTGTATGCATATGTTCCCCATGGGCAGGTAAATGTTGTTTTGTCCTGGTCTTCCCTTGTTATTCTAATTTGATTATACCCACTAAACCCATCTATGAAAGAAAATATTTCTTCCCAACTAATGAATCTAGGACTTGGTCTATAAATGGTAGCAGAAAATTATCTTTTAATGTTGCTTTGTTTAATTCCTGGTAATCTACACATATTCTCCACTTCCCATTTTTCTTTGGTACAACCACTAAGGGTGAAACCCATTAACTATCAGAAATAGGATAGATGAACCCAACTTGTAGTAGTTTTTGTAGTTATTTCACGATTTCCTTCATCATGGGGTTCATCCACCTTTGAGACTGCCTAACTAGTTTAATCTGGTCATCAGTATAGATGTGGTGGATACATGTGTTGGGGTGAATTCCTTGCATATCTGTGTAATCCCAGGCAAAAGCTTTTGAGTACTTCTGTAATAATGTTATTACCTCTTGTTCTTATGACGATTGTAAATTATTACCAATGTTCAAATGTTTCCCAGGATAAATCTCAATTGTTCTAGTTGTTGAATTGGTAATTGTGTTTACAAAAAAAAAATTGTGAATGATTCTTGCAATGATTGAATTGTGCAGGTTTCCTGAAAACAGTGGTTCAAAAGATTACTTGTAGCTTCATACTGAGCTATTCTAAGCTGCTTTGAAATATCTGGTTCTGAGATGAAAAGATCCAATAGATCTTCATTCTCCTCTTCTTCTCTAAGGTCAAAGACTTGGTTAATACTTAGAACTGATTTAGTTTGTTGTTGTTCTTGTCCTTCAAGCAATGATACTAAAGAAGGTGCTTGTGCTGGAGAATAAAGTGTGATGTGCTTTCTTTCATCCCCATGTGCAATAATCATACTTCCTGATCTACATCCTATAAAGGCATCAACAGTAGTTAACCACGGTCTGCCTAAGATTAGAGAATGTTCAACCAAGTTTGTTTTTGGCTGCAAAATCAGGAAGTCTATAGGATACTCCCATGAATCCAAAGAGACTATGATATCTTCTAATATTCCTTCTAGTATAACTTCATATCTGTCTGCTAACTCTAAAATGGTAGTAGTAGATCTAATGTTGTTTAAATCTAAATGTTTCATTGCCTCTGTAGTCATTACATTTATAGTTGCTCCCAAATCTATTAATGTGTTTAGAACTGAAAATTTGTTTATTGAAATAGTAACCATAGGGATATCAAGGTCAATATATTTTTCTACTATTGTCTTTGTAGACATGAGGCTAGCTAGTTTTCCGATGACTTGGATTGTAGTAGGATCCTTCTTCTTTTTACTAGTTTTCTTGATGCATAATTCCTTTACTATTTTAACATAAATTGGTATTTCTTTGATTGCCTGCAATAAAGGAATTTTTACATAAGCATTTTTTAATTCATCCAAAATATCAAATTCAGGAAGGGTCATTTGAATTTTTTGTTCTACTAACCTCTCTGGATAGGGTGGTGTTTGAGTTATTACAGTTTTTCCTTTCTGACTTTGATTTTCTGAATGTGATGTTTCAGGTTGTTCTCCTTGTTCAACTAGTTCTTCTATGATCGAAGGAGAATTTTTATGCAGTACTTTCCCAGACCTTAAATGGACATCATTTATGGGAAGAATGGAGTATGTTGGAAAATATGTTGCTTCTTCCACATTGTATGTAGGTTTATCCATTTTGTTACTCGGATTTGCTACTGACTGAGCTGGTAATTGAGTTGGTCTAGGCTGGTTTGAAGGCAGATGTTATTGTTGTGGTTGTGTTAGTAACGGTGTGGAATTCTATTATAGAAATGGCATGGATTGTGGATATTGTTGGAATTGTTGCTATGGGAATGGCTGTTGATATTGCTGTTGGTATTTCTGTTGGTATTGTTTAGGATACATTTATTGAGGTGGTTGGTTTCCATAACTATATCCTCTCCAACCTTGTGCAAGTTGGTTTTGATATTGTTATGGAGGCCAAACTTGCCACGGCATTGGGGTATTCCAAGAATTTTGAGGAGGATACTGATAGTTTTGTTGAGGGAATTATTAAGGAATCCTTGGCTGCCAAGGCCTTCTTGGTGCTACATAGTAAAAACCTTCTACTCCTTTTACTTCTTCCATTGGATTCAGTTGCAATTCTTTCAACTTTAGGCAGTTTTTTGTTGAATGGTTTTATGTGCAAAGACCACATACCTGAACACTATCTAAAGGACATTCTCTTAATGCATTCTTCTTTCTTTTTGTTTGCTATCAGAACATCTACTTGTGTCCCTAATGTACTTAGAAGATCAGTTTTGAAGTTTTCCAGCAAACTCCCTATCTCTACTCTTGTTGCCCCTCTAGCTATTGATTTTGTTGCTTTTTAACTAATATCTCTCCTTCAAGTTTTTGATCTTCCTCTTGAATATTTTTGACATAGATTTGCAATTTCATGGAATGACAAGTTTGAAATATCACTCTTACCCATTACATTCAAAATGCTAAGATATTAATCTCTTATACCTTTTATAAAGATTGTACGGATGGTGTCTAAGTTCAGAGAGTGTTGTTTAGATTTTTGAAGATTGTAAGAAAATTTTTCCAAATATTCTTCTAAACTTTCGTCTTCTTGTTGTGTCATTCTAAAAAAATCCTCTTTTAAGTCCCTAGGCCTACAATAGGCTTGATACTTTTTAAGAAAAATTTTCTTCATGTCATCCCAAGAAGTGATTGTACGTTCTCCTAAACCCATGAACCATTTTAATGTTGTTGCTTTCAAAGTAGCAGGAAAGAGGCGAAGCTTGTGTGTATCATCTATGTATCCATAAGTTCTACACAAGATATCGAATTCAAACATAAATGAATCAGGATCTTCTGTTGACATTCCATAAAAGTTAGGTAATACAGAAGGTGGAAAATTTTTCATTTTCACTTTTGCTCCTAATATTACCCTTGTGTCTAATATTGGAAAGCCAAAAGTAGCTGCATGATCATCTTGTCCATTATCATTTAGTCTTTTTTTGTCATATTTTGTTTTTATTTATTCTTCTCTTTCTATCAGCTTCTCTTCTTCTTCTCCTCTCTTTGTCTTCTCCATTCTCTTTGTTGTCTTTCATATTCAAGTCTCTATTCTCGGCTGAGAATAACAGATCCTTGCCCTTCTTCTGTCATAGTTTCAACTATTTCAATGCCAAATTGAGATTCAAGTTGTTGCTTGTTTTCGAAAATAGGTTGATATATGGGCTCAAAAATGGGTCTATCTATTGGTTTAACAATTTTCCTTGTTTCCTTTTGTTTTTCTGAAGTAGGTGTTGCTTTTGGAGTTTGTTTCCTTTTTACCTCCCAGGCTAACAAGGTTTGTCTTTAAATTCAAGTTAATCTTTGTCATGTTCTTTATTTTTCTTCTAATTCCTATATTGTTGGTTTACCAGCAACCGGTGTAGTTAGTATTGATGGCCCTACTTCTATGGATGGGGGATTTTGTATAATAAATCTACTTTTCTGATCTCTATTTCTAGGCATAAAGAAACATAACTAAGAAAAACATAACATAACTGAATTTTTATTGTTTTTGTTTTGTCATTTTTTTTTAGATTTTGATTTTATCTTCTATTTGACTACATTGATGAATATCTCCTCGGCAACAGTGCCAAAATGTTGGGCTAATTTATTAACACAAATTAACACAAGTATTTCATTAGCAATCCAGGTTTGTAAAACTTGGAGGCATGTCTACGATGTATGGATATCAGATGTAGTCAAGCTTAGAAGATAAAATATGAAGAAATAAGGAAGTACGTATTACAAATATAAATCTAATTAAATAATTTCTAATTCACTTCTACAATATATGTGAGATGAAGTGACTCTTAACTTAAGAGATCCATTTCTGTCCTTCTACAATATTACTTGATAAATAGAAATCAAAAACCATTAATTGGCAACAGCTTAAGATGCATAAATAAACAATGAAAGAGGCTCCTAACTTAGGATATCCTTGATATTCCTCATCACAAATTTATTCATCATTATGCTATTGCTAGAAAGCTAGAATTGTATAAAACTGCTTCAAAACAAGAAAGATGAACTCTAATTTTTATTCATTAATTCAATAAAAGGAGGGTTCAAATTGAACACTGTGTTGTCCCTTCATATCAAAATGATAAATAAACTAAGATTCATTAGCAAACATAAATCATCACACATCAATTCAAGTAAGCAAATCTGAAACAAAACAAGTAAACAAATCTGAAACAACTAGTTCATGAAAATCAAGCTAGTCTAACAACGAAGTGTACTTAGCTTGGAGTGGGGGCCCTCCACCCTTGCCTTGCACTCTTGAAAAGGTTATCAACTACTTCAACTTCATTCAATCATACACACCAATGAACAACAAAATAAAATTAGAACAGGTTCTTCAAATTAACTTCAAATATTCAAATGTCTCCACATAAATGATACAAATTCTACATGCATAAGCCTTCAAAGTTTTGGCTTAAATAGAAGATCATGAAACAAACTAATCTAAAGTATCTCTAACAACTATATCTATCCATATCCACCTATCCAAGTCAAATTCATCCAACCTATCACTAAAAATATGGAAAATCCCATGAAATCATAAAACTGCCCTATTTTCTAGGGATTTTCTGAGTGACTCGTCATGGTTGACCAGCTTTGACCGGGCCTGATTTAGCTTGCTTTGACCGAACCAATTGGATTTAGTTCAGTCCTAGTTCCCAAGATTTCCATAAATATATCCATCTCATGCCCAGGTGTCCTGAAAATATGACATCCATATAGCTATTACGAGAATTCCTGATTTTGTCCAAAATTTGCACCTGAAATTCAATTTTCATAAAAACTTCTAGAAATTGCAAAATTAAAATTAAATACTTGAATATGCATAAAATACATCAAAATGAGGTGTATGTGATGGAAAATATAAGAATTAAGTACGTTTTCTTAAGCAAAATTGGACCAAAAATGAGGGCCAACAAGCCTAATGATTTAAAGTTTTCTTAGACTTTGGATAGAAAATTGGAGAAATGTAGAAAGGTTTCCTAGAAGTTGGAGATTCCTAGATTTGATAGGGGTCCAAGTAAGTCATGATAATCTAAGGGAAAATAAGTTAAATAAGTGGATCTTAAGCCCATCAAGGAATTGATGCAAATGATTAAGAATATGGAGCTCAACCAAGCACAATTAATAAATACCATGGAAGCAAACCATGCCAAAGAAATAAGTGCCATGCAGAATAGGTTGGTGGAAATGGAAAGATCACAAGTACAGAAGTTCCAACCTAGGCCAAATGATAGATGGAAGAAGAATAAGAGCCCTTCACAAGATCATAGGCCTCCCAACCCATTGGAGACTACCAATATGGTGGATCAAGTTCTACCTTATTGTAGACCTTGTGATGAATTTCATAAGGAGGCCACTTGTCCCATTGTGAGAAGGATAATTGAAAGTGGCATGGCTAGAAAGGAATGTGGGGGGACTAGCATGCATATTAATATATTATCCATGGGGAACGAAGCTAGAAATATTGAGAAAAATCAAATGATTGATCACATAATTGCTAATAATGATGATAAAGTTACCAATAATTTTGGGGAAAAACCTACAGTTAGACATATTATTGCTATTGAGAAACATAAAGGAATGACTTATAATAGGAGGAATAATCATAATCAGATTAATCCTAGATATTTTTCCCCTCCTACTTCATATTTGGATTTTGAATTAGGGGATAGGATTAGCCATGCAAAGGCCTCAGTTCTAGTATCTGAGTTATTAAAGATTCCATATCAAAGGTCAAAGTTATTAGAAGCCATAGAAGCATTTCAAGGAGAAGTGGATGAAATAATATCTTACTGTGTTCAAGAGGATGCTCTAGTAATTTTGCAAAATATGGATACGAGTATAGGAAATGAAGATAATCAACCTTTCTTTATTTCCTTTCTTGTGAATGATCACCTTTTACACAATTGCATGCTTGAATTAGGGGCTTCAACTAATGTCATGACCAAGAAGGTCATGGAACAACTTAATTTGAGGATATTAAGACCCTATCACAACATTTATGTTATGAATTCTCAACAAATTGAATTCCATGGATTGATCAAAGGTTTACAAGTACATTTAGCAACATATCCTGATATTATGATCATTATGGAAATTGTTGTGATAGATGTTGCTGATGTATGGGGCATGCTCCTATCTCGAAAATGGGCAGCATATCTTGGAGGAAGTATTCAAATTGACTTATCTTATGCTATCATTCCTATGCTAGATAAAAATTTAGTTCAGCGTGATTGAGAATTAGAACAAGGATAACGTGGAAAATCCAAGGAATCCCAATAATGAAATTATAACTAGGTCATCTATGTCAGAGAGTTATGCAATATTAACAAACTTTTTAGCATCCATGATACAAGAAGTTAAAAAGGAAAAGGTTGGGCATACTGCAAAATAATTCAACACTTCAGGTTTTGCATTGACACCTTTTGAAGACAAGGTAGAGAGGTCTACATTAGTCACATCATCATCATCATCATCGTCATCATAATCATAATAGCCTACCAGGGAAATAATTAAAAAGAAGAAAAATAAAAAATAAGTTAAAAATAAGCCACCATCTTTGGACAAAGTTGGTACTCATAAGAAATGAAAAAACAGAAAATAGAATAAGCCTAATGTCCATATACGACATAGCATGGGGATGAGTCAATGTCCCAATATGATTGGAATTGGACAAGGCACATCAGAGAAAGAACTCATGGATCTGCCTGTAAGTCATAAGGTTATTAAGATGGATTTCATCGAGAACATTTGATGCCCATGGGGCATCTCTGTATTTGATTTGTTGTACAGTTGACATTGCTTGGATGGCTAGGGGTAGCATATGTGTTGGCATTGATGTCAATAGTCATGCTAGGAGAGTAGGCATTTCCTGATTGCTATTGACAACCAGTGTGATGGCATTAATGCTAATCAAAATAGCATGAATGTTGGTGGCAATAGAAGTGTTATCATTGATGTCGAATAGGCTATATGTGATGGAAACTCGGCTTGTAGCGTGGTGTGTCAAGCTCAGGGGGAGTCTCATGGTTGCTTCAGTATCTTGTGGAGAATCATCACAACAACAGGCTTATTAAAGATTCCATAAAAAGATGATTATAATGGTTGGGAGTTCCAGATTTTGGAGGCATCTCTGCATTAGAAGATCGACATAAAGGCTCATAGAAATGGTATAGTTGGAAAGTCATTGGTGATACCTTTCCAATGTTATGTTGAATTCTACAAATGACCCTATAGATTAAAAGTTATGATCATACAAATTTAGGACTTGAAGTCCTTAGGAGCAATCCCTGGAACTCCAGAAGTCCGGAAAGTTGAAATCCCATAAGATTATTTGAAAATTCTATAGGATTATAGTGAGTCAGGGAAGCAGGAACCCCAGAAGCCTGAAAGGTCAGAAGCCCAGAAGCTTATTTAAAAAGGCTACGGGATTACAGTGAGATGGGGAAGAAGGAATCACACAACCTCGAAAGGTCGGAGGCCCAAAAGGTCAGAACCCCAAAAATCCCAAAAGGTGGAAGCCCAAAAGAAATTTCATTTGAGAGGTAGGCATGAGTGGGGCCAACAAGTAAGAGACTGAAACGATGTACAAAGGGTAGACAAGTGGAAAGTGGACCAATCACGAAACTTCCAAAGTGGAAAGAATATCAGGCATTGGAAACACTACACACTAGTGGGACAACCCATAATGTTTACGTGGAATGCTAACATGGAGATTGTGGGCCATGCCTAAAGAGTATAGCACGGAAGTTTGGGGAATTGTAATTAAAAGAAGTTTCATCCATGTGGACATCTAGGTTTATATTTTATGTAGGGAAATAAGGAAATAGTGGGCAAATGTGGCGGTGTCAGAGACAACTCATCCTTGGTGAGTAGCTATTGGCTCAAAGGAGTAGCAACGGGTCCCACGAGACAACTAATCCTGTTGGCAAGACCCGGGAGGTGTTAAAAGATAAAAGTGTCAGGATTTTATGGTAATTAAAGGATCATGGGCCAAATTCAAAGGAAAGGTTCCAAGTGTAGGTTTTAGGGCTAGGTAGGCCATACCTGGAACCCCTAAAGCTTGTAATTCATTTGAAACTCAATATAGAAAAGGTTATGAGTACCAACAAATCTAGGCTTTAGCTCAGGCGACATATGCATATGTAGTGGGGCCCTATCAGCGTGTCCTACGATGGTTTTGCATTGTTTTGGTGACCAAGGGCATGAAAGAATAACAAAGGGAATTTAGCCTCTGCAGGGAAGCAAGGAGGTCTAGTGCCTAAAGGCCTAGCCGTAGGTCACACCACCCAGTCCTATGGAGGAGCTAAGGGAGAGGTACTAAGGCACAAGTGGGATAGACCAGAAGCCCAAAAGCTCGTACGTTGTATGAAATACATTTTACAAAAATTTACGGGTACAAGGGCTTCTGGGATCCATCTCATATAAGGACATATGTACAAAGGATATATGGGTTGACAACTGAGTAACTGCACACAAAAGAGTTAGTGTCTGAAATAACGGAGATTCCAGAGATCACAAAGTTAAGGCAATTGTTATGCGTTGTCATTTATGGCTCACTCACTGCTTTGCAAATGATTAGTGGTCTAGGATGCATGCGAATAGTGAAGTTGAAGCCATTTCCTGAGCCACAAAAGTTTCCAGAGCTTGATGAGATCCTCTCCATTGCATAATTCTTGGAAAAATATTTCTGGTGGTATATAGAAGTCCAAAAAAGGGTTCCCAGATCAAAAGTTAGAGCCTATAGAAGATTGCCCCTAAAAAGCCCAGTTGATTGAGGAAAATGGCTAAGTATGGAGAAACAATCACAATCGATACCTAGGAGGCTCATCGTATATCGCATATCGGCATTCAGACGGGTATGGAGCACTAACGGAACGAGAAACAACGATTTGTCGATCGTCGATATCGCATATCAATAGTCAGTGGGTCCAGGCGGAGCATTTATCACAATTGGCCATCGACAGGATCCTTGAGGCACACAGCGAAGGATATCGGCATATCGTAGTCCCGACCGCCGATATTGCATCCCACATCCCATAGATCCAACATTCCATCAATTAAGACATACTTCAAAACATGTGTGGGGGGGGATGATTTGCGATATATTGTCACACCGCCGGGGGTGGGTGACCCCCCTTCTCTCTCCTCTACGTGGCACAATCTTGCATCTCGCATCCTGCATCACAATGATCCCATAATATAAAACTTCAAAGACCTTGTGGGGGCCGATTTGTGATTTTTTTTGTAACATCACTGGGGGGGCGGGAAAATCATTTACAAAGGAAAAGCCTGACAAAACAAGGGTCGAGCTACCACTTTCTCTCTCCTCCATGTGGCATCGGCAATCGGTGGGGGTTGCAACTCCGAAACAATGGAAATTGTCAATTCCACGATTTAATACAAAATCGTCGGGGAGGTCGAAAGTTCGATAACAAAGACACTCATGAAAAAACCAAGGCCCAGCGGGCCACTTTCTCTGTCCTCCCGGAGGCCACGTGGAGGCATGCGATTGGTCTTAAAAGTTAATAGGGCAGCTGACGTCAGAAGTGATGTGGCAGTATGGTTGATGACATGGTAGAGGACACGTGTCACCTGGCTTCAGTGTTTTCGGGGGATGACATGGGACCATTCCCATGTGCCACATGTCACCACTCACAGGGTGACACATGACAATAATGACATCACCCTGCAGATCGAAAATCGCAACAGTTAAGGGGTAAAGGCTTAAGACAACGATGCAGTGCGATTTCGATATGTGGGACTCCTCCCCCAGATGTGATAAGTTATGAGCTGTGATTTATAAATAGTTCGCGTCCAGGAAATCGGTCAATGAGGGACTTCTGTAATATAAAAAGGCCCCCTGCATAGTGATTGGGAGCTTTAGCACCAAACGCATAGGCCTTTGGTTCCAGCCCCAGTTGTATACAAAATTTCAATAAAGGGGCTACAATAAAGAGAGGCTAAGGGGGAAATCCAAAGGTGCCCTTCACTCGTTCCAGAGGTATAAGCCAGTGCCCTTTCATGTGTATGAAGAGGTGAATGCTCGTGCCCCTTGAGACTTCTATCATTAAACCAAGAATGCACCCCCTGTCCGGATCAGGGCGTCGACTGTGCTCATAAGGTTTTTATGGCAGAAATTGATGAGGTCAACGCCAAAAGCAACTGCACAGGAAGATATAGGAGATCAAGCCTTTGAGACCATGCAGAGTAGAGTGCCAAGGTATTTAGTAGAAAACTTAAGGCCGAAGTGACAGAGTCGGTCTCGGAGACGGCTATAGCAGTGAATCAAGAGAGGGAGCTTTTAAAACCAAGTATGGGCACCCCTAGAAGTGGCTCTTCGTAACCCGTTCTCAAGGTCAACGTTGAATTTCCTAAAGGCAGATTGATGAGAGTTAGTTGAGCATCGTAGAAGCATATGTTGTGAACTAAATGCGGCCATGAAACATAAGTGATTATAGGGATGGGGTGTTGGGATTTTGCATAATGTCTCAACTATTTCATGATTCTGTGATGTGCCTTCTTCTATGAGGCCATTGTTATTGTTCTTAATGTTTTTTGGATACAACACCTCCCCTGGCCAAGAGAGCAAGCTGACTTGATAGCTGAAAACTCGACCCAGGATTTTATGTATGAAACCATGATTGAAATCACCCTCTCTTCTTATAAATAGGGGGTCACAACACTGAAAAAGGGTTCTGAAATCTGAAAGAAAGTCGGATATTTTTGTGAAAACTGCATCACTTAGTCACATAGATCTTGAAGAATATTACAGGAATAGTGGTGATTCCTCCTTTGATGTATTACAGTCTATTACTATGTTTCATTCATCTTGGATATTTTCCTTTTTGAATTCATGCCATAATAGATACTCTGATATTTCAGATTTGTCTACAGATTCATATGTGTTAAAATTTTAATGCATATGTCTATGTGAGGGGTAAATTATATTTCCAAAATGGTATTGCGTGAAGCATATCATTAATTTCTTCTATGTCCATTACATCTTCCTGTCACTCAGATAGTTATAGTAAATCTTATGTTTTCAAGCTCTATATTATATATATATATATATATATATATATATATATATATATATATATATATATATATATATATATATATATATATATATATATATATATAGAATTCTTGGTACTCTGAGCTCTATATCCTGAGTTGTCCCTTTTCTTTGTCTCCTCTCATATATCTTATAAATCTGATTAAACTGTAAGTCTTTGAAGTGCTTGGCCTTCACTATTTCTGTTATATTTCTGGGAACTATGTGTGTGTAGAAATGATGAAACATACGGCTTGTATATTTGAATGAAAGAAGCAACTCTCTGATATCTATGTATAAAATACAGGTGGTGTCTCCTCCTACTTGAGAATCATTTGAGGCACACGGATTTAGATGTACCCAGACACTGGTCTTGCATGCAATCCAAGGCCGTCTCTGGGAGCGACAACATCTTCTGGCATCGTTGTTGAGGAATGTATTGAAGTATTTTTCCCCTGGGATACGACAAATTAAGCACCCTTCATGTAGGTGAGAAAATTTTGTTCTGATTGCATTCACATCACCTTGGCGACTCCACACCCCCCTCATTATCATTCATCAACCTAGCTTTTAGAAGACCTCATACTGGCTTAGACATCTCATAGCAGAAAGCCCCATTTGTTTCTGACCCTGAAAAATTAATTTTCGGAAAAGTCTGGAGAGAGAAAAATCCCCCTGCCTCTGCTACCATCTCACCAACCTTTGTCACTTCCTCCTCCAGTTCTCAGCCCATTGTTGCTCACAATTCAAGACTTGCTCCTAAGACCCTAACATACCCTCCTTCCCCTTCAACCCCTGCGGTCTTGACCTCAGTTCCTCAAGCAAATTTTAATCCTCCTCCACCAATCCAGATGGCTCTTCCAGGATTTTTACTAAACAAGTATGCACCTCTTGACTTACCTCAACCCTTAAGTGCTATGCCCCAGGAATACTTGAAGCTTTTGCCTAGGTTTAATGGGGAAGATGATAATTCTGCTCAGAAACACATTCAAGCCTTTTGTGCTTTTGTTGAGAACCTGAATGTAGAATAGTTGGATGTGGTCCTGAGACTTTTTGTACAATCCCTTGATGGAGAAGCTAGAAAATGGTTTAAAACCCTCCCTGATGCCTCCATCACCACCTGGGAGGAATTGGAAACCTCCTTCACACAAAAATGGGGTGAGAAGAGAGATCATGAGTGCCTCCTCATAGAGTTCAATGCCATCAGGAAGAAGCCAAAGGAGAATATCTTAGATTTTAATAAGAGATTCAATAAAAAGTATAACAACTTTCCTATTGAGATAAAACCTCCTCCAGCTGTTTCTCGAGTAGTTTACTTGGGATCCTTTGAATCTGACTTTGGTTTCACCTTAAGAGAAAGGAAATCTCCTACCTTAGATCAACTCCAGGTCGATGCTCTAGAAGTAGAAGAAAAATTTTCCTCCACAGGGAAGTCAAGTGGAAAGCAGGAAACCACCAGGAATAGAAGAGGTAAAGAGGAAGCTTCCTCCTCTGGTCAAACTAGAGAATCACTAGACCAGAAGTTGGAGGAGCTGGATAAACTCATCAGGAGTTTTTCACATAAGGTTGGAAAACTCAAAATTTAGAACAAGAGTCCCTCCAAATAGAATGCTCAAGGCAACAATCGGGGATATAACCCACAATATAGAAGGCCTCCATTACAAATACTGCCAAGGGAAAGAAAGGAACAGCTGGATCAGATCCCTCATCCTCTATATTTAGAAGATGATCCCGATGAGCAATGGTTAGATACACAAGAGATGCAGGGAGACTTATATTCTTCTTTCTCTGAAGAAGAACATGAGAATATGGTCCACCAGGATGTCAGTCATGATGGAGAAGCAACAGATAAGCAAGATATAGATTATTATTGTAAATCGTTTGCAGATTTCATGTTGGCACAACCACAACGTAAATATAACCTAAGATATTAAAAGAAGAGGTTAAGAGAACCAGAGCAACATGAGGAAAATTTTCCCCATTACTCCTCCAGTGCCAAACAAAGGGAAAGGCAAGCTGAATCCTAACCCTGCTAGGATAAAACTCCCCTTGAATAAGGAAAGAAATCACTAAGAGGAGCACACAACAAAGGAAGCACCTATTTTGCAGAAAAACATCGGTGGTAGTGAAGGGGAAGCTGAGCCAGGAGGTGTAGAGAAGACCCAATCTACATTCAACCTTCAAAGGGATATTAAAAAGGTAAAGGTTTTTGTTCCATTGACTGAGATTCTGAAGTAGCCTACCTATAAATCTCAGGTATCTCAATTCATGCTCCATCAGTTTCATCACCCACCCAGGATTCTCTAAATCTTCAAGAAGAGAGGTCAATGGTGCTCTTTGGGCCGCATGTGGAAGAAATTGATCCTTCTACTGCACCTTTCTATGTAACTCTTGGAATTCATAATCGTCTTTGACATAATTTCATGTTGGACTCTGGAGCCTCCCACAACCTCATGCCATTAGAATTAATGGAATAACTTGGCTTGCATATCACTAGGCCCTACAAGGAACTTTACTTTATCGACTCCAAAAGGGTCAAATTTTTGGGTATGATAAAGGATCTGGTGGTGAACCTGGCTCAGGTCCTTGAGAAGAGCATGGTAATGGATATAGTAGTGGCAGATATACCCCCTCATTTTGGCATGATGTTATTTATTTCTTGGGGTTCCAAGGTAGGGGGCTTTATCAAGTTGGATCTAATTTATGCCACCATTCCCACCTTTGGAGGAGAGCAAATGAGGCTATATAGAGAATTCAGGTTTGTAAAAATTGTGACCTCGGCCAAAAGCTCAAAGAACTCCCCAGTCTATGGAAAAGAAAGTGACCTCTCCTGTCTATTTCTAGAAGAAGATGAAGCTATCACAGAAGAAATGTCAGTCCACCTAACATGGCCATCAGAACATCAACATGCAAGTGAAAGCAAAGTATGGAAATTATATTTTGATGGAGCTAATTCAAAAGAGGGAAATGGGGCAAGAGTATTGTTGGTATCTCTTGAAGGTTGCCTGATACCCCTCTCATTCAAGCTAGAGTTTGAAGCAACCAACAACGTGGCGGAGTATGAAGCACTGCTCCTTGGGTTACAGATTGCAAAAAATCTAAATATTGAATGTCTAACAGTTTATGGAGACTCTGAGCTGGTTGTAAGGAAAATCAAGAATCAATGCCAGGCCAAACACCCCAGACTAAGGACGTACCGAAATGAAGTGTGGGACTTAATTGATAATTTCTTCCTGGCCTTCAACATCCAGTTTCTTCCCAGGAAAGAAAATAGGATGGCCGACTCTCTTGTTGTATCTACAAGTAATTTCAGGCCTCCTAAAAATCCTCTGCTCAGATATGAGGTGGAAGTCAGGTACATACCCTCCATACCTGATAACATTAAGCACTGGAAATTGTTCAAAGATGATGAAAAAGTGAAATGATTCATAGATTCATTGGAGAGTTTTCTAACTCCACCATCGATCAAGAAGAAGAAGAAGAAGAAGCAGATCAAGAAGTCACTTCATGGAAAGATGCAGTGGTTGGGCACAAAATTTTGCAACTAAAAGGGAACACTATCCCTCATGGACTAGTCCCACTAGAAAGGCTTTTTAATAAAGACGACATAGCCACCAAACAAATAGCTCCTGAGATGGATGATCAAGTACAAGATTACAACATTGGATCAAAGGAGGAGCCTTAGATGATCAAGTTGTCAAAAGGAATCCCCTTGCATTATAAACAGAGGTATTTAGATCTTTTCAAAGCCTACAAATATGTTTTTTCTTGGTCTTATGATGATTTGAAAATGTTTGATACTAACATCATACATCATAATATTCCTTTGAAAAGCGGAGTGAAAATCTGCAAGCATAAACTTGGACAAATAAATCCACTCTTATTCCCCTCCATTGAAAGGGAGATAAGGAAGTTGCTACAAGAAAAGATTATAGTACCTTTAAGATATTCTGATTGGGTAGTGAATCTGGTCCCATTTTGTAAGAAGAACAAAGAGATAAGGCTATGTGTAGACTTCCGGAACCTAAACAGGGCGTCTTTAAAAGACAACTACCCACTACCCAAGATGGGTAATATATTGCAGAAATTGGTTAGTTCAACTAGAATTTCTATGGTGGACGGGTTCTCTGCATATAATCAAGTGGGTGTTCATCCTGAGGATCAGGAAAAGACCGCTTTCACCACCCTGTGGGGAACATTTATGTATGCTCGCATGCCTTCTGGGCTGATAAATGAAGGGGCCAGATTTTAGAGAGCCGTGGACATAGATTTTGTGGGGGAGCGAGACAAATTCTTGGTGGTTTACTTGGATGGCATCACAATATTTTCCAAGATTGAGGAGGAACACATACCCCACTTAGAACTCACCTTTGAGATGTGCAGGAGATATGCTCTCTCCTTGAATCCTAAGAAATCTCAATTTGCCCTAAGTGATGGGAAGTGCTAGGACATGTAGTATTGCAGGAGGGTGTGAAGATTGATCCTAAATGGGTTCAATCCATCAACCCATTCCTCTACCCAGGAATAAGAAAGAAGTCCAAGCCTTCTTTGGGAGAATAAATTTCTTGAGGCGATTTATACCCAACTATGTAGAGATTGTCAAAGGCATTACAGACATGCTCAAGAAGGGAAACAAAGTCAAGTGGAGCCTCGTCCCCCGTGATTATTTTAGCAGAATCAAAGAAGCTTTGGCTGAAGCCCCAGTGTTAGCCAATCCCGACTATGTAGCGTCATTCTACATCTTTTCTTTCGCCTCTCCACATACCATTGTCGCAGTGCTGCTACAGAAAAATAAAATGGGTCATGAGCAACCCATCGCCTTCTTCATCCAAGTACTAAGGGACACTAAACTAAGATATAATATATTGGAGAAACAAGCTTATGCACTAGTCAAGGCTCTAAAGGCATTTCATGCATATGTGCTGTAATCGAAAATCACAGTGTTTGTCCCAACAATGGCAGTCAAGGACACCCTGGTGCAAGGAGACAACGAGGGAAAGAGGAGCAGGTGGATAGCAAAAATAAAGGAATACGAGCTAGAAATAAAGCCTACCAAGCTCATTAAAGGCCAAGGACTGGCCAAGGTTTTGTCTGAATCCAGCTGCCAAGCACTAGGGATAAATATGATCACATAGGAAGACAGACCCAAGGAGCACCAAAGAGGTATTAAAACATCTAAGTAGAAAATATATGCCAAGTACGAGGGATCACCGTGGTACAAGAATATCGTTCATTACCTCTTATTCTTGAGGTGCCCATTGGGGTTGGATGCCTCCAAATATCAAAGCCTAAGGTTGCAAGCCCAGAAATATATCATATCCAATGGCCTACTCTACTAGAAGGACCCTGTGGGGGTATTGTTGCTATGTTTGGTGGAAGGAGAGACCCATAAGGTGATTGGGGAGTTTCATGAAGGAGTCTATGGAGGGAATTACAGCTAGAAGACCACGGCACACAAAATCCTCAAGGCTGGATTTTACTGGCATACGTTGTTCCAAGATATCTATAACGAAGTCAGGATGTGCTAGAAATGCCAGGTGTTTACCAAAAGGCAAAAGTTTTCTCCTCTCCCCCTGATTCATGTGCATGTGGAGGAGCCTTTTAGACAGTGGGGACTAGACTTCATAGGAGAGATCAACCCAACATACAATGGCCAGCACAAATGGATATTGACAGCCATTGACTACATCACCAAGTAGGTAGAGGCCATCCCAGCTAGAAATGATACAGATTCAATGGTGATAAAGTTCATGGAGGAGAACATATTGTCCCGCTTTGGTTGCCTTTTCAAAATCATCACTGATAATGCTCAGGTATTCAAATCTTCCAAGTTCACCAGCTTCTTCCATAAATACAATATCATTATTGGGCACTCCACTACATACTACCCTCAAGGCAATGGTTTGGCTGAGTCCTCAAACAAAGTTGTGGTCAGGGTGCTGAAGAAGACTATGACTAAAAACCAAAGGAACTGGGATTCCCAAATAAATTTTTCTCTATGGCCCAACCGAGTAAAGCCTAAATGATCAGCTAGGAAATCACCTTTTGAGTAAGTGTATGGAAAAGTTGTTGTCTTCCCAATTCAACTAGCAATTCCAGTAGCAAGGTTGTTACAAGAAGCTGAAGAGGAGCCAAGTCCCTTGACAAGGAGGATTAATCAGTTGGTTGAGCTTCAGGAGAACAGAGAACAAGTGGAGGCCAAACTATCCAATTATCAACAAAAAATGAAATCTATGTTTGACAAGAAGGCCAAGGACAGACCTCTTCAGCCAGGAGATTTAGTTCTCAGGTGGGATGTCTGACGGGAGGACAAAGGAAAACATGGAAAATTTGATCCACTGTGGTTTGGCCCCTTCAGGATTGCAGAAGAGAGAGGGAACAACACATTTCTACTTGAAAACTTGGATGGTGAATTGTTGGAACTACCAATGAATGGTCAGTTCCTCAAGTTCTATTTTCAAAATTAAGAATTAGCTATCTTACACTCATTGTAAATATCTAGTGTGTTTACTGCAATTGTCATTTGAATTTTCTTTTATTGTAAAAAAATTTTCTTTTGTGAAAGTTATCTTTTGATTGAGAAGTGACTCCATGCCCAAAGGAGTAGTTCGTAGTGTGCAGGTTCTCAACACCTTTTTGGCAAGGCACTATCCCTAGATGGAGCCAATGTTGTCATTTATTGCTCACTCACTGCTTTGCAAATGATCAGTGGTCCAGGATGCATGAGAACAGTGAAGTTGAAGCCATTTCCTGAGCCACAAAAGTTATCATAGCTTGATGAGATCCTCTCCATTGCATAATTCTCAGAAAAATATTTCTGGTGGTATATAGAAGTCCAAAAAAGGGTTCCCAGATCAAAAGTTAGAGCCTGTAGAAGATTGCCCCTAAAAAGCCCAGTTGATTGAGGAAAATGGCTAAGTATGGAGAAAAAATCGCAATCGGGACCTAGGAGGCTCATCACATATCGCATATCGACATTCAAATGGGTATGGAGCATTGACGAAATGAGAAAAAATGATCTGTCGATCGTCAATATCGCATATCGGTAGTCGGCGAGTCTGGGCGGAGCATTTATCGCAATCGGCCATTGACAAGATCCTTGGGGCACATAGCTAATGATATCGACATATCACAGTCTTGACCAACGAGATCGCATCCCACATCCCGCAGGTCTAGCAGTCCATCAGTTAAGTCATACTCCAAAACATGTAGGGGGTGGGGGCGGACGATTTGCGATATATTGTCGCACCACCAAGGGTGGGAGACCCCCCTTCTCTCTCCTCCACGTGGCACAATCCTACATCTTGCATCCTGCATCACAACAGTCCCATAATCTAAAACTTCAAAGACCTTGTGGGGGCCAATTTGTGATTTTTTGTGTAACATCGTCGGGGGGCCAAGAAAACCGTTTACAAAGGAAAAGCGCGACAAAACAAGGGTCGGGCAACCACATTCTCTCTTCTCCATGTGGCATCGACGATCAGCGGGGGTCGCAACTCTAAAACAATGGAAACCACCAATTCCTCGATTTAATACAAAATCATCAGGGAGGTCAAAAATTTGCTAACAAAAACACTCATGAAAAAACCAAGGCCCAGCAGAGCACTTTCTCTCTCCTCCCAGAGGCCACATGGCGGCACGCGATTGGTATTCAGATCTGATAGGGCAGCCGACGTCAGAAATGACGTGGAAGTACGGTTGATGATGTGGCAGAGGACACGTGTCACTCGGTTTTAGTGTTTAAGGGGGATGACATGCGACCATTTCTGGGTGCCACGTGTCACCACTCACAGGGTGACATGTGGCAGTAATGACGTCACCCCACAAATCAACGATCACAACAGTTAAGGGTTAAAGGCTTTAAACAATGGTGAAGTGTGATTGCGATATGCAGGACTCCTCCCCCGGATGCGATAAGTTATGAGTTGTGATTTATAAAGAGTTAGGGTCCGGAAATCAAATGATGAGGGACTTCTGCAATATAAAGAAAAAGGCCCCCTATGTAGTTATTGAGAGCTTTAGCACCAAACACATAGGCCTTTGGTTCCAGCCTCGGTCATATAAGGAATTTCAATAAAGGGGCTATAATAAAGAGAGGCTAAGGGGGAAATCCAAAGGTGCCCTTTCGCCCATTCCAGAGGTATAAGCCTGTGCCCTTTCACCTATATGAAGAGGTGAATGCTCGTGCCCCTTGAGACTTCTATCATTAAACCAAGAACGCACCCCCAGGTGGGATTAGGGCGTCGACTATGGTTAGAAGGTTTTTATGGCAGAAATCGACGAGGTTAGCACTGAAAGTAGCTGCAAAGGAAGATATAGGAGATCAGGCCTTTGAGACCATGCAGAGCATAGTGTCAAGGGATTCAATAGAACATTTAAGGCCAAAGTGACAAAGTCAGTCTCGGAGATGGCTATAGGAGTGAATCAGGAGGGGGAGCTTTTAAAACCAAGCACGGGCACCCCTTGTAACCCATTCTCAAGGTTGGCACCGAAGGTCTTAAAGATGGAATAACGAGAGTTGGCTGAGCATCGCAGAAGCGTATGCCGTGAACTAAATGCAGCCATGAAACATAAGTGATTACAGGGATGGGGCACTTCAAGAGTAACTTCTTCGGGACTGACTCTTTAGAGGAGTGATTGTCGCAGTTTCATATTGTGTGTTCAATTAAAAACAACCATGTTCATACTCAGATAATCTTCTTAGTTCTACAGAGTGTCCTTTTAAACTGTTATCTCATTCACTATCAAACACAGGTCTGAGCATTTCAATAAATAACCCAGTCAACTGACTGTTCGACCTTCGGCTTCCTTCTTCTTCCGCTGGACCTTTCGGCTTCCTTCTTCGCTCGCTCGACCTTCGGCTTTCTTTCTACTTTTCCTTCGGCTTCCTCTGTCTCTTCAAGTTCATGAGTTATGAACTTCTTTATGCTCTATTTTTATGCCTGAGATAGATACTCAGAACTGAAGCATTTTAAGTCATTTTTATACGAGTTTCACCAATGACCAAAGGACACGTCTATTGGAGGGAGGCCGACTTGTATATTAAAAATATATATCAGAGAGTATTTTATCCATAGACTTGATTATTCATGGAAACCATATAAGAGAGGCTATACCCACAGGGAGGTCCCACATGCCACATCACTACCTCAATCGCAATCGCAACTTTTGAAGGTCTTTTACAAGTCGTGCCCATAACATAGTCGATGGTCGATTGCCCCTACTGGATGCGATATTATATTAAACTGTTTTGATAAACCCGTTGGGTCCACCACTTTATTGTAATCGTAATTTCATAAGACTCCTGCAATTGCAACTTTACGAAAATCCACATTAATAGAGGTCCCCACATGTCATGGCTTTAATCCCGCAATCACAACATCATGAGAATCCTGCAATCACAACATTCAATATCACCGATATTCACATATCACCCCGTAGCGGATGCAATATTTAATAAACTATTTTTAATAAGTTCGTCAGGTCCACACCTCTATTGCAATCAACGGTTTGACATCCCTTTGAAACTTGCAATTATTGTGGATGCGATATTTTATTAAGTCATGCTATAATGGTGCAGCGAGTCTGCAATGTTGTCCCAGTCGGCGGTTCGTTGGTTTATCACAATCACAGTTTAGTATGACATCCCTTTATAACTTGCGACATGAAAGTTCCGATAGGTGGATGCGATATTACATTAGGGCTATTACCATACACTGATCGGGTCCACATATTATATCGCAATTTATGGTTTGCGGGACTTCGACTGGCACACAGATTAAAATGGCCTTAACCCCCGCAGTTGACTGTGATCTAAGAGTTGAATATGAGATCGACGGCTAGGATTGAGTGCGGGACTTCAGCCACGATCAAGGAAATTCGTACTTTCCTACCCTCGCAGTTACTAATCAATGTCGATCTAATAGATCTGTCGACCTGATGATCCAGATCTATTCCTCCGTCATTCTTCTTCTGCAAGCACTTGGGTTTGACCTCCGCCATTCATTTCTTGACTCCATTATATTGCAATCGGGGGTTTGAGTGTAACAACAAGGCTTCAAGACTCGTGATGCGGTGGATGCGATATTTCAATAGAGGTGTATTGTAACAGAACCGTCAGGTCCGCAAAGCTCCTCCGATTTCACTATTTTCTTCCTTTAGCACTTACTCTTGGGTATATGCGATAAGTGTCATTGTTCTTCCCTTTAGAACTTACCTTTGGGCATATGGGATATGCTCCGATAAACTGCTTCTCTTGCTTCCGATATGCTTCTCTTGCTCCAATAGGTCTTCCTTTGACTTCCGATAGCTCTTCTTTGATAGCTCCTGTTCTTGACTTCCAATGGCTTTTGTCCTTGGCTTCTTGCTCTTGTTACTTTATGGATCTGCTTCTCCTTGGCTTCACAACATCATTTAGTATCCCATAATATTTCCATGTTGACATCAATGACAATCTAGATCAATATGGGTGAGCGAATAGAGCTCATTTTCATTGGTTAATATAGCTACAATGCTTATGTATTAAACACAACATTTGGAAGGAGTTCCATGTGCATAATTACCCTTGGGCAGTGTGAAAGGAAGATTGATGGCTGACAGAGACAACATCAATCACCGTGTTTCAGTGAAACAAAACCCAAGATTGCAGTTGAGCAATGGTGGGGGATGTAACATTGTTCAGTAAGATGAGTGAAGAGCTCTAAGTGGGTGTGCACTGCTGAGAAGAGGCCAAGTGTGCCTGGGATGCTAAGAAGAAGCTGAGAGTTCCTGCGTAGAAGTAGAGGTCAGAGAGAAGAGAGCTCTATGTGAGAATGTATGATCCTGCAGTGTGGACAAATTGATGTGAGGCTTTGTATGAGTGATTTTTGTTGAGTAGAACAAAGGGTTGAATGATGAAGGTTGTTGAGAAAATCAGAGGGCTAAAGGCAGAGGAGAACATGGAGCTGAAATCAAGTAGAGTGCCTTCCAATACAGTGAAAATTAGTTGCTTTCAAGTGTGGGTTTGAGCCTCAATACAAGAAGTTAATGCTTCCATCTCTAGTGGGTGTCTGAAGAAATCTTGGGAGTTGGTGCCTCCTGCAAGCATAAATCCAAGGAGCTTCAAGTTGGTGCTTGCAATAAAGTCATGAAGTTGGTGCTTCTAGTAATCTTATAAGGCATTTGTAGAAGAAGGGAGTTGGTGCTTCCTGCTAATGGGTGATAGCAAACAATCAGAGGGAGTTGGTGCTACCTGTGAGTGGTGGCTCACAAATATTGAGGTATTAGAGTAGGTGTTATTATTACATCAAATAACAAACAAGCTTTGATGGTTTTTTCCTAAAAGGGTTTCCACATTAAACTTCGATGTCATGTGTTTGTTGCTCATGATGTGCCTGCTTATGTTGATTCATATGGATGATGTTATTATTTGTTAATTATTGCTCACATGGATGGTTGCCATGTTTGAATGAGAAAATATAAATTGGCATAAAAAGTTGAAGTTAGATTTAATACTAATTCACCCCCCTCTCAATATTAAGCATTGTTTCCAACAACATTTCTAACACTACTCTCTTAGATTAGATTTCATTACTATTGTTAAAATAGTTTCTATTTCATGCTCTTATTTTAGTTTCTATTTCATGTTATTAGAGTAGCTTTTATTTTTAGTAGCGTTTCCATTTCAGTGATGATTTATGGATATACATGTGAATGGATGCTACTAATATTCTTTGTTTGACTTCGATGCAGATTCCAAATTCTTGCATGCTTTCATGAAAGTACATGTCCCCATGTGGAGCCAAATGTTGACCACTAGAGTTGCATTTGAATATTTTTCAAAGATTCCATGATCAAAGTACACTTAAATCATTCCAACATCATCAGATCAGTTAGAGTTCCAGAATTCATTAGGGCTATTAAGCCCCTTTCTTCTTCTTCTCATCATTATGTTGTTTCAAATTCCACAAACCTATGGGGACATTGTAAAAATGATGCTAGTATGATGAAATTGATTCATGTAACAGACCTAGATAGATTAGGACTTTGCTAGCAAGTGAGTTCACTTTAGGGAGTTTTTTTTTCCTTAGCTAATTATTTGTGTTTTTTAACACTGAATAATTAGTTGAGCTTTCTCACATATATACCCCAAAGCTAGATTGTGACTTGATGGTAGAGTCTTAGGTGATTCGTAGTGTCTGGAGTCAATTTTTATACCATACTTGATCATCTCTAAAGTTTCATGGAATTTTGTTAAGTCTAAGTGTCAATTATTAATTATTAAAAAAATTTGCAGGATGAGACTTTTAATAAATTTTTGATGTTAGATGTAACAAGTGTTGTTTAGAGAAGTTGTAGGGGGTATGCGTTGCTCACATTTCAAAGTTGTATCTAAAAAAATCACTAACACTTGTTTTGCAACTTTCCCTTCTTGCAACATGTTGTAACTTGAAATATAGTTTTTATTGCAAGTATTGTGATTTCATTTTGAGCATATATTTCTTGCAAGTTACATTTAAAGGCACTAGTTCACTCACAAATATTTTCCTTGCAGGATCTATCTTGTTGAATCTAGTTGATATATGTACAATATTGATGTTATATTTGACAAGATTTCCCTACAAATCTTCCTTAGGAACCACCCCCCTTGGGTTAGCTAGGAGAGAGCATAAATGGAGAGAATTGGGAATAGGTGACAAACCTTTCTCTAAGTCTTGCCACAAATAACACACCTTGAGGGGTTGAGAATTGTTCCCACATTCTTGGGTGTGTAAATCTGTGGACAACAGGACCCATCTCGGTTACCTCTCTTGGTGGCTAATTAGTATATAATATTTATGGATGACTTCTCTCGCAAGACATGGATTTTATTCTTGAAGAACAAGGACCAAGCATTTGACATGTTCAGGGACTTCAAGGCCCCAGGGGAGAATCAAACAGGGAAGAAAAATATTCAGGTATAACAATGGAGGAAAATTCATTTCAAATGAATTCATTGACTTTTGCAAGAAATCAAGAATCAAGAATGAGACCATCATTCTTTATAACCTGAGAAAAATGGTGTCGCTGAAAGGAAGAATAGGACCATCATGGAAGTAGCCAGAGCTATGTTGCATGATCAAAAGTTTCCAAAGTTTCTATGGGGAGAAGCTACTAACACTATTGTCTATGTTCAAAATATGAATCTTGATCAAGCCTTGGGCGACAAGACTCTTGAAGAAGTTTTCACAAGTGTAAAGCCTAAAGTTGGACACTTGGGGATCTTTGGTTGCCCTATCTAATTTCATGTGTTGAAGTACAAGAGGAACAAGATGGAAGATTCAGGAAAGAAAGGTACTTTTGTTGGTTATTGTGAAATTTTAAATCTTATAGAATATATGTACCTAGTCAAAGGAATATATAGTTTAACATGGATGTGACATTTGATGAAGATGCTGCTCTTGGGAAAGCAAGTGACTCTCCTCCCCCTACCAATTTTGAGAGAAATGACGATGCAACGGGTGTTCAAGAAGGCCCTCCTATGACTAAGCTAGTGCCTAATTTTGTTGATGATCCAGTGGAACACATGGATCCCTTGGATCCCCCTTCGGGTGATCCTCCTGCCAGGAAGAGACCATTATGGCTTCATGACACCTTACAAGATGTTAAGAGACATGTTGTTGCAAGAGGAAACTTTTGGGAAAGAAATAATCCATGCCAATATGAAGGATATGTTGTAGCTATGAGCAACATTATAGAAGTTGAACCACACACTTTTGAAGGAGTGAAAAAATAAGTATGGAAGGATGCTATGGCCGATGAATATGAATCCATCATGAAGAACCAAGTGTGGGAAGTGGTTTCGAGATCCAAAGGGAAGTTTGTTTTGAATTCTAAATGGATGAAAAATTAAGCATGGTGTGGATGGAAGTATTGAGAAGTACAAAGCAAGACTTGTGGCTAGAGGTTTTCCCATAAAGAGTGAGAAGACTATGATGATATTTTTTCACCTGTTGCCTGATATACTAAAATCTAATCTATCATTTCTTTTGCTGCTAACTAAGGGTGGACACTTCATCATATGGATGTAAAGACCGTGTTTCCACATGGCATACTCAAGGAAGAAGTATACTTGGAGAAACCACAGGGATTTCAGGAGCATGAAAGGAAGACTCATGTATGTAGGATGAAGAAATCACTTTATGGATTGACGCAAGCCCCTAGGCCTTGGTATGCACACATTAGTAGCTATATGATGAAGCTTGGATTTACGAGAATCAATGTTGATTTGAATCTCTACTTCAAGGGCATCCAAGGTATACCTCTGATTTTGGTATTATATGTTGATCATTTATTCTTAACAGACAGAGAGCCTATTATTATTCAATATAGAGGGAGATGGCATCTAAATTTGAGATGAAAGATCTTGGTTTGATGCACTACTTCCTAGTATTAGAGGTGTGGCAGAGACCTGGAAAGATTTTCCTTTCTCAAGGGAAATATGTTTTCAAGTTGGTCAAGATATTTGGTATGGTGGAATTCAAGTTCATGACCATATCGATGGAGATGAATTTTAAGAAGCTATGTGGTGAAGTTGTAGGACCTGACTTGGAAAATCCCTATGAATATTGACACTTGATTGGGGAACTGGTGTTCTTGGGGAACAATAGATCAACCACATGTTTCAGTGTCAACACTCTGAGTCAATTTATGATGGAGCCACTACATGCACACTGGGTTTCTTCTAAGCATGTGTTGAGATACCTGCATGGGTATATTAATTTTGGACTAAGATATAGTGCCAAAGACGTGAGACTCAATGGATACATTAATGTTGATTAAGTCAGAAATGTTGTTGACAGGAAGAGCACATCAAGGTGTTGTTTTAACCTGGGGTTTTCCATGATATATTGGATGAGTAGAAAGAAGAATTTTGTTGCCCTTAGCACGACTGAGGTTGAGTACATTGTTGTTAGCATGATTATATGTGAGGAATTATGATTGAGGAAGCTCTTTGGAGAGCTATTTGAGTAGGTATTCGATAAAACTAAGATATATTGTGACAACTAGAGTGGGAGCCAACTTTTAGAGAATCTTGTATTCCATGACAGATCTAAGCATATTGAGATCAAATATCAATACATTCATGATATGTTGCAAAGAGGACTTATATGACTCCATCACATTTCGATTGATGAACAGATAGTCGACATACCTACCAAGCCTTTGCCAAAAGGGAAGTTCTTGTTGTTTAGAGAGAAACTTGGATTAGTGGATGTGACCCTTCTGGGAAGTGGTCATGGTTGATCGAGAACACTAAGCTATGCCTGTTGAGCCTCCATTTTGTCCAAATTTTCATGATTTAACTGAATAAATTTATGCCTGTACTAAGTGTCTATAATCATTATTATTCATTTTGCGCATTATTAAGTTATTATTTAGAGGCATTTAGCACTGACAGTTGTTGATCTATGAACTCTTCTTGTTTTGTTAATTTAATGTGAAAATGTCATTAATGTTAGGCTCTTTTATGGCAGGTGCTAGCATTCCTATAGTAGCATTTCCTATACCATTTGTGCTTGCACAAACTTTGCCTGCACCAACATGCCTGCACCAACATGCCCGCACTAATTTGGGGCTTTCATACATTGACACATATCTAGGGAAATATGAAAGAGGTTTTTGTTCAAAATGGTGTTTGAACACTTTCACATAAGCTAAGATACACCCAAGTCGTACGGATTTATGTTTAGGCAATAATTAATGCCTCAGCCCCAAATTCGCAATAGTTTCCAAAATGCCAACTTCCTCCTCAATTTCCGTGCAGGTGAAGGTGAATAGAGAAATTCCGGAACATGGGTTATGGTCCTAGTATAGCAAATTGACAAAGACTCAAACAAATTTCTAAAATTCGTAATGGTATAAAAGTTACATAACGGTCTTTGAGGTAGTTTTCTAAAAATACACTGTTTTTCCATAATTTTAGCATCTCAAATTTCAAACGGTCATTTTCGGGCACGATTGTCGAGGCAATGGATCTGAACCAGAAAATTATGTGAGAATTTATTGTTGAAAATATAACAAACTATATTTCCTCCAAACAGTTTTTCAAAATTCATAATGGTTGAGGTGATACATAGACTTCTTTGGAGGCATTTTGTTAAAAAAAACGATTTTTCCAAAATTGTAGAAAACGGCCAGATTTGGGAAATTTGTGCCAGATCTTCATTCCTTCAATGGGTAAATGGTTGTATTGATATTCTATTGATGAATATCAGTAGGGATTCAATCCCCATGATTGTTTGCTAAGGAATAGAGCCAAAATTATCATGAAAGAACATTATAAAAGGAAGGATTCACGTAGGTGTGAGGGCTGTTTTTTGTATATGGAAGATTGTATTATGTAAATCATATTTGTTTGCAGGAGGAGGGAATCGATCTTGTTGTGCAAGAAGGGAGGAGATGCACACTAGTGGGATGATCCCTCGAGGGGACCACTAGAACCAGCACAACATTGTTTTATGAATTTGTAACAAGACTTCTGAAATGAATTTCTTTGGCATTAAATTCTGAATTCTGGTTTCTACTCTGAAATGAGTTTATTTGGCAATCGATTATGAGTTTTTTTCCTAAATGTTTTAAAGCTTGTGATTTAAATTGCTACAAGGGCAACGAGTTGGGTGGTTGGGCCCACCAACCAGTCTGTTGCCCCAAACCTCTTAACTTTCTTTTGTTGCATTTTAGTTTTCTTGGTGTGAGTGTGATCTTAGATAATTTCGCAATTTCATTTCATAGCTCCTTTTCTTTTTTAGTCATTTAATTTTCAATTTCATTCCACAAGCTTTATTTTACTTCTCTGGTTATTTAAGTTTAATATCAATGCTTTTGGATGTATTTTCATAAAGGTTGAACTAAAGTAAATGGTGAATGTTTTAACTGTGTCTCTTATTTATTATTACAAAGATTTACCCTAATCTCATTGCTACATAACAAAGTCTATTTCCAGGACGCAATGGTGAAATAATTGCTGAGCAAGAATTCTGGTTAACTTAACTTAACATGTATTCATGATTGCCTTTGAATATTATATGAGACGGATTCCTGCACTTTTGCATAAAAAACATTTATTCCTGCACTTTTGCAAGTACATGTTAGGATCAGCATAAAGAAAGATTGTGAATCTTGTTGACAAAAAACTCACAGAATTCTTCATTATAACTAAATGTTGCATATATTATAAGAAAGTATTTAATAAGATCAGGGTAAAGAACACAAATTATATATTGGGTCTTATTGCATATTTCTCTTACAACTAAAGTATTGAATTGTCTTTAAGAGAAGCAGTGCATTATTATCTTGATTCTTTTTAAAGCATCTGATTATTTCCTTAGATTAGTTGGAATGAAGTTGCCATGTGATATCTAGTTTCATGCTTGCAACATAGCAGTAATTTTTAAGAGGTTTTGCATTTCTTATTTCTTGAATCACTTTATTTTGAATGGGGCCTACATTCCTTTGCCCCCTGGACAATTGAGGAAGACTTACTGCAGGAGTCAACTCAACCAAGAAGAGGAGCTAGAAGTAGATTTTCGGAGTGTGTTTACTTTGCTTTGAAGAGTCTTGTTTTTTTTTCCTGAATGATCCTCCTTTTGAATTTCTTGCAAGAGCTTGGTTTTTATTTAACAAATCTCTAAGGTCGTATTCTGGCATATATTGTGCTACGCCTCTAAGTCTTATGACCCCGAATTGACAAATTAAATATTGGTTTCAATCTTGCATTTATACCGCCTGACATTTTGGTGTCATTGTCGGGGAGGCGTTGTAAGATAAGGCCTCTTGATTTTTCATGATTTTCCCTCTCCTTTG
Source organism: Pinus tabuliformis (assembly GCA_031772625.1). Lineage (NCBI taxonomy): Eukaryota > Viridiplantae > Streptophyta > Pinopsida > Pinales > Pinaceae > Pinus > Pinus tabuliformis. Next base: position 373,739,062 of record CM062815.1, on the reverse strand, counting down.
CAATTGAATTTCTAGATTAACGAGATTCCCCTTGCTTGCTGAAGCATACTGGATGACATTCCCAGAGAGCTCACAAGCCAGGTTTTCCTTTCTGCAAATGAGTGATTTCCTTTACTGCAAAGTGTGATGTCTGATTTGTTTCTTTTACTGCAATTTAGTTTTTATGAGTAATTTTTCTTTCTGAAAAGTGTGATGCTTGTGTTTTTATGAGTAATTTCTTTTACTGCAAAGTGTGTTACTTTTTTCTGCAATAGAGGTTATTTAATTTCTGCAAGTGTGATTTCCTTAGTTTACAATCATGGTTTGTTATTTATATAGCAATTGATCTTTTGATTTTCAGGTGATAAAAGAACCCCCAGCTCTCAATACAGGTGCTGACAAGACTTTCCAATTAGCAAGAAAATTCCAGGAAGTGTGATGCTATTTAAAAAACCATCTCAAATTTTGGCAAAAGTTGGGATCTTTGCTTCATAAAAAGAACACATCTTGACATCAATTAGAAATCGATCTACTCCTCTGGAAGAAGAAGATCATGAGGAACCAGAAGATATTCTTAGGGAGACTGAGAAGCTATGGATCATACTTGATGAGGAGAAGCCATCAGAAGCAGAGATTGAAGAACACCAACCTGATCCAGCCTACACTTTAGAGGATGAACAAAGAAAATTGGAGGATTTGCATGATGCACCAGATGTTGCCCATGAATCAAATGAACAAGAGTATATGGATCCCATAGAATCTTGGTTTCAGATGACTGTCAGTATTCATCCCTCCCTTATCATTCAAAAATTTGTAACATCACATCAATTAATGCAGTTGGTACCTCATGTTCTGGTATTTTCTCGCGCATTCTTTCTAAATTTGAACATGAATATGATTATCCTCTTGTTGTGCACTCGGTTGCACTGGAAGTCCTCCTATACTTAAAAGGGAGTCTTCCACTTCTTAGGGTAGAGTAGGGTAGAAGAATAAAGAAATGCCATGAATAAAGCTATTACAACAATGCAATTGGGGTTTTGACTTTCAAAGAATAGCCACTGAAACTACTTTTAATCCACATCAGTTTTTCACACACATCTGTGACAAATCTTGTTGAGTATGATTCACTCTAATACCTCATTATTTTTCAAAAAGTAACCATGATTAAACACTCTAATGAAGTTGTCATATGAGATATATATTTTTAGTTTCCCTGAGAAGGCACTATTGGAGAGCCCCCTATGGTGGATCACTCTTGTAAAGATCATAATAAACTATTCATGAGAATGCTAGCATTATTAACTTAAAGAATATTTCAATCATTATCTGAGATATTTTTAATAAGTCTTTAGAGTAGAGGAACTAGCTAATAATTATTAGTCATTAAAAACTTTTCACGTCATCCCGTACTCTTAAGGAGTAGACTTGTCTCCCCACTTATTAACCTTTAAGGTTAATCACAATCAGAATTTATAAAATATTTAGGGGAGGATAGGAGGTCTCCTGATGAGCCGACCTACCACGATCATGAGACCTAACATGCATGACATCATTGTTGCTGGTCACCAAGCCAGAGTAATGGCTTTAAGCCAAAAAGTTGAAAGATAGGAGGTCTCATTATGAGTCGGCCTGTTCATCCATGTTACTTCTTGTGAGTGGCACTTCCATCAGCTGGTTACCAAGCCAGGATAGTGGCCTTCATCTAATTTTTAAAAAAAAAGTCAAATAAGCTAACTCTGAATCTATATCTAGTAAGTGGGACACAGGCATTTCGTTGGGTTAAAAGACATCCCTGCCGAGGTTATAGACACATGCGGGCAGTGGGGCCATGTATATGGTATTAAAGTTAATTGCATACTAAGATTTACTCGGTTATCTTTCTCTTTCCCTAAAACTCATCATTTTATTTATTGGATAATGGTTTTAAGATGATTTGAGCATGATGCTTTGAGTTCTTTCTTTCAAAAATTAGGAATCTTTAATGATGTGGTACCTTTAGTGGAGGTAATTCTTTGTACTGGATTAAGGAGAAATTTACTTTTGCATCTGCATGACAAAAAAAATTAGAGTGTTTGTTGATTGGTCCAAGAAGGTGTCATTTTGTTCTATTTTTATCTCCCATTTTTGGTATCATAACTCACTTAATTTTTTTTATGGTATTTAGAGTGATGAATTACTCGGCGATGATAACTCACTAGGTGTTGATGGAAAACAATGTCTATTGACTGTGGTTGCCTCTAAATAACCACTATGTGACCTAGGTACAGGATTGTTGTATTAGGTGAAGGAATCTTGTGGTAATTTTCTTGAAATTGCACCTTTTCAACAAAGATTTGATTTAAACAAAGTCTTTCGGTAGAAATCACATAATAATATTTCAAAAACTAATAATATTTAGTTTTAATAAATTAATTTAAATATTATTTTTCAAAAACTAGCCGTTACATATTAATATTTTTAATAAATTAATAAACTAATATCATTATTTAAATGTTATTTTTCAAAAACTAGCCATTTAATATAGTCGTTACCTATTAATATTTTTAATAAATTAATGAAATAATATCATTATTTAAATATCTTTCAAAAACTAGCTGTTTAATATAGTCGTTACTGAGTAATATTTGTTTTTAATATATTAATATATTAATATCATAATTTAAATATTATTGTTCAAATATAGCCGCTACTTGAAATTATGTCTCTACATTGCTCTCTATTTAAGCCTTTTCCATGGTCTACCTCTTCAAAACGCGTCAACCAAAAATTTCTCTTATGTGATTTCTACTGAAAGACTTTGCCTAATTCATTATGGATCACAGAAGCTTGAATACAGAAATAAAATTATTATTATAAGATTTGCTTCATGGGTTTGATAAGCAAGGATTTTATTTTAGATGGCTCCCATTGAGAGCCTTAGGGTTGGTCATCAAAGTCAAAGAGTCTATGTCATGTATGAAGAGCCCTTCTTGGGCATGTGTCAAATGTATTTGAGTCAATAGCATTGTCAAATCGCCCTCCAACAACAAGCACTAGTACTCGTCTTCAAGTCGGCCTTAAAACAAAGAAAAGAATTGATGTCGGCTCATCTATTTGGAGACACACCTATTCGGATGTATAGGTCAGCTTATTATATGGGACAAACCACTATAAATAGGTGGGAAGGGTCTCCGCATTATCATGGAACAAAAGTTTGGATTCCTCTGAAGTTTCGGTGATGAAGTATAGTCAACAGTTCGGTGACATCTCTGAGATTTTCGAATGGGTAAGGGAGGGACAACAAGTTTGTGTTTAAGGCTAATCGCAATAAGTAAGGCTCAGACCTCTCTAAGATTCGGATCATAGTCACAACAAAAGGAAGAGACAAAGTCGAATGCAAAGAAGGAACTCAGATAATCGATGGAGGAGCAGCGAGGGTCCTTTTAGGGCTCAACAGAAGTTTTGTTTCATAAGATAAGGGTCTTGAGGTTACAGCAAAGGAAGACCATTGTGTGGTGCTATGAAGAAGCTATTGTTCTGGGATCTATCACAGTATTTCGGTGCTGCTACAGTGGTCACATTTTGGTGACACTACATTGACATGTCTTGGTGCCATCTCTAGTGTATCTACAACTCATTGAGGAGATGATCTCAGTGTTAAGAAGGTCAAAGAGGAAGAGGAGTCAAGAAGGAGAAAGGAGCAGAGAACTAGTGTCTTGGTCTTGGAGTGGCTTATAGGTCAACGATCTTGGTCTTCGTATTCGTTAATTGGAATCTCTATAAGAAGAATTTGTGCGGATTTTCCTCTCAAAGAGTGAGAAGTTTTGGCCCTGACTGATAGCCTACATTTTGTGTCTCTTATCTATTTATGTTCATGCATTGGTTATTGTTTGATGAAGAAGAACACTAATAATCTAAGAATAAGAAGATTCTAATTTAAGGAAATTAAAAAGAATTCACAGACAGTTAGTAATTGAAGAGAAATAAACTAATGCTAATTTCCTAGATTTCTCAACACTTTGATCATAGCAGTGATCTCCATTGCAGCACAGATGGGGTGGAAGATCCACCATATGGATGTGAAGGCCGCATTTCTAAATGGAATTCTAAAAGAGAAGGTGTACATTGAGAAGCCAGAGGACTTCGAGATTCATGGGAGAGAGTCTCATGTGTGTTGATTGAAGATGGCTCTATATGGACTGAAGCAAGCTCCACGAGACTCAGATTCACGGATAGATACTTACTTACAGCAGATTGGTTTTGAGAAGAGTGAGGCATATCCAAACATGTATTACATTGGTATTGGAGAGCCCCACATTCTTGTTTTGTATATACATGACTTGTTCATGACAAGAGAGGAGAAACTAATAGCTTCTTTCAAGCAGGATCTTGCTTCAGAGTACGAGATGAAGGACCTTGGACTAATGCACTATTTTTTAGGGATGGAGGTGTGGCAGGAGGATGGGCATATATTTTTAGGACAGGGAAAGTATGCAACTAATATTCTAAGGATATTTAGGATGGAGGGTTGCAAGCCTATGGCTACACTAATGATCACCAACTTCTGGAAGCTTAGCACCTCTAAGGAAGAGTCGGTGGACACCACTTTATATAGTCAACTCATCGGGTTATTAATGTATCTGGTCAACACCAAGCCAGAATTGTGTTTTGTTGTTAACACTCTCGGTCAATATCAAGTGGACCATAGGAGAGTGCATTGGATTGCAGCAAATCATGTGTAACTTGAGATAATTGCAACAAATAGTGGACTATGGACTAGATTATGTGCCAAGGGATGGAGTCCACCTAGTTAGCTACACAGAATTTGATTGCGTAGGTAGTGCAATGGACCAAAAGAGCACTTCTGGGTGTTGTTTCAGTTTGGGCTCGGCAATTGTGTCTTGGCTCAATCAAAAACAAAGATTTGTGGCACTGAGTTCTACAGAGGTGGAATACATGGTAGCCAGTTAAGCGAGTTGTGAAGCCATTTTGCTTCACAGGCTATTGGTGGGTCTATTTTGTCACTAGTTGGAGGCCACCGCGATTTATTATGATAATCAAAGTTGCATCAAACTCTCAGATAATCTAGTATTTCATGATCAGCCCAAATATATTGACATCAAATACCATTTCATCTGAGATCATGTCCAAAGAGGAGTAGTGAAGCTGAGATACATTTCCATTGATGAGCAAGTTGCGGACATTCTCACGAAGTCCCTTATGAAGGGAAAATTTGTATTTTTCAGGGACAAGATGGGAGTGGTGAAGAACACTTTCCTCGCTAAGAGGGAGTGTTAAAGTTAGCTAGGATAAGTGTCTTCCACATTGGCTTAGGGCTAGCATGTGGGAGAATATCCTAAAGTGACTTGGGAAATAAATTAACTTTATGAGATATAAAGTTATGAGATAAAGTGCACTTTAAGTGAAGCCAATGAAAGATTAAACATACTCATTGGATCATGGGAGGCTAAGATCAAATCTTGGCCTTCGATCTTGGAGGCTAGCTTGAGGGTCAAGAAACACACCCATTTGGCTTTTTAAGTGGCACAAACCCCAAGGAGAGCTCATTCTTCATTTGGTGTGAGAAACACACAAGGCAAAGATGACAGGTCAAGTTGAGGAGAAGGTGAAGGCAAAAAGAGGCAAGCTTTCATAGGAAATTGAGCATTATTTTCCAAGAAAGAAATGTGGCACGCAAATCAAGGAAGAGGTATTGCGGAGAGAGAAAAGTACAACAAAACTATACAATGATTTTATTGCAAGTCGTACTATCAATTTAGTCTATTGTTTATCCATAAAATTTGAGGCAAATTTCTAAGTGGGCTTGAAACATCTTTTTAGGCAAATTTGTGCTGCATTTTGGGCATGAAATTCTAAGAGGAGATCTTGCACTTATTGTTGTAGCATATCGCACTATTATATGGGATTCTGAGCATAATTTGGCTCGAAATTCAAGGCGCTTTTGTGGCATGAATTTTGAGAAAAATGGGTTGCAAATTGGTTGAGATAATTTGTTGTTTACTCTGTTCAATTTCTTTTTTGTAAAAAAAAAATATGAGAGCTCTAAGAATAATAAAATCTCCTTTTTGCACTGGTTTTCCCTTCGGGGTTTTTCCATCAAAATTCTGAGTTATGTTCACGAGTTTTTTGGTTATAATTTGTAGATTTCAAATTCAGATTTCTCTTTTGTGCTATTGTTCACAAAAATAGACCTTTGTTTTGCTTAGTAGGTAATATTTATGAGTAATTTTTTTGGAATAGTTACATGCGTGTAGCCAAAGTGTTTGACGAAATTCCTACCAAAAATTTATGAACTGTAGGTTCATTTCTAAGTGTGTTTTCTAATAATGGTATCTGATCTTTATTGATTCATCTAGACTCGCAGTCGGTAGTTTCATAGCTCAATAATATTTATCGTGTGTAAGATCCTATATTATTTTGAAGATTTCTTCAAGTGATATTACTTGAGTGTTCATTCATTTATATTACTTGCATTCATATTCCAAGATCAATAAATCAAATTGCCAATTCTATTGCTAATTATGTTTTGGATTGGCATATTTAAAAGCATGGTCAAATTGAAAACATGTTTAAAATAACCAATCACATCAATCACAATCATGTTTGACTCAACAACTTCAGATTCAGACAAAGAACTCCCATCAAAGATAATCAGGATTGATTTGGCGATGGCTTCAATCAATCCCAAGGGGATGGAAGAAGGCCCAAAAAACAAAAAGACAAAAAATGGCAAGAAAGAGAAGGCCATACATAAACTACATCATGTATTTTTTCTTTGCTCAAAATTTTGAATCTGAATCTATCTTCCAAATTTTCTTCAGGCAACCACTAATGCAACTCTCTTTCGACCTAGGCTCATATTTTCTGCAGTTTTTGGTCCACAAAGTGATGTGTACAATACCATTCAACACTCTTGTTTATTTTTGTTTTCCTATATGTATGATGTTATCATGGTTGTTATGATGTAGTGAGCTCTGTTCACACAGTCTCTCTTTCTTGATATTGTTGCACAGATGAATTTTTGTAACCTGTAACAGCATGAAAAACTTAGACTTGGGGTAAAACCTAGTGACTATCAATGAATGCATAAGATATGCATGTGCAAAATGTAATTTTGTATTTTTACCAAAAGAATGAAAAATTGGCAATGGAATCAATTATGGAAAGGTCAATGCTAAAGGGCCTTGGATGGAGAGGGTGCGTTAATTTTCTAAGAGCCACATTGTTCTTTGCTTAGGATAATTTCATTTCATTATATTCACCCCAGTATTTAAACATTGCTAACAATTATATAGAAATAATAATGACAACATCATAGCATGGGAATATAAAAGAACATAAGAAGAAAAGTATGCACAAGGGACACCGATATTTGGTCAGAGCCCAGGGAAAAACCCCACAAGGGGAAACCCTTCCAACCTTTTCTTCTATTAGGTGTTCATTGAAAGTTCAACAGATAGATACAAGGTACAAAAAGTCCATCGATACATAAAATTTCCTAGAGCCTATACATCTTGTTCACAACAGTTAAACAGAGAGATACAAGGTATAAAATGTCCATCGATACATCAAATTGTCTAGAGCCTATACATTGTATTCACAAATTCATTTGTGAACAAGATCCAACAATAATGTTGTTACATAATATTCTTGGCCATACTTGACATTATGGGAGATACATATTACCACAGTTGATGGAAAGATACAACTGAGATGCCACCATACATATGCAATTATGTTGAGGTCAATCATATCTGAACTAAAGCAAGACTATATATATCCACTGAAGCTAGACTATACACAATGAATACAAATATACCAACGAGGCTAGCATACAACTAAGAATCGATGCTGCAAAGGATCTAAAAATCCATCCCAAGGTACAAACCATATATGTACTATGTGTATTGAATCCACAGAGGAACACTACGATAGATATATATATATATATATATATATATATATATATATATATATATATATATATATATATATATATATATATATATATATATATATATATATATATATATATATATACATTGTGCATTGAGACTGTTGAGGAACACTGCGAGATATATACATATATACTATGTTGTCAATCTTGTACATATAATCGACAACATCAAAAAGACCCATACATACTGTGATCTAACGAACTTGAAGAGATACTTTACTTATTGTGATAGAGGGAATAGTATAATAGATTGATGCCCATACTGTAAGATGAGATTGGATGCCATAGAGCAGAGAAATCGAGTGCCCGAGACTATATAAATCGCAAAGAACTTATAAGGAAGCCAATAATATCAAAGACACGAACAAGTGATTATAGTGAAGTTGTAATGTCATAGAGATCATAAAGATTTGACATAATTCCAAGAGCAAGAATATTGTAGATGAGCGAGAGTCCATATAAAGATGTGGATATAGAGTGAGACCAAATGTGATTCCATGCTACCCTTACAAAGAATATAGGGAGAAGTGAAAACCTCATATTAGTATGCCATGCAAAAGTCTCAGAGCGATATGACATGCGAAGGACTCAAGTAAATTGCCCAAAAAACAATGCCATCTGAATTTCTTAGAGACCAAACCATCTGAATTTTCCAGAACCCAGGCCATCCAAAAATTGCAGATCAAAATTCACACATTTGAGGAACACCAATATATATATATATATATATATATATATATATATATATATATATATATATATATATATAGATACATACTGTGTTGTCAATCCCGTACATAGAATCGACAACATCACAGAGACCCATACATACCTTGATCTAACGAATTTGAAGAGATACTTTACTTATTGTGATAAAGGAAATAGTATAATAGATTGATGCTCATACTGTGAGATGAGATTTGATGCCATAGCGTAGAGAAATCGCGTGCCCGAGACTATATAAATCGCAATGAAACTTATATGGAAGCCAATAATATCAAAGACACGAGTGAGTGATTACAGTGAAGTTGTAATGTCATAGAGATCATATAGCTATTGTAGATTTGACATGTTTCCAAGAGCGAGAGTGTTGTAGATGAGCGAGAGTCCATATAGAGATGTGGATACAGAGTGAGACCAAATGTGATTCCATGCTACCCTTGCAAATAATACAGAGAGAAGCAAAAACCTCATATCAGTATGCCATGAAAAAGTCTCAGAGAGATATGCCATTCAAAGGACTCAAGTAAAGTTCCCAGAAAACAATGCCATATGAATTTCTTAGAGACCAAGCCATCTGAATTTTCCAGAACACAAGCCATCCAAAATCTCATAATCATTTTGAACTTACTGAGGTAGCCATCCAAAAATTGCAAATCAAAATTCACACATTTGACGAACACTTTAATGGCATAAATATAGTAATTTGTTATTGTTGAAGGGTCGCAACCCTTGGGTGAGCCGACCTTTAAATTTGAATTTCAAAAATAAAAAATTTCCCAGCAATAAATTGAGTTGACTTGAAGAAAATTCATTTTAATAATAAGGGCTAGGGAATTTCTCCCTAACTGCCAAAATTAACACTCCCTCTCAGCTAGGGATGAATTTGCATTAACATTATAAGCCTCATCTAGGATATCCATCATTGGCAAATCTTAAGTGAACATATATTCAATCATAAGAAAGACAGATAGCTAAATCATCAATAAGACCCATCTCATATCATCTCATGAAAGAAGAGGAATCCATAACCAAAGATAGGGGAGATCAGCCCTCCAAACCCTACTAGTCTCAAAGACATATCAAAGACATCCATCATATCTCAACATAACTTGATCATTAGCTGAAGAAGAAGAACCATCATAGGGGAACTCAACTTACTCATCATCATAGGGAGCATCTAGCTTCCACCCTATATTCAATAATCAATACGGCATATCTCAAATCGACTCATCTCCACCTGTTGAACAATCTCGAATCTAAAGAAGAAGAAGAATCTAACATCACAGGGGAGCCCAGCTCAACCTTCTATTGAATAGGCTAAATCAACTTACCACAAGGGAAAGGATCACACACACTGAAGATCAAAAGAGGGTGGGTCACAAGACCCAACCACCTTCACCAAGAATGAAAGATGCAAGTCCAAGGGTAGAACCCCTACCAAGCTTGATCCTTAGTGATCAATTCGTTGAACATTATGCATCCTATTCATAGGGAGTACAACAGTACACGATGCATCCATCTATAGTGCTACAATCCCTATCCTCTTTTCCCAACTCATTGGCCAGATGAGAGCTACTTCCCAAGAGTCCCAAACTACAAGGGTAGGATGTATGTTGGGGCATCCGTGGGAGAAGGTGAACCAATCATCCTGCTCATATGTCATAGGAGAAGGTGAACCACGCATCCTATGCATATATCATTAGCCATAAGGGAAGGTGAATCACTCACCCTATGATCACATATGTCACCATGTTCTATCACAGGTCACCATGTCGTATCACAATGGAAGGTGAACCACTCACCCTTTATAGAGCTTACCTATAGGGGAAGGTGAATGACTCAACCTTTATAGAGCGTACCTATAGGGGAAGGTGAACCACTCACCCTATGGTCACACATAGCTCCAAGAAGTACCCCAGGCGCCCAGGAGCTCCAAGAGCTCAATGTTCAATCAGGACCCTCATGGGAGGGTCTTTCCACGGCTCCAAGTCTCTCTCTAAAGATTAAGAACTTGGAATTTCCCAAAGGCTTTGTGAGGATGACAACAACATGTTCATCCATCCTGATGTGATGGAGCCTTATTGATCCCTGTTGTACTGTATCCCAAATAAAATGGCACTTGATATAAAATTGGATTGCTCGTGGAACACGAGATTCTATGAGAGACGAATCCCACTTTGATTATCGCAATAAATTATGGTCATATCCAACACATGCTCAAATAGTTCACTAAAGAGATTCCTCAACCAAATAGCTTCATAACAGGTCATACTAGCTGCAATATATTCCGCCTCGACGGTGTTTAGAGAAATTGTTTTCTGCTTCTTGCTAACCCAAGAAATTGAAGCAGATCCCAAAGAGAAGCAATGTATAGACATGTTTTTTCTATTCACCACATTGTCAACCCATTTGACGTCAGAATATCCATATAGCCTCAAATTCCCGATAGTATATCTCAGTCTAGAGTTGATAGGATTATGAAGATATCTCAGAAGATTCTTTGCAAAAACCCAATGTATATGATGAGGCTCTGTATTAGCTCAAACAAATAATTGAGGAATCATGTTGCCTTATGCATAACTTAGAGCAATAGTCCTTTTTTTCTTGTTTATATGGGACATTAAACCCAATATTATGTTAGAGAAAATGCATGACATAAAGAAAGGAATACTTTATCCATCATTTCTCCCTCTCACACAGGGAGGCAACAACCACAAGCATTTTTCTTTGTCCATGAATATGTCTCTGTCCCAACTACATATATATATATGAGCAATACAAGGATACAATAATCCATCAATGTCAGTCAGCATGCCAAAAATACTTCTTCATGGGAAGTAGTTCTTGAAATTTTTTGAGGTAGACCATCCTTGTCAACAAAGAACTATTAGTTCACAAAATTAATTTACAAAGACATACCATAAACAACATCAGATGTTCATCATTTCAAGTCCAAAGAACTTGCTACAAACTACAGTCATGGATCTTCTATTCATTCACTTCATGACCTCTAAGGTGGCCCCAATATTATGTAAATAAATATATATGTTGGGATTTCATCAAGGGTTTCTCCCTCTAAATGTAAATCTTCTTTAGTTAGCATCAAGATCATTGTCCCTTCAAGGCATAGTCACATTTGATCATACAACTATGTCATATATCAAACTTCCATATATATCACTGTTAGGGCAAGTCATCATCAATTATTCAATCATCAAGCATAAGAAATTAAGGTAGATGACAAGAATATCCTCATGCTTCAAGGGTTATGGTTACAAAATCATTTCTTAGTACAAACACTTTCATCAAAGTCCTAACATCATCAAGTTAGTGCATTCATTTTGACCTATGGCAAAATATTGTTAAGTCATAATGGAAGCTACAACTTACCGAAGGCTTATTAAAAATCAATCAAGGAGATGGTTAGTAAACTCAAATCAGCATATGACAAAGTCATATGTATTATATATTATATGTGACGAGAATCAAATTCCCCCACATATGTATGTGACTGATATATATCACACAGAAATGTAAATTAAGACTAGAGGCGATATACTTGTCATACCTCATGGCCTAGCTTGTCATTTTGATATTACTGCTTAATCAAAACATAATTATACGCACCTTGTAATATTAAGATACCTTTAGAGTCCTTCTCTAGCTTCAGCGTTCTTCCTGCACTAGTTCTCACTTCCTGCACCTTTTAGTATCTGTGTGATGCTCAAGAAGGATCAGTGTATCACATCTTCATCAAGAAGTTAGAAGTATACAAGTATTCAAGTATTCATGCAGGAACAATAATCAAAATGATAGACCTGAACGAGAGCAGTATCATAAAGAAATAGGCCCAGAAGGAACTTATTTTAACAAGGGTTGAGATAATCTCCCTCTTGAACCTATCACCAAGGGTCTTTAGAAGAGATGTAATTATTCGCAGAATCCCTATTCCAAGTCATTTCCTTATCATGAGGCACCATATATCACAAATATCATCAAAGGAGGAGAAGTCTCAACGGCCAACAGCGAATCAAACATACAAAATCTATCATAGATGCTTACACAACTTTGCACTAATCATGCTAGGTCTTCAAGACTTTAAGTCTTCACAATATCCAAGCCATAATTCTTCCAAGGGTTTCTTCCAAAACCTAAACTTAATTCTTCTTGCTATAACAAGGGTGCCTAGGGTTTCCTTCAAACCCTGGCATTCTTTTAGGTCTTTGTCATGCCTTTCACTTATTCACATGTGTCCTTACAGGGGTGATGTCAATAAATTTTCTTCAACCTAGCTCTGATACCATATTAATTTTCTAAGAACCATAATGTACTTTGCTTAGGATAATTGCATGTCATTATATTCACCCCAGTATTTAAGCATCACTAGCAATTATATAGAAAGAACAATGACATCATCATAGCAAGGGAATATAAAAGAACATAAGAAGAAAAGTATGCACAAGGGACACTAACATTTGGTCAAAGATCAGGGAAAAACCCCACAAGGGGAAAACCCTTATGAATTCTTCTTCTTCTATTAGATTGTCATCGAAATTTCAGCAGAGAAATACAAGGTACAAAATGTCCACCGATAGATCAAACTATCTAGAGCCTATACATCTTGTTCACAACTTCGTTTGTGAACAAGATCCAATGATAATGTTGTTACACAATACCATTGGCCATACTTGACATTTGGGGAGCTACATATTATCACGATTGTTGGAAAGATACAACTGAGATGCCACCATACATATGCAGTTATGTTGAGGCCAATCATATCATATTTGAAGCAAGACTATATATATATATATATATATATATATATCCACTGAAGCTAGACTATGCACTATGAATACAAATATACCAATGAGGTTATGCATACAACTGAGAATCAATATTGCAAAGGATCTAAAAATCCATCCCAAGGTACAAACCATATATTTACCGTGTATTGAAGCCACAGAGGAACACTGTGATATCCATATATATACTGTGTGTTGAGACTGTCGAGGAACACTGTGATGTCCATCCAAAACAATGTCCATATATTTACTATGTGTTGAGACTGCCGAGGAAAACTGTGATGTCCATCCAAAACGATGTCCATATATATACTATGTGTTGAGACTGTCGAGGAACACTACGATAAATATATATATATATATATATATATATATATATATATATATATATATATATATATATATATATATATATATATATATATATTGTATTGTCAATCCCGTACATAGAATCGACAACATCGCAGAGACCCATACATATCATGATCTAATGAACTTGAAAAGATACTTTACTTACTATGATAGAGAAAATAGTATAATAGATTGACGCCCATATTATGAGATGAGATTGAATACCATAGTGCAGAGAAATCGAGAGCCTGAGACTACATAAATCACAGAGAAAATTATATGGAAGCCAATAATAACAAAGGCATGAGTGAGCGATTACAATGAAGCTATAATGCCATAAGGACCATATAGCTATTGTGGATTTGACATAACTCCAAGAGTTACAATGTTGTAGATGAGAAAGAGTCCATACAGAGATGTCGATACAGAGTGAGATCATAATACAAAGAGAAGTGAAAACCTCGTATCATGCAAAAGCCTTAGAGCGATATGTCATGCGAATGTCTCAAGTAAATTGCCCAAAAAACAATGACATCTGAAATTCTTAGAGACCAAGTCATCTGAATTTTCCAAAACCCAAGCCATCCGAAATCTCAGAATAATTTTAAAATTACTAAGGTAGTCAAATGAAAATTGTAGATCCAAATTCACACATTTGAGGAGCACCTCAATGGCATATACATAGTAATTTGTTATTGTCGAAGGGTCGCAACCCCTGGGTGAGCTGAATTTGAAGCCAACCTTTAAATTTGAATTTCAAAAATAAAAGATTTCCCTCCAATAATTTGATTCGGCTTGAAGAAAAATCATTTTAATAATATTTTGAATTTAAGTAAGGGCTAGGGATTTTCTCCCTAGCTACAAAAACTAACAAGGTGGAAGAATGAATTTCCTCACTTAAAAACCTTAGCAACTTCTCTAGATGAGAGATTTTATAATCAAAGGATGTGTGAACCAAGTTCCATTGATGGATTCTTGCAAAACAAATTTTACATACCATAAAGAATCAACATTTCAGGAAAAAATATTTCACTTTTTAATGTGGTAAGGCATGCAAAAAGGAAGAAAATTACATTAAACTTCCACAATTCCAACAAGAATCACTTCAATCAATCCCAAAAGTCTCTCCATGTAAAAATTTCCCTCCCCAAACAATTTGTTCCACAATTGATCACATTACATCCAAGAACAAAGACAAGAGCTAGTGTGCACTCCTTTATAGAAAAAGGAGTGAGTGAATGATGATGATGAATAATGAAAAGTGACTCCCCTCTATTTATATGAGGGTAACCAAGTAACATTTTTATACTTTTACATGAAAAGCCCTAAAATATTTTGATAAAAATGGTTGTTATTGGTGTCATGTCCAAATCAAAGATAAAGTTACATGTTAAATAGAATATTTCGAAATCTTTCCGACGACAGGTGGCATGACTCCTAACACCTCACAATTGAAGAGAAATGGATTTTTTAATGCATCCATATATATATTAAATAACTTGTCATTTTCATAAGTTTTGCATAAGTCGACCTAACCAATGGACAAGTTGGCCCTACCCGAGGACCCAAAATCACTATAAATAGTTGTAAGGAGAGTTTTTAGCGATTACTCAAGCCAATTCGGTTATGTTTTAGCAAGCAAGAGAAGTAGGTCCGAGGTTCATACCTCATGAACCATTAAGAAGTGGAGAGAACCCGAGTTAAGACAAGTCTATTTGTGAAGTATTTACTACCTTACTTGACCTGTAGGATATTTTTTGGCACACTATTTGGGAAGGTTTTTTCAGTCTTTTGGGTTCTGGTTTGGAGGAGGCCAAGTTTTTTGAGGAGGTCGAGTGCTATTAGAGGTTGAACCTTGTTGGAGTCTGAACCCTGTTGAAGGTTGCATGATGGTATGTTTTGTTGGAGGTTGAGTCTTGTTAAGGAGGTCAAATTCTATTAGAGATCGATTCCTAGTTGGAAACCAAATCCTGGATAGAGGAGAAGTATTGGGTACAAGCTACGAGGAGGGTAGACCATCTTTACTAAGCCTAAATATTGACTCTTGAACAATGAACAATTGTAAGTTGATGTTTACTGAGGATTGGTGTCCTCATATTTTTGATAGGTTGGAGCTTGTGATTTTTGTAAGTTGGTGCTTAAAGAGAATTGGTGTCCTCACAAGTGGTAATAAATTGAACATTATTTGAAAAGCATTCTAGTGTTTCTTCTTCAAGTTTTGAATTTCACTTTAATCTCTATGTTTACACATTTTGTTGATAGTTGATTATGTGATGATATTTTATTTTAATGTAAATAAAGTGAAAATAATTTAAATCTAAGTGATATTAATTCACCCCCACTCTCAGTATCACTATGTATTTCCAACAAAGTTTGCACAAAGTGTCCAACTAGGTCAAAAGTCAAAAGTCATGATTGAGATAGCTAAAAAACATAACAAAAATACCAAAATAACGCACATGGGAATCAAGACTCTCCACCATGACATCATGTCAGGCCAGGAGTAACTCCAGTTTGGCAGAAAACTGATTCGATTTATTTCATTAGGTAGCTATTGTTATATACAAAGAATGTGACTGCTCAGTTCATCTTCTGATGACTGTTCACATTCCAAATTCACCCAATCGCAGAGGATTAGGTGTCAACATTTCCCCCCTTAATCTGAAGGGATGTTGGTGAGTCCAAGCATCGTTCTGAATCTTTCAAGCTTTTCTCTTCCAAGCGCTTTGGTGAAGATGTCTGCAATTTGCTCATTTGTGGAACAATGACGGAGATGGATTGTTTTGGCCTCAACATGATGTCGGATCAGATGATATTTAGTATTGATGTGCTTTGTACGATCATGGAACTTTGGGTTCTTGGCCAACTTTATTGCAGAGGTGTTGTCAATCATGAGTGGAGTTGATTGTACTTGTTTTACCTACAAATCTTCAAGAATTTTCCTGAGCCACACAATTTCTTTCGTTGCTTCAGCTGCTGCCATGTATTCTGCTTCTGTTGTGGAATCTGCTGGAACGGATTGTTTGTGTGATCTCCAAGAGAAAGCTCCTGATCCAAGACTCATAGCATATCCTGAAGTAGATACCCCAGTTTCTTTGTCTCCATCGAAGTCTGAATCAGAGTATCCAATCAAGCTGAAGTCGTCCACCTGTGTATACTTGATTCCAAGGTCTTGAGTTCCCTTCAAGTACCTTAGAACTCTTTTTGCAGCAGACCAATGTCCCTCACAAGGCTTTTGCATAAACCTGGAGAGGATTCCAACAGCAAATGAAATGTCTGGTCTGGTAGTAGTGAGGTAGATGAGACTTCCTACAAGTTGTATATACTTTGTTGCATCCTAAAATTCCTTTCCTTCAATAGATGTGAGCTTTAAATTTTGTTCCATTGGAGTAGAAAGAGGTTGCACTCTGTCATGCCAAATTTGTTTAACAAATCTCCAATGTATTTCTTTTGAGAAAGAAATATGGATTTTGGATGTTGGGTTACTTCAATGCCAAGATAGTAATGAACATAGCCCAAATCAGTCATTTCAAAACTTTTCCCCAATTCCTTCTTTATGGATGCAATGTAGCTTTCATTGTTCCCTGTCATTAAAAGATCATCTACATATACCACAAGATATACAACTGTTTTGCCAACTTTCTTGACAAATAAAGTTGCATCATCAAGATCAAAATGATTGAAGTTGAGTTTCAGAAGATGCTCAGTTAGTTTTTCATACCAGGCTCGCGGTGCTTGTTTGAGGCCATACAAGGACTTCACAAGTTTGCATACTTTATGTTCATGTCCTTTCACAGCAAATCCTTCAGGCTGGGACATAAAAACATTCTCTTTTAGATCTCCATTCAAGAAGACAGTTTTTACATCCATTTGATGGACTTTCCAACCGTTTTGAGTTGCTAGTGCAAAGAGTGTCCGGATGGTGGCCCATTTTGCTGTGGGGGCAAAAGTTTCCTCATAATCGACCCCTTCCTTCTGTGAAAAACCTTTTGCCACAAGCCTAGCTTTGTGCTTGTCAAGTGAGCCATCAGCTTTGTACTTGTTCTTGTAGACCCACTTGCAGCCAATTGGTTTGGTTCCAAATGGAGAATCAACCAACTTCCAAGTGCCGTTCTTTATGAGGGCATCATACTCCTTTTGCATCGCTTCTTTCCATTCATCATGAGAAGCAGCTTCTTTGAAGGAAGTTGGTTCAAAATCTGTAGACAAGTTCAATTCACAATCATAAGTAACATCCATATCAACAGGTGAATTAGAGTCATCTACATCACCTCCATTTTGTTGGTTTGAGTTTCTGGTTCTTGTTTCTCCAAATTCATCAGGATGAACACTTTCAAGTGTCTTTGTTAGCCACTTCAGGGGACCTTTTTGAGATGGTCCAGGCTGCTCTGTTTATTGAGTTGGGACTGAATCAAGATTGAGTCTCCCAATTCTATCAATTACATCACTTAAAGCATCATCCGTTGTTTGAGTTTCAGTCGGGGGAGAGTGTTCTTCAGAAGAAGATTCCACATGTTGATCTAGTATAGGAATCCTCCCTTCAAGATGTGGAATCTGATTATCAAATTCTTGAAATGATTTCGTTTTTGCGAATCTATCCAAGCGATCAAGTTGCCACTCAACAACATTGTCAGATTTGGATGATTCAAGAAAAATTACATCTCTAGATACAACAAACTTTTTATTTATTTCATCATAGAGGCGGTATGCTTTGGAGGTGTTTGAATACCCCAGGAAGATACACTTACGACTTCTAGCACCAAGTTTGTTTCTATGTACCTTTGGTATCAAAGCATAACAAGTGGAACCAAAGATCCTGAGATGTTTTACCGAAGGAACATGTCCATACCACAATTCATAAGGAGTCTTGTTTCTTATAGCATTAGATGGACATTTATTCTTTATATATGCAGCACATAGAACAGCATTAGCCCAAAACGTTATCTTTACATTTTTGAAGAAAAGCATGGATCGTACCATATTCAAGATTGTTCTATTCATTCTTTCAGCTACACCATTCTGTTGGGGATTATAAGGCACAGTTGTTTGATGTTTGATCCCATGTTGGCGAAGATAGTTTTCAAATTCATTTGATGTATATTCTTTTCCATTATCAATGCGAATAGACCCAATATGAGATTGTGCATCATTTTCAATCCATTTATGAAAATTCTTGAATGTTTGAAAAGCATCAGATTTGTTCTTCAATAAGTAAACCCAACACATTCTGGTGTAATCATCAATAAATGTCATGATATATTTATTTCCATTTGCAGAAGGAACAGGCATTGGACCACATAAATCTGAATGAATGAGTTCAATCTTCCTATGTGCTCTTGAATGTGAATCATGAAAAGACTGTTTGCTATGCTTTCCTAGAATGCAAGCATCACATTGCTTATGTTTCCTAGGAATTGTAGGCAAACCAGCAACACCATTTTTCTTCAATAAGCGGAGACTGTCATAGATTAAATGTCCAAATCTAGCATGCCATAATAAACTTGATGGAAGTGTACCTTCTTCATGATGAGAGATATATGAGAAATGTTGTGCATGAGCAGGGGTTCCTTGCAGTTTGAGAAGCCTTTCTTCTTCTATTCCCCTCATGACAAGTGAGTGGTCAGATGCTTTTCTTACCTCAAGCTTGCCATCAAACATATGAATGGAGTGACCTTGCTGGCAGATGTGGACCAAGGACAACAAGTTTCTCTTGAGCTGTGGGAGATATAGAACATGATCCAGAAGAAAGTCTAGAAGACCAGGCAGTTTAAGCCTGATTGTGCCAAGCCCTGATGGCTTGATTTTTGACTGATCTGCAAAGTATGCTGCTCCATCAACATTATCAGTGAAATCTTCAAAAAAATCTTTTCTATGAGTCATATGACAGGTTGCTCCTAAATCAAGCAACCAATCATTTTTCGAAGAAGCAAGTGAAGCATTAACAAATCTTCATTTACTCCAATGTTACATTGTGCCTCAATATAGTGAGCGGATTCAGGTGCTTTACCTTTGTCTGTATCATTAGTTTTACCTTTCTGTTGGTTTCTTTTCTGCTCAATTTTGTCCCATGGAAGCTTACATGTAGAGGCATCATGTGATCCATTTCTTTTGCAGCGAATGCAATGTAAGTCTGCCTTTTCTCCTTGAGAATGTTTGCCCCCCTGTCTCTGAAATATCTTCCTCTTCCTCTTCGTCCACCTCTTCCTCTTGTAGAATCTTGAGCAGGATGCTTTTCTTTATGAGCAAGGCACACAGTCTCTTCAGAAGATTCAGGGGATGTCTTCTTTCCAAAGGCTTTCTCTCTTTTAGCAAACCTTTTCACAAGAGAGTCAAAGGTTATATCTTTAAGATTTCCATTTGCTTGTAAAGACTCAAGATAATTGGAGTAAGTAGGATAGAGTGCCTTGAGAAAAGCAATAAGAGGGATATCCAGCTCAACCTTAGTGGATTTGATATCATGCATTATAGACTTTACTTTAGATGCAAGAGCAAGAGGATCATTATTTTTCAGTTCAAGAGTGAAGAGTTTAATCATGAGCTGAACAACTTCAAGTGCAGAATGTGAGTCATAGAGTTCTTTCAGCTTTTGTAAAACTTCAAAGGCAGTTGAATATGATGAAATATGGCGACTTACTTCTTCATTTACAGATGCTGCGGTTAATGCATAGGCTTCGATGTTCTTGTTTTCTCAAATGACGAGCTCTTTGTCTGATGTAGGTTGTACTGGGTCATTGTCTCCTTCTCCGACACACACTCCTTTCCACAACTCATTGAAGATGAGGGTGTGTTTTATCATCCGAGACCATTCAGGATAGTTCTCCTTGCCAATGAGAACTATTCCTACCATAGAGATGATTGAATGCATTCTGTAAAAAAAACTTTTGCTGATAGAAAAGAATACTTCTGCCAATGTACTCAAAAAAACATTCTCAAAGGATTTCAAATCCACAATGTAACCCATATAAATCCATCATTGTATAAATTCACCTCACATAAACCTCATATAAGTTTTATATAAGTCCATCATATAACTCTCATAAACTTCACCTTATAAATCTTATGTAAATCTCATAAAACTTCAACTATAAATACCATGGTCATGCGCATTCTTTGAACTGTAACTTACAGCGGTCAACTTTGGCAAAGCATCAAACATATGAATGGCACCAGCAATCAAATGGGATCCAACTATAGGGACAGAAGCACAGAATCTCGGTTGCAAATGGAATTCAAACTATTCAAAGTGTATTTGAAACCAATCACCATACCATTGGATCGTATACCATTCAGGCCTTAAAAAACAACAGCTTCAACGTATTTCAGGCAGTATCAAAACATTGTTAAAACATATGGAACAACGTTTTAAAAATTATGGGACAACGATTTTTTTAAAAATATGGGACAGGCAAGAACGGGTTGTTCGAACTCGGGAACAATCTTTTATACACTGGACAGCACAAGCAGCAAGCTATAATGGACAGCAAGCGCAAGATCACCTCGGCATCGACGATGGAGGTTAAGTGCCCCAAATGCAACGGTTATACATTACGCATTTCATCCATCAGGTTGGGTTGCGCAATTCCATTTGCATCATTGTTCCTCGGCGTTATGCTCTACCCTCTGCTCGCGGTTGCTAGCTGAAGGATTTATGCGCAATGCTCTTGTCTAGTTTTTGAGGCGGTCGAAGGCTTTGTGAGTATGTTAAAAGCCAAATAACGGGCTTCGTCCAAAACCACGAAGGCTTTCGAGTCTGTCATTTACGCCACTATGAACAGATCTAGAGGAGATGGGATGCGCTCACCGCACCAGATGTTAATATCTCTCAGGCGTATTAATCAACAGCAGTATTTTCATTGAAAAAGAAACTATATTCGTATAACAGCGTTCAAAAATATGAAACTGATACCAGGTCAGATACCAGCATTCAAACAGCGTTCAATACCATGTCCAGCGCAGGTACAAGGACAGCGCTCACTTCAAAACGCATACAATAATACAGTTAAACGCATACCAATTCATTCAGAACGACAAAGGGACAACGCTCAGCGGATTAGTTGAGAATGACAGAGGACAGCACTCAGTGGGCAGTGCTCAAACCAGGGTGCAACCCATAGTAGCAAAAAATGAAGGGAGTTACAATTTATTTGAGAACTTGGCTCTGATACCATGTCAGGCCAGGAGTAACTCCAGTTTGGCAGAAAACTGATTTGATTTATTTCATTAGGTAGCTATTGTTATATACAAAGAATGTGACTGCTCAGTTCATCTTCTGATGACTTTTCACATTCCAAATTCACCCAATCGCAGAGGATTATGTGTCAACACATCATCATATAAAAATTATCAATCTCCATAAAGCAAGTGATGAAATGGTCCATGAGTTCTATTCACTCCAAGAAATTATCAAAGTGCATGGGTACATCCTCAAAAGGCACCTCCTACACCACGATGTTATCCACAAAAAGGCTTGTGTCACCCTTCTACGGTACATAGGAATGGTGTGACACCATCTAGGGCAAGTGTTGTCATCAAGGCATAGTGTGCTAGCCCTCCCAAGTCATCTTGGTGGCATCCATCCTCATCTAGGCTCTAGAACAAGGCAATGTCCATCAAATAGGGTCAAGGCCAACCTAGGATCGACGTGGGTTCATTTGGGGACATCATCAAGTAAACCAATGCTGAAGCTTTATGGCTTATTGTTTCAGCATCGAAAGGTAAATCAAAAGGTTTGGAACCATGTGGAATCTAGTCAAGGTCTAGTGTTGTTAAAATTGGCAACCAGGGCAAAACTTCATGTGGGTCGTCTTATTCATGGCTGGTAATATTTTTATTAGATTCCTCTCGTCGAGAGGTGTAGGATTGATATAAAGATCATCCGATTCAGATAAGTATTCATGGAGATATGAATTTATTTTGATTATGGAATTATTATCAAGCCGACCTACAACTCATGTAGGCTCAGAAGCCCAACAGTCGCATTTATTCACCCACCAACGTTGTGTATAAATATAAGAGGACTTTTCCTCATTTGGACTCACTCATCTCATCACATCTCTCTCTCTCTCTCTCCTGCACAAAAATGAGTCTCTTCTCTACTGCGCTGAAATGGGTCTCTCTCTCACACATGTGAAGCCGAAAACTGCTGAATTTGAAGATGCAACTGCAGAAGTAAAGATTGACTTGCGTGGCCTAGAATATCTCCTCTTTGGAACTGCGTTGTAGGTTCATCTGAACCTCCTCTGAAAGCCGCAACTTTTGGTGATGGAATGAAGTCAATCCGATGAACGTTTTGCAAGATATCGACTACCCTAGTTTGAAGCCGGAAACTGCTGACACTGAAGCTGCAACTGCAGAAGTAATGATTGACCTGCGTGGCCTAGAAGATCTCCTCTTTGGAACTGCACTATAGGTTCATCTGAACCTCCTCTGAAAGCCGCAACTTTTGGTGGTGAATGAAGTCAATCCGACAAACGATTTGCAAGATATCGTCTGCCCTAGTTTGATAATGAAGCCACTAACGCTGATGCTATTGATCTAGGGTTTGCTACTGCTGATATGAATCAGATTTATTGTACTATTTCTCTCTGCTGAATTATTGAAGATAAAAGAAGATTTGATCAAAGGGTTTCCCCACACATTGTGGGGTTTGTCCCTAGCTATCTGCCACATCTTGTGTCTCTTGTCTTGGCTTGTTTTCTGTCGATCGTTTAATGTTCTATCTGCACTTTACTTTATGTACGTGTGATTGCTAATCTTTGGAATATAATAAGGAAAAGAAGTAAACTGTTATAATCATAGAACATACCATAACTTAACAAGCGTTCATCTCTATAATGGAAATCTTGGGGCTGCAAAGTGACATATGCTCTTGTAATAGTGAAAAACGTGTTAGTTTTCTTGAAACTCAGCTATCTAATTTGTGGGAGCTGAAAAATGAACTTTAACTTTAACCCACAAATATACTAAGTTTACTAACTACCGTGAAGCGAAAATAAGGAACACATGAAGACAACACACCATAAAACCATACAAAACAAATTTACCCAGGAAACCCTAACTGGGGAAAACCTACAAACCTGGTGGCTTCCATTAGGCTACTTCATCAAAAATATTGTTTGGAAAATTTTATAATCAAGGGAAAACTTCCCTTGTCTCGGCAAATTCCTCAACACGTTGATACACCCTCCCTCAGCATCTTGACCCAGTCATTTTTGTGCACTATGCGACCTCGTACATATTTGTACAACCTAAACACGACATCTTCTGCACATTAAATGCAACCCCTGGTTGAAGTCTGCACTAGTTGGAAATGATTTGAAATTGTAACAACCTCACTTTCTCCTTGTATTTGCATTGGTATGAAGCCCTAGTTCACTAAAACCCTAGATTGAAGTGTTCTCTTCTTTTTGCCTTTCGTCGTGACCAAGTCTCTAGTGCATGAATGAGCCAAGTGAATGTCCTTTTTCCCTCTTAGAAATCAACCTGGGCCTACCACTGCCACGAAGGGTTGAGATTAAATCTCTTTAGACAGTTGAGATCACTCTAATTCTTAACTATAGGAAAATTTATTTTTTCCTAAGTGAATAATAGAAAAAGTGAAATTTGTGCCTTGGCCCCACTTGTGGGTCCTTTTCCAATTTTAGTGCACCTATTAAATCTGGTTGAACCCTTCCTCCTCTAACTCCATTTAATACTCCCTGATATAGAAAAAGCTCCCTATAGGAAAAGCTTTAGTCAATATGTTCGAATGTCTGCTCTGCTATAGGAATGTAATGAAGTCTAATCTTGCCCCTCTAAATACAGTCTCTGATATGGTGATGCCTGATCTCAATGTGCTTGGATCGTTCATGGAACACTAGATTGTCAAAGAGCTTAATGCAGCTCTGATTGTCATAGTGTATGACAATAGGCTCTAAGCTTCACTGGAAATCCCAACAAGCAGTTTCAAAACCAAATAGCCTCACAAGCTACCAAGATGGAAGACATGTATTCAACCTCAGTTGAACTCAATGCCACTAATCTATGCTGCTTGATGAACCAGGAAATAGTTTTTGACCCAACACTGAAGGTGAAACTTGAAATACTTTTCTTATCTATGGAACCTCCTGCCCAATCTGCATTCGTGAAGCATTGTAGCTTCACTCCATCAACCTATATGTACAACAACCCATATCCATTATGCCTTTGACGAACCTGAGGATATGTTTGGAAACAATCCAATGTACTCTAGTAGAATCAACCATGAACTAACTCAACCGATTCACTACATAGAAAATATTAGGTCATGTCTTCACAAGGCACATCAATGACCCAATCAACTATCTATAGAGTGTGGCATCAACTCACTCTAACCTACTAGCGTCTACTTTCCTCCAATTTGTCACTAGAGGCGTGGCCATGGGCCTGCAATTCTGCATGTCAAACCTCTTGGGAATCTCCATAACATACTTTCTATGTCCCAAGAAAGTATGTCCATCTCCCAGCCAAACCTCCAACCCAAGGACATAGTGCGTGAGCCCTATATCCTTAATGTCAAACTTTGTTGCAAGATCCTTCCTACAATTACTGATGAGCTTCTCGTCCCCTATCAATATGAGGTCAACTATGTACAACATAAGAATCAGAAGTTCCCCCAAACCATGATGTACAAAAGATTAGGGTCAGCTTCAGTCTTGGTGAAGCGCAATCCCAAAAGATAGTTATCAATGCGAGAGTACCACGCTCATGGGGCATGCTTAAGCCCATATAGAGATCTCTTGAGCCTACACACATATGTCTCCCTACTATGTGCCTCGAACCCCTTTAGTTGCTCTATGGAAGGAAGGAATTTTCACATCCATTTGGTGGATCTTCCACCCTATTTGCTCTGCAAGTGCTATAATGGTCCTAATGGACAAATAGCGGGCCACGGGTGCAAAAGTCTCGTCGTAGTCGATGCCCTCCACCTGAGAGAACCCTTTGGCTATGAATCTAGCCTTGTACTTCTCCACACTCCTGTTAGCTCCATGTTTAATCTTGTAGACCCACTTGGATCCAATCACAGATTTTCCCTTTATCCTTGGCACAATCTCCCAAATGTCCTTCTACATGACAAAAGAGTACTCCACCATAGCATCACGCTAAACCTGCTAAGAGGCTGCCTCCTTGTAACTAGAAGGCTCCGAGTCTAAATCCTCAGTCATTAATGCCAAATAACATGTGTATCTTTATGGTTGTTTTCTCTACCTGAATGTAGATCTAAGTGCCCCAACCTTGTCCTGAGCCTCCTAGATCAACTGATCATCCCACCTCAGCTTCCTTCTGCCTATGCCAGGTGTCACTGCTAGAGTGGGCCCCGCTCACTCTTGTCTCTCCTCCTACTCCTATGTTGTCTCCTCAAGTAATTGGTGCATGGCCTACCCAATAACTAGTTGTGACATAGCCTACTCATGCTCTAAGGACTTGCTAAGATCCCTTTCCTCCTCAAACTTGATATCATACCTAATAATTATCTTCCTCAATGCTGATATGTACACCCTGTACACCTTGCAAGTCTCATTGTAGCCCATGAAAATGCCTTTTTTCTGTTGTAGGCTCTAGCTTCTTCCTACTCTTTGAAAGCACATGGCAGTAAACAAAACTACCAAAAATATGGAATTGAGAAACATTTGGCTTCTTGCCGGTGAATGCCTCCTCTGGTGTAACTCATCCAAGCACTTTATGTGGACTCATGTTCTACAGAAAAACTGCAGTGTTGTATGCCTCTGCCCAAAGAAATAATTGCAGTCCCTATTCATGCGACATGGCCTTGGCCGCTCCAACAATGCTCCTATTTTTATGCTCTACCACCCCATATTGCTAAGGGTTATAGGGTGTGGTGAGCTCCCCATGGATGCCCTCCTTGGCACATAAATTCTTGAAGGCATTAGAGATGTACGCCCCACTGTTATTAGATCTCAACGCTTTGACCTTCTTTCATGTCATGTTCTCCACCAATGCTTTGAACTCTTGGAACTTTGAGAACACCTTGTCTTCCTTCTTCATGAATAAGATCCACGTCTTCCCTGAATGGTCATCAATGAAGGTGATGCAGTACTTGTTTCCCATTAGGGATGGAGAAGAGAATGGACCACAAATGTCTGAATGAACCAATTCCAAGATTACCTTGGCTCAACTTTCCCTACTGGGAAAGGTTTTCTTGGCATACTTTCCAAGTGTGCAGCGCTTACACATGTCACATTGGTCCATGTTGCACTATGGCTATCTTCCTAAGGATTTTCAGCACTCCATGGAGTAAATGGCCCATACGCTTATGCCATGGCTCCCCAAAGCATCTACCCTACTCACGGTCCTCTTTGCTACTCAAGGTCGTGGTTGTCTCAAATTGTAGCGTGTAAAGGTTTTTCACCCTCACTCCAATCTGCTTCATGGCTTCAGAATTTAAGGGCTTGAGGTAGGCCTTTCCTTTGCTAAAAATGACCTCATAACCCTTGTCCTCTAGGGATGAAGTTGAAACAAGGCTCTTCTTAAGACATGGAGCATAAAGGACATCCTTTCATGAGAAGGTTATCAGACTCCCTCCCAAATCTGACAATACCCATGCCCTTGGTCAAGTATCTGCCATCATCTCCTAGCTCAATGTGAAACTGCATGTCCTTCTCCATCAACTAATTGAGTATTCCTTGTTGCCATTCATATGGTTGGATGCTCCACTATCAATGTACCATATCTTATTGGCTACTTAGCTTGCCATGCAAGCTATGAGAGAGAACTCCTTCTAAAACATGGAATTGAACTTTTCCACCTTTTTCGAACTTGCCACTTGGTCCCACTTGGACCCCTTCTTCCTCTCTGGACACTTGGTGGTGTAGTCTCCAAACTAATGGCACTAGAAGCATTTTATCTTGTTTAGATATTTCTTTTATTTCTTGCCTTTGGAGCTAGACTCAACCCGTCCTGCACTCTTCTTGCCTTTGGCCTTGCTCCCTTTGTCAATTAGGGCAAAGTTCTTCTCATCCTCATGCTTAGCATGAGCTCCAAATCTAACCTACCTTTGAATCTCCTTGTGAACACAGCCACCCCACAATCACTCCCAGACTTGAAGCTTTTCTCTGCCACTCATTGTATCTTGGAAGTCATCCCATGATTTAAGAAGCCCTAATAGAGCAAGACTTGTTGAGAAATCTAGGGCATTAAGTATTAAGTGATTTCTCTTCAATTAGTAACTGCTTGTGAGTGTTTTTTACTTCTTTAGATTAGGATCTTCTTTTACTTAGGTTATTAGTGTTCTTCTTCATCAAACAGCTACAAATGCATGAACATAAATAGACAAGAGACACAAAATGTAGGCTATCAGCCAAGGCCAAAACCTCTCACTCTTTGAAAGGAAAACTAGCACAAATTCTTCTTATAAAGATTCCAATTGGAAAATACCAAGACCAAGACCCTTGACCTATTTTCCACTCCAAGACAAAGACACTAGTTCTCTTGACTGTCAACCTTCTTCTCTTTTCCTCTTCTTGACTTCTCTTCCACTTCGACCTTCTTAGCACCAAGACATAGTTACAATGGTAGCATCAAAACAAACTGTGGTTACACTGAGATCATCTCCTATCCGAGCACACTGAGATGGTTACCAAAACTGTGATAGCAACGAACTATGGTCACACTGAGATGGCACCGAGACTGTAGTTACTGTAGTCACTATAACAGCATCTGAATTATTCACTGTAATAGCATCTCACTGCAATCCAAATTGTTTAATGTTATATATCTCTGAACTGTTTACTATTATATATCTAAACTATTCATTGTTATATATCTGAATTGTTCAATGTAATTAACCCGAGTTCTTGTACCCTTATCTGAGCTCCTTCACCGAATCTTGTCTCTACAATTAGCCATCGAAATTTCAGAGATGATCCGAACTTGTTTTCTGTGGAATAGGCTGAGCTACCAATTTATAGTAGTATGTCCATGTAAATTAGTCGACATGACCATGTGAAGAGTTGTGTCTGCAGTTTAAGTGAGCCGACATGAGTTTTATATTTCATTTTGAAGCCAACTTGAAGAAGGATAACTTGTGCTTGTCTTGGAGGGCTACTTGACAATCCTATTGACTTATATACATTTGTAACATGCCTAAGAAGGGTTCTTCATACATGACATTGACTCTCTTTGACTTTTATGACTAGATGACAAATCCTAAAGGCTCACAATGGGAGCCATCTAAAAATAAAATTCCTTGCTCATGAAACCCATGAGGCAAGCATTACAATAATAATTTTATTTTTCTTCTTTACATCATTTACATAAAATCACAATTACACATCATTATGAAGATCGAACCTAGTTACTTTCCAACACTCCCTCTTAACTAGGGAGGTATTCATAATAGTACATGGTCATTCTTAATCTGAATAATTTCTCATAAGAATAATCAGATTAGTAACCCATATGTATAACATCATATCAACCAGCATTGTCACATATCAAGGCCTTCACTAACAACTCTATCTCTCCACAAGATCCAAGCACAATGCTAGTGAGACCAATGACTTATAAACACCCTCAGCATTGTCTATCTTGGAACATACCCCATCCGGATTCTCAGGGTGTGTTCCACTAGGACTATTCTTATCTTGAATTCTCAGTCCTCAAAGAATATCGGTCCTCAACGACAACTCGTATCTTGGATGACCTAATACATCCTCAAAGAGCATCAGATGCCAAATGCTTACCCAATCCTCCATTGTATCTTCCCAAGTGAAGACAAGAATGATGTGTCTATCTCTCCCTCTTAATTAGGGAGAACATATCTATTCCAATAAAGGAATGTACCTAAGCTCCCTCTTGTCTTAGGAATTTTCCAAGTTTCTTCCAAGTAAGAAACTTGTTTCTAGGCACCCTCTTAATTAGGGACCTACAACAACTCCTCAGGTGGAGATGATGGGACAAATAGCTACTTGAAGAATTCCTCCTCACGATGTCATGATATTATTTTCATAATCTAGGAGCCCTCATGTTTGGGATTTATCCATAGGACATCGACCATCCATCAATTTCATCCATGAGTTAGCCATGTCATCATCAAAAAGTGATCGATCAGTCCATATCTGGCCTTCCTTCATGCCACGCAGCTTTCTTCATGCCATGTTTACTTGAGGATCTTTAATCCTACAACATGTGCATCGGTGGTGGAAGACACTCATAGATCTTCCCTTGGCAGCCCTACATAAACCCATCTAGATATTTGTTCAAAAATAAAGGAATGAACATTAAAAACACCATTACCTTTGTGATGGTCTTTTATCATGACACCTACAAGTTTGCATCAGTGTCTTGCATACATATCGAGACATCACCTGAACATATATATATATATATATATATATATATATATATTCAAAGGTCTCTTCCTTTTTCAGACTCCATTAGAGTCTTCATATCTTTCATGGAGATATTCTAGTCAAATCTTCTTGGTCTTCCAGATGTTGATTTCCTTTACCATGGTTGCATATTTCATGATCTCTTCCTTCCTTTCTTCACACATTTCATTCCCAAGAGCTTCCAATCAGAGTTCCTTAATTGTAGTCAACTACCTCATACTTCATATGAGGACATATTATGTTGATTTCATCTACTGAATGTGTGACCCATGCATTCTTGCATCCCTTTGTGGGAGGAGATCCTTTCTTTTGATCATGCTCTTAAGATAGAGCATTGGAACACGTTATCAACTGGAAGTATACTGTTGCACTAAAAATTGTCACATTGACATTCTACGATCTATGTGAGTCCATTACCACTCATACTTTCCACCTTTGCAAGTCTAAAGCCTCAGTTCTTCATATCAAGCCTTGAAAGTAAGGAAAAAGCCCTAAAAGTCTTTAAAACTCTGGTTCCGCACTTTCTCTTTGCATTACCTGCGGTCTCGCACCTAATGGTCATGTCCCCTACGCACCTGACTGCTTTGTCCCTATGTTATGGGTGCGGACCCCTGTAATAGTTAAAAAGGCGTGAGTATATTCTAAAAAAATCACTTTCAGTCATTTCTAGAAGCTTCTGGAAGGAATCTTGAGGTGGCAAATTCACTCTCTTAAGGTTCATGCACTCCATACCTTAAGGAGCTAACCCCTTGATGTGAGGAGCTTATCCCTTTGAAGGAGGATTCTATCCCTTCATAGATGGACCTGTAACCTCTTCTTCTGCACTATAAAATGAAGCATTGGGCTAGTTACTAAGGAGGCTGGAAGCTGAATATTTTTTAGGTGAAATGCTGCTGGAACTTAGTCTTCTTTAGTTGAGCTTTTATGAGGAAAGATTACATACCTCTAATATCTCATTTGAAAGAGTGCAAGGCTTGTCAAAGTAAAGGAAATTCCTGTTTCGAACCCTAGGAAAAGCTTGTTCAACATTAAAGCTGAAAAAGTTGTAAGGTTCTTCTACTTCAAAGTTAATACAAATAAGTTTGTTTTTCTCAATAAGTTGTTCATTTATGGTTTATTTTATGGATTCGTTGATCACCATAATAAACATGATTTATGATATTTTCTATGCAGGTGCTATTTGATGTTTGCTTGTTTGTGATTACAGGTCTTTAAAGATAACTCTTTCGGACGATTGAGGGATAACTACAACGAACAAGCGTTGGATATAAGGTAGGATCTTAACACCTTTATAGTATTTATTTGTAAATTGCATATGTCTAGAGAAAGATAGATTTGTTTGTTTGTTTGTTGCTAGATTATCTTGTGATACTAGGGAGATCGGTTTTGTCCGCAAGATCAATTTATCCGACCAATAAATTGGCGACTCCACTAAAAGAATGGATTTGGTTTTTGGTTTTCCTTTGTTTTGACTTGAGAAAAGTGTGTTCATTTATGGTTTTGATTGATGTACACTGGCTTGGGTAGTTTTTAAATCTGGGAATATTTTTTGTTTTTTTCGAAGTTTTCAGGGGACCGCACTTTCTCTTCATAGACAGTGCGGGCATCTTCGCACTTTTCCTTTAGTAAACAGAGCGGGACCGCACCTGTTACTTCTGGAGCCTACGGACCCTATAAAATTTTTTGAAAAACCTAAAATACCTTTTTCCAGTTAGGTTTAGGTTTGATTTAGAAGCTTTAGGGTCTACCCAAATCTGTGTTTTTCCTGTCAAAAACCTCTTGTGAGTGAGTTCCGATAGTATTTTTGTTTTAGATGATTTTCTAGAAGTTTTGCATGCTTGGAGTGGTTTTCACTTGGTCTTTGTAGTGATTCAAAGATCAGAAGCTTGAGAAACCTTAGATTACCCTAGTGTCTTTTTGTCTTCTTGATGAGTCTGACTTGGTTGTGAAATCTATCCTTTGTGAGAAATAGATTCAGTTTTCTCGTTGCAAATCTTTGAACAAACTTTGTTATAAGTTTTGAATTTCATTTTTACAAAAGAAAACATATCTGGATGTTTTTTGATTGGTTTGTTATTCTGAACAAATGAATCCTTAGTTTACTGAACAACTAAGTAAAACGTCCTCAAAAAGAATTGAAGCTTTCATTTAATTAGATTTTTAAAGTTTTTAGATCTCAAAATTAGTTTTGTAGTTTTGAGTGCTTTTCTAGAACTTGTAGATCTCTTTTGAATCAAATTGTTTTTCTTGTAGTTTCGAGTTTTGAAAAAGGAAAGGGATTTATTGTGAGCATTCATTATTAGTCTCGTTATGAGTTCTTATTGAAAAATACAAAAAGATTTTCTTTTCATTCCCATGTTGAAAGAAATATTTGTTTCTTAAAGAATTGCATTCTCGAACTCTTTCTTTTAGCTAGGATTTCATTGAAAGAAAAACGAATTGCTTATTATTTTAGGTGCATCTTTTAGTGTTTGGAGTCGAGTCTTCACACCATCAAAGTTTCATTTCCATACCTATTGACTTAAGAAACAACCCATAAAAGCAACGCTTAATTAAAATTGATCTAGTAATCTTTTTATTTATAGGGCTCTCATCACCAATATAGCTTAGGCTAGTATCTTGGAGTAGGAAGTAATTAACTCTTCAAGATAGTTAAAACAAAAAAGTAGATATATCTTGCAGTAGGAAATAAATCCAATTGTAATTGATACATTCTGAGAAGCTTCTCTTAAAGGAGTCAATCACAAGATCATGTCCGAACCTTTGAGACAATCAAGTCTGTTTCATTGGGAAAGATAGAAGATTTGCGTGTATTATAAACAGTAAACCTCAGATTAACCATTGTCGAGGAGCTTGAGGTCACTTGTTGGTAAACCTTGGATTGACCATGTCAAGGAGCCTTCAAGGGGATTGAGCTTTTGTTACTCTGCCCTTGCGCGTAGGTCCGATCGTAGACTGTTCCCCCAATTGTATTTGTTGTTGTTGGTAACCTTAGTGTCCATAAACTTAAGATTATTTCCTAAGGTGACGGTGAAGGACGGGTCTCACTATACCTGGAGCAGACGTCGACTAAACTCACTTGGACATTCTAGGGGGTTCTCTTCACTCGATATGGTTTTGTGAAGAAATTTGTGCCAATCTGTTTCATTAAGCAGGTTGTCGGGGTAACTGTTCCAATCGCCCTTTCTGTATCAAACTTCTACTAAGTTGGATTTCATCACCAACTAGTTTTTTTAGTACAGGAAGTTACTGTTTGTGTGTGGTTTGAATTCTTAGATTTTTTAGGCGTGTGATTCAATTGTTTGTTTCTTTAGAGACTTTAGGTGGTTTTATTGAAATTTTCTTTTTTTGCATGTGATTAATTAATATTTAATCGTGGCTAAATTACCGAGACAATCTCGTAGACTTTAGGGGAAACCTCCTGAGTATTCACCAAGCCAACTTGAAGGGCTACGAGCTCTTGTATCACCTAGTGACAGTAGAGTTGGATCACCAGAAGCCGGAGAATCATCTTTAATTGTTCATCCTGATTATCAAATACAAACAACAGAGTCTATTCAAGAGCCAATTTCATTTTCCGAAGTTACTGGTAGTATTTCTCCTTCTAGTGAATTAGCTGAAGAACCTGAAATTTCTGAGCTTGACACTGAACTTGCTGTTACTCCAACTTCAGGATTTGCTTCTCCAACTTCTAGTAATCCTGGTTCACCTATGGTAAGCAATATTATTACTCAAAATCTTCCTTCTGGTTTCATTTCTATTGAAGAACTTGTTAATCCAGAAGAAGACGTAACTCTTCCCGAAAACCAACAGTTTTTAAATCTTAGGGAGAGTGAATCAATATTCTACAGTCCTTTTAAGAGTGATGCTTGGTATGTTTCATTGACAAATTTTTTAGAAAACCCGGGTCTTAGTTTTTCACCACCTTGAATTCCTTTTCATCCTACGCCAAGAGCTTATTATCCTTCATCGATTATGTCAAGACAGTCATCCATGTTTTCCAAAACACCGAAAACATTTTTATCTGGCAGTCCTTCTGTTCCTTCAGGGTACTAGTCACTCTCTGGTACTTTTTCAGGAGCATCTCCTCAACCAATTGAACAAGTGTTATCATCTGGAAATAATGGAACTGAAGCGTTGAACACAGAACAAATCCTTATGATGTTTGGTAGTATTCCAAATCCTCAACCTCAAGGTATTCAGTTACCGCCTGGGGGGAAACCTCAAGGTAGTCAGTTATCGCCTGGGGGGCAACCCCAAGGTAGTCAGTTACCGCCTGGGGGGCAACCCCAAGGTAGTCAGTCACCGCCTGAAGGAATTCCTCAAGTTTATCAACCTCCAGGACAATACATACCCGAAGGTCAACCTCAACTCAGTACATACCCCAAGGTCAACCCCAGTTTCAGTACATACCTCAAGGTCAACCCCAGTTTCAGTACGTGCCTTAGGGTTATCAACCCCAAGGTCGGTACCCAACTCAAGGTTTCCAAACGCCTTCTGGTAACCATTTTTTCAAGGATCTGGAAATGTATCGCTTAATTATCAGCCCTACGTTCAACCAGGTTATGGTCTTCCATATGAACAACCTTTTGTGAGTCCATACTCCAGAATAAACATGGTGTGGGATTGTCTCAAACTCAACAGACTTTGCAACCTAATGTGCAGTTAATTAATCAACCTAGACAACCTTTGGTTTCTGGTCCAACCTAGCAACCTATCCAACCTACTATTCAAACCCCTGCATCTGGTACAGTTCAAAAACCTGGGCCTAGTTCACCTCGTACTCCACCTCAAACTGCTGCAACTACCGCAACCTCTGTTCAGCCTACAACACCTGTTTCCGAAGTATCAGCAGCTCTGGTTTCTACTACCCCTGCATCAGTGCAAATTCCTCAAGTCTCTGTGCCTCATTCAGGACCTACGATTCAAACTTCGGTCTAGATGCCTGCAGGACAAGCTAGTACGATTACTACCATTGCTACAAGTCAACCACAATTTACGTATTTACCATACCAGGGGTAATATCAATTCGGTCCTACTATGCAAAACCCAGTTTATCAGTATCAACCATATCCTGGCTATATTATCAACAGCCTCAACAGCCCCAGTTTGATCCCGTTAATCATGGTTTCCTAGGAGGTTATAACATTCCTAATGCAAATCCGATTCCAGGTTATCCTGGATATCCTCCTCTTAGAACTAGTCTTGCTACTCAAGGTTTTCACGACCCTAACTGTCAGTTACCATTTATTGCAACTTTGGATTTACCCAATTTGTCGCGCCTTACGAACGATCCAATTTACTATCTTCCATATTGGCCGCCAATGCCTAGTAAGTTGCCTAGTGATATCCCGAAGTTCGAGGGTAAGTCAGGAGAGGATCCGTCAACTCATGTTATGACTTATCACATCTGGTGTGCATCTATTCCATCAATGATGATTCAATTCGATTGCGTCTTTTTCAACGAACTCTTATTGGTCTTGCCGCCAAATGGTACATTGAGTTACCACGAGTCTCTTTTTATAATTTCAATCAATTAGCCATTGCTTTCTTAACTCATTTTTAGTTGTTTGTCAGATACGACAATGGCACGGAATTGTTAACTTCACTGAAACGATCCACGTCCACATATATTTCTGATCATATTCATGAATGGTGACGTAGAAGGCGTTTAGTGAAAGTTTTCATTCCAAATCAAATTTTAGCGGAATGGTTCATTAAATCATTGTTACCTAAAACCACTGAAGATGTAGCTAAGGGAGGAGTTGTTACTGAAGAGCAAGTCATTGCTCAAGCCCAGTACCTTGACCTCATCTATACGCAGTGAGGTACTTTACATGAAAAAATCCCTGATCTTCAAAAAACACGGTCAAATAACTGTAGTTCCTTCAAGGTCTCATGCCTCTGATGGTATGATTGGTTCAGTTAGCACTAGAAGTAAGAAGAATTCTTCAAAGAATTCTTAGCCTATAATAACTTTACCTGATTCCCCAACAGGAGAATCTTCCGCTGAACTTTTTGCCGACATCCATGTCGTAGAATCATCTACAACCAAATCAAAATCATTAGTAAAAACGGGAAGAAGAAAAATAAACAAAATTCAAAAGATAAAACAGATAAAAATGAATCTATTGACGAAAAACGAAAACCTCGTTATCCTTGTTTCATTTGCGATGAGGATCATTTTACCAAATACTGCCCACATCGAGCAAAGGTTTCGAAAATCGTTAAAGGTTCTCAAACGCCTGCTGTCTTGAAGGATCCTTTTCCTACTCAAGATAGTAAGATGATTGGTTCTTCCTTGAATGCCTCAAAAGAACCCATTATGATGATGTCTCACATCAGGATTGCGACGCAATCGCAAGATTATGGTAGTAAAAATCCTGTTGGTGGTAAAGAAGCAGAATCTTCTAATTCAAACACATCAACTACACCTCCTCCTGGTTCCAGTCCACTACAGATCGAGAAACCCAACCCTGACTTAGTAATCAAACCGCCTGCTAAAGGTATACTTCGGAAATTAGCTTTCAATCCACATGCGAGAGCTACTCAGAATTATAACATTGTTGAAGACTTAGCTATTTCTCCTTCAGCAATGTCGGCTTTGGAAGTGCTGCAATCGTGCCCAACACAGCGTAAATTACTATTCTCTGCTATAGGAGCTGTCGATATTCAGGATTCGAACCTAATAATCTTCGATTTAGAGAATAGTACACCCCGGCTCCCTCATCAAATGGCTTTTCATATTCCAGTTTTAGTCAAAAACAGACCTTGCTTTAGGACTGTGATTGATGAAGGGGCTTCTACGTGTATTATGTTGATCCAGTGTTGGAAATTGCTTGGTTCTCCCACACTCAATCAGTCTCCGACAATTCTAAAGGCTTTTGATGGTCGGAGGTTCCATCCTTTTGGTATTTTGCAGGATTTACCTATAGGGGTCGAAGGCAAAACCATAAATATAGATGTGGAAGTTGTTGATGCCCCTATAGATTACAACCTTCTCCTGGGTCGGAGTTGGTCTTATGCTATGACTGCTATTGTTTCATCAATCTTTCGGCTTATCAAGTTTCCTCATAACGGAAATATCGTTACGATAGACCAGCTGAATTATTTCTCATCCGACCCAACCTCTACAGATAGTATTCAACACATTGGTAAAACGACTATCCCTTACAAGGATGTTGGCGTAGGTTTGATTAAAGATTATGGTTTACTAGGAACTTTTTCCTTCCCTCCTCCTAACGTATCGCCTTCTATTGCAACTATTCATATGATTTCATCGAATACTCTTACTTTTGATGATCCTTGGATCGTACCTTTCGATTCTAAGGTGGATTCATTTGGTGGCGCAATGCCTCTGAGTCCCTTTGAAATTGCATATCAAGCTGTACAATCGTTTTTTGATCCCTATTCAACCGAAACTGATCCAATGAATGTGATCCATGGAGAGTCACTTTCAATATCAAACTCAGCTTCATCAACACTTTCTGATCATGTTCATTCTGATGAGCAGATTCGTGAACTATTGTCTGTTGATGATTTACCATGGGAAGATCTGCATCACCAGTCTTCGTTTTTACCTGAGCTTGATCATTTTGAAAATGATTTTTCTTCTATTTTTACGACTGACTATGTCAAAGAACTGCAGAATCCATTGCAACATTCTAATTCTGAGTTAAATTTGGAAAATATTTCTCGAACGGTTCCTATTGACATTTCAGTTAAGCCTGGAATTATTGAAAACATTCATATAGGTGCTTGTTGTACGGACGATGAAATCCAAACTTATAAAGCCCTATTTCAAGAATTTCGTGAAGTGTTTTCCTGGTCATGTGAAGAAATGCCAGGTATTGATCTGTCAATTGTTTTCCATGAAATTAAAATATACCTGAATGCTAAACCTATCCGCCAACGCTTACATCAGATACGTCAGTGAAAAGCTGTTGTTATCAAAGCCGAAATTGAGAAATTACTTCGCACAAGTTTCATTTATCCAATTCCTTTAACCGATTGGGTATCAAATATTGTTCCTGTCAAAAAAAAACAAGGAACGATAAGAGTGTGTATCGACTATAGGGATATTAATTGAGCTTGTCCTAAAGACAATTATCCAACTCCTTGTATCGATCAAATTATTGATGATTGTGCCGGCAGTGAAACGTTTTCCTTTATGGATGGTTTTTCCGATTACAATCAAATCAACATACTCCCTGTTGATCAAGCTAAAACAAATTTCATTTGCCCATGGGGGACATTTGCTTATTGCAAATTACCTTTTGGATTAAAGAACACTGGAGCAACTTTTCAAAGGGCTATCTCTTACGCATTTCATGACATCAAGCACATTGTGCAGCCTTATCTCGATGATTTACCTGCCCACTCATTACGTAGAGCTGATCATCTCATTCATTTACGAGCTATCTTTATGAGATGTAAGCATTATCGAATTCGGTTGAATCCACACAAATGTGTATTCTGTGTAGAAACAGGTCGCTTATTGGGATTTATAGTATTAAAGGCAGGCATTCGTGTCGACCCCTCGAAGGTGGAAGCTATCGTCAATTTACCTCCTTCGACTTTTCGCCAACTTCAAAGTTTGCAAGGGAAAGCAAACTTTTTACATCGTTTCATTCCTAACTACGCCGAGATAACAAAAGGTTTTACCAGGTTGTTAAAACAGAAAATTCCATTCTTTTGGGATGAGATCATTGACCGATCTTTTGATGCACTCAAACACGCGTTGACCCATGCACCATTATTGCATCCTCCCAATTACAATCAGGATTACTTTTTGTACCTTGCCGCTTCACATTCCACCATTGGGATAGTTTTAGTTCAGGAAGATGAATTCAACAATGAACATGTGATTTACTATCTTAGTCGAACTCTACATCCGACTGAGATTAAATATTCGCATGTGGAGAAATTGGCCTTAGCAGCTGTTCAAGTTGTCCAAAGATTTCGTCACTACATCGTATTATGCAAAACCACGGTAATTTCTGACTATAACCCTATGATGTACATCTTGACCAAACAATTGCTAGGGGGCAAGTATTCCAAATGGATAGTTATCCTGTAGGAATTTGACTTGGAATTTGAAAAATCCAAGGCAAAGAAATCTTTGGTTTTTGCCGAGCTGATGTGCGATTTCCCGCGTACTGATACTGAAATTGTGGCGGAAGAGCCCATTGCGGATGAATCCTTGTTTCTTGTCAGTACTCTTGATCCATGGTATAGAGATATTATTGTTTATCTCCAAACCCAATCTTTTCGACCTGAAATCTCACGAGCTTAGCGACGGAAAATACATTTCCAATTCCAACAATACAATATTATTGGTGATACACTTTATCGTCGTGGAGCGGATTCTGATTTCCGACGTTGTTTAACTCATGAAGAAGCTGAAAGGGTTCTGAATGAATGTCACTCTAGATCATGTGGCGGTCATATGTCTGGGTATGCCACAGCCCAAAAGATATTACGCGCTGGTTATTTATGACCATCCTTATTCAAAGATTGTATCTATGCAGTCTGGAAATGCCACAATTGTCAAATCTTTGATCGTAAGATGCGCACTCCACCCACTCCTCTTCACCCTATAATTGTTGACGGTCCTTTTGCAAAGTGGGGTATTGACTTTATTACATGTAACCCTCCCTCGGTCGGGGACATGCATATATTATCCTAGCGGTAGATTATTTTACTAAGTGGGCCGAGGCGATGCCTACATTTTCGGCAGACAGCAAGACTGCTGCAACTTTTGTATTCAATCATATAATTGCTAGATTCGGTGTTCCTCAAGCTATTATTACTGATCATGGAAGTCACTTTCGAAACATCATGATGACTGAACTGATAGATCAACTTGGCCTGCACCACGATAGTTCTACTCCGTATTACCCACAGGCTAATGGTCTAGTTGAAGCTATCAATAAAGTTTTAGTCACTATGATTAGACGAATCATTGGTATTCATAAGTCGAATTGGCATGCCATTCTATTTTCAGCACTTTGGGCATATCGGACCTCAATAAAAACATCAACTGGTTTCACTCCATTTCAACTGGTCTACAGTTTGGAAGCAGTGTTACCTATTGAATGCAAAATTCCATCATTGCAATTAACCATAGAATTACTCCCAGCTACTTCTGAAGAAGAGAAACTTTTTTTGTACTTAGCTCAGCTAGATGAGAATCGACACGCTGCTGCAGTAGCAAACGAGACTCATGCAAAATGAGTGAAAGCTCAGTACGATAGAAATGTTACACCTCGCGATTTTTCGGAATGAGACCTAGTCTTACTATATGATCAAGCAAACAATAAGCTAAGGGCTGAAAAATTTGTACCTATGTGGCATGGTCCTTACATTGTTAAGCAAAAGCTGGCAAAAGGGGCTTATGAATTAATAGATTTTGACGGTGTCTCTTTGGGTAAACCCAGAAATGGACTTTATCTGAAGAGATATTATGCTTAAATTCTGGGCGGAGATTTTTTGTTAGATTAGTTTTTTTACTGCTGGTGTGTTTTAGATTAAAAAGTATGCCTAGTTTAGAGAGTGCTCTTATCATTATTCCTGCTTGTTTTGATTTTACTCTTGCTATTGCATATGTCGATGTCTCTTCAAACATACATTGGTTTTGTTGATGGTGCTTGTCGTAATACATAGAACATTTCTTCCACATCCTGGGTTATCTATTCACCCTCTGATGAGTTAGTATCTATGCATGGGGTAAGCCTCGACCAAACAACGAATAACGTTGCAGAGTATAGTGCGGTGATCGAGTTATTATCTAAATCCATTTCATTTGAGATTTGGAGTTTGATTGTTAGGTTGGATTCTGAACTCGTTATATTACAACTTAACAGGGTTTATGCTATTAGAAATCCAATGTTATTAAGGTTATTTTTGAGAGTTCGTCTCTTGGAACGTGAATTTGACTACATCGAATATCAGCATATTCCAAGACATTTAAATACATTAACAGATGCAGTTGCTTCTAGTATGATAAACAGATATTTGCAATAATCAAAACAGTAAATTTAATAACATTCGATAACATGTTACACAAGATAGCCGGTAATAATGATATATCATAGCATAGAAGTAGTGTTTCAAGATATACATTGTCTTCGATCATAGGTTGAAAAACACCTTTTGATCAGCAAAAATGATAAATACAAAAGTAAAAAATGTTATGAATCTACAAAATCGGTCATCCTATCCCTGGCAATGATCACGATAAAAAACCACTGCTCGGGCCACCCTACATAGGAACCTCCTAAAAGGTCCTGGGACCCCAATCACATATCTTGTAACCTAAGAGGAATATCATCTATATCTGTCTCTAGAATATCTAGCGTCAAGCACTCTAGATGATGCTCCTCGGTTAGGATCTCTGCTGATTAGTCCTGTGGCGCTGGTGCCGTTGCAGTTGGGTGTCTCCTCTCGAAAGGCTGGAGAGCGGTTGGTCGTCATGGACCCACATCTGCATTTAAACTTTTGATTATCAGTTTTAGACGATTTAAAAATAAAAATAATTAGAACTTAGAAAGTGTTAATAATGATTTTCCCTGAATCATCCCATTGTTCTCCTGGTGGGAGAATCATGTCTAGGTCACCACGATAATCCATCCCAGCGTATGGAAAATCCTGAATCGCAAAAAGTTGGTTGTTTAACCAACGAAAATACTCAGGCGGAAATCGAACAACCTTTGTACCCTCCTCAGGGTGGCGGGCCATCAAGACAACCTAGCAAACTATCCTAGGCTCTCGAGGAAGACCAGCATCAACAGGAATATGCTGCAGGGTTAACATGGGGATCCTCTCTAGAGCAAAACTGACCACGATGAATCCATATCCAAAATTTTTCAACTTTCCATCCTTTGCTCTGGTTAGTTGGCCTTTCACATTTTCCAACACAGCCTCGCACCAGTTGAATATTCTGCCTCGAAAACAATCTACTGCCATCTGTATCTGGGATCCTGTAGCCACATGCAATGTTGCACTCCCGCATAACCTGGTGACAGTGAATGCAATGACTTTAAGCTTAGGACAGTTGAGAGTTTTTATATCAATCCGTTTGTCCTTCGTTTGATCATCGCAAAACTCTAATCGGAGACTAGCAACAGACTGACCACCTAGTCTAGTCCCAAAAAGAGATAATTGTTCGCCCCTCTTGGACAAACTAGTCAAAAAATAGATGTCTTCCAGCTCGATTTCGAGCCGGTGGCCACCAATCATGAAACACTGGTCCTGTATGTTCCATCTATCTACCAGCCATTGCAAGAGGTCTACTTGGGCCTTCATACCTTGTATGCTCCAAAACTTTAGCAATCTGCATGCTCTCAATGCCTGCATTGTGGGCATATGATTTAGTGCGGCAAAATCTACATCCTCATGCGCGTGTTCTCGCCAAATAAGCATTTTGAATGTCCTACAATGCACAAAAGACATATTCGAACCAGCGAGTTCAAAAAATTTTGGGAAAAAAATGGAGAAATTAATTTTAAAATTCATTTTCGCGAGGTCCGCACCCGCCAATTACAGACAGTGCGTAGGTCCGCACAGGCTGTAAGCAACAAATTTTTTCTTTGTAGAAAAAAGTTGGGGTCCGCAGGGACCGCAAGTTGCACATGTGGACCCCCGCGAGCGAATTTCTAAACCAATTTTTCCCTTAAAAAGTTAAATCTAAAGCCTAAAATCAAAATGTAAACGGATGAAATGCAAGATAAAGAGGTCGTGGATTACCTGGAGCTGACAGTTTTCAATTCCGACGGACATATTTTCTAGAATCTTCACAAGAACATTCTTACCCAAAAGCTCTCACTTTTCACTTTAAACTCAAATGGTAAAAATGAAGTTAGAAAAGCCCTTTTTATAAGTTTTTTCAAATAAATGAATTTTTAAATTATTTATTTTTCACTTTAAAAATGCAATTTTTAAATCATTTTGATTTATCTTAAACAAGTATGTGTAATGTTATGAGTTTTTGTGCAGAATATTGGATTTTTTGGGAAAATTTATCATTTTTTAACAAAGAGCATACTTTTATCACTTTTTCGGACTCTTTCAAAAATTTATGAAAAAGTGAAACATTGGAGTCCTCTTTAAGCTCTTT
This sequence comes from Pinus tabuliformis, assembly GCA_031772625.1. Lineage (NCBI taxonomy): Eukaryota > Viridiplantae > Streptophyta > Pinopsida > Pinales > Pinaceae > Pinus > Pinus tabuliformis. Next base: position 373,695,763 of record CM062815.1, on the reverse strand, counting down.
TAGACTCTCGAAAATTGAAAAGATTGCTGAGCACTTGATTGTTCGAACTCGTTAAAATAAATGAATAATCGTCCCTTCAGTATAAGTTTACCCCTTTTACAAACTGAAATGGACTATTTACGAAAAAGGTACACATTGACTAAATACGGTCAATAGAGTCCTCTTTAAACCCTTTTCAGACTCATTAAATATGAAAAGATTGTCGAGCGCTTGTCTTTTTCAGCTCGTTAAAGTATTGAAAAGTCATCCCTTTTGTATTATTTTATCCTTTTTCGGGCCTAAGGGATTATTTTACGAAAAAGTACCCCCATGGAGTTTTCTTAAGTTTTTCTTCTGACTCCCTAAAATTGAAAAAAACCGAGTTTTTTCTATATTGGACTCATTAAAATTTAACAGTAAAAGACCTTTTCAATTTCAAACTGGAACGAACCACTCCTTAGGGTTCGAATTTTAAACTAAGTTGGACTCATCCAAAGGATGAGTTTATAAACAAGCAAATGTTATCCTCCTCAAGCTTGTCAAAAATAAAGAGGTACTTGCCAAAAATGGTGGGGGAAAAGAGAAAAAAATGAACCTATTTGTTACACTTTGTTTTATAAAAACCTATCAACCACTCTTGAACACGACACTTTTTGTTCACCTGGGTGGGAAAATACTTTGCCTAACAGTTAATCAAACCATATTGAAAGTCTTCAGCCGGTTTCTGGGTATTAGCTTTGGGTCAATTGTCACCAAACTATCTGCAATGTCATTATGTGTTCAAGAGATCAGTTCAAACAAACCATTTATCTGCAAAATATTTGTCATCCATTTTGACCATCCCTGAGTCAGTCCTTGCTAATATATTTCTTCAAAACTTGATCTCTGATTTTGTGTTATGGGCTTGCCTACGACGGATCACTTTCTATCGACTTCAACTCATTAACTAAGAAGTTAATCTATAAATCGTCAGTACCTTGAAAGTTGCATGCCCTAATGGCAGTTTTCTCGCCTTCAACGATAGGTTGCATCATTGACCTTTCGATCGAATGATTCTATGACATGTTCGACTTCGACTCATTTATTCACATTTCATGGATTGTACTAGATACTTTGAGAGCCATTGAAATTACTGGTGGTTTCTCTCACACTTGTTAACAGTTCACATCATTCACTGCTAATCAAGTGGTTTCTACCATGTTCGACTTCGACACATTCATTCACATGGATAGAATCGTACTAGTTCAGGAAGCGGAAATCAAGACCCTGGATCTAGCTTCTACCATCCAAGCTAATAGGAATTTTGTTATGGACTATTCATAAACAGATAATTGCGTCCATACAGTGTCTACACATGTCTATACTCTTGATGTATTACAAAATCATTCCTGTATCAGAACAGTTTAGTCAGTTTTGATCTGAGTATGGGAATGCCTACCTCAGCGATGATATGTATATATATATATATATATATATATATATATATATATATATATATATATATATTGCATTGAATGTTTTTACAGGTTTCGACTGGGGTGTCCACAAGATGATCCTTGAAATGATAAAGTACTTCACTCTTCATACATGAAAGACTTCGTCTTCATCTATTACAGACTTCGCACTTTAGGGGGAAATCTGTTGCACTAAAAATTGTCACCTTGACATTTTGCAATCTGTGTGAGTCCATTACCACTCATACTTTCCTCCTTTGCAAGTCTAAAGCCTCAGTTCTTCATATCAAGCCTTGAAAGTAAGAGAAAAGCCCTAAAAGTCTTTAAAACTCTGGTTCCGCACTTTCTCTTTGCATTACCTGCGGTCCCACACCTAATGGTCATGTCCCCTACGCACCTGACCGCTTTGTCCCTATGTTATGGGTGCGGACCCTGTAAAAGTTAAAAAGGCGTAAGTATATTCTAAAAACCTCACTTTCAGTCATTTCTAGAAGCTTCTAGAAGGAATCTTAAGGTGGCAAGTTCGCTCTCTTAAGGTTCATGCACTCCATACCTTAAGGAGCTAACCTCTTGATGTGAGGAGCTTATCCCTTTGAAGGAGGATTCTATCCCTTCATAGATGGACCTGTAACCTCTTCCTATGCACTATAAAATGAAGCATTGGGCTAGTTACTAAAGAGGTTGGAAGTTGAATATTTTTGAGGTGAAATGTTGTTGGAACTTAGTCTTCTTTAGTTGAACTTTTATGAGGAGAGATTACATACCTCTAAAATCTCATTTGAAAGAGTGCAAGGCTTGTCAAAGTAAAGGAAATTCTTATTTCCGACCCTAGGAAGCACTTGTTCAACATCAAGGCTGAAAAGGTTGTAAGGTTCTTCTACTTCAAAGTTAATACAAATAAGTTTGTTTTTCTCAATAAGTTGTTCATTTATGGTTTATTTTATGGATTCCTTGATCACCATAATAGACATGATTTATGATATTTGCTATGTAGGTGCTATTTGATGTTTGCTTGTTTGTGATTGCAGGTCTTTAAAGATAACTCTTTCGAACGATTGAGAGATAACTACAACGAACAAGCGTTGGATCTAAGGTAGGATCTTAACACCTCTGTAGTCTTTATTTGTAAATTGCATGTCTAGAGAAAGATAGATTTGTTTGTCTGTTTGTTGCTAGATTATCTTGTCATACTAGGGAAATCGATCTTGTCCACAGGATCAATTTATCCGACCAACACATACATATCTCATTTTTCCTTTGGGTCATCCAGAGTTCTTGCAGCGACTTCCTTGATTGAAAAAGCTTCAATCCTTTGAACTGCTTCACTTCTATGTCATCGTACCATCATCTCATGAATTACACAAGTTTGGAATTCTTGATGAAACACTTGCTTCCTTTCTTGATCGATGAACCTTTCGATGAAGATTCCATCAAAGAATATTGAGGATCCAAAGGATCCCCATCAGCAAATGTTTCCTTTTGTTAGATGTAAGATGAACCTTGTACCAGATGACCTTGCCACTTATATTTCCAATGAGATTTCCAAGCGTTATATCCTTGACTTCCATAGATTCTTACCATCTTTCATGCTCTTCTATGATGATGCCTTGAGCTCTTTCTTTCAATGCTTCTATGATGCCTTGATGCATCCCTTTTAGTGAATTACGATGGCCATATCTTACAACAGAAGTCTTAGGAGCTTGAAAATAACTTAGGTGAGGAAGACTATCTCAATAATGGAGATCTCTTACTTCCTCCTTCTTGGATTTCTTCCTTTTAGCTTCCTCTACTTCCTCAGTAATGTGGACTTCTTCTCTTCTTCTTTTGTTATTGTCTTCCTTGTTCCAAGGACAATGTCATTTGTAGTGTCCATATTCCCGACACCCATAGCATCGGATTTTAGCCATGTTTTTTTTCTTTTTTTGAGGACCAAAATTTCCAAATTATCCCTTTCTTCTTGTCATAGCAGCATAAGCTTGATTTCGCTCACCTACTCCCAAATCAGATTTGGCCTTTAGTCGAGATTCTTCAATCTCGTATAGTGACCATAGATCTTGGAATGGAGTAGCTTATTTCTTCCATAGATACTTGAAGTGAAGTTACCCCACTCCTCTGGTAGTGCATTTAATACAACTGTAGTCATCTCATTATCAGACATGACTTCTCCCAGATCTTGTAGTTCATCCCGGATCTCAAATATCCTCATAAAGTATGAGGCTATTACATTTTCCTAGACATCTTCAGCTTGTAGAGTTCATGCCTTAATGAGATGACTTCTCCAGCAAAGTTTACAGAATATAACTCTACCAGTTTGTTATACATTTCTTTTGAAGTTTCGTGTTTAGATACATATGGGATGAGGGGATCCTTGATGGATTCTATGAGAATCCTTTGAGCCCTAACTTCCCCTTTCATATACTTGCAAGAGCTTGAGCATCTTCCTCTTTTGATTTTGTGATAGATCCTTTAACATGATCCATGAACTCATTTTCAATGAGATTTAGATTTTTCCTTTTCTTCCATGTAAGATAGTTCTAAGCCCCAACCAATTCATTGCTTTCCTTGCAAAAAGACATTTTGACAGATTCAAATAAGATCATATATTTACTTGATAGGATGCTCCTTTCTCTTTGTTGCTTCTTTGATGTTGATGATGATATAGAGGATAGAAAACTTCTCCTTGATGAAGGTAGTTTTCTTCAAGAATGATCCTTGATCTCATAAGGAGTGAGATGGCACTGCCTTTTGATCTAGCTTCTCTAGGAAGGAACTTAATGTATAAGCTCTTCAACTTGAGTAGGGTCTTTGAGGTCTCTTGAGATGTCTTGAGGATTCCACCAACTTCTTAGTAAGGTTTTTCTTTGGTTATGATGCTTCCTTTGTAGATCTTGACTTCATGATGATCTTTGCTTTGATGTCTTCCTTGAAACTTGACCCTTGTGTGTCTCTTGATTAGATGCTCGTCCTTGACTTTATTATCTTAGCTCTGAAGCCATGTTGAGAAATCTAGGGCATTAAGTATTAAGTGATTTCTCTTCAATTAGTAATTTCTTGTGAGTGCTTTTTACTTCTTTAAATTAGGAACTTCTTTTACTTAGGTTATTAGTGTTCTTCTTCATCAAACAGCTACCAATGCATGAACATAAATAGACAAGATACACAAAATGTAGGCTATTATCCAGGGCCAAAACCTCTCACTCTTTGAGAGGGAAACCCGCACAAATTTTTCTTATAGAGATTCCAATTGACAAATACCAAGACCAATACCCTTAACCTATTTTCCACTCGAAGACCAAGACACTAGTTCTCTTGACTGTCAACCTTTTTCTCTTTTCCTCTTCTTGACTTCTCTTCCACTTCGACCTTCTTAGCACGAAGACATAGTTACAATCGTAGCATCAAAACAAAATGTGGTTACACTGAGATCATCTCCTATCCGAGCACACTAAAATGGTCACCAAAACTATGATAGCAACGAACTGTGGTTACATTGAGATGGCACCGAGACTGTAGTTATTGTAGTCACTATAACAGAATGAATTATTCACTGTAATAGCATCTCACTGCAATTTGAATTGCTTGTTGTTATATATCTTGTTTATATATATTTTTCGCTATTATATATTTGAATTATTCACTGTAATTAACCCGAGTTCCTGTACCCTTATCCGAGCTCCTTCACCGAATCTTGTCTCTACAATTAGCCACCGAAATTTCAGAGATGATCTGAACTTATTTTTGTGGAATAGGCCGAGCTTCCTATTTATAGTAGTTTGTCCATGTAAATTAGCTGACATGACCATGTAAAGAGTTGTGTCTCCAATTTAAGTGAGTCGGCATGGATCTTGGATAGACTTTTAAGTCTAAAGTGTTCCTCACAGAGGAAAATGAAAGTCCAAGGATGCTCCTGGAAATAGTCCCATTGCGTAGATATTTTCATTCTGAATCTACTGCAATTTGAATGAGCTAAAACGAACTTCGGACGAAGAAGTTATCGCAGAAAGAAGATTGCCTTTGTCCTTTAGAAAATGAGGCATTTCTTCTAAAAATGGCATAAAAGGCTTTATATGCAAAATCGCATGTGAAAGGTTAAAAGGGCAGACCCGAAATATTATGTGTCGCAGCCTAAACTCTTATCGCATCCGTGAGATGTATCGGATCGAAGCAATGAAGGGACAAAGGCCTGGCGAGAGGACTTGGCGATTACGATTATGCGATATGCCGATTACCGATGATCGGATCAGCGGATCGGCATCAACGATGTATAGAACCCCTGGGCTGTATGCGATGCGATATGCGTTAGTGATCTGCGGCATGCGATCTCAGTTGTCGGATAGGAAATGAGATCAACGGCCAGGATTAAATCAACGGTCGAGAGATCGGCGATCCCCAACACAAAGGGCTGATGCGATAGCAATATGCAATGTGATCTGGATCATCTGATCGGGGATCAGATCAACAATCCAGATCAAATCGGCGATCGACGAACGGCGGTCCCCGACAGCAGGGCTAATGCGATTGCGATTGCGATAATTGATAAGGGCCGAACCTGATGGGAATTATAAACCTGATTGCATAAAATTTGAAATACGGGTTTTTCAGATTTTTTGTGTATTAACGCATTTCTGCTATAAAACTGAAATACAAAGGAAAATGCCCCGAAGTGGTAAAGCCGGACCCGAAAGGAATTTTAGAAGCGGCCCTATATTATTTGAGTTCCGTAAGTGGGATTTCGGGCAGGCCTTAGGCGGTAAGTGGTATTGGGTTGGCTCTGCCCGATCCCATACAATGGCCGACGCGTGGCTAGCGGAGGAGAGAGAGAAACTGCCTTTTCAAGCAGGTAACCTCCGTACTCCTAAGCCACCCGAAAATGAATATCAACCGTTGGATCGGAGATCACACAGATCAACGGTGGGGCTTGCGATAGCGACCGAAGGCGGACCCGATATGATTATAGGGCGGATGTGATAATATTTGAAGTCCGATAGAAAGCATTTTGACGGGTTTTTCAGTGTTTTCCCATGTATTCGGGGTTTTTCCCAATCCACCTATGCGATGCAATATGTTGCCTAATGGTGGACCCGATAGGGTTTTTAGGGACGATTTGATGGAATTTCACGTCCGAAATTCATGCCCGACAGTGTATTTTCCAGTAACTCTTTGTGTATTGGATTTTTCTCCATTTTCAGTTTTTTGCCTGGAAAATGACCCTGATCCCTTGTAACAGCTCCTGATCATCATTCCACGCTGCAAGCGGGAGTTTTTGGCAGGTAATGATGCGTTTGAAGCCATAGAGCCCTAGAGCCAGATGGCAGTCGAACAGACAACGCGCAGAGAAGCCGCAGGGCTACAGAGGGATAATAACAAGCGGAGAAATGGCTGGGGAAGCTAGAGAGCTGGGAAATGCCTCAAAGGAGCCAGAGAGCACGATTGAGAGCAAAGGCAGGCATAAGCAGGCAACGCAGAGAGCTGAGAGAGTTTTGGAGTCACTTGGAGGTCAACTGAACCAAAGAGCACGATCGACAGGCAGCAAAGCTACAAACGGTCGCTGGAAGGTTGCTAAAGGACGCCGGGAGGACTAGCGAACCATTTATGCACGTAGAGGCCGAGAGAGAGAGAGCTCAAAGAAGCCAGAGCCAAGAGCCAAGAGCTAGAGCCAGAGCTAGAGCCATAGCCACAAGCCAAAGCCAGAGCCAAAGCCAGAGCCAGAGCCAGGAATGAGACGGTGTCTAAACCCATTGTGTTCTGTGTAAACCAATGGAGTTGAGCATGGAGCTTGTAAAAGGAGTTTGCCATAATCCTAGAGAGCCTAGTCGAGTTGACTAGAGCTCAAGGAGACATAGCCCAAGAGTTTTGGGTGAACTCCAAATTAATATTGTTGTTATGTGTTATTGCTTATTACTGCATTGCATTTGTTGCTTATTTGCTGCTTTACTTACTGTCATCTGTATTCTATATCAACATAAGCAAGTGAACTTAAAGCACATAACCAGTTTTAAAACAAACATAAGCATACACCTATTTTCAAGCATTATTAATTCCGCATTTGGTTAATCACTAGATCTTGGGAATATTTAAGCTTTGGAAGTGGGAAAGGTTCTTGTAAGCTTGACAAGAAGCCTTCAGCGCCCCATTTTCAGATCATGTGGTATCAGAGATTGAGATTGATTAACCCCACCTTCAAAGAAGGTTATATCAAAATGCTTGATTGACAGATCAAAGATTGCTTGTCTGAAAGGTGTTTAAACAGTCAAAGTTGATTATATGCTTGTTTGCAGACTGCCTATTGTTTGAGTTTGCAGAGGTGAAGGGAAAGCTAATGATAGCTCAGTTCAGGAAGGACATGAAGGAAGAAGGCTAAAGGAATTCTTCTTATCCCAAAGGACCTCAAGGCAATCCTTGAAGCACAAGAGATTTGTTGCAAAAGGTTGCTTAAATAAGTTCTTTATTAATCTTGTTTGAAGTTCTTTTGTTCATTGGCATAATAACAACTTCTACAAGTGAGTCCTCAAATTCTTTTTCTTTACAAAAGTCTTTGATGAAGACATGAAGCAAGACTTGTCCACCATGATGGATATGGCGAGAGAAATGTATGAGTATGGAAGGAAGAGTAGCATACTTAGAGAGCAGTTGAATTCCGTGGAGGAAGAGAAGCAGTTGTTTTCTGACAAATTGCAGGAAATGGAGAGGCAACTTCATATTGCAAATATGAACCTGAAAAGGATGCATGAGTTGGAGTCACAGCGTTTTGTTGCCAAAGAAGCCTTGGTCAAGTATCATCTTAAAGAAGAGGTAAACCATTCCAGTTTGTCTTCAAATTCTTCTAAGAATGTCTATATTGGTTCTTTTGAAAAACATACCAAAGGCATAGGTTCCAAGTTAATGTCCAAGATGGGCTATGAAGGAAAAGTCTTGGGCAAGTATGCACAAGGCATTGTTGAGCCAATAATGGTTGAGGAAAGGCCAAGTATTTCGGTCTTCGCTATGGACAATCTTATGGAGAGAGTTCCAAAGCTGCCATGAAGGCCATTGAAACAATTCCAATAAGGAGTTTCATTGCAGGTCCTCTACCTCAAGAGTGTGAAGATTGTATTAAGGAGGAATGCAATAGCTTGAAACATCATTTGCAAGATGCAGGTGTTCAAAAGCACACACTTGAACCAAAGAGTTGTGGAGACTCTAACAACCTTGAAGAGAATAATGGTGTTCCAAAGAGAGCCACTTCTTCATTTGCTTCACCTCCACATGAAGGCAATAAAGGTGAAAGAGAAAGGTATGAATCTGGTTCTAAACATTTTCCTTTTGATTGTGCAAAGCATGATAAATTTCCATATAGGTATGGGAAAATAATTGCATGTTCCTTTTGTGGTTTGGATAACCATAATGTTTCTAGATGCTGGAAGAGAATAGCCACATACATGAAACTTTTGAAGGAGAGGAAGCAAGAAACCAAAGGTCCATTGGACAAGGCAAGTCATGATGTCAAGAGGATGCACATGCAATGCACTTACTGCCATAAGCAAGAGAATCTTGCTGAAAGGTGCTAGACTCTAAATCCAGCAATGCTTCCACAAAAGTTGAAGAAGGTGGAAAGAGAAAATGGCAGAAATGGAAATGAAGTTTCCATGGATGATGTGTTTCAGGATGATTCACATGTTGATGCTGATGTGCAAACAAAGGCAAGACCTTTGAAAGGGATTGGTGAGAAATGGTTAAAATTCTTATCCAATTAAGGTTGCATGTCTATTGATGCATCTATTTGCATTTCTTTGTTAATGGAAAGCAAGTTGCAGGGTTTTACCAAGAAGGTGAATGGAGAAGTTGAGTAGGAGACTCACTTTGTTGCTGCAACATTATATTTCATTTCAGCTTCGAAAGTACAGTGTGCTTAAGCGAAAGTTGAAGGATGAAATGCATGCATGAGAATGTTGTGCATGAACACAGGGATGTTGATGATTTCCTTGTTTTTGAACATGTATGTGTAATTAACTTGAAGGGTTGATTGCTTTGTTGTAAACATGCATGTAATATTGACTTGGGAAAAGTTGATATGATCTCCAGGATGGAGATAATGATGAAGTGTTTCATCTTTTGAAAAAGACTCCTAATGGTCTTTTCTACATGCTTGACTTGAAGGGTCATTTGTTTAAAGGCATGTTTTGTGGGCTTGTTATCTAGTCCATGATTTGTATGCGGATGTAAGACATGGAAGTGTTCATAAGATTTGAAATCTGTTTCTTTTGTTAAGCAGGCGTTTAGTCCATCCAATTGTTGTCTGTGTTTCAGTTGTTGTTGACAACTTTTCAAACAAGTACAAATGAACATTTTGTGAAGCAGATGTACTTCACATTTGTTTGAGCCACCTTAGATCAATGATCAAGGCAGAGAAGTTCAAACTACCTTCTGTGACCATCTCAGCAGGAATTCTGCATGAAGTCAAGAAGGAAGACAGTTCTTTTCAGGAAGACCAGCACATCCAAGAAGGAAAGAGAGGTCAAGACTTTGGTTCAGAGGCACTATGCAAGGCAAGTGTATGGACACTGAAAGAAGAGGGTGTTGTTACTCTCATTCATTGTTCAGATCAGTATGTCAGTCTTTTGGAGACCAAAAGTTCTTTAGTGAGAAGGCGTGATCCAAAATGGATCTTGGATAGACTTCTAAGTCTAAAGTGTTCCTCACAGAAGAAAATGAAAGTCCAAGGGTGCTCTTCGAAATATTCCCATTGCGTAGATCTTTTCATTTTGAATCCAGTGCAATTTGAATGGGCTAAAACGGACTTCAGACGAAGAAGTTATCGCAAAAAGAAATTGCCTTTGTCTTTTAGAAAAGGAGGCATTTCTTCTAAAAATGGCATAAAAATCCTTATATGCAAAATCACATGTGAAAGGTTAAAAGAGCGGACCCGAAATATTATGTTCCGCCGCCTAAACCCTTATCGCATCCGTGAGATGTATCGGATCGGAGCAATGAAGGGACAAAGCACTGGCGGGAGGACTTGGTGATTGCGATTATACGATATGCCGATTGCCGATGATCGGATTAGCAGATCGACATCGGCGATGTACAGAACCCCTGGGCCGTATGCGATGCGATAGCGATCTGCGATGTGTGATCTCAGTCATCAGATCAGAAATGAGATCAACAGCCAGGGTTAAATTGACAATCGGGAGATCGGCTATCCCTGACACAAAGGGCCGATGCGATAGCGATATGCGATGCGATCTGGACCGTCCAATCGGGGATCAGATCAACGATCCAGATCAAATCAGCAATCGGTGATCGACAATCCCTGATAGTAGGGCTAATGTGATTACGATTGCGATAAGCGATGAGGGTCGGACCCAATGGGAATTATAAGCTCGATTGCATAAAATTTGAAATCCGGGCTTTTCGGATTTTCTGTGTATTAACGCATTTCTGCTATAAAATCGAAATACAAAGGAAAATGCCCTGAAGCAGTAACGCCGAACCCGAAAGGAATTTTAGAAGTGGCCCTATGTTATTTGAGTTCCGTAAGTGGGATTTTGGGCAGGCCTTAGGTGGTAAGTGGTATTGGGCTGGCTCTGCCCGATCCCATAGAATGGTCGATGCGTGGCTAGTGGAGGAGAGAGAGAAACCGCCTTTTCGGGCATGTAACCTCTGTACTCCTAAGCCACCTGAAAATGAATATCAACCGTTGGATCGGAGATCACACAGATCAACAGTGGGGCTTGCGATAGCGACCAAAGGCGGACTCGATATGATTATAGGGCGGATGCGATAATATTTGAAGTCTGATAGAAAGCATTTTGATGAGTTTTTTAGTGTTTTTCCGTGTATTCGAGGTTTCGCCCAATCCACCTACGCGATACGATATGTTGCCTAATGGCGAACCCAATAGGGTTTTTAGGGACGATTTGATGGAAATTTCATGTCCGGAATTCACGCCCGACAGTGTATTTTCCAATAACTCTCTGTGTATTGGATTTTTCTCCATTTTCGGCTTTTTGCCTAGAAAACGGCCTCGATCCCTCGTAACAACTCCTGATCATCATGCCACGCTGCAAGCGGGCGTTTTTGGCAGGAAATGATGTGTTTGAAGCCACATAGCCCCAGAGCTAGTTGGCAGTCGAATAGACAAAGCACAGAGAAGCCGCAGGGCCGCAGAGGGATGATAACATGCGGAGAAATGGTTGGGGAAGCCAGAGAGCCAGGGAAATGCCTCAAAGGAGCCAAAGAGCACAATTGAGAGCATAGGTAGGCAGCGCAGAGAGCTGAGAGAGTTTTGGAGTCACTTGGAGGTCAAGTGAACTAGAGAGCACGATTGACAGGCAGCAAAGTTGCAAACGGTCGCTGGAAGGTTGCTAAAGGTCGATGGGATGCCTAGCGAACCATTGATGCACGCAAAGGCTGAGAGAGAGAGAGCTCAGAGAAGCCAAAGCCGAGGGCCAAAGTGAGAGCCAGAGCCAGAGCTAGAGCCAAAGCTCGAGCCCGAGCCAGAGCCACGAGCCAGAGCCAGAGCCAGAAAACCTAAGAGCTTCAGAGCCAGGGATGAGATGGTGTCTAAATCCATTGTGTTCTGTGTAAACCAATGGAGTTGAGCATGGAGCTTGTAAAAGGACTTTGCCATAATCCCAGAGAGCCTAGTCAAGTTGACTAGAGCTCAAGGAGACATAGCCCAAGAGGTTTGGGTGAAATCCAAATTAATATTGTTGTTATGTGTTATTGCTCATTGCTACATTGCATTTGTTTCTTATTTTTTGCTTTCCTTACTGTCATTTGTATTCTATATCAGCATAAGCAAGTGAACTTAAAGCACATAACCAGTTTTAAAACAAACATAAGCATACACCTATTTTCAAGCCTTATTAATTCCGCATTTGGTTAATCACTAGATCTTGGGAATATTTAGGCTTTGGAAGTGGGAGAGGTTCTTGTAAGCTTGACAAGAAGCCTTCAGCACCCATTTTCAGATCAAGTTTTATATTTCATTTTGAAGTCGACTTGAAGAAGGATAACTTGTGCTTGTCTTGGAGGGCTACTTAACAATCCTTTGGACTTAAATATACATTTTTAACATGCCCAAGAAGGGTTCTTCATACATGACATTGACTCTCTTTGACTTTTATGACTAGATGACAAATCTTAAAGGCTCAAAATGGGAGCCATCTAAAAATAAAATCCCTTGCTCATGAAACCCATGAGGCAAGCATTACAATAATAATTTTATTTTTCTTATTTACATCATTTATATAAAATCACAATTACACATGTCATTATGAAGACCGAACCTAGTTACTTTCCAACAAGACTCACTTAATGTTCTCTTCTTACTGCCTTTAGCCACCAAGTCTCTAGTGCATGAATGAGCCAAGTGAACGCCCTTTTTCCCTCTTAGAGATCAACCTGGACCTACCAATGCCACAAAGGGATGAGATTAAATCTTTGGACAGTTGAGATCGCTCTAACCCTTAAACATAGGAAAATTTGAATTTTCCCAAGTCAAGCAATAAAAAAAAGTGAAATCTATGGCTTGGCCCCACTTGTGGGTCCCTCTGCCAAATTTAGTGCACCTGCTAAATATGGATAAACCCTTCCTCCAGTAACTCCATTTAACAAAACGTCCTCTAGAGTATGCTTGGAGAGGATTCAAGACATCCCTCAAGGGATCTCTAATGTATGTGTGATACCATCTGAAACAAACCTCTCAAAATCAAGTGAGATCAACATCATTAGGAGTAACAACCATTAAAGCATCATAGTGCATCATATCTAAGGCTAGAGGCATAGAAATAATTCACACAAGACATACCTTCAAAAGTCTTACTAGCTCAAGATTTGTAAACAAGTTATCTCACTTATATTAAGGGATGATTAGGTCAACAACCCTATTAGGTGTTTCCATCTTACAGCGGAAGTGACATGTCCTAGGTAGATCCATCAATCCATAGGTGTATGTGATAATGTGGTCATGGAGTGGGAAAGACTTCAAGGAAGATGCCACAACCATGAGATTAGTTGATGGAGGTACAACATCTTCAGTATAATAATGTAAGGAAGGAGCAATAGTGGAGGCATGAGTTACCCCTTTCCTTAGGCTACTTTTTCCACCCCTCTAGTGTGCCTTTTACTTTAATGATTTATCTTTCCTTGGTACATAACTTAGGAGACCAATCTTGTTTTGCACTTTTCCAATACCCCTTAAAGACCTAGGAATTTCTTGCTCATCTGGGTTGGAGCATTCAAAATTTCATTTATTTTAGATGAAGCATTAAATGCTTGAGGAATTAGGTGATGGCTAATGAGGGGGTTGTTGAAGAATGTAACTAGATTTGGTCTTCATAATTATATTTGAGTCATAATGAAATGTATTTATCAAAAGAAAGAAAAAGAAATTATTATTATTATTATTATGACTTATTAAAACATGGGTTTCATGCTTGGGTCATCATGTTATCGGTCAAAGTCTCCATTGAGGACTTCGAGGTTTTGACACGAGTCATTAGAGTCATTGTCCATTTTATGAGACCCTTCTTGGGCTTTTGAATAATCTAGAAAGAATTTTTATAGAGTCAAATAAGTCATTTGTCACCTCCACACCAAGTCGCCCTATATTAGGGTAATTTGACCCACATAAGAGGCTATAAATAAAGTGTAGTTCGATTCATTTGGAGGATATCTCATAAGAAGTTCAATATACAAGTAGAAGTAGAAGAGTACGAAATTGCAAGAGAATGAGAAGAATTTCAAGATCGAAATTTCTGGGGAATCTATCTCTCACACATGTGAATATATTAGGCTACTGCTGGAAGGTCGAAGTCTCTACTACTACATCTAGGTCGAAATTTTGTTGTTGCTTCTAGGTCAAAATTTTGTTGTTGCTTCTAGGTCAAAGTGTTGTTGCTACTAGGTCAAAGTTTCAGCTACTGCTTCAAGATCGAAGTTTTGTTGTTGTAAGATCGAAGTTCTTGGTCGAAGTTGCCACTGAATGGAAAAGTTGACTTGGTGATTGCAAGAAGTTTGTGTCTAGGTAAAAGAGTCTCGAATTATCTTATGAAACTATTAAAGGAAGAGTTGTTGACTAGATTTTCCCCTAGATAGGGGATTTTCCCTAGCTGCCTACCTACATCTGGCGTCTTTGATCTTCGTGTTATAGTTTTGGTAATTGCTTGATGAACTACGATAAAAGAAAAACGCAATAAAGTTAATACGAACATTAGAATATCACAAGTAATTATCAACATAAGGAAAATCTTTCTGCCTTTCTGATTTTCCAGCGTGGTATCAAAGCTAAGGTGAAGACAAGCCTACTATCTTCAAAAACCACATCTAACTCGTTGAAAGGAGAAAACAAACTAGAAGGAGCCTCCAACTACAGGGCATGGAAAAAGAGGATAGATCTCATCCTAGAGAAGAATAAAGTCTTGGATCTAGTCAAAGGAAAAATAAACAAGCCCACAAATGAATCAAGGTGTGCATAAAAGGAAAAGTTTAGAGAAACAGAGATATTGGCCATGACCCTAATGGTGGAGGGAATAAAGGATAACTTCATCCCATATATATCCAACATAGATTACGCTCAAGAGATGTATGAGGCCTCATCCAAATTGTTCACAATCAAGAATCTTGGTCAAATTGCAAGTCTTAAGAATGAACTAAGGACAATGAAGATGACAAAAGATGACACAGTGGCATCTTTCTTTGTAAGGATAGCTAGAATTAGAGATTATCTCCAGGCAATAGATAAGATAGTACGTGAAATAGAGTTTGCAATCACTGCACTTCTAGGATTACCAACATCTTGGAGTGTCTTTGCATCAGGGATCAACAATTGGAAGGACACTCGTACATTCGAACAATTATGGAATGTGTGTAGTCAAGAAGTCAGAATTCGTTTGTAAGCAGCAAAGAGAATGAAGAGAGGAAAAATTAAAATGCTTATTCCGCACATCACAAGATTAAAGGAACTTTCAAGAAGTCCAAAGGGCTAAGAAAGAAGATTGACCTATCTAAGATTGAATGCTATAATTGTCACAAGATGGGTCACTATAGAAGTGATTGTCCTAAGAATCCAAATAATAAAAGGAGAGACAGGGATCAAGCAAACTTTGCCAAAGAAGGCACAACAAAGAAAAACAAGAAGGAAGAATCTGAAATCAATGACTCATTTGCTATGGACTCTTAAGGATTTTATCACATACATATCCTTCTACTCTAAAGTTTTGAATTATTTTCCTTTATGCTTTGATTTCTAGTATTTGTTTAACATGCCCTGGAAAAACATTTTTGAATTGTTTTGATAAAGTTATAGGTATCCTTCAAGACTGAATTGAGAGGGAACACGCATCATTTTTCAAAGATAAGTATCTTATTCCTTGTATTATCCTTTTATATTTGGTTTCCTTCTCTTATCTAGATGATTTTGTACTAGATGCTAATAAAATTCCTTTTCATATTTTTCTTGTTTAGGAAAGGCTTGCTAAATGCTCAAGGGCTATGGAGAAGACCTCACAAGACAAAGCATGACAGAAGTTCTATTGGAATTGATGTCATATAAGGTTTGACTACAAAACAACTTAAAGGTATGTCTTAGACCATAAGATTTGTTCTCTTCGCGATAAAGGTATATTCATTCATTCTGTTAAATCTGCTTTACATTTCTAACAAGTGTTATGTCTATGACCTTTGAATCATAGAGATTCTTATTTGGGTGATTAATCATTAGATTGAATCTACTCTCATTAAACTCATCATGTTTGTGGAACCCTAAAAGGTTCTCTATTAAACCCTAACCTAAGGGTATGTCAATGTGAAAAACCGTAGTCTACTTAGGGTTATTGATGAAATCTAGAAAATATTATTCTTTTGATGTTTAGGGTTTTGATGGTAATATCATGTTTTAACTTTTAGTATTGTTATGGAAACCCTAGTCCTTTAGATTGGATGGTAATGACTATGTATTGAATTCCTAGACCATTGAGGTTTCAGTAAATTAGGGTTTATGAGCAAAACCCTTATAATATTTAGAGTAAGCTCCTAGGAATGAAACCCTAGGTGTATGTTTTTCTGTCTAATCAAAACCCTAGCCTAATCAAGATTGTTATATATTTGACTTTAAATGTATTGATATTTGTGTCTTGGGCTTACCTAATGGATATTGATATGCTTGTGCATGATTATGAAATCCTAGATATGTATATGTGCTAACCTAATTGTTGATGCTCATAGTGTGTAAATTCTAGGGTTTGTAACAAAGTCCTAGTAGAAGTTTGATATTCTAGGATATGGTGCTATTGTTTCAAAATGTTATGATAAAGTTAAGCGTTTACAAAAGGTTGGTCATATTGTTGAAGCCTTAGATTGTGCTATGATTGGTTTTGATCGTTGATATCTAAGGCTTAGTATGGAATCTAGGGTTTGCATTAAATCTTGGTAGAAGTCTAACATATAAATTCTAAAAATTGTTAGATGCATTGTACAATTGTACTTGTTTGAACTGCTTCTAGGGTTTGCAATATGTCATAGAAGAGTCTATCATATCTCTAAAAGAAATAACAAAGCCCTAGATAAAATGACACTGATATCTCGATTGAGTTACTGATGTAATCTAGTGGTTATAACCAAACCTGAGCAAGAAGTTGAAGTTTAGAAGTATGTGTTTCTTGTTGATTATGAACCTAACTAAGCTTAGGTATTTGATGTCTAAAGTCTAATGCTTCCATGATACTGATATAGTTAAATTCATGTTTCTATATATGTATTTGGTTGTACTTGTTGTTTAAGTTACGCAAGTACACAATCTTTAAGATATCCATTGATAAGAATAATGAAGGAAGTTATATGAATAATGATGATCAAGATAACTCTGATAATAAGGATTAAAGCCATGAAAGATTCTCCAATGTCATAGAAAGTAGTTGATCTCCCTAAGTTAAGAGGGAGCCTAGATAAAGGAAAGAGCATATCTCACAAGCTGAGAAGGAGGGCATATTATAGTCATGATGGATACCTTGAAGAAGAAATTGGAGAATGCATATTGAGGTGTTGTTGAAAGAAGGAAAGCAAGATCGGGTTGTAGAATATTTCGTTGCATGTGGAGGAAGTTGTATTCTGTCAATATTTGTTTGGAAAGCCTCTAAGTCCTACTGTGATTAATTGAGTCAATCAAGGCAGCATCAAGATGTCTGAAGACTCCAAAAGTTTGTATATTTGAAAGGTTGTTACTGATTGGGTTTGTATATTTGAAAGGTTGTTACTGATTGGGTTTGTGTTTGTACAGGTAAATCTCTCGGAGTTTTGGAAGCATGTTTTGCATGCTTGATGTTACTGATTTGTTTGATCGGGAGAGATTTGTTACTGACTTGAATAATCGGGAGTGTTGAGGCATTGTGTATGCTTGGGAGGACATCTGGCCGGCCTGTGTGTTGATGTCTAGTTCTCAAAGTAGGGAGGGTGGTGTTGGTCATAGAGTTCTGACCTTGCATTACGCACCGAGTTCCCTAGGTTAATGGTTAGCAAGTAAGCATGATGCTACCTAGAGTGGCTGAAAGCTTTAGTCCATCTTAGTCCCACCCGGATAGATTGCCCTGGTCAAGAATCTAGTATGTGGCACCATGTGCCTAAACTCTTCGTGGTTCATGTGTTTTGAGATCTTCCATGTACTTGTATATATATGTGTAATTATGAATACCTCCCTAGTTAAGAGGGAGTATTGAAGAATGTAACTAGGTTCGGTCTTCATAATTATATTTGAGTCATAATGAAATGGATTTATCAAAAGAAAGAAAAAGAATTTATTATTATTATTATTATTGTGACTTATTAAAGCATGGGTTTCATGTTTGGGTCATCATGTTATAGGTAAAAGTCCCCATTGAGGACTTTTAGGTTTTGTCTTGAGTCATTAGAGTCAGTGTCCACTTGATGAGACCCTTCTTGGGCTTTTGAATCATGTAAAAAGAATTTTTATTGAATCAAATAAGCCATTTGTCACCTCCACACCAAGTCGGCCCTCACCTAATCAAGTCGACCTACATTAGGGTAATACGACCCACATAAGAGGCTATAAATAAAGTGTAGTTCGATTCATTTGGAGGATATCTCATAACAAGTTCGATATATAGGCAAAAGAATACGAAAATGCAAGAGAAGGAGAAGAATTGCAAGATCGAAGTTTTTGGGCAATCTCTCTCTCACAAGTGTGAATTTACTAGGCTACTACTAGAAGGTCGAAGTCTCTGCTGTTGCATCTAGGTCTAAATTTTGTTGTTGCTTGTTAAAATTGGCAACTAGGGCCAAACTCAATGTGGGTCATCTTATTAATGGAAGTTGATATTTTTCTCAGATCCCTCTCATCGAGAGGTGTAGGATTGATCTAAAGATCATCGATTCGATAAGTATTCATGGAGATATGAATGTATTTGTGTTATGGGACAATTTGTCAAGGTCGGCCAGCAACCAAATAAACCCCACTTGTGCTCAACATTTTAGTATAAATAGAGGTGGCCTTCAAGTCATTTCAACACACTTGGGATCTCTTCCTCTCTACTTGTCTTTGGTTTTAGTAGGAGGAGAGATCCTAAGGGATAACGCTGCCCTAATCTAGAGGGAAGAAGCCGGAACTGCCGGGAATAGCCAGAATTGCGAGAATTGCAGGGAGAAACCAGAACTGCCGGAACTGCCAAGAAATGCCGGAACTGTCGGGAACTGTCGGAACTGCCGGAAATAGCCAGAATTGCCGGAACTGCCAAGAATCGCCAGAGTTGCCAAAACTACAGGAACTGTCAGGAACTGCCGGGAATAGTCGGAATTGCCGAAACTACCAAAACTGTCGGAACTGCCGAAACCGCTGGGAATAGTCGGAATTGCAAGAACTGCCAGGCATTGTCGGAACTGCTGGGAGACGCCGGAACTGCCGGGAAATGCCGAAACTGCCAGGAATTGCCGAAACTATCAAGAAAAGCCAGAACTGTCGAAAATAGTCGGAACTGCAAGGAAAAGCCGGAACTGTTGGGATTGCCGGGAATTGTCGGAACTATTGGAACTCTAGGAATAGCCAGAATTGCCGGAACTAGAGGGAATATCCGGAATTGTCGAAACTGTCAGAACTACCGGGAACTGTCGGGAAAAGCTGGAACTGCCGAGAATAATCGGAATTTCCGGAACTGTCGGAACTGCCGGGAACTGCCAGAACAGATGGAACTGTCGAGAATAGCTGGAATTACCGGAATTGTTGGGAATAGCCAAAATTGCTGAAACTACAAGTAATAGCCGGAACTATCGAGAACAACCAAAATAGCTGGGAAAGCTGATGCAGAGGGCAGAAGCTGGAACTGTTGGGAATTACCGGAACCACCAAGAAAATCCGGAACTATCGGAACTGCCGAGAACTGCCGAAATTGCCAGAACTGTCAAAACTACCGGGAATAGCCAAAATTGCCGAAACTGCCGGAACAGCGAGAGCATCTGTCTTCGAAGAAGAGCAGCATGCAAGGGACAACTAAATAACATTGGGGCAGTTGTATGGTACTTAGCAGCAAATACACCAAGCATGCAATGTTATAGCTAGCATGCAAGGGACAGCTAGCATGCAACAGCAAGCATGCAAAGGACAACAAGCATGCTAGGGACAACAAGCACGCAAGATGCAGCCAGCACATAGCTCAATATGGCAACATGGTGCAACAATGGCACATAATTCAGTAGAGTGATGGGTACAGTCATGATTAATGAAGCATGATGAGATGTAGCATAGTGATGATGGGTGCAGCATGGTGCAGTGCGGTGAGGTGCAACATGATGACGAAATGCAACACAACGATAGGTGGAGTCACCTTGGAAAATCAATTGAAGCATCATGTCTTCAACTGATCTCATGTATCATCTTCCTAGAGATGATCTATGCTCTTATCCAGATAAGTCAAAGCGTTGACTTCTGTTGTAAACATACTATCTCTCTCTCTGTTGAACTATTGAAGAACATATAAGAAGAATTTATCAAGGGTTTCCCCATATTGGGGTTTGTCCTTGGCTAGTGCCACATCTTGTGTCCTCTTGTCTTGGCTTGTCTTCTACGATTTATATTTATGTTCTATCTGTAGTTTACTTTAATGCTGATGTGATTGCTAATCTGGAAAAGATATTGAGCTAACTGTGAAAAGTGAAATAAATTGCTCTTGTTAATTTTAGGTATGTTCTATGCTAGAGCAATTTATTTAAATTTTTACAGTTAGCAATCACATCAGCATTAAGATAAACTGCAGATAGAACATAAATATAAATCGCAGAAGACAAGCCAAGACAAAAGGACACAAGATGTGGTGCTAGCAAAGGACAAACCCCACAATGTGGGGAAACCCTTGATCAATTCTTATTTTATGTTCTTCAAAGTTCAGCAGAGAAAGTGAGAGAGAGAGATAGTACATTTACAACAGAAGTCAACACTTTGACTTATCTAGATCTAGCATAGATCTTCGTATAACGATGAGATCAGTTAAAGACATTTTGCTTCAACTAATTCTCCAAGGTGACTCCTTCACCTATCATCGTGCTGCATCTGGTTCTCTTGTTGTACCATTGCATACTGCACCATGCTGCACTAATCATGATTATCATCATGCTGCCCATGTCCATGATCCCATTCAACTTCATGCTGCCCATGTCCATGATCTTATCCATCATCATGCTACCCTTACTAATGTGCATCATCATCATGTTGTTGTCCTAACAGATGGCATTCTATCACTGTTGTTCATTGTGATAGGGCTGCTGGCCACCTAGGAGAATCCCTCCTAATCCACCCTGCCACCCACACTCAATGCATACTGAAATACTCCCATGGAACAGCCTTAGCTGCTTGCTATGACTTGCAGCCTAGCAAAGCAGCTAGTTGTAATTTATCAAATCTTCCAATAGGTCTAGACAAATCATGAATTCATGGCTATTCATGACATTGAAACTACGTTGTCACCTACAACGATTTTGGCTGCATTTAGGGCTCCTTAACAACGTCTTGAAGCCTCTCCCTGATGACTGTAATGATAGAGCCTTCTTCTAGCTATGAGACAAAACCTTACAAGTTGTGGAGAGGTCACTTCTGGACAGCGTTTAAGCTTACTTGACAGCGGCTAGATGTCCTAGCTCTTGTGCGGATACATGCTGCACTTAACAGCATATACCTTGACCCAATACCTGTGTGGCTTCATACCTTGGTTGCAGCTAACTGCGATTTTGTGTTGCTGCATGAGCATTGGTTTCATAACGCGGATACACCATGCTTCTATGCCTGCGGCTCTGCGTGCTTGTTATCACTGCGGCTGCATATTGACTACAGCTTTATCACCATGGTTGTGCATTGATTGCAGCTTCATGTATTGACACAATATGAACAACGTAACCATGAACAGCATATGAGTGTGACTCCATGAACAGCGTTTCACTGTGGTATACCCAGCGTGTATATATATATGAACTGCATGTAAGAGTATCCTTCGTATAGACCCTTTATTGACGGCGAGTTAATTATTCCTGCGTATAAATGTCACGATCAGCATAATTGTGTGTTTCCATGACAACGCATAGGGTCCAACGTACAAGGTTTCTATTTGCATCCTCATGAGCCTATGGCTTACTACGGCTAGGGCTCCATGAACAGTGTTTGACTGTGGTATACCTGCTCCTTAATTCGTAGATGAATACATCTCCATAGCCTGCAGATTCATGACTATGTTCTCCATTAGGGTATCATTATACTAGGCCAGCGTAATCCATAGTGTATCTCCTTCTCCAAAAACCCAAGACATGGAGAGGAGATCACTTGAAGAGAGTTACCAAAAGACTTCAAATCCTCTTCTATTTATACTGAAATGTAGATGATGAATAGACACGTCGGTTGGGCTTCTGAGCCTACATAAGATGCTGGTCGGCTTGACAATAAATCCATAATCAAAATAAATTCATATCTCCATAAATACTTATCGGAATCAGATGATCTTTAGATCAATCCTACACCTCTCGACGAGAGGGATCCAATAAAAATATCAGTTGCCATAAATAAGCTGACCCACATGGAGTTTGGCCCTAGTTTCCAATTTTAACACTCCCTCTCAACTAGGGAGAACTCCATCCGCTGATCCATATGACCAACTATACTATCTCTACCATCTGTGCCCTACACTGCTTAGCCCACCTCTGCTCTGCTCTGCTGGCTCTGTTTTGCTCTGCTTAACTCTGTTGGCTCTGCTAGCTCTGCTCAACTTAGCTCTGCACAACTCTGCTGGCTCTGCTCAACTCTGCTCTACTGAACTATGAAGAAGAAGAATTGATCGAGAATGTCTCATACCATTCTCCACTGACCCGAAGTCAGTCTCAGAGAGCATACCACTTCTCCCAGACCAGTCTCAACCAACCCAAAGTCAGCGTCATAGTGGATACCACTCTTACCACTGGTCCCATTCCAGTATCATCAGTCTCAGAGAGTGTACCATTGGTCCCATACTAGTCTCAACCGACCCGAAGTTAGCGTCATAGTATGTACCATTCTCACTGGTCCCAGACCAGTCCTACACTCTCCTGAAGTCAGTCTAAGAGTATGTACCACTGGTCCCAGACCAGTCTCAACCGACCCGAAGTCAATGTCATAGTATGTACCACTCTCACTAGTCCCAAACCAATCCTACACTGACCCAAAGTCAGTCTCAGAGTATGTACCACTGGTCCCAGACCAATCTCAGCTGACCCAAAGTCAGTGTCATAGTATGTACCACTCTCACTGGTCCCAAACCAGTACTACACTGACCTGAAGTCAGTCTCAAAGTATGTACCAATGGTCCCAGACCAGTCTCAACCGACCTGAAGTCAGCGTCATAGTAGGTACAACTCCTACAACTGTTCCCAGACCAGTCCTCCACTGACCCGAAGTCAGTCTCAGAGTATGTACCACTGGTGCCAGACCAATCTCAACCGACCCAAAGTCAGCATCATAGAAGGTACAACTCTCACTGGTCCCAAACCAATATCATTGATCCCAGATCAATGAAGGTCATCCTAGCATAGGGAGTACGGTAGATACAGCGATGCATCCATCAGTACTACTATGGTCCCTATCCTCATTTCCGTGGTCATTGATCAAATGAGAGGTACTTCAAATGAGTCCCAGACTGCATGGGTAGGATGCCTCGACAGGAGAACTTAAACAATCATGTCCTCACAGGAAAACTAATCATCCTGCTACATAATCGCCATGGAGAACACATCATCCAGACCTCACAGGAGAGCTAATCATCCTGCTACATAATCGTCATGGAGAACACATCATCCAGACCTCACAAGAGAACTAATCATCCTGCTACATAATCATCATGGAGAACACATCATCCAGACCTCACAGGAGAACTAATTATCCTGCTACATAATGGTATCCAAACAGCGCACTGAAGAGCTTTCGTAACCAGACTGCCTCTCAGGTAGCCATGCTAGCAGCAATATACTCTGCCTCGGCGGTGTTCAAAGCTACCAACTTCTACTTCCTGCTCAACCAGGATATTGAAGCAGATACCAAGGAGAACCAGCACTAAGAAGTGCTCTAGTGATCCTCCACACTGCCTGCCCACTCAGCATTTGAAATATTTCGATAGTGTATCTCAATCCATGAGAGATTGTGCCCTGAAGATATCTTAGAAGTTTCTAGGCACCAATCCAGTGAAGCTCAACCAAATATGAGCTCACCATACTCACTGCAAAACATATGTCCGGACAGAGGTTCACCAAGAACATCAACGCGAATGAGTTTATGAAACTCAGATGCACTCCCAAATCTGGTCTGACATCACCACCATGTAACTTCTGAAAGTTAAGATCCTCGAGTTAGTCACAGGGTTGCAGTATTATCTTTCCATATTCGAAATCCAACTCCCTCGATCTCATACAAATGAAAGGGTCTGCACCTGTCAGACATAAGTGCCGGTATGAGAGATCTATCATCCACAACCTTCGAGTAATGGTTTGGATCGGTTTCACTCCTAGTGAATCTTAGCTTCATCATACATCTATCAATCCTCTCATACTACGCCCAAGGTGTTTTGCTTCAAGCCATAGAGGGCTTTCTTCCACCTGTATACATGAGATTTCAGATCATGAATCTCAAACTCCTCGGGTTTTTCCAAACGTGTGGACCTGTTGCATGAGGGGAATGGTCCTCCTCATAAGATTTTCCTTTGGTACATCTCAAACATGTACCTTCATGCTCTTTTTGAATTCAGGCATCCCGGTCACCATCTGACTCACAGACCTCTGGTGTTGAGTCAATGGACATGGTCCCCAGTGGACTTGATACAACCCTGAACTCTAAAACATCTTTGAAAAATCTATTTTCAAGCACGTACCTTTCCATCGATGAGTGCCACCCTGAAACCTTTGACTCCATTTCTGAGATGGACACCAGGTTCTTCTTGTGATCAAGTACATAAAAGAGATTCTGGGGTTCCTTACTTTCTTTGAAGAGTCGACCATTTTCTTGATGACCTGCATTACCAGTCATTCCTTTGATCATTGAAGATGTCCCTGGAATGATTGTTATCTTCATCAAGAGATGTGTCCCTGTCCTTCAGACACTCCTTTGCATGATGGCCGAACTTATTGCAACCAAGGCATCTGCCTTTCCTTCCACCCTTGGATCCAAACTTCCCAATGAAGTGATCTTTAAGTAGGCCATCAGAAACTTCCGCTGCACCATTCTGATAATATGCTCTGCTTCGACTTCACCCTTTGTGAACTTTAGAAGAGAGATGTGGAACCCATTGATCCTTTTCTCCTGTCCCTATTGTCTTCGGTGATTGCTCTATCACTCTTGCTTGGGCATTGTCTTCGCCTCAACTCTGATACCATGTTAATTTTAGGTATGTTCTATGCTAGAGCAATTTATTTAAATTTTCACAATTAGCAACCACATCAGCATTAAGATAAACTGCAAATAGAACATAAATATAAATCGCAGAAGACAAGCCAAGACAAGAGGACACAAAATGTGGCACTAGCCAAGGACAAACCCCACAATGTGGGGAAACCCTTGATCAATTCTTCTTTTATGTTCTTCAAAGTTCAGTAGAGAAAGTGAGAGAGAAAGATAATACATTTACAACAGAAGTACATTTACAACAGAAGTCAACACTTTGACTTATCTAGATCTAGCATAGATCATTTCGTATAACGATGAGATCAGTTGAAGACATTCTGCTTCAACTGATTCTCCAAGGTGACTCCACCTATCATCGTGTTGCATCTGGTTCTCTTGTTGTACCACTACATACTACACCATGCTACACTAATCATGATTATCATCATGCTACCCATGTCCATGATCCCATTCAACTTCATGTTGCCCATGTCCATGATCTTATCCATCATCATGCTACCCTTACTAATGTGCATCATCATCATACTGTTGTCCTAACAGATGGCATTCTATCACCGCTATTCATTGTGATAGGGCTGCTGACCACCTAGGAGAGTCCCTCCTAATCATGATTATCATCATGCTACCCATGTCCATGATCCCATTCAACTTCATGCTATCCATGTCCATGATCTTATCCATCATCATGTTACCCTTACTAATGTGCATCATCATCATGTTGTTGTCCTAACAGATGGCATTCTATCACCGCTATTCATTGTGATAGGGCTACTGACCACCTAGGAGAGTCCCTCCTAATCCACGCTGCCACCCACACTCAATGCATATTGAAATACTCCCATGGAATAGCCTTAGCTACTTGCTATGGCTTGCAGCCTAGCAAAGCAGCTAGTTGTAGCTTATTGAATCTTCCAACAAGTCTAGACAAATCATGAATTCATGGCTATTCATGACCTTGAAACTACGTTGTCACCTACAATGATTATGGTTGCATTTAGGGCTCCTTAACAATGTCTTGAAGCCTCTCCCTGATGACTATAATGATAGAGACTTCTTCTAGCTATGAGACAGAACCTTACAAGCTATGGAGAGGTCACTTCTAGACAACGTTTAAGCTTACTTGACAGCGGCTAGATGTCCTAGCTCTTGTGCGGATACGTGCTGCACTTAACAGCGTATACCTTGACCCAATACCTCTGCGGCTTCATACCTTGGTTGCAGCTAACTGCGATTTTGCGTTGCTGCGTGAGCATTGGTTTCATAACGCGGATACACCATGCTTCTATGCCTGCAGCTCTGCGTGCTTGTTATCACTGCGGCTGCATATTGACTGCGGCTTTACTTCACCTTTAATGCAGCTACCCTCTGCGGCTTTATCACCATGACTGTGCATTGATTGCGGCTTCATGTATTGACACGATATGAACAGCGTAACCATGAACAGCATATGAGTGTGACTCCATGAACAGCGTTTGACTGTGGTATACCCAGCGTATATATATATGAACTGCGTGTAAGAGTATCTTTCGTATAGACCCTTTATTGACAGTGAGTTAATTATTCCCTGCATATAAATGTCATGATCAGCATAATTGTGTGTTTCCATGATAGTGCATAGGGTCCAACGTACAAGGTTTCTGTTTGCATCCTCATGAGCCTGCAGCGTACTGCGACTAGGGCTCCATGAACAGCATTTGACTGTGGTATACCTTCTCCTTAATTCGTAGATGAATACGTCTCCATAGCGTGCGATTCATGACTGCATTCTCCATTAGGGTATCATTATACTAGCCCAGTGTAATCCATAGTGTATCTCCTTCTCCAAAAACCCAAGACGTGGAGAGGAGATCACTTGAAGAGAGTTACCAAAAGACTTCAAATCCTCTTCTATTTATAATGAAATGTAGATGATGAATAGACACGTCGATTGGGCTTCTGAGCCTACATAACATGCTGGTTGGCTTCACAATAAATCCATGATCAAAATAAATTCATATCTCCATAAATACTTATCGAAATCGGATGATCTTTAGATCAATCCTACACCTCTCGACGAGAGGGATCCAATAAAAATATCAGTTGCCATAAATAAGCTGACCCACATGGAGTTTGGCCCTAGTTGCCAATTTTAACAGCTTTAAGCATAGAACATACCTAAAATTAACATTTTAGGTCGAAATTCTATTGCTACTTCTAGGTCAAAATTATGTCGTTGCTTCTAGGTCGAAATTTTGTTGTTGCTTCTAGGTCAAAGTGTTGCTGTTACAAGGTCGAAGTTGCTACTAGGTCGAAGTTTCTGCTACTACTTCAAGATCAAAGTTCTGTTGCTGCAAGATTGAAGTTCTTGGTCAAAGTTGTTGCTGAAGGGAAGCGCTGACTTGGTGATTGTTGGAAGTTTGTGTCTAGGTAAAAGAATCTGGGATTATCTCGTGAAACTATTGAAGGAAGAGTTGTTGACTGGGTTTTCCCCTAGATAAAGGTTTTGCCCTGGTTTTCCGCCTACATATGGTGTCTTTGATCTTTGTGTTATGGTTTTGATAATTGCTTGATGAACTAAGATAAAAGAAGAACACAAGAAAGTTAATAATAACATAAGAATATCACAAGTAATTATCAACATAAAGAAAATCTTTCTGCCTTTCTAATTTTCCAACAGGAATAGAGCTCTTGCTAAGCTTTTGCCCACGTGCTAAATAAGTCCCAGACATTCTTTGTATTTTGCATTTTCATTTTATTGTGGCTTTATATGCTTTTATCATTCTTTTAACTGCATCAACCTCTAGGGCCAAGTTTCCAAGCCCCAACTCAAGGATGTGGGTATATGGTGCCCATCCCAATGACCAATGACAATCAATCATGCAAAATGGAGATGAATAATACTGAAAGGATGGAACGTTGTATGTATAGATCGTTATGGATACGTTAAATCCATCAGTGCCCCCTATTAATGCCCTTCCCAAACCATAAGGCCTTGAGCAAGTCCCACTACACTAGAGTCAAAGGCTAACCTCCCAAGTGAAGTGTGGGAACAAGGATACAATCAAGAGCAGTCTATCATCCAATTCACCCTGTGATTCATATCAATTTTCTCTTAACATTATATAAAACAACATGATTGTTAAAATGGTTAAAGTACATGATGACAGATGACCCAGATTCCTTCAAGAAGAATGCTAGATGGGTGAGAGCACTACCCGAAGCAATAGGAGGAGAGCTCTGACATAAAGCTATCTGAATAACATCATAGGGCTGCTGACTGGCTGACTGTTAAACAAGGGGAATTTTTTTCTCCTATGGTTTACCCACTTTTAGTGGGTAATAAGTACAAAACCTGTAATAATTTTCTTGTTCCATTCTCCCACTACAGTAGTACTCTAAGAAGCAAAATGTCTAAGAAGGAAAATGCCCAATGTATGGGAAATGCTTCCATGCAAAACCTTCTAGAAAACATTTCAAACACATTACCCAGTAATATTCATACAGACACATTTCCTAAATTGAATACTCCAAACGGTGGTGTTTTCGTTACATAGACCAGAGGTAAACTACATAAGCATTACTCATGGGCCAGAGCTTCAGTACATAGTGAGAACACTAACCACCCAATCATTCACATTGCAGATATATTATTAAAAGTCATCAAAGACATACAATCAACTGAAATACAGAAACTACATCTGACCTTCAGTAAATGATTACTGCTAAAATACGCTGTAATAAAAATAGTTGTAGAACACAATTACCAAACCCCACACAACTATACACTTTGCAGACACTTGAGTTTCTGAAACACAACTAATTTCCATCTCTGAGTCATCAAAAAAGGCGTATATTGAACACAATCAAGTACAGATTTACAACTCCACTTTGCCTGAAATAAAAAAGATTGTTGACAAATTACAATACAATACAAACAGTTCTAAAACACAATTATGGAGCTCCAATACTCAAACGTTGTGGAGGTTACTCTTCAGATTAAATAAAAAGGACAAAAAAAATTATACAACCACAACAAAATTTGTTCACAACCATGAGCCATTAGTTCAAACTTCAAACCATAGTTGCATGGGTGCTCTATCATCTTCCATTCATCCCCATACCTGTAATACCCGCATCCTGATGATCTCCATAGTTTAAAACATTTCCATCATTGTCGTGGCCATACACGCACCCGTATCCAACCATACCCATGCAATATAGGTTCAAACACAAATAATAGGAAGTAGACAAAATGGAGCCCAGTGAAATAAACCTCTGGCAATAAACTGTATTTATACTCCGAAGATACACCCGTTAAATGGGTAGGCATAATCACGGAGGATCATGATGTTAAATGTATGCCAGAGACATTATTATTCAGCATGAAATTTCAGATTTCAGGTGCAGAACATAGATCAAAAACTTAATCGCCACTAACATGTGTTTTACCTTCATAATACCTCTTCTCGCTTTCCACTTTTTTCTCATTGCGTTTCTGCATACAGATCGAAATCTATTTGATATTTTCATTAAAAAACATGACGTCTATCACTGGGGAAAAAATAAGATTCTGAACAAAGGAAACGTATACTGCCAAAATATAGATATAAAAACAGTATGGATAAGGCATGCTATACAAATCCTACGAAAGGCTTATTGCAGCACTTAATTTTGAAAGCCTTGCCCATCCCTGTCCGCTTGTCTTACACAATCATAATATTTTTTCAGCACGTGCTGTTCCCCCTTAACATCTGGAATATGACTTCTAGATGTCTCATAGTGGGTAGTCATTCACATGGTTATCGCTCATCAGTATTCAATTTTCAGTTTCTGTGAAATTAAATGATACTTGTTATGATAACAACACTTAATTAGCTATAAAATGTAATCTTAACCAAGGTTATTGATTCTAGCAACATACATCTGACCTACCACCAAGCAATGTGTGAAGATGGGAAAACGGGATGCTTGCTTCATGTGACATGTTCCAGATGGATTGCCTCTAATGCTTACTCTTCAGGGCCACATAGTCAAAACCAAAGACTAGGAAGTTTTCTAGCAATAGTTTGAATGTATATAAATATAACTTTCAGATATTTTCTAAAATCTCACAGTTTGCCCCGTGAACTTCAATTGCAAAACAGCTCTCTTGTTTTCTTGTACCTGGTTTATATCAACACATACAATAACAATAAAATATATGTATATCCCCTTTTCTAAAGTTTTTTGAGCGCATTACTAAAGTTTATCCCTTTTGAAACTGTTATCACACAAACCTTCACTTCTTGAGATAAAGCCCTGAAACTCAAGCAAGGCTTTGATGTAGCTAATAGGTGGGCTACTGTCACTGCACCAACCATTTTAGGCACTTTCGGTAGGCTCTCCTCCAGCTCAATGGGACCTTCCCAAAGATAAGATTACTATAACTTATGCAATAAGGTTCAAAGTGAAGTGAAGAGAAAATTCAGGTAAAATAGTTATTATGTATTGAATAAGATAGGTGGATAGAAGGACCAAAGACTAGTGTCTTTCCATTTCAGAATGGGGTCAAAACAATTCTAAAATGGGAAGCAATCCTACTGATGGAAAGAGGATAATAAGGCTGAAACAATTGAGTAACATAAACTCTGTCCTTGCCATTACAAATTGCAGAAATACAACTAAGAACATTACTAGAGTGATAACATCCAACACTTAAAGAGATCATGATTATCGGGGAGAAGATTTATGTAAATTCATTCCAAAGTAAAGAGACATGCAATCATAAATAATACTCCATCGATAACATAAAGGGAAAAGGAATATAGGTACCAAATTCACCACTCCATAATCATTTGTCAAGATAACTCCAACAATATGAGAGAGCATTAAAATCGACAAGATGTCCTCATCCACAAATGCATTTCATTGATCATCTAAAGTATCAATAAGATATTCAACTATCTACAAAGGATTTCTCCCACAATTTAACCATACAAAAAGAGAGAGTGTAACCTCTTATATGGGTTTCAATTCAACTCTTCTTCAATAATAAAATAATAATTGTTTTACTAGAGAAACTAATTTATCCAAAGAATATAATATAATAAACTCATCAACAACTTCATTGCTAAAAGTAGCAATGTTTTGTTGAAATCCACTTTATTCTCCAAGAACAAATAAAATGTGCTAGGAAAATAATACAATAATGTTTGTTGCCACCCAAATTATACGTAATGATGTAACCCGTAATCAACAATGTAAAATCCAAGGGAAACCTCTAGGAAGGTCACCACTATCACCTTAGCAACTTATACTCTACACTTTCGGCAACTCTCCTCCAACTCAAGGGGAATATCCCTACTAGGATTACCAAGACCAAGCAATGAAGCACAATGTGAAGTCGAGAGTAGCCTTAGTATAACAATTAGAGTTTTTAGGGTTTCTAGAATAAGTGATTAAGGGACACAGAGATCACTGCCAAATCCAACTAGAACAACGCAGTCAAGGTGAATTAGATGGCAATGAGGTCTAGAAAAAGATCTCCAAGGGTTGACCTATTTTCCTTAAGGATTAGGGTTTGAGACTAGAACTAAGAGGAAGAATAATCCCCTCACCCAATTAAGATCAATAATGTGTTGAAAATTGGTAGCTTCAGTCGGTATTTTAATTGGAAAAACAAAGGAGAAATTTTGTAGTTTTCATGTTGACCAAGTCAGCCTCATTTGCTCAAGTCGGCCCCACAACATGAAGAGGTTTGACCCTATGGTCAAAACCCATCTCCTAGCACTCATATAAATTGGCATTTGATTCACCTCATTTGGAATCCATCCATCACATCTCATTCGACCAACACAAGGAGTTATATTCACATGTGAGGAGAAGAAGAAAATTCATTTTGCGTTGACCATCTATTTGACTTCTATTGACCAGTGTCGACTTGGGTTTATCTATAGATGTTTGACTAAACTTTTGACTGATCTTGGAGGCCGAAATTATCTGTGGTTCGTTGACTGTGGTTGACCGAAGATTTTCTCCTGTTTTGGCTTGTTGACCGAGAGTTGACCGAAGGTCAACTTTTGTGATTCGATAGACTTTGACTATGGTTCGTTGATTGTGATTTAACTGAAATTCAACCCCTTTGTTGTAGAATTTGACTTGGACAATGCTTTGATTTTTCTCTCTCATTTGACAATTTGACTTGGCATTTATTAAGGTCAGAGATTGACATTTTCACTAGAATATTCTAATCTACATTTTGATGAATTGAACTCTCTCTCATAAGGAAAGTGTTGACACCTAATCCGAAACGGATGAGGTGAAGCCGGAAAGTCATCTAGAAGATGAACTGATCCGTTTTGTATTTGTATAAATAAAATACTAGCTAATGAATAAAGATCAATCAGTGTTTTCTCTCGTTCAAATGAGGAGTTACCCTGGCCTGACATGGTATCAGAGCACAGGTCCCAAAATAGGTTGTAACTCCTGCCGTGAGCACTGTGCTGCTCTGTCCTGCGCCCCTCTGTCCTGTCTGTCCTGCGCTGCTCTGCCTCTGCCTGGCCTGAGACTGCCAGAGACTGCGCATTAATTTTTTATAAACGTTTGTCTGAGCTGCCCCTCTGACAACGCATCTGTGCATCAGTTTTCTTGAGTACACTGACAATGGGGACATCGGCTCCGCGATAATGCAATGGTGTGATGCTCGGATATTTTTTTTCTGTCCCGCGGTGTCCCATATCTCCAATTCTACGTCCACCATCGCCTCCTTCACGAACAGGCTGCGGATCAACAGCGAAGCTCCCACCAAGGAAGGCCGCCCCTCCACGAATTCATCATATATGAATCGCAAAACAAGGCTTGTTTTGCCAGATGTGGAGTCGCCCGGAATGACCACCTTACTGCGTTAATATTGAAGCCTGAGGTATCGTTTTGGTGAAACTGCGGTATTGTTTTGGTGAAACTGCGTTGTTGGTATTGTTTTGTTAATGGTGGTATGCGACTGCGTTTTTTATTTGATGGCCTGACACAAAATAATGTTGGGAAGATACTTGTAAACCAACGTATATTGCATACAGTTCTAAACAGTGGTATCGTTTTTTGCCTGCGTTTAATGTATTTGATGCTGCGTTATTTGTAAACTGTGGTAAGAACTGAGTTGCGCAGCGGAAGTGTGGTATCAGAGCGCTTGAAACCGTGAAACCGGATGTTGGTGCGAGCCCACAAGGGTCGATCTCATTGCACATCACGTATAAAGGACTGTAAACTTCCAGCAATCCAGCTGAGAACAATTCTTATTTGGTATATGTTGATATTATAGCATTCCAGGCTTTTTGTTTACCGTAAATTTTGGAGCATTCTCTGTGATTGAAGTCAAAAAGTTTCTAGACATTTTGTGAGAAATAATGCAGTGACAATGACCATGCTTTGCATTGTGCTCGCTGTAATAATGAGTCTCTGCCGTGGCTGATAATGATAATGCAGTCGCCATCTCATTTTTATATTTTGTACTTGTTTTCATCAGTGGAGTGCCTGTGGTGACGACTTTCTTCTTAGAGTGCCCTCTCTTTTTTTTTTTGAACAGTGATATATGTTGAAGATACATATGAGCGCTTTCTTTTTCTCTGTTGAACAGTGATATATGTTGAAGATACATATGAGCGCTCTCTTCTTTTTTTTTCTGTTGAACACTGATATATGTTGAAGATACATATGAGCGCTTTCTTTTTCTCTGTTGAACAGTGATATATGTTGAAGATACATATGAGCGCTTTCTTTTTTGAACAGTGATATATGTTGAACACTGATATATATATGCTGATGAAATGTCAGAAGAAGAATAAAATGCATAAGGCTATGATATAAGGATTTTTTTACAGAAGTTTGGCAGAGATATTTTTTTCAGAAGGATTTTGTTTACAGAAGTTTTTGGCAGAGATATTTTGTTACAGTATGCATTCAAGAGAAAGAAGAAGATACTTCAGAGGCAGGGGGGGCAGACACCCTCAAGAAGAAAAGGCAGACTTACATTGCATTCGCTGCAAACAAAAAGGATCTCATGATGCTTCTACATGCAAGCTACCATGGGAAAAGATTGAGCAGAGAAGAAATCAGCAGAAAGGTAAAACTGATGACTCAGACAAAGGTAAAGCCCCTGAATCCGCTCACTATATTGAGGCACAATGTAACATTGGAGTAAATGAAGATCTGTTTAATGCTTCACTTACTTCTTCGAAAAATGACTGGTTGCTTGATTCAGGAGCAACCTGTCATATGACTCATAGGAAAGATTTTTTTGAAGATTTCACTGATAATGTTGATGGAGCAGTATACTTTGCAGATCAGTCAAAAATCAAGCCATCAGGGCTTGGCACAGTCAGGCTTAAACTGCCTGGTCTTCCAGACTTTCTTCTGGATCATGTTCTATATCTCCCACAGCTCAAGAGAAACTTGCTGTCCCTGGTCCACATCCGCCAGCAAGGTCACTCCATTCATATGTTTGATGGAAAGCTTGAGGTAAGAAAGGCATCTGACCATTCACTTGTCATGAGGGGTATAGAAGAAGAAAGACTTCTTAAACTGCAAGGAACCTCTGCTCATGCACAGCATTTTTCATATATTTCTCATCATGATGAAGGTACACTTCCATCAAGTTTATTATGGCATGCTAGATTTGGACATTTAAACTATGATAGTCTCCGCTTGTTGAAGAAAAATGGTGTTGTTGGTTTGCCTACAATTCCTAGAAAACATAAACAATGTGATGCTTGCATTCTAGGAAAGCATAGCAAACAGTCTTTTCATGATTCACATTCAAGAGCACATAGGAAGCTTGAACTTATTCATTCAGATTTATGTGGTCCAATGCCTGTTCCTTCTGCAAATGGAAATAAGTATATCATGACATTTATTGATGATTACACCAGAATGTGTTGGGTTTATTTTTTAAAGAACAAATCTGATGCTTTTCAAACATTCAAGAATTTTCATAAGTGGATTGAAAATGATGCACAATCTCATATTGGGTCTATTCGCACTGATAATGGAAAAGAATATACATCAAATGAATTTGAACACTATCTTCGCCAACATGGGATTAAACATCAAACAACTGTGCCTTATAATCCTCAACATAATGGTGTAGCTGAAAGAATGAACAGAACAATTTTGAATATGGTACGATCCATGCTTTTCTTCAAAAATGTAAAGACAATGTTTTGGGCTGATGCTGTTCTATGTGCTGCATATATAAAGAATAGATGTCCATCTAGTGCTATAAGAAACAAGACTCCTTATGAATTGTGGTATGGACATGTTCCTTCGGTAAAACATCTCAGGATATTTGGTTCCACCTGTTATGCTTTAATACCAAAGGTACATAGAAACAAACTTGGTGCTAGAAGTCGTAAGTGTATCTTCCTGGGGTATTCAAACACATCTAAAGCATACCGCCTTTATGATGAAGTAAATAAAAAGTTTGTTTTATCTAGAGATGTCATTTTTCTTGAATCATCCAAATCTGACAGTGTTGTTGAGCGGCAACTTGATCGCTTGGATAGATTCACAAAACCAAAATCATTTCAAGAGTTTGATAATCAGATTCCACATCTTGAAGGGGGGATTCCTATACTAGATCAACATGTGGAATCTTCTTCTGAAGAACAATCTCCCCTACATGACACTCCAACAACGGATGATGCTTTAAGTGATGTAATTGATAGAATTGGGAGACTCAATCTTGATTCAGACCCAACTCCATCAACAGAACAGCCTGGACCATCTCAGAAAGGTCCTCCAAAGTGGCTGACAAAGACACTTGAAAGTGTTCATCCTGATGAAATTGGAAAAACAGGAACCAGAAATTCAAACCGACAAGATGGAGGTGATGTAGATAACTCTAATTCACCTGTTGATATGGATGTTACTTATGATTGTGAATTGAACTTGTCTACAGATTTTGAACCAACTTCCTTCAAAGAAGCTGCTTCTCATGATGAATGGAAAGAAGCGATGCAGAAGGAGTATGATGCCCTCATAAAGAATGGCACTTGGAAGCTGGTTGATCCTCCATTTGGAACCAAACCAATTGGCTGCAAGTGGGTCTACAAGAACAAGTACAAAGCTGATGGCTCACTTGACAAGCACAAAGCTAGGCTTGTGGCAAAAGGTTTTGCACAGAAGGAAGGGGTCGATTATGAGGAAACTTTTGCTCCCACAGCAAAATGGGCCACCATCCGGACACTCTTTGCACTAGCTGCTCAGAACGGTTGGAAAGTCCATCAAATGGATGTAAAAACTGCATTCTTGAATGGAGATCTAAAAGAGAATGTTTTTATGTCCCAGCCTGAAGGATTTGCTGTGAAAGGACATGAACACAAAGTATGCAAACTTGTGAAGTCCTTGTATGGCCTCAAACAAGCACCACGAGCCTGGTATGAAAAACTAACTGAGCATCTTCTGAAACTCAACTTCAATCATTTTGATCTTGATGATGCAACTTTATTTGTCAAGAAAGTTGGCAAAACAGTTGTATATCTTGTGGTATATGTAGATGATCTTTTAATGACAGGGAACAATGAAAGCTATATTGCATCCATAAAGAAAGAATTAGGAAAAATTTTTGAAATGACTGATTTGGGCTATGTTCATTACTATCTTGGCATTGAAGTAACCCAACACCCAAAGTCCATATTTCTTTCTCAAAAGAAATACATTGGAGATTTGTTATACAGATTTGGCATGACAGAGTGCAATCCCCTTTCTACTCCAATGGAACAAAACTTGAAGCTCACATCTACTGAAGGAAAGGAATTTGAGGATGCAACTAAGTATAGACAGCTTGTAGGAAGTCTCATCTACCTCACTACTACCAGACCAGACATTTCATTTGCTGTTGGAATCCTCTCCAGGTTTATGCAAAGGCCTTGTGAAGGACATTGGTCTGCTGCAAAAAGAGTCCTAAGGTACTTGAAGGGAACTCAAGACCTTGGAATCAAGTATACACAGGTGGACGACTTCAACTTGATTGGATACTCTGATTCAGACTTCGATGGAGACAAAGAAACTGGGGTATCTACTTCAGGATATGCTATGAGTCTTGGATCAGGAGCTGTCTCCTGGAGATCACGCAAACAATCAGTACCAGCAGATTCCACAACAGAAGCAGAATACGTGGCAGCAGCTGAAGCAACGAAAGAAATTGTGTGGCTCAGGAAAATTCTTGAAGATTTGCAGGTAAAACAAATACAATCAACTCCACTCATGATTGATAACACATCTGCAATAAAGTTGGCCAAGAACCCAAAGTTCCATGATCGTACTAAGCACATCAATACTAAATATCATCTGATCCGACATCATGTTGAGGCCAAAACAATCCATCTCCGTCATTGTTCCACAAACGAGCAAATTGCAGACATCTTCACCAAAGCGCTTGGAAGAGAAAAGCTTGAAAGATTCAGAATGATGCTTGGACTCACCAACATCCCTTCAGATTAAGGGGGCGAATGTTGACACCTAATCCGAAACGGATGAGGTGAAGCCGGACAGTCATCTAGAAGATGAACTGATCCGTTTTGTATTTGTATAAATAAAATACTAGCTAATGAATAAAGATCAATCAGAGTTTTCTCTCGTTCAAATGAGGAGTTACCTGGCCTGACAGAAAGATTACTAAGTTCCCCCTTTGGGGTTTTCCCCTAGTCATTGACCAAAATTTTTGTTATCAACCAGCTCAAGAAAAAGATAGAAAAGATAAATCAACGCCTTAGAATTCAGCCTCTTCGAGGGGGCAACCTCCTTTACATTATATAAATGAACAATTCTTGGATGATTCAAATGACAAAACCTCCTTTCTATATATAGGAGTATAAGGATTCACAATATAACCCAGCCGACCTAACAATAATAATATAAAGTCACAAAAATAACAATAGAGGGATTCTATGGGGCACAGTAATAACAATATGGGGATAATAGGGGCACAGCAATATTAATAAGGGTTACAACTACAATAGTAATGGGGTAATCACTAGTATTATAGGGACCCAACATGCGCCTCTCCTTCAAAAAAGTGTTGTCCTCAACGCTTGAGAAGTTCTGGATGCTTCTGTACAAAATTCTCATCCTCCCATGTGGAATCTTCAGCAGATAAGTTCTTCCACTTGATAAGATACTCCGAAATTGATCGATTTCGTCGCTGTCGAGTTCTTGTTTCTGTGACTGCTTCCGGTTCCAATATAATTTTTCCTTCCTCGTCAAGTTCTGGCAATATTGTTTGAACTGGGAGCTTGTCGCCTATAACCTTCTTTAAACATGAAACATGGAAAACTAGGTGCAATTGAAAAGCTGCAGGAAGCTCCAATTTGTATGCCATAGTACCAATCTTTTGCAACACCTTGTATGGACCATAATACTTTAGTGATAATTTATTATCCTTCTTAGCTTGCTTGAGGGACATTTGCTTATATGGTTTTAGCCATAGGAATACCCAATCACCTACATCAAAACTTCTTTCGCTACGATGTTGATCTGCCTATTGTTTCATTCTATTCTGTGTCAACACGAGGTTATCCTTTAAGCGTTGGAGGACTTGTTGTTGATGTTCGATGTGATGTTCCACTGCTTGAACCTTAGAATTTTCTCTTAAATATGATGTGATGGATGGTGGTTGATACGCATAAAGTGCCATAAATGGGGTCATTTTTGTTGCTGTATGGAAGGAAGTGTTATACCACCATTCAGCGAGAGGCAACCATTTGACCCATTGTGTCTGTTTATCAGATACAAAGCAACGAAGATATCCTTCCAAACATTTGTTTACTATCTCCGTTTGCCCATCAGATTGAGGATGATAAGATGAGCTACGAGCTAACTGAGTACCAAGACAAGAAAATAATTCTGTCCAAAAATTTCCAGTGAAAATGGGATCTCTGTCACTTACAATAATCTTTGGGTTTCCATGTAGCTTTTGAATTGTTTCCATAAATGCAGTAGAAACTGTACTGGCTTTAAATGGATGTGATAATGCACAAAAGTGTGCATACTTGGTAAGTTTGACAACTACCACCATGATGACACTTTCCCTCAGACTTGGGTAAACCTGTGATAAAATCCATTGAAACCTCCTCCCAATGTTGGCTTGGAATGGATAAAGGTTGTAATAGACCCGGTGTCTTAATTGTTTCAACTTTATTTTGTTGGCAAACCAAACATTCCGCCACAAACTTTTGAATATCTGATTTAAGGCCATCCCAAAAAAATTCCTTCTTAACCCTGTGGTAAGTTTTTAAAAATCCTAAGTGCCCTCCTAAGGGAGAAGTGTGCAATTCCATAAGAATCTTTTGTTTTAGCTGGGAATTCTTACAGAGGTATAAGCGATCTTTGTACCATAACGAATCATTTTGCCAGCTAAATGTATCGGACATACTGGAATCTTGTTGTAACTTTCGAATAAGTGCCCACACTTCTTCGTCATTCTTCCATTCCTCCCTTGCTTCGTTTATCCAATCTGGTTGGATAATAGAAATGGCGCACAACAATGCTTCCACATCCTCATCCTTTCTTGAGAGTGCATCTGCAACCACATTTTGCTTCCCTTTTTTGTAGATAATTTCAAAGTCATAACCAAACATCTTTGTGACCCACTTTTGTTGCTCTCCAGAGGATAATCTTTGTTCTAAAAAGTATTTAAGGCTATCATGATCCATTTTTACTTTGAAGTGTCTTCCCATTAGGTAGGGTTGCCATTTCTTAAGTGCATGGAGTATTGCCAACATTTCTTTCTCATAAATAGATGTGTAAAAACTTTCCCTTGATTGGACGACTTTCAAAAGCAATGGGTCTTTCATCTTGCATTAAAACAGCACCAATTCCATTTCCTGAAGCATCACATTCCACAATAAAGGTTTTTGTGAAGTCCGATGTAGCTAAGACCGGTGCTTGGCACATTGCCTCTTTAAGATGTTCGAATGCCTTTGTTGCTTCTAGAGTCCATGAAAATGCATCTTTCTTCAATAATGTTGTTAGAGGTGCTGCTATTCTCCCATAATTCTTAACAAACATGCGATAATACCCTGTCAACCCAAGAAATCCTCGCAGATGCTTTATGGATGTGGGAATTTTCCATTCCTCAATGGCTTTAATTTTGCTAGGGTCTACCTTAACTCCTTCATGGGATACAATATGACCCAGATATTCCACCTCTTGTACTCCAAAGAAACATTTGGATCTTTTTGCATATAATTGTTTCTCCTCCAATAGTTGTAGCACCCTGTCAACATGTTCAACATGATCCTTCCAAGACTTGTTGTAGATTAGTATATCATCAAAAAAT
Source organism: Pinus tabuliformis (assembly GCA_031772625.1). Taxonomy (NCBI): domain Eukaryota; kingdom Viridiplantae; phylum Streptophyta; class Pinopsida; order Pinales; family Pinaceae; genus Pinus; species Pinus tabuliformis. The sequence continues at coordinate 373,655,151 of CM062815.1, read as the reverse complement.
ACTAACACAAATTTTCTAAGGAATGGTTTGAAAATTGAATTCATCAAACCTTGAAATGTTGAAGGTGCATTGGTAAGGCCAAAAGCCATGACCAAAAATTCATAATGACCCTCATGAGTTCTAAATGTTGTTTTCGGAATGTCTTCAGTCCTCATTCTGATTTGATGATATCCTGAACGAAGATCCAACTTGGTGAAGTAAATTGATCCATGCAATTCATCCAGTAATTCATTAATGATAGGAATGGGAAACTTATCTTTAATAGTGAGCTTGTTGAGCTCCCTATAATCCGAACACATGTGCCATGATCCATCCTTCTTGTGCACCAATACTCCTGGAGCAAAGAAAGAACTTTGACTGGGTTGAATTATACCAGCCTCTAGCATTTCTGCAACCATACGTTCAATTTCACTCTTTTGGGCATAGGGATATCTGTATGGCCTGATGTTTGGAGGAACACTTCTTGGAATCAGATGAATAGCATGATCATGATCACGAATAGGTGGGAGACCTTTGGGAGTCTCAAATACCTTGGAATGATTGTCCAAGACATTTTGGAGATCTGGAGAAATAGATGATTCCAATGTGGAAACATCTAGCGAACATAATTGTCCAATTACACCTCTTTGTTCCTTTTTTAGAAGCTTTGTCATACCGTTAGAGCTTATTATCTTTCCCGGTTTCCCTGCAATACCCCTTAATTCAACTTCCTTTCCTTACACAGAAAATTTCATGAAAAGTTCTTGAAAATTAAAAGCTATTGTACCCAAAGATTGTAGCCATTGGACTCCTAGTACAACATCAGCACCTCCCATTGGAATGGAAAGCATTGGGCTAGTCAATACATATTCTCCCATGGATAGCTTGATATTATGGCACTTTCCCAAGCAATTTATTGTTCCTCCATTTGCAACCATCACTTGACACTCTAGTGCTGGATATAAGAAGCAATTCAATTCTTTTGCTACCTTACAATGAATAAAATTGTGGGTACTTCCTGAATCAATCAACACTATTACCTTTTTCTTCTTGATTTGTCCTTCTATCTTGATGGTTTGAGGAGTGGTAATTCCCGCCAATGCATTACAAGATATGGTCGGATTCATTTCTTCTTTATCTAGGCTTTGTTCCTGGAGTATATCCTCTTCTTTTGACCTTTCTTACTCCTTTTCTTCTTCCGCTTCACAATCTATGTAGAATAATTTCTTCTCAGCACACTTATGACCTTTAGTGTATTTGTTATCACAACTGTAACAAAGCCCTTTTGCTCTTTTTTCTTCCAATTGTTGTGGTGTCAACCATATAGCTTGTGGAAGACTAGGGGCAACAACACTTCCATCTTTATAGTTGTGAGTGGTGTGCTTCCTGGTTGCCATAATTTTGCTTTCCATTTTTCTTGCTAACCTGAATGCCTTCTCTAATGAATCAGGTTCCCAAAGGCGAACATCATGTTGGATATTATCCTTTAAAGTCCCTATGAACACATCAATTCTATGCTCCTCTGGAATATTTTTTACCCTTATGTTCAATTTTTGGAACTCCTCAATGTACTCCATTATTGAACCCTTTTGTTTGAGACTTATCAATTGGCTAAAAAAAGTGTTGCTTTTTGTGTCCTCATAATGTGCTGTCAATTCTTCTGTAAAAATTGCCCAAGTGATAATTTGTTTACGAGAGCAAAGCCATTGATACCATACAAACTAATTTGGTTCCAAATATAAAGTTGCAATACGTACTTTTTGTGTGTTTTGCACATTATTGAGATCAAAAAATTGCTCCATCTGTAATATCCATGTTGCGGGATCCTTGCCATCAAACTTCCTCATATCGATTTTTGGAATATGGTGGATCTTCGATCCAACATTAGGGTCTATGGAATCATGATTAACATTTCTTTTGTTCTCATCATGAGTTTCCTTTACTACCCTTTCACCATTAGTGACCATTTCTTGTAGCAACTTGTTCATATTTATCTTCAATTCTTCCATGTTTGTCTTCAAATCTGTCTTCCAATCGTCCATCTTAGCTTCCATGCCATTCATCTTAGCTTCCACACCCTTTATCTTAGATTCCATGCCATTTATCTTAGCTTCTGTTAGCTTTTGTGAGACTGACATTTGTTGCACTTGGTCTTGTAATTTTGATATATCATGTAGCATATCTTCCTCTTCTTCATGAGTCATGCTACTGCTTTCAGGTTGCTTACTAGGTGTTTGCATTTTCTTTCCTCTGGACATCAGTTACCGATAACAATGCTCTACTATGCCCTTTGAATTCCTTCAAAATAATTTTTCAAACCAAGCTTAAGCAAAAATTTAAAAAAATCTACACATCTTTTTTCACTTTGTAGGAGCTCGATATTGTCTCTAATGTATCTTTGTAATTTATGATCATCCAATTCTGAAATTACGACTTGTAATAGCCTTCTGTGTCCTCTTTCCAATGCCACCAGTTTGATCCCAATTGGATTCTCCAAGGAAGAGTTATGTCAAATCTCCCACGGTGACCTGATTATAGACTAGTTCAGTAGAGCGAACTTGTACGACGTGCCACGTGTCCCTGTTTCTACATTTGGCTCTAAAAAAGATATAAAAGAAACTACAGTCTGTCCTCTTTCTGTAGCTTCTTACGAAATTTCAATCCGATGATCAAAGAGAAAGTCATGACGATTTTCCCCAGGTCACCTGTTTGGAATGTAATTCAGTAGTCTGCAAAAAGACCAAGTTCCTCAGATCATATCTCCGCAAATATAGCGCGAAAAGCTCTGAAATTTGGACCTGAGATTCAGTGCGATGTCTTCTCAAACGGGTTTTTTTTTAGCTTCTTAAACGTCATAGGAAAAAAATTCTAGCGAAAATGCCACAATGACCTGTTTGGAGCAGCGAAATCCTAGAATCCAAAGCTCTGATACCAAATGTTATGAAACCAGCTTAAGAAAAAGATAGAAAAAATAGATCAACGCCTTAAAATTCAGCCTCTTCGAGGGGGCAACCTCCTTTACATTACATAAATGAACAATTCTTAGATGATTCAAATGACAAAACCTCATTTCTATATATAGGAGTATAAGGATTCACAATATAACCCAGCCGACCTAACAATAATAATATAAAGCCACAAAAATAACAATAGAGGGATTCTATGGGGCACAGTAATAACAATATGGGGATAATAGGGGCACAACAATATTAATAAGGGTTACAACTACAATAGTAATGGGGTAATCACTAGTATTATAGGGACCCAACAATTTTGGTGTCTCTTGTCTCATTGTTTATTGTGATCTCTCTTGCTCTATTGAAGAAGTTAATGGTTGAAATTTTCATGTATAATTGTTTAATGATTGGAATGCACTAAAGAAGTCTCATTTTATCATTAGAAGTAGGTATCAATTTGAAAAATTTTACTAATCTTGATTGCACTAGAAAATCAACATGGTATCAAAGCTTTGGTGATGGGAAAGAGCATTGACATCACCTTGAAGAGCATTGGGATTCTACATCTTTTGTTTTGATGGTGATCTTCATCATGAATTCTTTCATAAAGAAAGAGAACAAGCTTGAAGGAGCTAAAAAAATCAGGGCATGGAAGACTAGAATTGACCTAGTGCTTGCAAGGCATAAGGTCTTGGGTATTGTTTTGGGAAAAGTTATTGAACCAATTGATCAAGCAAGAAAAGACAAGTTTCAAGAAGATGACATCTTGGCCATGAGCATCATTGTGGAATCTGTTAGAGATCATTTGATTCCTTATATTGTTAATCATAAATATTCCAAGGAGATGTATGATGCCCTTATTGGATTGTACACCATCAATAACATCAATCAATCTATAAGTCTAAGGAGTCAACTTTGTGATGTCAAGATGACAAAGAATGATACTGTGGTATCCTACTTTGTAAGAATATCTCAATTAAGAGATCAACTCAAAGCTATTGATGAACAAGTATCCAACAAAAAATTAGTAGCTATAGCAATGGGTGGTCTTCCTGAATCTTGGGATTCTTTTGCAACAAGCATTAGTGGCAAAGAAAATCAACCTTCCTTCAGTTAGAAAATTAATCTGTATTTTGCTGGTTTATTTCTTCTACTTGTTTAAATTCAAACAAGTTATTTAATACATTTAAATACGGAAATAAACACAATACAGTTACAACATCTACAGATCAACAACTGAAAAAAACAAGCACACAAGTGACACTGTTATTTTTGGACAAACGTCCCCCGAAAAAACCAATTCGGGAAAACCGGTGCAACTACTCTAAGGGTATATTATGATGCAATGTTTCCTTGAGTACAACTGGGTACCTAACCGGTTCCCCTGACAAAGAAAAATACACGGCAGCAATACCTCTATATTTGGAAACAGGTATTCAGAAAACCTGTCCCACGAAACCCTCTCCGGCGACTCTGAAGCTCAGCGCTGGCCCTTCTGGCCTCTGCATCAACCTCCTGCTGACCTGCGTCAACCCTAGGACCCTCTGTGTCAGCCCTCTGAGGCACTGCATAGCCTTTGGGACCCTTTGCGTCACTCCAGCAGCTTTTGCATGGATGAAGCAATCCCTCTGGCCTCTGCGCTATCTCTACTGGGCTCTGTGTGGCCTGAACTGGTTGTTGCTCTCGCTCTCTCTACTTCTGCATTGGTCTCTCGGTAATGTCTCTGCCTCTTTGCCTCATACTCATTGCCCCTCGCTGCTGATCATTGATTCAACTTTGCTTAGCAACCTCGCTCTAGCAAAATGAATGACTTATCACTCTGGTGTGTTCTCCCACTGACCCTCAAACCTCTTCTTATACTTTTCTCGTTGGTCCTTCAACGGCGCTCAAGCCTCCTCTTATATTTTTCTCGTTGGTCCTTCAACAACCAAGATTAAATCTCTAATCAACAGCTAAGATTAGATTTGGCTTGATCCTTATCCTTTGGAACAGTCTAACCCAGATTTATATTAATACCCATTAATATTTTATTTTTCCTAAGTTTAGACTTAGGAACTCCATTAAAAATATTAATTATTTTAATATCTCCCAAACCGGGTACAATCTGTCCAAATCATTTATGGGTCTTGAAGATCTCATGTGCTTTAGGCTCTCCACCAATTTTCATGGCTACAGCACATCCGATGCTACCCGAAATCAACACTCCCTCTTAGCGAGGATTGTGCTCTAGTAATACTCCTCACTGAGCATTACCCTGATCATCCGGCACCAATCCCTGTGCTGATGCTAGGCCTCCCCGCCCAACATCCTCTACACTATTGCATCTTGTACTGCTGCCCATGGCCCTGCCACTACCACTGCTACATCCGTACGGCAGCTCCCTCTATATTCGTGTTGCTGCTAGTCCATCCTCCCAGCACTGCATCTGCATTGCATCCCCCTCTCATCGTGTTGCATCGTGCTACTGCACTACAACTCAGTTACTGAGAAGTAAGTAATTGATCCACCCAACTTCTAACATCCCTGTCAGGCTAGAAACACTCTTGATGTTGAAGCTCCCTCTGTTGCTAACAAGTGCTTCCTCTACTAACCTCTACGTTGCCGCAGCAACTCCCTGCATCTCGCACTGTTGCACACCTCTCTGTGCCATCCTGCACTTGTGCAACATTCTCACGCCTCTCGCATTGTTGAAACTTGCTAGCCTCGCACTGTTCTGAGACTCCTGCACTGTAGCATTCTCTGTTGCTTCACCCGCATTTGTCTCTACCAACATTCGCTAGTCCTGCTACTCCTCTTCAGAGCTCGAGTAGCAAGGTATAATCCAAGAGATTGGGTACCTCAAAGATCCTGCCCCTCATCGCTCGATGTCTCCCCACTTCTTCTCAAGTGGCACATGAGCACTCATGCACAATTTTCATCCTCCTAGACTTCTTTCTCCGCCTTCACTGGCACTGCCTTAGACTCAGAAGCCTCTCCCTTGTTCTTCTTCCTCGGACACTAGTTCGCATAGTGACCCAATTCCCCACAGTGGAAGCACTTGACTTTGGAGAGGTCCTTCTTCTTCCTCTTCTCCTGCTTTCCCGCAAATGCCAGAGCTGCATCCTCTTCCTCTTCCATCTTGATATAGACTCCTTTGTTGCTACCTCCCGTCTTGGTTAGCCGTCTGATCTCCTTTTGACGAAGAGCTGCCCATAGTTCTTCCCAATCTGGAAGACTCGCCCTGCCCAGCACGCTTTGCACAAATATCTCCCACTCCTCGGAGACTGCGTTAAGTGCGGTCCTTACCATCAACTCCTGATCTGGCGTGGCCCCTATGGAAGTCAATTGGTCCTGGATCTCCTGCAACCTACTGAGGAAGTGATCTATCTGCTCTCCCTTCTGCATCTGGTATGACCTTAGTTGATTCTCAAGGAGCATCTTCCTCTGCACGGAAGTATGCTGGTACAACATCTTCAAGGTGTCCCACATCTCCTTTGTCGTTTCCTTCTCGGCAATATGTTGGACCACATGATCCTTGACCCCATCAAGGATGATGCATTTTGCCTTGGCCATTGCCCCCTCGTACCTTTCATTAGCTAACGGGTCAACTGGGATAGCCATTACTCTCAAGGCGAAGCCCTTGATGCGATGTCTATCTAGAATGGACAAGATCCTGGCCTTCCAGACCACAAAGTTGGACACTCCGTCCAGCCTGTCCTTATCTCTCGGCCCATTCACGGCCATCTCGCTACTTTTCTGTCGACTCCTCCAAGTCTGTCTACTTCCCTCCTGGAAGTCCTCTATTCGACTCCTATTGAGTCTCTCTACTTCCCATCTCAAAGTTCTCGATTCGACTCCTGCTAAGTCTCTCTACTTCCTGTCTGGAAGTTCTCTTCTAGACTCCCTCTGAGTCTTGATTTCCCTCCTGGAAATCCTTCTACCAACGTCAAGTTGCCCCTCTCCGATCATCTGTGCAACTACAACACTGGTCCGGATTCCTTGGCTAGAAATCTGCCTCGGCAGCAACTCCCTCTACCTTGGTCCTGCCCTGTTAGGTACTGTTCTAACCACAGTGCCCCACCAGCTTTGCTCTCGCAAACTGCCCCTCCTGGGCTCTACGTGAGCCTGTTTCTTCCCTCCTCAGCCTCTGCACTGGCCTCTATCAGGCCCGGACTAATGACGCAATCCCTCGGCGTCAACCCTTCCTCTATCGCTTTCTGCAAGGATCAGCTCTGTCTCTCAGGACAGTTGAATCTGTTGCAAATGCTCTGCTCAACTGATGCCTTCAGCTTTCCTATGATCTGCAACCACACTCTGATACCATGTTGAATTTTCTAAGTCTATCCATTAGAAAATTAATCTATATTCAGCTAGTTTATTTCTTCTACTTGTTTAAATTCGAACAAGTTATTTAATACATCTAAATACTGAAATAAACACAATACAGTCACAACATCTACATATCAACAACTAAAAGAAAACAAGCACATAAGTGACACCCTTATTTTTGGACAAATGTCCCCGGAAAAACCCAAAGTGGGAAAACCAGTGCAGCTACTCTGAAGGTATATTATTATGCAGTATTTCCTTGAGTACAACTGGGTGCCTAACCGGCTCACCCGACAGAGAAAAATACATGGCAGCAATACCTCTATTTTCGGAAACAGGTATTCAGAAAACCTATCCCACAAAACCCTCTCCGGCGACTCTGAAGCTCAGTGTTGGCCCTTCTGGCCTCTGCGTCAGCCCTCTGAGGCATTGCGCAGCCTCTGCGACCCTCTGCGTCACTCCAGTAGCCTCTGCGACCCTCTGCGTCACTCCAGCAGCCTCTGCGTGGATGACACAGTCCCTCTGGCCTCTGCGTTGTCTCTGCTGGGCTCTGCGGGGCCTGAACTGGCTACTGCTCTCGCTCTCTCTGCTTTTGCGCTACTCTCTCAGTATTGTCTCTGCCTCTCTGCCCCGTACTCGTTGTTGATCACTGATGCAACTTTGCTTAGCAACCCCGCTCTCGCAAAATGAATGATTGATCACTCTAGTGTGTTCTCCAACTGACCCTCAAGTCTCCTCTTATACTTTTCTCATTGGTCCTTCAATGGCCGATACTAAATCTCTAATCAATGGCTAAGATTAGATTTGGCTTGATCCTTATCCTTTGGAACATTCTAACCCAGTTTTATATTAATACCCATTAATATTTTATTTTTCCTAAGTTTAGACTTAGGAACTCCATTAAAAATATTAATTATTTTAATATCTCCCAAACCGGGTACAATCTATCCAAACCATTTATGGGTCTTGGAGATCTCATGTGCTTTAGCCTCTCCACCAATTTTCATGGCTAGAGCACATCCGATGCTACCCCAAATCAACAACTTGCACTCAAGAAGAATCAAGGCTCCTATCCAGAGGCAAGATTCCAAATTCAGGTGAAGATTCTCAAGTTTTTGCATCCCACTCAAAGAATAGCAAAGGTAGAAGAAACTTTGGAAGATTTCAAAGAAGTACATGTAGACGACCTAATTCAAGACCCGCTCCAAGAAGAGGACCGTTCCACAAAGAAGACATCCTCCTCCCTCTACAGAAAGAAGAGAGATGACAAATGTTCAATGTTATTGTTGCCAAGCATATGGTCACTATCAAAATAGGTGTCCTCAAAGGAATGATCCTCAAAGGGATGATGAACGAAAAAGGAAAGGGAAGCACCATGTTTCTAAGACTAACCTTAATGAACCCTCACAGAAGAGGATCCCTAGAAAGAGAGATTCTAATGATGAATATTCATTTCATTCTGCCTTTACAGGTTCCATTGCAGGTCATGATGAAATTTGGTTGGTGGATAGTAGGGCCTCTAGGCACCTGATTGGAAATCGTGAGAATCTCTCTCAATTGGTTGAAAAGAAGATAGCTCAAACGTTTGAGCTTGGAGAGAATGGAAAGTACGAAGTCAAGGGCACTGGTTCATCATCCTTCCATTTGGAATCAAGAAGTAATGTCTCTATTAACAACATTTTATATGTTCTTGGTTTAAAGAAGATTTTGTTGTCCATTTAATCTCTTGAAGACAAAGGATATAAAATTGCATTTGTTGATGGACAAGTTCTAGTATGGAAGATTCCTCCTTTGAATCTGCCAAAGTCATTGGTGTACAAATTGGAGGCCTATATCGTCTCCTTGGACACTCCATTAAGGCCTTCACACACAACACCTCTGATCTTTGTGAACTATGGCATCAAAGGTACGCTCGTGTTCATTATAAAGCTTTGTCTAAAATGAAGGATTTTGTTAAAGGTGTTCTTGAAATCAAGATTGAACATGATGAAGTTTGCAAAGGATGTGCTCTTCGGAAAAATGTCAAAGGACAATGTGATAGTAGATCCAACGGAATCTTGGATCTTTTGCATTCTGATTTTTGTGGGCCTATGTTTGACAAATCCTTGGGTGGTCATTTGTATTATGCCACTTTTATTGATGAATACTCTCGTAAAACATGGATTTATTTCTTGAAATCCAAGGATGAAGTATCTAAAAAGCTTTGGGAATTCAAGGCATAAGTTGAAAATGCAATAGGAAGAAGAATTAAGACTTTAAGATCTGATAATGGAGTAGAGTATGTATCCAAGGAGCTGATTGCTTTCTGCAGGGATGCTAGAATTAAGAGGGAGTTGATAGTTCCCTACTATCCTCAACAAAATGGAATTGTCAAAAGGTATTAATTTTCCATTGTTCTATGCTATTACAATTACTTAGCCCAATTCTTTCTTCAATTAGCAATCACTTTTAAACAAAATTAATCTTCCAGTAATAATGAGCAATTGTAGATATTCAAGATGTAGTAGAAGACAATCAAGAGCAATAACAAGAGATACAAGATTTGGTCAAAGACCAGGGAAAAACCCCACAAGTGGGGAACCTTTTCGTCTTCTATTAGATTGTCATCAAATGTTTAGCAGAAAGATTACAATGTTCCAATTCATCGATCAAGAGTCAAAGTCAAATCTTTGACCATCCAAGAGATCAACCAATCAATAACCAAAAGATGAGCCTCAAAGTCAAATCTAGTCAGCAAGTCAAAGTCTACAATTTTTCCATACTCAACAGCAGTCAAAAACGCCCTAACTAGACCTAAAGTCAATGGTCAAACTCCAAACAACCCAATCAAGGCAGCATCAAACTCGACCTTCAAGGAAGCAAGAAGAACAAAGCCAACAAATCCTATGCTGAAGAGAAGGAGGATCAAACTGCAGCATGGGCAGCAAATCGAATCCCCAGAGGGATTGCGCAGTCCAAACCGAAGGGCAAAGATTTTCGAGGAAAGGTCTCTCTCTAGGTGAGTTGACAGAGAGGTAACACCTCCAGATCAAAGTTTGCCAACATCAGAGGGAGCAACATAGCAAATTTAGCGAAGAAGAGGTTTTTCTGGTGGAACATAGTTTTCTGCAGTCAGTTGTTGGGCAGAAAGACGGCAGGGGGAAGAGAGAGACACAGTTGAGGGAATTCTTCCTCACAGGACTTCTAGCCAAGGAGTCTGAATTCTCACTAAGTTGAGCAGTAGCGGAGAGAGACAGATCTACAAGCTCCAAAAGGGACTGTGTAGGCCAGTCTAGTGTTGCACAGAGGAGAGAGGAGGTCATTCGACTTTCTATTTGGCAGAAATGGCAGCCAGTGGGTTGAGAGATCAAGACAGGTTGGATGGGGCATCCAACTATGTGATCTAGAAGACAAGGATGTCATGCCTTCTAGATGAGCATTTTCTCAAGGCCTACATCGACAACGTGGTGGTTGAGCCCGCAGATCCAGATCCACTCAAGAAGTACAAGGGAGAACGGCGAAGACCAAGTGATCTGGAATTTACCCAGGACAAAGAATTAAAGGTATTACAGACTCATGTGCATGGATGTGCCTATGTTACTTTATGCAATGGATCGATAAGATTGCGAAATACATAGACACTGAGGCAGTTAGAGAAAACATAACAAGCAAACATGTAAACACAACAAGTTTAATAAGGAGTTCACCCAATGCTCCTAGGCTACGTCTCCTGGTCCAGCCTTCAGTGGTGGCCTCTCTATTATGTTTTCAAAGCAGATTTTTTACAACAGTGAGCTCAATTTGAGTCTCACTCAACAGATATGAATCAGTAGGACTAGAGTACACAGACTCTCCTTACTGAAACTCGACCTCTATTGGTCACAATAGTACGAGCCCAATCTGAGACTCATACAAGACAGGCCTATACTGAGGAGCTCACTTGAACCTCTCAAGCTTTCTCTGGAGTACACAGACTCTCTGACTCTCTCTGGCTCGATGCTACCTTCAAGTCAGCTCGGCTTCTTCTCTTTGTTCTCTGCTCTTAGCTTCTATGTCTAACTAACTCTCCTCTATGTTGTCATTTGCTTCTGTCAGTTCATGGCTTTAAAGCCAGTCTACTTTATGTCGGTTCATTTCCGCTTCCCGGCGTTCTGGTTCTTCTGCCTCTGTCCGTTTGAATTCCCCTGTTCTGCGTCATCATCACTGTGTAATGCTTCACAAGGAGGTGGCCACCTATTCTACAACAGGTGAGTGTGTCGGGTTCCTTGGACACATTTGAACGGTTGTTATTTCCGTTTGCTCCAAGATTGCCCGCGACACGAATCTTTTGCCAACTCATCGTCCACGTCGAACTTCAAATCCCATGTAATCTTGCTTTATATACTTGTCAAATCCGGTCATTTATCGGGACACGCCTCCATCGTTGATCTAGGCCCCCCCAAATCCTACGGTTGTCGATCATATCGGGTGGGTAAGTAGCATGATGTTTACCCGTCCGATGTGAATAGTTTTCTCTCTCTTCCGCCAGACGCGTGTCACTCAATGTGTGGCATCGGGCAGGACTTGGTTGAAACTGCTTACCGCCTCAAGGCCTTTCGATATCCTGCCACTTTTGTGGAATCTCGCTCTATGGAACCGAATTAATTACTTTTCCACATTTCATAGTCATTTCGGGTCCGAGCGCTCAAGGCTTTCCTTCACTGAGGGGGACGCCCTGCGATACGCGATTAGCACTTTAGCACTAATCGCGTATCAGAAACTACCCCCGTTTCTTGAATTAGCCTCTGGTTTTGCCAATTTGCGCCAGCGTGCGTTACCATGGGCCAATGGTCTGCGCGCTCGACCAAGGGTCCTCGTTGCTCCGCGCTGATCACAAATTGCAACTGTCACGAGGATTCCTTCTGATAGCTTAATCTTTCTAAGACTTGAATCTTTTGGCATAACTCGAAAGAGTTTATGAAAACTTAGAGAGTGTTTGGGATCCAATTCTGATCACGGCGTTCCCACTAAAAAATCTTTTGGGCCACCAAAAGTTGGTTTTTAAGCATCCATGAAGTGAGGGTACTGATTCCTCGCTTGCCCAATTTCTATCCATTTTGCACTGCTTGGCTTTGAACCTTTGAGTCCAATCCTAAGGTACTCCACATCCCCTTTGCGTGTAGTTCTCACCTTCCGATCCAAAACTGTATCTTCCTGCAATTCGTTAAGATATTCAGGCAACAGATCATCAATAGAAGGCAATTGACTCTGCTCTTCAAGATCTTCAATCAATGAAGGTTCAAATAGTCTCAAGCTGTCTGCATTAACAACTGAGTAGATGTGCATGTAAGCTGGTAAATCAAGGCGAAAAGCATTCTCACCAATTTTCTCAAGTATCTTGAAAGGTCCATACCTTATTGGCTTCAACTTCTTACCTTCACCTTGCATTCTATCTTTGTTGATATATAGCCAGACTTGATCACCAACTTGGAAACTATGCTCCATCCGATGCTTATCATGCCTTGCCTTGTACTTGGCTTGGCTCTTTCCCAGTTGTTCCTATACTGCCTGGTGAATCTCTTGGATTTGTTCAATGAACTTGGTTGCCTTGTCCACATCACTGTGTCCATCAAACGCTATGTCTTTACCAAAGACAAAATCCAAGGAAGACCTTGGTGTGAAACCAAAACAGGTCTCAAAAGGAAATCACTATGTAGAAGAATGTTTAGCTCGGTTGTAAGCACGCTGCACGTAACATAAATGTTCATCCCAAAGCTTGGGATGTTTGCTGCAATAGCCTCTGAGCAACTGGATCACTGTCCTGTTGACCACTTATGTTTGGCCATCTGTTTGCGGATGAAAGGTTGTGCTCTTTTTCAGTCTGGTGTCCATCAATTCCCACAAACTTGACCAAAATTTCCGAACAAATCGGGTATCTCGACCAGATATAATGGAAATGGGTAATCCAAAATGAACCCATACATGTTGAAAGAACAACTTTGCAATTTGTTCAGTTGTACTCTGTTTGTTACAAGGTATTAAAATACACATTTTGTTGAACCTATCCACAACAGCATATAAATAGTCATGACCTTTTCTAGATTTAGGCAATCCCCCAACAAAGTCCATGGAACCACTTTCCCAAGGATGAGAAGGAACTAATAGTGGAGTGTACAAGCCTAGTTTTCTATTGCTGGGCTTTCTTTTAGCACACATGGTACACCCTCTTACATATCTAGAAACTGTCTCATTCATTTTTGGCCAATAACAAAATCTTTGCAGCTATGCAACTGTTTTACTTACACCAAAGTGACCTGATATTAGAGAAGTGTGTGCTTCTCGAATTACCTATACTCTTTCAGTTTGTGGAATGCATAACTTTCCAAAATGATACAAGAGTTGGTCCTTAACATGACAATCCAATTCTTCTACTCGTTTGCCATGACTTAAAGTTGCATATACATCTTTAAAATCTATATCTTGAGCATATTGTTCAATGTAGCTTTCATGCAATACTGAATTATGCTTAAGTACAGTAGATGCATTTATGATTGGTCTGGACAACATATCTGCAACTTTATAGTGTATGCCCTTTTTATATCTGATGACTAGATGAAATTGTTGTAGAAAACCCATCCATCTATAGTGTCTTGATTGCTGCAACTTAGTTTGGGAGTGTAAATATTGAAGTGGTTGATGATCAATATGTATAACTGTCTCTTTGCCCATTAAACAATGTTTCCACTTTTTCACACTCTGTACTAATGCATACAATTCTTTATCATATGTGGGATAGTTAACTACTGCAGAATTAAATATTTCAAAACGATAACATATGGGTTTATTGTGCTACATCAACACTGCTCCCATGGCATAGTCACTGCATCCTTTTCAATCTCAAATGGTCTTTGAAGATCGGGCAGTGCTAGTACTGGTGTTGTACTAATATTTTCTTTTAAGGTGTCAAAAGCTTTCTGCTATTTGCCTCCCCACTAAAACACCTTGTTCAATCCTGTTAAAACATGTAAGAGAGTTGCAATTAAGGAAAAGTCAGAAATAAACTTTCTCCAATACTGTGCTGCTCCTAAGAAGCTTCTAAACTTTGTAGCAGATTTGGGTTTAGGCTAGTTTACAATGATTGCAACCTTAGAGGGATCTATCTTCAATTCACCACCCCCTACAATATGACCCAAATAATTCAAAGATGTTTTGCCAAATTCACATTTTGAGAGCTTAACATAAAGATTTTCTCTTTTCAAAACATCTAGAGTCTGCTTAACATGCTTTAAATGTTCTTCCCATGTTTTACTGAATATAAGAATGTCATCCAAATATACAATGACAAAATCATCAAGAAAATGTCTGAGTACATCGTTCATTACTCTCATGAAAGTAGGAGGAGCATTAGTTAAGCCAAAAGGCATAACCAACCACTCATACAATCCCTACTTTGTATTGAAAGCAGTCTTCCATGCATCTTGCTCTGCAACTCTGACCTGATGATAGCCACTATGCAAGTCCAACTTGGAAAAATAAACAGCTTTTTTTAACTGATCTAATAGATCATCTATGCAAGGAAGAGGATAACGATTTTTTATCATTATCTTATTCAGTGCTCGGTAATCAATGCACATTCTCCATGAGCCATCTTTCTTTCTCACCAAGACAATTGGAGACCCACATGGTGATGTGTTAGGTCTGATGAACCCCTTCTCGAGCAGCTCCTGTACTTGCTTCTTGATTTTTGCATTCTCTAAAGCAGACAACCTGTACATTCCGATGTTAGGCAATGGAGCATCTTACTGCA
The DNA here is from genome assembly GCA_031772625.1 of Pinus tabuliformis. NCBI lineage: Eukaryota > Viridiplantae > Streptophyta > Pinopsida > Pinales > Pinaceae > Pinus > Pinus tabuliformis. Next base: position 373,640,142 of record CM062815.1, on the reverse strand, counting down.
AATTAATATCATGTACTATTCCCTTTTTGGGTGGCAGACCTTTAGGTTCTTGAAATAGTATATCATATTCTGAAACAACTTTTTCTAAATCAGCTTGCTATTCAACATCAAAGCCCTCAAATACATTGGTTTTATCAGGTTTCTTTTCCTTTACAACCATCAGTAAAAATTGTTTGCATGAATTTACAATTCTTTTCATCTGCCCTGAGTTTATGAGAGTATAATTATTCTTAAGTTTATGAGCTCTTACAATATATTCGATTCCATCTTTAACGATTTGATATTTTTTCTCAGCTCTATAGAAAATAGCTTTCATATCATACAAGTAAGAACTTCCACATATATCCAAAGGAACTATATCTAACTCAACCTCATCTACAAATGTTGACCCAAAAGAAAACCTAAGTTTACATTGTATAGTCACTTGTAGCTGTGCTTTATCACATAACCAACCTAATGGATATGGCTTTTTGTGAGGTGTGGTTAGTAATCCCAACTTCTTTACAATTGCTTTAGAAATTAAATTTAATTGTGAGCCACTATCAAACAAAGTATCAATCTTTCGATGCTTGGAAATAACTCGAATATGAAAAAGCTCATGTGTTTTCGTCCCATTTTCTTCATTATCAGTAGATTGTGCAGAATTACTAGTATATGCTTCATAATTTTTACCTTTTATACCTGTGGCTGCGATTGTTGTTTCATCTCCTAACTGTGACTCCCAATCCTTTTGAATAGCTACAGCAGTCTTCTTCTTTTTGCCTTCGAACTTCTTGGGTTTCAGCTCTGGATGCAGGATCCAGCAGTGTTCATTATCATGTCCATCCTTCTTACAGTGAGTGCATGAAGACTTGGTCTTTTGTACAGTATTTGCCTTCCTCTCTTTCCATTTCTGTTTTCTCTTTTCCTTGCTTTTGCTTGCAGTGGGTTTTGATGATCCCCCAACTTCCGGGTTCACATTCTTGCCTCTAGCCTCTAGATGTGTAGCCTGAACAGATACCTCATCAATGCTAGTGGGATTAAACATGAGAATAGTGTGCCTTAAATCGCTGTGTAGACCACCTATATACTTCAGCAGAGTTTCAGGTGAGTCTAATGAAATTCCTAGAATCAAAGCTCTTTTCCTAAATTCTTGAGTGTAACCTTGTACACTTTGCCTTTTTAATTGGCGAAGAGTTTGCCAGCACATCATGGCTTGCTGCATGTAAGCTAGTGGATAGAATTGCTTTTTAATTGCAGAAACAAATTCACTCCAGACAGAAAGAATTTTACCATGCTTCTTCATGTCAGCTTGTGTCCTGCCTTCCCACCATACCAAGGTAGTGCCTCCAAGGCATAGGCTGGCCAGCGGAATCTAACTCTTGACTGAATAGATGCTCTGCACTCTGCAATAAACATCAATCTGTCTAATCCAATTATCCAGCTTTTCTGCATTCAACTCTCCATCATATATCAGCAAATCAAATTTAACATCTAATTTAATCAAAGATGTTTTCTTTTTGTTTTCAAGGCTACTAGGAGGTGTGGGAAGTTTTTCTTCTTTCCCTTTGCCTTTAGAGTGGTCATGGAGGAGAGATTCTTCTGCTCCTTTATCTTGTTTGGAGTTTGATGGATCTCCTTCTCTACCTTTCTTAAATTCTCTATACATTTCCTCTACCATGGCTTTCATGGTCATGAAACCATCCATGAACTGGGAGTCTGATTCCAAGGGACTTTCTTCTGACATTTTCCTCTTAGGATAGACTCTTCCAATTTCAAGGTTAGCTTCAACCAATTCTTCTTCTCCTAATTTAAGCTTTGATCTAGTTAGCATTCAACAACAAAATCCAGCACAAGCTTGTCTAACCTTAGTAACCTAGAGCTCTGATACCACTTGATCTAGAATTTATCCAGGACAAAGAATTAAAGGTATTACAGACTCATGTGCATGGATGTGCCTATGTTACTTTATGCAATGGATCGATAAGATTTCGAAATACATAGACATTGAGGCAGTTAGAGAAAACATAACAGGCAAACATATAAACACAACAAGTTTAATAAGGAGTTCACCCAATGATCCTGGGCTACGTCTCCTGGTCCAGCCTTCAGTGGTGGCCTCTCTATTATGTTTTCAAAGTAGAGTTTTTACAACAGTGAGCTCAATTTGAGTCTCACTCAACAGATATGAATCAATAGGATTGAAGTACACAGACTCTCCTTACTCAAACTCGACCTCTATTGGTCACAGTAGTATGAGCCCAATTTGAGACTCATACAAGACAGGCCTATGCCGAGGAGCTCGCTTGAACCTCTCAAGCTTTCTCTGGAGTACACAGACTCTCTGACTCTCTCTGGCTCTGTCTGGCTCGATGCTGCCTTCAGGTCAACTCGGCTTCTTCTCTCTATTCTCTGCTCTTAGCTTCTGCGTCTAACTAACTCTCCTCTGTGTTGTCCTCTGCTTCTATCAGTTCATGGCTTTAAAGCCAGTCTGCTTTCTATCGGTTCGTTTCTGCTTCCCGACGTTCTGGTTCTTCTGCCTTTGTCCGTTTGAATTCCCTTGTTCTGCGTCATCATCACTGTGTAACGCTTCACAGGGAGGTGGCCACCTATTCTGCAACGGGTGAGTGTGTCAAGTTCCTTGGACACATTTGAACGGCCGTTATTTCCATTTGCTCCAAGATTGCCCGCGAAACACGAATCTTTTGCCAACTCATCGTCCACGTCGGACTTCAAATCCCATGTAATCTTGCTTTATAACCTTGTCAAATCCAGTCATTTATCGAGACGCGCCTCCACCGTTGATCTGGGCCCCCTAAATCCTACGGTCGTCGTTCATATCAGGCGAGTAAGTAGCATGACGTTTACCCGTCCGATGCAAGCGGTTTTCTCTCTCTTCCGCCAGATGCATGTCATTCAATGTGTGGCATCAAGCGGGACTCGGTTGAAACTGCTTACCGCCTCAAGGCCTTCCGATATCTTGCCGCTTTTGTGGAATCCCGCTCTACGGAACTGAATTAATTATTTTTCCGCATTTCATAATCATTTCAAGTCCGGGCGCTCGAGGCTTTCCTTCACTAAGGGGGACGCCCTGCGATACACAATTAGCGCTAATCGCGTATTAGAAACTACCCCCGTTTCTTGAATTAGCCTCTGGTTTTGCCAATTTGCGCCAGCGCGCGTTACCATGGGCCAACGGTCTGTGCGCTCGACCGAGGGTCCTCGTTGCTCCCCGCTGATCACAAATTGCAACTGCCACGAGGATTCCTTCTGATAGCTTGATCTTTCTAAGACTTGAATCTTTTGGCATAACTTGAAAGAGTTTATGAAAACTTAGAGAGTGTTTGGGATCCAACTCGGATCACTAAGAGAATGATCCCCGATGGAGTGAAGGATCATGTGGTCTGTCACATCGCTAGCAAAGGAACTGCTAAGGAGATGTGGGATGCCTTGGCAACGTTGTATCTTGGATCCTTAGAGAAGCAAAAGATGTACTTAGAGCAGAAACTGAGATCTGCACAAATGCAGAAGGGGGAGCACATTGATCCGTTCCTCACGAAGCTTCAGGAGACCCAGGGTAAGTTGGCAGCTCTGGGGTCTACACCTCAAGGTTCCGAGATGGTGAGACTGGCCCTAAATTCAGTCTCAGAAGAGTGGCAAGTCTTTGTCCAGAATGGGATAGTATGTGGGTAGCTCTCAAGCAGGAAGAGCTGAGGAGAGACCTAGTCAAGTGTAAGCTTGACGGAAGCATCAGCAATGGATCGAAGCCCAAGGAGGAGGAAGAAAATGTAGCCCTTACATCCAAGGGGCAACAGGAGCAGCATAGGCAGAAGAAGGACATCTCAAAGATCAGATGCTTCAGGTGTGGTGAAATGGGTCAATATGCAACACAGTGTCTATCCTCTCAAGAAGAAGGACAAAGATGAGAAGCACGATCAGAAGACTGCACCCGCGAAGATCAAGGAGGAGGAGTTTTCCATGACAGTTGAGATACCTTCAAGAGGGAGGTGGGTTGATTTAGAGTTGTAGTTTGAAAGAGCTACAAATGGGCAAGATCCTTGAGGAGCCCACCTCTCGGATCAATTCCTTGCTACGAGAGCCCAAATTAGAAGTAGCAGGATGGACCAGTGTCAGTTGGTGCAAAGGAGTGTTGGAGCAACAAATGCAGTGGCTAGAACGCTAAGTCTGAGCAGTGTAGTGCAGAGTTGCAGCAGTGCAGGGAGGCACAGTGCAGTAGCAGCAGCAGCACAGTGGATTCAGAGGGATAGCATGGGACCGGCAGCAGTCAGATCTTCAGCATCTAGATGTATCTATGCTTAACACTTGTTCAAATTTTGGGATGTTTTTCAGCTACAGTGCAAATGAAGTGTTCGCAGTGGCAATGCCAGCAGCAACACAAATGCAGCACTTGAGAGGGGGTTGTAGTACAAATGCAGTGTTGACAATGGCAATGTCAGCGACAACGCAGTAGTTGGTGGACAACATGTCAGACATCAATAGTGCAGAGGACGATGTTATGAAGTCAGGGTGATGCTTCAGTGGGAGGCATTGCTAGAGCACATTAGCAATGCAGTAGTTGGTGGACAGCATGTCAGACATCAACAGCGCAGAGGACGATGTTATGAAGTCGGGGTGATGCTTTAGTGGGAGGCATTGCTAGAGCACATTCCTCGCTAAGAGGGAGTGTTGATTTTTGGTAGCATCGAATGTGCTCCAAGCATCAAATTTTGCAAGAAGGCTTGGGCACATGTATTCCAAAGAACCCAGAAAGTGTTTTGGGAAATTCCACCCAGAGACAGTTTTATTAAAATAATTAATTATTTTTAACATTCCTCGCTAAGAGGGAGTGTTGATTTCTGGTAGCATCGTATGTGCTCCAAGCATCAAATTTTGCAGGAAGGCTTGGGCACATGTATTCCAAAGAACCCAGTAAGTGTTTTGGGAAATTCCACCCAGAGACAGTTTTATTAAAATAGTTAATTACTTTTAATGGGTCCCTAAGTGTAAACTTAGGAAATTAAAATAATTCATGGGTATTAATCTAAACTGTGGGTGAAACTTCTAGAAGAAGGTGGATATCAAGTCAATATGATCCTAGCCATTGATTAGAATCTAATCTAGGTCGTTGATTGATCAACGAGTTGATTATAAGAGAAGGCTTGATGGGCACTTGCAGAACACACAAAGAGAGTTTAGAAGATTGAATTTCTTAAGCAGAGCAGCTGTCGGTGAGAAATTCGAAGTGAGCTTTTGTAGTGAGGGGCAGGGATAGTATCCGAAGGGGAATCTTTCCAGGTCGGAGAATACTCAGTAGATAAGGTAGAGGGAGATCCAGCAGTGGCAACGCAGCGCCAAACAGGTTAACGCAGAGCCACGCAGGGCCACGCATAGGTAGCACAGAAGCCGAGAGGAAGTCCAAAAATTTGCTGAAGGAACCGATTGCAGAAGCTGGGAGCCGGGGTGTGAGACCGAGGCAGAAATAGAAGTTCCTGGGCAGCAAATCAATCAACTAGAGGAGTGACGCTATCCCGAGAGGGTTTGACGTTGGGTTGACGCAAAGACTGCACAGATGCAGCGAAGAGGCAACCAGGGGCAGTCATTCAAGGGCTGGATCAACCAAGATTTCCAATGATAGTGTGAGGTAATTTCACAGATCTCTCTGTCAGTGATATTCTTTGTAACTGGATTGTCGGGAAGGCAGCTAGAAGTTGTATTCAGAAATTACTACTGCATAATGATAAAACCCTCAAAGTTGTTGCATCGGTTTTCCCGCAATGGGTTTTTCCGAGGACTTTTGTCCAAAAATAACGCTTTCATTGTGTTGTATCTATTTCCTGTTCAGTTTCTTGTTTCGACATATTATTTTAAATAATGAATGTTGCAATTGTATTTACTTCGATATTTACCGTAGAACACAGTAAATAACATGTATGGATTAACCAGTAGGAGAAGTAACATCAGTTTGTTGCAGTAGGAATTTCGAGTTTAGGAATTTTCACATTCGCTTCTTTTACTTCTTAATCATATTATCTTCATCAAGCAATTACCAAATTAAAAGTGCATGAAGATCACAAAAATAAGGAACACAAGGTATAAGCACTCAGCCAAGGCAAAACCCCTCTTCTAGGGGAAAACCTAGTCAAACTCTTCCACTAGTAGATTCAAATCCAAGTGAGACAATCCAAGACCCTTTTGACCTAGACAAAGACCTCCTCCAATCACCAAGTCAACCCTTCCTTCAAGTAGATGAACTTTGCCAAAGTCTCCAAGTGTCAGCTTCTCAAATGTAGCGTCAAACCATAATTTCAGCCCCCCCTGCTACAGAATTTCGGACCTACAGCTACTTTAGAAATTTTAGCCCCTGCAACTTGCCCAGAAACCCTAGAAAACTTCGCATGTGTGAGAGAGAGATGCCCAAGAACTTTGATTTGGTCTTCCTCAGCTTCTATCTTCCTTCTCCTTGACTTCGCTCTCCTTTTCTTGCTCTTGAATTGCAAATCAAACTTGTGAATGAGATGATGCCAAATAGGTCAAGCTCCACTTCTATTTATATTGCTTTTGTTGGGTCGAATAGCCCTAATCTGGGCCGACTTCATCAGGATAGGGCCAACTTGGTGAGGAGGTGACAAATGACATTTTTGACTCAAAAATAATTTTCTTTACATGATACAAAAGCCCAAGAAGGGTCTAATAAATGTGACAATGACTCTTATGACTCATGACAAAACCTAGAAGCCTTCAATGGAGGCTATGACCTAGAAAATAAATAAAAGAGCATGAAACCCATGCCTCCAAATAAGAAAATAAATAAAAGAGCATGAAACCCATGCTTCAAAATAATTTTTCTTTTACAATAAAATTTCTTTTTACATGATGACTCAAATACAATTATGAAGACCAACACTAGTTACATTCTTCAACACTTCCTCTTAACTAGGGAGGTATTCATAATTACATATATACAAAAGTACATTGATGACCTCAAAATGATATGAAGAGTCATAGCACAAGCAATGCTACAAATTAGATACTTGACCAAGGTATCTAACCGGTTGGGACTTGTTGAAGATGTAACTACTGTTGGTCTTCATAATTGTATTTGAGTCATGACCTGATGTAATCATTGTACTTGACAAAGAGAAAAGAAGAAGAAAATGTATTTTGTAAAAGAAATAATTATTTGTTGTAAATGGGTTTCTTGCCCATGGTTATAGGTCTAGCACCCATTGTGTGCACTAGGGAGTCAAGTCAAAGTCATAATGTTAAATACCATTAAGGGCTCTTATATCAAGAAAAAGAAAAAGTATTTTATGTAAAAGTCATGTCTAGAAGCCTCCAAGGATCAGGTCAGCCAGCCCTAAAAGTCAACCTTGAAGAGGCTCTTGCACCCACAAGAAAGGCTATTTAAAGAGGTATACTCGATCTCTTTTGGATACACTTGTGAGCTCGATCTTCTTAGGGATATATGAGGCAAGAAAGATGGTGTGAAGAGGAGCAGAAGGCAGGATCTCTCTCCGTCTGTTTTGGGACGAATTTTTCTCTCCATGGTGCAAGTTTCTATGGAAAGCTAGGGTTTACACAGGTCCAATTTTGTACAGGAAGTGCCGCAAAGGAGCAGATCTTTGTCCTGGGTGGCTGTCCTGATCTTGGTGGGTTATCTTATGTCTTGGTCTTGGAAGTCTTCATTGAAAGAGACTCTATAAGAAGATAAAGTTCTTTGGGTTTTCCCCTCGTGGGTTTTCCCCTCGTGGGTTTTGCCCTGGCAAAGAGCCTAATTTCTGGTGTTCTTGTGATCTTCTTTATTGGCAGTCTTGATGATGATAAACACATGGTGATAATTATGATGATCTAATCTAATATCACAAGAAGTGTCAATGTATTAAGAGAAAACAATCAAAATAATTCTGAATACTGTATGCCCTAGTTTTCTCAACATGGTATCAGAGCAAGGTTCTTATGCATAAGGGCAGTAAAGAAGATCTCGAGGGCCTCAAGTCAAGCAAAGAAGAAAATTTACCTAAGACCGAGTTCCTAGAGAAAAGGGGAATCAATTCTGGGCACACTTGTTAACCCTGTTCACAGTGACTAATACACAGACCTGTGCAAAAGGAGCAAAGAATTTTTGAGAGCTTATAGGCTCTGTTCTAGGAGGTCGAAAGGCTAAGGAAATAGCTCTCTCATGACCGAATTCCTTGAGGAGAAGATCGAGGTTCTGAGCATAGCCCCTATAGTCTGAAATCACTCTAAAAGGAGCATCCGAATTCTGTGATTCGAAATTTCTTGTATTATCACAGTAAGCAAGAACGAAGTGAGGTTTTGGAGAGCCTAGAAGGTGTGTTTCAGAAATATGAAAGGACAGTCTTCTAACTCAAATAAGTCCAAGTAGCTTGACAAGTGGACTGAGGCACTGTACATAGGCTAGAAGGCCTGAAACTATTACTTAAGAATCTGTATTATCTGTATCTCAGAATTCTGGGCACATTTGTGGGTGACCAAATCCTTGTTTGGGGAGTCACATAATAAGCATGATATTCATAGATAAGCAGGCAAATCCGAATTGGTTGAAGGCCTTTCTAGGCCTAGTTAAAAGACTCAACGTGAAGCTACAGCTATTCTGCAACCAAGATTTCTTTTCTAGTTTTGGGCATGAGTGCAAAGAGTAACAGTCATCTTATGAGAGGGCTGAGATCCGTTCTAGGTCTATGCATTAAAAGGACTGTAGAACGAATTGTTTTAAGGCTATAGAATCCATGAAGTTGTAGCAGGCCTGTGGTACATATATATATATATATATATAAAGTTCAAGCCTTAACAATGAGGCCGACCTTGGAAGCCAAAAAGAACAATCATCCTGAGCACATATATATGCAATCCAAATTCTGGACAGTGAGTAATAGAATGATTTTTGAAGCCTCCTCAATGGTTGTCAACGGTTGTTCTGAAGCAAGGGTATTTATTTGAAACCCAAAACTGTACAATCACTTCGAACACATTTGTTGATTGATCCAGCCTATATACATCAGTATTTTGAGAAAGCCCTATTAAAAAGGTCATCTGAAGAACAGCGGAAGTGGTCATCCTTTGAAGAAGCCACTGAAATCAAGAAGTTGTTGTAACAGTGATTGGACAGCATCTCTAAGCCTTGAGAAGGAACGGTCTCCTGGATAGAAAATCTCTTTGATAGTCCTATAGCAGTCAATGATAAAAGGAGCAACAACATACTATCTCTGTTTCATAACCTATCTTGAAGTTCTAAAGCAAGGAAAACAACAGTCATATTATATATTATTCCAGATATTGTTAAAGGAACACGTGGAGAGGAAGGTCCTATCAGAAGAACAATGATGTCCCTGTCTGAAGTCTCATTGCTAGGAAATCTTGAAGATGGCTGCAGATCAATATAGATTGATGTATCTTTGCAAAGATACCATGACATCCGAAATTGCAGGTATGTAACCATAAGGTATGTATAATTTTGTTAAGGGTACAACATTCAGTAGGGTTGATTGATTGGATAGGGTTTGTGAAACCCTTGTCATACAAAAAACCTAATCTTGTTCCCTCCTAGTAAATCAAGCCCTAGGCCTGTTAGAGTGTATAAGAAATCTAGTACTCATGAGCATGGATAGGGTTGGAACCCCTGGTCTAGGGTTAGCATCTAAAACCCTAGAAGTACAACCTTTAAGTCTCATGGTAACCTTAGATTGTCAGATAGCTATCATGCTCTTGTTATTATATAGTTTGCTTGGGGATACTTGTCAGTGAATGTTGCAGGTACAGGAAGTAAAGGAAGGTGGATGAGTTGATCCTCTGTTTTGAGAAGCACGATGGAAGGAGGGAACTGTACGAACCTAATTGTGGATGCCTGGTACACAGCAAGGAGAGGTAGAAGGTGAAAAAGACCTCTACTGTGATTAAAAGATTGCAGTCCAGCATTGTAATCTGACAGGATGCATCATATTGAGAAGATGGCATCATATGATTGAAGCAGAAAAGAGCTTATGGCATCATTATAAAAGCTTGAGAGATAGTTGAGGTAAAATTCTACATGGTTGTAGCAATCACTATGATAGAAAGGAAGTAGCTCTTGGTAGCCTCATTGAAAGCATAAGTACTATACACAAAGGAAGTCATCTAGCATGATAGAAGGAATTCATCATACATCATCATCATGAAGGATGAGGATAATCAAGATCCTCTGTTGGAATCTTCATTAGAAGGTTCACCTCTCTTGGAAAAAGCAAGTGTCTCGCTGAGAATTCCACCTGGTATGGGATTCATTGTCTAAAAGGGTGATGGTATGGTAACTAAGGAATGCATGTTGAGATGGTTGAAGTACTCTCAAAGGAAGCTGCCAAGGGAAGTCTAGATGACCAAAAGAAGAAAAGAGGTCATATGTTTGATAAATTAAGTCATGTCATCATATAGTTGCAGATAGCATGGGTAAGTTCTCTTCCTCTTGAGCATGGTCAAAGAAAGGGGATCTCTTCCCTTGAAAGATGCATCGTTCACATATTCAATAGATGAAATCAACATAATATGTCCTCATATGGAATATGAGGTGGTTGATAAAGATATAGGAACTATGGATGGAAATTCCTAGGAAGAAGTATGTGAAGAAAGTAAGGAGAGATCGTGAAAGATGCAACTATGGTCACATACAATGTTGCACGAAGCGGGAGCGAAGCGGAAGCGCGAAGCGGAAGCGCGGAGCGCGGAAGCGTCATTTTCCAAAAATCTAGGAAGCGAAGCGTCCGCGGAAGCGTCTGCTATATATATATATTTTTTTATATTTTTTTGCATTTATACTCAAAACAAACATCCCAAATACCAAATTAATTGTAGAAGACATGAAAACATGCATATTTTTGCATAAATCAAGATAGATATGGCATCCATGATTCCATTGTAGTTACTAGTATGTACAACAATTAAATTATTGACTCATTAAATTATTTCGTGGTCGACGCTTAGATTGGAATTCAGTGACTTCAATTTATACATAAATTTTATTTTAATATTAGAATTTATCTGTGTGATAAACGTATAAAATGTCTATTTTCACACATTTAAAATGTGTATTTTATTATTACATTTAAATTGACGTTACAGTTAATTTTAAATAGATACACTGTAAATAAATAATTTAATTATGAATTAAACAAATTATTCATAAAATATTATTATTATTTGATTTTTATTGAAATTGCAATTTAAAATTCTGTTACTTCAAAACTGTAGATAGTTTGACTTGTATTTTAAGCGTATAGTTTAATTTAAACGCCAGAAACCTTTTAGATCGATGAAATTAGTATTTAGCCTTTTGTTCCCATATGGAAAAAATATTAATGTGATGAATGGCTTTTGTTTTGTATATTTTGTATATTGATATTAACTTAAATTTGTTAAATATTTATAGAAAATTATAATATAAAATATCTAAAAAATTATTTGTATTTTAAAATATTCTAAATTTAAATAAAATAGATATTAATCTAATTTAAGTAATAATTGGAAACATTTTTTCTTAATAATTTTTAATAATAATAATGATAATTATTATTATTATTTATTTATTTATTTAATTTTATATTATAATATTATTTCCATCACAATTATATAACAAAATTTCAAAAGTATTTTACAAATCTTTACATTTGAATTAGTGACTACTGACCCGTAATTTAAATAAACAGTAAGGTAGTTAGGACAACTAACTAAAATGCAAAATGCTTTGGCATCAAATTTACGGTTTCAAATTTTTTTACTGGTTACTTTACTTACCGTTTTGAAATTGAACAAATTAAAAAAGTGAAAAAACGTTGCACAGAACGTCAAATCCCGCTTCCGGATGCCCGAAGCGCCCTCCGAAGCGCGGATCCGGGGCAACGCAACCTAATTTCCAGGAATCGTTTTTAAAAACCGGAATCGCGCTTCAAAAAAACCGGAATCGCGCTTCGCCTGGAGGTTCCGGAACGCTTCCGTACGGGACGCGATTCCGGCTTAGGATCCGGGGGGGGCGATTCCTGCAACTATGGTCACATAGAAAAGGAAATCAACATCCGATGACTAAAAAGATTGACCGCGATATCTCCATGGAAAAGGTATGAAGACTTTGATCAAGTCTGGAAATGGAGACCCCTGACATTGTATATCTTGGAGATGAGTGCAGGATGTCGATGTGACAACAAGCCAATGTCATGATGAAAATACCATCACAAAGGTAAATTTGATTTAATATTCATTTTCTGTTTCTGAACAATATCTGGATGGGCTAATGCAGGGCTGCCAAGGAAAGATCTATAGATATCATCTACATCTGATGTTCATATGGTAGGATGAAAGATCCTAAAGAAAATATGACAAGAAGAAGGTAGAAAGGCATGAAGGAAGCCCAGATATGGACTAATGAATCACTTTCCGATGAAAAGAAAGATGACATAACTGACAAGATTCAAGAATGAAAGTGATGGACGGTCTTTGCCCTACGTAGAAGTCCCACAAAGATGAAGACTCCAGTATTATGAGAAAGAAGTTCATGACATCAAAAGGAGGAGCTATTCAAGCAGCTGATTGTCCCGTAATCTCCACCAAAGAAGAAAGAGTTGTTGCTGGAAATAGGTCCCTAATTAAGAGGGAGCCTGGAAGCAAGTTTCTAACTTGGTAAGTAGAAACTTGGAAGCAAGTCCCTAAGCGAAGAGGGAGCTTGGGTACATTCCTTCATTGGAATGGGTATATCCTCCCTAGTTGAGAGGGAGAGATAGACACATCATTCTTGTCTTCAATTGGGAAGATATACTGGAGGATTGGGTAATCATTTGGCATCCAATACTCTTTGAGGATGTAATAAGGCATCCAAGATAAGAGTAGTCATAGAGGACCGATATTCTTTGAGGACTGGGAATCCAACATAAGAATAGTCCTAATGGAACATACTCTAAGTGAACGCGGGTGGTGCATGTTCAGAGAGAGACAATGATGAGTGTGTCTATAAATCATTGGTCTCACCAGCATTGTGCTCTGATCTTGTGGAGAGACAGAGTTGTTAATCAAGGCCTTGCTATATGACAATGTTGGATGATATGATGCTAAACAGATGGGTTACCAATCCGACTCTTCTTATAGAAATTTTCAATGGAAGTATTGTCTTTGTATCGCTAGTCAATTCTGAATAGCTCCCTAGTTAAGAGGGAGTGTTGAAGATGTAACTAGTGCCGGTCTTCATAATTGTATTTGACTCATGACTTGATGTAATCATTGAACTTGAGAAAAAGCAAAGAAAAAGAAAATGTAATTTGTAAAAGAAAAAATTATTTATTGTAAATGGGTTCCTTGCCCATGGTTATAGGTCTAGCACCCATTGTGTGCTCTAGGGAGTCAAGTCAAAGTCATAATGTTAAAGACCCTTAAGGGCTCTTGTATCAAGAAAAAGAAAAATTATTTTATGTAAGTCATGTCCAGAAGCCTCCAAGAATCAGGTCGGCCAGCCCTAAAAGTCGGCCTTGAAGAGGCTCTTGCAACCACGAGAAAGGCTATTTAAAGAGGTGTGCTCGACCTCTTTTCGATACACTTGTGAGCTCGATCTTCTTAGGGATATTTGAGGCAAGAAAGATGGTGAGAAGAGGAGCAGAAGGCAAGATCTCTCTCTGTCTAATTTGGGATGAATTTTTCTCTCCCTGGTGCGAGTTTCTATGAAAATCTAGGGTTTCCACAAGCCCAATTATGTGCAGGAAGTGCAGCAAAGGACCAGATCTTTGTCATGGGTGGTTGGCCTGATCTTGGTGGGTTATCTTATGTCTTGGTCTTGGAAGTCTTCATTGAAAGAGATTCTATAAGAAGATAAAGTTCTCTAGGTTTTCCCCTTGTGGGTTTTGCCCTGGTGAAGAGCCTAATTTCTGGTGTTCTTGTGATCTTCTTTATTGGCATTGTCTTGATGATGATAAACACGTGATGATAATTATGATGATCTAATCTAATATCACAAGAAATGTCAATGTATTAAGAGAAAACAATCAAAATAATTTAAATACCGTATGCCCTATTTTTCTCAACGGGACTAAGGTGTGTTCCAAGCTTTAGCCACTATAAGTAATGTTACCCACCACCCGTGGGTAGTATCCATAGGAGGAAAATTTTATCCTAGATGGTCCTCAGTCGGCAGCCAGCAGCCACTAGATAACTCGATGTGCCACTATCTCCGTCACTTGAGCCAACCATATGCTACCTCGCCCATCTATTATGATCATATGTTTGAAGGTGGGCCTTCCAACCCCAAAGGTATGGTGTTTCATTATGTAGTTGGGTATTTTTTGTTTACTTATCATGGACACATTTGGGCATGGATTAGTGGGGGGATTCAATAAAAAGAGTGGTGTTAAGTTATGGTATGTTCTATGCTTATAGCAATTTACTTATCTTTCTTATTATTATCCACAGATTACCAATCACATGTACATAAAGTAAAGTGTAGATAGAACATTAAACGATCGACAGAAAACAAGCCAAGACAAGAGACACAAGATGTGGCGACTAGCCAAGGAAAAACCCCAATGTGGGGAAACCCTTTGATCAAATCTTCCTTTATCTTCAATAATTCAGCAGAGAGAAATAGTACATAAATCTGATTTACATCAGCAGCAGCAAACCCTAGATCAGCGGCATCAGCATCATCGGCATCACCGGCATTAGCATCATCGAAATCACCGGCATCAACATCATCGGCATCACCAGCATCATCTGAGAAATAGTACATAAATCTGATTTACATCAGCAGCAGCGAAACCTAGATCAGCGGCAGCAGCATCAGCGGCATCAGCATCATCGGCATCACCGGCATTAGCATCATCGGCATCATCAGCATCAGCATCATCGGCATTACCGGCATCATCGGCATCACCGGCATCAGCTTCATCGACATTACCGGCATCATCGGCATCACCGGCATTAGCATCATCAACATCACTGGCATCAGCATCATCGGCATTACCGGCATCACCGGCATTACCGGCATCACCGGCATCACCGTCATCAGCACTAAACTAGGGCAGACAATATCTTGCAAACCAACCGTCGGATCAACTTGATTCCTTCACCAAAAAATGCGGCCTTCTGAGGACAGTCAAATCCACCTATAGCGCAGTTCAGATAGGGAGAAAGATGGTCAACGCTAGTCAAGCTTCCAATCTGCAGTTGCAGCCTTAAATCTACGACCTTCCTTCCACACATGTGAGAAAAGAGTCTCTTTTTGCGCAGTAGGAGAAGAGCCTCTTTTCTGCGCAGGAGAGAGAGAGAGAGATGTGATGAGATAAGTGTGTCCAAATGAGGAAAAGACCTCCTGTATTTATACACAACTGTTGATGATTGAATAGATGCGACTATTGGGCTTCTAAGCCTACATGAGTTATTGGTCGACTTGATAATTATTCCATAATCAAAATAAATTCATATCTCCATAAATACTTATCGGAATCGGATGATCTTTAGATCAATCCTACACCTCTCGACAAGAGGAATCTAATAACAATATTATCAGCCATCAATAAGATGACCCACATGGAGTTTGGCCCTAGTTGCCAATTTTAACACTCCCTCTCAACTAGGGATAACTCCATCTGCAATCTGTCTGTCGGTTGCTACTATTCATCCATCAAATGCACTACCCTGTACAGCTTGACCCCTGCTCTGCTCTGCTCTATCCTGCCTACTCTGCTTTGTTCTATTCTGCCCTATTCTTATATGCTCTACTCTGCTTTGTTCTGTTCTGCCCTGTTATGATCTGCTCTGTTCTGTTCTGCCCTGTCCTGATTTGCTCTGCTCTATTCTGCTCTGCTCTGTTTTGTCCGAATTATGAAGAAGAAGAAATGATCGAGGATGTATCATACTGACTCAAAGACAGTCTCAGAGTGTGTACCACTGGTCCCAGACCAGTCTCAACCAACCCGAAGTCAATGTCATAGTGGGTACAACTCCTACCACTGGTCCCAGACCAGTATCATCCTCCACTGACTCGAAGTCAGTCTTAGAGTGTGTACCACTAGTCCCAGACCAGTCTCAACCGACCCGAAGTCAGCGTCATAGTAGGTACCACTCCTACCACTGGTCCCAGACCAATCCTCTACTGACCTGAATTCAGTCTCAGAGTATGTACCACTGGTCCCAGACCAATCTCAACCAACCTGAAGTCAGCACCATAGTGGGTACAACTCCTACCACTGGTCCCAGACCAGTATCATTGATCCTAGATCAATGAAGGTCATCCTAGCATAGGGAGTACGGTAGATACAACGGTGCATCCATCGGTACTACTATGGTCCCTATCCTCATTTCCCTACTCATTGATCAAATGAGAGGTACTTCCCATGAGTCCCAAACTGCATGGGTAGGATGCCTCGACAGGAGAACTAATCAATCCTGTCCACAGGAGAGTGAATCATCCTGTCCCACAAGAGAGCGAATCATCTTGTCCACAGGAGAGCGAATCATCCTGTCCACAATCACCATGGAGAACACATCATCCAGGCCTCACAGGAGAACTAATCATCCTACTACACAACCGTCATGGAGAACACATCATCCAGACCTCACAGGAGAACTAATCATCCTGCTACATAATCGTCATGGAGAACACATCATCCAGACCTCACAGGAGAACTAATCATCCTGCTACATAATCGTCATGGAGAACACATCATCCAAACATCACAAGAGAACTAATCATCTTGCTACATAATCGTCATGGAGAACACATCATCCAAACCTCACAGGAGAACTAATCATCCTGCTACATAATCGCCATGGGGTATCACAGGAAAAGTTTGATTCTTTTTTCCCTGTACACATACACCACCAGGGGATGGTGAGTCACCCTGTGGTCATATGTCGCTCCAAGAAGTACCCCCCCCCCCCCCCCCCCCCCGGAGCTCTTAGAGCTCAATACATCATACAGGACCCTCATCAGAGGATCTTTGAACAACACCAAGTCGTTCTCGGAAAGTCAGGAACTTGACTTTTCCTAGGGGCTTTGTCAGAATGTCGGCGACCTGTTCACCTGTACCGATATGCTGGAGCCTTATAGCTCCCCGCTGCACCATATCTCGAATATAGTGGTACCTGATATCGATATGCTTGGAGCGATCATGAAATACAGGATTCTCTGATAAACGAATCCCACGCTGGTTATCACATAGGATCACAGTGGTATCCAATGTAAATCCAAACAGCTCACTGAAGAGCTTTCGTAACCAAATTGCCTCACAGGTGGTCATGCTAGCAGCAATATACTATGCCTCGATGGTGCTTAAAGCCACCGACTTCTGCTTCCTGATCATCCAGGATATCGAAGCAGATCCCAAGGAGAAACAGCACCCGAAAGTGCTCTTACGATCCACCACACTACCTGCCCAATCATCATCAGTATATCCAAGTAGTCTCGCATTTCTGGCAGTGTATCTTAATCCATGAGTGATTGTGCCACAAAAATCTCTCAGCAGATTCTTGGCACCAATCCAATGTGAGTGACAAGGCTCAACCATATGTTGGCTCAAAGTGTTGACTGCAAAGCATATATCCGGATGGGAGTTCACCAAGAACATCAATGCTCTGACGAGCTGTCGATACTTGGTAGCATTTTGTAACATGGGTCCGGTAGCACTACCGCTTAACTTCTTAAAATTAAGCTCCATCGTGGTAGTTACGGGTTTGCAGTCCACCATGCTGAATCTTTCCAGTATCTTCACCACATATTTTCCTTGAAATAGGAAAATTTCCCCTGGCTTCTGCTAGACTTCAAGTCCTAGGAAATAGTGCATCAGTCCTAGGTCCTTCATTTCAAATTCAGAAGCCAACTCCCTCTTACATTTGTGAATAAGAGGGTCTATGCCTGTTAGAAAGAGGTCATCAACATACAGCACCAGTATGAGAGGTTTGTCATCTTGAACCTTAAGAGTAAAGGTTGGGATCGGCTTCACTCCTAGTCAATCCCAGCTTCATCAACTAGCTATCGATCCTCTCATACCATGCTCAAGGTGCTTGCTTCAGCCCATAGAGGACCTTCTTCAACCTGCACACATGAGATTTTCAATCATAAATCTCAAATCCTTCGGGTTGCTCCACGTAGACCTCTTCTTTGATAGAACCATGCAAGAATGTGGTCTTAACATCAATCTTATGTAGTTTCCATCCTAGTGAAGCCGCAAGGGCTATGATCGAGCGGATGGTGGTATATTTGGCAACAGGTGCAAATATCTCGTCATATTCTTTTTCTTTCGGTTCCCTAGTGTCAGCTTCTTGAGAGCTCCTCACTGTAGGAAGATTGTTCATCTTGCTGAGAGCCATATCTTCGTCAAAGGTGACATCATGACTAATCACAACTTCCCTTTGATCGGCTACATAGATTCTATAGCCCTTAGTATTTTCACCATAGCCCATGAAGATTCCTTTCTTTCCAGATGCACCCAATTTATTCCTTTTCTCTTTCGGCACATAAAAATATACAGGGCTTCCAAAAATTCTAAAATGAGATATATCAAGTTTCTTACCAGTGAACATTTCTTCAGGAGTCTTGGAACCTAATGCTTGCTGAGGGCATCGGTTTGTACATATACGGCAGTGTTTGCAGCTTCGGCCCAAAGAAACTTCGGAAGTCTTTGATCATGGAGCATGGCACACACAGCTTCCACAATCGTACGATTCTTCCTTTCCGCCACACCATTCTGTTCAGGGGTATATGGTGTAGTAGTCTCCCTCTTATGCCAACCTCTTTACAAAAGTCATGAAACTTGTATATTCACATTCAGTCCCATTATCAGTCCTTAAGATCTTGATCTTCTTTTCGGTTTGATTCTCGATCAAGGCTTTGAACTGTCAAAACCAAGAGAACACTTCATCCTTCTTTTTCAAGAAGTATATCCAAGTCTTTCGAGAATAGTCATTTGTAAAAGTATAATATGAATATCCTCCCAAGGAGTTCACAGGCATCATACCAGATTTGTCTGAGTGAACCAACTGTAATATATTGGAGGTCTTGCTTTGGCTTGAGGGGAATGGTCCCCTTTTGAACTTTCCTTCGGCACATCCCGGACATACACCTTCTTTCTCTACTCGGAATTTGGGCATCCCTGTCGCCCTTTGTCTTACATCGGGTAGAGCTTTATAATGAGGGTGGGCAACCCTCCGATGCCAAAGTTTGGACTGAAGAGATGTGTCACAAGACATGACACCTAGCGGATTTCCACTAACCTAATATAATGAATCAACTCGAAACCCAAGAGTAAATGCATCTTTAACATTGCTTTTCCATACACATACCTTGCCATCGCTGAAGGTCACCTTGTAGCCTTTGTCTCCCATTGCCGAGATGGACACCAAGTTCTTTTTTTTTTAGGTCAGGTACATATAATACATCGTAGAATTTCTAAGCTTCTTGAATAGAGGCCACCAAGCGCTTGTCGATAGGGTCTCGGATAATCTTCTTTGTTTTGACTTCAACGGTTTTCCACTTGTTCCTGGCAGCAGCGGGTGCATTTGATGGAGGCTCAACAATATTGCCTCTCACATGGTCCAACACTCCTTGATCTTCTAAGGTTAGATCAAGAGACATCTTCTATCCGTGATAGTCAGACTTCTCACGGAGCTTGTCTTCGGCGGGGAAGAGTGTTGAGGACCCCATAGTTCTTTTAGGATAGCCTTGCCAATCTTCTCTTCGGTGATTGCTCTTGCTATTGCTCAGGCTTTGTCTTCACCTCAACTCTGATACCATGTTAAGTTATGGTATGTTCTATGCTTATAGCAATTTACTTATTTTTCTTATTATTATCCACAGATTAGCAATCACATGTACATAAAGTAAAGTGCAGATAGAACATTAAATGATCGACCGAAAACAAGCCAAGACAAGAGACACAAGATGTGGCGGCTAACCAGGGACAAACCCCAATGTGGGGAAACCCTTTGATCAAATCTTCCTTTATCTTCAATAACTCAGCAGCGAGAAATAGTCCATAAATCTGATTTACATTAGCAGCAGTAAACCCTAGATCAACGGCATCAACATCAGCATCATCGGCATCGACATCATCATCATCGGCATCACTCGCATCATCGGCATCACAAGCATCACCGGCATCAGCATCATCGGCATTACCAGCATCATCGACATCACCGGCATCAACATCACCGGCATCAGCATCATCGGCATCACTGGCATCAGCATCATCAGCATCACTGGCATCACCAGCATCAGCACTAAACTAGGGCAGACAATATCTTGCAAACTAACCATTAGATCGACTTGATTCCTTCACCAAAAAATGCGGCCTTCTGAGGAGAGTCGGATCCACCTATAGCGCAGTTCAAAGAGGGAGAAAGATGGTCAACGTTGGTCAAACTTCCGATCTACAGTTGCAGCCTTAAATTTGCGTCCTTCCTTCCACACATGTCAGAGAAGAATCTCTTTTTGCGCAGTAGGAGAAGAGCCTCTTTTCTGCACAAGAGAGAGGGAGAGATGTGATGACATGAGTGTGTCCAAATGAGGAAAAGACCTCCTGTTTTATACACAACTGTTGATGATTGAATAGATGCGACTGTTGGGCTTCTGAGCCTACATGAGTTACTGGTCGACTTGATAATTATTCCATAATAAAAATAAATTCATATCTTCGTAAATACTTATCGAAATCAGATGATATTTAGATCAATCCTACACCTCTCGACGAGAGGAATCTAATAAAAATATTATCAGTCATGAATAAGATGACCCACATGGAGTTTGGCCCTAGTTGCCAATTTTAACACGTGGGCTTGGTTTGTACCCTTGTCTCCTTTATCCCATTTGATGCTTAAACTTGTATCTTAGTCCCGTGGGATCTCCTTTATTGGCTATTAGCTTTAGGGGTGGCACTACATGGGAAACCCTAATTTTGGTTGTGTGGTCCTACTTCTCGACACCATATACATCACTCCCCTCTACTCATTAGAACCCCATTCACCACACTCCCCATTCGGGTCCACATTTGTCCATTGGGTCCACAAGGAGTTAGCCTCCTCTTTCCCTTGTCCACACTTTATATCGGGCCTGGAACAATGCCCCGGAGGTTGATGCAGCTAAAAGAAAAGAAAAAGCATAATTTGGCCATTCTCTACGGGAAATGTACCATAAAATGCAAAAGATGGTGGAGACATAGAAATTTAGCACGTGGGAAAAGGTAAAACATGAGCTCTACCCCTATCATCATGGCCATCACCCTCGTTCCTAGAGCCCCTCATATTGGCCCCTTTCATCATTAAGGAACCCATGATTGTCCCAACCGATGGTGGGCAATGAACTACCCCACCTTGAGGAAGGTATTCACTATTGTATCTTACATATCATGCTCTCATCCCCTGGACCCCCGAGCAGTTACAAAAGAGAAATCTATAAAAGGCAAAAAGCATATGAAGAAGGGTGGAAAAGCAATGGCCAAGGTACCTTGTGTACCATGATTTCTCTCTCCTACATTCATATATGCAACTGTGGGGTTCCCTTATTTTAGCTACCCGTGTACTATGGCATGTGGCTTGGAGCCTTCCCCTAATGCCCCTCCATTCCATCATTATTTCACATATCACCTGCCATTTGATGGATGTACCATGGACATGTCACCACCTTAGAGGCTGAAACCACCTAATAGGGTCCTTGGTTAACCTTATTCTTGAACTTGGAGACACTTGTATGTTCTAAAGCCCATTATGGAAGGGCATGTCACTAGGAAGTGTCCACGTGGTTCCATGATTTGTAAGCTCATTTACCCAATTGCACTAATGTTTTGTTGTACTGGAAGGCGAGGGGACGCATTGGATCTCATACAGGATTGCAGGTGTGTCTTCATCTGGGATTTGGTCTCCCTATATGGGTCCAAGCCCTCTAGAGGGCCATATTGGCATTTGTAGGGTGAACATTGAGAGTCACGGGTCTCCACCATAGCAGAGAGCAGATTGCCACTCCATGGGATCCTTCAGCTTCACTCATGGCTTGCTCGTGTTCCACCTATTGGACAATGATGATGCACCTGGACCACCTTGCTCAGTCGGCTCCACTCCTGCACCACATACTTGGCAGTTGATCCAGGGCCCATATGAGGATGTGTCTTGTCATGGGAGACAACGGGAGGACTTGCATCATTCTTCGGACCTTGCAGATGGGCTACAAGCTTGTTCAATCCATTTGGAGACCCATGAGGATGTTTTATGCCCCAATACCCATCTAGGGACACCACGGGTTGTTTGCTTGGATACCAAGGGACCACCCTTTTTATCACTATTGTTACTTGGAATTTTCACGATTGCGGATAAATGTGAATTCCCTAGATCTATTGGACTGATCTAGAACAACAGAAGACAAAAAACAAGAAGTTTTCCTTAGAGAAATTAGAGTATGTGAAAGAAGCCTACCTCGGATCTTTAGCAAGCTTTCATTTCCTCCTCGCATGTAAGTTCCAATTCCAGCTCCAAGCGATATAATTAGAACCTGCACACACGACTAAAACAAGCAAAGGATCCACAACATCCACGTAGCATAATCTAAAATCTCTATTCAATGAATCAACATGGCATTGAAATACATGAGTGCAAACATAACACAACACATATAGGAAAACAAGATGCTCTTTGTATTGATAAATATAGGAGAGAGTTTACAACCATAAATAGTAGCTAACTTTGTATATGTCTCCCCAAGTTGACTTGTCCTTCCTTGTCACAAAGCACACCTCAACATCAACCCTAATGCATGAAAGTGATGACTCATAGGTTCAAACCAGCAGCATCAAGGCACCATCAATCTCCAAAAGCTAACCCAAACCTTATGGGAGGCAGTAAATTTATAGGAGTGTGGTAGTTTGGGAATTCTTATCCAATTACCAATCTAGGCTTGAGATCCACTTAAGAGGGGAAGATGAGCTCAAGGGATAAGAGATGAGGTCTCTAAGATAGGATTCGAGCTCTCTATCCATGGTAAATGGTTAAAACTACCTTGGAAGCTTCTGGAAGAGGAAGCTTCGGAAATATTTTTTATTTTTCTCGAATTTCTAGAATCAATGCACCTACAGAAGGGAGCAACAAGTGTTGGTCAGTGCTAGTGGACAAGCATGCAACATGCACTGAATGTAGGTGACTAAGGAGACAAGGTGCGTTGGGGCTAAAAACAGTGTTTTTGAGCAATTTGTCCCAGAAACTTAGACTTTTTGGAGAGGTCATGCTTAGGGCTTTATGAAGGGATGATGACAAAATGTTCATGGATATTTATTGATCTAGTTTTCGGGCCTATTGACCAGATGTGGAAAAATGGACTGTAACAATTATGTTTGGAGTTCATTCACTCATCTTGGCACACATTGGACTCCACTAGGCCTCCTCAATGGCCCTTCGACCTATTGTATCTATTATTTTACCCTCTTGGGAGGCTTATTTTGTATTTTGGAGATATCTTGGTGGGCTTGTCACCAAGGAATGTTACTTTTGCACATTATTTTATTAGTTGAGGCATTATTAGGCCTTATTAGGCAAATCGAACCCCCTAGGGAGGATATATATTGATGTGATGAGCATTTCATTTGATCATCACTTGGTTTTGGACTTGCTTGAGATTTTCACTATAGCTCTTGAAGGACAAATTGGAGATTCTTGAATGCATTTTGATGTTTGGGTTGATGCTATACTATTTTGGAGCTTCTCTCTTGCAAATGTAATGGACGGATATACTTTTTTGACCATGTAAGTTTCTCTTTTATGCGATATTTTCATTAAATGTTTAATGTATGAAAAATTGCATCATGAAGTTGCTTGTGCTCTAAAATTATGCGAAATTCTTCAATCTCTTTATAGCCCTGATCTATTGCATGCATTTCTCATTGGGCAAGGAAAAGCTAATGTTCCTAGGGGTTGTCTTTGAAGCCTAACCCTAAAACTCCATTCTTTGGGCAAGTCGAATTATAAATCATTGTTGTAGTTGGGTAACTGCTTCACTAGGGCATGCGTAGCTGCAATTAGGCTCCTTGATAGAGCAAAGACCTTGAATCAATCTCATTCTTGACTCCATTCTCCCAATAGGCTAGGCACTAGTCTAGTCCTAGGTGATCACCAAAACAAAGATATTTTCCACCTCTTTTCTTCTTTTTCTAAGCCCTAACCCTAGTAGGCTTCCTAGGGCATCACATAAAATCCATTGTAGCCATCCAAAATTAGTGAAACTTGGTCAAGAGCTGCGTTGGTGTGTCCTTGAGAGGTCCTCCAATTTTCAAGTCATTCCAACAGTGGAATTTCAAGTTATCCCAAGCCCTAGCTCAAGAACCGTTTCTCCCTAGGCTTCCTTTGGTTAGTGGCTTCATTAAGGGTCATTGCATTGGAAATCCAAGTTAAATCCTATCTCTTTGATCCTTTTGTCTTCCCTCACTTGGTCAAGCCCATTTGTTTGAATTTCCATCCCAAACCTTTGACCTCATTTGGGTCCACTAGGGCTTCTTTGTGGTCCCACAACCTTGTCACTCCAATTTCACAAGGATCACTTAAAACCTTATTCTTCCAGGATTCTTAGGTCTAGGGCACTTCTTATCAAGAGATACTCCACAACCCTGGGGTCTAGGTCTCCTTTTAGCCCTTCTAGGAGAGCCATTTATCTTGTTTTTAAAGAAAGTTATCCCTATCATTAGAGTCTCTCCTTTGAATAGGCTCCCAAAATCACTACCTTTACACCATTGATATATTTCTCCTAGTGATTTCCCTAATATCGGGACTCCTCCCATCGGTGAGAGTCCATAAAGAGAAGGAAGCTTTAGCCGAGGTGGCAGTGGGTTATTTCTCCATTGTTGCCACTTGACCTAGTAGTTGTTTATAGGGACCCCTCCTTCGAACCCTGCTAGTTTAAACGATAACAAGTACCAGCAGGCTTCAACTCTAACACCAACCAAGGGATCTAGGTATCATATCCAAGGTTAGAGCTCCACAACACCAACGATACCTTCCCTACTTCAGGATCTAGACATCATCACAGGTCGGCCAGATGTCCTCCCAAGCATCTTGTCGCCCCAAGATGCTTCATCTCTCCCTATCTACTAAATTTGTAATGTCTACTAATCCAAGCATGCTTCTGAAATATTCGAACTTCTTATTTGGAAGAGACTTTATCAACACATCAGCTACTTTTTCATCAGTCAGAATGTATTGTAGCTTCACCACCCCATCCTACAGCAAAGTTCTAATATAGTGGTACTTGTTATTGATACGCTTCGTCTTGGCATGGAACGGGATCTCCAAACATCTTGATGTTGCTTTGATTATCACAATTTATAATTGTAGAAATTAATAGTCCTCCAAACAAATCTGATAGAAGATTTCTTAACCACATTGCTTCCTCAAGTATAGCTCTCTACCAGGCTGGTCTCTTCTTTGCTTTGGGAATGGTAGTAGGTTGAATAGGTTCACTTGGTCCTTCTTCTTCTTGATTTGTAGGTGACTTGTCATGTTGCTCTTCTTCTTCAAATAGTGGTGCATCTTCTTCATCGGATTCAATAGGTATATCTTTGGATCTTTTGTAGGCATGATTTTCGTCAAATATGACATCCCTGCTAACTTCAATTCGTCTTTCTTCTTTGATGTAGATTTTGTAAGCCTTTGATGAAAGGCTATGACCAACGAAGATAGCTTTTATACTTGTAGAGTCCAACTTCTTTCGCTTGTTTTTTGGAATATGAATGTATGCAGGACATCCAAAGATTTAGAGATGATATACGCATGGCTTCCTTCTTGAGACTACTTCTTCCAGTGTCATATTATCAAGAATTCTATGAGGAATTCTATTTGGTATGTATACTGCTATCATGGCTACTTCTCCCCATAGGAATTTTGGTAGCTCTTGATCAAATGTCATAGTTCTTATGCATTCTTCAATGGTTCTATTCTTCCTTTCTGCTGCGGCATTTTCTTCAAGATTGTAGGGAACTATGAGCTCCCTCTTACTGCCTACTTCTTTGCAGTAAGCTATAAGTTCCTTAGAAGTATATTCACCCCCATTGTCAAGTTTAAGCATCTTTATCTTTCTTTCGGTTAGGGTTTCAACTTCAGATCTAACTTTCTTGAACTTTTCAAACACTTCAACCTTTGTCTTGAGAAGATAGAGCCATGTCTTTCTAACAAATAGAATAAGTGGCCTCTAAGAGATTTAACAGACATGGATCCACATATATCGAATGAATGAGGTCTAGAATTTCTTTAGACCGTGTATCACTGCTTGTAAAAGGTTTCCTAGTATTCTTTCCCAAAGCACATCCCTTCCAAACTCCTTCATGGTCCTCCTTAATGTTGGGGATGCCCTTCACCATTTGACTTAGAGAGGGTATTATCTTGTAGTGAATGTGTCCATATCTTCTATGCCAAAGCTTGATGGGACTAATTTCCATGTGAACAAGGGCTTGAGGAGATGGTGTGACGACTCTATATAATCTTCCTTCATGAATCCCAATAACCCTTGCTTTTTCAAAACTTGAATCCTTTCCCCAAACCAAAACTTTACCATCTACAAAAGCAACCCTATCTCCTTTATCTTCTAAACAAGAAATGGAAAGTAAATTCTTTTTCAAACCTAGTACATAGAGAATGTTGTTGAGATGTAGCTTTCCTCCACTTTCTAGCTCCAATGATATAGATCAAAGGCCCTCGACTTCATAGCTATTGTTGTCTCCAAGCTCCACTGAATGGGATGATGATCCTCTTGATAATGTATGTAGTTGTCCACTTTCTCCTATCATGTGTCTTGAGGCTCCACTATCAATAATCCATGCATTATCATCATCAAGTGTACTTGTAAGTGTGGCCAAGAATCCTCCACTATTGACTCTCCTAGATAGATTGTAGATGATCTTTCCAACAAAGCTTCCTTAGCTATGATACCATGTTGAGAAATCAAAGTATGTAGATATTAGGGTTTGATTCCTCTTTTCTTGATAATTACTTCTAATGTGTGTTGCCTTCTTTTACTTCTTAATTATATTATCTTTCATCAAGCAATTACCAAATCAAAAGTGCATGAAGATCACAAGAACAAGGAACACAAGATATAGGCACTCAGCCAAGGAAAAACCCCTCTTCTAGCAGAAAACCTAGTCAAACTCTTCCACTAGTAGATTCAAATCCAAATGAGACAATCCAAGACCCTTTCGACCTAGACAAATACCTCCCCCAATCACGAAGTCAGCCCTTCCTTCAAGTAGATGAACTCTGCCAAAGTCTCTAAGTGTCAACTTCTCAAATGCAACTTCAATCCAGAATTTTGACACCCTTTCTATAGAATTTCAGCCCTACAGCTACTTCAAAAATTTCCACCCCTGCAACTTGTCCAGAAACCCTAGAAAACTTTGCAACTGTGAGAGAGAGATGAACAAGAACTTTGGTTTGGTCATCCTCAGCTTCTATCTTCCTTCTCCTTGACTTCACTCTCCTTTTCTTGCCCTTGGATTGCAGATCGAACTTGTGAATGAGATGATGCCAAATAGGTCGAACTCCACTTCTATTTATACTACTTGTGTGGGGTCAAAGAGCCCTAATCCAGGTTGACTTCATCAAGATAGGGCTGACTTGGTGAGGAGGTGACAAAGGACATTTTTGACTCAAAAACAATTTTTTTTACATGATATAAAAGCCCAAGAAGGGTCTAATAAATGTGATAATAACTCTTATCACTCATGAGAAAACCTAGAAGCCTTCAATGGAGGTTATGACCTAGAAAATAAATAAAAGAGCATGAAACCCATGCTTCAAAATAATTTTTCTTTTACAATAAAATTAATTTTTACATGATGACTCAAATACAATTATGAAGACCGACACTAGTTACATTCTTCAATAGTTATCACCCTCCATCTAAGGACAATAGGCAGGATACAACTTACCATGGAAGGTAAGGATCGCAGCTATCCTACAGTTAGGACAATAGGCAGGATACTACTTACCGTGAGGTAAGGATCACAGCTACGCTATTGTCTGTTGATCTTCTCAACTTGACCCTCAAGAGTCAGTGGTAGAACACTTGTAGCCATTTACTTGGGCAAGATACTACTTACCATAAATGGTAAGGATCGTAGTTATCCCAAGTCTCCTCACCCATTGGCCAGATGAGTGGGCCCAGCTTGTGGGTAGGATGCCAACTACGGTATACTCTGTCAAGTCCCAAAGATGACAATAGGCAGGATACTACTTACAATGAGGTAAGGATCATAACTATCCTATTGCTAGACAATAGACAAGATACTACTTACTGTGAGGTAAGGATCGCAGCTATCCTATTGTCCAAATCTCCCTCAACCCCAGGAGCTCTCCAACCCAATTCTTCTCCCTGGGAGCTTAGACAGCGGGGAAGAGCATAGCTCAATGTTCTCGATCAACTGGGAACCTTAGCCAAGAGGGTCACATCCATTAGTCCAAGCTGCTCTCTAAAGACCAAGTACTTCCCTTTCGCCAAATCCTTGGTGTGTATGTATGTTATCTACTCTTCAGTCGAAACATGGTTGAGTCTCGCGGCTCCTCTCTGCACCATCTCTTGTATATAGTGATACCTTATCTCAATATGCTTGGACTTGTCATGAAATATGGGATTCTATGCCAATTGAATCCCACTCTTGTTGTCACAATATATCACTATCATATCCACGACCTACTCAAATAGCTCTCCAAAGAGCTTTCTCAACCAACCTGCCTCGCAACTAGCCATGCTAGCAGCAATATACTCTGCCTCAGTTGTACTCAAAGCCACAGACTTATGCTTCTTGCTCATCCAAGGTATCATGGCAAACCCCAACTAAAGCAGCACCTTGATGTGCTCTTCCTGTCAATTACATTTTCAGCCTAGTCAACATCAATGTATCCATGTAACCTCACATATAGGGCAGTATATCTCAGACCCAAATTAATCATCCCATGCAAATGTCTTAGCATGTGTTTGGCATCAACCCAGTGTGCATGAAGAGGCTCAGTCATGAACTGACTCAAAGTGTTAACTACAAAACATATGTTCCGATGGGTGTTCACAAGGAACATTAATGCCCCAATCAATTGCAATACTTTGAGGGATTTGCCACGTTAGGTCCAACAACATCTCCACATAACTTCTTGAAATTCATCTCCATCGATGTGGCCAGGGACTTGCATTCTACCATTCCAAATCTTTCCAACAGTTTCACAGCATATTTTCCTTGAGAAAGGAAAATCTCATCCGATCCTTGCCACACTTCTAATCCCAAGAAGTATGCATCAAACCAAGACCATTCATTTCAAACGTACATTTCAGCATCAGAGGCTCACTACCTGTGAAGAATAAATCATCAACATATAAAACAAGAATCAAAAGCATACCTTGGACCACTTTGAAGTAGAGGTTTGGATCAGCAATGCTTCTTGTGAATCCAAGCTTCACCAGGTAACTGTCAATGTGGGCATACTAGGTTCTAAGGGCTTGATTCAAACCATATAGTGCTTTCTTCAACCTGCAAACATGACTCTTCTTGTCCTTCACTTCGAATCCCTGAGGCCACTGAACATATACTTCTTCCCATAGTATGCCATGAAGAAACGCAGTCTTACATAAGGGTCCATCCTTAACTTGCAACAAGAGCAATAATAGAATGGATGGTAGTGTATCAGGCAACTGGTGCAAAGATGTCATCATAATATTCTCCCTCTTTCTGGGACAAAACCTCTAGCCACGAACCTTGCATTATATTTCTCAATACTCCCATCAGCTCCATGCTTGATCTTGTATAGCCATTTCGAGGTCACGACAGGCTTTCCTTTGGGTCTCAAAACAACATCCCACACATCATTCTTCAAAATGGATTCATAATCTTCAGCCATAGCATCCTTCCAAACTTGCTCTTTCACTGCTTCTTCAAAAGTGGGAGGTTCGGCCTGTATGATGGAGCTCATAGTTACAACGTACCCTTGGTATCGACATGAATTCTTGCTTTCTGTAAAGGTACCTCTGGCAATAGCATGTCTCTCAGCATCCTGTAATGTATCACGAAGCCAAAGGGATCTCTTCCTAGCAGGGGGATCACTTGGAGGAGTGGGGTCCATAGGTTCCAAGGGATAATCAACAATATCCTTCTCAAACTCTGGCACAAAAGCACCTTCTAGTAGGTCTATGTCATAATCCTTCTTCTCAACAAGAGGAGGTAGAGAAAGGTCTCTTGCTTTTCCAAGGGAAGCATCTTCATTGAAAGTTACATCCCTTCTAAACTTGATTTTCCTTTAACCAGACAAATATATTCTAAAGGCTTTACAATTTTCACAATATCCAACAAACGTACCTTTCTTTCCAGTGGCTTCCAACGTGTTCCTCTTGTCCTTCAACACATGAAAATACATAGGGCAGCCAAATATCCTTAGATGACCAACATCGGGCTTCACACCTGTAAACACTTCTTCAGGAGCCTTGTCACCCAAGGCTTGATGAGGAACCTTGTTTTGAACATAGAATGTTGTAATTGTGGCTTCTCCCCAGAGGAACTTCAGTAGCTTTTGATCATGCAAAATGGTTCAAGTAGCTTCCATGATAGACTTGTTCTTTCTTTCAACCACACCATTCTACTCAGGATTATATGGTATAATAGTCTCTTTCTTGATTCCAGCCTCCTTGCAAAAGTCAACAAACTCATTTGAGGTATATTCTCCACCATTGTCGGACCTAAAAAACTTTGATTCTCTTCCCAGTTTGATTCTCTGTCAGCGCCTTGAAGTCCTTGAACATGTCAAATGCTTCATCCTTGTGCTTCAAATAGAATATCCTTGCTTTCCTAGAGAAGTCATCAATAAAGATTATATAATACAGGTAGCCACCAAGGGAGTGCACAGGCATGGGTCCACATAGGTCAAAGTGAATGAGTTGTAGAATATCATTAGTCTTGCTTTTGTTGGAGGGGAATGGTCCCCTTGTCTTCTTTCCACTGGCACATCCCAAACATACTCCATCATGACTAGCTTGAACATCAGGCATCCCAGAAACCAACTTTCTTACTTTAGGCAGGGCTTCATAATGTAGATGTGCCAACCTTTAGTGCCATAGCTCACTTTGATGATTGATATTGTGGACCATAGCTTGCAGTGGTCTTCCATTGACTCTATAGAGTCCTTCAATTCTAGATCCCAAGGTGAAAGCATCCCTCATGCGAGATTCCATAGGCTCTTTCCTCTTATGAAGGCTACTCTCATCCCTTTATCTGCCACAGCAGATATAGATACTAGGTTTTTTTTAGTCTTGGAACACACAATAACATCATGAAGAAGAACAGATTCCCTAGAGTCCAAATGAAATTTAACAGAACCAAAACCCCTTACAAGATGAGTAGAGTTGTCCCTGTTACCCACCACCAGTGGGTGACACGCATAGGAGAATTTTTCTCCTAGATTTGTCTTCAACCAGCCGGTAGCCCCTTGCAGCCACTAGATACCTCGATGTGCCACCATTCTCCTCCACCTGAGCCAACCATTATGTGCCCTCGCCCATCTATTATGATTGTATGTTTGAAGGTGGGCCTTGCAGCCCCGAACGTATGGTTTTTCATATGTAATTGGGCATTTTTGCTTACTTATCATGGACATATCTGGACATGGATTAGTGGGGGGGTTCAGCAGAAAGAATGGGTTTGGTCTGTACTCTTGTCCCCTTGTCCAACTTGGTGGTTAGTCTTGTATCCTAGTCCTGTGGGATCCCCTTTATTGGCTACAAGCTTTAGGAGTGGCACTACATGGGAAACCCCAATTTTGGTTGCGAGGTCTCACTTCCTGACACCATACATATCACTCCCCTTCGCTCACTATAACCCTTTTTCACATATTTCCCATTTGAGTCCACATTTGTGTATTGGGTCAACAACGAGTTAGCCTCCTGCTCCCCTTGCCCACACCTTGGGTCAGGCATGAAATGACGCCCCAAAGGTTGATGCAGCTAAAAAGAAAATTAAAAGCATAATTTGGCCACTCTCAACAAGAAATGTACCATAAAAAGCAAAAGATGGGCCGGATATAAAAAAAATAACGCGTGGGTAAAAGCCAAACATGAGCTCTACCCCTTATCATTATGGCCTGGTTCCTAGGGCCCCTATATTGTTAGTTTTTGGTAGCATCGGAAGTGCTCTAGCTTTGAAAAATGGTGGAGAGGCTAAGGCACATGAGTTCTAAAGAACCCAAAAACCGTTTGGTGAAATTCCACCCGCATTGTATTTTATTAAAATAATTAATATTTTTAATGGGGTTCCTGAGTCTAAACTAAGGGAAATTAAAATATTAATGGGTATTAATCAATAATGGGTGAGAATGATCTAGAAGGCGGATCAAGTCATGTTTTAATCTTAGCCGTTGATTAGAGACTTAATCTCGGTCGTTGAAGTCTCAACAAGAAAAGTATAAGAAAGAGGCTTGGGGTTCATTTAGAAACACACAGAGAGATTGAGGAAATCGATTTTCTGAGGTGAGAAGTTCTCATGAGGAAAATCGATTGGGGAG
The DNA here is from genome assembly GCA_031772625.1 of Pinus tabuliformis. Lineage (NCBI taxonomy): Eukaryota > Viridiplantae > Streptophyta > Pinopsida > Pinales > Pinaceae > Pinus > Pinus tabuliformis. Next base: position 373,607,643 of record CM062815.1, on the reverse strand, counting down.
ATCATGTAGCAGAGAGGCAATGAGAATCTAGGAGGACTTTCCGGAGACTACAAGGCAGAGAAAGAACAAAAGACGTCTAGAGGAGGGGTGACGCTGGCCTACGCAGTGTTGATGTAGAGGCAGTGCAGTCAGTGAGGGGAGTCGAGTTTCTGCAGAGGGAATTCGAAGTTTAGGTGTTGGAAGCCAGGGTGTGAGATTGGAGGCAAGAAAGTCGAATTCTCAGCCAGCAGAAGATCCAGAGCAGAGAGGCAGCGTAATACCCAGGAGGGGTGACACAAAAGTTGCCCAAGGTGACGCAGTTTGACGTAAAGGCCATCAGAAGGTGACGCAGAGCCTCCCAGAGCTGAGGATCAGTCACTGATTCTCCAGTGACAGGGTGAGATTATTTCACTAGTCTTTTGTCTAGTATTTTCTCTGTAAAGGATTGCTAGTTGAAGCATCCTAGATTTGTATTCAGAATTTTCTCCTGCATAATAATACACCCTCAGATTTGTTGCATCAGTTTTCCTGCATTGGGTTTTTCCAGGGACTATTTTGTCCAAAAATAACTGTGTCCTATGTATCTTGTTCTTTGCTCAGTTTCCTTGTTTCATGCAAATCAAATTTAAGTAGTGTAGGCTGCAGAAGTAATTTGCTTCAGTATTCAGAAGAATAACTTGATGAATGTAATTAAAATCAAGTAGGTGAAGTAGATTCAGATTTGTTGCAGTAGGGGTTCCTTGAGGATTAGGAATTTTCACATGGTATCAGAGCATTGATTTTGAAACAGGAAGAGCAGATCTAGCGCTGAGCAGAGAGGCCAATAGTTTCATTTGACAGCAATTTGAATCTCCTTGAAGGGATTGCGCAATCCTTGCCGAGAAGCAGAGATTCTGATGAAATCTCTCTCTGAGAGAGTCGACAGAGAGGTATGATTTCCATTTCGTGAGTTTTCAGAGGCAGAGGGAGTGACGCAAAGCCTCAGCGCAATGCTTGAAGGGCGTAGTTTCTACCGGGGCAGAAATCCGTCGGAAAAAGAGCGAAGACACATAGAAGGGGAATTTTCTCCTCAAAGAACTTTTCGCCAAGAGTTAGAATTTCTCACTTGCCGAGCAGCAGTGATGAGCAATGACTAGAGGAGTCAATTCAACAGTATGGGTGAGATGGCATCGCATGGGCTCAGAGATCAAGACAGGTTGGAAGGAGCTTCCAACTATGTCATATGAAAGACCAGAATCTTAGTTGTTCTAAAGGACTACAATCTCGAAGCCTACGTCAAAAGTGTTGTAGTTGTTCCTGCTAATAATGATCAAAGGAAGAAGTACAAGGCCGAGCAGGGGAAGGCGAAGAGGCTCATTCTCGATGGAGTTCGAGATCATGTGGTCTCACACTTGCAGGGCAAGGATACAGCCCGAGAGATGTGGGAAGTCTTGTCTTCACTGTATGAAGGCTCTTCCAAACAGCGCAAGATGTACCTAGAACAAAAGTTGCAGCGGACACTGATGTAGAAGGGAGAAGGAGTTAACTCCTATCTTCAACGTCTTCAAGACACCAAAGACCAACTCGCTGCAGTGGGGTCTACTCCTCAGTCTACCGCAATGGTAAGGACGGCCCTAAATGGAGTCTCAGATGAATGGCAAGCCTTTGTCCAAAGTATATTGGGCAGGGAAAGACTCCCTTCATGGGAGGAGATGTGGGCAACTTTTCAACAGGAAGAATTAAGGAGGGACCTAGTCAAGGTCAACCTCAATTTAAGCAGTGGGAGTGGCACGAAGACCAAGGAGGAGGAGGAGAACACAGCTCTAGCATCAAAGGGACAGCAGAAACAGAAGCGAAAGAAGGACATTTCGAAGGTGAAATGTTTCAGATGTGACGAGATGGGCCACTTTGCATCCCAGTGCCCTTTGAAGCAAAAGGATAAGGACGAGAAACATGATCCTAAGGGTGCTCTAGCAAAAATTGACGAAGATGACTTTGTCATAAGTGCCCATGCATCTCCAAGAGGGAGATGGGGCTATATTGAGCTGTAATTGGGAAGGCTACATGTGGGCAGGATCCTTGAGGAGTCCACCTCTTGGATCAAATCCTTGCTACAGGAGCCCAAAATTCAGTAGCAAGATGGACTTAGTGTCAGATGATGCAGTGGATCGCTTAGAGGACAGATGCAGTAGCAGGAGACCAGATACTGATCAACACAGAGCAAGGTTGGCAGCAGTGCAGATGGCACAATGTAGAAGTCAGCGGCAGCACAGAAGATTCAGAGGGTCAAAACTAGTAGCATTCAGATTCCAACATTCATGGTATTATGCTGAACACAGTTAAGTTCAGTTAATTTGTATGTTTTTCAGTTGCTTCTCTCAGCAACTGAGTTGCAGTACGAATGCAATGTTAGCGGTGGCAGTGCTAGCAGCATAACTGATGCAGCATTTGAGAGGGAGTTGTAGTACAGATGCAGTAGTGGCAGCGGCAGCAATGTTGCATTAATCGTTATCGGGATATTATCGGCGAGGGGATAAAATCGTAAAAATCGGGAAAAAATCGGTAAAAATCAGGAAAAAATCGTAATATACAAAAATATTCATCTTTTTTCAATTTTTTTAATATCTAAAGCATCTACAACATAAAATAAATACATTGACACATAAATATGATAAAAGAACTAATATATAAGATGTGTAATATCATTTCTAGTGTTACATCACACATAACAATGAATCATGACCTAAATAGTAAGTCTTGACCACTGAGTCCCAAGTCAGCCTCAAAATATCAACAAAAAATATAATAATGTATCTCATATCATGAGTCATAATGTCATATACAATGAAATGAACCAAATAACTAAAGTCTAATACCACTGATTTCCTTTGCCCCTCTAGATGTAGATGTCGGTGGAGTTGGCAGTGGACTCTGTTGTGCTCTAGAAGCAGAAGAACTAGGAGCTACAGAAGGTAGACCACATCCTCTACTGGTGACATGGGTAGCTTGGGTAGGTTGTGTCACCTCCTCCTCCTCATAAATTAAAAAAAAAATCCCACAATTTTTTGGAAAAAAATCCCCGAAAAAATATTGTTGTATTTATCGGGCGATAATATCGCTGGTTTTAAAAAACCGCAATTTTACGATAAAATCACGATTAGTGCAACATTGAGTGGCAGTGTCATGGGCAGCAGTAGAGTAGCAGCAACAGCACAGTGTTGGTGGCAACGACAGTGCAAAAAGGAGGTGCTTCAGAGACAAAGTAGCATGCAAGTGGACATTGATGTTAGAGCACTTTCCTCGCTAAGAGGGAGTGTTAGTTTTTGGTAGCATCGGAAGTGCTCTAGCCTTGAAAATTGGTGGAGAGGCTAAGGTAGATGAATTCTAAAGAACCCATAAACCATTTGGTGAAATTCCACCCGGATTGTATTTTATTAAAATAATTAATATTTTTAATGGGGTTCCTAAGCCTAAACTTAGGGAAATTAAAATATTAATGGGTATTTATCAAAATATGGGTGAGAATGATCTAGAAGGCGGATTGTTAAAATTGGCAACCAGGGCCAAACTCCATGTGGGTCATCTTAATAATAGAAGCTAATATTTTTCTTGGATCCCTCTCATCGAGAGGTGTAAGATTGATCTAAAGATCATCCGATTCCGATCAGTATTCATGGAGATATGAATTTATTTGTGTTATGGAACAATTCGTCAAGGTCGGCCAGCAACCAAATAAACCCCACTTGTGCTCAACGTTTTAGTATAAATAGAGGTGGCCTTCAAGTCATTTCAACACACTTGGGATCTCTTCCTCTCTACTTGGTTTTAGTAGGAGGAGAGATCCTAAGGGATAACGCCGCCCTAATCCAGAGGGCAGACGCCGGAACTACCGGGAAAAGCCGGAACTGCCAGGAAAAGCCAGAAACTGGCAGGAATAGCCATAACTGTCGAGAATTGCCGAAACAGCCGGGAAAGCTGACGCAGAGGGCAGAAGTCGAAACTGTCGGGAACTGCCAGAACTGCCGGAATTGTCGGGAATAGCCGAAATTGTCGGAACTGCCGGGAATTGCCAGAACTGCTGGGAATAGCCGAAACTGCCAGGAAAAGCCGGAACTTCCAGAACTGCCAGAACTGTCGGGAAAAGCCAAAACTGTCGGGAACTGCCAGAACTGCCGTGAAAAGCCGGGAATAGCCGGAATTTCCGGAATTGTCGGAACTGCTGGGAACTGTAGGGAATAGCTGAAATTGCCGAAACTATCGGAACTATCAGGAATAGCCAGAACTACCAGGAACAGCCGGAACAGCCAGGAAAGCTGACGCAAAGGGCAAAAGCCGGAACTGCCGGAACTGTCGGGAAAAGCCAAACTGCCAGAACTGTCGGGAATAGCCGGAATTGCCAAAACTACCAGAACTGTCGGTAATAGCCATAATTGCCGAAACTGCCAGAACAGCCTGAGCATATGTCTCCGAAGGAGAGCAACATGCAAGGGACAACTAACTAACATTGGGACAGTTGTATGGTACTTAGCAGCAAATACACCAAGCATGCAATGTTACAGCTAGCATGCAACAGCAAGCATGCAAAGGACAACAAGCATGCTAAGGACAACAAGCAAGCAAGATGCAGCCAGCACATAAGTCAGTATGGCAACATGATGTAGCAATGGCACATAATGCAGTACAATGATGGGTACAATCATGATTAATGAAGCGTGATGAGATGCAACATAGTGATGATGGGTGCAGCATGGTGCAGCGCGGTGAGATGCAGCATGGTGCAGCGCGGTGAGGTGCAGCATGATGACGAAATGCAGCACAACGATAGGTGAAGGAGTCACCTTGGAGAATTAGTTGAAGTAGCATGTCTTCAACTGATCTCATGTATCATCTTCTTAGAGATGATCTATGCTCTTATCTAGATAAGTCAAAGTGTTGACTTCTGTTGTAAACGTACTATCTCTCTCTCTTTGCTGAACTATTGAAGAACATATAAGAAGAATTGATCAAGGGTTTCTCCACATTGGGGTTTGTCCCTGGCTAACGCCACATCTTGTGTCCTCTTGTCTTGGCTTGTCTTTTGCGATATATGTTTATGTTCTATCTATAGTTTACTTTAATGCTCATGTGATTGCTAATCTGGAAAAGATATTGAGCTAACTGTGAAAATTGAAATAAATTGCTCTAAGCATAGAACATACCTAAAATTAACACGGATCAAGTCATGTTTTAATCTTAGTCATTGATTAGAGACTTAATCTCGGTCGTTGAAATCTCAACAAGAAAAGTATAAGAAGCAGGCTTGGAGTGCATTTAGAAACACACCGAGAGATTGAGGAAATCGATTTTCTGAGATGAGAAGTTCTCAGGAGGAAAATCGATTGGGGAGATCTTGCAACAGAGGGGCAGTGAGAATTCGGGAGGAGGACTTTCCGAAGAATACAAGGTAGAGAAACGACAAAAGACATCTAGAGGAGTGCTGACATTGGCCTAGGCAATGCTGACGCAGAGGCAGCACAGTCAGTGAGGGGAAGTCGAGTTTTTGTAGAGGGAATTCAAAGTTCGGGTACCGAAAGCCAGGGTGTGAGACTGGAGGCAAGAGAATCGAATTCTCAGCCAACAGAAGATCCAAAGCAGAGAGGCAGCGTAATACCCAGGAGGGGTGACACAGAAGCTACCAAGGGTGACGCAGTTTGACGCCGAGGCCATCAGAAGGTGACGCAAAGCCTCCCAGAGCTGAGGATCAGTCATTAATTCTCTAGTGGCAGGGTGAGATTATTTCACCCGCCTTTTGTCTAGTATTTTCTCTGTAAAGGATTGCTAATTGAAGCATCCTAGATTTGTGTTCAGAATTTTCTCCCGCATAATAATAAACCCTCAGAGTTGTTGCACCGGTTTTCCAGCATTGTGTTTTTCCGGGGACTATTTCGTCCAAAAATAACCGTGTCCTATGTATCTTGTTCTTTGCTCAGTTTCCTTGTTTCATGCAAATCAAATTTAAGTAGTGTAGGTTGCAGAGGTAATTTGCTTCAGTATTCAGAAGAATAACTTGATGAATGTAATTAAAATCAAGTAGGTGAAGTAAATTCAGATTTGTTGCAGTAGGGGTTCCTTGAGGATTAGGAATTTTTACAAAGTGTGTTGAGAAATCTAGAGCATCATATGGATTATGTTCTGTAGGTAGATATCTCTTAGACTTTGACATTCTCTTGTGATTTCTCTTTTCTTCTTATTAGTTCTTCATTCAATTTATTGTTTTCCTTTCATGAAGACAAATGCCAAACAAACTCAACCAAGGCAAAACCCCTACCTAGAGGAAAACCCAGTCCAACTCTTCCACTAGTATATTCAAATCAAATTGAGACAAACCAAGACCTTAGACCAGACCAAAAGACCTTCCTCCTCCACCAAGTCAGCCCTCAAACTGTTCTTCCAAGCTTCAATGATCAACTACAACAATACTGCATCAAAGACAAAATTTCGGCCCTACTGCTTCAGAATTTCGGCCCAACTTCAGGTCTGCAACTTCGGCCCTCCTGCAGCTTCAGATTCTTCACACGTGTGAGGGAAAGTGAGAGAAAAATGAAGTTTTCTTCTTCGCTAGAGTTTCTCCTTTCTTCGCTAGGGTTTCTCTTCCTTTTTCCAAGCCTTTTACACCCTTCCTTCTTGCCTTCGCTTCTCCTTATGATTGCAGATCGAACTTCTTGAATTGGATGCTCAAATAAGTCGAGTAGCACTTCAATTTATAGTGGTTGTAGCTCCCATAATGAGGCCAACTTGATGGAGGAGGCCTAGATGACTCATTTTACATCAAAATAAATTTATTTCTTGATAGATAGAGCCCAAGAAGGGTCTTTTACATGATGACATGGACAAGGACACTTGACATAAACCCTAGAAGCCTACAATGGAGGCTTTGACCTATTAATCATTGACCCAAGCATGAAACCCATGCTTTAATAAGTCAATATCTTCTCAAAATAAAAATTTATTTTTCTTTCTTTCGACCAATACAATTATGAACACACACTAGTTACATTCTATTAGAATATTCCTATTCCTATTTAGTATTTAATACTCATTCTTTTAGCTGTTGCTATTTTTATTCGTTTAAGCAGTTTCTTAGATGAAACTGAGTGTTTCCATATTCTACATAGAAACTTGATGTTTCTATTATTGTAAATATCTCTGTATTATCATTGAGCTTCTTGCTCACTCTGAATTAATTGATTCGACATTCTTTTATGGTATCAGAGCGAGGTTAAGAGATTTCTTGAACAGTTATTCTCTCTACATTCTAATCTCTTGAGTTCTTTCTTTCATTCATTTCTAAGGTCGAGCCCTCTGTAAGCCAGGTAGCCTTCACTGAGTCTTAGCCTCGGCTTTGCTCACTGTGATAAAAGCTTACAGTCGTCTATCTCAATACAGAAATGGATTCTTCTCCTGCATTATCATTTTTCTGAGGAATTAAAAGTTGAAGAAACTCTTGGATCTGGTTTAGAACAAAATTCCCTTGTTGGTATACCGATTCTATTTGGATAATCGCTACAGCACTTTGTGGCGGTGAAAGTCTCGTGGGTGCGGGATTCGTTCTCTGGCTGGCTGACTCCGCCATATTTGTTTTAACTTTTTACTGTTGAAATGCATCTTCCTCACATTTCCAACGCAGCATCACCAGTTTGCATCACAACCCGGAACCCCAGGAGCTGGATCGTAGTGTTATGAGCAGCAATCTATTTGTCGTTTGAAGCCTTGTGTCGCTGGGTTGGGGGGGCTGTTTGCCTCTCAGTGACGTGCTCCAGACACTGGTCTCATTGTGGCCCTCGTATTTTCTATTGGTCAATCGTAGCAGAGACGTCAAAATTTGAGACGACGGCATTCTCCGACAGTTGGTAGCAGAGACGTGAAAATTTGAGACGACGGCATTCTCCGACAGTGGAACCACAAAACGACGGCAGCGTGGGTTTATCAAAACGACGGCTCACGTGACGGCATTCTCCGACCGAAAGACTCGAACATCCACCGAGTATTTTCGTTGATATGACAGCAAATACAATCGCGGACGACTCACGTGGTTTCACTTTTTTAGTCTACGTATTTTTTTTCCCTTCAAATCAGCTTTAATTTTATAAAGATGCATGCAACCTCTTGTCATGGTTTTGGTCTGGTGCACTGATACAGATCTGAGGCATGGTGTTGATTGACATTTGCACATATTCTTTCCTAGAACAGAATGTGGAGAATTCGAGCCTGAGACAGCATTTTTGTGAAAAATTCAGGACTGTCTAAACTCTTATCTAGCAAAGACCTGAGTTAATTTTTGTGCATTGTTCAAGCCTATTTCTTTCAAGGCAGAATTTGTTAAGGTTCTGTGTCAGTCTCATACAGTCATCTTGATATTTTCTTGGAATTTATTTGCGGCTCCTCCATTTGAAAAGGCATCACCTGAAAGAAGGGTACAGCTACAGCAGTGGAACCTGCTCTATTGCTACCTTTTCTAGACTGTGGAGATATATTTTTGCTGGGTATATTTTTTTAAAAACCTGTCTAGCAGAACAAAGTCTGTTTTGATTTGCACCAGGATAAGCAGGCAGCTACATTTTTTTTGTGTGTCAGACTTCTGTATTGTCTTTGGGAAAATGGCCACGCTCACCAATCTGATGTTAGAAGGAAATCAACGCTTTAATGGCAGCAACTATAACATTTGGAAACAAAGAATGTTGACCATTTTTTAATACAGGCGTCTTGATCAGCTCATTTTGGGCAAAGAGCTTCGTCCCGGTACAGTTGGTACCGATCAAGATAAATTTGATAATCGAAATCGAGAGGCTGTTATGCTTCTCAAGCTCTCTGTCGCTGATGATCAGTTACCACAGATTCCTTCTGGCAAGACAGCTGCCAAAATCTGGCAACAGTTGAAAGAACTGCACGAGACATCTAACAAAAGCAGAGCCTTTTTTCTCAAAAATCAGTTGTTCTCCATCATGATGGACGAACATATGTCTTTACAGGAACATCTCAACAAAATTAAAGACATTCGAGATAAGCTCGAAGCCATTGGTCGGACCATGGAGGAAGAAGATATGGTAGTCATTACTTTGAAAAGTCTACCGAAATCTTATGAACACTTCATAGAAACACTCAACATTACCACCACAAATGTTGATCTGAAGTTTCCAGAGTTATGTACCAAACTTTTGCAGCAGGATCGGTGGAAACAGCAGTTTGGTAATGGTGCTTCATCAGTGTCCTCGGAAAATGCATTTGCTGCAAAATATCAGTCCTCTCAGTCATTTCAGCAGAAAGGCTCTTCTCAGTCTTTTGATCCTGCTAGGAAGAAAAGTATGCAGTGTAATTACTGTCACAGGTTCGGTCACATGAAGAAAGATTGTCGACAGAGGATTGCTTCTGAACAGAAGAAACAGGGAGGGCCACATCAGACAGCAAATGTTGCAGAACATTCCGAGCAGACAGATTCTGCTTTTTACACCTTTATGGCTAAAAGGTCTTCAGATCATGTTCCTTCCTCTGCATGGTACATTGATTCTAGTGCATCACGCCATTTCTCTCACAGGCGTGACTGGTTTATTGACTTCTCACCTTTCAGTGATTCCGTGGTATTTGGCGGAGGTGAAAAGTACACAGTAGCTGGCAGAGGTACAGTTCAAATTCAGTCTGGTAGGCGCACACTCATATTTCTGAATGTATACTATGTTCCTGGTATGGAAATTAATCTGCTATCTGTCAGCCAGATTATGAGGAATTCTCCTCAGCTTGATGTTGTGTTCAGTGCACACAAGTGCTCCATTATTGACAGGGAGACTAGTCTAACAGTTGTTGTTGGCCTAGAGGACCATGGTCTATACAGGCTACTTGACACCGGTGACTCTCCAGAAGTGGCTCTAGCAGCACGTGTCTCTCCCATCAGCACTCTATGGCATCAGCGATATGGGCATCTAAATATGCAGTATCTCTCTCAGCTCTCTCGGGAGGGACTTGTGTCAGGATTACCTGATATTCAGACTCAGCAGTTGGGGGTATGCAGCGCCTGTCAAGCGGGAAAGCAACATCGGTCTTCATTCAAAGATGGAGAATCTTGGCGCGCATCTAAGGTACTTCAGTTACTTCATGCTGATATTTGTGGTCCTATGAATACAGCTTCTATCACTGCTTGCAAATACTTTTTACTTATTGTAGATGATTTCAGTAGAAAGATGTGGGTGTATTTTCGAAAAAATAAATCTGATGCTCTTATTACCTTTCAGAAGTTTAAAACCTTAGTTGAAAAAGAATCTGGTTGTAACATCATGACCCTTAGGACCGACAATGGGGGGGAATTTTGTTCCTCAGCTTTTGCCAACTTCTGTGATATTCATGGCATCAAACGTCAATTAACCACACCTTACACTCCTCAGCAAAACAGTGTTGTCGAGCGTCGCAACCGCACGGTTGTTGAAATGGCTCGTTCCATGTTACAACACAGGAGTGTTCCAAACAAATTCTGGGCTGAAGCAGTATTTACTGCTGTTTATCTTCTTAACCGATCACCTACTCAGGCTGTTAAAGGGAAGACTCCTGAAGAGGTTTGGTCTGGCCGTAAGCCTAAGATCAGTCACCTCAAAGTATTTGGCTCAGTTGCATATGTTTGGATTCCACCTGCTAAGCGCTCTAAGTTGGATTCCAAAAGCCAGAAACTCATGATGACAGGTTACAGTGATCATCACAAGGCCTATAGGCTGATAGATATAGCCACCAGTCGTCTTAGCTTCAGTTGGGATGTAGTATTTGATGAAGACAGAGGATTTTTTCAGTCTTCTTCTTCTAAGCAGTGTTCTGAGGATCAGCCTCACAGTGTTCTTCTTCCGGTCGGTCCACCTGATGGGAGGGATGATGTAGCATCAGTATTTGATAATACTCTATCTGAGCTTCCTCCAGAAAATAACCCTCCTCTTGCTGCTCCTATTGAGTCTTCTTCATCTCCTCCTGATATTGGTTCCTCTACTCTTCGGCCTAAATGGTGGGCTAAAACCATTGGTGATCTCCGGGATGATGAGCTTCTTGAAGGTAGAACTTCTAGACATAAGAACAAACAACAGTCTACAGTCAATTTTGCTCTTATGGCTAACCTTCACAGTATTTTTGAGCCTCAAACCTATTCAGAGGCTAAGGGTACATCTGAGTGGGAACAGGCTATGGAAGCCGAATTTTAGAGTCTTCAGAAGAATCACACATGGACACTTTCTGATCTTCCCGCAAGGAAAAAGCCCATAGGCTGCAAATGGGTGTATAAAGTGAAATACAAAGCTGATGGAACCATAGACAAGTATAAAGCTCGTCTTGTGGCTCGAGGGTTCTCACAGAAGGAAGGCATCGACTATGAAGAGACTTTTGCTCCTCCAGCCAAGATGAGTACCATAAGGCTTGTCCTTGCCCTAGCAGCTCAGTTCAATTGGAAAGTTCATCAGATGGATGTAAAGAGTGCTTTCCTAAATGGTGATCTCCAAGAAGAAGTCTACATGACGCAGCCTTCAGGATTCAAGGTTGCTGGTCAAGAACAGAAAGTGTGTCGATTAGCTAAAGCCATTTATGGCTTGAAGCAAGCTCCTCGGGCTTGGTACATGAAAATTGATCAGTACCTGACAGATCAGGGTTTTCAGCGGAGCCCATCTGATGCAAACCTGTATATCAAGCATACTGCTGATGATATCTTGCTTGTGGTTGTCTATGTGGATGACCTTATCATTACTGGCAGCTCTGCACATTTGATCCATGGGATCAAACAAGATTTATGCAGAACTTTTGAGATGACAGACTTGGGACTTCTTCATTACTGTCTGGGGGTTGAAGTTTGGCAGATTGAAAATCATATTTTTCTCTCTCAGACCAAGTATGCAAAAAATCTTGTGGACAGGTTCAAAATGCAGGATTGCAAACCATCCACGACTCCTATGGAACCAGGGCTCAAACTTTCATCGCAGTCCTCCTCTCCCCTTGTGGATGAAACTTTATTCAGGCAACTAGTGGGCAGTCTCATCTATCTTACTACCACCAGACCTGACATCAGTTTTGCAGTAAGCTATATCTCCCGCTTTATGTCAGCTCCTAAAGCTGATCATTGGATAGCAGCAAAGCATGTGCTACGATATGTGCGTGGTACTTCTGATTATGGCCTCTTATATACTCGCAGTTCCAATCCTATTCTCAGTGGTTACACTGACTCTGACTGGGCCGGTTCGGTTGATGACCGTAAATCTACAGCTGGGTATGTGTTTAGTCTAGGATCTGGTGCTGTTACTTGGACTAGTAAGAAGCAACAGGCAGTGGCTCTCTCCTCAACAGAAGCAGAGTATCGGGGAGCAGTTAAGGCATCCTGTGAGGCAGTTTGGCTTCGACGTATGCTTGCAGATATGCATGTTTCCCAGACCGGGCCTACCTCTTTGTTTTGTGATAATCAGGGAGTTCTCAAACTTGCCAAAAATCCAGTCTTTCATGAAAGAACAAAGCATGTGGAAACTCATTGCCACTACATTCGCCAGCTTGTTGAAGACGGCTCAGTTCAGTTGCAATATGTTCCCACAACAGAGCAGCCCGCCGACATCTTCACCAAGCCTCTTGGTCCTGATAAATTTGTAAAATTCAGAGGGTCTATTGGTGTTGTAAATAGATTGAGTATTAAGGGAGGGTATTAGAATATTCCTATTCCTATTTAGTATTTAATACTCATTCTTTTAGCTATTGCTATTTTTATTCGTTTAAGCAGTTTCTTAGATGAAACTGAGTGTTTCCATATTCTACATAGAAACTTGATGTTTCTATTATTGTAAATATCTCTGTATTATCATTGAGCTTCTTGCTCACTCTGAATTAATTGATTCGACATTCTTTTACATTCTTCAATAATGTGCCTTTCTAAGGCTTTGTTCATGGTGCATTGTTCCTATACATTGAGAATTGTGCCTTTTGTCCATTCATGAAGTACCTTGCCTATCCTTTAGGTGAAGATTGGGAAGCCTACCATGTGATGAAATTGCACTAAAGAGCAGGAGGAGAAATGCTGAGGTGACAATGGCAATCCACCTCATTGTTGCATCTTGGTCTGGCTCTTGCCTTGTGAGGCTTCTCTCAAGGCCTGCTAGATTTTGAGGCATCATGGCCTATCACTCGTATAACTTACTGTAGGAAAATGGAAAATACCACGAGTTTTGAACAGACATTCTAGATTAATTTTATTCACCTTCCCAGCATATGGAGCAATAAGTTGTACAGTGGGCACCAGTTTTCTGCGCTATTATCCAATTCAGTGCAGTACCTTTAGATTCCAATAACTGACCTACAAAGTGATTAGGACTACTACTCTTTACAGTTGCAACCAGGAACAATGAAAATAAAGTGGATCATTGACCAACATATTTGGCAACAAGGAAAATTAGGGAGAGCCATGGCATGTCACAAATACAATTGACTGGGATAAAATGACACAATACATATTCAAGATATTCTAAGAGTAAACATTCACAACTAAATATAAGATTCTAAAGAGGAAAATTATAGATCCATATTAATCTACTAAAACTAAATTATAGTAACTAAACCCATATGGTTCAGAGTAAAAAATAAAATTTCATATAGTCAGGGGATTATAGAAAATTCTTAGGAGTATATTACAAGCCATAAAACCTCTACCGAGCTGCCCTTCGGTGCTCCCATCCTTGCAATTAAACCATAGGCACCTCTGGGGTACTCTTCTCTACTAAAATTTTATTTGTTTAAAAGAGGGAAAGAAATCACCATTAATAATGGGTCCTGGCATAGGCTGGATTTCATATTTCCTTTTTGCATGTCTGTCTTCACGTTATTCATAGTAAATTTATAGGTGGTCTCTTCATGAAACTGAAGAAAGAAGAACATATTTTATGGAGGCATTTTATTTAAACGTTATCTCTAAAAATAAATCTATCATCTCGACAGCCTATATAGCGAATAAAAGTTGAAATCTCTGAGAAGATCCCAAATAAATTTATAAAACTCATTACTACATCCTTGCAATAAAACCATAGGCAACTTTTGAGTACTCTGCTCTATTAAAATGCTATTTGTTTAAAAGAGGGAAAGAAATCCCCATTAATAATGGGGCCTGGCCTAGGCTGGATTTCATATTTCCTTTTTGCATGTCTGTCTTCACGTTATTCACAGTAAATTTACAGGTGGTCTCTTCATGAAACTGAAGAAAGAAGAATATCTTTTATGGGGGCATATTAATTAAATGTTATCTCTAATATATCATCATGACAGCCTATATGGCAAATAAAAGTTAAAGTCTCTGAAAAGCTTTCAAATATAGTTTATAAAACACATTATTACAGTATAAACTTCAACCAAAACATTGTTAAGACAATTGTTTTTTACCATGCAATAATGTGCACATGCCAAAAAGGAGAGTTTCACTTTAATAATTCAAATTCCACCCTTCTGATATGGAAACAAACATACCTTCAGCAGGTTAACAGATAAACCAAAGGACAGATGTAAACATTCAAATGTAGAAAATCATATATAGACAAAAGGGAGAGAGCGAAACCTGATAAGCTTCATGATTAGCTACAATTCTTTTGATAATTGTTGTCGTTGTTATGTCCAACGGACTCTCTATTATCTTAAATATTCCCATATTTTTTGCAGCTTTGTATGGATCGACTTCCACCTGAAAAAATAGCTTGTCATGATCCTTTATCGCCCTTCGTAATGGACACAAGAAAATCCAAAACAGCATTGAGCAATTTCTGCATAACTTAGTTATTAAATGCATCCTTTGGTCTCAGCTAATACTATCAATAACATTTAAATGAGTCCTACAGTGCTGCTCTTACAGTCACGCCATCATTCTCAGCGACAGTCCCATGAACAACCAAAGAAATATTGAAGGTCATAATCTGTTCAGATGTAACATCAACACATTAGCAGTTGCAAGTCTTAGCATGTGAAATGTAAAATAATCTCACATCTAGAAAGATACAATGATACATTACTCAGTGTTATTCAGATAATAAGGAAAGATGCCCCAATAAACAGTGTAGCATAATCACCAATTGATTTGCCTCTAGATTTAGAAAACATAAATTAACAGGAAAAATAAAATACTATTTCTAATTTCAACATTTACAGTTTCAAAATTTATCTGATAGTTTCAACTTTCATCTTTTTCAGACACCATTCAGGAAACTCCAGAGGTGAAAAGCCCAAAATCTGTCCAAAACAGTATTATTATTTAAAAGACGGAATATCTCCAATCAGAAACAAAAGCCAAGATAAGTATGTATAGATGGTACCAATCCAAAACAGAGAGTATGAAATACCAAAGTCAAAAAAGATGTCCAGATCCAAAGTTCATCAAAATTTGAGAATGATGTTGATTATTTTGTTTAGTCGATTTACTTTTAACAAATGTCTTGTTTCCACAAATTTTCCTCAAAGATTAGTCTTCAAACACATTTTACAACTAATGCTTTCCCAAAGAAACAGAAATACTTTACACCACATCCATCTTCTTCTGTCGGTTTTGACAAATGAGACCATTTGACCCATAGTATACCATCCTTTTCCTTACTTCCAATCCATAAGACTTTGAGAACTCTCCTGCTTTTTTCAAGTACTCCTAAAATATAAGCCAGAGTATGCCAATAAACAGGGATTGCTTCAAGTGCTGATCTAACCAGAGGTAATCTCGCTCCCAGGGATCCCAATGTATTGCACCACATGCTCACCCTTTTGTCTATTTTACTTCCAAGCTAGATCCAATCTTTCATCCGATTTCTATTTGGTTTCAATAAAAAGCCCAAGTATTTAATCCCTGTCTGTAAATCTATCTTTTAGAATAAAAAATCCTGTTGAATCAATCTTTCTCATTCCTCCCTTAATCTATTGAAGAAACTTGTAGATTTTAGCATATTCACCTCCTTTCTTGTAGCAATACAATCGGTGTCTGAGACCTCTTTTAGTCTGTTGGGCATCCCTTAGAGATCAGTAAACAGCTATACGTCATCAACAAAAATAAACGTGTCAATGCAGTGGATCTACCTGTCTTTATCCCTTTGATTGTCTCTGATCTCCTTGCTTCTAGTAATGCTCTGCTCAAGCTTTTTGCAACCAGAAGGAACAAGACAGCAAATAATGGGTATCCCTGCCTCAACCCTCTCGAAGGAGTAAAAACTTTGTAACCGAGCCATTTATCAGATAGCAAATGAGATAGAGGTGATAAAACCCATTATCCAGTTTACCACCTACAAATTACAACTCATTTGTATCATTGCTACTTGTGGAGAATAATTATTACCAGTGTTGTTAAAACCAGCGAAAAATCACGATTTTCAAAATCACTGATTTCCCAAACCCCAATTTTTCGGCTAGTAAATA
This sequence comes from Pinus tabuliformis, assembly GCA_031772625.1. NCBI lineage: Eukaryota > Viridiplantae > Streptophyta > Pinopsida > Pinales > Pinaceae > Pinus > Pinus tabuliformis. The sequence goes on along the minus strand of CM062815.1, from coordinate 373,591,278 downwards.
TGGTGATTTTTTCACTTTTGAAAAAATCACGATTCTTTCGAAAAAGTCATCATGACCATAAAAATCACCAGGAAGGCACAGCCGTGGGGTTTGAAAGCAAGATATGGGTTTTTACTTGTCATTTTTCTTTTTTCGCTGTTGGAGAAGGAAGGAGAAGAGCTTGTGGTGATTTTCAAGGAGGGATTGACGGCCAAACAACCATTATCATCACCAACAAAGTTTTTTTTTTTTGTGGATTAAAGGTTCCAGATCATTTGCCAAATCAGCCAGACAGACTTTTCTTCTTCCATCCATAGGTATGCTCTTAAATACCCCCATGTTAATCATTTTTTCCATACATTTAGGTATATGCCTGCTTGCCCCTTACCTACCAACATTTTCCTTCTTTTTTTTGTGTCATTTGCTATGATTTTCATGCCTGTGAAGTTGAACCAATGCAAGGGGTTTTTTCCATATTTGGACAGAAAGCTTGCTTTATGTTTTTAACTTTTTTATGCACCCTCTTAATGTCATTTTCATTGCAAATAAGCTAATTTAAATTTCTTAAAAAATAATTTTTCAAATGAGGAGGCTGTTATTTTTTGTGTATCAGGGGTTTAATGCCATTTTTTTGTGTTTTTGGTGCCCTGATTGAAATTTGAAGCTGTCCATTAAATTCCACTGCAAATATGCCAAAGCTCTTGGACCCATTTTGGCAGTATGGGGAACCTGAAAATGGGACAAACTGGCAAACAGTGAATTGGAAATCGTGTGGGCTGCATATGACAGGAGGAATTTATCGAAAGAAATACCATCTGGCAAAAATCCCCAGACATGATGTTGGGCTTTGTCCTAAATCTAGCCTAGAGGTTCTGAGAGCTGCTTATGATGCATTTTATGCGAAGGGCAAAAAGAGAGAAGAGGCAGTTGCAAACAAGGCCGAACATGCAGGCAGATATTCAAGGCTATCTACCTTTGAGACTGAGCCTGAGGGTAGTTGGAGGGGCTCCACAGCTTCACCTACTGAGAAGTCATCATATTTTGTTCCACAAACCAAAGTTAGAGCATATCCTTCAATCAAGTCAGTGATGAAAAAACAAAGAAACAAGAAGCAAACAGGATTATGGGGAAGTGTCTTTCTAGAGTGACTTACCTCTCAACATCACCAAAAAAAATCCATTTTTGCAGCCAAGGTGTGATGTTATTGATGTTGTGGGACCAGAGTACAAAAGCACTACATATGAGGAGTTGCAGGGGGCAATCCTTCAAGCAGAAAAGGAGGACATCAACTCTAGATTAGTAGAGTTGAAGCAATCATGGGAGGTCACTAGATGGACAGTGATGTTTGATGGTTGAATAGATAGGAAGGGTAGGACCCTTTTAAATTTCTAGGCACATTGTCCTATAAGTACCATGTTTATTAAATCGATGGATGCATCAGAACATATAAAAGATGCAGCATTGATATATGAGTTGTTGGATGGGTTCCTCTAGGAGATTAGTCTGCAAAATCTGGTGCAAATCATAACAGATAATACAGCTAATTATGTGGCTGCTAATAGGATGCTTATGGACAAGCACTGCTCATTGTTATGCACTCCATGCACTACACATTGTATCAATTTGATGCCTGAGAATATGGGGAAACGCTTCTTCATCAAGAAGGTGATTGATATGGCTAGGAGCATCCCCAAGTTAATATATAACCATGTTAGTTTTTGGTAGCAGCAGACAAGTGTTCTAGTCTCTATGGTGTCTATGAGGGTAAGGAACACATTTTCTCCAATGCCTAGAAAAGGTTTCGCAAGAAACACCTCAATTAGACTATTTAGCCAATTATTAATTATTTCCCTAAGTCTTAGGAAAATTGGTTAATTAAATCAGATTAATTGAGGAAAATCGATTTTGCTCTAGGTACTTATGGAAAAGTCACTTGATGGGGTCAAGATGATCTTAGCCATCGATTGTCATAAGATCGTAGCCATTGGTTGCTCAACTAGAGATTATAAGAGCAAGTCGATGGAACATTGGAGATCATTCAAGCAATTCGACTTACCCAGCTATAGTGATTAGCAAGGGCACAGCTGAAGCAAAGAGGGACACCAAAAGAAAGGTTTCAACAAAGAATTTCGGAGAAGATTTCCAGAGGAGATTTCCACAATGATTTCTAGTTTCCAAATAGTAGAAAGGAGGTCAAGTTTACCTATAGAAGAGGTGTTGAAGATGTAACTAGTGTCGGTCTTCATAATTGTAATGATGTCATGTAATCATTGCACTTGTGAAAAGAAAAAAGAAAAAAAGAAAATATTTATCTTGTAAAAGAAAAATTATTTATTATAAATGGGTTTCTTGCCCATTGGTTTATTGTCCTAGGTCAAGCACCCATTGTCTGCTCTAGGGTCTTGTGCAAAGTCAAAGAGTCAAGTCATGATGTAATAGCCCTTGTGTGGCTCAAGTATCAAAAGAAAGAAATATATTTTATGTACAAAGTTAAGTCTAGAAGCCACCAAAAGATAAGTCGGCCAGCCCCTTCATGTCGGCCTAGAAGAGGCCTAATCCACCCTCAAGAAGCCTATAAAAAGAAGAGTTTGACCTCATTGAGAAGACACACAAGCATCAAGTTTTTCTGATCTGATGAAGAGCAAGAAAGAGGAATGAAGTACCCAAAAGGGCAGCGAAGAACATGAGGGACGAAATTTTTCGTGTTTTGACATCTCTACAGCTCACACGTGCGAGTTTATTGGAGAAGACTAAGGTTTCCTCATATCTGACTTTGCAGAAATTGCGTTGCGGCTTGGCTAGCTTATCTTTTGGGTGGTTGGCCTTGGGTCAAGGTCTTGGAAGTCTTCATTCAATTGATTCTATAAGGAAGACTTTCTAGGTTTTCCCCATGTGGGGTTTTGCCCTAACTTGGAGCCTATCTTTGGTTTTCTTTTATGTGCATTGTCATCTTCCTGTTGGCATTTGTCTTGATGATAAATTGAACAACATAATAATGAAGAAGCACTAATATAATGTCATAAGAAAGTGTCAAGTTTAATGAGAAATCAATTAAGAAACCCTAATTGTTTCCTTCCCTAGATTTCTCAACAAGAGGAGGCCAAATTCAGTAGTGTAAGTAGCTAGATAGCCAGTCTAAGTGACAGAAAAGAGCTCGTTTCAGTGTGTCAGTACCAGATCTATCACCCGGAAGCAAAGAAAGTGGGTCAAGAGAAGTGTTGGAGGCAGTTTTACTTGCAGGGGCATTTTCCCAGAGGCTGAGCGAATTTTCCAAAGGAGCCAGTCCGCATTTCAAGTCACCAATGCAAGTTGCCGAGAGGAGGTGTTAATAAACTAAGGGAGGCCGAAATTATTTTGCAGAAGAAACTTGTGTTTCCAGATTATTTTGCCTCTGGAAATAATCATTTGTCAGAGCTTTGCCAGTGAGAGGCAAGCAGTTGTATTTCTCAAATTGTTGAAGATTAATAATTAAACCCTCATTTGTTGAATTGGTTTTCCCCACGTTGGGGTTTTTCCATGGAATATTGTCCAAAAATACTGGTGTCAAATTTTTATGTGTGCATTATTTTTCTCAATTCCGATATTTTATTTGTGAAGATTGCAGTAGCGAATTAATCATTATTTGTGGTAATAATTTCTGAAGACAAATTAACTACATAAGTTAGAAGATTAATTTTCGGTTGTTGCAATTAAGGAAATTTCACATGGTATCAGAGTTGATCTAGGTGCAAGGGCTTGCAGAAGTAAATCAGCACAAGGCACAAGAAGAGAAAGCTGAGAATTTTAACCAGTGCGATTTCTTCAATTTATTCTCCATCTTATTTGAGTTTCACAAATTTCCAGAGATGGCCACAGCAGGATTGAGAGATCGGGACAGGTTGGATGGAGCCTCCAATTTTGTTGTATGAAAGGCCAGAATGTCATTCCTTCTGGATGAGTATGGTCTAAAGGAGTATGCGGAGAACGCGATTGTCATACTGGCAAATCCACAACAACATGCCACCTATAAAAAAGGAGAATCCCAAAATGAAGAGGATGATCCTTGATGGAGTCAAGGACCATATTGTTCCACATATGTCAGAAAAAGGTGTTGGAAAATATAACTAGGTTCGGTCTTCATTAACTTATTTGAGTCTTCATGTAATGTACTTGTCAAAAGAATAAAGAAAAAAAATTATTATTGTATCAATGACTTATTAAAGCATGGGTTTCATGCTTGGGTCATCATTATATTAGTCAAAGTCCCCATTGTGGACTCCTAGGATTAATATTGAGTCAATAGAGTCATTGTACATTTAAAGAGACCCTTCTTGGGCTTTGGAATCATGTAAAAAGGTTTATTATTGAGTCAAATATAATTTATGTAACCTCCACACCAAGTCGGCCTAAAGGAGATCAAGTTGGCCTAAGGGACACCAATTCGACCTCACTTGGAGCCTATAAATAGAAGGAGATTGAATTCATTTGGAGCATCTCATCTCAAGCAAGTTCGATATCTCTAGTGAAGCTGGAAAAGTGCGAAGTGGGTCAAAGAAGTCTAAAGGAAGTGTGAGTTGGGTCAAGTCTAAGGAGAAGGAAGAAATCGAAGTTTTGGTGCTACTCTCTCTCTCTTTCATGCCTTAGTTTGGGAGATTGAAGCCTTCCAAGTGTTGTTGAGGCCAATTGCTGCCTAATGTTGTAAGTTGTTACATAGTCAAAGTTGTTAGGGTGGAAGTGCTGCTGCAAAGGGGTTGAAGATTTGGAAGGGCTGACTTAGTGTGGAGGGAAGGTTTGGTCTATGTCTAGGTTGAAGAGTCTCAAAGAATACTATTGAAGGAAAAGAAATTTTTTACTGGGTTTTCCACTCAAGGGGCGTTTTGCCCTGGCATAGTGCCTACATCTTGTGTCTTGTGTTTTTGTGATCTTCATACACATATAATATGGTAATTGCTTGATGAAAGATAAGATAATAAAGAAGTAAAAGAAGCCAACATAACTCACAAGTAATTATCAAGTAAGAGGAATCAAACCCTAATCTACTTGCATTGATTTCTCAAAAAAAGGGACAACGAAGGAGATGTGGGATGCCATTGTAAAACTGTACCAGGATCCTTCAAACAACAGGAAGATGATTCTCAAGGTGAGGTTGAGGACCATCAAGATGCCTAAGGGTGAAGACGTAACTTCCTAACTCACCAGAGTTCGATTTGTCAAAGACAAATTGGTTGTAGTAGGAAAGAAGCCAAATGACAATGTGTTAATGCGTGTAGCACTGAATGGGTTCTCAAAGGAATCGAGTATGTTCATCCAAGTAATTTCTGGGCAAGATAAACTTCCAGATTGGGATCGCTTATGGTGTGATTTTACTCAGGAGGAGTTGAGGCGCAGCTTAGTCAATGGCACCAGTAGCAGCGGCTATTGGAATTGTAACTAGGTTCGATCTTCATAATTGTCGTTGTACTTGCGTCAATATGTATTTTATGTAAAAACAAAAATAAGAAAAATTGTTATTACTATTTTTATTATCAAGCATATTCTTCATGCTTTATTTTGGTCAAAAGAAAAAAATAAATGGCATGTTCTTTGTGACCCTATGAAAAGAAGAAAATTTTGAATTTTTGTAAGCGTCATTTGTTTGTCCAGGTTGCCAAGTCGACCTGCCCAAAGGACATGTCTCTTCATATGATCAAACAACTATATATTGGCACAAATCCTCCATCATTTAGCATCAATTTCGGCCTGCCCAAAGGACATGTCTCTTCATATGATCGAACAACTATATATTGGCACAAATCCTCCATCATTTGGCATCAATTTCAGATCTCTTCTGTGGTAAGATAATTCAGGTTTGTGGCATAAATCTGAGGTATGAGAAAGCGTATCTTCAATGGCATCATCTATCTCTATAATGTGAGTTTCCAAGACATATTATATCTTTGTGATGCGAAGTTCTTGTGGCATATTCCTCTCTGTGACGCGAAGATTCGTGAGGCAGCAACGCGAAATATTTTGAGGCTTATATGTGAATTCTCTGAGGCGCTAATGGAGGCATACATCTGAGTTTTTCTATGCACTGTTTCTTCTATGAATACGAGCTACCTGAGATACCATTACATCAGTATTTATGGAAGCTTCTATCTCTGTGTGACATGGCATTTAAGGACAGACATGTGGCATTTTTGTAACTAGACTTATTGATGGAGTTATAGCAGACTTTGGAAGGCTGACTTGGCACTTGGATCATTGGTTTGTTTGACTTGGATTTCTCTTGTTGATGAAGAAGCTATAAGGAAAGGATTGGTGGGCTTTCCCCTTGTGGGTTCTACCTTGGCCTCTAGCCTAACTTTTGGTCTCTTGTCTCTTGAGCACTATGATCTCTATATCTTGTTAATGTGTAATTGCTTGATGACATAACTAATCAAAGTAAATACTAAGAGAAGAATGCATATCAGTCACACGTAATTACCATGATAAGAAATTTTACATTGTATTCGAATTTCAACATGGTTTCAGAGCTAAGGAAAATCAAAGAAGCACTTGAAGTCTGGGCTAGTAGAAGAATCATCCCTCAACATACATCTGAGCACAAAAGGAAGGATGAAGACCAAATTTTAGGAGGAAGAATATATGCTCTCGCTCAAGAAAGAAAAGAAATGATGCGAGTTCTTGTGGCATATCTCTCTATGTTGATGCAAGTTCCAGTGGTACCTTTTCCTACAATGAAGCATGCTCTCTATGGCACCTATGAAGTTTCAATGATGGTTCTAAGATCTGAAATACACAAAAGGAACAAATCTATATTATGATGCAAGCTTTGTAACATATCTCCTTCTTTGTGATACGAATCTGTGTGGTATAGATGCAAACACACAAGCCATCACCTTTGCAATCTACAAAGTACTGTGTATCCTCATTCAAAGCAAGAAAAGAAAGACAATCCAAACTGTAGCATCCAACCTTACTGTGGCAACTCTCTAAGATTCAGAACATTTAATCTGGAATACTTCATTTTACACCCAAGACGAAGAAGAATAACAAAGTTGAAAGACTATTGAAGGACACAAAACAGAAGCTATAATTGATATTTGCTAGCCCTCGCTCAAGTGGATCACAAGGTCGAAGCTTGCGCTTGACATTCTCTAGGGTTTATACGAATCTACTGTGGCACTATATGAGAAGTCTCCCAAGCTCTATGGATGGCGTTGTATCAAGTAGACTAGCATGCGAGCTACAGGAAGGTCATTGTCTATGTGAAAATGTGAGCTACAGGAGAACAATTACTTCTATGAAATACAAATTTTTTGAGGTATTCGAGCTCACTAATGTACTATTGAATGGACATGACATCTAAGTACAGAAACAAGGCATCCATACAATATAGAGTTCTATTTATACAAAGCATCCATTCATTGTATACTAGCATCTCTCAATTGAAGCCCATCAATACTCACAACAATAGAAGACATGGAAATTTTAAAGCTAATCAAAAGTAGAGATTTGAAATTTAAAGGTATGATGCTATGAAGTCTAAAGGTGAAGAAAGTCTGCAAAACCTAAAGCAGTTTATCTAAGGCATGGAACAATGCAAGCTATATCTCCAAGGCATATACATCAAACTCTGAGTCGTTTGTTACATTACATCACTATTGAAACCGAGTCACCTGTTGCAACTTACTTGTGTAAAAGGGTGAGATATTGTAGTTAATCTGTGACATATGTTGAAATTTGGTACCGAAGGACAGGTGGTTCCCTTAGGCTTTGATCTTTGGCCTAGGAAAAAGTGTCCAAAAGAATTTAATTTTTCTCCTAAAGTGACTTCATAATTTTATAAAGTTAAATCTAATTTAAAAGTGACTTTAAGTGATAAAGTTACTAGGTCTAATTTTAAAGTGACTTTTATAAAGTCAATGAAAAATTAGAAAGGAAAAGTGACTTTGGAAATAAATGACTAAGTGGGTCTTTATTAAAGTGGGGTGAATTAAAAAATAAAAAGGTGAAATTTAAATGAGCATTTAATCTTAGCCTTAGATCTCAATCTATTTCAGCCATTGGATTTAGGGATCACCCAAAAGTCACTTGGATCACCCAAAAGTCACTTGGGGTTAGACTAAAGGAGGAAAAGGAGGAAAAAGTCATTCATTCTTTCATGAGCAGATTGAGAGAAGGAGAGCAAGAGAGCAAGAGAGATTTCTGGACAGTGAGCTGCGGAGTTTTAGCATAGCGGAGTTTCAGCAGCGGAGTTTCAGCAGAGCGGAGTTTCAGCAGAGTGGATTTTTAGCAGTGGAGTTTCAGCAGGGCGAAGTTTCAGCAAGTCTGTACAGCGGAGTTTCAGCAGGGCGGAGTTTCAGCAAGGCGGAGTTTCAGCAAGGCTGAGTTTTAGCAAGGCTGAGATAAGTTGTAAAAGTTTGCTTGCTGATTTTTGCTGAATATTTCTCTTATTGTAAAAAGGCATTTTCCAGAAATAAAGAAGAGCTCTCAAACTGGTTTCCCCAAGAGTTGTAGGGGGTTTTTCCAGGGTCACATTGACCAAAAATCTCAGTGTTTAAATGTGTTTTAATTGCTGTTTATTACTGCTGATTTTTATTTCTGCAATTTCCAGCATTCTGTAAAATTTCCAGAATTTGTGTTTTCAGCAAATTTATTTTTTCCAGCTTGTTAAATGTATGGTTATGGGAAAGGGCATTTAACTATATGGGAGAAATAAGGATAAACTGAAAACCGGGGTGGGAAATGAGAAATTTCTACATGGTATCAGCGCTTGAGTGCTGAAGAGCAGTTTGGGACAGCAAAAAGAAAAATTACAGCTGCTGATTTTTCACTCAGAAAATTCCCGCAAGCTGATTTTTTTTCATAAACAGCAGTTTTATCTTTACTATAGCAGTGCTATTTTTCAGTTTTAGGACAGCAGGATGTCATTGGGATTGAGGGTGTGGAGGATAGGCTAGATGGGCATACAAATTATAACGTTTGGAAGGAGAGAATGCAGAGTATCTTTGAGGAGGCAGAAGTCTGGGATATCATGGTGCATACCACACAAAACCCTGTTGTTGTGCCTACTAATGCTACTCAGTTGACAGCTTATAATAAAAAAAACAACAAGGGTAAGAGGCTGATTCTAGACGGAATCAAAGACCATTGCATTCCTCATGTGAGAGGAAAGAGCAATGCCCATGAGATGTGGACAGCATTGTCCAATCTCTACCAGAGTACCAATGAGAACCGGAAGATGGTCCTGAAGAAGAAGCTGAAGAACATTAAGATGGGTAATGATAGTGCAGCTGGATATCTCACAAAGATTACTAATGTGAGAGATGAGTTGGCAGCGATTGGGGAGGCCATTCCACCCACTAAGTTGGTGCGGATTGCAGTGAATGGCCTCCCCCGTTAATGGTTGAACTTTGTTGATGGGGTTTCTGCACGTAAGACCCTTCCCACATGGGAGAGGTTTTGGGATGATTGCATTCAGACAGAGATCAGGAAAGGTCAGCTTGGGGCAGCCAAGCCAATTGAGCAGGATGAGGATGTAGCACTGGTGGCAGGAGGCAAAAAGGCAAAGGGAAGAAGCAGGCTTCCACAAGCAGTGGTGGGGGAAAAGGCAAAGGTAAAAGTAAACAGGGGAACACACAGAATGACTATTCCAAGGTGAAGTGTTGGAATTGTCAAAAGATGGGACACTATGCAGTTGTGTGTCCGGAAAAGAAGAAGAAGAAGGGGAAGAACCAGGACGTGGCAGCTTCAGCAGAGATTGAGGACTTTGCAAGTTGTTTTGACCGGGAGTTTGCATTCACTACATGTGAGTCCTCTAGTGCAGGATCACCTTCCACACAGGTTCAAAGGGAGCATGCTTTTCCCTCGATTAGCGGAGCATCTTCAGGTATCTGGTATGTGGACAGTGGGGCTTCATGTCACATGACCGGAGTCTGTGAGTACTTCTCAGAGCTTTCAGAGAGTGGCACTGATATAGAGGTAGTACTCGGTGATGACAGAGTTCTTAGAGCAGTCGGGGTGGGGACACTGACATTTCAGAGGGAGTCCAAACCTCCCTTGAAAGTGTCAGATGTTCTTTATGTGACAGGGATGAGGAAGAACCTCATATCCATCTCAACTTTGGAGGACAGAGGATATGAGGTACTGTTCAGGGGAGGACAGTTGTTGATGTATCCCAGGGGCACTCCAGCTGATTCAGCTAGAGTGATAGGTGTACGCCATGCAAAGGTGTAAAAGTTTGCATTCCAGCCCCTTTTGGCAATGAGCAGTAGTACCGACAGCAGAGCTAGCAGTTCTGAGCTGTGTGAGATTTGGCACCGCAGGATGGGACATATGTATCATGGAGCCTTGAGGACATTGCGGGAGATCACTACAGGTGTGCCAGATTTCAGTACTGATCATGTTGATACTTGCAGAGGTTGTGCGATGGGCAAATTTGCCAAATCCCCTTTTCCCAGCAGTGACAGCAGAGCGACTGGGATACTTGATTTGATTCATTCTGATGTGACCGATCGGATGTCTCATGTTTCCTTGAGTGGATATGAGTACTATGTTTTATTAATTGATGATCACTTCAGGAGGACCTGGATTTATTTCTTGAAGACCAAGAGTGAGGTCTTCAAGCGGTTTCAGGAGTTCAGAGCTCTTGTGGAGACACAGACAGGTCGAAAGATCAAGTCCCTGAGGTCGGACAATGGAGGAGAGTACACCCTTGGAGAGTTTGTTGACTATTGTGCGGAGGCAGGCATTAGGAGGGAGTTCACTGTTCCTTACAACCCCCAGCAGAACGGGGTTGCAGAGAGGAAGAACATATCCATCATAGGGGCTGCCAAAGCCATGTTACATGATCAGGGGTTGCCATTGTTCTCGTGGGCAGAGGCCTGCAACACAGCTGTTTACTTGCAAAACAGGAGTCCGCATTGTGCCTTGGGGCACATGACTCCGGAGGAGGCTTTCTCTGGGAAGAAGCCTGATATTGGTCATCTTCATATCTTTGGATGCATTACATACTCCTATATACCCAAGGAGAAGAGGACCAAACTAGAGCCCACAGCAAAGAAGGGTATATTTGTGGGCTACAATGAGACCTCAAAGGCCTTTCGGATTTACATTCCTGCACAGAGGAGAGTTGTTGTCAGACGGGATGTGAAGTTCGAGGAGGACAGGACCTTTAGGAGGTCCCGGGAGTTAGAGTATCTGGATCAGCCAGACCCTCAGCAGCAGTTGAGTCAGTTGCAGGGATCCAGTGGACAGGGATCAGGAGGATACGGAGGTACATCTATGAGGATGTCAGGTCCGTCAGTGAGCAGTGGCTCGCCGAGCCAGAGGGGTGGTGCTCCGGGCAGCATGCAGAGCAGTTCACTAGGGAGTCCACTGATGGACAGTTCACACGGTACCTCAGCTTCTACAGGTTCAAGTGCATGCAGGAGGACAACAGACAGACAGTCAGAAGTTCAGGCTCCTGATGATGATGAAGAGGAGGAGTTTCATTCTCCGAAGGGAGAAGTGCGCTCAGGGAAGAGGAAGCCCAAGTGGCTTTAGGACACCTTGAGAGATGCCACATCTGTTGCTGAGCCGAAGAGGCCGGTCAGAGAGAGTAGACCACCTGAGAGGTTTTGTAGCTATATGGCGATGGTTACCAGCATCCTTGACTCTGAGCCTTCTAACTATGAGGAGGCAGCTAGCCAGCAGGTCTGGAGAGAGGCCATGCAGGAGGAGTATTCTTCTATCATGAAGAATGATGTTTGGGAGGTGGTGCCGAGGCTTGAGGGCAAATCCATGGTTACTTCCAGATGGCTTTACAAGGTAAAGCATGTTGCAGATGGCAGCATTGAGAAATTCAAAGCAAGGTTTGTGGCTAGAGGGTTCTCCCAGGTAGAGGGAGTTGATTATGAGGAGACCTTCGCTCCCGTGGCTCGATATACTTCGATCCGCTCCATTATATCAATAGCAGCAGAGATGGGTTGGAAGATCCACCAAATGGATGTGAAGACTGCATTTCTCAATGGCTTCATACAGGAGGAGGTGTACATTGAGCAGCCACAGGGCTTTGAGGTGCATGGGAAGGAGTCCCATGTGTGCAGACTGAAGAAGGCCCTTTATGGCCTGAAGCAAGCTCCCAAAGCTTGGTACTCCAGGATAGATACATATTTGCAGGGGATGGGTTTCACAAAGAGTGAGGCAGATCCGAACCTTTACTTTATTGTGATTGGTGAGGAGCCTCTCATTCTGGTGTTGTATGTGGATGACTTGGTCATTACAGGTGCAGAGAGACTCATAGAGCACTGCAAGAGAGATCTTGCGACGGAGTTTGACATGAAGGACATCGGCTTGATGCATTACTTTTTGGGCTTGGAGGTGTGGCAGGAGGAGGGGCATTTCTTCCTGGGGAAAGGGAAGTATATTGTGGACATCCTTAGCAGATTCCACATGGAGGATTGTAGACCCATGTCGACACCGATGATCACCAACTAGAAGAAGCTTCATGCTTCGGATTCTGAGTTGGTGGATCCCACATTGTACAGGCAGCTGATTGGTTCCTTGATGTATTTGGTCAACACTAGACCAGATATCTGTTTTGCAGTCAACACGATGAGTCAGTTTATGTGTGAGCCTAGGAAGGTTCACTGGGTGGCTGCAAAACACATTTTGCGGTACTTGCAGGGGACAGTGGATTATGGTCTGGACTACAGGCAGGGGGATGGAGTGAGATTGGCAGGATACAATGACTCTGATTGGGTAGGTTGTGCTTCTGATAGGAAGAGCACTTCAGGTTGTTGTTTTGGGTTGGGTTCAGCAGTAGTGTCATGGTTCAGCCAGAAGCAGCAGTCAGTAGCACTGAGTTCAGCGGAAGCAAAGTATATGGCAGCCAGTCTAGCTAGTTGTGAGTTCATCTGGCTTCGCAAGATGTTGTTTGGCTTATTTGGTCAGCCGTTGAGACCTTTAGTGATTTACTGTGATAATCAGAGTTGCATTAAACTCACGGAGAATCCAATATTTCATGACAGGTCAAAGCATATCGGGATCAGATATCATTTCACCAGAGACTATGTTCAGAAAGGAGCTGTGAAGCTTGAGTATATTTCCACTAATGAGCAGGTTGCAAATATTCTTACCAAAGCCTTACCACGGGGCAAGCATGTCTACTTCAGAGACAAGATGGGTGTGGTGAGAAACACCTTCCTCGATAAGAGGGAGTGTTGAAATTTGGTACCGGAGGACAGGGGGTTCCTTTAGGCTTTGATCTTTGGCCTAGGGAAAAGTGTCCAAAAGAATTTAATTTTTCTCCTAAAGTGACTTTATAATTTTATAAAGTTAAATCTAATTTAAAAGTGACTTTAAGTGATAAAGTTACTAAGTCTAATTTTAAAGTGACTTTTATAAAGTCAATGAAAAATTAGAAACGAAAAGTGACTTTGGAAATAAATGACTAAGTGGGTCTTTATTAAAGTGGGGTGAATTAAAAAATAAAAATGTGAGATTTAAATGAGCATTTAATCTCAGCCTTAGATCTCAATCTATTTCAGCCATTGGATTTAGGGATCACCCAAAAGTCACTTGGGGTTAGATTAAAAGAAGAAAGGAGGAAAAGGTCATTCATTCTTTCATGAGCAGATTGAGAGAAGGAGAGCAAGAGAGCAAGGGAGATTTCTGGACAGTGAGTTGCGGAGTTTCAGCGGCGGAGTTTAAGCAGAGCGGAGTTTCAACAACGGAGTTTCCGCAGCGGAGTTTCAGCAGAGCGGAGTTTCAGCAGGGCGGAGTTTCAGCAAGGTGGAGTTTCAGCAAGACTGAGTTTCAGCAAGGCTCAGATAAGTTGTAAAAGTTTGCTTGCTGATTTTTGCTGAATATTTTTCTTACTGTATAAAGGCATTTTCCAGAAATAAAGAAGAGCTCTCAAACTGGTTTTCCCCAAGAGTTGTAGGGGGTTTTTCCAGGGTCACATTGACCAAAAATCTCAGTGTTTAAATGTGTTTTAATGGTTGTTTATTACAGCTGATTTTTATTTCTGCAATTTCCAGCATTCTGTAAAATTTCCAGAATTTGTGTTTTCAGCAAATTTATTTTTTCCAGCTTGTTAGATGTAAGGTTATGGGAAAGGGCATTTAACTATATGGGAGAAATAAGGAGAAACTGAAAACCTAGGTGGGAAATGAGAAATTTCTACAACATAATAGGGAACAATGACATATCTCCTTGGGAAGGACAGAAGTCTGTGACATGTGCAAAGGTCTAATACCTCATTACAAATCTACGTAGAAGACAGACCTGTGACATTATGGTTTGGCTCATTGGAAGGTCATCTTGTTGTGACTATGTATGCATATGCAGACTATGTGAACCAAGAAGATAAAAGACATTGCTAGCAGCTCAAAAGAAATCTCTGTGGTTCAAAGGCTAAAAGTCTAAGGCATATCTACTGAAGGAAGATGTTACATATCAATAATCCCTGGACCGAATCGCAATGATAAAAAGACTGCAAGAATGGACAAAAATTGCAATTTCTAAAGAATGGCAGGTCTTGAAAGCTTTGGACATTGAAGTATCTAGGGTTGGTAAACCCTAGCAAAGGTTCAACTTAGGTAAACCTAGAGACAAGCCCTAGGACTGATTGTTTTCTGCTGACAAGAAGAAGCTCCAGCTCTTGGAAATGAGAGATATGACATCTTGCTAATGTGAGGGCAAGGATGGTGAAAATAACAAAATGATCTAGATTAAAGGGGAGTTGACTTTTCTCAAAGATAAGTACTCTACATCACCTCTCCTTGTTTACTATTGTTGCTATTGTCTTTGTACTTTGTTCAATTATATTTGTTCCTTCATAAGCTTCTAATAAAGTTTGCAGATCGATTATAAGAATTGCCCAAGACTTGAAAGCAAATGAAAGAATGGAAAGAACACAGCAAAGCACGAAGATGAAAGAATGTGATTGCGGAAAGAGAGAGCAGTTTGAAGGTTCTCCCAGTAAGAGGGAGAGGATCAAGTGAAGACGATTGCCTCAGTTAGAAGAGTTACTCCAAGATTTTGAAGAAGCCTCATGATTAAAGAGGACCTCATACTTTGAGAAAGAAGGATTCATGAGCCAAAGGAAGTAATATTGACTTCAGAGGGAGCTGGAAGCAAAAGTTGACATGAAGGATCCGGTATGGTTTCCTGGAAGAATATGAAGCAGAATTCTATGCATTGCAGAGGCAGAAGATGTGGTAGTTGGTACAATCAGCTGTGAAGAAATTTGGCTCCGTAAGGTGTTTGATGAACTACTTGATGACAAGTGGTATTTGATTATGCTATTTGTTAGTGTCAGTCTTTCCAGCCTTCCTCCAGTGATCAAATATGCTCTTACAAAGTGGTTTCAGAGTGTCAAGGTCAAATTTTGTCATTTCAAAGAGTTTTCAAGCAAAATTTGGTCACTAGGCATTAGGTTTAGGGTTTGCTCTCACTCTTTTTAAAGTTGTCCAAATGCCAATCTATGTCACTATTCAGCTGAGTCTATCATCATTCATAGGGTTGTCATTATCATCTCAGTGTCTAATGAGTCATTTTACACATTGTTCATGCTTCAGTTGCGCCCAGGCAAGGTCAATTCCCTCTCCTAGGGTTTTGAAGGCAATATCTCTTGGACGGTCAAATCATTAACGAAACTGGTATCCTGATGTTCATACACCTTCCCCTATCCTTAAAGTACCTTATCAAATGCTTTCCATCACTGAGATCCCCCAAATTCCTCATTTTCGCACAAACCCTAGTTTCTAGCTACAACCTGGCAATTTTCTAGGTTGGGCCTGTGTTTTGCCCTTTTGGACCCCTTCCCCTCACTCGATCTCCACGATTCCACTTTCCCCTGCTTCCTAACATCCCTCCCTACTTCCAAAAATTTCCCCAAGAATTTAGAAGCCTCTTATCCCCTTCATTTCGCTTCATTTCGACAAAATCCCTTGTTCCACACATCGGGATCAGTTTCACTCAAAAGATGTTTCAGAGCAATCAAAGATGAATTTGGGAAAACTGAGAGAGGTTTTTGTCCACAACAGGCCAAGGAAGAAAAACCTCCTTCACTTTTTGCACAGGTGTCATGGTTTTAAAGAAATGTTAAAAATACAATCGCCAGATCCAAGGAGGTTGGCCAAGGCACTAAAACGACGGAAAAGGCCCGCTCCACTCCAAATTTTGGCCAAAGCCTCTTTGACTGAGCATGGTACTTTATTGGGGACTCCCAGCCCAAATTTCAAGAAATTTGGAGAAAGTTTTGTCAATTGTGAATTTTTTGTGCCAAAAACAGGTTTTCTCCACCAACAGGTCGTGCCCCGCGCGCGACCTTTTCGTTGGGCAACTCCTTTTTGGGAAAACTCAGCATTTTTGGATTTGTCATGCAAAGATACACTTGCTCAGCGATTGCCAAGAAATTTCACCAAGTTTAGGGCCTCCAGAAGGTCAAAAAACAAGCAAAAAATGACTTTCTGCCACCTTTTTGACACACAGGAAGCAGTCTTGGGAGATTGCAATTTTGGAGGGGCAAATGGCCACCAAATTCAGAAATTCCACTTGGGTTGGAAAGTAGACATCCAGACCTTTCCAACAAGCCCACTTTTGCCTCATTTGGACACCTGGAAGTGCCTCAAAAGCAGCTCCAAAGTAGCGCGACCTGTTCAGGATCAGGGCGCGACCTGTTGGGAAAGTTTGCCAATTTTTCATCTACAGCTCAGGAATTCGCCCAGCTTTGACCAGTTTTGACTTGTGATGGGATTTTTCACCCTCTTTGATGTAATTAATGTATTTTCATGTTGACATGACACTTATTTACCTATTCTAGAAGATTCATTCATGAAATAGCAAACATTTAATGAATGAATTGGTTTCCTAGCTTATAGAGGCAAGTTGTTTTGACTGCCTAGATTTTAGTGCTCAGTTTAGAATTGGTTGAAACAGCTCCTAGAAGGATGAGCTCGACCCCTAGAGGCAAGGAAAGGTGTTAGCTTGCCTATATTATGTATTTTCTTAGTCATTTTCAGAGGTTGGAGGGTTGGACTCTTGAGGGAGAAAGCTTCTATTGTATTACTCATTGTATCTCTGCAATTTTGGCAAAGGAAGAAAGACCAGGGTTTTGCAGTCCTTTTTGGGATTCCTGTGGTTACATGTATTGATGGTGTGTTTCTCTTTGTACTTGTAAGTTTGTTATGCGAATCATCTCCTTACTTTTCCTTCTGCAAATTAGGCAAATGAAGTGTTAAAGTAGAATTCATGATCGCCATGCTCTGCTTTTAAGTTTGCTTAATATTTATGTTTTCATCTGTCTAAAGAGAACTCTTGAAGGTTTCTTGCTCTCTTTAGCCCATCACCGGTCATTCCTATCCATTCACTTAATTCAAAGGCATCAATACAGTCTCCTACCTTGCCCCAAAGAACCCCCTGCAAAAACTGTGTCCAATCTCCGCACCCAAATTTGCTTTTCCCCAACTTTCCACCAAAACCCTAAAAATCCCAAATCAAACCTTTTATCAGTTTACTAGCCTAAAATCAGTGTTTCCTCATTGGTTATCTCGCCCGGTGGAGATCCCTACCGAGATAGACCGGAGAGGGCCCTCTCCTGCCCCGTAGGGCTAGCTACGAGGCTAAGTGGTTTGATGTTGCCTTGGAGTTTACCTTTCTCAGCCTGAGGTGAAATTTCAAGCGCTAACATATTGGCGACCATACTGGGGAGAACAAACTTGTCTATGGATTGATGTGTTTGTTTTATAAGCTACAGACGGAGCCTGAAGTTATGCCAGGTAGCCTTCGAAACGCTTTTGCTTTGCATTAGCGAAAGTAGATAAACGCTGCTTCAGTCAATCTCCGGTCTAGCTTGTAATCGTGACATCTAACTTGTTAATTGCCCCAGTACATGTATCAAGTTCAGATCTGATTGTTGATGGTGGACAACGATCAGACACTTGAAAGGCTGAAATCATTCACTTGGCGACTCTAAATCATTTTCGAGATCAGATCCAAAGACTCCACTGGAGGATGATCCCGACCAGCAAAAACATGAAAGGACAACATGGACAGATCAGGTACTCAAGTTGGAATTTCATCCAAGACATTTTGTTCTTTGTCATAAATTATTTCTTCTCTTTTCCCAAGAATGTCAAGAAGGCTTTGCAAAGTATATTGTATTTGAGAAGAGATCCCAGGCCTGCAGTTGATTCTTTCCCTTTGAAGATTGTGAATACCAAAGATTTGCATACCTTTGAGCTTGATCAAGACCTTTCTTCTAAATTTTGTGATGACCATCTTCAAATTGATGAGCCCCAAGAAACCAAGACTGATTCTATACCTGTTGTACATACCCCTACACCTTGTAAAATTCCAGATTGGTATAAACCTCTTGTTTTACCTTCAGTTCTTCATGCTTTCCCCAAAAACTATGATTTATACTTGTCGAGGTTTGATGGTGAAAGTAAGAATGTCACCGCTGAGCAACATGTGCAGAATTTTGAGTCGTTTCTAGATCTTTTTGAAGTTGATGAAGAAGATGTTAGTATAAGGCTTTTTGCTCTTTCTTTGCAAGCCAAAGTAAAGAGTTGGTTCAAAGCCTTGCCTGATGCAAGCATTTCAGATTTCCAGCAGTTTGTCAAAGTTTTTCTCGACAGGTGGATGATCGGGCAGAACCTTTTCTTGATTGTAGAAGAGTATAACCAGTTGAAAAGATTGCCAGGGGAGACAGTACAACAGTTTTCAGCCAGATTTAACCAAGTTTATTATTCGATGCCAGTTGATATAAGACCTACTCCTAGATCGGCTCTCTTGCACTATCCGGGTGCCTTTGATCCGGAGATGGAGTTTCAGCTGAGAGAAAGGGATATTGCAACACTTCACGAGATGCAAAACAGTGCAGTAAATGTAGAGGCTCATCTGCTGATCCAAAGGGCAAGGTTGAAGGAAGAAGAGATGAAAAACATAGATCCGGAAAAATCGACATCTCTAGAGGTAAAGCTTGACATTTTGGTAAGTGCAGTGGAAAAGATGATGGACAAGATCAACGCAAGGAATGATTATGATGTTCAAGCTCATGGCTCGTTGATTGAAGAAGAACAAGTTGCTGATCCAAAACATTTTGTCTCTTATCCAAGTTGTCATAGTGATTGTTTTATAGATCCTTGTGAAGACGAAAGCACTGTTGATATGACCTACATGCTTGATGATATGTTTTATACCGATGATTTGCCTCAGTTTGATCAGTATGATGATGATTATGTTCTCCAAACAAAAGCTAATCTTACAGACAAATCAGCAGCTAGTTTGTGGGAGGAAGAGGTTCACTTACAGCAGCTCGAGCTCGAGTACAATGATCAAATGATGCATATCAGCTATGACATTGACGAGGAAAGTGCAGCAAAGTTTGAAGTAAGTGAAGGATCTTTGCCTTTTTGTTTTGATTCGTTTCAGTTCATCAGAGACAACTTCCATGCAATCAGAAATCAGTTGTCGCCAAGTCTTGATTTGGACCATCTTGAGGGCAATGAAAACCTTGTTCAAGACTTCTCATATTCAGATTTGCAACCCCCGAAAGCCATTGATTGTCAAGTTGCAAATAGAGACTTGGAAGCTGAAACATATGTTCAGCAAGATGATTCCATACCATTTTGTTTCGAATCATTTCAGTTTTTGAAGGGAAATTTGCATAGTACATCTTCAGTGAAGAATGAGCAGCATGTAGGCAATCATGTAATCACATTGGAACCAATAGAAAATGGGTTGCAACAGTCTTTTCAAGTTTTTCATGATCCAATAGCTGATGTTTTGGATGAGGTTTGCAGTCAAAGTCTTTCTCCATTGACTACATGTGAGCTTGAAACATGTGTTGATATAAACTAGATCCGGCAGCCGGTTTCTTTGTCAGTTTTAGCAGAGGTCTCATCACAAGGCTAAGATCAAAGTTTGCATTCATGGTATGAGGAGAAGAGAAGTAATCTATTGGATGAGCTAAGTTCCAGTGTGCTTGAATTTCAAGATCCTTATGCAGTGTTTTTGGAGGCGGATAGAGAATTCATATCATTCAACGGATCTGTTTCCAAGTTGTCATGGGAGTTGCCTTTCAGTAGTTCTCTCTTGTTGTTCATAAGTGAGCACTTGCGGAGAATTCGAACAGCAGAAGAGATACTTACTTGGTTGCACTGGTTGTTTCATTTCACTTGATCTGGTGATGAATGAAACTGTTAGGGTAGGTTGTGATGAATAAGCTCCCCTTTGAGCATCATTTTCAGTTTGTCGGTTGTGTTTAAGTATTGAGTCAGTTTTTAGTTGAGTGAGAGTCAATTTGTGTTGTCAAGTCATCAGTTTTCAGTCATGCATTTCAGCTTGAGTTTTTGACTCCATCGCCCAATGGATGAAGGCACTGTCTAGCTCTTACAGAGATCTGCAGTTCTTGGAACCTCCAAGGAGCTACCATCCCCATTGGAGCCAATGTTAGTGTCAGTCTTTCCAGACTTCCTCCAGTGATCAAATATGCTCTTACAAAGTGGTTTCAGAGTGTCAAGGTCAAATTTTGTCATTTCAAAGAGTTTTCAAGCAAAATTTGGTCACTAGGCATTAGGTCTAGGGTTTGCTCTCACTCTTTTCAAAGTTGCCCAAATGCCAATCTATGTCACTATTCAGCTCATTCTATCATCATTCATAGGGTTGTCATTATCATCTCAGTGTCTAATGAGTCATTTTACACCTTGTTCATGCTTCAGTTGCGCCCAGGCAAGGTCAATTCCCTCTCCTAGGGTTTTGAAGGCAATATCTCTTGGACGGTCAAATCATTAGCGAAACTGGTATCCTGATGTTCATACACCTTCCCCTATCCTTAAAGTACTTTATCAAATGCTTTCCATCACTAAGAACCCCCAAATTCCTCATTTTCGCACAAACCCTAGTTTCTAGCTACAACCTGGCAATTTTCTAGGTTGGGCCTGTGTTTTGCCCTTTTGGACCCCTTCCCCTCACTCGATCTCCGCGATTCCACTTTCCCCTGCTTCCTAACATCCCTCCCTACTTCCAAAAATTTCCCCAAGAATTTAGAAGCCTCTTATCCCCTTCATTTCGCTTCATTTCGACAAAATCCCTTGTTCCACACATCGGGATCAGTTTCACTCAAAAGATGTTTCAGAGCAATCAAAGATGAATTTGGGAAAACTAAGAGAGGTTTTTGTCCACAACAGGCCAAGGAAGAAAAACCTCCTTCACTTTTTGCACAGGTGTCATGGTTTTAAAGAAATGTTAAAAATACAATCGCCAGATCCAAGGAGGTTGGCCAAGGCACTAAAACGACGGAAAAGGCCCGATCCACTCCAAATTTTGGCCAAAGCCTCTTTGACTGAGCATGGTACTTTATTGGGGACTCCCAGCCCAAATTTCAAGAAATTTGGAGAAAATTTTGTCAATTGTGAATTTTTTGTGCCAAAAACAGGTTTTCTCCACCAACGGGTCGCGCCCCGCGCGCGACCTTTTCGTTGGGCATCTACTTTTTGGGAAAACTCAGCCTTTTTGGATTTGTCATGCAAAGATACACTTGCTCAGCAATTGCCAAGAAATTTCACCAAGTTTTGGGCCTCCAGAAGGTCAAAAAACAAGCAAAAAATGACTTTCTGCCACCTTTTTGACACACAGAAAGCAGTCTTAGGCGATTGCAATTTTGGAAGGGCAAATGGCCACCACATTCAGAAATTCCACTTGGGTTGGAAAGTAGACATCCAGACCTTTCCAACAAGCCCACTTTTGCCTCATTTGGACAACTAGAAGTGCCTCAAAAGCAGCTCCAAAGTAGCGTGACCTGTTCAGGATCAGGGCGCGACCTGTTGGGAAAGTTTGCCAATTTTTCATCTACAGCTCAGGAATTCGCCCAGCTTTGACCAGTTTTGACTTGTGATGGGATTTGTCACCCTCTTTGATGTAATTAATGTATTTTCATGTTGATATGACACTTATTTACCTATTCTAGAAGATTCATTCATGAAATAGCAAACATTTAATGAATGAATTGGTTTCCTAGCTTATAGAGGCAAGTTGTTTTGACTACCTAGATTTTAGTGCTCAGTTTAGAATTGGTTGAAACAGCTCCTAGAAGGATGAGCTCGACCCCTAGAGGCAAGGAAAGGTGTTAGCTTGCCTATATTATGTATTTTCTTAGTCATTTTCAGAAGATGGAGGGTTGGACTCTTGAGGGAGAAAGCTTCTATTGTATTACTCATTGTATCTCTGCAATTTTGGCAAAGGAAGAAAGACCAGGGTTTTGCAGTCCTTTTTGGGATTCCTGTGGTTACATGTATTAATGGTGTGTTTCTCTTTGTACTTGTAAGTTTGTTATGTGAATCATCTCCTTACTTTTCCTTCTACAAATTAGGCAAATGAAGTGTTAAAGTAGAATTCATGATCGCCATGCTCTGCTTTTAAGTTTGTTTAATATTTATGTTTTCATCTGTCTAAAGAGAACTCTTGAAGGTTTCTTGCTCTCTTTAGCCCCTCACCGGTTATTCCTATCCATTCACTTAATTCAAAGGCATCAATACAGTCTCCTACCTTGCCCCAAAGAACCCCCTGCAAAAACTGTGTCCAATCCCCGCACCCAAATTTGCTTTTTCCCAACTTTCCACCAAAACCCTAAAAATCCCAAATCAAACCTTTTATCAGTTTACTAGCCTAAAATCAGTGTTTCCTCATTGGTTATCTCGCCCGTTGAAGATCCCTACCGAGATAGACCGGAGAGAGCCCTCTCCTGCCCCGTAGGGCTAGCTACGAGGCTAAGTGGTTTGATGTTGCCTTGGAGTTTACCTTTCTCAGCCTGAGGTGAAATTTCAAGCACTAACACTATTGATCAAAGTTGCATGAAGATTGTTAGAGAGCCAAGAAGGTCGAAGTACTTTATGATTCGAGACTATGATCTAGATAAGAGTCGAGAAGCTACAACAGATCCCCAAGGAAGAACAGGTAGCTGATGTAAGGGAATGAGAACTTCTGACACAACCTTAGGCTTGTAGTTATCTCCTCCCTGGTTGAGAGGGAGTGAGGATCTCCTCCCTAGTTGAGAGAAGGGTTGAGGGGGAGCACCCCCCCTTCGAACCTGCTCCCGAAGCGAGCACCGCTCGAGAGCGACCTCAGGGGCACGCTCCCTTGGAGAAAAAACCGCTCCCTGGCTTTTCAGGAGCGACCAAGGGAGCAGTTGCTCCCTGACTACTCCCGATCACTTCAGAAGAAATTTTTTTAAGGCGGGAGTGGTCGGGGCACTGTCGCTCCTAACCGCTTCCGCCTTAAAAAAATTGCTCCTTGTGTGCAAATTGGGCAATCACGCGGCGAGAAAGGGAGGGGAAGGGCCAAAAGAAATAAAAGGCCCTCCTCCCTTCCCATAAGTCACCATTTGCACATTGAAAGAGCAAGAGAGGGCTTTTGGAATTGGAGCTTGAGTTGAGAAGGAAGATTGAGAGGATTGCTTGGGAGCTTAAGGAGTTTGCAAGGGAGATTGGAGCTTAGGATTGAACGCCAAAGAGGTAGTACCTCGATTCTAATCTAGCATTTGTGTTTTTATATGTTCATTATTAAATGAAAATGTTCTCTGCTTTCTTTCCCATTCCCATTCCTCCATTTTATTGCAGGCAAGAAACTATAACTCCACCAAAGTTCAAAGAATCAAAACCTCAAACATCATGGCTATATGGCTTGACATTCTCTTGATGTTGGTTCATTTTTTTGTTATTGTGGTGTTGGAGAGTAAAAGGAGGGTTGATCATGATGAAGATGGTGAAGAAGTGGGTAGTGGTGGATTGGAAACCCTTAGAAAGGAAGAGTACCATGTTGAGGAGGAAGAGGAGAGTGGAGATGAGGGCACAAAAACGAAAGCAACCCAAACCCCATTGTGGAAATATGTTAATAGGCCTGAAGCAAGGAAAGTGGATGGAACCACTAAATTTACATGCCTCCATTGCAAAAGAAATTACACAAGTTCATACACACGTGTCAAAAAGCACCTTTGTGGGACAATGCCATGGGATGGAGGTAAACAAATAGGAATCAAAACTTGTGTAACTATGACAGCACAACAAAGAGCCAAATACATAAGGGAAAAGGAAGAATCCCAATATAATTCTAAAAGATCAAAGGGTGACTTTGAATGTGATAGCCCACAATCACATACACAAAGAACTCCATCAACATCCTCCCATGGTAGTGGATATTGAGGCATAGGAACAAAAATCTCTTTAAGGCATAGAACCATATCATATTTCCTTGAAGAAGGGTGTAGGAATGATGTGGATTCAAAAAAACCCGGTTTCTCTATGCATGTGGAATACCATTCAATGTTCTTCACTCACCTTATTGGTATGAAATGGTTTCCACCATTAATGATGCCCCCAAAGGATACAAGAGCCCTGGGTATGACGGGGTTAGAACCGTGGGACTTGAACATGAAAGAGCAAAAATAACACATGCTTTGGGTAAAATGACAAGTTCTTGGAATGAGCATTGGGTATCCATTGTATCTGATGGATGAACAAATGTAAAAGCATGCCATTGATAAGTGTTCTTAATGTGTCTAAAGGTGGTGGAATCTTCCTTTCAGCATATGATTACTCAGAAAAGTTCAAGATCGCCATCAACATCGCAGAGCCATTACTTCAGACAATTGAACGTATTGGCCCATACAATGTCATCCAAGTCATCATTGATAATGCTTCTAATTGTAAGGTAGCGGGAGCAATTATTGAGGATAGATACCCCAACATATTTTGGTATGGGTGTTTGGTTCACACAATGAACTTTTTGGTGCATGATACTATTCAGAACAAAAACCCTCAATACAAATGGATTGGTGATTCGTACACGAGAGGCAAAAAAACGATAAAAATTTATTACAAATCATAGCAATACCCATGGGCTTTTCCGTGATCACTCAAGTTTGGAGTTGTTGAAGATTGAGAAGACTAGATTACCTCACCTTCAACCGCCTTTTGAAGGTAAGAGAGTCATTGGCCAGCATGGTATCAAGTCAACATTGGCAGGTATTAAAGGACAAGGTTCCAACCCCGGTTGACAAGCAAGGTTTTGAAAAGGTGGAGGACACTGCTCTTGATGGTCTATTTTGGGCATGTGTGAGGGAAGTTTTGCAATTCACCAAGCCCATTTATAACATGATGCGTTTTGCAAATACAGATGCACCAATGATTACAGAGGTGTATGAGCAGATGGATAACATGTTGGGCCAAATAAAAGATATTGTTCACCAAAAAGATCCCAACTTGTATGATATTATTCACAAATGCGTCTTTGCACGGTGGAATAAACTCAATGTTCCACTAAATGCCTTGCCGTATATACTTACGCCAAAACACTGATCTCCATCTTGGTTGGGCAAACCTACATCTAGGGGTGGGGTTAATGTCAAACCCCATATAGATCCAGAGGTACAACATGGATATATGG
The DNA here is from genome assembly GCA_031772625.1 of Pinus tabuliformis. Taxonomy (NCBI): domain Eukaryota; kingdom Viridiplantae; phylum Streptophyta; class Pinopsida; order Pinales; family Pinaceae; genus Pinus; species Pinus tabuliformis. The sequence goes on along the minus strand of CM062815.1, from coordinate 373,565,904 downwards.
AAGCATTAAACAAGCTCCACCCTGATAAAGAGGAGTGTGCTAATTTGCGTCTTGAATTAGGCATATACTTCACTAGCATTGGCGTGTTTGGTTCTTTGCATGCAATGGAAGATAGGGGCAGAATTGATGCTATCACATGGTGGGACGCATATGGCGGGTAGTGATTTTTGCCAAAATTAGCAAAACAAATGCTCTCACAAGTTGTAAATACTTCTTCTGCAGAGAGGTGTTGGAGCACCTACAACTTCATCCATAATGTGAGAAGAAACAGATTCAATGAAAACCGGGCAGAAAGCTTGGTTTATGTGCACTACAACTTGAGGTTGTTGAGTCATTATTGTGATCGAGCTCGTGAGGATACATCATATAAAACTTGGGACAACAACCTAGAGGAAGATAATTTGGAGGATGGTGCTCTACATCTAGAAGAATTGCAAACAGAACTTCAAAGAGATGATGATAAAGCAACACCAGCCATGCCACCCCCTCCATCCAGTAGCAATGCTTGAGTTCCAACATCTTCGCCTTTGTTGCTGCCACCTCCATCTACATCCTCATGTGGAGGGCATGTGGCTTCTGGTTCTCGTTGTCCCACTATGCAAGAGGAGACTCCCATTAGTAGTAGACCACCATGACCTTCTCAGAAATTAGACATTTCTCGTGGCAGCAAGAGCAAGCAATAGATAATAGATTTATTTGTCTTTTCCAGTTTCTAGCAGTTTTTATAACTGTTGACTTTTCATATTTATTATGATATTTTTTGTAAACAATATATGACAATTTAAGTTTGAAATTTGAAGTTGGCTATTACAACTCATTGGTAATGAATTATGAATATGATGCTTCGTTAAAGTTAAAGGTTGAAACATTTCATTTCATGTTAGATATTTTTTGTTATAGTTTGGTTACTTGGTAATGGTAATGGTTATAAGTACAATTTTAGTGATCAATGATGATAAATGTTATATATTGAATTTTTAAAGCTTGAAACTTTAATATTGATGAATCATGAGACTCGATATGTTGTATGTTACTAAATTGTGGACGTGGTTGATGAGGATTATAACTTCTAGATGATTGATGTTATATGGTTCAATCCATGTTTTTTATATCTAATTCATCATTCTACATGCTTTTGTTGACATATATGCATCAAAATATATATTATATAAAAATTTGTTCCCGCTCCTGCGCCCAAGTAATCTTGGTTGAGAGGGAGTGAGGATGGACACCGAGTTCTCTATGTGTCACATACTATGGCCAGGAATAATAGTGGTTAGCCTAGTGCTTGAACACTAGTAGGGAGAATGGTGGATTGGATAAGCATCAGGGACGTACATTCATGAGTCATGTATTGTGATTGACTAGGACTAACATCCTAAGTTGGATACATGGACTTGGTAAAGAATGGTCCAGAGGACGTACTTTTCCCAGGATTAGGAAATGATAATGTAAGGTCATCCCTTGGGAATACCCAGGTGGGGTATGTGCCTTGAGAGCCAATGGTGTCCAAATTTACGCCTACCGGCATTGTGCTTTGATTAAGGGGAAAACCTGGAAACTATTCTCTTCTTAGGATATGCTTCAAATGAGATACAAAGACCCAATCCCTAGCCCAAGTCCTTCTCCCAATACCAAGTCAGCCCTTCCTAAAGTCCTTCATGAATTTGCACCAAAACTGCTCCACACTGCAAACTTCTACCTGCCAACTACAACACTGCTACTCGACCAGCAACTGCGGCCTTACATCTCCTGAAGAAACCCTAGTATAGCATCCTTCTAGGATCTTCCAATAGCAAGACAGCTCTTCCTAAGCTCAACGAGGTCTAGACTGTTAAAATCTGAAAATTCTATGCAAAAAATAAAAAATTATTTGCAGAAACTTGAAAGTTCTATGCAGAAAACTAAATGTGTTCATAGAAAATTGAATGTACTTTGCAGAAAATTGAAAGGAACTAAATGTACTTAACAGAAAGTTGAATGTACTTAGCAGAAAGTTGAATGTACGTTACAGAAAATTGAATGTACTTTGCAAAAAGTTGAATATACTTTGCAGAAAACTTAACGTACTTTGTAGAGAATTGAATGTTTTATGATGTTACAATTACTTAGAATGCAAATTTCTTCTTCACAAATTTTCAGATCAGCAATTGTAGATAGAACAAAAACTTAAGGATCATATGAAGACATCCAAGCACAAATGTGAGACACTGAGAGTTAGGTCCAATGACCAAGACAAAACCCACAAGGGGAAAACCCAAATGATTCTTTTTCTATTAGATTTATTCAATTGTTTAGCAGAGTACAGAGAGAGAGAGAGAATGAGAATGAATAGTCACCAATGTCTTATCAACTTGCAGCTGAAGTGCTCTAGCTCTTTGCTTGAAGATCTTCTCATTTTCTTGATCAGCTATTGTCCTTCACACTTGCTCCAGCTCCTCCATTTCTCTGGCTCTTCAATTGCTCTCACACTTCTCTTGCACACACTCAACACTAGACCTCCTTCTTCACAATGAACATGCTACTCTCAACTTTCACTTGCTCTTGCTTAAATAGATGAGAAAGGAGAGAAGTTACAAAATGAATTCATGTCTTGAGTCAATAATAGGAGAACTGAATTACATGAGGGGGGAGTTACTTGAAGAGAAGTGTAACTAATCCCAAGAATAGAGAGAGACATACACATGTCTTGAAGAGTTACAATTCGAATTAGGGAGAGAAAGAGTTACACTTAGACATGAGAGGATATTTGGTGAAAGTTATAAATTGAATTGAGTGATGGAAAGTTACATTCTCTTAAGTTTGGAGTTACTATTTTATTCCAAGAGAGAGGTTCAATTTGCCAAGTAAGATATTCTCAATTTAATTTACTTATTTCATGAAAGAATTCGTTTTTATTAATCCATTAAAGGATAATGACTTTATACTATTTAATAAATAATAATATCATACTATTAATAATACTAGTAAGGATAAAAATATTAATTCTTGACTTGTATAATCATGATCGATTTGATTTTAAAGTGGAGTCCATATGTTGAGATCATACTTGATCATTTAGACATGGCTTTCTATTTTCGGAAAGTCACTTCCAAATTGAGATGTGACTTACTATTTTTGGAAAGTCATATTAGAATTATTAGAAATGAAATTTTTTTATAGGTGGTTCAAACAAAACTGAAAGATATGATTTCTTCTAGGAGAAATTCATCCCTAAGTAACCAAATTTTAACACTCCCTCTCGGCTAGGGAGAAATTTCATTCTGCATCAAAGATCTCTACTTCTTTGATCTCTTGCATTCATCTCAGCTAAAGTCTTCTCTGTAATATCTATAACAATGAAGTTGCAATCTAAAGAAGAATCATCCAATTGACATAAATTTGGAAAGGAAAAGATCATCGCATATCACATAGACAAGGATTACACTCAACCAATTTTCATCTCAAAAATCAGGAGATAGAACACAGACATCACATAGACAACACTCAAACAAGTCATAGACAAGAATCAAATACAACCAAGTGTCAAGTGGAGAAACACATGCATCCTAAACAAGTCACATAGACAAGTCTCACTACAACTATTGGCCAGATAGGTGGCTCTTCCCATAACCCAAACTATGGGTCGGATGCATACTGATGCTTAATCTTGTGGCACACACTATAGAAGAGGTCCCTCATCCTCAGGAGCTTTTCAGCATCATTCCCTAATCCTATGAGCTCTGACAAGGGGGAAAGGCAACTCAGTGTTCTCAATCAGTTGTGACCTCTCTAAAAACCAAGAACTTTCCTTTTGGTAAAGACTTGGTAAGAATGTCAGCTATCTGATCATCAATGGAGATGTGATGGAGTCTCACTGCTCCTCTCTACACCATATCCTGGATATAGTGATATTTGATCTTAATATGCTTGGACTTGTCATGAAACATACAATTTTCTGCAAGACAAATCCCACTCATATCGGCACAATATATAACTGTTGTCTAGAACTTCCTCAAATAGTTCTCCAAAAAGCTTCCTCAGCCAAATTGCCTCACAGCTAGCCATGCTAGTAGCAATGTACTCAGCTTCAATTGTACTCAGTCCAACAAACTTTTGCTTTCTGCTCATCCAAGAGATCATGGCAGATCCCAAGCTAAAGCAACGCCCAAAAGTGCTCTTTCTGTCAACAAAGTTACCAACTGAATCAACATCAGTATATCCATGAAGTCTTACATTTTAGCAGTGTAATTCAATCCTAGATTGATAGTTCCATGCGAGTATTCGAGTACATGTTTTGCAGCAATCCACTAGGCATGAAAGGGATCAATCATATATTGACTTAAAGTGTTTACAACAATGAATATGTTAGGCCTAGTGTTTACCAAAAACATCAAAGCACTAATGAGTTGTCTATACTCTATGGGATTTGCCAAATTAGGTCCTGCAACTTTGCCACATAATTTCTTAAAGTTCATTTCCATAGGAGTATGCATGGACTTACAATCTACCATAAGCAAATCTTTCAAGAAGCTTAACAACATATTTTCCTTGAGAAGATAAAATTCACCAAGTCTTTGCCAAACCTGTAGACCCAAAAAGTAATGCATCAAACCAAGGTCTTTCATTTCAAATTCAGAAGTTAACTCCCTCTTACATTGGAGGATAAGAGGTTCTCTTCTTGTCAAGAATAAATCATCAACATACAATACCAAAATCAAAGGTATACCTTGGACTATCTTGAAGTAGAGGTTTGGGTCTACATTGCTTCTTGTGAAACCAAGAATTATCAGGTAGCTATCAATGCGAGCATACCAAGCTCTTGGAGCTTGCTTCAGCCCATATAAGGCTTTATTTAGTCTGCATACATGAGTTTCCTTGTCATGCTCTTCAAAGCCTTGTGGTTGTTCCACAAATACCTCTTCCTTGAGGAAGCCATGCAAGAAAGCAATTTTCACGTTTATTTGGTGAAGAACCCATCCCTGGCTAGAAACTAAGGCAACAACAGATCAAATAGTAGTATATCGAGCTACAGGAGTCGAATTCCCTCCTTTAGGCCGACTTGAGGATCCCAGAGCCAACTTGTACTCTTGGAGATTCCATGACTTTCTAGACTCAAAAATAATTCCTTTTACAATTACAAATTTCCCAAAAGGGTCTTATATACATGATATTGACTCTATTGACTCATGACAATAAATCTTAAGGCCTAACAAACTCTAGAAGCACGAAGAACATGCTTTTACCTAGAAGACCATCAATAATGAGCATAAAACCCATGCTTTAATAATAATAATTGTATTTCTTCTTCTCTTATTTGTTACATAGGATACATATTCAAATGAGTATAACAATTATGAAGATCGAAACTAATTACATTTCTCAACACTCCCTCTCAACTAGGGAGGTATTCATAATTGTATAACCAGTGCAACAGCATATCTCAAACTGAAGAGTTCTCACAAGAAGAGTTGGATTGATAAGCCATACTATAAGCATCATCATCATGACCAACATTATCCCTGAGGCCTAACAGGACAAGCTTTACCTTAATCAAGAGCATTATGTTGGGAGGTTTTACGTGTGATATTGCACTACTTCTACGAGGTACATACCCCATCTGGATGTCTACAAGGTATGTCCTTTTAGGACTATTCTTATCTCGGATCTCCAACCCTAAGTCCTCAAAGAATATCGGTCCTCTTTTACCACTCTTCTCTTGGATACCTATCACATCCTCAAAGAGTGTCGGTCCCTTTCCTTTCTTGCATGTTATATCCTCGAGGAAACCACAGATGCTTATCCAATCCTCCACCATTCTCTCTTCATGACCTTCACTTAGACTTACAGTTGTTAGTCCTAGTCAAGTGCGTGACACATGATGACAAGAATGCACATGTGATGTCCAACATCACTCCCTCTTAACCAGAGAGGACATCCATATTCTCCTTTAGTCTTCAGAATAGAGCCTTGCTCCTATTCAACGAGAATCCTTTGCTCTCTCTTGAATCCAAATGAGATTTCTGACTTCCTTTCTATTTGAGAAGTCAACACCACAAGCCTCATAGCTTGTCTTCATCAGAGTATCAGCTACCAGTTTTCCATAGTTGTCTGGCTCCCTCTTTCCTTCACATCTCTTGCATCGAGCTTGCTTCTTTCTGAGGTATCATGGAGCCACCTTCTCTCTTCGATCGTGTGACAGGTTTCAGACAAATCTTCTGCCTCATCACTCTTGAAGAATCTAGGGAATTAGGTTAATAGGATTCCTCTGACAATGATAACTATTTGTGAGGTACTTTTTCTTGTTAGCACAATCTTATCTTGTTATTATTAGAGTGTGTTTTCTAACTTCATCGAATAGTTACCAAAACAAAAGAGATAAGAACATAAGATGTTGGCTTTCTGCCAGGGCCAAAACCTCTCACCCTTTGAGAGGAAAACCCGCACAAATTCTTCATATAATGCCAAGACCAAGACCCTTGATCTAATAGCCACTCTAAGACCAAGAAATGAGTCCTCTTCTGCTTTTGTCTTCTAGATTCTCCTTCCACTACTAAGGCTTCATTACTAGAGCAATCCGAAATTCCTCACTACAATATCATTGTACTGTAAAGCAAATCTGAATTGCATCATTATCGAGATTGTATTTAAAACTAGATCTTATTCTTGTGGCAGCACCAAGATAGTCTTCTTATCGAATTGTAGTTTCCTTTTATCATCAAACTGTAGTATGTCTATACTTGTTGTTGAAGAAAATGTAACTGGGTTCGGTCTTCATAAATGTACTTTTGATATTTGTATTTATTCAAGAAAAGAAATATTATTTTTATAATGTATGTCAATGAGTTTCTTTCTCATTGAAATAGGTCTAGCACAAGTTGAAGTGTTATAAGTGAGTCAAATAGTCAAAAGAAAATATTGAAGACCTTAAGGGCATGTTACACTATGTATAAAATAGTATAAAGGTAAAAGGAATACCTCCAAGGCAAGAGCAAGTCCTCTCCATGCAGCAATGTCCTCATCAAGAAGCAAAACAAAGAAAATAATGAAGAAATAGTCAAGTTGCCCTAAGGACAGCTAGTCGGCCTCATGTCGGCCTAAAGGAAGGACAGTCCTCCATATATAGAGGTTGTCCACTCCCTCTCAACGTCATCAATCAAGCTCTGAAATCGAAAAAGGTAGAAGCCAAGAAAGCGAAGGTGAAAGACAAGTCTAAGGGTCCCCAAGACAAGCAAAGAAAGAAAGAAGAAGACCGAAGTGTAAGGGACTGTTTCTAGGGCTAGAAGCAGTCACACGTGCGAGGAACAGTAAGGCAAATCTGCGGCATAACAACAGCTAGAGAGTAGCTCATGAATTATCATTGTTTGGGTGAAAGATCAAGTCTACAAAGCCTCCCAAGTCAAGCGAAGGAGTCTCTATCTATAGCAAAGGAAAAAGAGCCCTAATTCTCTAGAGTTCCTACTACACATAGCTAAACTAGCGTTGTTGTTCAGTTACAGCAGTTTGCAGACCTATCTCAAGAAGAACCTCGTTGGATCAAGGAAAGGGTGTCTTCATGAGTGAAGATCATCTCTAAGTAAAAAGGAAGCATATCACATCAAGAAGCTCACATCAGCAAGAACTATCTCTCGACAAAGATCGAAGAAGGAGGACTAAGTGTTGGGAAGCAAAGTGTCAGAAGGAGGAAGTCTATGTGCCAAGAACAAAAAGCAGAACAAAGGAAGGACTTGACTTGTGCTTGGAGGATATCCTAGTCAGGGGTCTAGGGTTTGGCATTAATCAATAAGAAGTCTCAATAAGAAAAACTTACTAAAGGGTTTTCCTCTCAAGATAAGAGAGGTTTTGGCCCTGGCAGAGAGCCAACATCTTGTGTTCTTGTTCTTAAGTTTTGGTAACAGATTGATGAAGTACACATACATGCATTAATGAGAAGAAGAAGATTAAGCTTACAAGAAAAAGTAAAAAGACTCCACAAATTGTTATCAAGTAACGAAGAATCACACTACACCTAACTGCCCTAAATTATTCAACATCGTATCAGAGCTAAGGTGACATATCAAGGAAAGGGCATCTCAAGAACACTCATCAAGGAAGGACATCTACAAGGTTGAAGCATCAAGCCTAGAAGTCTCAATCACGTCAAGGACAAGAAGGTCTACAAGCCATCATCCATCAAGGAAGTCTACATAGCAAGAAGAAGAGCCTTACATAAAGGCACCTACAAAGAAGAGCAGTACATCAAGCGACAAGTCAATAAGAAAATCTAATCATCAAGCAAGTCCACTTGGAAAAGACAACTTGAAAAACATCAAAATCTTAGGAAGGCAAGCCATCAAGTTTTCAAGGAGGAAGCAAATCCATTACATCTAAAAATCTATCAAGTACATGTCCCCATCTGAATATACATCAATGTCTTTTTGCAAGGAAAAAAACAAATTGGTAGGTATCAATAACTTTCTTGCATGGAAGAAGAGGACTGATTTACTTCTCAAGGAGAATGAACTCCTAGAACATGTCAAAGGGAATATCACTATCCCTGCTAAGGAACAAACTCAAGCATTAGCTAAGTACAATAAGGATGAGACAAGAGCTCAAAGGATTCTAATAGAATCAATCAAAGACTCTCTCATTCCTTATGTCTCCAAATTTGAAACATCAAAAGAAATTTATGATAAGCTAGTAGAGCTATTCTCGATATCCACAACAGGGGAAGTAATATCTCTAAGGAATGAACTGTACAAGATGAAGATAACAAAGGAAGGAATAGCTCCCTACTTCATGAAAATCTATGAAATGAGAGATCAACTTCAAGAGCTTGGGGAAGTCATGTCTGACAGAGAGATGACAATTGTAGTACTCAATGCTCTACCTGAGGATTGGGACAACTTCACATCAAACATATATGCCAAGAAGGAAGCAACCACACTCAGTGAAATGTGGTCTCTATGCAGGATAGAGGTAGCCAGACTTAAATCAAAGGAAGATGTGGAATCAAAGGAGCAAGCATTTGCTACCATGGCTAAGAGAAAGGGAAAATTTGGCAAATTTGGTCCATGAAGAACAAACAACAAATACATGTCCAAAATCCAATGTTTTGGATGCCAAAAATATGGACACTACAAAAAGAATTGTCCTAAGCTTAAGAAGGACAATACCAACAAAAGAAAGAGGGAAGAAGCTCACATGACTCAAGAGGTGAAAGAAGAAGAAAAGAAGCAAAAGAAGGAAGTTCCTCTGGATCTCTACTATGACTAGGTCAAACTCTTTACTTCAAGTCTTCTTTCAAAATTTTGAGTAGGATAGGAGCACATAGGAATAGAATAAAAATTGCTTAGCTAGAAACATCTTCTAGAATCTAGAAGCATGAAGTACATAGACTTCTAGATACTCATGTAGAAAAAGCATTCATAAATGAGAACAAAAATGCATGGTTAGAAATATCTTCTAGAATATAGGAACATGATGAACATAGCTCAAGATATTCATATAGAAGGAGCATACCTAGAATAGGACCTCATCCACTATGAAACAAAATTGATCATGAATAAGAATCTTAGAAAACCTCCATCATCAAAAGGAAAGAAACATTTGAAGGGTAAGGGTCTTCAAGATCCTATGATGGAATCTTCAAAAGAAGATACATAAATAAGAAGCATACGTCTCATTGAGAAGTCCCATTCATGGGATTCAAGAAAAGGATGATGTGCAAGCAAGATAAGATGAAGCAAGAAGGGCCACACCAAGGACAACCAAATTAAGCTAAGATGATCAAAGGAGAATCAAGATGGAGTATGCATGCATCAAAGTTTAGTCATGTTATCATTTGTATATTATTGAGTCATGGGCATAGTTCTATAAACATGATCAAGTATGAAAGAATCTCTTTTAGTAAGGACATGCTCGAAGGTATGTACTACATTGCAATAAAGGTCAACAAAAGAATATGCTCACATAAGGAGTATAAGATTGCTGACTAAGAAGCAAGAAGAAATGTTAACTAGTCCAGGAAGCAAGCAATGAAGAAATGCTCTCACAAGAAGCATAAGATGGTTGACCCATCTATCTAAGAAGAAGCAAATGAAGAAAGAGATCAAGCATGTGAAGAACACCATGATCACCGAGAATCACTATCTGACAAGATACTTTGAAGATATCTCCCAAAAGAAGGCAGGACAACTTTGACAAAGAAAGGAAGGACCCTTGACACCTATGAAGGCCTTGGAGATATAAAAGATGCAGATAATTGATTCTACTCTAAAAAGATGTTGTGATGAAGAAGCCATCCAGCAAAAGAAAAAGCAATGTTGAAAGCAATATCAGGATGAAGTCATGATGGGCTACTAGGTCGAAGCATGTAAACAAGAAAGTACAACGAAGCATCCATGAGAAGAGTATTCTGAAGCATGGACATATGACAAAGGAGTAGCCACAAGAAAACCTGATGTATGGCAAGAATGACACTTTCCACGAAGGAAGCAATGACATGACAAACCAGGAAGGAAAGTGATCAATGGATGGTGCCCTACCTAGAAGAAGTTCGAACAAAGACTTCATGACATCAAAGAAAGGAAGGAGATCAAGCAGCTGAAGGACCCACAAACAAGAAGTTGCTGATGAATGAAAGAGTCCCTAGTTAAGAGGGAGCTCTGACAAGTCCCTGATCAAAAGGGAGTTTTGGATCACCCCTGATTACAAAGGAGTGACATTTGTGTTTTTCCATCTCATGGGTCATACACTAGACTACAACTAATAGTGTAAGTCTAGATGAAGGCCATGAATGGAAATGTATACACAACATTCTTGTCTTCACTTAGGAAGAAAGAATGGGAGGATTGGGTAATCATCTAGCATCTGATACTCTTTGAGGATGTGTAGGGCATCCAAGACAAAGAGTAGGGCAAGAGGATCGATATTCTTTGAGGGCTAGGAACCCAAGACAAGAATAGTCCTAGAAGGTCATACTCAGTGAAAACCCGAGTGGGTATGTACCTTGAGAGACAATGATGGTGGTGTCTATAAATCATTGGTCTCGCCAGCATTGTAGCTCATGATCTCATGAAGAGATGGAGTTGTTAGTCAAGGCCTTGCACTGTGAAAATGCTAATGGACATGATGCTAGAACAGATGGATTGCAAGTCTGGTTTCTCTTATGTGAATTCTTCAAGATTGATAATAGCCAAACACCTTGTAATGTTGTATGAATACCTCCCTAGTTAAGAGGGAGTGTTGAAGAAAATGTAACTAGGTTCAGTCTTCATAAATGTACTTTTGATATTTGTATTTATTCAAGAAAAGAAATATTATTTTTATAATATATGTCAATGAGTTTCTTGCTCATTGAAATAGGTCTAGCACAAGTTAGAGTGTTATAGTCAAACAGTCAAAAGAAAATATTGAAGACCTTAAGGGCATGTTACACTAAGTATAAAATAGTATAAAGGTCAAAGGAATACCTCCAAGACAAGTGCAAGTCCTCTCCATGCAGCAACATCCTCCTCAAGAAGCAAAACAAAGAAAATAATGAAGAAATAGTCAAGTCGCCCTAAGGACAGCTAGTCGACCTAAAGTCGGCCTAAAGGAGGGATAGTCCTCTATATATAGAGGTTGTACACTCCCTCTCAACGTCATCAATCAAGCTCTAAAATCAGCAAAGGTAGAAGTCGAGAGAGTGAAGGTGAAAGACAAGTCTAAGGGTCCCCAAGACAAGCAAAGAAAGAAGGAAGAAGATCGAAGTGTAAGGGACTGTTTCTAGGGCTAGAAACAGTCACACGTGCGAGGAACAGTAAGGCAAATTTGCAACATAACAGCAGTTAGAGAGCAATTCATGAAATATAATTGTTTGGGTGAAAAGATCAAGTCTACAAAGCCTCCCAAGTCAAGCGAAGGAGTCTCTATCTATAGCGAATGAAAAAGAGCCCGAATTCTCTAGGGTTCCTACTACACATAGCTAAACTAGGGTTGTTGTTCAGTTACACTAGTTTGCAGACCTATCTCAAGAAGAACCTCGTTGGATCAAGGAAAGGGTGTCTTCATGAGTGAAGATCATCTCTAAGTAAAAAGGAAGCATATCACATCAAGAAGCTCACATGAGCAAGAACTATCTCTAGACAAAGATCGAAGAAGGAGGACGAAGTGCTGGGAAGTAAAGTGCCAAAAGGAGGAAGTCTATGTGCTGGGAACAAAGAGAAGAACAGAGGAAGGACTTGACTAATGCTTGGAGGATATCCTAGTCAGGGATCTAGGGTTTGGCATTAATCAATAAGAAGTCTCTATTAAAGTCACATGGAATGTAAACAGCAAAAGATGGATGATAAACATTGAATACATTATTATTGACATGATATACATTTATAGTACATTTGTGTGACCGTTGGGTTCCACATCCCAAGGTCTCTTTGACTCTCATGGTTGTTCACATTCTACAGCAACCCATAGAGGATTAGTTGTCCAACATTCCCCCCCTTAATCCGAAGGGGTATGTATGAGTCCAAGAAGAGAGTTGTAATACAAAATGTGCAAAAACATGCATGGCAGCACTAAGCTGAATGTGCTCTCTGAAATGTTGGTATAAGGGGGGTGGTTTAAGGATGACCACCAACACTGGAACGCTTAGTCTAGTTCCCAGAACTCTTCCAAGTCTGGCATGAAGCTCAGGTCTTCTGCTAGAGGAAGTGCTCCCAGTGTTTTGAAGAGGGAAACCTTCAACCATGAAAGGGAGGTCTCACCCCGCATAAAGGGGAGAACCTCAACCTGAAAAGGGAGGTCTCAACCTGTGATGGTTTAAGAATTACCAACAACTCTGGAATGCTTAATGCAATTCCTGGAACTCTTCCAAAGCTGGCAAGAAGATGAAGTCTTCTGCTAGAGGAAGTGTCTCCAATTCTTTGAAGTGGCATCACCAACTGAAGGCATGCTCAAGGGCATCTTTGTATCTGGCTACAACTCTGAATCTGGTATGGCAGGTTGTGGCTCAGGCTCGATTGATGTGGCTTTGAAGCTTGTAGATTACCATCATTTCCCCCCCATCAGATACAAGGTGAGATGATGGAGAAAACTCCACTGCAACACTGTTCAATACTCTAGAACAAGTTCGGACATATGACTGAAATATCTTCTTGGCTATTAATGCCCATTGCCAAGAAGCGATCCATCCAAGATGAATCTTTGTTCTTGCAGGAGGTTTGTTTCTGAAGCATCTGTTTGAAGAATGACTAGTTTTATGACAGTGCTTACATGGATGAAGATCAAAACAGTGATCTTTCATATGGCCAACTCAGTCACAGTGTTAGCATTTCAAAATCCGTTGTTGTTGTGGAAGAGAAGCAGAATCTGGAGCAGCTGAAAGTGAACTATCATGAAGAAATCCAGCTCTTTGAAATTGGATTGGCTTGGAGTAGTCTAGAATATGAAAGGACACCTCCTTATCATATCCAGGACCTGTTATGTTCTTGTTGTGGACAAGCTCTTCCCAAGCTCTGATGACCGACTTGGGAAATGCAGACTGAATTTCTGCATCTGCATGTACCACTACTGCTTCATTGGGTACTAAATCTAAATGAACTTCAACAATATTGACTTGCTGCTGATGGGAATTTATCTATATGTTCTGAACAGAATGGTGCTTACAATGGTGTAGCTCTTCTTGTTGTAGTTTTGTCTCAAGCTGCAAAAAATCAATATTCTCCTATACATTTTGGAGACAAATTTTAATATTGGAAAGAGAGGTTTTGTTGATCTTAACCATCTCATCAACAGTGGAATGTATTAAATTATTCAGTAGTTTCAATACATCATCCATTCGATCCATTTCAAACCAATATAATCAAAGAAATGATGTTATCTTCAACTACAAATTGACCTATAAAATGATAAATCGCTGCAACTATTAGATGAGTAGCAAGATACCAATATCACCAAGTCACTACAGCAGACAGCCCGGTACTAATTTCAACGCAGCAAATGACTCGTTGCTTCAATGCACTTACTTCTCAAATTACTCACACTGTGCAAAAGAAGAGCCAATCTTCTACTTTCTCTGCAAATGAAATTTGTCTGATAGTTCTAGAGCCTACTTACAAAACATCTTTTCATTCAAGATTCACAAATGCAATCATCTTTATAACTAAGTATGCACATATCTGACACACACCAAAGCCAGCATTGATAATCTGAGTAATAGCATTTGCAATAGACCGAGTTCTGGCACCCAATCTCGTTAGCTCATCAAAGCTATCTCCAGCCTAAAGAGTAGCACAGTTTCTGGCAGCCAAGTATGAGGAAGTTTGGCCTCCAATGGCAACTAGATTTGGAGAGCGTAGATTCACACTTTCAGAAATAATGCTAATGGAACAAGCAATTCTGAAGGCACAATTATTTATGGAAGAATTCAAGAGATTAATATCTCAGTGAGTTCCAAATTCTCCCCAATCTGCATCTATGTCAATTTTTTCTTCCTCTGCAATGCACCCAATGGTAGAACGTGGATGATCCCACTCCAACACTAGGGTCCACAATCTAAAGGGTTGTTGTGATGAGGGTCGCAATGCTTGAATGCCAAGGAGAGACCCGCTATCTAATGCTTCTCCAACACTCGTGTGCAACACAAGAACAAGGAACTGGTCCTTTGCGAGTAGACCTGGGCACATTCAGTTCAGAACCCAATTTCTTTATACCACATCAAACATAACTTTCATTAACAGTAGCAAAAGCCCAATATTTTAGATGCAATCGCGTCCTTATAATGAATGAGGTATGAGAGTTCATATATGAACCAACGCACAGACTTCACTGTATATTTAAATAGGACAACGACCAACATGCATATATATTAGCCAAGACAACGAACTGTTCAATGCACTGGAAATGAATGCGCAGTATTTAAGGTTGCTCACAATGTTGCATCCCACGTTGAATTATACATAGAGACCAATGCTTCATTCACTGTTTTAACATAACAACATCACCGCATATGTAATCCGATGTTTGGTATTCCACAGACTCCACGACCATCATCAACGTAGAGGAATGCACCACTTCATGTGAGATTACAGCTTTCAAATGGGAGTTACGACCATCAAAATATGAATCGTTCAACGCACAATCCAATGCAACACAGTGCTAGTCAAGGACTGCTTCAACGCTCAAAAATGTGTCTCAGAGGCTTCAAACTGATGTATTTTTCTATTTTATTGGGATTCCTGTTAAAATTGGCAACTAGGGCCAAACTCTATGTGGGTCATATTATTTATGGCAGCTGATATTTTTATTGGATCCCTCTCATTGAGAGGTGTAGGATTGATCTAAAGATCATCCGATTCCGATAAGTATTTATGAAGTTATGAATTTATTTATGTTATGGACAAATTGTTAAGTCGGCCAACAACTTATGTAGGCTCAAAAGCCCAACAGTCATGTCTATTCAACCTCTACATTTTAGTATAAATAGAAGAGGACTTCAAGTCATTTCTACACACACTTGGATCTCTTCCTCTCTCTACTTGTCTTTGGGTTTTAGTAGGAGGAGAGATCCTAAGGAAAAGCCGAAAAAGTCGGAAAAGCCGGAACTGCCGTAAAAGCCAAAACTATCAGAAAAGCCGGAATAGCTGGAATAGCCGAAAACGCTGGAACTGTCAGAAAAGCTAAAAAAGCTGAAACTGCCGAAAAAGCCGGAATAGCCAGAAAAGCCAAAAAATCCATAACTGCCGGAAATACAGGAAAAGCTGGAAAAGCCGGAAATCCTGGAACTGTCGAAACTGCCGGAAAAGCCAGAACTGCCGAAAAAGCCGGAACTACCGGGAACTGCCGAAATAGCCGGAGCATCTGTCTCCGAAGGAAGGCAACATGGTGTATGAGATCATGGGCAACATAATAAGCATCATGATGATATGAGCATGGGCAGCATAATGATGCATGATGATATGAGCATGGGCAGCATAATGATGAATGAGATCATGAGCATGGGCAGCTTAATGATGAATAAGACCATGGAAGATGCAGCATGATGAGCAACATGAAGATGAGAGAAGCTCAGTCATCAATGTTCAACACATGTGACAGTACAGCAAGGTGTCACATGGTAATGTGCAACAAATAGAAGAGATGCAGCACTATGATAGGGTGAACGAGTCACCTTAGAGATCAGTTGAAGCAATATGTCTTCAACTGATCTCATGTCAATATCAAAAGTCAAAGTGATTGATTTCTATTGTAAATGTACTATCTCTCTCACCTTCTCTGTTGAACTTTGAAGAACATATAAGAAGAATTGATCAAGGGTTTCCCCACATTGGGGTTTGTCCCTGGCTAGCGCCACATCTTGTGCCCTCTTGTCTTGGCTTATCTTCTGCGATTTATATTTATGTTCTATCTGCAATTTACTTTATGTTGATGTTGGAAAAGAAATTGAATAAATTGCTCTAGCATAGAACATACCTAAAATTAACATGGAATCGGAGTTGAGGTGAAGACAATGCCCAAGCAAGAGTGAAAGAGCAATAACCAAAGACAATAGGGACAAGACAAAAGGATCAATGAGTTCCACATCTCTCTTCTAAGTTCACTAAGGGTGAAGTGGACGCAGATAATATTATCAGAATGGCACAGCGGAAGATCACTTCATTGGGAAGTTCAGATCTAACAGTGGAAGGAAAGGCAGATGCCTTGATTGCAATAAGTTCGGCCATCATGCAAAGGAGTGTTTGAATAGCAGAGACACGTCTCTTGATGAAGATAACAATCGTTCCAGGGACATCTTCAATGATCAGAGGAATGATAAGTAATGCAGGTCATCAAGGAAATGGTTGACTCTTCAAAGAAAGCAAGGAACCCCAGAATCTCTTTTATGTACCTAATCGCAAAAAGAACCTAGTGTCCATCTCGGAAATGGAAGTTTAAGGTTTCAGGGTGGCACTCATCGATGGAAAGGTACGTGTTTGAAAATAGATTTTTCAAAGATGTTTTTAGAGTTCAGGGTTGTATCAAGTCCACTGGGGACCATGTCCATTGACTGAGCACCAAAGGTTTGTGAGTCAGATGGTGACCGGGATGCCTGAATTCAAAAAGAGCATGAAGGTACATGTCTGAGATGTACTGAAGGAAAATCTTACAAGGGGACCATTCCCCTCATGTAGCAGGTCCAGAGGTCTGGAACAACCCAAGGGGTCTGAGATTGACAATCAGGAATCTCGCATATGCAGGTGGAAGAAAGCCCTCTATGGCTTGAAGCAAAACACCACAGGCATAGTATGAGAGGATCGATTGCTGTCTAATAAAGCTGAGATTCACTAGGAGTGAAATGGATCCAAATAATCTGAAGGTTGTGGATGATAGACCTCTCATACTAGCACCTTATGAGGACGACCTACTTCTAACAAGTGCAAACCCTCTCATTTGCAGAAGTAAGAGGGAGTTGGATTCCATATGTGGAATGGTGAACTGCAAGCCTGTGACTACCTTGAGAATCTTAACTTTCAGAAGGTATATGGTAGTAATGTTGGACCAGATTTGGGAAATGCCTCTAAATCTCATAAACTCATTCACGTTGATGTTCTTGGTGAACTTCCGTCCGGACATATGTTTTGCAGTTAGCATGGTGAGCTCATATTTGGTTGAACCTCACTGGATTGGTGCCAAGAATCTTCTGAGATGTCTTCGGGGCACAATCTCTCATGGATTGAGATACACTGCCGGAAATATGAAACTGCATGATTATTCAAATGTTGATTGGGCAGGCAGTGTGGAGGATCACTAGAGCACTTCTTAGTGTTGTTTCTCTTTGGATTCTGCTTCGATATCATGGATGAGTAGGAAGCAGAAGTTGGTTGTTATAAGCACCACTGAGACTGGATACATATCTACGAGTATGATCTCGTATGAAGCTGCCTAGTTGGGGAAGCTCTTCAAGTGAGCTATTTGTACCACTGTGATTCTCTATGACAACCAGAGGTGGGATTCGATTATTGAGGAATCCCGTATTCGACAATTGCTCCAGCAGATAGACATCAGATCCTACCTTATCTGGGATATGGTAAGTCTATGAGCAAGGAAGCTCCATCGTTATGAGATGATGTACAAGTCGCTACATTTTGTCTAAGCCCCGGGGGAAAGATCAAATCTGTGATTTTCCCAAACGACTTGGAATCGTCAAGAGACCCTTGTACAAGGGTCCTGCATGTTGTATACATTGAGCTCTGGGAGCTCTTGGGACTTGTGGTTCTTACTGGAGCAACATACGACCACAGGGTGACTCACCCTCCCCTGGTGGTGCGCGCTGCGATAGGATGATTCGCTCTCCTGTGGACAGGATGATTCGCTCTCCTATGGACAAGATGATTCGCTCTCTTGTGGGACAAGATGATTGGCTCTCCTGTGGACAGGATGATCCGCTCTCTTGTGGGACAAGATGATTCGCTCTCTTGTGGGACAGGATGATTCGCTCTCTTGTGTAGCAGGATGATTAATTCTCCTGTGAGGTCTGGATGATGTGTTCTCCATGACGATTGTGTAGCAGGATGATTAATTCTCATGTGAAGTCTGGATGATGTGTTCTCCATGACGATTGTGTAGCAAGATGATTAATTCTCCTGTGAGGTCTGGATGATGTGTTCTCCATGACGATTGTGTAGTAGGATGATTAGTTCTCCTGTGAGGTCTGGATGATGTGTTCTCCATGACGATTGTGTAGCAGGATGATTAGTTCTCCTGTGAGGCTTGGGTGATGTGTTCTCCATGGCGATTATGTAGCAGGATGATTAGTTCTCATGTGAGGACAGGATTCATTAAGTTCTCTTGTCGAGGCATCCTACCCACACAGCCTGGGACTCATGGGAAGTACCTCTCATCTGATCAATGAGCAGGGAAATGAGGTTAGGGACCATAGTAGTATCGATGGACGCATCATTGTATCTACCATACTCCCTATGCTAGGATGACCTTCATTGATCTGGGATCAATGATACTGATCTGGGACCAGTGGTAGGAGTTGTACCCACTATGACACTGACTTCGGGTCGGTTGAGGACTGGTCTAGGACCAATGGTACATACTCTGAGACTGACTTCGAGGCAGTAGAGTACTGGTTTGGGACCGGTGGTAGGAGTTGTACCCACTATGACACTGACTTCAGGTCAGTTGAGGACTGGTCTGGGACCAGTGGTACATACTCTGAGACTGACTTCGAGTCAATAGAGTATTGGTTTGGGACCAGTGATAGGAGTTGTACCTACTATGGCACTGACTTCGGGTCAGTTGAGGACTGGTCTAGGACCAGTGGTACACACTCTGAGACTGACTTCGGGTCAGTGGAGAATGGTATGACACATTCTCAATCAATTCTTCTTCTTCATGGTTCAACAGAGCTAAGTTGAGCAGAGCAGAGCCAGCAGAGCTGAGTAGAGCATAGCAGAGCCAGGAGAGCTGAGCAAAGCAGTGCAGGGCACTGATGGCAGAGATAGCATAGTTGGACATATGGATCAGCGGATGGAGCTCTCCCTAGTTGAGAGGGAGTGTTAAAATTGGCAACTAGGGCCAAACTCCATGTGGGTCATATTATTTATGGTCGCTGATATTTTTATTGGATCCCTCTCATTGAGAGGTGTAGGATTGATCTAAAGATCATCCGATTCCGATTAATATTTATGAAGTTATGAATTTATTTATGTTATGGATAAATTGTTAAGTTGGCCAGCAACTTATGTAGGCTCAGAAGCCCAACAGTCATGTCTATTCAACCTCTACGTTTTAGTATAAATAGAAGAGGACTTCAAGTTATTTCTACACACACTTGGATCTCTTCCTTTCTCTACTTCTCTTTGTGTTTTAGTAGGAGGAGAGATCCTAAGGAAAAGTCGGAAAAGCCGGAAAAGCCAGAACTGCCAAAAAAGTTGGAAAAGCCAGAACTGTCGGAAAAGCCGAAATAGCCGGAAAAGTCGAAATAGCCGGAAAAGCCGAAAAAGCTGGAACTGTCGAAATAGCCGGAACTGTCGAAATAGCCAGAAAAGCCGGAAAAGCTGGAACTATCGGAAAAGCCGGAACTGCCGGAAAAGCCGAAAATATCGGAAAAGCCGGAAATGCCGGAACTATCAAAACTGCCGAAAAAGCCGGAACTACCGGGAACTACCGAAACAGCCGAAGCATCTGTCTCCGAAGGAAGGCAGCATGATGTATGAGATCATGGGCAGCATAATAAGCATCATGATGATATGAGCATGGGCAGCATAATGATGCATGATGATATGAGCATGGGCAGCATAATGATGAATGAGATCATGAGCATGGGCAACTTGATGATGAATAAGACCATGGAAGATGTAGCGTGATGAGCAACATGAAGATGAGAGCAGCTCAGTCATCAATGTTCAACACATGTGACAGTATAGCGAGGTGTCACACGATAATGTGCAGCAAATAGACGAGATGCAGCACTATGATAAGTGAACGAGTCACCTTAGAGAATCAGTTGAAGCAATATGTCTTCAACTGATCTCATGCCGATATCAAAAGTCAAAGTGATTGACTTCTATTGTAAATGTACTATCTCTCTCACTTTCTCTGCTGAACTTTGAAGAACATACAAGAAGAATTGATCAAGGGTTTCCCCACATTGGGGTTTGTCCCTAGCTAGCGCAACATCTTGTGTCCTCTTGTCTTGGCTTGTCTTTTGCGATTTATATTTATATTCTATCTGCAGTTTACTTTATGCTGATGTGATTTCTAATGTGGAAAAGAAATTGAACAAATTGCTCTAGCATAGAACATACCTAAAATTAACAATTCCACTGAGCATCTCGGGCTCCGTCTTAGCCAGAGTTGCAGGAATTTTGATTTTGTATTCAAGATTTCAAGCTCTATGCATTTTTCCAAATTTTCGGTGGATCGTAAGAATCTCACAATTGAGAGAACGACGTTGAGGCAGAAAGGCGAAAGTTGCATGCCAAACTTCAATTTCTCGAGGTGATGCTACAAAGGATAAATGAAGAACGTCTACGGATGGCTTCGGGGATTCCAGATTCTGTCTCACATGTGCTGTCTGCAGATGCTCCTTTTCATGAGAGTCCTTCTCCAGTGAATTCTGGATCAGTTGATGAACACGCTGTCCTAGACTTGGACAAGAATTTTGTTGCATCTCCACCACTTCAAGTGGATGTCATTGCAAAGCCAGATTCCAATGCTATTAATAATGAAATCTGTTTGGACAATCTTTCTATTCGAGAACTCCATGAGACCTTCTGGAGGACATTTGGGCGTGAAACTTCTGTTAAGGACAAACAATGGCTCAAACTTCGTATTTCAATGGGATTGAATAGCCCTCGTGATGTAGCCAATAATAATGTCGTATTGCAAAATAAACTATCTGGTCATAAGAAACTAGAAAAAGATTTCAGCTTTGAAAGCAGGCATATTATTGATCAACCCGTGCACTCATTGCCAACCATACAACCCATCAAGACTAAAGTGGTAGTTGGTAGTGCTTTTGAGTCGTTTGGGAGAAAACAGCCTCGTGGGAAGATTGCTTCGACTACCTCATGGTGGTATGACTATGGTGAACCGAGAGCACGGTGTATGGGGCGTTATGCTGCAGATTTTAGAGAGCAATGTATTGGCGCCAGTAGGCCCACTGTGCGTAGGGAGCCACCATTCAACCAATGCCACTAATTATTAAAGACACCATTTAATAAAACTAACGCAGAGGACAGAGAATATGGCAGAGAAATCTGACAGGAGTTACACTACAAAAAACTAATTTGAGACCTGCACTCTAACCGATGCAGATAGATTTTGGAATATTTTAGACAACGCTCAAGTCTGACAGACACACAGAGAAAGACCACAAGAAAATAGTGGCTCAAATATGAGCAGGGCAGGATATCGTCTGCTCTGATACCATGTTAAAGTCACATGGAATGTAAACAGCAAAAGATGGATGATAAACATTGAATACATTATTATTGACATGATATACATTTATAGTACATTTGTGTGACCGTTGGGTTCCACATCCCAAGGTTTCTTGGACTCTCGTGGTTGCTCACATTCTACACCAACCCATTGACGATTAGTTGTCCAACAGTCTCAATAAGAGAAACTCACTAAAGGGTTTTCCTCTCAAGAGAGGAGAGGTTTTGGTCCTGGCAGAGAGCCAACATCTTGTGTTCTTGTTCTTATGTTTTGGTATCAGTTTGATGAAGTACACACACATGCATTAATAAGAAGAAGAAGAAGATTAAGCTAACAAGAAAAAGAAAATAGACTCCACAAATTGTTATCAAGTAATGAAGAATCACACTACACCTAACAGCCCTAGATTCTTCAATAGTTGTCACTATGATTGCAGAGGGTTCCGAATTTTCTTGATACCACAGAACTATAGCATCTCCATTGGATTATGATTCCTTGTTGACTTCCAACTGTACCTTTCACCGAAATGTAGATGATCCATATTTTGTTTTGTGGACTGTGACCTCCGAAATGCTTCACTGTGGTATCTGAAATCTTCTACTGTGACTGCCCTCTGAAACTACAGAAGGATCCAAGTTTCGTACTTTGTTACCCATCCGAAACATTGAACTTCTCACTGTAATTGTAATGCGAAAATCTCAGAGATAGATACGACTTTTTGTGTCTTGATGCGAAGAGTCCAACGGGGTATTTATAGTAGTTTGACCATATATTAAGCCGACCTTAACATTCGCAAGAACGCGGTGTTGACATCCATCTGATGTAGGTTCCATCCTTGCGAAGCGGCAAGGGCTATGATCGGGTGAATGGTGGTATATCGGGCAACAGGTGCAAATATCTCATCATAGTCTATACCTTCCTTGTGAGAGAAGGCACAAGCGACAAAACGAGCCTTATACTTTTCAGCACTTCCATCAGCTCCATGCTTTATCTTGTAAAGCCATTTCGAAGTGACAACTGCTTTGTCCTGGGGTCTGGGGACCACATCCCAGACATCGTTTTTCATTATGGACTCATATTCCTCAGTCATAGCATCCTTCCATACTTGATGCTTGATAGCTTCAGCAAATGATGAAGGCTCATTTTGGATGATTGTGCTCATGATGGTCAAGTATCCCTGATACCTGGCCAGCTTACTTTCTCGGAAAGTCCCTCTAGGTACAATGTGTCCCTCGGCATCATCGAGTGTCCCCCCAAGCCATGAAGGCCTTTTCCTGGAAGAGGAAGGCTCTTGCGGAGGGGGATCAATAGGATCCATAGGTTCTTCCACATCAGGCATCGTCTCATCTTCCGGTTTCCTGGTGTTAGCTTCTTTAGATTCCCTTAGAGTAGGAAGATTGTCAACTTTGCTAAGAGCCATATCTTCGTCAAAGGTGACATCATGGCTAATCTCGACTTCCCTTTGACCAGCCACATAGATTCTATAGCCCTTAGAATTTTCGCTATAGCCCACAAAGATTCCTTTCTTTCCAGACGCACCCGATTTATTCCTTTTCTCTTTCGGCACATGAAAATATACAGGACTTTCAAAAATTCTAAAATGAGATACATCAGGTTTCTTACCAGTGAACATCTCTTCGAGAGTCTTGGAAACCCTAATTCAATTGAAGAGTGACATTCCCTACACCTTTCACAAGATATTTTGAGTTGTCCCCAAGAACAATTTCCAGGTTGGTCTCCTTCTCTATCAGATTAGATAGAGCTTATTTGTAACCAGTGAAGTGCCTTGAGGCACCACTATCAATAAGCCAATTTCCTGGCGAGTCCGGGGGAACAGTAGTAGAGAGGGCCACTGGTAGATAATATTCATCTTGCTTATTGTTAACAACGTTAGATTCATACTTGGAGTTTCTTGCTTTCTTGGAGGGTTGACCACCTCCTTGATTTTCGGCATTCCTCTTTCCTTTGCCATTGAACCTGCCATTCCTTTGATTGCCTCGGGAGTGATTTTGATCATAGTCATGATGTGAGTCCTTTTTATTAGGGCACTCCCTTGCATAGTGGTCCATTTTGTTGCAATTGTAACATCTTCCTTTTCTTCCACCCTTCGGTCCAGCCTTTCCTTTAGATTTAGCCCCAGAATTGTTTCTCCTTTTAACATGAGAGGAGAAAGCAAAGGGATTGCCTCTAAGTGTAGGCATTTCTTGCTCTTCCATCTTGTCTCTTCTTGAAAGCATCTTGCCATCAATTCCTCAAATCCAGTAATTACATTATTGCTGAGAAGAGTGGTTCTTAATATATAACATTCAAATGGGAGCCCTCTGAGAGTTGTGATGGTCAGTTCCCTGTCAGGAATGACTTCCCCATTTGATAGGAGATCATTCTTGATCTCAGTGATCCTTAAGAAGTATGCTTGCATACTCTCATCTTTGCCCTTCTTAATTTCCTTAAGCTTATTCTTAAGTAACAAAACTTGATTTGCATCATTAACTTTAAATAAACTTACCAGTCTATCGTAGATTTCCTTGGAGGTGGTCAGCTCGGAAACATAGGCCACCAGGTGCTTGTCGACAGAGTCCTGCATGATCTTCTTTGCTTTGACTTCTCCCCTGGTCCACTTGTTCCTAGCAACAATGAATGCATTTGATGGAGGCTCAACGACTCTACCTCTCACATGGTCCAACACTTCCTGGTCTTCTAATGCCAGATCGAGAGACATCTTCCATCTGTGATAGTCAGACTTCTCATGGAGCTTGTCTTCAGTGGGGAAGTGTGATAAGGACCCCATGAAGACTTTGAGATTGCTTCAACATCCTTTGGTGATTGCTCTTGCTCTTGCTTGGGCTTTGTTTTCACCTTAGCTCTGATACCATGTTAATTTATGGTATGTTCTAGGCTAAGAGCAGTGTACTTCAATTCTTCTTATTAGCCACAATTTAGCAATCACATAAACATAAAGTAAAGTGCAGATAGAACATTAATAGATCGACAGAAAACAAGCCAAGACAAGAGACACTAGATGTGGTGGCTAGCCAGGGACAAACCCCAATGCAGGGAAACCCTTTGATCAATTCTTCTTTAATCTTCAATAGTTCAGCAAAGAGAAATAGTACAAATTCATAAATCTGTAATTTTATGATAGCAGCAGTAAACCCTAACCAGCAAAGTCAAATATGGTCAAACAAGGTGAAATTGACCTTCAATATGTTTGGTCAATTTCCCGGTCATCTAGTCCTCCAACAGTAAGAAGAAGCAACCCTCAAACAGCCCCAAAACACAGTGAAACAGCAGTCAACTGTAATCAGCCTGCTGCCCTAAACTAGGGCAGTCAACCCTGGTCAAACTGGAGGTTAGAATGCCTCAGTTTTTGTGCCAGAATTTGCGGCCTGCCTAGGAGAGGCAGCGACACCAAAACCGCAGCCTTGAATTACCCACGCTGGTCAAAGAGATGACCTGCAGCTTCTGTGTCCTCCAAACTGCGTCTTTCTGCGTCCTCCTTTGCCTTTCAGCGTCCTCCTTCTTCCCACGTGTGAGCTTCTCTTCCTTGTGTAAACCCAATGCTAAGGAGAGAGAAGAATGAGTGAGATGAGATGATGAATAATGACTCAACCTCACTTGTATTTATATGATATGCTGGGCATGTGTGCCACACATTTAGCTGTTTGCCGACCTTGACAATTTGTCAAGTAAATACAAATAAATTCATATCTCCATAAATACATGTCGGAATCGGATGATTGTTAGATCAATCCTACACCTCTCGACGAGAGGAATCAAGGAAAAATATCAGCTGCCATAAATAAGATGACCCACATGGAGTTTGGCCCTAGTTGCCAATTTTAACAGCCACTTAACTAGGGAGGTATTCATAATGGTACTTGGTCATTCTCAATCTGAAGAATTTCTCATAAGAAGAATCAGATTGGTAACCCATCTAAACAGCATCATAGTAACCAACATTATTTCCGCAGCAAGGCCTTGACTGACAGCTCTATCTCTCATCAGATCAGGGCACAATGTTTGCAATACCAATGTCGATAGACACCTTCATCATTGTCTCTCAAGGTACATACCCACCCGAGTGTTCACTGAGTATGACCTTCTAGGACTATTCTTATCTTGGGTTCCTAGCCCTCAAAGAATATTGGTCCTCTTACCTACTCTTATCTTGGATGCCCTACAGATCCTCAAAGAGCATCAGATGCCAGATGATTACCCAATCCTCCATTCTTTCTTCCCAAGTGAAGACAAGAATGTTGTGTCTATCTCTCCCTCTCAACTAGGGGAGATATGCCCATTCCTGTAAAGGAATGTACCCAAGCTCCCGCTTTATTAGGGACTTACAACAACTCCTCGACTAGCTGCTTGAAGAGCTCCTTCCTTCAATGTCATGAATTTCTTTGTCTAGGAGTCTTCACCTTTTGTGGCTTCTATATAGGGCATGGACCATCCATCACTTTCATCCACAATTCAGTCATGTCATCATTCCTTTTATCATAAAGTGATCCAACAATCTTCATCTGGCCTTGCGTCATGTCATGTTGTTTTCTTCATGCCATATTTTTTGAAAGGATCTTACATCCTTCTATATTGTCCTCTTTGGAAGTCATCCCATGTTCTTCCCTTTGGCAGTCCTGCATAAGCCCGTCCACAGATTTTTTCAAAAATAAGAAATGAACACTTAAATCAAAATTACCACTGTGATGGTCTTTCATCATGACATCTTCTTGTAGGTATCATCATCCTGTATACATGTTGACACATCTCCCAAAGATATCCATTGTCAAGGTTCTCCATATTTTTTAGACTTCCATCAGAGTCTTCATATCTTTCCGGGAGATTTCCTAGTCAAATCTTCTTGGTCTTTTGGATGTTGATCGCCTTTATCATGTTTGCATAACTCACGATCTCTTCCTCTTACATATTCCATTCCCAGGAGCTTCCAAGAAAAGTTACTTAATTGTAGTCAACCACCTCATACTTCATATGAGGACATATTATGTTGATTTCATCTAGTGTGACTTATGCTTTCCTGCATCCTTTCAGAGGAGGAGATCATTTTCCCTTGATCATGCTTCTCAAGATCGAAGTAGTGATCCATGTTACTTGCAACCATACGACATGACTTTATAATATTAAATACAAGCATATATACCTCATTTTACCTTTAAGTCATCTAGGCTTCTTTTAGCAGATTGAAAAAAAAATATTCAACCCCTTGATCTGCTTCATTTCTGATGTCATCATATCATCATCACATGAACTCCACAAGTTGGAGTTCCTGATGAAACATTTGCTTCTTCTCTAGATCGGTGAGCCTTCCAATAAGGATTCCATCTCGCATATCCTTACTCAGCAAATGTTTCCATTTTTAACCTAATGTATGATGAGACCTGTCTTGGATGACTTCTTCCTTTGATCTTCCAATGAGGTCACCAAGAGAAATATCTTCCAAAGTTGACTACCATAGATTTTGTTCCAGCGGTCCTTCATGTTTTCCTATGGTGGTGTCACGAGCTCTTACTTCTAATGCTTCTACTTCCTTGTTCTTCCTTCTTTAAGCTTCCTCCATTTCTTTGGTGAAATGGACTTCTCTATTCTTCTTGTTATTGTCCTTCTTTAAGCTAAGAACAATCTTTCCTGTAAAGTACATAATCTTTTACTTTCATAGCATTGAATTTCATCTATGCTCTTTTTCCCTTTTCTGAGTACCAAGATTTCCAATTCCTTCCAGCAAATGTTTGAGTCCTCAACACTTTTTCCCTCAACTTGTCTTCTTCTATCTTGCATAGAAATCACAAGTTGAATGAGGTAACTTACTTATCCCATGAATTTTGTTACCCTCGTGATGATGTCATGAGTTCTTGTTTCTAATGCTTCCATGATGTCACACTGCATCTTATTGTAGCCATAACCTATGCAGGATCTAGGATCCATAAAGAGACCTATAGTGAGAGAGACTATCTTAATGATTTCTTACTCCCTCTTACCATGGAAATCCTTTCCTCAGTTCCTCCTATCCTTTCCAGTGATATGAACTTTCTTTTCTTGTAATGTTCATAATTCTTCTTCCAGTTTCTTTGATGTCTCCAATATTGTTTATGTGAGAGGACCCTAAGAGTTTCTTCCCATGAATTCAAAGGAGACCTTTTTCACTGATATGTTCAAATGACTTCACTTATCTACGAGGACTATGACAATCCTCCTTATTCCATGAAAGGACCTTTGATGACCCATCCAACTTATAGATCTCCTTGCAACCACGAAGTCATTTTTACCAAATTGATTAAAGAATGAAAAATACTTACTTGACATGTGAAGATGAAATCTTCACCTTGATCATGTTGAAGGTGGTTGAAGCAGATGCATTGATGCTTCCTCTGGATGAGATCCTTGTTGTAATGATAGGAAGATTTCCTTCTTGCCTTCAAGATACTTCGACTTATACATCTCATCCTTATGATTAACAAATTATTGGCATACTTGAGATGGCACTGTATTGCTATCACACAAGTGGACTATGGAACCTTGTAGCATTCTATTGAAGTTGCAGCATCGTGTAGAACCATAGAGCATCGAGGTCACTTACTATGATCATCACCTTATAGTACCGAGACCTATCACTTAGTATTACTATGACTGTATCAACAGACACCTTCATTCCACATCGAGCATTATCCATACAAACTATGATTGTGATATAGTGAGACCTATTTCTGAGCACTATGTTGTAGATGACCCGCTTCTATATGCCATCGAGTATGTATCATCAAGCTATGGGAATCCGAGTTGTCAATATTGTACTCTTTATAGAAAGGATTTAATCCGAGGTTGTGACTATCACCGGTATGTTGAGATCATGCCATTGTGAAATTATTGAGATCACTATGGTATGACATAGACCGAGACTGTGAGAGGCACCAAAACTACTGCCATGTACCCGAGACTATTATCATGAAATTATCCGAGAACTTTAGATATGGATCAGTCTCACTGTAGTACTTATCCTAAATTGTCTTATTGTAATACCCAACCGAAATTACAGTCTTGTAGCCTTAATCTGAGTTGAGGTACTATAGTCTAGGTTCGAGATTCTTCGTGTAAGCCTATTCAAGACAGTTCTTCATTTGAGACTGTAAACCAATCCTTGAGAGTCACTATAACCATAACTTTAGAAGCCCTTCTTGAAACTGTATCCTTGAATGTCTCTTTTATGTCGTTCCTTTCACTTCAACACCTTATCTCTGATACCATGTTGAAGAATCTAGGGCAATTAGGTTAATAAGATTCCTCTGACAATGATAGCCTATTTGTGAGGTACTTTTTACTTTTTCTTGTTAGCACAATCTTCTCTTGTTATTATTAGAGTGTGTTTTCTTACTTCATCAAATAGTTACCAAAACAAAAGAGACAAGAACACAAGATGTTGGCTTTCTGCCAGGGCCAAAACCTCTCACTCTTTGAGAGGAAAACCCACACAAATTCTTCTTATAGAGATTTCAATTGACAAATGCCAAGACCAAGACCCTTGACCTAATAGCCACTCCAAGACCAAGACACGAGTCCTCTTCTGCTTTTGTCTTCTAGATTCTCCTTCCACTGTTGAGGCTTCATTACTAGAGCAATCCGAAATTCATCACTGCAATATCACTGTACTGTAAGCATAATTGCATCATTATCAAGACTATGTTTAGCACTGGATCTTCTTCTTGTGGTAGCACCGAGATAGTCTTCTTATCGAACTGTAGTTTCCTTTTATCATCAAACTGTAGTATGTCTATACTTACTGTCACTGTGATTGCAAAGGGTTCCGAATTTTCTTGATACCACCGAACTATAGCATCTCCATTGGATTGTGATTCCTTGTTGACTTCCAACTGTACCTTTCACCAAAATGTAGATGATCCACCATATTTTGTTCTATGGACAAACTTCCGAAATGCTTCATTGTGACCTCTGAAATCTTCTACTATGAATGCCCTCTGAACTACAAAAGGATCCGAGTTTTGTACTTTGTTACCCATCTGAAACACTGAACTTCTCATTGTAATTGTAATACGAAAATCTTAGAGATAGATACAATTTTTTGTGTCTTGATGCAAAGAGTCCAATTGGGTATTTATAGTAGTTTGACCATATATTAAGCCGACCTTAACATTCAAATAGATGTGTCATTTTAAGTGAGCCGACATAAGTTTATTTAATTCATTTTGCACACTGACATCAAGAGGACTGTGCTTGTCTCTTTGGAGGGCTTTTCTAGACACTAGGTTGACTCATATACATTTTACATATGCTCAAGAAGAGCTCTTCATGCATGACATTAATCTTTTAACCTTAATAACAAATCCTAAGGCTCTCCATGGGAGCCATCTAGAAAAAAAAACTCTTGCTCATGAAACCCATGAAGCAAGGCATTACAAAAATAATTTTATTTCTTTTATTTCATCATTTACAAAGATCATAATTACATGTCATTATGAAGACCGAACCTAGTTACATTTAACAACAATCACTTTCTCCTTTGATAGGAAGGTATTACATTAAGCCTTCCCAAACTTCAAGTTGATCATAGCTTCTTCTTCAAAGTGATCTTCCTTTGACATTCAGGTTGTCTTCTCGCACTGTTACCCTTTTCATCCCAAGATGTCCATAACTTGACTTTAGAGTTGCCAGGTACCAAATATCGAGCTTCCCTTAATATCCTTCATCCATACAGTCAAACTTGCTTCAACTACCATCATATATTCATGCAACATCTTTCCAAGTAGCAAAACAATATATTAACCAGATAACCAAATCATAAACAAATTAGACTTACCTTACCATGATGACCTTCTCATCAACATCCTCATCGACCATCTCTGCTTGAAACTTCCTTCATGCATCAGAGTGCCCAGGGATCGAACTTGATTACCAAGACCTTTGGAGAGTTCTTGATGATGTCCTTGAAAGATGTTTCGTAGGATTCCTCCACCAACGTTGGGTCCCTATAATACTAGTGATTACCCCATTACTGTTGTAGTTATACCCCTTATTTATATTGTTGTGCCCCTATTACCCCCATGTTGTTATTTCTGTGCCCCATAGAATCCCTCTATTGTTATTTTTGTGGCTTTATATTATTATTGTTAGGTCGGCTGGATTATATTGTGACTCCTTAGACTCCTATATATAGAAAGGAGGTTTCGTCATTTGTATCATCCAAGAATTGTTCATTTACGTAATGTAAAGGAGGTTGCCCCCTCGAAGAGGCTGAATTCTAAGGCGTTGATCTATCTTTTCTATCTTTTCTCGAGCTGGTTTCATAACTTTTGGTATCAGAGCTTTGGATTCTAGGGTTTCGCTGCTCCAAACAGGTCATCGTGGCATTTTCACTATAACTTTTTTTCTGTGACGTTTCAGAAGCCGCAAAAAAACCCATTTGAGAAAAAATCGTGCTGAACCTTGGGTCCGAATTTCAGAGCTTTTCGTGCGATATTTGCAGAGATATGATCTGAGGAAGTTGGTCTTTTTGCAGACTCCTGAATTACATTCAAAACAGGTGACCTGGGGAAAATCGTCATAACTTTCTCTCTGGGGATCGGATTGAAATTTCGTAAGAAGGTACAGAAAGAGGACGGACTGTAGTTTCTTGTATGCATTTTTTAGATCCATAGGTCGAAACAGTGTCTCGTGACACGTTGTACAAGTTCGCTCTACTGAACTAGTCTATAATCAAGTCACTGTGGGAGATTTGGCATAACTCTTCCTTGGAGAATCCAAATTGGGTCAGACTTGTGGCATTGGAAAGAGGACACAGGAGGCTACTACAGGTTGCAATTTCAGAATTGGAGGATCTGGAATTACAGAGATACATCAGATTCAATATCAGGCTTCTACAAAGTGAAAAAAGGTGTGTAGTTTTTTTTTTTTTTTTTTTTTAATTTTTGTGTAAGCTGGGTTTGAAGGAATTCAAAGGGCATAGTAAAGAATTATTATCGGTAACTGATGCCCCGAGGAAAGAAAATGCAAAAACCTAGTAAGGAACCTGAAAGCTCTAGCATAACTCATGAAGAAGAGGAAGAAATGCTACATGATATATCAAAATTACAAGAACAAGTGCAACAAATGTCACGCTCACAAAAGCTAACAGAAGCTAAGATAAATGTCGTGGAATCTAAGATAAATGGCGTGGAATCTAAGATAAAGGGCATGGAAGCTAAGATGGATGATTCGAAGACAGATTTGAAGAGAGACATGGCAGATTTGAAGACAGACATGGCAGATTTGAAGACAGATTTGACAAATTTTCTACAAGAAATACTTACTAATGGTGAAAAGATTGTAAAGGAAACTCATGATGTGAACAAAAGTAATGTTAATCATGATTCCATAGACTCTAATGTTGGATTGAAGACCCACCATATTCCAAAAATCGATATGAGGAAGTTTGATGGCAAGGATCCCGCCACATGGATATTACAGATGGAGCAGTTCTTCGATCTCAATAATGTGCAAAACACACAAAAGGTACGTATGGCAACTGTATATTTGGAACCAAATCAGTTTGTATGGTATCAATGGCTTTGCTCTCGTAAAAATTTATCACTTGGGCAATTTTTACGGAAGAATTTGATAGCACATTATGAAGATACAAAAAGCAACACTTTTTTTAGCCAATTAATAAGTCTCAAACAAAAGGGTTCAGTAATGGAGCACATCGAGGAGTTCCAAAAATTGAACATAAGGGTAAAAGATATTCCAGAGGAGCATAGGATTGATGTGTTCATAGGGTCTTTAAAGGATAATATCCAACATGATGTTCGCCTTTGGGAACCTGATTCATTAGAGAAGGCATTCAGGTTAGCAAGAAAAATGGAAAGCAAAATTATGGCAACCAGGAAGCATACCACTCACAACTATAAAGACGGAAATGTTGTTGCCCCTAGTCTTCCACAACCTATAAGGTTGACACCACAACAATTGGAAGAAAAAAGAGCAAAAGGGCTTTGTTACAGTTGTGATAGCAAATACACTAAAGGTCATAAGTGTGCTGAGAAGAAATTATTCTACATAGATTATGAAGAGGAAGAAGAAAAGGAGCAAGAAAGGTCAAAAGAAGAAGATATACTCCAGGAACAAAGCCTAGATGAAGAACAAATAAATCCGACCATATCTTGTAATGCATTGGCGGGAATTACCACTCCTCAAACCATCAAGATAGAAGGACAAATCAAGAAGAAAAAGGTAATAGTGTTGATTGATTCAGGAAGCACCCACAATTTTATTCATTGTAGGGTAGCAAAAGAATTGAATTGCTTCCTATATCCAGCACCAGAGTGTCAAGTGATGATTGCAAATGGAGGAACAATAAATTGCTCTGGAAGTGCCATAATATCAAGCTATCCATGGGAGAATATGTATTGACTAACCCAATGCTTTCCATTCCAATGGGAGGTGCTGATGTTGTACTAGGAGTCCAATGGCTACAATCCTTGGGTACAATAGCTTTTAATTTTCAAGAACTTTTCATCAAATTTTCTACGGAAGGAAAGGAAGTTGAATTAAGGGGTATTGCAGGGAAACCAGGAAAGATAATCAGCTCTCATGGTATGACAAAGCTTCTAAAAAAGGAGCAAAGAGGTGTAATTGCACAATTATGCTTGCTAGATGTTTCCACATTGAAATCATCTATTTCTCCAGATCTCCAAAAAGTCCTAGACAATCATTCCAAGGTATTTGAGACTCCCCAGGGTCTCCCACCTATGCGTGATCATGATCATGCTATTCATCTGATTCCAAGAAGTGTTCCTCCAAACATCAGGCCTTATAGATATCCCTATGTCCAAAAAGGTGAAATTGAACGTATGGTTGCAGAAATGTTAGAGGCTGGTATAATTCAACCAAGTCAAAGTTCTTTCTTTGCTCCAGTAGTATTGGTGCACAAGAAGGATGGATCATGGCGCATGTGTCCGGATTATAGGGAGCTCAACAAGCTCACTATTAAAGATAAGTTCCCCATTCCTGACATTGATGAATTACTGGATGAATTGCATGGATCAATTTACTTCACCAAGTTGGATCTTCGTTCAGGATATCATCAAATCAGAATGAAGATTGACGACATTCTAAAAATGGCATTTAGAACTCATGAGGGTCATTATGAATTTTTGGTCATGCCTTTTGGCCTTACCAATGCACCTTCAACATTTCAAGGTTTGATGAATTCAATTTTCAAACCATTCCTTAGAAAATTTGTGTTAGTATTTTTTGATGATATACTAATCTATAGCAAGTCTTGGAAGGATCATGTTGAACATGTTGACAAGGTGCTACAACTATTGGAGGAGAAACAATTATATGCAAAAAGATCCAAATGTTTCTTTGGAGTCCAAGAGGTGGAATATTTGGGTCATATTGTATCTCATGAAGGAGTTAAGGTAGACCCTAGCAAAATTAAAGCCGTTAAGGAATGGAAAATCCCCACATCCATAAAGCATCTGCGAGGA
This sequence comes from Pinus tabuliformis, assembly GCA_031772625.1. Lineage (NCBI taxonomy): Eukaryota > Viridiplantae > Streptophyta > Pinopsida > Pinales > Pinaceae > Pinus > Pinus tabuliformis. Next base: position 373,531,540 of record CM062815.1, on the reverse strand, counting down.
TTTCTTGGGTTGACAGGGTATTATCGCAAATTTGTTAAGAATTATGGGAGAATAGCAGCACCTCTAACAACATTATTGAAGAAAGATGCATTTTCATGGACTCCGGAAGCAACAAAGGCCTTTGAACATCTTAAAGAGGCAATGTGCCAAGTACTGGTCTTAGCTACACCGGACTTCACAAAAAACTTTATTGTGGAATGTGATGCTTCAGGAAATGGAATTCGTGTTGTTCTAATGCAAGATGAAAGACCCATTGCTTTTGAAAGTCGTCCAATCAAGGGAAAGTTTTCAGCAAAGCTATTTATGAGAAGGAAATGTTGGCAATACTCCATGCACTTAAGAAATGGCGACCCTACCTAATGGGAAGACACTTCAAGGTAAAAACGGATCATGATAGCCTTAAATACTTTTTAGAACAAAGATTATCCTCTGAAGAGCAACAAAAGTGGGTCACAAAGATGTTGGGTTATGACTTTGAAATCATCTACAAAAAAGGGAAGCAAAATGTGGTGGCAGATGCACTCTCAAGAAAGGATGAGGATGTGGAAGCATTGTTGTGCGCCATTTCTATTATCCAACCAGATTGGATAAACGAAGCAAGGGAGGAATGGAAGAATGATGAAGAAGTGTGGGTACTTATTTGAAAGCTACAACAAGATTCCAGTACATCTGATACATTTAGCTGGCAAAATGATTCGTTATGGTACAAAGATCGCTTATACCTCTGTAAGAATTCCCAGCTAAAACAAAAGATTCTTATGGAATTGCACACTTCTCCCTTAGGAGGGCACTCAGGATTTTTAAAAACTTACCATAGGGTTAAGAAGGAATTTTTTTGGGATGGCCTTAAATCAAATATTCAAAAGTTTGTGGCGGAATGTTTGGTTTGCCAACAAAATAAAGTTGAAACAATTAAGACACCGGGTCTATTACAACCTTTATCCAACGTTGGGAGGAGGTTTCAATGGATTTTATCACAGGTTTACCCAAGTCTGAGGGAAAGAGTGTAATCATGGTGGTAGTTGACAGACTTACCAAGTATGCACACTTTTGTGCATTATCACATCCATTTAAAGCCAGTACAGTTGTTACTGCATTTATGGAAACAATTCAAAAGCTACATGGAAACCCAAAGATTATTGTAAGTGACAGAGATCCCATTTTCACTTGAAATTTTTGGACAGAATTATTTTCTTGTCTTGGTACTCAGTTAGCTCATAGCTCATCTTATCATCCTCAATCTGATGGGCAAACTGAGATAGTAAATAAATGTTTGGAAGGATATCTTCGTTGCTTTGTCTTTGATAAACAGACACAATGGGTCAAATGGTTGCCTCTGGCTGAATGGTGGTATAACACTTCCTTCCATACAGCAACAAAAATGACCCCATTTATGGCACTTTATGGGTATCAACCACCATCCATCACATCATATTTAAGAGAAAATTCTAAGGTTCAGGCAGTGGAACATCACATCGAACATCAACAACAAGTCCTCCAACTCTTAAAGGATAACCTCGTGTTGGCAAAAAATAGAATGAAAACAACAGGCAGATCAACATCACAGTGAAAGAAGTTTCGATGTAGGTGATTGGGTATTCCTACGGCTACAACCATTTAAGCAAATGTCCCTAAAGCAAGCTAAGAAGGATAATAAATTATCACCAAAGTATTATGGTCCGTACAAGATGTTGCAAAAGATTGGTACTATGGCATACAAATTGGAGCTTCCTGCAGCTTCTCGATTGCACCCAGTTTTCCATGTTTCATGTTTAAAGAAGGTTATAGGCGACAAGCTCCCAGTTCAAACAATATTGCCAGAACTTGACGTGGAAGGAAAAATTATATTGGAACCGGAAGCAGTCACAGAAACAAGAACTCGACAGCTACGAAATCGATCAATTTCAAAGTATCTTATCAAGTGGAAAAACTTATCCGCTGAAGATTCCACATGGGAGGATGAGAATTTTATGCAGAAGTATCCAGAACTACTCAAGCGTTGAGGACAACACTTTTTTGAAGGAGAGGGGCATGTTGGGTCCCTATAATACTAGTGATTACCCCATTACTGTTGTAGTTATACCCCTTATTTATATTGTTGTGCCCCTATTTACCCCATGTTATTTCTGTGCCCCATAGAATCCCTCTATTGTTATTTTTGTGGCTTTATATTATTATTGTTAGGTCGGCTGGATTATATTGTGACTCCTTAGACTCCTATATATAGAAAGGAGGTTTTGTCATTTGTATCATCCAAGAATTGTTCATTTATGTAATGTAAAGGAGGTTGCCCCCTCGAAGAGGCTGAATTCTAAGGCATTGATCTATCTTTTCTATCTTTTCTTGAGCTGGTTTCATAACAACCAACAACTTTCAAGATCGATGCCTTGCAAATAGAGTCACTTTTTACGAGATCAACACTCTCCTTGTGAGATTGATGTAGTCTTGATCTTCTTCAATCTAGAAACCCTAGTTAGGTCCTCTACCAACGAATCTTCAACCAGATCCTTTCAAGAGACAGTTTTTCTTGTAGTCTTCTTCTTTCAGGCTTCGAGAGTTTCCAATATTTTGATCAGCAATTCTTTCTTATGTCCTTCGAGTTGCCTTCCTTGCTCACCTTGGCTCTGATACCATGTTAGAAAATGTAAAGTGGCAGCTTATTAAACTTATTTTCTTTAACCTTGATACTTGCTTGTGAATCTTAGTTATCTTCATGTTCCTTTAGTTAGATCTTTTCAGCAAACAACATCAAGAAATAGCAACAACAAAAGAGGACACAGATGTAGGCTCTCAGCTAGGGCAAAACCCCTCGAAGGGGAAAACCCAGAAACTCTTCTCTTCTTAGAATCTGCTTCAAATGAGATACAAAGACCCAATCCCTAGATCAAGTCCTTCTCCCAAGACCAAGTCAGCCATTCCTCAAGTCCTTGAATTAGCACCAAACTGCTCCACACTGCGACTTCAACCTGCCAGCTACAACACTGCTACTCAACCTGCAACTTCGACGTGCAACTTCAGCCTTGCAGCTCCTGAATAAACCCTAATACAACCTCCTTCTGGGACCTTCCAAGAGAAAGACAACTCTTGTTGGATGGTGTTGTCATTCTTGTCAACCCTGGGGTTTGACTGGGTTTGACTTTGACTAAAACACCAATGATTGATGTCAAATTGATAATGAATGCTTCCTATAATTGTTTGGATTACATCAAGTTGGAACCTCCATTGTTGGATGGTTGAAAACCCTAGTCCTAAGATTTGGGTTCCCTAGACTGAGGATATACCCCAAACTTGTCGAGGGTTTTTTATGAAGCAATACATTGATTTCATCTCAGAGATCCACGTCATTAGATTCTCTTCGAAAATATCTTTCAGATGGTATGTGGCACCTCACGTAGTTCCTTACGGTTGAATAGATTTACATTTGAAGTCAGAGACCCCCCATTAGTGGGCTAAAACCCCATGAGATGGTGTCATTGATCATATTCATTGGTTGATGGTCTTTAATATCTAATGTAAGGGTAATTTAGCGGAAAATTCACCTTAAAACAAAGTATTAAACTCTTCCTTATAAAACATACCCTTCACCATTAAAATAAAACCCTCGTTCATCCATTAAATTATTAGTGGCTCTCCTTACTTTGACCACAATGCAGACATTACTTTGAATTCCTTTTAAAATATCCTGAGTCATCAAAATTTACTCCTAAAATCCCTTCTATTTCCTCCAATGTTCACATTTAGAGCCCCTCCTTAGTCCAACCCTTCACTATGAAAAAAGAGACCTAATGCACTTCCAAAACACATCAAATCTCAAACAAACTATTCTCATGTTTACCTCTGATTTTTTTCAGTCTACCAGAGGAAGACTATTTTGGAAACTCCTGAGGCAAAGGGCTAATGAAGAGTTTGGATAAGATTTTTATCTTATTGGTGATTCGTTTTGGGAAAACCTCTCTTGTAAAAAGGAAGCGAAGGTCTAGCACCTCGGACTAGTCTCCATTACAGGTAAGGGAATCTCTTGTATGCTCTCGGCCTTCATCACAGAACTAGACCACAGAACAGCAAAAGTTATTTTTGTTTTGTTGAATGTTTTCGTTTGGACTTAGGTGATTATTGAGTAAATAGAATTTTTCTTCTTGCATCGAATTATTCTAAGATTATTGTATTGTTTCCTTGAGCAGATTTGCTTCTGGTTTACTGCTACAAGGCTTAGCTACAGCACTTTGACCTGTGTCTAGCAAGTTTGGACCTTAATATGCATTGCAGGGATAAGTGTTTTAAAATTAAGGTATCCTTTTGTTTAGGAACAAACCTTTTCTTGCAGGCTTATCCTATACTTTGGACCTCACAGTATCTTAGAAGACCCCTGGACAGTGAAACAATAAAAGGCATACAATTCAAGGAAATTCCAATGTCATATTGATTTTGTTCAGAGCTATAGTTGCAGCACCATAACATTTGTTATAAACACTTATGACAGTCTTAGTAGTTGTTTTCAGACCAAGGACAGAAGACGAATTTTGTTCACCTACAGTTGTCTGACAACAATTCTCACCGTAATCTCATTATGTATCAGGGACTATCTTCCAAAATGCACTAAGCCAATCATTGAATTCAAATTCTAGTGGAATTGAAAATACATTGCATAAATTCTTGATATATATAAGACCTTGACTCATTTGACTATGATCTTAGAACAATGACACAACCTTAAAACACTGACATGACCGTTGTACAGTGAGAAGCATCACACAGCTATGTTGATAACCTTAGAAGTAAATTGACAGTGAACTGATATGACAATCTATGACACATATATAACTGTTGGGTACGTGAATGTAACAGTGACTTGAGATACTGATGTAGCAAAGGTCCTATGTCGCAAAGACAGTGAGTCCTGCCTTGCTACGCATGAGCACATTGTCATAAACCTTGATTAACTCTATATAATCCTTGTAATTTGACTTGACTTGACGTGAAAGTACCACAGAGACTTGTTTTGACTATGATATGACTCTAACAGTGATTTACTATGGGATTATGACAGCAGTGGTATTGTGGTTTATTGATATAATAATAATACAGAATAAACAGTGACATTATGTACCCACAGTGACCCACGAGCTTGTAGTGCAATTGTGAGACTGTGAGACAATATTAATAACCTAACAGTGACAAGAATAGTAACATGTGCATTAACTGTGTATATGACAGCTTGACATATTGACATTGACTTTACATAGTGACTTGATGTATAGAAAGTTGTGGCAATAGTTGACTTGACATAGTAAACTTGTAAGACAAGTGCAACAGTGAAGTAAAGAAGTCCCTTGAGTGTAGATGTGCACATGTGACAGCAGTTCTTGTCTATGAATAGACTTGACACCTAGACATGACTTGACTCGCAGACATGACATATTGACTTGACACCTATCATGACACATAGACCTGACATATAAATGCTTGACAATAATTTGACACTTTGACTTTGACTTGACAGAATTATGATGAATGTGATTTGACATATTGACACACTACCTTGATCTATTAGATCCGACCTTTCGACTACAGTGACCTTACATTTGACATAGATGACCTAGGAATTTGTATTAGGTGTCTTGTAGTTATGATCTAGAAAGTGTACTGGCTTAGTGACATAACCATGACCTTGCAGGGTAGAAAGTCTTTGAGGGCAATATCACCCCTATGTACATCTTATTGACATGAAAATGGATAGCAATGTATGAGGAGTGATCAGCAGCAAAAAAGGCATATGTTGGTAGCTCTCTGTGGGCAGAGTTTGAGAGCATCGGTAGCAGGTCATAGGGATGACCTGTGTAACAAATAAAATACATAAATAATGTAAAATAATATAAAGGATAAATAAGCATAAATAATTATTAGTTAAATTAGTAATTAGGTTGAAGAGGCATGTCTAAATGAGACATGAATCTTCATGAAGAGACACTTGCCTGATATATAAGCAAGCCTCTCGTTCTCATTTGTAAATTACCAATTCATTCATTCTTATCATTCTTATTCATTTTAATATATAATAAGTGTATCCTCATGGACATCTTGATTTTCCAAGTCTTTTGGAGTAATTAATCAACAGAAGGAACTTTGTTCGCTTCATTTGGTATCAGAGCAGTTCGGTCATCTAGGTTGCCTAACCGGTGCACAAAGCTCATTCTCCGATCTAGGTCCTTGGCTATCGAAATTCGTCAACCTTGTTGCTGTAGAATTGAAGCATTTTTCTCAGAATTTGGGAGTTTCTCCTTTTCTCCGTTTTTCTAGGCCTTTGGCCATTAAAACTAAAATTAAAAGAAAATTCGCTAGTTGACCTTTGGCCATAAAAGAAAAAAATAACCAAAATATATATATATATAAGTAAATAAATTAAAAAAAGAAGAAGAAGAAAAAATTAAAAAAAAAGAACATAAAAAATCAAATTATATAAAAAAGAAAAAACAAAAGGGATACAAAATCTCATACCAAGTATATTTAAAACTTTTTAGGTGGAGAATCCCGTGGTTTTAAAAACAACGCATGGTAATTGCCCATGGTATTTTTTAAAGTTAAAAAAATCAAAAACAAAAACAAAAGGAATACGTTTTACTTTTTACATGGAGAACATTTTAACAGAGGTTTTAAAAACAACTCATGGTAATAGCCCATGGTATTTTAACATCGTGACCGTGTCATATGAAAAGACGTGACCTTTATATTTATTAAGTGGGGTGACATTAAAAATTCATCAAGGAAGTAATTAAGTATATAAAAAAAAGGGGACCAATTTATTATAAAAAAAAAAGAACTGAAACTATTATTATTATAAGATAATAGAGATATTTTGAAAAGGGGTCTTAATATAAAGAAATACATACATATATAGAGGGCAACAATATAAAGGAGTATTTTTTTAATAAAAGGGTATTCAAGTTTTAACAATACACATTAAAGGAGAATATTTGAAAAATATATATAGAAGAAATAAGTGATATTTTATAATAAAAATAGCTCCAGTTGACATATTGTTTACGTAAAAACATCAAGGCAAAAATGGAGACTAGTAATGAAAGGTTTCCTGAAACCTTTAGTACATGTGTTTACACACTATTTAAAATCAAAGGATCACTCGCAGGAAGAGATATCATAATCTCTATCAATCCTGCTGAAAAAAGCAATTATGTTAGTCCTAAATGTGCTAACCAATTGGTGATTCCTGAATCAAATATAGTTGAAACGAAATTTTTTGGCACATATGACAAACAATACGACATAAGCAATCTACACCTAAGTATTGGAGATTACACTTTTACTTCGCAATTCACCGTGAAAACCTTATTTCTTGACGATAGTGACATTGTTTTGGGATCACCCTCGATGAAAACTCTAGGATCTGTCATCTTAAATACGAAGAAAAAGTTTTTAACATTTTCTTACAAGAAGAAGAAAATGACGCTACAAGATTTTACATTGAAACCAAATTCAGTAACACCAGAAGATATCTCAGATATTTCAAAAGTAATTTCTCAAGAAGGTAAAAAAGTATTACAAAATATGCAAAAATAAATTGACAAAATCACTGTTGACAAAAATGAAGAAGCTTCCCAACTTAAAAACCATAGTGAAAAATTGCTGACGCAAATTAAGAAACTTAAGAAGGATAAAAAGTCATTAGAAAACCAGGTACAACAACTTATCAAGAAGGAAGCATCAAATTTAGGAATTCAAGTTGTTAATTTTTGGTATGTTCTATGCTAGAGCAATTTATTTACATTTTCACAGTTAGCAATCACATCAGCATTACGATAAACTGCAAATAGAACATAAATATAATATGCAGAAGACAAGCCAAGACAAGAGGACACAAGATATGGCGCGAGCCAGGGACAAACCCCACAATGTGTGGGGAAACCCTTTGATCAAATCTTCTTTTATCTTCAAAGTTCAGCAGAGAGAGAGAGAGAGTACATTTACAATAGAAGTCAATACTTTGACTTATGATATCTGTAGAGATCAGTTGAAGACATATTGCTTCAACTGATTCTCTAAGGTGACTTCTTCACCTATCATAGTGCTACACCTTGCCCATTTGCTGCACCTTACCGTGTAGCACCATCATGCTGCATCATACTATGCTGCCCATACATCATCGTCATTATGCTGCCCCGTGCATCATCATGCTGCAACACTATAACACTGTCATCAGCCTTAGCTGCTTGCTACGGCTTGCAGCCTAGCAAAGCAGCTAGGCTATAGTTCCATGCAATCCCATTATACACAGTGTATTGGTATTCCATAGCTATAGGTTTCCTTTCATTGTTGCGTGTCTCTATGACCTGTGCATAAGAGTCTCCATGAACTGCGTATGAGTGACTGGAGTCTCTATACCCTGTTCTACGCTGCCAGATACATCACAACGACTATACTTGATGACTGCAGCTGTTCCTTTTAATGACCAGCGCAGATATGTCTCTCATGCCCAGCGTATACATGTTAAGTGTCTCTAAGACTAGTGTAGAACGTTGACTGTCTTATGAATGCTATGCGTATATATTTCTATTGACATATATACATATTTTAATACCATGACAATGTTTACCATTGAACTACGTGTAATTATCACCATGACTTGCGTTCCATGAACAACGTAAATATTTCAGCATGAACAGTGTATGACCAGTGGGTAAATATCTTCTCTATTGCTGTGTATATATATATATGTTGCCATTGCCTGCGGATATATGTATATATATCTTGCTGCGTTGTTTTCCTGCGTATATAAATATATTGCTGCGGATAGGTCACAGCGTATCACTGCCCATTGACCAACATACACTGTCCATCGACTAGCATATAGCATATCACCCCAGCGTATATATGAATTCACGTATTTCTTCATAAACTGCGTATAAGTGCTGTGAGTAACCACGTTGCCAGATTCACTATGGATTAGGGCCTGCGTGTATATATGTCTTCTGGAAAACATATATCATGACTGAGTTGATGCATATCTCTTCATGAACTACGGCTATGTTTTCCAAGAACAGCGTATTACTTTTCTTCTTTGTGCTGCGATGAAGGCTTGACCTGCGGCTAATGTTTTCCAAGAACAGCGTATTACTTTTCTTCTTTGTGCTGCGATGAAGGCTTGACCTGCGGCTAATGTTTTCCAAGAACAGCGTATTACTTTTCTTCTTTGTGCTGCGATGAAGGCTTGACCTGCGGCTAATGTTTTCCAAGAACAGCGTATTACTTTTCTTCTTTGTGCTGCGATGAAGGCTTGACCTGCGGCTAGGGCTGAGTGTCACCATAGACTATGACTGTCCCCATGAACCATGGCTACGTATTAATCTCTATGCCCAATGTGTATTCATTTGCCAGCATCCTTCATTAAAGCGTTGAATCCACTGCGGCTACCCTTCACGTATCATCTCCATTGCTTGTGGATTCATGACTATGTTATCCATTAGGGCATCATCATATTAGGCCAGCGTAATCCATAGTGTATCTCCTTCTCCAAAAACCCAAGACGTGGAGAGGAGATCACTTGAGATGAGTTACCAAATGACTTCAAATCCTCCTCTATTTATACTAAAAACGTAGAGGTTGAATAGACACATCGGCTGGGCTTCTAGAGCCTACATAAGAGCTGGTCGGCTTGATAATAATTACATAAACAAAATAAATTCGTATCTCCATAAATACTTATCGGAATCGGATGATCTCTAGATCAATCCTACACCTCTCGACGAGAGGGATCCAATAAAAATATCAGCTGCCATAAATAAACTGATCCACATGGAGTTTGGCCCTAATTGCCAATTTAACACAAGTTGATGACAAAATAATAAATACCGATCCAGTGCATGTCACAACTCAGGAAGAAGACAAGCAAGTTGAAGAAAATATGCGCTTGGATGTTGCACTTCAAATGATAAACACCCCAAGTGAAGGTGCGGTAACGAACTCAACAACATCATCCCCTAAAGTAAATCAAAAAATTTCCACACACCTAATAAGGGAAAATGAAGTCCCATATCGGCATCTGAATCATGAGAATAGACGAATAAACCATGCTACATATCTTAACCATTCATACCAGAAACAACAAACTGATGTTCCAGAGAAGAGTAATGTAACCTCAATCCATTCCTATGATGACAAGTCGTTACAAATTCCAATGATTAGAATGTTATACAGAAGATTAATCTCGGATGGTTTGATCCCTTCTCAGTGCAACAATTCTGTTTGTCACTAAGAAGATCATATCAACTTGTATCGACAAGGATGACTATCCCAAGAGAGAAAGATGTTCGAAGCCGAAAAGGGATCAAGCCTTTTCATCAACAAGCTTTGAGGACAAAGCTTTTTGAGGAAGGAGGCAATGTAACAAATAAAATATATAAATAATGTAAAATAATATAAAGGATAAATAAGCATAAATAATTGTTAGTTAAATTAGTAATTAGGTTGAAGAGGCATCTCTAAATGAGACATGAATCTTCAACCTAATTACTAATTTAACTAACAATTATTTATGCTTATTTATCCTTTATATTATTTTACATTATTTATATATTTTATTTGTTACATTGCCTCCTTCCTCAAAAAGCTTTGTCCTCATTTAGACATGCCTCTTCAACCTAATTACTAATTTAACTAACAATTATTTATGCTTATTTATCCTTTATATTATTTTACATTATTTATATATTTTATTTGTTACAACCTGAGGCATCTTGGAGTATGTCATTATCAGACATTTGGGATTAGTATTTGCAACAGTACAGGCAATTCGATATAGTGGTGGTAGCCGGTGTTGTGAGCTCTTGATGTTAAGCAGGGATCAGATGTGCAGTGACCTATGTGTGCAACCACAGTGATGTGCAGTTGAGCAGTGATAGTGATGTGAGTTGAGCAGTGGCAGTGGTTAGTGATAACAGGTTGTACTATGATGAGCAGTGGTCAGCTTGTGCAGTGGTTAGTTGACTTGGGAACATTGGTAGTCAGGGTTTTATGTATGATATTTTGCAGTGATCAATTTGGGCAGTATTGTGCAATGAGTAGCTTGAGCAGTGTATTACAGTGATCAGTGGCTACCAGAACATGACAAAATACACAATATCTTCTTTACATCATTCTTCTATTGATTCAAAGCACAAGAGGATCCAGGGTGAAAATTGTGAAACGTGATCCACCGGCGCTTTAGGGTGATTGGAGACACCTTCAACTTTCAAGTAGTGGCCTAAGAACTCTTTAGGGTGACAAGGTGGTGCTAGAGTAGGTCGTAGCCTGCACAGGGCATTGTGGCGTCCTTTCAGTTGAGGTTGATAAATTATAGGGCAATGAAGCATCCTTCCGACAGCAACTGGAAAACAGAGTGTTGGAGCACTCGTTAGGTTGTGGTCTGACTTACAAAGCTTTGGGGTGTCCTTCCGGTCGCAACAGGTTATTAGGGTGTAGTAGTGTCCTCTAGGTTGTAGCCTGTAAATTAGGGGGTTGGACCCTCCTTCAGTTGTGGCAGAAAACTTTATGTAATTAATTTTCTTTTAACAGAGAGAAGACAATTACTAAGAAGCGTTTGGTGGCTTTTGACCTGGAGGGGGTTTTCCACCTAAAAATCTTGTGTCTATTGTTTCTATCTTTCTGCACTGTTGTATGGTGTTGCTTACTGGTTTTGTTATTTAATATCGAATAATAATAATAATGCTGAAGATTAACTAATGCTCAGAAAAATATTAACAAAGTGTTAATTGCTAAGAAATACTGACTCACCCCCTTCTAGTATTCCCAACAACTCTTCCTAAGGTTAGCGAGGACTAGACAGAGTTTCCTCCCTCCCAGCTACAAGTTTTTGCTGTTTGTCTTACTACAACTCGGACCTGCAACTTTGGCTTCTTCCTACAACCCAAAAATCCTAGAATGTCATACCTGTGAGAGAGATACAACACAAAAACCAAGAAATTTCATCCTTCTTCCTTCTTCTTGACTTTTGCTCTCCTTGCAGCTACCCAGCTCTAAATCAAACTCTTTCTTGGGATATCGAACTTGTGAGTGTGTCTCCAAATCAATGTTACCAGACTCGGAATCGGCAATAAATCGGTGAGGCAAAAGAGTGAAGAGTTCTAATCGGATCGGGAAAAAATCGGGGAAAAATCAGTGAATTCAATAAATAAAGATATACATATATATTGAATTAAAAAAACATTTTTCATTGATATTCAATAAAGCCATGTTCAAACAATGCATAATATCAATAGATGTCCAAAATTATGAGTCCAAACATGATCCAAAGTACTAAGTCCTGACTCCTAACCAGTGACTACATAGAACCAGAAGCATCTTCTTCTAAAAGTTTATAAAATACTGCATACTAATCAGTAAATAATCAGTAACTGAAATCTCTTGATTGCTACTGAAATGATACGATAATGGTTTGGTATTGAAATCTCTGACAGAGCACACGCTGAAGCTAGCATTGGAGCACACTGCACTCTACACCTCTATTACACTACGACTCTATTACGTGAAGTAAACTGAAACTGAAATCATGCCTCTATTACCTTCTCAGTGTATGAGTTGTGGGCCTGACCAGTGAGAAGTGAGTTACGGACCAACGTTTAATTTTTAACCTAACTAAACCATGCAATGAAAAATGCAAAAACCTCTAAAGTGAAAACCTTTGCTCACAGAGTTGAGGGTTGAAAATCCCCTCAATCGCCTAAATCACAATTAATCGGTGAGTCGCAAGTCAAACTTGGTCAACGTGAGTTTGACTCGCCCAGAGTTGAATCAAATCGTTTGAGGAAAGAGCAGAGTTTGACTCGTGATTAATCGCAAGTGATCGGAGATTCATGTTTCACTGCTCCAAATGAATTTGAACTGCTCTTTATATAGGCCTTCTCAAGGGATTGAATTCCCTACTTTAGGCCAACTTGAGTATCCCAGGGCCGACTTGTACTCTTGGAGATTCTGGGACTTTCTAGACTCAAATAGAATTCTTTTTACAATTACAAATTGTCCAAAAGGGTCTTGTAAACATGATGTTGACTCTATTGACTAATCATGACAATAAATCCTAAGACCTAACAATCCCTAGAAGCACAAAGAACATGCTTTTACCTAGAAGACCATCAATAATGAGCATGAAATCCATGTTGTAATAATAATAATTTTCTTTCTTCTTTTATTGTTTGTTACATAGGATACATATTGAAATGAGTACAACAATTATGAATACCAAAACTAGTTGCAATTCTCAATAGATAAGTCGTTATGAATACCTGCGTTGGAATTGTAACTAGGTTCGGTCTTCATAATTGTCATTGTACTTGTGTCAATATGTATTTTATGTAATAACAAAATAAGAAAAATTGTTATTATTATTTTATTATCAAGCATGTTCTTCATGCTTTAGTTTGGTCAAAAGAAAAAGACAAAGGGCATGTTCTTCATGACCCTATGAAAAGAATAAAATTTTGAATTTTTGTAAGAGTCATTTGTTTGTCCAAGTTGCCAATTTGGCCCTCCAGGCAGACAAGTCGGCCTGCCCAAAGGACGTGTCTCTTCATATGATCGAACAACTATCTATTGGCACATATCCTCCATTGTTGGTATCAATTTAGGATCTCTTCTATGGTAAGATAATTCTAGTTTGTGGCATAAATCTGAGGCATGAGAAGGTGTATCTTCAATGACATCATCTATCTCTATAATGTGAGTTTCCAAGACATTATATCTCTGTAATGTGAAGTTCTTGTGGCATATTCCTCTCTGTGATGCGAAGATTCCTAAGGCTGTAGTGCAAAATATTTTGAGGCTTATATGCAAATTCTCCGAGGCACTAATGGAGGCATTCATCCAAGATTTTCTATGCATTGTTTCTTCTATGAATACGAGCTACCTGAGATACCATTACATCAGTATTAATGTGAGCTTCTATCTCTGTGTGACATGGCAATTTAGGACAAACATGTGGCATTTTTGTGACAAGACATATTGATGGAGTTATAGCAGAATTTGGAGGGTTGGCCTGGCACTTGGATCACTAGTTTGTTTGACTTGGATTTCTCTTGTTGATGAAGAAGCTATAAGGAAAGGATTGATGGGTTTTCTCCTTGTGGGTTTTGTCCTGGCCTCTGGCCTAACTTCTAGTGTCTCTTGTCTCTTGTGCATTATGATCTCTATATCTTGTTAATGTGTAATTGCTTGATGACATAACTAATCAAAGTAAATACTAAGAAAAGAATGCATATCAGTATGTTGTACTATGTAACAACCAATGTTGTAGTAATCGTTATCGGGATATTATCAGCGAGGGGAAAGAATCGGAAAAAATCATAAAAATCGGGAAAAAATCGTAACATACAAAAATATTCATTTTTCTTCAATTTCTTTAATATCTAAAGCATCTACAACATAAAATAAATACATTGACACATAAATATGATAAAAGAACTAATATATAAGATGTTTAATATCATTTCTAGTGCTACATCACACATAACAGTGAATCATGTCCCGAATAGTAAGCCCTGACTCATGACTCCCAACTCAGCCTCAAAATATCAACAAAAAATATAATAATGTATCTCATGAGTCATAATGTCATATACAATGAAATGAACCAAATAACTAAAGTCTATTACTACTGGTTTCCTCTACCCCTCTTGCGAGAAAATGCAATAGATTTCCCTTTCCCTCTAGATATAGATGCCGGTGGAGTTGGCAGTGGACTCTGCTATTCTCTAGAAGCTGAAGAACTAGGAGCCATAGGAGGTAGACCACATCCTCTACTGGTGGCAGGAGTAGCCCGGGTAGGTGGTGTCACCTCCTCCTCTTGTCACTCCGCCTCCTCCTCCTCCTCCTCCCCCTCCACTACCTCTTGCTCTAACCAATCATCGGCAGACTCCATGAGAGGCCTCTCGGCCTCAACCCTCAATGCAGCAGTGGTGTCAATCCCATCCAATGAGATGGCCTCCATATCAAGTACCCTCTCAAGTTGCCTCACCCACAATCGAAGATTGTAATAGACGTAGACCATGTCATTAAGTCGTTGGGACTCCAACCTGTACAAAGATCATGAAATAATAATTATAAAAAAAAATATTGTTTAATGAATTCAAAAATTATTTGGAAATTTGCAATATTTTAAGTGTTAATATGTTGCACTTCTTGTTGTGTATGTTTTCAAATACACTCCAGTTGCGCTCACGTCCTGAGGAGCTACATGTTTGGCTGAGGATTCGAATGGCAAGCTTTTGCGGAAGGGGTACCCTAGCACCATACATTCTTTACCATGCATCTACAACAAAATTACAAATAAAATTTTAAATAAACATAAGAAAAAAATGAAATTTGAAAGTTGAAGCAAAGTATGAAGTTATGAACTTGAAGCGACAACGAAATTTGAAACAAACTAAAAAAATACCTCGCATTTTAATCATCCTATCAGTCACAGCGATGTCAAAACCAAATGTGCCACCTGCCATCCTGTATGTCTCAATTTCTTTGGATATTTCTATACGTTCTGCTGGAGATCGCACCATCCATTGAACATAGGTTAAGAATCCATCCATGATCTCAGCATCAAATACAAACCCACATGGGTAAGAAAATGCGGGGTTCAGGTAGATCCCTGCAGCATGAATGGGACGATGGAGTGTGTTGTTCCATCGTTCATCAATTACTTCCCATAGGAGGAGTTGTCTCTAAAACCCCTCATCTCCCTTATCATCATAATAGGCCCGAATGGATTCTTTCGCCCTGTCCATGGCCTCATACAAATAGCCCATTGCAGGCTTCTCACTATCAACTAATCGAAGAACCTTCACCAAAGGTTCAGTAACGGTGCACACCTCCTGCACTCCCGCCCAAAAGTCTTTCTGATATGAAACTAGTCTGCATATGGCCTCTCCCTCTAGTTTGTGGCTCATTGTCAAAGCATGCCACTCCTCTGAAAGAAACATTCTCTTCACATCCCACATAGAATTCAAGAGGGATTGAAGAGATATGAAACTGGTGGCAAACCATGTAATGGCGGGGCGCACCAACTCTTTGTTGTTGGTGAATTTTCTCATCAAGCTAAGCACAGATGTATGATTATATATAAATTTTGTAATGCTTTTTGATGACTCAACAATATCTTTGACAAAAGAAATTTTCCCTATGTCCTTCAACATCAAATCAATACAATGTGCAGCACAAGGTGTCCAAAATAAAGTAGGATGCCTCTCCATAAGCATCCTGCCAACAGCAACATAATTTGCAGCATTGTCTGTTATGACTTGGACAACATGTTCTGCACCCACCTCCAAAATAAACACATCCAACAAATCACATAAAGTTTTTGCATCTTTGATATGTGAAGATGCATCAACGGATTTCATAAACATAGTCCCCTTGGGACAACTAACCAAGAAGTTTATAAGGGTTCTCCCCTTTTGGTCGGTCCAACCATCTGACATCACAGTGCATCCTGTTTGTGCCCATGATGCCCTAAACTCCTCCAATCTTTTGGTGCAATCAACCTTTTCATTTTGAAGAATCCGGCCTCTAAAGTCATCATAAGAAGGGATTTTGTACCCTGGGCCAACAGTTGCAATAGCATCAACAGCAGGCTGGAAAAATGGATTATTCCTTGCAACGCTAAAAGGAATATCACTCCAAAGGAAAAATTTGGCCAACAACTTGTCAGCTTGTTCTTTCTCAGTTTTTTTAAGCATTGAAGTGATAGATGGCTGTGAACTAGGCGTGGTTCTAGGAACAAAAAATGATGAGGCAGCTACCGGGTTGGTTGTAGATATTGATGTTGAAGTAGAACCAGTGCCACTTCCTTGTTCACCTGAGCCTAACACAGCCTTTGTTAGTTGCTTCTTCATTTCTGCTTTGGCCTCTCTATTGTGCTCTAAATTTTCCAATGATCTCATGGCTTTTCAGATGATTTCAGGATTTGTATTTTTGCAAGGCCCTACATCAAATCCAGGGATTTGTGCAAGGTGATACTTCAATTTGTAAACCCCCCCTAACATATGCTGCCCACACAACTTGCAAGACAAGTTTATTCTATCAAACCCTCCATCAGGTTCACCAAATTCCCACAGAGGGTCCAATTTCCTTGGCATGTTTGTAACTTGGTTGAACTCTGGATTCTTGAGTTTTAAATTTGTAAGATGAAGTTTGACTTTAAACTTTGAACTTTGAAGTTGAATGGTGACCCTATGGCAAAATAAGGATTACAATTTACAAGTTACAAACTTACAATTTACAAAAACTAAAAAAACAATTACATACATGAGTAACATGACAAAACACATGGAATTTTTAAATTTTGACAATTTAAGTTTTTAATAAACAAAATCAAAAATAAAAAACCCCATCAAATCAATTCAAAAATATTTGATAACCCATTGAATTATTTTGATAAACAATGGGTTATCCAGATTCCAAACCCAACCAAACAACAACAACAACAACAACAAAACCCAAAACAAAGTTACAAAACACAAAATTTTGGTGCCCATACCGGTTTGATGGAGAAAATTCGTCTCCTCCTTAGCTCTCAATCTGT
Source organism: Pinus tabuliformis (assembly GCA_031772625.1). Lineage (NCBI taxonomy): Eukaryota > Viridiplantae > Streptophyta > Pinopsida > Pinales > Pinaceae > Pinus > Pinus tabuliformis. The sequence continues at coordinate 373,513,962 of CM062815.1, read as the reverse complement.
TTTTCTCCTCCAATCAGCTGATTTAGCTCCCAAACGACCAAGCCTTCTTTGCTAGGTCACTCCAAAACCCCGTCGTTGCCGCTATCTGTGTAAATGATTTTCCAAAAATCATGTTTTTGCTCTTATAGAAGTGTTGTTCGCATGGCCTGCGATAAATTCACATTGAATCGTGATTTTTTGGAAAAAACGCAGTTATTTCAAAAAATCGTGATTTTTCGTAGAAATAGCCGAAAAAAAAAACCTTGTAATTATCGCGCGATTTTATTGTTGAAATCTGGAAATCGCGATTTTCCGACAAAATCGCAATTTTCGCATCACTGGTAACAACCCCCCCCCCCCCCATTTATACGAATAATAGTTGATATTTGACATATAAATGGGGACCATTTTTAAATTTTTTAGTCTTTGAAAAATAAATCTTAACTCTAAGAAATTGCCTTGAAAGCTCTTAGAAAACAACCCAAGTTTAGGATCTTTATCGCAAATCACATTTCACATTTTTCCCATGTGATAATTATAAACATCTTTAAGTAAATCCCGAATTGTGATATGCGATGAAACCCCGTGCTACGATATTCCGATCAAAACGCCTTGAGAACACGCGATCACACTTCGCAGTTGCAAATAAATAAGTTATGCCATTATGTCATCCTTTAACGATTTGTGAAATGCGATATTGTGATTTTCGCAATCGCATTTCGCATTATATGCAAGCAACGCTATATTACAACATTTAAAAGTTGCGATGCGCGAATAAAGCACCAAGCGTGGGAAGTTACTGTGTTTTAATATAATAATGAACGGTTTGACAAGGTAATTAATGTTTAGCAACCCGAGGAGAAGTAATGATGTTTCAAGTTATGGCTAGTTAACGCTAAATATCTCATTTGAAATCCTCCCATGATTCAAAGTCATTTCAGAGAGCTTTTAGCCTTAATTGCCCTATATCGTCTACACTGATATATCTCTTCCATTTCAGGCAAGCTTCAAAAGACATGTCATTGTGGAAGGTGATGCAAAAGCAGAAAAAGCAGAGCATTACAGAGTCTGAGCTATCAGAAATGTCTCCTATATTCTCTGATACAGTCTGCAGCGTCGATGGGGGAGCGACAGCATGGGAAGTCATATACAACAGGCTTGAGGATGAGCGTCCCAAAATTACTGTCGTAAAGGCAACGGCTGATTCAATAAAACCTTCAGGAGTCCAATTCAAAGATGTTGCCTGTTCTTTCCTTCACAGAATAGGAGCGAGAGCGAAAATACTCCCATATACTGATATGATTAGGTGGGTGGTGGAAAATCTCACTATTGAAGACAGGCAATTCAGGAACTTGAGGATGGAGCTCATGGGGTCATTCAAAGCTGAAGACCTGAAGAAAATGTACCATATACCTGACCCTCAGGACATATATGACAGCTCATACCTCGCCAACTTCGCAAAGAAAAACGAAGAACCTTTCAAGATGATCCAAGGCTGGAGGGTACTGGAAAATTTGACAAAATGGGTATGTATCCTGTAGCCTCCTTAGCAAACCCCTACAACTATGCAGTTGCTATGTTATGTAGGCTATATGGATTACCTAACAATGCTAAGTTTTCCATAGAATGGATTCCTTTGATTGATGCCTGTGTCAATTCCCACATTATGAATTGGGCCACTATCCTATCTAATAACCTAGCCACTACCATCTCCGAGTATCGTCAGAAGAGATCCTCCTCCGCAGAGAACCTTCCTCCATTCTATTTCAGTGCCTACATCATGGATGCCATCTGTTTCTGCACTAAATTTCCAATCATGGGTTGGAAATGGACCTTGCAGGACCCCTACCCTATCCATCTCAGCCATAAACAGATTTGGGAATCCCATTATATACCCCATTTTTATAAAATATGCCATGCTGTTATTTTGCCATTGCATCAATTAATTTTTAATAAGAAAGCCCCCAGGTTTTCCAAAGAAGTCGCTACAGACCTTCTCATAGTGGGCAAGTATTTTGTTGAAGAATGGTTTACATACATCAAGGTTTTTGGCAGTACAACGGACCCGCATGTCCTCCCTTTGTATGTCTCTGATAAATTATTAGCAAGAGAAATAGCCCACCAAACTGTGGGAAAAGGCTTGACCAAGACCCTAAAAGATAACAAAAAGTCATTGTGGCCATCTTTTCCTATTCGGTGCGGTTCCTTTTCATTAGCAAATTTTAACCATGCAACCAAGGAGTCAGTAAGCCTAGAGAGCCTCAGGCTCCATACTTTGCCGAAAAGGCAATTTGATCCAGACAAAATAGCACATAACATTACTATTGCAGTAAAGATCAAGCCTTTTAACCATGAGGCTAATAATTCTGAAGACCTTTTACAATCAATTGAATCCTTCGAACAAGCATGCAAGTGGGCAAAGGCAAATCTGAGTTCTCAAGATTTTAAAAGCTTTCAGGAGTTCATAAACAAAAGGCTCGAAATAATTTTGTTGCATTTGTTAAAAATCAAGGAAAAACCTACACCCAGTGTGACTGTCAACAGCGAGGGACCTAATTCTCGCATAGAGTCTCAAGTGGATACAGGGAAAGCACTGGATACAGGGAGGGCCCAAGACACCGAGAATACAGTGGAATCCAGCAGGAGGTCATTCGAAAAGCAAGGTATGAGCGACCCGACTAAAGATACCAATTCTAAGATCAAAAGCAGCAGTTTGGAGCAAGAGTGGGACCAATTCAATAAAAAACTACAAGACACTCCTAAGACATCAAATGTTCAGGAAAACACATAATATCACACTCCTTTGCATACCCAGAAAATTACAGAGCCTGAGCCGATGGATGAGCAAGGGACAACTTCGCAGCAGACAAAAATCATTCCGGCTTTGCCCACATCGGAAATTGTCCTAAAGGTGATTGAAATTCCTCCTTTAGATGTGTTCTACAACCCATTTCACAAGGTTGTCATAAGGAGACAAAGGAAAAGGAGGATATAGACACCCGAGATCCCAACTGGGAACGAGCCGATGGACATAGTCTGGAAGGATATTCCTTCCAATCCAGGTGAAAACTTGACCAGACTGTCGCATTTTACAGGGGCATATGCAACTGACAGCATGGATAAAGCTATTGAGATATCTATTTTGTTAAGGGTAAAGGATGAGAAGATAGCGCAGCTCAAGCAACAGCTGCAAGTTGAAAAAGCAAATGTGAACCAACAAGATGTTGAACAAATCACTCAATTACAGCAGAATATGAAAGTGTTAAAGATAAGCCATGAAGCAGACATTTCTGCGAAGAACGTGCAAGTTCAAGAATTGCAAGAGGCCATGGAAGATGTCCCTACTGTCGAGGAATTCATCAAAGAGGCACTAGAGCTAAATTCCCTCCTACTAAAATAGCAAGAACAATTTTTCCAAAAGATGTCACATATTGCACCTTATCTGATCACCAGTGACCAGCTAATGGATAAGGCGATTGACCAAAGAATTGAATTTACTGATCTAAACACAAAAATCTCAGAATTTATCGAATAGCAAGAAACAAAAGAGGGAAGGAGGGCTAATATGCCTGAGATCGAGGAGACAAATCAGGACATTCTATTCACGGATTAGGATGCGAGGATCAAACAAACTGAATTAGCAGCGGCAAGAGTAGTCGGGGTGTCGAAGAACATAGTAAAAGCGGTAAACCACACTTTGTATGCCACCAACCTAGTGAAAGAAGGCAACCCGAAAATACTGCCCGATTTAAATGACTTGCATAAAAGCTGGAAGGAAAGAGCGGAAATTCAAAGGGAAGCGATTGCAAAGTTAGCAAAGACTGATTGGGAGGCGTATTGGCAATACCTTGTCAAGCCACACAACCAAATCATGACCCTCAACCGCTCACTCCATTCAACTCAGCGGATGCTACCACCTCTCACAGATGCTATTTTCATAGGACAAGTCGGAACACAGTTTGGGGACCTCCTCAAGTCAAACCGATGGTTGATATATGCAATTTAAAAGAAAAGTTGGCAAACAGCAAGTCATCATCATAACTTCTGCTCATCAAGTCATTTTTATTTTTAGAGTTAGTTAACTAGTTAGGAGGAAGGTTGTTTGAAACCTCCTCAATTTTTTGTATAATCTATTTTTGAACATTAGTTAGAATAGTATTTATACCCTTCTCATGCATTTAGAGAAGGGTCCAGAATTTTATCAAAAACATTTGCAAAGAATGCACTTATGTAAGTTTGTAAATGCCTTGATAAAATTATGGAACATGGTCATTTCTTTTAAATATCAGACTACTTTCCTTTGTTGATGCACTATTGTATACTTGGAAGATAATTTGATCTGAAGAAAGGAGTTGATCTATGTCATCAATCAAATGAGCAGAACTTCACACATATGGCACTTGTATGATTAGTTCTATTTCAGTTTAGTTAGTGATAACACTTCATTTTCATGAATTGTATATGAGATATGTTCTTTCTATTAAGCGTTAATTGCACTACTGTATGATGCCTAGCTGAAATTGTTTATTTTCATATATAATCATCAGATATATGCGATATAGTTTATACATTTCTTTGACTAACTATTTAGTCAAAGAAATTATCTTTACATGTTATCACCTTTGTTTAATGCGTGATTGATCTTTATTATCACATTGCAAATAGATATCTTTTTAGATCGCATATCCACAAAATACCCAAGTTTATATTAGATTAAGTTAGCTAGAGATTTGCATGATAGAATAGGCCATTTAGTTATCGTTATCCTTACTGCAATTGCTTGAAAACCACCCTCTCTCATTTTAAAACCCACACTGGGAAACTAGTCCCATCATCCCCAGTCGGAGCCACCACTTTAAACGGAAAAGAAGCTATCTTAAGGTCCAAACCAGGTGGTTATCCCCCATGTTGGAGCAGCAGAAATCTAAGGCTTCAACACAGTCACAAGTAATTACCATGATAGGAAATTCTACATTATATCCAAATTTCAACAGCGGCAAGGCACCTAAGGTGCAGGAAAATGTTGCCCAAGCAAGGGAAAGGCGAAGAAGGGTCCCAATAAGGGTCAAGGCTCAAAGGGCGAGAAGAAAAAGAAGGACCTATCAAAGGTCAAGTTTTTTGGCTGCGGTCAACATGGTCACTATGTCAATCAATGTCCTAACCAGAAGAAGGACAAGAATGGGAAGCAGACAGCAGCTTCAATAGAAATTGAGGATTTGTCTTCCAAGTTGGAAGATGAATGCGCTCTCATAGCTTGCCTCTCTAGCTCCACGTCTAAAAGTGTTTGGTATATAGACAATGGAGCATCAACACATACGATGGGGGTTAGAGACTATTTCTCAAGTTACAAGGAAGAGGAGATGGACTTCCATGTTCATATGGGAAACAAGAAGAAGCGTACACCAGTAGGGAGAGGTACCATCAATATGAAAGGGAGTCAGGCAAGAAAACCAGTGTTACAAATGTGTTGCATGTGCCAGGTTTGGGTATGAACTTGATTTCAGTTCTCGCACTACAAGATAGATGTTTACTTCGTGGGGCAGAAGGTGTACATCAAACGCCAGAGCTAGAAGAAAGTCAAACAGATTAGGGTTTGAATCAACAAGTTGTATCAGTTGCAGTCCAATTCTCCAAAGGCACTAATCAGCAGTAGTAACAGTCGCAGAGACTTGGGAGAGTTGTGGCATAGGAGGATGGGACACTTACACCATGGAGCACTCAAACTGCTCAAAGAGACTATAACAGGGGTTCCAGAATTGAGCACGGAACACGATGACATGTGCAGGGAGTGTGTACTTGGGAAACTCGCAAAGGCAAGGTTCCCAAGGAGTGACAATAGAACTAGTGGTACGTTGCAGTTAGTACACTCAAATATTCGTGGCCCAGTGTCCACCAGATCTCTCAAAGGGTACAAGTATTTGTGACCTTCACAAATGACTTCTCCAAGAAAATTTGGATCTACTTTTTGAAGACCAAGAATGAGGTCTTCAGTCCCTTCCAAGTGTTTAAGGCTCTTGTGGAGAATATGACAGGAAAAAGGATCAAGGTGCTTCGCACGAACAATGGAGGTGAGTATACAAATAAAGACTTCACGGGGTTCCATGCAAAGGAGGGCATCAGGAGAGAGTGGACATCTCCATACAACCCTCAGCAAAATGGGGTTGCAAAGCAAAAAAACAGAATGATTGTTGGGGCAACAAAGGCAATGTTATATGACTAGGATATGCCTTATTTTCTATGGGCAAAGGCATGTAGCATAGCACTGTACATATAGAACAGGGTTCCTCATAGAGCGCTGCGAAGATAACATTAGAGGAGGTCTTCACAGGGAAGAAGCCAGAGGTCAAACACTTCAAGATCTTTGGCAACATAGCATATTGTCATGTATCGAATGATAAACACACCAAACTAGATCAAACTATAGAGAAGGGTTATTTCGTTGATATGTGGCAAAATTTCAACATCAAATAGAAAGGGACAACAAGAGATATTTCAGCAGAAAATGAGCAACAAGTAGAAAGAACAGTGAGTGATATTTCAGCAGAAAAAGGTTGCAAATAGAGTGGACAGCACTTGATATCTCAGCAGAAAATGGGTTGTAAATAGAATGGACAATAAGAGATAATTCAGCAATAAATGGGTTGTAAATAGAGTGGACAGCAAGAGATATTTAAGCAGAAAATGGGTTGTAAATGGAGTGGACGGCACTTGACATTCTTGAACTTGTCTTCACCAAAGCTTTGATACCATATTCAAATTCTGAAGTTATATGCTGCAACAATTCTTATTCCAAAACTTCTTTCTTCTGCAATATTAGTTAAGTAATTGTAGATAGAACATACATCATATAAACCATATGCAAAATAGAAGACAGCCAAGAACACAAGGAGACACAGAGAATTTAGGTCCAATGACCAGGGAAAAACCCACAAGAGGAAAACCCAACCAAATTCTTTTTCTATTAGAAATCAATTGTTCAGTGGAGATACAGAATACAATGAGAGAAAGAAGAAGTTCACCCAAATATGAGGAAGATCTTTGATAGCAGTAGCTGATGCAAACACTGAATCACTTTGGCTCACAAAGATCTACTCTTACTCTTCAAGACTTTCTCTCTCTCACACAATTCTTCTCTAGTCTCTCTAACTCTCTCTTTCTCAAGTTCGTACTCTCCTTTCACAATGCACAAGTGAATGTAAAGAGAGGATGAGAGGCACACATATATAGGAGGAGGAAGGAGGTATGCATGACTTGAGGAGGAGTTACATCGCATGCCTTGAGGAGTAACTCGCATTTTCCATTTAGGGAGGAATCTTGCATATGTAACTCATGCCATAAGGAGTATGCATGCCTTAGTAACTCATGCTATAAAGAGGAGTTACATATGCATTGAAGAGTGTGTAAGAGAATCTTTTTATGACGAGATTTTGATGTGTAAGAGGGTGTAAGAGTTGTTACAACGAATCCATTAAGAGAGAATAATGCACCATTGAGCGAGAGAGAGACACGAGTGCCATAAAGGGGAGAGAGAGAGAGAGGAGGTGGCATGATTGAGTGCCAAGAGGGAGAGGTTACATGTAATTTCACTTTAATAATAATAATATTATAGTATCATAAGGATAATAATAATAATATTAAATATATTGATGATTAAATTAAAAATTAAACAATTGAGATTGATTAAGGATAAGTTAAGTGATTTTCCATCATATATATATGATTACCAATTGAAACAAGGTGACTTACTAATTTTGGAAAGTCATAGTTGCATTGATAAACATGACTTTCTATTTTTAGAAAATCATTCTAGAATAGATAGAAATGAAATTTTATTCAAGGAAATTCATCCATTAACTGCCAATTTTCAACATAAAAATGCAAACATGATACGAACCTTCTTTTCCTCAGAGTTTTTTGTAGGGGTCGTGTTGTTGATTTATTGGTATCTCTTTTGGGCCGAATTGTTGGGTATACACTGCTGGGAAAGAACACTGATATACATAAATATATACGGTTGTCTTTGTTGAAGAATCAAGGGCAATTGGAGTTAATGTGATTCTTCTTAACATGATAACTATTTGAGAGGTTTTCTTATTACTACAATATTTCCTTATTATTAGAGTGTGTCTTCTTTAGTTCATCAAATAGCTACCAAACACAAAGAGACAGGAACACAAGATCAATATTGCACGAAGCGGGTATGCAACAGGGACGTTTTTTGGAAGCGGGGACGTGGAAGCGTCATTTTCCAAAAATCTAGGAAGCGAAGCGTCTCGGAAGCATCTACTATATATATATATATATATATATATATATATATATATATATATATATGTCTATTATTTTTTTGCATTTATATTAAAGAAACATCCAAAACAGCGAATTAGTCGTAGAAGACATGAAAACATGCATATTTTTACATAAATCAAGATAGATATGGCATCCATTGTACATCAATGATTAATTATTCCAGCATCAACCATCTACAATCTAGATTCCTCTTCTCTTGTCTAGCCTTTGCCTCTACTTCAATTCTATAGGGATTTTAGTCAACATTGCCTAATTTTGATCAAACAACTTAATCCAAGCCTTATAATATGGTAGAGAAAGCTTAACATGCCTAATCAATGATTTTGACTTGAGTGAAGGGTACATAATTGCTAAGGCCGTGACAAAGGAGTTCAACAATCAATAACACCAACACTGGGGTACATATAGGGCTTGTTGCTCTTCATTAAATGCCAATCACATGCCCTCATACATGATATAATCCAATGAAACGCCACAATCCCATTGATCTTGAAAACCGTTAAGTCTGTTGAATTTAGAATGGGATATGAAATTCTATTTTCTCCATATGAAGTCTAATGAGGTTGGAACCACTCTCAAACATCCTTATTCATTTCATGGTAATGTTAAAAATTTAAGTAAAAGGATGGAAATGAAAGATAAACGAGAAAGCCCTTGCCCACGGGGCTTTGAATTGACGGTGAATGGGTGCATTGTTAAGGCACTCCTTGCGATAGGTCACTAGTTCAAATCCCCCGTGTGTACTTACCAAAAAAAAAGATAAACGAGAATGTCACTTTTACTTTAAGAATTTAACATTACCATTAGGGAATATCTAGGAAGCATCTAGGGAGTATCAAGGGGCACCTTAGGAGTATTCAGAAAGTTTAGTTCTTCAAAGAACAATTCGGAATTTCCAAAAACAAAAAAAGCCTCGCGATACCGTCCACCTTCCCTTGGTTCCGCTCGCGATCCGCGGTGGATACACGCTCGAACCTCCACAGATCCGCACCCGATCCTTTCCGGATCCGCGAATCGGGAAATAGGAACCGCGTATCGGGCAGTAGGACCCGCGGATCGGGCCCCCACGAATCAAATTTTCTAGGAACAGCCAAAAAAAGGAGGAACCGTGGATCCAATTTTTCAATCCGCGGTTCCACCAAAGGATCGGTGGCGGATCCGTACAGGACGCAGATCTACCTTTGGATCATTGTGGCGGAGGACGGTTCCTGCAACACTGCACAAGATGTTTGGCTTTCTGCCAGTGCCAAAACATCTCCCTCTTGGAAAGGAAAACCCGCACAAAATTCTTCTTATAGAGATTCCAATTGATGAATACCAAGACCATGACCCTTGACCTACTAGGCCACTCCAAGACCAAGACACCAATCCTCTTCTTTGTCACTGTTGAGATCATAATCAACATTGTTGCTTCACCAAGGTCATCATTCATGCACCTTCACTGAGATATTCATGAGAACATGACTATTGCACCATATCTCCATCCTTACTTAGTTCATTACTTCTCACTAAGATCATCATCATGTTGATGAGGTTTCCATAATGAGATATGTATGTATATACATGTGACTGCTACACCGAGGTCTTCATCTTTATTAGGATCATGACTGTTATCATGATCACAGTGATGTTGAGGACATGACTATGTCTAGGATATATACTACACCGAGATTCTTCCTCCAGCATGAATGCCGAGATTAACTATAACTTCTTCTGCACTCTTATCTTCTCCAGACTATAGCTCTGTTCTCCTTGCATATATAGCTAGGTATATATAGTTGTTACATATCCATAATAAGTCGACATGCCCATTGAACCGATGTGTCACCTTTTATGAGCCGACTTGACAGTTATATATATTTTGAGGTGAACATGATTGTTCTCTTCATCGTTTTGCTAGTTGATGTCTTCAGGAGGATTGTGCTTGTCTTGGAGGGTTGATCTAGACTCTAGGTTGACTCATATACATTTTATATTTTCTCAAGAAGAGCTCTTCATGACTTTGACTCTTTAATGATAAATCCTAAGGCTCTCAATGGGAGCCATCTATAAAATAAACCTTTTTCTTATGAAACTCATGCAACAAGGAATAATAATAAATTCATTTTCTTGTTTACAAAATTCATAATTACAATGTCATTAAGACCGAACCTAGTTACACTTTCTTCAACACTCCCTCTTAACTACGGAGGTATTCATGATGGTACTTTGTCATTCTCAATCTGAAGAATTTCTCATAAGAAGAATCGGATTGGTAACCCATTTGTATAGCATCATAGTAACCAACATTGTTTCCACAGCAAGGCTTTGACTAACAACTTTATCTCTCATCAGATTAGAGCACAATGTTGGCGAGACCAATGACTATAGACACCTTGTCTGGATCTGCAAATGATTATAGATCGTTCACATATGGAATGGAAGAACTTGGTGGAATTGAAATGGAATAGATTGGAAGAGAACCAAGAATCTACTGTGGATAGATGGGAGGATGAAAAAATTAGAAGAAGAAAGGATTTTCTGGTTGGACGCATGAAATTGGCTAAACATTTTCTCCGAACAAATATAGAACCAAAATGGATGGTCTTATGCCTATTACCAGTTCTTCCTCCCGAACTGAGGCCAATCGTTCAATTAGGTGAAGGTGGACTTATTACCTTGTCAGATCTAAATGAACTTTATGGAAGAGTTATCAATCGGAATAATACTCTTACAAATTTATTAGCAAGAAGTGGATCTGAGTCATTTGTTATTTATCAAACAAAATTGATCCAGGAAGCCGTAGATGCACTTCTCGATAATGGTATCTGCAGACAACCAATGAGAGACAGTCATAATAGGCCTTATAAATCGTTCTCAGATGTGATCGAAGGCAAAGAGGGAAGATTTCGTGAAAATTTACTAGGCAAACGAGTTGATTATTCAGGTCGTTCCGTTATTGTGGTGGGTCCCTTTCTATCATTGTACCAATGTGGATTACCCTCAGAAATAGCAATAGAGCTTTTTCAAGCATTTTTAATTCGTAGTCTCATCGGACGACATATTGCTCCCAACCTAAGAACTGCTAAAAGTATGATTCGAGATAAGGGACCCATTGTATGGGAAGTACTTCAAGAGGTTATGCAAGGACATCCCATATTGTTGAATCGAGCACCTACCTTACACAAATTGGGAATACAAGCGTTTCAACCTATTTTAGTAGAAGGACGTGCCATTCGTTTACATCCATCGGTTTGTGGGGGATTTAATGCAGACTTCGCCGGAGATCAGATGGCTGTCCATGTACCTTTATCTCTGGAAGCTAGAGCAGAAGCTCGTTTACTCATGTTTTCTGAGACAAATCTTTTGTCTCCAGCTATCGGGGATCCTATTTCTATACCGACTCAGGATATGCTTCTTGGACTTTATATATCAACGGTCCAAAATAGTCAAGGTATTTATGGGAATAGGTACCATCCGTATCACTCGGAAAATAAAAGCTTTTCTTGTAAGAAACCTTCCTTTTATAGTTATGATGATGTGCTCAGAGCTTACCGACAGAAACGAATTGACTTATACAGCCCCTTATGGCTCCGGTGGGGGGAAGTGGATTTACGTATCATTACCTCAGTAAACCAAGAAGCCCCTATCGAAGTTCAATACGAATCTTTGGGTACTTTCCACGAAATCCATGAACATTATCGAATAAGAAAAGGTAGAATGGGAGAAATCCTTAATATATACATTCGAACAACTGTTGGTCATACTCGTTTCAATCGAGAAATGGACGAAGAAAATCATTATCTCTCAAGGTACATACCCACCTGAGAGTCCACTGAGTATGACCTTCTAGGACTATTCTTATCTTGGGTTCCCAGCCCTCAAAGAATATCGGTCCTCTTGCCTACTCTTATCTTGGATGCTCTGCACATCCTCAAAGAGCATTGGATGCCAGATGACTACCCAATCCTCCATTCTTCCTTCCCAAATGAAGACAAGAATGTTGTGTCTATCTCACCCTCTCAACTAGGGAAGATATGTGCATTCCTGTAAAGGAATGTACCCAAGTTCCCTTTAACCAGGAATTTGTCCAAGCTCCCTCTCAATTAGGGACTTGTCAGAGCTCCCTCTTAACTAGGAACTCTCCTTTTCATCAGCAACTTGTACTTCGTGGGTCTTTCAGTTACTTGATCAATTTCTTTCCTTGATGTCATGAAATTCAGTCGAGCTTCTTCCTTGTAGGGCATTAGCCATCCATCACTTTCCTTCTTGGTTCGTCATGTCATTCCTTTCTTCATGAAAAGTGGCCTTCTTGATACATATCTGGAACCTTCGTCATATGGATACTTCTTCCTCATCATGTTTCTTTTAGGGATTTCCATCCACCACATGAATGCTAGTTGTACTTGTACTTACAACTCTTGTTCCAGTAGCCCTACATGAACTCATCCAGATATTATTCAAGAAATCAAAACATAACATTAAATCAAATAGTACCTTACGAGATGGCTCTTCATCATGACATCTTCCTGTAGGTATCAGCATCCTGCATACATGTTGACACATCTCCCAAAGATATCCATTGTCAACAATCTTCATCTTTTTCAGACTTCCATCAGTCTTCATATCTTTCCGAGAGATTTCCTAGTCAAATCTTCTTGGTCTTTTGGATGTTGATTGCCTTCATCATGGTTGCATATCTCACGATCTCTTCCTTCCTCACACATTCCATTCCCAGGAGCTTTCAATCAAAGTTTCTTGATTGTAGTCAACCACCTCATACTTCATATGAGGACATATTATGTTGATTTCATCTAGTGTGACTTTTATGCCTTCCTGCATCCTTTCAGAGGAGGAGATCATTTTTCTCTTGATCATGCTTCTTAAGATAGAAGTAATGATCCATGTCACCTACAACCATACGACATGACATGACAATATTAAATACAAACATACATACTTCATTTTACCTTTAGGACATCTAGGCTTCTTCCAGCAACTTCCTTGATTGAAAAGATTTTCAATCCCTTGATCTGCTTCATTTCTCATGTCATCATCTCATGAATTCCATAAGTTGGATTTCCTGATGAAACACTTGCTTCCTCTCTAGATTAGTGAGCCCTTCGATGAGGATTCCTTCAGAGAATCTTGAGGATCTTGCATATCCCCATCTGGAAAATGTTTCCTTTCTGACTTGATGTATGATGAGCCTTGTCCTAGATGACTTCTTCCTTTCCTGCAATGTCCAATGAGGTTCCCAAGAGCTATATCCTTCATGTTTGACTGCCATGGATTTTGTCCTTCATGATTCCCATGGTGATGTCATGAGCTCTTGTTTTTCATGCTTCCATGATTCCACGATGCATCTAATTATCATGGTCATATCTATAACAGAAGCTTATGGTAGGACCCTTTTGTGAGGGATACCATTTCAATCATAGTAGAGATCTGTTACTCCCTCTTTCCTTGGCCCTTTTCTTCAACTTCCTCCATCTATCTGGTGATATGAGCTTTCATAATCTTTCCATAATCTTAGCTATACTATTTTGTCTTGTTTGAGAACCAAACTTTCTTTTCCTTTCTGCAAATGTTTGAGTCCTTTAACCTTCAACACTTTTTGCCTACAACTTGTCTTTTTCTATTTAGCATAGAGACCACAAGTTGTCGAATGAGGTAACCTTCTTGTTCATGGACATTTGTTACCTTGCTTATTAGTTAATGATGATTATCTTCTTATCATCTCTCCCGGATCTCCCAATTGAGATCTCATGAAGATATTCCTTCATTCTTTGATACCTTCAATCAAGTCTATATGACCTTCTTCAGTGTATTTCGGAGAGTATATTTTCTAGCATTTCATATATCTCTTTTATGTCTCCTTTCTTGCTACATAGGGAGGAGAGGACCTTAAGAGTTCCCTCCCATGAATTCAAAGGAGACCTTGATATGTTCACTGACTTCTCTTATCTATGAGGATTATGAAAATCCTCCTTATTCCATGCAAGGACCTTTGATGACCCATCCAACTTATAGATCTCCTTGCAACTACGAAGTCATTTTACCAAATTGATTAAAGAATGAAAAGTACTTACTTGACAAGTGAAGATGAACTCTTCTACTTGATCACTTTGATGATGGTTGAAGAAGATGTATTAGAGCTTCCTCTTGGATGATCTTCTTTCCGATGAAAAAGCCTTTCTTCAATAGAAAAAGGTTGCTCCCTTTAATGAGAATGATTTTTTGCTTCTTCAGATGATCTTCTTCTAGGGCAAGGAGATGCTCCTTGCTTGTTTTTATAACCTTGAAGATGACAATGCCTTCTTGCCTTCAATATGCGTTGCCTTCTTTTCTAGTGTAGATCAGGATTGTTTCTAGGGTTTCATCCTTTTCCAAGATGATGTGATCTTTGTTTTTGAGGTCCTTTGAGCTATATTGCTTTGTAGACATCTTGATGAGAGTCTTGGTGGCCTTTTGATGATCACTGTGGAGACAAAAGATCTTGTTGTTGTAGACTGCTTCTTTGATCTAGGGCTTGATCCTTAAATGTAGATCTTGATCCCTTTTCTTTGATATCCTTCAACCTGCTTTGATATCCTTCTTGAAGCTTGATCCTTGAATGTCTCTTTATTGCCCTTCCTTTGACAACAACACCTTAGCTCCGATACCATGTTGAAGAATCTAGGGCAATTGGAGTTAAGGTGATTCTTCTTAGCATGATAACTATTAGAGAGGTTTTCTTATTAGTACAATCCTTCCTTATTATTAGAGTGTGTCTTCTTTAGTTCATCAAATAGCTACCAAAAACAAAGAGACAAGAACACAAGATGCTTGGCTTTCTGCCAAGGCCAAAACCTCCTTCTTTTGTAGTGTAGATCAAGACTGCTTCTAGGGTTTCATCCTTTTCCAACATGATGTGATCTTTGTTTTTGAGGTCCTTTGAGCTATATTGCTTTGTAGACATCTTGATGAGAGTCTTGGTGGCCTTTTGATGATGACTGTGGAGACAAAAGATCTTGTTGTTGTAGATTGACCCTTTGATCCAGGGCTTGATCCTTAAATGTAGATCTTGATACCTTCTCTTCGATATCCTTCGACCTGCTTTGATATCCTTCTTGAAGCTTTATCCTTGAATGTCTCTTTGCTGCCCTTCCTTTGACTTCAGCACCTTAGCTCTGATACCATGTTGAAGAACCAAGAGCAATTGGAGTTAATGTGATTCTTCTTAGCGTGATAACTATTTGAGAAGTTTTCTTATTAGTACAATCTTTCCTTATTATTAGAGTGTGTCTTCTTTAGTTCATCAAATAGCTCCCAAAAACAAAGAGACAAGAACACAAGATGTTTGGCTTTCTGCCAGGGCCAAGACCTCTCCCTCTTGGAAAGAAAAACCCGCACAAAATTCTTCTTATAAAGATTCCAATTGACAAATACCAAGACCATGACCCTTGACCTACTAGGCCACTCCAAGACCAAGACACCAATCCTCTTCTTTGTCACTGTTGAGATCATCATCAACACTACTGCTTCACCAAGGTCATCATTCATGCACCTTCACTGAGATATTCATGAGAACATGACTGTTGCACCATATCTCCATCTTTACTTAGTTCATTACTTCTCACTGAGATCATCATCATGTTGATGAGGTTTCCATAATGAGATATGTATGTATATACATGTGACTGTTGCACCGAGGTCTTCATCTTTATTAGGATCATGATTGTTATCATGATCACAGTGATGCCGAGGACATGATTGTGTCTAGGATATATACTACACCGAGATTCTTCCTCTAACATGAATGCCGAGATTATGACTATATCTTCTTCTGCACTGTGATCTTCTCCGAGACTGTAGCTCTGTTCTCCTTGCACCGAGGTCTGTTGCAACTATGCCAAGACTGTATTACAGTGACCCTTTAACTAGGCCGAGACTGCAGAGAAGTATGCGAGGAGATCACTGTAATTGTCACCGAGATTTCAGAGGTATGTCGAAGTTTTGTCCTCATCTGAAGTTGCAGAGGCTTGTCCGAGATTCTGTCCTTCTGTGGTGACCCTAGCTGGGTATATATAGTTGTTATGTCTCCATAATAAGCCGACATGTCCATTGAACCGATGTGTCACCTTTTATGAGCCGACTTGACAGTTATATATATTTTGAGGCCAACATGATTGTTCTCTTCATCGTTTTGCTGGTTGATGTCTTCAGGAGGATTGTGCTTGTCTTGGAGGGTTGATCTAGACTCTAGGTTGACTCATATACATTTTATATTTGCTCAAGAAGAGCTCTTCATGACTTTGACTCTTTAATAATAAATCCTAAGGCTCTCAATGGGAGCCATCTATAAAATAAACCTCTTGCTCATGAAACCCATGCGGCAAGGAATAATAATAAATTCATTTTCTTATTTACAAAAATCATAATTACAATGTCATGAAGATCGAACCTAGTTACACTTTCTTCAACAATCTTATCCTGTGGAGGTCTGATATTCAAGTTATTTTGCTAGAAAGAATACCCCAAGTCCTCTTATCTTTGTGCTCACTATGTATATTCATGATAAATTAATTACAAGTTTGCTCATGTTCAAATTTATTGTCATTTCCTCTTATACTTCTTAGTGCCTTATAGATTAGTCATGGTTGTCGAAGTGTCTTCCCATAATGTGAAATCTCCACTATAAAAATTATATAAATTAAATTTGTAAACAAAATATCATACAACAATGGGTCACCAAACTATTTGTCAAAACAACACACTATGTAAACTCAATAAACTCAGAAAAATACAACAATAGATTTGTGTTGGAACATTACACTTAATTCTGGGTGACATTTACTTTTCTCCTAAAGTGACTTTATAAGTGGTAAAGTCAATTTAATTTAAAAGTGACTTTATAAGTGGTAAAGTTACATTATAATTTAAAAGTGACTTTATAAGTGGTAAAGTTACATTCTAATTTAAAGGTGACTTTATTAAAGTCAATGAAGAATTAGAAAGTGAAAAAGTGACTATGGAAATAAAAGGCTAAGTGGGTCTTTATTTAAGTGGGTGAGTTAAAAAAAATAGAAAGTGAGAATTAAATGCACATTTATTCTCATCCCTGGATCTAAATGAATCTCAACCATTAGATCTTAGGGTAACCCAAAAGGTCATTTACATAATAAAAGGAGAAGAGAAGAAGAAAAGATCAATTCATTCTTTCATGAGCATTTGAGAGAAAGAGAAGAGAGAGCAAAGAGAAAATTTATGAGCAATGAAGAAGTGAAGGAGAGCAGCAAGAAGACATTGCAGCGAATCTGGGCTGCAACATTTATTGGCACACATCCCAAGGCAAAACGTACAGCAGGAGAAAGGCACAGAAATTGAGGAAGAGGGACAACACAGAAATCGAGGAAGAGGGATAGCAGCAAGGGCATGAATTTTGAAGCAGATTTGGGCATGAATTTCGAGGCAATCGTATTGTTGAAATCCGTACAGTCTATATAGCAAGTTCTGGGCACATTTTTCGAGGTAGATCGTATAGAATTTAATGTTGTTTTATTGCTATAAAAATTTATGTTTTGGCTGTTTTTGCTTATTGGCACAATTTTCGAGGTGGAGTTCAAGCACAAAATTCGAGATAAGTTGTAATTTGTGGTTGCTAGAATTTTTACTGTGTATTTCAGTTTCTCTGCAAAAGCATTTTCAGAAATAAAGAAGAACTCTCAAACTGGTTTTCCCCAAAAGTTGTAAGGGGTTTTTCCAGGGTCACATTGACCAAAAATCACTGTGTTATTTTTTGTGTGGCTGTCATAATTTTGCTGTGTTTTATTTCTGCAATTTCAGCAGTTGTGAAATCTCTAGATTTGTGTTTTCATAAAATATTGTCATTTCCAGATTTTAGACCTTTTATCATGCTTGGATTTAAAACTAAATGCACGGAGTGAAAAGGAAAACTAATAACCGAAGTGGGGGTTGAAATTTCTTCATGGTATCAGAGCTTGGTTCACTAAAAAGTATAATTTGGGCCAGTGAAGTGAAAATTACAGCAAGCTGATTTTTTACATAGAAAACAGAAACCTTTACCATAGATTTGAAAATTTCAATTTGGTAGGACAGTGAAACATGTCTTTGGGTTTGAGAATTGAAGACAGGTTGGATGGGCAGAACAACTATAGTGCATGGAAGAAGAGAATCCAGAGCATCTTTGAGAAAGCAGAAGTTTGGGGCATTATGCTAAATACCACACAGAACCTAGTAGTAGTACTTGTTGACCTTGTACAGTTGGCAGAGTTTAACAAAAAGAATGTTAAGGCAAAAAGATTGATTCTGGAAGGAATCAAAGACCATGTCATTCCTCATGTGAGAGGAAAGACTTATGCACATGAGATGTGGACAGCCTTGACCAGTGTTTACCAGAGCTCAAATGGAAACAGAAAAATGGTCCTAAAAGGACAACTGAAGGCCATTAAAATAGCTAAGACTCACAGTGCTACAGCATACCTCACAAAGATCACTTCAATGAGAGATGAGTTGGCAGCCGTAGGTGAGATCATTGCACCCACTGAGTTGGTGAGGATTGCTTTGAATGGTCTTCCCAAGACATGGGAGAATTTTGTGGATGGTATTGTTGCACAGGAAAACCTTCCCGATTGGGAGAGGTTGTGGGATGATTGCATTCAGAATGAGATCAGAGAGAACCATCTTGGGGCAACCAAACAGGTGCAGGAGGATGACAATGTGGCATTGTTAGCAAGAGGCAAGAAGGGCAGAGCAAAGAAGCAAGCTTCCAACAGTGGAGGCAAAGGCAAAGGTAAAGGCAAGCAGCAAAACAAGGAGGACTATTCCAAAATCAAATGTTGGAATTGTCAAAAGTTGGGACACTATGCTGTTGTGTGTCCGGAGAAGAAGAACAAGAAATGGAAAGACAAACCCATGGCAGCTTTTGCAGAGATAGCGAGCTTCATAGAGAGCTTTGATCGGGAGTTTGGATTCATAGCTTGTGAGGCCACTAGTCCAGGATCACCTGCCATACAGGTTCAGAGGGAGTGTGCATTCTGCGCTACTAGCAGAGCATCTTCTAGCATTTGGTATGTTGGTAGTGGCGCTTCCCGCCACATGACAGGAGTCAGAGTACTTCTCAGAGCTTTCAGAGGGTGACACTGATATGGAGGTAGTACTTGGTGATGACAGCATTGTTAGAGTAGTCGATGTGGGGACATTGACATTTGATATGGGACCCAAACCTCCCTTCAAAGTGTCAGATGTTCTATATGTACCTGGAATGAAGAAGAACCTGATATCCGTCTCGGCACTTGAGGACAGAGGGTATGATGTGTTGTTTAGGAGAGGGCAGGTGCTTATATATCCTAGGGGAACTCCAACTTCTTCAGCTAGAGAGATTGGTGTGCGCCATGCCAAGGTGTATAAGTTCTCATTCCAGCCCCTGATGGCATTAAGTAGCAGCACTCGAGACAGGACCGACAACAGATCTAGCAATTCAGAGTTGTGTGAGATTTGGCACCGCAGGATGGAGCACATGTATCATGGGGCCTTGAGTACATTGCGGGAGATCCCCACTGGTGTGCCAGATTTCAGTTCTGATCACCTTGATGGATGTAGAGGATGTGCTATGGGGAAGTTTGCTAGATCCCCTTTTCCCAGCAGTGACAGTAGAGCGACCGGGATCCTTGACTTGATTCATACCGATGTGAGTGGTCGAATGTCTCATGTATCCTTGAGTGGCTATGAGTACTATGTTTAATTCATTGATGACCACTCCAGGAAGACATGGATTTATTTCTTGAAAACCAAGAGTGAGGTCTTCAAGCGGTTTCAAGAGTTCAAAGGTCTTGTGGAGACCCAAACAGGTAGGAAGATCAAGGTCCTCAGGTCGGACAATGGAGGGGAGTATACCCTTGGTGAGTTTGTTGATTTTTATGCTGAGGCAGGCATTAGGAGGGAGTTCACAGTTCCTTACTACCCCCAGCAGAATGGGGTTGCAGAGAGGAAGAACATATCCATTGCAGGGGCTACCAAAGCCATGCTTCATTATCAGGGGTTACCTTTATTTTTGTGGGCAGAGGCCTGCAACACTGCTGTGTACTTGCAGAACAAGAGTCCACATCATTCCTTGGGGAAAGTGACTTTGGAGGAGGCTTTTTCTGGGAAGAAGCCTGATGTTGGGCACTTTTGTATCTTTGGGTGCCTTACATATTCCTATGTCCCCAAGGAGAATAGGACCAAGCTAGAGCCCAAAACAGACAAGGGAATCTTTGTGGGTTATAGCGAGACCTCGAAAGCTTATCGGATTTATATTCCTGCGTAAAGGAAAGTGGTTGTCAGGTAGGATGTGAAGTTCGAGGAGGAGAGAGCTTTTAGGAGGTCACGAGATATCCAGAGTCACCAGACCCTCAGGAGCAGCTGAGTTAGTCACAGGGATCTAGTGGCTAGGGATCAGGAGGTACATCAATTACAGTGTCAAGTCCATCAGTGAGCAGTGGCTCTCAGAGTCAGGTGGGTGGTTCTTCGGGCAGCATGCAAGGCAGTCCGCATAGCAGTTCATAGGGTAGTCCATTAATGGACAATTCGCACGGTACTTCAGCATCTACAAGCACAGATTCAAGCATGAGGTCAATTGGCAGGCCTTCAGAAGTTCAGGCTTCTGATGATGATGAGGATTCTTTCACTCCGGTGGGAGAAGCATGCTCAGGGAAGAGGAAGCCCAAGTGGCTTCAAGATACCTTGCACGAGGCCACATCAGTTGCTGGGCCAAAGAGACAGGTTAGAGAGAGTAAACCACCTGAGCGGTTTTGTAGTTACATGGCATTAGTGACAAGCATTGTTGACTCCGCGCCTTCTAGTTATGGGGAGGCAGCCAGCCAACAGGTCTGGAGAGAGGCCATGATGGAGAAGTATTCTTCTATTATGAAGAACAATGTTTGGGAAGTAGTGCCAAGGCCTGAAGGTAAATCAATTGTTACTCTCAGATGGCTCTACAAGATAAAGCATGTTGCAGATGGCAGCATCAAGAAGTTCAAAGCTGGATTTGTAGCGAGAGGGTTCTAACAGGTAGAGGGAGTTGACTATGAGGAGACCTTCTCTCCCGTAGCTCGGTATACATCTATTCACTCCATTATATCGATTGCAGCAGAGATGGGTTGGAAGATCCACCAGATGGTTGTGAAGACCGCATTTTTCAATGGCTTCATTCAAGAGGAAGTTTATATTGAGCAGCCACAGGGCTTTGAGGTGCATGGGAAGGAGTCCCATGTATGCAGATTGAAAAAGGCACTCTATGGCCTGAAGCAAGCTCCTAGAGCTTGGTACTCGAGGATTGATACATACTTGTAGCAATTGGGTTTCACAAAGAGTGAGGTTGATCCGATCGTATACTGGTGAGGAGCCTCTCATTCTGGTGTTGTATGTTGATGACTTGATCATCACTGGTGCAAAGAGACTAATTGAGGGCTGCAAGAGAGATCTTGCTTCAAAGTTTGAGATGCTTGATGCATTATTTTCTGGGATTGGAGGTGTGGCAGAAGGAAGGGCATTTCTTCCTAGGACAAGGGAAATACATTGTGGATATTCTTAGCAGATTTCACATGGAGGACTGTAAACCCATGTCTACAACTATGATCACTAACTGCAAGAAGCTTCATGCTTCTGATTCTGAGTTGGTGGATCCTACTCTATACAGACAGTTGATTGGTTGTTTGATGTATTTGGTCAACACTCGACCAGATATATGTTTTGCAGTTAACACTATGAGTCAGTTCATGTGTGAGCCCAGGAGAGTGCACAGGGTGGCTGCAAAACACATTCTTTGTTATTCGCAGGGGACAGTGGATTTTGGTCTAGATTATAGACAGGGTGATGGAGTGAGACTGGCAGGGTGCACAGATTCAAATTGGGCAGGTTGTGTTTCAGATAGGAAGAGTACTTCTGGGTGTTGTTTTGGGTTGGGTACGGCAGTTGTGTCGTGGATCGGCCGAAAACAACAGTTAGTTGCATTGAGCTCAGCTGAGGCAGAGTATATGGCTGCTAGTTTGGCTAGTTGTGAGGCCATATGGCTTCAGAAGATGTTGTTTGGTCTATTTGGTTAGGCATTGAGACCTTCAGTAATTCACTGTGATAATCAGAATTGCATAAAACTCACGGAAAATCCAGTTTTTCATGACAGGTCAAAGCATATTGAGATCAAGTAACACTTCATTAGAGACTATGTCCAAAAGGGAGTTGTCAAGCTTGAGTACATTTCCACAAATGAGCAGGTAGCGGACATTTTCACCAAAGCCTTACCACGGGGCAAGCATGTCTACTTCAAAGACAAGATGGGAGTGGTGAGGAACACTTTCCTCGATAAGAGGGAGTGTTAAAATTTGGGTACCAGAAAACAAGTGGTTCCCTAAGGCTTTGATCTTTGGCCTAAGGAAAAGTGTCCAAATTTATTTTTACTTTTCTCCTAAAGTGACTTTATAAGTGGTAAAGTCAATTTAATTTAAAAGTGACTTTATAAGTGGTAAAGTTACATTCTAATTTAAAAGTGACTTTATAAGTGGTAAAGTTACATTCTAATTTAAAGGTGACTTTATTAAAGTCAATGAAGAATTAGAAAGTGAAAAAGTGACTATGGAAATAAAACGCTAAGTGGGTCTTTATTTAAGTGGGTCAGTTAAAAAAATAGAAAGTGAGAATTAAATGCACATTTATTCTCATCCCTAGATCTAAATGAATCTCAACCATTAGATCTTA
This sequence comes from Pinus tabuliformis, assembly GCA_031772625.1. Classification (NCBI taxonomy): domain Eukaryota; kingdom Viridiplantae; phylum Streptophyta; class Pinopsida; order Pinales; family Pinaceae; genus Pinus; species Pinus tabuliformis. Next base: position 373,490,958 of record CM062815.1, on the reverse strand, counting down.
GGGTAACCCAAAAAGTCATTTACATAATAAAAGGAGAAGAGAAGAAGAAAATATCAATTCATTCTTTCATGAGCATTTGAGAGAAAGAGAAGAGAGAGCAAGGAGAAAATTTATGAGCAGTGAGGAAGTGAAGGAGAGCAGCAAGAAGACATTTCAGCGAATCTGGGCAGCAGCATTTATTGGCATGCATCCCAAGGCAAAACGTACAGTAGGAGAAAGGCACAGAAATCGAGGAAGAGGGACAGTAGCAAGGGCATGAATTTTGAAGCAGATTTGGGCATGAATTTCGAGGCAATTGTATTACTGAAATCTGTACAGTCCGTACAGCAAATTCTAGGTACATTTTTCAAGGCAAGCTATACAGCATTTAATGCTATTTTATTACTGTTAAAAATTATGTTTTGGTTGTTTGCTGATTGGCACGATTTTCGAGGTGGAGTTCAAGCACAAAAATCGAGATAAGTTGTAATTTGTGGTTGCTGGAATTTTTACTGTGTATTTCAGTTTCTCTGTAAAAGCATTTTCAGAAATAAAGAAGAACTCTCAAACTGGTTTTCCCCAAGAGTTGTAGGGGGTTTTTCCAGGGTCACATTGACCAAAAATCAGTGTTATTTTCTGTGTGTGGCTGTCATAATTTCGCTGTGTTTTATTTTTGCAATTTCAACAGTTGTGAAATCTCTAAATTTGTGTTTTCAGAAAATATTGTCATTTCCAGATTTTAGAATTTTTATCATGTTTGGATTTAAAACTAAATGCATGGAGTGATAAGGAAAACTGATAACCAAAGTGGGGGTTGAAATTTCTTCAAAAGTTAATTTGAGACTTTTACCATATCTGGTGTATGTGTGTGCACTAAGTCTAGTGCCCACAAAAATCTAACAACAGATATCACAGGATTAAAAAAGATGGATTTGCAATGTATCCTTCTCCCAAATGCAATAATAGTAATTTCCAACCTATTTATGCTTTCACAAAATTTCAGTAAGGGAACAATCTGTAGTTCATGCTTACAAGAATCAAACTACTTATTTACCCAAAAGAAGGGTTTCCATAAAGTTTGTCATAAAAAGGATATCGCACAGGACACACATCCATAAGTTCTGCATGCTAGTATAATTTCAAAAGCAAATTACAAAAACAATATCATAAATTTATTCATGAATTTATGCCACCATGATATCTTCATATGATCAATAACCTCTGACCTAAATAGAAAAGGAACAAAGTATCACTAAACTTGTATTCAATTCTGAAAATGGTAGAGAGAAAAATACGAGAACAAAAAATACAAAATTGTATAAGAGATGCTATAAATACAACAGAGAAAAGGACAAACCATATCTTTTGTGACCTCCCATGGAGCACCAATTATAACCTCATCCACATATCGACAAGCTAACACACTAAGGCTGCGTTCGTGGAGATTCATTATAGGATGATGAAGCCCTCTGTGGTCACTGCAATAACACAAATAAGAAGGTCAATAAATCAAAGAGCACTCTGTGATTAGCTATGCCTTAACCAATTATTAAAGGAAAAATAGTAAGGTTCATTTCAACAGCTGCATTAAGATTTGATTACATGCAAAATCTTAAAACAAATGAACTTGGCATATTTTGAAATCACTATGTATTCAACTTCTAACAAATGAAAAATCTCAACCATGACAATGCAGAAAATATCTGCAAAGGATACATAAATTTCAATGCAGAACAAAAAAAACAAAAAGCAAAAAACAAAAAATTGAAAAAGAAGAAATTTCAAACATTAGTATAGCAAAAATTCAGAAGTTGCCTATTTCTATAAAGCATGATACAAGACTCCAATAGCAGATCTATCTAGCTACAGATAACTAAATTTCATACAGCTGTGTTACAATTCATGAATCGATTTCCTGATTCAACAAACAGTGAGTCATTAAAGAATACACAAGATTCAATGATAGAAAAATGTCAAATGTATATTTTCTTTCATGATTGCAATTCACATGCATATTCAAGGCATGCATAATGCATGATACTACCAGTCTCTAACCCCCAAAGTGTTCATTAACTGTTTGCCTTGTACAAATGTTCTGAAGTTTGAAAACAAACAAAATTAACGTGAACTTTATGAGAATAACGCATATTACAGTCAGATGCACAATAAGCAGATTTAAATATCTGATGTGAATGTTACCTGACAGTTTGATCTGTATGGATACCAACAAGTAAAAAGTCCCCAAGCTCCCGAGCACGTTTTAGAATCTACAAAAGAAAAGGCATTCAATGATATCATTGCAGCCAATGACTTTATTAACCCAGCCCACACAAATTATTTTCATTTGAATGTACAATCCATGTTTGTTTGAAAAAAAAACATATTATTTATTTCCTTTAGAGATTCTATGTATTACAAGATTACTTCATAAGCTGAGACCAAGAATGTGTTAGTCACCTATGATGCATAAATTTCTCTTGCAAGCATGCACATATGGAGAACATTTTCTAGCCACTCTCTTTTTGCCTTGACTTCAAAACCTAAATGCCATTGTAACAATCTAACCGAGGACATTAGGGGTCAGCAAGTGGCATTGCCTCCATCTGCCTTCACTACATCATTAAAAGATGCATGTACTGTCAATTTAAATTAAAAACACCCAAAAGCCATATTCACCATGCACCAGATTTCCTTTCAAATGGCATAAAGGACAAGTCCATCTGAATCTCTGACCCAATAGACTTAAGCATCAGGAATCTTGTGTACACCTTCCCACCCACAAACATGCGAGAGCAGAGATAGGGGAGTTAAAGCAACAAACTGAGAGTGTACTTCCAAACAATTCCATGCACTCCTCACTTTCACTAGATATGGTACAATCCTAGCCACTGAGTAACCTCCTTCCTCCAGATTCTCATCTCATGGAATGAACAACATTGCCTTAACCAAATTAAAGTTCCGACTTCAGACTCCAAATGTAAATAATATCTACACTACTCACATTTACAAACATGACAAGAAAATATAAAAGCATAGAAAAGATGGAATATTATTCAGCATAGTTATAAATTAGTGCCTGGCCTTCCCTTAACAATGTGAGAGCTATAAACACACCACATCTAAAACGCTATCATTTAAAGAATGCCCTCGATATTCAAGAATCAAACTAATGCTATCCATATTACCTCCACATGTCCAGCATGAAAGAGATCAAATGCACCATCAATGTAGACAATGTGTGCATCTGGTCCAGGACCCTGCATCATGTACATAGATAAATACTTTTGTCAGAAGGAAGGCCTACTTTTATGCTAGATAAAACTGTAAGCATGAAAGGAAAATGGTAGTCAAGATGAAGCTGAAAATAGTATTTAATGTATCTAAAAGTGCTTACTGAAATCATCCATCAAATTTCGTATTATTATATATTAAAGTTAAAACATTCATGCAAAAGGATCACAAATATGAGGCAAAACAATGGACTACAACACTCGCTAGAAGCTGTAAATGAACTTATAAGTGGATAAACACTTTGTCAGATGAGAAACTTAGTTATATTCTATAGGAATTGTAAAGCATGAAAGGATAATGGCAGTCATGCCAACACTGAACATTGTATTAATGTCTCTACACATCCTTTTGGATACATTCATCTCATTTTGTCTAATTATACCAATGACAAAAAGTGTGTAAAAGGATCATAAATAAAAGGAAAAACAATGGACCAAGATTCTAAGTAGACACAATAAATCAACAGGTAAGGATAAAATCGTTGCAGAGTGTAGAGGTAACATATAGAAGAAAGAAGAAAAAAAATGAGATACATGACAATAACGTTACGAATTTCCGCTGGCAAAGCTCAAATGTAACTCCATGCTCATTAACTACCAATGTTTTCATTGTTCAACCTAGATTGGGAGGCCTGCACCAGGGACTAACAAAGTTCGCCCATTATCACTTATACCGCTTACAATTTAACTTCACATAGCTATAGTCACCAAGTTGTGACATACATGTTAGTTTCTGCTATTCAACCTATTGTCGCCTGAAGTGAACACCTAAGGCACAACGCTCAAAGTAGGGGTTGTCACTCTGATCCCTACTCACTCTGTTTAGACTCTCTCCTAGCTAAGTCAAGGGGGGTAGTCCCTGTTACCACTCAAACCAATAGGGGACCTAAAAGGGGTTCCTAAGAGGGCAACTGCTAGGTTAAGGGCAATGGTGGAGGCTTAGCCCACTATCACCACAGCTAAGTCTCCCTGCTCTTTACGGACTTTCACCAATGGGAGGAGTCCCGGTAGTGTAGGGATCACTTGTAAAGTATATGTCAATGGATAGGTGGAAAGTGACCCTGGAAACCCTTTCCCAAGGATGGAGTGAAGAATGGAACTTGCTTGCTCTTTAAGCAAGGGACTTGGTCCTCCAGGGGTAAGGGGTGAGGATTGGAGGGTTGAGGGAGAAGGAATAGGCTTATAGACAAGGTTCTCAATCCCTATAATCCTTGGGAAACTTGGATTCCCAAATGGTCCTTGAAAAATAATCTTTATTGAGAAGTGGGACCACATAGGGCCAAGTGGAGCCAGTCTAGGTTTGGAGATGGAATGTAGCAACCAATGATGTTCTTATCCTGGACAAGGTGAAAGGAAAGGACCAAACAAGAATATTTACTTCAAAGGTTGAATTGATCCTGTTGAGGTCTAGCCTTGGGGATGCCTAGGAAAAATTTGATCCTAAGGCTAGGGCTTGGGATTCCTAGAGATTTTGTCATTAGAATTACCTCAAATTTGGAGGAGAGGGAGAGGGGACCCACCAGTGCAGCAACCTATAGGAGATCGAAATTTTTCCTTGTGTCAATTCCCGAGAAATTGATGCCCTAGGTGACCTAATGGGGCTAGACCTAGGGAAAAGGGGGAAAAGAGGATTAAAATGATCACCCTTTTTGAGGGATCAATGCCTAATTCACTTGGGGATATGGAGTTAAGGATGATGATGAGTAAGAACTTGGTTTTTTTATCAAGTAGGCCCAGAAAGTCAGCTTCATCCAATGTTGAGAGAAAGAAAAGGAAAGTGGCCTTCAAGCATTTATACTTCACAGCAAATGATGCAAGCTTATCGAGACAAATAATCTCTAGGACATTTCATTCATATAACATTGGCCCATACATTAAATTAGCTAAAACATGCTTAATTCCACATTTCAATTATGCAACAACTAGCCCTAATTTTAGCAGTATGTAGCAACAATAATAACAACGTCAAAATTCACTTACAACGTTATAGAATATATCCAACCAACATTTTGTTTGTAAGACAAAGCTCCAAGACAAGAAAAATAGCCCAAATCCATACATCAAAATTTATCCACTAGCTTGATCTTGCTACTTGATGGCCTGTGGCTTGTCTTGATGATGGTAGCTAGATTGCTTAGCTGAACTGAGAGCTAACTAAAGAAAGTCTCCCAAAAAATATCCTCCAAGGAACCCATGATGATGGTGCTCTCAATGGGTCTGAGGGCACATAAATGAACCCATGGTTCTCCATATGAATCGGAGACGCCTGTAGATCCTCTGCAAGGATCCAAGTAGTGGAATGAATGTTGCCATGACATCGTACAAATCCTGGGACACCTACCAAGAGTGTGGGGCTCCTGTGGGGACCTGTTGGGCATAATGTACCAAGCATATCACCATCATCCCAAAAGTGGATCGCTAGTAGTCTTTGAGCATCGATGAAGATCCATGGAGTGTTGTCTGTTGCTATGGACGCCAATGGCTCTCTATGCACACCCTATATGTGCCAATGTAGACCTTTGGGGTTAGGATCTCATATAGGGAGACTAAACCCAAATGGAAACCACCTATAAGCCTGCATAAGATCCAATGCGTCCCCTAGGCTTCCAGTACAACCAGTCATTAAAATAATCGGGTAAAAGAATTTACAAATCATGGATAACAAAGTGGGCACTTCATAATGGCATGTCGTTCTGTGGTGGGCTTTGGCATTTGCTAGTGTCTCCAAGCTACAAAGGGGGGTTAACCAAGTACCTTATTAGGTGGTTTCGGCCCTTAACAGGAATAGTATGTCCAAGGTACATCCCTCTAAGGGGGGTGGCAAGTGATAAATAAGTGGAATGGAGTAGGGAATGAGAAGGGCAATTTTGGGCCACATATTGGGGCATAGGGGTAGCTAGATAAGGGGAAGCCCACACCTGGGTAGGTAATGTGTAGGAGGAAGCAATCATGGTACATGAGGTGCCCCGGTCTTGAATTTCCACCCTTCTTTATATGCCTTTTGTCTTTTATGAATTTTCTTTAATTAATTGCTCAAGGCTCAAAGGACAAGAGCATGATGTGTAAGCTATAGCAGTGATTACCCCCTTTGACGTAGGGCAGTTCATTGCCCTCCAGGGGTTGGGACAATTATGTGTTCCTAGTTGATAAAGAAGGCTCATCTAGGGCCCATGGTACCAGGGTGATGACCATGGATTGGGGTAGAGCTCATGTATTGGCTTTTGCCCACGTGCTGATTATTTTGTCCTGGCCATCTTTTGCATTTTGTGGTACAATATCCTATTAAATGTGGCCAATTATGCTTTTTTCTTTTCTTTTAACTGCTTCAACCTCTGGGGCATCATTATAGGCCTGACCCAAGGTGGGGGCAAGGGGATAGGAAGGTTGGCCCTATGTGGACCCAAGTGGGAAAAATGATGAATGGGGTACAGTGAGTAGAAACGAAGTAATATATGCAGATAAAGGAGCGGGACCATGCACCCAAAGTCGGGTTTCCCAAGTAGTACTACCCTAGAACTAAATGGTCAATAAAGGAGATCCCACGCGACTAAGATCCAAGGGTAACAACCAAAAGAGATCAAGGGGACAAGAGCACAAACTAAGCCCACCCTTTCCGCGAAATCCCCCCATCAATCCATACTTAGAAGTATCCATGATAAGTAAACCCAATTCTCAATTACCAAATGACAAGACATACCTTTAGATTCAAGAGGTCCACCTTCAAACATACGATCAATACAAGTGGGTGAGGGACCACATGGCTGGCTCTGCTGGCAAAGAAATAGCACAACGAGCTAGTAAGAGGTTGCAAGGGGTTGTTGGCTACCGGTTGAGGCTCATCATGGAGAAAAAATTGTCCTAGGGATATCACCCATGAAGTGGTGGGTAACAGTCCCTAAAGGTGACTCTCTTTGTTAAACGTTTTGACACAAATCACACTACATATCTCTAATCTTCCCTCAATAAAAGAAGACTTGCAAGGTCGAGTAGAAGATGAAGATACATATCTTTGATCTGCCCTCGCTCAAGAAGACTTGGAAGGCCGAGGAGAAGATGAAGTTACATATCTCTAATCTGCTCTCACTCAAGGAAACTTGGAAGGTCGAATAGAAGACTAAGTTTGAGGCATACATTTTTTTGTGTTTCTGTGGCTCGTTCCTATGGAAGAAATGCGAAGCTCTGAGGCACATTGTTTTGTGATATATGTGAAGGTCTAAGGCTCGTCATCTCTGTGATATACGTGAAGGTATGAGCCTCATCACCTCTGTTGCATGTGTGAAGGTCTTATGCTCTTTGTGATTTGACGTTGACCTAGTTGCAGACCTTCTTGGAGGACGGATTTCTGAATTTTGTTTTGGCATATTGGAGGGTTGGCTTGACAATTGTGAGAGGTCACCTTGCTAGTTAGTTTTTGTTTATGTCTTGATGCCTTGATTAGAATATTCTTATGTACAATTTGATGAATTGAACTCTCTCTCTCTCATATGGAAAGATTATTAGGTTTTCACCCTTGTGGGGTTCTGTCCCAAGAAATTTTGATGTCTCTTGTTTTATTGTCTCACTGTGATGTTTACTTCTTTACTAATCTCAATGGTTGAAATTTTCAAGTATAATTGCTTAATGATTGGAATGCTATAAAGAATTCAAATTGTATCACTGGAAGTAGTTATCAATTTGAAAATTGTTCTAGTCTACCTAGCTACTAGAAAATCAACAAAGCACACCACCCACTAACCTAGGAGAAAGTGTACACATGTCAATGATCAATCGATGAGGTGGATGGATGATGTGAGTGGGTTGTCAAACCCTAGGGTACATGCACAGTTAGCCCATTAATCAATTCAAAACTCGACAACCTCCTAAAAATGTGTGCCAAAGGATAAGGATGTGACGTGGATAAGTTGGCATACATGAACAGGGCTACGATGAGGTTCAACAAAGTGGCTTTCAATGGGCTGCCTCAACATGTGTGCCAAAGTGGGAACAACTAGTCTCCCGTGTGTACCACATCAAGTTCCATCCCCTCGTAACAAAGCAACAAAAATACTTAGGAATTACCATAAATGAAAATTTATAACATTTAAGCATAAATAGGCTGATAATTAAGCACTCAACCTAAGGTTTTGGGATTAACTAATAATATCCTAAACCAGTCAGGTGTGTTCATATTAGAAAAAGTAAAAATATGAGAAATGAGGGATTAATATGGAATAAAACTTAGGGAATTAAAATTTAAAAGTGTGATGCACCCTCTAGATGGAAAGAAGTCAAATGTAACTGCAATGTGGATTTTACCTATATAATAGGTAGAGATGTGATGTGATACACAAACTACCTGTGTAAAATGATGAAATGTGATGAAGGTGTAAGTCTGGAGTCAAATCCACCTAGCCAAAAAGTGATGATATGCTTGTGAAATACAAATTACCTAGGTGAAATTATGAAAACGTTATGAATGTTACAGAACATGCATGAAACTAGGAAACACCAAGGAAGCAAATCACCATGCCACAGGACACTGACTACAAAGATATGAACTAACCATGCAACACAAAGTGGAAGTGACTAGAGTCTAGGCATGACTAGGTAACCACCATAAAATCAATCTATGAAGAGCATGATACACAATTCAAGAAATTACCATCATCATTGAAACCTTTGGAAGCCTAGAATCGTCTTACCATCCTACAGAAAATCTGAGTTGTGTGATCAAAATCACATGTGAAATACCCATGCATTATGTTGGGTAACAGGGACTTATGCAAATGGCCTATGTTGACAATTCGTGTATAACCTATTTCATCCCATAAATTAATGGTTTACTTCTTATTATATGGCCTGAACGTTTGTATGTTGTTTTGTAATTGCTACAATCTAGACAATTGATGCTCAAACGGTTAATCACTAACTTACTATGGATGCCAATTCTATCTTCATGATAAAGTGGTATTCATCTACAAGTAGCACAAATATGCGTGTTTTCATATAACCTACAACTAAATTGGCATTCTACATGTTTTTTTAATGTAAATGCAATATAATATGCCAATATATCTATCTATCTATATATATATATAGCATAACCACACAATCCAAATTAGTATAACAGAGCAAGGTTGCTACAATGTGGGAGCGAGAGTGCCAAAAACCCTTGAGAGCAGTGTGTCTCAAGAGCGAAACATATCTCAAGGGTTTTTGGCACTCTCGCTCCCACATTGTAGCAACCTTGCTCTGTTATACTAATTTGGATTGTGTGGTTATGCTATGCCAATCCTTTTTGGCCTGAGGCAATCATGATTTTATTTTTTATGCTTAGACCTATGGATGAATAGATTCTCAAGATCATGTGAGAGGACATCATTAGACAGTTTGGTCGAGTTACTTGTGTTGATCCTCCAGTGCATACTAAGCCCCAAGATAGCCTTCTATGTAAAGAAATTCATGGAGTAGAGAGAAGAACTTTTTGTTCGACTCCCCTGCACTCTGCAACACTAGATGCTTGCTCTCCAAATCCCCATCAGGCAATTTCGAGTTGGTTCTCATCATCCTCGTCATCTTCAAGTTGAAACCAACCATCACATGACACAAGAAGACAAGATCTGCCAAATCTGCCATCTTCATGAGATCTTGACAGAGGAACGATTCATCTTCAAGTGCCCCATCTATTAAGAGATTAGGGGACTATTTTACTGTGTTTTCAAGGCATCTTAGACATCCAATACATGTTCTTTATTTTCCCGAACCAAAGATGCATGGCCTTTTACCTAAGGGAGGCCCTTGGATTCACTCTCTCTACCCTCTCCAACACAAATCAGACATTCCAGTCGATTACAAATTTCATTCTGATGCGTCCATTAAATAGAGACACTAAAAGGCAGGAAAACATCAACACTGCATCAAGCATTGAATGTGTAAAACCTTGAGAGGCCACCAGCACTAGATCAAATAGACCCTTGCAGTCATGTCATCTCAAATACTAGGATATTTCACACCACACAAGCAATCAAGGTGCTTTCTCAAGGTCTTGGCCATGGGCTTTAGCATGCAAACAGCGAAACATATCTCATACGGTATACCATATCTACCTGCTCCTATAGACCATCCAACCAATCATCTATCAGAAGTTTCCTCTCTTCGACCTCATGTTAGGAGGGAGAGCATCAAGGGATGTTGATTGTCCCCCAGGTAAGACATATCCCTCAAAGGTCCAATGGTTCTTGGCCTTCAGTTGTCCACAGGTTTTGCTTATATTGCATCATCACTTTGATATGTGCTCCATGTTGATAGGGCTTAGACTTTGGATCTTTCTCAACATAGACTAGATTTTATTTTATCATTATTTTCCAATGGCCACATTCCCCCACTTCCTATTTTCACCGATATATTTTGCAGTCTCATTGACCTATTTGTTGTCATTTGTTGGACACAATAAAATTATCTTATCTCGTCCTTAATCTAGAGATCTATTCCTTTTTTATGACAACAACGTTCCAGCACCTAAAGAATGTAATTTTGGTTCTACACTTGAATAGATATTATGGCTTTTTACTTGGGACAAAAAAACACCAGTTCTAGAGCAGATTGCAGCACAATAAAATTAGATAATACAAACACTTCAAAATTAGTATCCAGAACAGGGTATGTTGACCTAGATAGTAAGATCTACAGGCACAGACAATAAACATGGAATGATATGCAGCTTATTTGATAAATTATTCTGCTGTGATATAAAAAATTATTACAACAAATTAAAACGAATGAATTGCAAAAAAAATCACATTTACATGCAAATACCTTTCCATTTGAAAACTGCACAATGCGCCGTGATGTTGGGAGAAAATGAGAAATTCGAGTTCCATTGGAAGCACCCCTACTCTCAGCCTTGTGACTGTGCCCATGGCTAAATTGCCGCTGTAAAGAAGCATGAGTATGATTGTCACTACTGGGTCTGTCTCTAACACAAAGCAGCATCCGACCTAACACAAAAATTAACATTGAACCGTGCATTTAGTTAGAATAAACTACAAATATGCTATTATGTGAAAATACGGGTCATAAACGTTTGATAGAATCAACCAAAAACAAATACCTTTGGAACTTACAGCTGCCATATTATAGGACTAATATACGAAAACAGAATTTCAACTATGAAATAAAATAACCTAAATGGTGACATTATGCATATGAACACCACATCAAAATGTGAGAAACTGATTGATACCTCCAATGACCACCCTTATTTTATATATCATCTCAGTGAAACAACATAAGCCTAAATCTTTAATAGTTACATTCTTAGCTATATTGGAAACTGCTTGGAAAAAACAACCTGGAAGGGCCATTGTAGATTAACACATTTGCATTAATCAAAACTGGAACATGTATTCCAGAACCTAGTTTACATGCAATCTGCCAAGAGCACTACAAAAACAATAGACTCTCCAGTATGACAACGACTACAAGCTCCATTGCAATCTGGCAAAGGATATAATCAAAATTAGTAAAAACAGATCTTATCATATTGGTGTTCACCTTTAGGACTCCTCTCTTCCTGAATTCATGTTTGGATGGGTTAAAAATTGTCCAAGTGATGTTCCTTTTACATAACACTTTTGCTATGACCTTTCTTTTCTCCATCGGTGATATGAGTACAAGACTACGCATACTATGACTTCATGAAAATGCAAACCGTGAATTACTGGCTTTGATTATGATGCCATCAGGGATTTATTTCACATCAAAGAAAATTAATGTCTTACTTTTTGCCAAGAAATTTGGCCAAAAAGTCATTATCTGCACTGTTTCCAAGGTAATTGTCCAAGTGTAACATTTTAGGATAACTTATTTACAATAGTAAGATAAGATGAGATAATTTAGTGATGTCCAAACAATGACCACAAAAGTAGGTCAATGGGACTTAGATACTATATCCAGCGAGGGAAAAAAGTGGGAATGCAAATGCATCTCCTTATTGCAATGTAACATTTTAGACTCACTATTACTAGGTCGAGGGCAACAATGGAGCAATAGCCCACTGTTACCTCAGCTAAGGCTCCTTTCTCTTTACGGACTTTCACCGATGGCAGGAGAACCGGTATAAAGGGGAATCACTAGATGAATAGGTCAACAAGAGGATGAGTGATTCCTAAGACCTATTCTCAAGAGAGACTCAATTGTATGGCTTTCTTGCTTTGGAAGCAAGGTGATAGGCTCTCTAGGAAAGGCTAGAAGGATTCTTGAGGCTAGGGTTTGGGAATGTCTTGTAAAGATGATTCCGCGGCCTAGAAATCCTTATGGAGAATTGGTCTTTGTATGATCTATGTGGAATTGGAGTTGTTAGGTTGCAGGACCACACGAGATCAAGTGTTAGCAGAATTAGGTCAAGGAAGTGGAATTGATCGCTCAAGGAGGGGCTTGACCTAATTATGGAAGAGAAGACGATCAATGGACAAATCTTCTTGGAATAAAGTGCAATGATTCAAATGAGGTTAGTAGCCAAGAGAAACCTAGGGCAATGGATGATCCTCGGGCTAGGGCTTGCAGTATCTCGAGATCCCACATCAGAATTTCGTGAATTTTAGAGAGCCTCTAGAGACAACCCCAACACAATAGAGGGCAAGAGATTGAAATATTTTTATGGCTAGAACGTGAGAAAATTGATGCCCTAGGTGACCTATGGAGGTTAGGCCTAGAAAGAGAAGGGAAGGTGAGAGAAATAAGCTTTGAAAGTGATCACCTGTGGAGGATTAGTGCCTTGTCCTTTGGGAGAGATGAAGTCAAGGAGAATTTTTGGTTTGGAAAGAATTCACCCAATCAAGTAGGCCTTCAAACAACTTCGCATGGTATTAGGGCATGAAAGCAACTGCTTTAAGGGCTTTATACTTTGATTTGTAATAATTGATGACTTGTCAACATGAATTTAACACAAATTATCTCTAGGAACATTCACCCATTCATACATGGCCCATGACATGATGCAACGCTATAAAAGATCCCAAATTCCACTAATTCGTATAGAAACGCAGTAATTTTATGACTTGTATAGTGAAAATCCCAGCAACATTCATGTGACAAAGTAAATAACAAGAATAAGCATGAAAAGAGCACTTACATGTAGATAAGAGTATATCCAATCATCAAATTATGCCAATAATGAAGCTCCAATACAAGAGAGATAGTTCCAAACATCAAAATTCATCTATATCATCCAAACTCGTCCTCCAAAAGGGATAGTGAAAATCTCACAAGAGCTAGTAATCCAATCCAAGTGATGATGATTAGAATGAATCAACTCACTTTTACTTATACAATCCTCAAAGGGATTTGAATGGCCCAATTTGGACTAATAATGCCCCTAAAATAAAATATTGTGCATAATAACAATACTTTTGGTGACAAGCCCACCAAAATAGCTCAATAACATAAGAATAAGTCTCTCAAGAGGGCAGAATGATCAATACAGTGAGTTGTTGGGCCTTTGAGGAGGCCTAATGAAGTCCAAGGGGTGCCATGCTAAAGAACTGGACTCCAAACATAGTGGACAAGGGGTTGACCCCCTGTTTTCCAAGCAAGAACCTATGGTGCTCCCATGTGGGTGTGGGGGGCACAAGGATATCCTCATCGACTTCCAAGTGAAACGAAAATACCTGTAGACAATCTGTAAGGGCTAGTATGATGACATAAGCCCTCCCTCTGCAGCGGGAGACATCCTCTAGACCCTAGAACATCTGTCAAGTGTATGGTGCATGTGTTGAGTCGGTTGGACATGGTGAACTAGATGCATCCTCCTCAATAAAAAGGTGGAACACGATAAATCAACGAGTGGTCTTGGGGATCCATGAAGTACTCTCTACTATGGTGGAGGCTCATGGCTCTCAACGCACACCCTAAAAGTGCCAATGTGTCCCTCTGGAGGACTAGGACCTTGTATAGGGAGACCAAGTCCCAAAGGGAGACCCACCTGCAATCCTGCTTAAGATCCAATACGTCCCCTTGCTCCAATACAACAAATCATCAGAATAATCAAGTAAAAGAGCTTATAAGTCATGGAACCAATCGGGCATTTCATGGTGGCATGCCCTTCCATAATGGGCTTTGGCATGTACAACTATTTCCAAGCTCAATAAGGGTGTTAATCAAGGACCCTATTAGGTGGTTTCAACCCTTAAAGGGGGTGATATGTTCATGGTACATCCTTCAAGTGGTAGGTGGCAAATGATATTGTAATGGAACGGCGTGAGGATCAGGGGAATCATCCAAACCACATGTCATGGTACAAGGGTAGCTATAATAAGGGAAGCCCACACCTGGATATATGAGTGTAGGAGGGAGCAAATCGTGGTACATGAGTTACCCCGGCCTTTGTTTTTCCACCCTTCTTCATATGCCTTTTGCCTTTGATTGATTTTTCTTCATAACTACTCGGGGCTCCAAGGGATGAGAGCATGATGTGTAATATGTGGCAGTGGATACCCCCTTAAGGTGGGGCAGTTCATCGCCCACCAAAGGTTGGGGCAATCATGGGTTCCTTCATAATGGAGGGGGCTCATCTAGGGCCTGTTACCCACCATTTTGTGGGTGATACCCCTAGGAGAAATTTTTTCTCCAAGATGGTCCATAGCCGACAGCCACCAACCCCTTGTAGCCACTAGCTAGCTCATTCTGCCATTTCCCAGCAACCTGAGCCAGCCATGTGATCCCTCGCCCATCTGCCATGGGTCTCCCGAATCTAAAGGTATGCCTTGCCATTTGGTAATTGGGTATTGTAGTTTTCTTATCATGGAAACCTTTGGGCATGGATTAATGGGGAGATTCGGCGGAAAGAATGGGTTAGGTTTGTCCCTTGTCCCCAATACCCTTTTGGATATTAACCTTGCATTCTAGTCCCGTGGGATCTCTTTTACTGAACATTTGACTCTAAGGATGGTATGCCATGGGAAACCCTGATTTTGGTTGCGTGGTCACGCTCCCTTATCTACTTATATTACCCTCTTTCCACTCATTATTACCCCATTCATCATTTCTCCCACCTGGGTCCACATAGGGTTAGCTTGCCCCTTCCCCTTGCCCACACCTTGGGTCATGGCCTGGAACAATGCCTGGCAGTTGATGTAGATAAAAAGAAAGACAAAAGCATATTTGGCCACGTTGAATAGGAAAATGTACCACAAAATGCAAAAGATGGGCGGGACAAACACATTTAGCACATGGACAAAAGCCAATACATGAGCTCCACCCCATCATTATGGCCATCACCCTGGTTCCTACAGATTCTATGAGCCTCCTTCATCATATAGGAACCCATGTTTGTCCCAGCCCCTGGTGGGCAATGAACCGCCCTACCTTAAAAGGAGGTATTCACTGTTATATCTTATACATCATGCTCTTACCCCTTGAGCCCCGATCAGTTAATCAAAGAAAATCATAAAAAGGAAAAAGGCATATAAAGAAGCGTAGAAAATCAAGTTCAGGCCACCTCATATACCACGATTGCTCCCTCCTATACATTATAAACCCCACTGTGGGCTTCCTGTTGAAGAATCTAGGGCAAATGTGTGTAGTGTGATTCTTCATTACTTTGATAACAATTTGTGGAGTATTTTTACTTTTCCTTATTAGCTTGTTCTTCTTCTTCTTATTATTAGTGCATATGTGTGTACTTCAGCAAGCTGCTACCAAAACACAAAAACAATAACACAAGATGTTGGCTCTCTGTCAAGGCCAAAACCTCTCTTCTCTGAGAGGAAAACCCATCAATCTCTTCTTATAAATGTTTAGATGATGAATACCAAGACCCTTGACAAGATAGACACCAAGTTCCCTCCAAGACAATTGTCACTATCCTCTGCTTTGTTTAGTTCACAGTTTCCTATTCTTCTTCTTCCTATGTCCTTGCTTTTCCCTGTGTCCATGCTGTCCAATTATTGTCATCGATTCCTCCTTTTCTCGGCTGCCACAATCCTTTATTTATGATGTTTATATTGAAACAGACTTGCATACTACTCATTGAGTTATGACACTATTTAGATGTGCCACCATCGAGAACTGAATCTACCACTGAGAGCTGCAGTCACCACCGAGAGTTGTAGTCATAGTACATGTGCTATCATCGAGAACTGTAGCCTCCACCGAGAGTTGTAGTCACATTATATGCCACCACCGAGAACTGTAGCCTTCCGAGAGTATAGTCACTTTATATGTCATCACCGAGAACTGTAGCTACATATATATACACAGGATACTACGAAGAGCAGTCACTGTATATATATATATATACAACCCTTTGATACCTTCCGAGAGTAATCACATCGTATCAATTTCAGAGAGACCTTCGACATATATTCCGGATTTCCGAGATTCTAGAGATACTGTATGTGTATATATATTACAGACTTCTAAGATCCTCCATGGTGTATGCGTTTTGTTCTTCATTGACCATAACGTGAATTGATCCGCAAACTTCTGAGAGTTATGATATTACCCTTGATCACTTCACCGAGGTATCCCTGTGTATCCATACGATCTTCATTGACTGTATTAGATGATCCGAAACTTGTTGCTTTAGACTTCACGTCACACCTTATATATATGGGTCAACGATAGCACCTTAAGTCGACAGGAGTGCCTTGAATTTAGGCCGATATATCATCAAGGAGATTATAGCATTTTTGTAGAGCGGATTTGCATGAGGATAGTGACACTTGTTCTTGGAGTGTAAACCTTTGGTCTTATGACTATTATAATACTTATGATGAAACATAAAAACCTAAAGACATCAAGAAGAAGTCTTTGACCTATAGTAATCACATCTTGCTCATGAAACCCATGATGCAAGGAATAATAATTTTCTTCATAATATTATAATTACAAGTCATAATGAAAACTGAACCTAGTTACATTTTCTTCAACACTCCCTCTTAACTAGGGAGGTATTCATTAAATGGTACAAGGCTATTCTCAATACTAAAGAGATCTCATAAGAAGAGTCGAACTAGTAATCCATCTGTATAGCATCATTATAACCAACATTGTCACATAGCAAGGCCTTGACTAACAGCTCTATCTCTCAATAGATCAGAGCACAATGTTGGTGAGACCAATGATTATAGACACCTTCATCATTGTCTCTCAAGGTACATACCCACCCGGGTGTTCACTGAGTATGACCTTCTAGGACTATTCTTGTCTTGGGTTCCCAGCCCTCAAAGAATATCAGTCATCTTGCCTACTCTTATCTTGGATGCCCTACACATCCTCAAAGAGTATTGGATGCCAGATGATTACCCAATCCTCCCATTCTTTCTTCCCAAGTGAAGACAAGAATGTTGTGTCTATCTTGTGTCTACATTTCCATTCATGGCCTTCATCTAGACTTACAGTTGTTAGTCCTGGTCTAGTGCATGACCCATGAAATGGAAAACACAATTTTCACTCCTTTGTAATCAAGGGTGATTCAAAACTCTCTCTTGATCAGGGACCTGTCAAGGCTCCCTCTTAACTGGGGACTCTTTCCTTCATCAGCAACTTCTTCTTTGTGGGTCCTTCAGCTGCTTGATCTCCTTCCTTTCTTGATGTCATGAAGTCTTTATTCGAACTTCTTTTAGGTAGGGCATCATCCATCGATCACTTTCCTCCCTGATTTGTCATGTCATTGCTTCCTTCGACAAAAGTGACTTTCACGTCATACATCAGGTTTTTTTGTCATCTTGGCTACTCCTTTGTCATCTTGTCCATGCTTCGGAACATTATTCTCATGGATGATTCGTTGTACTTGCTTATTTACATGCTTCGACCTAGTAGCCCATCGTGACTTCGTCCCGATATTGCTTCAACATTGCTTTTTGTTGGATGGTTTCTTCATCATGACATCTTCATAGAGTAGAATCAATTATCTACATATTTTATATCTCCAAGGCCTTCATAGGTGTCAAGGGTCCTTTCTTCCTTTATCAGAGTTGTCTTGCCTTCTTTCGGGAGATATCTTCAAAGTATCTTGTCAGATAGTGATTCTCGGTGATCATGGTGTTCTTCCACATGCTTGATCTCTTTCTTCATTTGCTTCTTATTAGATAGATAGGTCAACCATCTAATGCTTCTTGTGAGAGCATTCCTTCATTGCTTGCTTTCTGGACTTGTCAGCATTTCTTCTTGCTTCTTAGTCAGCAATCTTATACTCCTTATGTGAGCATATTCTTTTGTTGACCTTCATTGCATTGTGGTACATGCCTTCGAGCATGTTCTTGGTAAAAGAGATTCTTTCATGCTTGATCATGTTATAGAACTATCCCATGACTCAATAATATACAAATGATAACATGACTAAACTTTAATGCATACATACCTCATCTTGATTCTCCTTTGATCATCCTTTGGTGTGGCCCTTCTTGCTTCATCTTAGCTTGCCTACATATCATCCTTTTCTTGAATCCCATGAATGGGATTCCCAATGAGACATCTGCCTTGGTTCATGAACCTTCTTCTGAAGATTCTATCATAGGATCTTAAAGATCCTTGCCTTGCAAATGTTTCTTTTCCTTTGATGATGGAGGTCTTATAAGATTCTTAATCATGATCAATTTTTCTTTCATCGTTGATGTGGTCTTATACTAGGTGAGCTTCTTCTTCATGAATATCTTGAGCTATATCTATCATGCTCCTATATTCTAGAACATATTTCTACTCATGCATTTTTTTGTTCTTACCTTCACGAGTATCTAGAACTTTGTGTACATTATGTTTATAGATTCTAGAGGATGCTTCTAGCCATGCAATTTTATTCTATTCCTACATGCTCCTATACTACTCAAAATTTTGAAAGAAGTCTAGAAGTAAAGAGTTTGACCTAGTCATAGTAGAGATCCGGAGGATCTTCCTTCTTTTGCTTCTTTCCTTCTTCTTTCATCTCTTGAGTTATGTGAGCTTCTTCCTGCTTTCTTTTATTACTGTTGTCCTTCTTAAGCTTAGGACAATTCCTTTTGTAATATCCATATTCTTGGCATCCAAAGCATTGGATCTTGGACATGCCTTTGTTGTTTGTTCTTCATGGACCAAATTTGCCAAATTTATCCTTTCTCTTGGCCATGGTAGCAAATGCTTACTCCTTTGATCCGACATCTTCCTTTCACTTAAGTTTGGTTTCCTCTAATCTGAATAGAGACCACATTTCACTGAGAGTGGTTGCTTCCTTCTTGGCATATATGTTTGATGTGAAGTTTCCCCACTCCTCAGGTAGAGCATTGAGTACTACAGTGGTCATATCTTTGTCAGACATGACTTCCCAAGCTCTTGAAGTTGATCTCTCATTTCAGAGATTTTCATGAAGTAGGGAGCTATTCCTTCCTTTTTTATCTTCATCTTGTATAATTCATTCCTTAGAGATATTACTTCTCTGGTTGTGGATACCGAGAATAGCTCTACTAACTTATCATAAATTTCTTTTGATGTCCCAAACTTGGAGACATAGGGAACGAGAGAGTCTTTGATTGATTCTATCAGAATCCTTTAATATGATATTTCCTTTAATATGCTCTAGGAGTTCATTCTCCTTGAGTAGTAGATCAATCCTCTTGTTCCATGCAAGAAAGTTATTGGTTCCTACCAATTTATTGTTTTCCTTGCAAAAAGACATTGATGTATATTCAGAAGGGGACATGTACTTACTTGATAGATTTTGAGATGTAATGGATTTGCTTTCTCTTTGAAGACTTGATGGCTTGATGTAGGTCCTGCTTCAATCTGCTCTTCTTTGTAGGTGCCTTTATATAAGGCTCTTCTTCTAGCTTTGTAGACCTTCTTGATGAATGATGGATTGTATACCCTTCTTGACCTTGAAGTGATTGAGACTTCTAGGCTTGATGCTTTAACCTTGTAGATGCTTCTCCTTGAGGAGTGTTCTTGAGTTGCGCTATCCTAGATGTGTCACCTTAGCTTTGATACCATGTTGAAGAATCTAGGGCAAATGTGTGTAGTGTGATTCTTTGTTACTTTGATAACAATTTGTGGAGTATTTTTAATTTTCCTTATTAGCTTATTCTTCTTCTTCTTCTTATTAGTGCATATGTGTGTACTTCATCAAACTACTACCAAAACACAAAAACAAGAACACAAGATGCACCTAAAAGAAAAGAAAAAGCATAATTGGCCACATTCAACAGGAAATTGTACCACAAAATGCAAAAGATGGTCAGGACAAACACATTTACGACGTGGGAAAAAGCCATTACATCAACTATTCGCCTTCCATGGTCATCACCCTGGTTCCTAGAGGCCCTAGATGAGTCTCCTTCATCATTCAGAAACCCATGATTGTCCCAACCCCTGGTGGGCGATGAACTACCTCCCCTTAAAAGGGGGTATCCCCTGCTATATTTTGCACATCATGATCTCATTCCTTTGAGCCTCGAGCAGTTAACCAAAGAAAATCATAAAAGGCAAAAGGCATTCGAAGAAGGGTGGAAAAACCAAGGTCTGGCTAACTCATGTACCACGATTGCTCCCTCCTACACATTATTTACCCAAGGGTGGGCTTCCCTTTTATTAGCTACCCTTGTGCCATGGGATGTGACCCAGGTTGTTCCCCTTTCTCCCCTACTCCATTCCATCATTGTATCACATCCCACCACCATTTGACGAATGTACCATGAACATATCACCCCCTTTAGAAGCAAAAACCACCTAATATGATGATTGGTTAACTCCTCTTGGAGCTTGGAGACATTAGCACATGCCAAAGCCCACTATGGAAGGGCATGTCATTATGAAGTGCCCACTTGTTTTCCATGGTTTGTAAACGCTTTTACATGATTACTATAATGACTTGATATGTTGGAAGGTACGGGGACGCATTGGATCTTATGCAGGATTGCAGATGATTTTCATTTTGGGTTTGGTCTCCCTATACGGGGTCTTAACCCTCCAAAGGGCTACATTGGCACAGGTAGGGTGTGTGTAGAGAATCATGGGCCTCCACAGTGGCAAGTACCATTCCATGGAGTTCCCCAGAGTCATTCAGAGATCACTTATGGTTCGCCTATTGGACAAGGAAGATGCACCTGGTTCACCATGCTCAGTCGACCCCCATAGTCATATTATGCACTTGGCAGATGACCCAGGACTTGTATGGTGATGTGGCATAACTTATACCATCATCTTAGCCCTTGCAGATGGTCTACAAGCATCTTCAATTCGTTTGGGGACCCATGAGGACACTTGTGTGCCCCCACACCCACTTGGGAGCACCACAGGTTTATTACTTGGCGAACAAGGGGTCACCCCCTTCTCCACTACTTTGGGAGTCCTATTTCACATTTTGGCACCTATGGACTTCATTAGGTCTCCTCTAAGGCCCAACAACATGCATTATTGATCATTCGACCTCCTGAGAGGCTTATTCTTTTATTTTGAGCTAGTTTGGTTGGCTTGTCACCAAAAGTTAGTTATCTTGTACATTATTTTATTTTAGGGGCTCAATTAGGGCTTATTAGGCAAATCAAATTCATTTGGACATGTATAAATACAAGAGATGTGATTTCATTTTAGCATCATCACAGGCATTGGATCATATCTTCTTGTGAGATTTTCGCTATCTTTTAAGGATGAGACTTTTTGGATGAATGGATGAATTTCGATGTTTGGTTATTCTTCTTTGTCTTGGAGCTTCTATGATTTGCATATCTTGGTGATTGGATATATTCTTCTTACATGTAAGTATTGTGTTAATGCTATTTTGATTCTTTATTTTGCTGCATTCATGATATTGAAATTTTCGCTATTCTAGGGTTAATTCGTTGCTTTTCTTGGAACGAAATTGTGGAAATTAAATCTCTAAATAGTGTTGTATCATGATTGGGCCATGTTTGAATGAATGAATGTTCCTAGAGACATCCTTGTCTTGACAAGTCACCAAATATTGTTGAACGAAGTATAAATGACCTTGAAGCTACTTCCATTAAGCCCTAATGCCCAACGAAGTTGTCTTTTAGGCCTCCTTGACAAGTGGAAATCAATCCAAACTCTAAATCTTCCATGACTCCATCTCTCCCAAAGGACAAAGCATTGGTCCTCCTTTGGTGATCACTTTAAAGCTTATTTCTTTCACCTTCCCCTCTTTTTCTAGGCCTAGCCTACATAGGTCACCTAGGGCATCAATTATCTCACAATCTAGCCATCCAAATACTTCGATTTTTGGTCCACAACTGCGTTGGTGTGTCCTCAAGAAGCCCTCCAAATTTCATGAGATTCCAACGGTGGGATCTTGAGATATCGCAAGCCCTAGCTCGAAGACCAATTCTTGCCCTTGGTTTCCCTTAGGTTAGAAACCTCATTGGGATCCTTCCATTGCCTTTCATTGAAAATTCCTTCCTTGATCCCTTTCCCTTCCCTAATTAGGTCAAGTATATCATTGGTTGCTAAATCCTATACTCTTGACATAACCTCGGGTCCACTTGGCCTTGTGTGGTCCCATGCATTATCAAGGTTAATTCTTCAAAGATCACCTAGAACCCAAGTTTCCACAAGACTTATACGACTTAGGGATCTCCTTTATAAGACACGTACTCAAAACCTAACCCTTGAAGTTTCCCCCAATCCCTTCCTAGAGAGCCTTCCATCTTGTCTTCCAAGACAAGCAAGCCACAATCTTGAGCCTCTCTTGTAAATAGGCTTCTAGGATCACCCTTCATCCTATCTTTGATCTATTCATCTTTGTGATCCTTATCATACAGAGTCTCCTCCCATCGGTGAAAGTCTGTAAAGAGTAGGGAGCTTTAGCAGAGGTGACAGTGGGCTATTGCTCCATTGTTTCCCTTGACCTAGCAATTGTCCCTTTAGGATTTCCTGCTAGGACCCCTGTTAGTTTGAGCAGTAACATCTTGGCGTCGTTGGGGACGCGAGACGTGTGTTTTGTTCCCCATACGACATATTGACATATCATTATTGGCGACTCCATTGGAAGAACGAAGCCCTGGTTCTTCATTGAACTTCAAAGTCTGTTGAGAAATTTAGGGCATAGCAATTAAGTGATTTCTCTTATACTAGTAATTGTATGTTTGTGCTTTTTACTTCTTTAGATTAGGATCTTCTTTTACTTAGGTTATTAGTGTTCTTCTTCGTCAAACAATTATCAATGCATAAACCATAAAGAGACAAGAGACACAGAATATAGGCTATCAGCACGGGCCAAAGCCTCTCCCACTTGAGAGGAAAACCCAAACAAATTCTTCTTCTTATATAGATTCCAATTGACGAATACCAAGACCAAGACCCTTGACTTAATTACTACTCCAAGACTAAGACACAAGTTCTCTTGATGAGATCCTTGGACAATGATAGTCAACCTTCTGCTCCTTCCTCCTTCTCGGCTTCTTCTTCAACCTCGACGTCCCTCTGCTTCAAACCTTCGGCCTCCTTGAATTAGGTATGCAATCCTTGACCTTAAATAAGAACCTTCTTCTAGAGAAATATCCTTGATACCCTTGCTTAGGATAAAGTATCCTCTTGGCTTGTCTTAGCTGCTCTTCTTCCACTTTAGCTCTCTAGGAGGATTGCAATTTTCCTCGACTTCCACTGCTACAACAGACATCTTTCTTCCTTGCATGTATGGAGGTTTACAGCCCTTAAAACAGACCCAAAAATAACCCTAAGAATTTTGCTCTTCCTTCTTCTTACTTCACTGGTTGGGAGGCTTCTTCTTTCACCTTTTTTTGCACTTCTGTTTTAGACCTTTGTTCCATCGAATTTTCTGCTCTAAAATGTTGATGTGCTGCCCTATTTATAGTTATTGTCGCCTCATAATAAACCGACTTGTCATCCAGCTAGGTCGACGTGTCATTTGGAGAGATAATATTATTCTTTTTGAAGCCAACTTGAAGCCAGATGCTTGTGCTTGTCTTGGAGGGCTATTTATACTTATCTAATGACTCATACAAAATGTAACATGCCCAAGAAGGGTCCTTCTTCACACATGACATTGACTCAATTTGACTTTTATGACTACATGACGAAACCTAAAGGCTCATAATGGGAGCCATTACCAAAATAAAATTCCTTGCTTATGAAACCCATGAGACAAACATTGCAATAATAATTTTAGTTTTCTTCTTTTCATCAATTTCATAAAATCACAATTACACATGTCATTATGAAGACTGAACCTAGTTACACTTTTCAACAAATTCAATGCTTGTAGGGTGAAGCAAGCATTTGTTAAGGCAACTTTAGTTCACCTTGGCTACTCCCATGATATCAATATGTAAAGATCAATGGCTTCTAAAAAGCTTCATGAGTGGTTTCCTACTTTGGATATCACATGGGTTCTAGGATACCCAAATGGCTTGGATTGGAAGTTTATGCAAAATATGCCACAATTCAAGGGTGATCCATCCACAACATTGGACCACATAGCAAAACTTATGAAGCATGCTTCTGAAGTTAATGTGGTTCATCTAGACAGCCTTGTGGAGTTATTTATTGCTTCTATTGAATACAAGCACCGAGGTTGGCTCGACTCATGTGAGCCTAAAAGCATTTCATCGTTTATCAAGTTGCTCAACAAATTCATAGAGTATAAGGGACCCAAATTCCAATCTAATGAAGTTGCTTGTGAAAGCCTAAAGGAAGCCCTCCGAAGGTAAGGTCTCATTAGTCAAGATGAAGTTGGAGGCAACCTTGAGGATCTTAGTGATGAGCAGGAAGATGAACCCTCATTAGGTCCACATAATGAACAAAAAACAACAAGCGCTGGGAAGGATGAGTTTATGGAAAGTGAAATTGAGACCAACCTTACCTTTCTCAAGGATATTACTCTTGATGACTCCTCTTTTGAGAACCTTGAGAAAGATGATCC
The DNA here is from genome assembly GCA_031772625.1 of Pinus tabuliformis. Lineage (NCBI taxonomy): Eukaryota > Viridiplantae > Streptophyta > Pinopsida > Pinales > Pinaceae > Pinus > Pinus tabuliformis. Next base: position 373,465,848 of record CM062815.1, on the reverse strand, counting down.
CATTAGCCCCTTGGAAGATGACATTGGAGATTACTTCCACATTGAAAAGGAGAAGTGGGAAATCATTGGTCCTCAATTTGACTGTGCTCCCATTTATGACACCGACAAGGAGGATGAGGTTGAGAGTGGTCCTCCCTTTCTCCCAGGCATTATTTATGAGGACACATCCATCGATATCCTTGGGAAGGAGAATTATCATTTTCCCTTGCATGAAAAGGAGCAGTTGGAGATGATTAACTCTCCTTTTTGGGAAGACCCTATCTTTGGCAACAATAATGATAGGATTGATAAGGCCCTTGCTCATACCTACCTTCCTTATGATTCCGGGAGTATATTCAAATCACTTGAGCCTCTAGAGTTGGATTTTCAGGAAAAGGATCTTGTTGAGACTTCACCTTCCCCTTTGCCCTTTTCTATTGTTCATCATCTTGAGTCTTCATCAAGTGATTCCCTCACCCCTTGTCATATGATCTCAAGTGACCATGAGCCCTTTCCCCCTTCTGAGTATAGTGTCGAGGAAGAGCCCCTCATTGATTATACTTTACCTCCTTGGACACACCCTCAGGGTTTTGATCACTCCATGACCTCCCCTCTCCAATGTAACCATCACCTTGAGCAACCTATTTGTTGCACTCCTTTCCCTCACCCTTCGTTCCCCTCTCATCACAACCTTGTGGCATCTACAAAGCATAATATTATAAATAATGATTGTGATAGGGAGTTCTTGAGAGTAATCTTCCATTCCACCATTGTGTACTTAGAGGGAAAGCCCCGCACTTCTAGATTGACCTATTCTCCTTCTCCTAGGGTTTCCTTTTACCTCTAATGGATAACATTTTCCCACCGCCCACCCGCTTCATACTCCATGTGATTGTGTCCACATTACCTTTCGGATTTGTTATATAAGTAATCATACTAGCAGGCATATGTATATTGAGATGATGATATGCTGGTTGCATTGGCTTTATGATTACGCTTAGTATTGGCCTTACTATATGTTAGGGTAGGATGCATTGCATGCTCATTTCCTCATTAGAACTAACATCATATGATATTTCTCATGGTAGAGTAGTTGCATTTAGATAAAATTTGCATATTTATTTTTCTGTTGATTTTACGGCCTAACACTAAGCATGGGTGATCATAAGACACCATAGAAACATGTTGCCCCGTGGGTTTAGTCTTTGATATGTGCAGGTAACAGGTCTACGGTGACCAAGAGATTGTTGGTGTTCTCATGACCTCTCGTTCGAGTAGCTTTGCCCACTTTTCCAAGAGATCATGTCCCAATTGGAGCCAAATGTTACCCACCATTTTGTGGGTGATAACCCTAGGGGAAAAAAATTTCTCCATGATGGTCCTCAGCCGGCAGCCAATAGCCCCTTACAACCACCAACTAGCTCGTTGTGCATTTCTCTGCCACCTGAACCAGCCATGTGGTCCGCCATCCATCTATCATGATCGTATGTTTGAAGGTGGGCCTCCCAAACCTTAAGGTATGCCTTATCATTTGGTAATTGAGTATTTTAGTTTACTTATCATGGAAACTCTTGGGCATGGACTAATGGGGGGATTCGGTGGAAAGAGTGGAGTAGGTTTGTGCTCTTGTCCCTTAGATCTCTTTTAAGATGTTAACCTTGAACCCTAATCCTATGGGATCTCTTTTACTGGCCTTTGGGCTTCTGGAGTGATATTACATGGGATACCCCGATTTTGGATGCGTGGTGCTGATCCCCGATTCACATATATCACTCCACTTCTGCTCATTATAACCCTTTGCATCACTTCTCCCACCCGGATCCACATAGGGTCAGCCACCCCCTCCCCTTGCCCACATCTTGGGTCGAGCTTGGAATGATGCCCCGGAGGTTGATGCACCTAAAAAGAAAAGAAAAAGCATAATTAGCCACATTCAACAGGAAATTGTACCACAAAATGCAAAAGATGGCCGAGACAAACACATTTAGCAAGTGGGAAAAAGCCATTACATGAGCTCTTCCCCATCCATGGCCATCAAGCTCGTTCCTAGAGTCCCTAGATGAGTCTCCTTCATCATTCAGGAACCCATGATTGTCCCAACCCCTAGTGGGTGATGAACTACCTCACCTTAAAAGGGGGTACCCACTGCTATACTTTGCACATCATGCTCTCATTCTTCTAAGCCCCGAGCAATTAACCAAAGAAAATCATAAAAGGCAAAAGGCATTCGAAGAAGGGTGGAAAAACCAAGGCCGAGGTAACTCATGTACCACAATTGCTCCCTCCTACACATTATTTACCCAAGTGTGGGCTTCCCCTTTATTAGCTACTCTTGTGCCATGGGATGTGACCCAGGTTGTTCCCCTTTCTCCCCTACTCCATTCTATCATTGTATCACATGCCACCACCATTTGACGAATGTACCATGAATATATCACCCCCTTTAGAAGCATAAACCACCTAATAAGATGATTGGTTAACCCCTCTTGGAGCTTGGAGACATTAGCACATGCCAAAGCCCACTATGGAAGGGCATGTCATTATGAAGTGCCCACTTGTTTTCCATGGTTTGTAAACTCTTTTACTTGATTTCTTTAATGACTTGATATGTTGGAAGGTACGGGGACGCATTGGATCTTATGTAGGATTGCAAATGGCTTTCATTTTGGGTTTGGTCTCCCTATACGCGATCAAAACCCTCCAAAGGGCTACAATGGCACATGTAGGGTGTGTATAGAGCCATGGGCCTCCACAGCAGCAGGAACCATTCCATGGAGATCCCCGAGTCATTCAAAGATCGCTTATGGTTCACCTATTGGACGAAAAAGGTGCACCTGGTTCACCATGCCCAACCGGCCCCCACAGTCACATAATGCACTTGGCAGATGACCCAGGACTTGTATGGTGACGTGGCATCATTTATACCATCATCCGAGCCCTTGCAGAAGGTCTACAAGCATCTTTGATTTGTTTGGAGACCCATGAGGACACTTGTGTGCCCCCACACCCACTTGGGAGCACCACAGGTTTATTACTTGGAGAACAAGGGGCCACCCCCTTGTCCACTTCTTTGGGAGTTCTATTTCATATTTTGGCACCTACAGACTTCATTAGACCTCCTCTAAGGCCCAACGACATGCATTATCGATCATTCGACCTCTTGAGAGGCTTATTCTTTTATTTTGAGCTAGTTTGATGGGCTTGTCACCAAAAGTTAGTTATCTTGTACATTACTTTATTTTAGGGGCTCAATTAGGCCTTATTAGGCAAATCAAATTCATTTGGACATGTATAAATACAAGAGATGTGATTTCATTTTAACATCATCACAGGGATTGGATCATATCTTCTTGTGAGATTTTCGCTATCTTTTGAGGATGAGATTTTTTGGATGAATGGGTGAATTTTGATGTTTGGTTATTCTTCTTTGTCTTGGAGCTTCTATGATTGGCATATCTTGGTGATTGGATATACTCTTCTTACATGTAAGTACTATGTTAATGCTATTTCAATTCTTTATTTTGTTGCATTCATGATATTGGGATTTTCGCTATTCTAGGGTTAATTTGTCATTTTTCTTGGAACGAAATTGTGGAAATTAAATCTCTAAATAGTGTTGTTTCATGATTGGGCCATGTTTGAATGAATGAATGTTCCTGGAGACATCGTTGTCTTGACAAGTCACCAAATATTGTTGAACGAATTATAAATGACCTTGAAGCTACTTCCATTAAGCCCTAATGCCCAACGAAGTTGTCTTTAGACTTTCAGGCCTCCTTGATAAGTGGAAATCAATCCAAACTCTAAATATTCCATGGCTCCATCTCTCCCAAAGGACAAAGCACTGGTCCTCCTCTGGTGATCACTTTAAAGCTTATTTCTTTTACCTTCCCCTCTTTTTCTAGGCCTAGCCTACATAGGTCACCTAGGGAATCAATTAACTCACGATCTAGCCATCTAAACACTTCAATTTTTGGTCTACAACTGCGTTGGTGTGTCCTCAAGAAGCCCTCCAAATTTCATGAGATTTCGATGGTGGGACCTTGAGATATTGCAAGCCCTAGCTCGAAGACCAATTCTTGCCCTTGGTTTCCCTTAGGCTAGAAACCTCACTGGGATCCTTGCATTGTCTTTCATTCAAAATTCATACCTTGATCCCTTTCCCTTCCCTAATAAGGTCAAGTATACCATTGGTTGCTAAATCCTATACTCTTGACCTAACCTCGAGTCCACTTGGTCCCGTGTGGTCCCATGCATTATCAAGGTTAATTCTTCAAAGATCAATTGGAACCCAAGTTTCCACAAGAATTCTACGCCTCAAAACCTAACCGTGAAATTCTCCCCAAGCCCTTCCTAGAGAGCCTTCCATCTTGTCTTCCAAGACAAGCAAGCCACAATCTTGAGCCTCTCTTGTGAATAGGCTTCTAGGATCACCCTTCATCCTATCTTTGATCTATTCATCTTTGTGATCCTTATCATACCGGGTCTCCTCCCATCGGTGAAAGTCCATAAAGAGTAGGGAGCTTTAGCTGAGGTGACAGTGGACTATTGCTCCATTGTTGCCCTTGACCTAGCAATTGTCCCTTTAGGATTCCCTCCTAGGAACCCTGCTAGTTTGAGTGATAACACTGCCAATATGCTAGGACATATGGTGAAATAGAATGCACAATTTAGAGTTAATGCATTCCTAAAGCCATCCCAAGCTTAAGTTATAGCAAAAGTCCAAGCAGTGCGTAAAGTAACTTGATTCTTCCCATGGTAGTCTTAAAAAAGTTCCAAAAGAATTACCCCGATATCACCCTTCATGTATTTTGATCACTCTGCATGTGTCATCACTATGATAGTCCTTTGCATGGGCACATGATAGTTTCAATATCACGGTCATAGTTGTTATGAGCATCACTGCATTCCTTTTCAAGTCATGTATAGAGCATCCATGCTTTAACCACCCTATGAAGGTTGAAAACCACTTCAAAATGCAAAATCTGTCTCAAAGAGTTGAGTTGGTTACTAACCCTGCCACTTTTCTCTTTAGTTTCAGCTTACAGCTATCAATATGATAAGGACATATCCCTGTGTCCTATGATAGTATTTTTAGTGCTGAGCCCTCAATTGAAGTTAGAAGGGCCCAATTCCACAGACTACCTTATTCAGCATAGAACATCAAATGTATATACACATATGGCTACAGAAAAATGTCACTCGTAATCTCATGGTATTGAGTCAACAATATAAACTCACTTTATCTTGCCCAAAGCATATCATTTGCAACCACCTATCAGAGGATCACTGCTATCAGTCAGAGCATTTGTTTCTTCACACAAATGCTCCTTGTAAGTCGACATATTTATTGTATTGGCCTTCAAAATATCTCTTTCAAACATTAACCCTTCTTTGGTCAATCCATGATACGCAGAAACTAACAACCAACAATATAAGTAAAAGCAGCCTAATAATGAAGCTAAATATTGACCACATTGGACCTTGTTTTAGTAAATCAACATTTGACACTTCTTTCATAGATGGCACATCTCTTAGTAGCATTATGACAATTATTACACCTAAACAAGAACACTTGTCCCAAGAACAATAAACATTTGCACATATTTCTTCCTAGAAGCTAGAATATGATTATTCACTCCCATAAAATGTTCGTATCTTGGGATTTATGCAAACCCAACTTGTAGCTATTAACTGGGCCAGCCCATTGAGGTAGTTGTCGACTATGCTAACCAACAGACAGGGAAAACTCACCATGGGTGACTAACAATACAACTTGAGTCCAGTTGCGCATATCTAACCTGCCTTATGCAGTTGTATTGACTGACTTGTGTGCACGGTCATGAGCTGTGGTCCCACACTTGGAGTTTCAGATGAAGAACCCAAACCTATATATTGAAGAAGATTTAGCTTCATTTGTAATCAAGCAACCATTGTGAGATTGCCTTGCATGGTTCATCATGCATTGCAATGATGATCTGAATCGTGTGCTTACTGATGACTAGGGTATCAAGGATACCTATGATATACATAGTCTGTTGTGTTGATAGCTTGGCTATGATGTTCGCTATTATGTCAGAAACTGTTATGGCAATGTGTTAAGTTATGGCTTCATCTGGATATGCTTTATATATGAAAACTTAAAAGCAAACCAGATTTAACAGGCAAGTAGTATTATGCCAACTAATAAAACATGTTACTCAGTAAAAGGATTTCCTTTAGCTGAACCATGTAGAATTCACAGATATCTTCTATACAATGCTCATTAGCATGCATAAATCAAAAGTTTTGCAACATAATGACACAAACTCAAATGACTTTTTAATTTAAATTTATTTTGCTTTGGTCTCTTTAAGTTTCTTGCTCACATAAAATGGGCTTCTACAATGTTTGATAACAGGACTTTAAAGGAGTTGTGAAAAGGATCCAACTACTAGGTGAATAATCTACCTCTGCAAATGAAGAACCTAGTTGTTTGATATCGTGACTTGTCTAAAATTGTCAGGTCCAATTACCAAGCTATCTCCAAAATTCAACTCTAAACAACAAACCATTTTGGAAATAGGTACTTTTAACAGCATAATCCAGTTCACTGATAACTATATATGTTTCTCGGCTAAGACTCAAGATTATAAATACCTTGTACCAGAAGCAAATGCTGTTTAACATGAATAGTAAAGCACTGCAAAGTTTTCAAGTATGGTAAAGAAGATGATCCCCATTACCAACAATATCAGTGCTTGATACACCTTCAGTCCGCTTTATCTGCTTGTATCGTCCAGCCTTCTTAGCAAGGGCATAAGCATCACTTCCATCTGGAAGTAAACATGGATCATCTCCATGTATAATATAATCAATATTGTACTCATTGAATAATTTGTTCATAAATTCTTCATTGATTGCATATGGAGCATTTGCAATAACCTCATCCACCCACTTTACAGCACTTACCATCACCATCCTGCATATTACAGTTACACTTCTGTTATAATTTTCACAAATGGCTCATAAGCTACGTCTAGCATTGAAATAAATGCATCAAGAATACTTAACATCCACGGAATCTTAATTATTGTTACAAACAAGAAATGAATTTTAGGTAGAGATAATGCCACCACTATCGCCAATTCAAATACTTAATCAACTAAAAGTGCATAAGGCATCTCCAACTCCACCTATGTTGCAAAAAAATCTTGGGTAGAGAAATAAATACAAAGATCCAATAAACACATCCATGAATTTAAGAGTAAAAACTAATAGCTCAAAAACTCATTCAACACAAGGTCTTGATGGGAAATATATAATGCATATCACATCAGTTGTTTTAAGCAATGTTTTAAAAACCAGCCCAACCACAACCAGAACAGCCAGTTCAGCCAGCCAAACCCTCAAACCCCCTGAACCAGACACAGAACCAGTGTTACCCCTCATTTTATATGAGGCTCCCAGTTGCAATTGTTATCACAAACGCTTGTGACTTTCATCATAGAGGCAGGTTTTGTATGGCCTAGGGGTTGTGAGTTCACTTGACGATTGTGATGCCTTGCTTGATAGTTGATGAGATGACGTGATCATGGGTGTCTTAATGGTGTTTTTCTCATTATACTTGCATATCATAATGGAAGCATGGAGTTGCTTGACACTTCACTTTGTTTTGACTTATTTTCACACTCCTTTTGGAGTGATTTGATAGTCTAGCATTGTTGAAGCCTGGTGTGAGAACACCCTTGCTTCTATGGAGACACTAGGCACCTATATAGCATCTGGGTATCATGGATTATTGCTAATGGTAGAATGCCCACCTTGCACACACATGTGGAGAAGATTCTTTAATTTCCAATGGCTAGTTTGACCACATTTGAACACCCTAGCTTATGTGACAGATTTTGACACTTTGATGAGCTTATGTTGAGGTAGACTATCATTATAAGTGTGAAAATTTCGGCGCTACGAAATTATTCTGCAGCTCAGAAAATTTTGCTACGAAATTTTATTGCAGTGACTGAAAATTATTCTTCGAACTGTAAATTAATTAACAGTTTGTTTGCCCATACAAACAACAAATAATTCACTACTACAAACTTCACAAATAAAACTATGGAAGAAAAATAGCACTAGAAACTGAGAAAATCTAGCACACACACAAAATTTACACGGCTATTTTTGGACAATTGTCCCCGAAAAAACCCAACTTGGGTAAACCGGTGCAGCAGCTGAGGGTTTTATCATTATGCAACAATGAGAAATTCTGAGTATAATAATCTGGATGTCGAAATCTGGCTATCTGTTAGTTTTTTGTAGCATCGGATGTGTTCTAGTCACGAAATTTGGTGGAGAGGCTAGAATGTATGAGATCTCCAAAACCCATAAATCATTTCTAGAAATTCCACCTAGAAATGACTTAATTAGATTATTAACCTATTTTTTTAATGTTTCGCAAGTCTAAACTTAGGAAAATTGGTTAATTAATCAAAATTAATTAAGTCAAGGTGAGAATAGTCTAGAAACTCACATGGATCGACTTCAAGATGATCCTATTCCTTGATTAAGTTTTAATCTTGGTCATTGCAGTCCCAATAGAGGATTATAAGAAGAAGTCAATGGGCACTTAGAGAATACACTTCAAAAGTTTGATTTTCTTGGCAGATCAATTTCCAAAGAGCAGCAGTAATTGTCAGAGAGCCAAAGATCGAAGCAGAGACAGTGAGGGGCAAGGACAATGAATTCGGAGAAAAGTTTTTCCAGACCTAGAGAGTCAGCTACGAGAGGGTCGAGTTTCCTCGGTGAAGCAGCGTAGAAGCTTCAAGAGGAAAAGTCTGATTTGGCCAGACGGAGGGTTGATTCAGTTGCTGGAGGCTCAGAAGATTTCTGGAAGGTGCTAGCGAGTCATTCTCAAAGGATGGATTGGATAGACGACTTGAACAATTGCAGCTCCAAGCAGAGCGTTCTAGTGTCTGCGCAGATTTGATGCAGACACTGACGCAGAGGTTTCGTGGAGCCCATTCAGAGCCAATTTCGGAGTTGGATCAGTGCCGAGACAAAATTTGTCTCAGTAATTTTTGTGGCCAATTACTCCTATAGTGGATTGTCAGTTTGTGCATCCAGATTGCACTCAGAATTTCACTGCTGCATAATAATAAAAACCCTCACTGTTGCACCGGTTTTTCTGGGGACATTTGTCCAAAAATAACTATGTAAAATTCAAATGTGTGTGTGCTAGATTTTCTCAGTTTCCAGCGTTATTTTCTTCCGTTGTTTATTTGTAAAAATCATAGTGTGAATTATTTGATATTTGTCGTAGCAGACAGCAGATAAATTGTTAAATAAATTAACAATTAGAAAAATAATTTTCAATTGTTGTGATAGTTGAAATTTTCACATGATATTAGAGCATGAGTGATCAGTGGGGAAGCTCGGAAGCGAAGAAGGGAATTTCGTTGTTCAAAGGGAACAACAGGCCGAAATTCTTAGAGATTGCATAGTACCCAGGCAAGCATGTCGAATTATTGGGCAAGGGTTCGATTTTCAGTTGCAGGTTGGCACAAAAATCGATTTACCCAGAATAGTGATTCCAGTGGTTAGAGGGAGTAGCGCAACTCCGATTTTCGCTAAGCAGATTTATGGTTGGACGCAGAGAGATTTGCAGCAGCAGAATCAGTGTCGGGTGGAAGAGAAAAGCACACACGGGGGAAAATTTCTCTCAGGGGACTTCAAATATCAGAAGTTTGATTTTTCCAAGCAGATTGGAAGTAGTTGTGAGCGGATTCCCTCACTCCAAAAGGGAGTGCGAGTAGTAGATTCAGCAGCTGAGCAAGGAAGAGATCGAGCTTCCAGGTTTATTTTCTCCAGTTTTGAGTTTCCAGATTTTGCAACTCTGCAGGGATGACCGTACGAGATTACCATGGGAGGTCATGCGAGTTAGCCAGAATGCAGATCTAGGTAGTAATTCGACTTCCAGTTGCCAAAAACAAGTGTCGGAGGAAGTGCAAGTTGCAAAGGAAGGAAGGGTCCTAGCAAGGGTCTAGGCTTGAAAGGAGATAATGGGGCAGTAGATCCAGGAGGAGGAGTATTAAGTCTCCAGTGTGCTATTGGGCAGGGTCCAGCACAGTTGCAACAAGGAGATCAGTCAAATCATTTTGTTACAGTGGGACCATCACCTTTTCTATGGGTGGCCCACAGTATCTTAGTGGCAGGCTCAGTGTCAGCAAACACAGTTAGTCATTTAGATGACAGTTGCAAATCTAGTTGTAGTTAGTACACATGAGACAGTTGCGGAGCTAGATGCAGTGACATAGGTTGTGTGAATTGCCCAGTTGCAGTACGTATGTGTAGTTCTAGCTAGAATATTCCTAACGCAGAGCTACGTAGTCCAGTTCCAGTGCAGGAGGACAATGTGAGTTGTCAGGAGGGAGCAGAGAGATTTCCCATAACGAGATTGAGACTCAAAGGGAGTGTAGCATCAGAGAGAGCAGCCCTATGGAAGCTAGTACTTCAGCATCTGTGGAGATCAGACTCATTATTGTACTAATTGCAACAGCAGTGTGGAAGCAACAACAGAGCCATAGCAGAAACACTATGAGTAGATCAGACTTTCTTATCTTTGCAGACATACCTCCAAGAGTGAGGTGGGGTGATTTGGTGATGCAACCCAGAGAGCTGCAAAAGTTTGGGTAGGATCCTTGAGATGTCCTCCTCATGGATCGTTACCTTGCTACGAGGGCCCACAATATTCAGTAGCAGGATGGATCAGTGTCAATAGTTGTAGTCAAATTCCCAAGTGATAGTTGCAGATACTAGTAGCAGTGAGATGTTGAGGAGCGTAGTGTTGAATTGACAGCAGAGCAGGAGGCTCAATAGTAGAGTCAGCAGCAGCATAAATTCTTCAGTAGACAATGCAGTGGCTAGTAGCAGTCAGGACTCAAGAGACAGATGCAGCAGACACAGATGATTCAGTGTTTTGGATGCCTCTCAGTTGTTGTAGTTGCAGTTGCAGTAGCAACAAATGAGAGGGTGTTGCAGTGCGGATGCAAGGTTGGCAGCAGTATGGCAGTGTCAACAAAAGCACGAATGCAGCATTAGAGTTGCGCAGTGGTTGGTGTGCCATATGGCCAGACATCTATAGCGTGACAGGAGATGGTATAGAGACAGGGTGTTGTAGCAGGATGTGCAACACTAGAAGACAGTCCTCGCTAAGAGGGAGTGTTAGTTTTTGTAGCATCGGATGTATTCTAGTCAGGAAACTTGGTGGGGAGGCTAGAATGCATGAGATCTCCAAAACCCATAAATCGTTTCTGGAAATTCCACCAAGAAATAACTTCATTAGATTATTAACCTATTTTTTAATGTTTCCCAAGTCTAAACTTAAGAAATTGGTTAATTAATTAGAATTAATTAAGTCAAGGTAAGAATAGTCTAGAAACTCGCATGGATTGACTTCAAGATCATCCTAGCCCTTGATTAAGTTTTAATCTTGGTCGTTGTAGTCCCAACAGAGAATTACAAGAAGAATTCGATAGGCACTTGGAGAATACACTTCAGCAATTCAATTTCCTTAGCAAATCGATTTCCAGAGAGCAGTAGTAGTTGTCAGAGAGCCAGAGATCGAAGCAGAGATAGTGAGGGGCAGGGGTAGTGAGTCTGGAGGAAATTTTTTCTAGATCCGGAGAGTCAGCTACAGGAGGGCCAAGTTTCTTCAGTGAGGCTACGCAGAGGGAGTGCAAAAGCTTCAAGAGGTAGAGTTTGAATTGGCCAAACAGAGGGTCGATTCAGTTGCTAGAGGCCGAGAAGATTTCCGGAAGGTGCCAGCGAGTCATTCTCATAGGCTGGATTGGACAGACGACTTGATCAGTTGCAGTTCTAGGTAGAGCGTTCTAGTGCCTGCACAGATTTAACACAAGGGTTTCATGGAGCCCATTTAGAGCTAGTTTTGGAGCTGGATCAGTGTCGGGTGAGACAAAATTTGTCTCACTAATTTTTGTGGCCAGTTTTTCTTATAGTGGATTGCGAATTTTTGCATCCAGATTGTACTCAGAATTTCTCTGTTGCATAATAATAAAAACCCTCACTACTGCACCGATTTTCCCACATTGAGTTTTTCCGGGGACATTTGCCCAAAAATAACTGTGTAAATTTTATGTGTGTGTGCTAGATTTTCTTAGTTTCCAGCAGTATTGTCTTTCGCAATTTATTTGTGAAAATCACGGTGTGAATTATTTGATATTTGTCGTAGTAAACAGCAGATAAATTGTTAAATAAATTAACAATTAGAAAAATAATTTCCAATTGTTGTGATAGATGAAATTTTCACACTGTCCTGCAGAGAAAATACTAGCAAAAATATCTTGAGGGAAAGTACCCTCACTCCGGGCAATTCTGGAACTGGATTGCCTCTGAAAAGCAAGTTGTCCAACTCGGTTTGCGCAGGCCATGCGTCAACCTAAAGCTTCCTGCTACAACTGTTGCCCAAATCGTTTGCTAATCAAGCCGTCCTGCCTGCTGCTGGCTTGGAAAATTCTTCTCTTGCACTCTGGGACTGCTTCTCGGCCTCTAGAACTAAAGACGTCTTCCCTTCTCAACAAATCAAATTGCCTTCTGAGGCTTCTGCGCTAGGACTGTGCAGCCTCCTAGAGAAACTTCGGCCTCTTTGAAAATGCACTCTTTGGATCTGGAAAACTTCATCCAACCTCATTGTCCCTGCCCCTCACTGTCTCTGCTTCCCTACTGAAGCTCGAATTCCTCTAACACTGCTGACTCTCTAAAAATTGAACCCTCTAAGGAAATTGAACTCTCTGTGGTTCTCACAACTGTTCAAGTGTATTCTCTAAGTGCCCATCGACTTCTTCTTATAATCCTTTGTTGGAGCTCCAACAGCCAATATTAAAACTTAATCAAGGGCTAAGATCATATCAGAGTCGATCCGTGTGAGTTTCTAGAGAATTATCACCTTGACTTAATTAATTATGATTAATTAACCAGTTTTCCTAAGTTTAGACTTAAGAAACATTAATAAATAGGTTAATAATCTAATTAAGTCATCACTAGGTGGAATTTCCAGAAACGATTTGTGGGTTATGGAGATCTCATGTATTCTGGCCCCTCCACTAAGTTTCGTGGCTAGAACACATTTGATGCTACAAAAACCAGTGTTGTGAAAATCACGAGTAAATCGCGATTTTTTCCTTCTGCCGATCAAATCACGATTTTTATACAAAAAAATCGCCGGTATTTTTTTTTTGCTGATTTTTACTAAAAATCGCGATAAAAACTTAAAAAATCGCCGGGGGTCGTGGCAGCATAGTTTTATAACGTTTTTTTGGGTTTTTTCATGCAATTTTTTTTTGAAAGAAACAAATAATTTTTGAGTGGGGCAGCTTAATGATCAAGTCTAGGCCCTAGTATGGATATGCTATTCATGGTAATGTTAAATTCTTAAAGTAAAAGTGACATTCTCCTTAATCTTCATTTTCATCCTTTTACTTAAATTTGTAACATTACCATGAAATGACTCAGGATGTTTGAGAGTGGTTCCAGCCTCATTGGATTTCATATGGAGAAAGTAGAATTTTAGAATTCATTTAAAATCCAGCAGACTTATCAGTTTTTCAGGATTTCAGGATTGGGAGATTGTAATGTTTCCAAGTGACACCACCTGCCCGGGCTACCCCTACCACCAGTAGAGGGCGTGGTCTACCTCCTATAGCTCCTACTTCTAGTTCTTCAGCGTCTAGAGCACATCAGACTCCACTACCATCTCCACCAGCACAGGCACCAGCATCTATATCTAGAGGGAAAGGGAAAGCTGTGGCATTTTCTCGCAAGAGGGGCAGAGGAAATCAATAGGATTAGACTTTCATGTTCTTGTATATGACATTATGACATGATGAGATACATTCTCATATTTTTTGTTGATATTTTGAGGTTGAGTTGGGACTCAGGAGTCAGGACTTACTATTCAGGACATGATTCAATGTTATGTGTGATTTTAGCGCTAGAAATGATATTAAACATCTTATATATTAGTTTTTTTTATCATATTTATGTGTCAATGTATTTATTTTATGTTGTAGATGGTTTAGATATTAAAAAAATGAAAAAAATTGAATATTTTTGTACCAAACGATTTTTTCCCGATTTTTTCCCGATTTTTCCGATTTTTCTGATTTTTTTCGATTTGTTCCCCGCGCCGATTTAATCCCGATCACGATTTTCACAACATTGACAAAACTAACAATAAGTAGAGCACTTCCCTTCTTCATGATGATTTGATGCTTACGTGGAGGCATTTCACACACACTATGCATTTTGATTAGGACAACCCATGTTCTTTGATGGCTTGGCATATCATTTGAATGACTTGGCACATAATTGATGATCATATATGGCTTGTTTCTCTTTACTCCATGGATATAAAACCTTGCACATATCTTCAAGATCTTTTGGTGGAGTGATGTCACACATGTGGAGGTACATTGTCATACTCTTTACTGCTTCTGGAAGAGTGCACCCTTTAGAGGGATCTTATAAGGATTGTTACCACAAAATCTAGCACCAAGTGAGCAGAGTGCTCCCTTGGTCGCTCCCAAAAAACCAGGGAGCGATTATTTTCCACGGGAGCACGCTACCGAGCGGAGCGCGCTTCGGGAGCGGGTTCAGGGGGGGAAGGCGCTCCCCTGCAACCTTGTTCTTGCGAACGCTTCCTTAGCGAACTTCCCAAGTACACACCCCCTGCACACATCATAGTGTTCCGTACAAAATTCTAGAACACCAGTTAGTCTCCTTGAGCATCTTGAGTGCTCCATGGTGTAAATGTCCCATTCTCCTATGCCACAAGCCTCTTCCACTACTACTGTTGTTGCTAACTAGTGCCTTTGGAGAATCGAGTTGCACCCTGTAAAGCTTGTTGCTTCGAACTCCTATCAACTTCACCTTCTTCCAACTTTAGTGTTTAATGAACACCTTTTGCCCTACGAAGCAGACATCGTATCCCTTATCTTGTAGTGCAAAAACTAAAATCAGGTTCATGCCTAAACCTGGCATATGCAATACATCTGTAACGCTAGAGTTCTTGCCTGACTCCCTCTGAATATTGATGGTACCTCTCCCAACTGGAGTACGCTTCGTTTTGTTTCCCATCTGAATCTGGAAGAGCATCTCCTCCTCCCTGTAGCTAGAGAAGTAGTCTCTAACCACCGTCACATATGTTGACATTCAATTCTCTATGTACCAGACACCTACGAATGTGGAGCTAGAGAGGCAAGCTATGAGATCAACTTCATCTTCCAACCTAGAAGACAAATCCAAATTGTATTGATCTCTGAATCTTGTTGTGGCCATCGCTCGAAAATCTGCGAACTCAAACACACCGGAGAAATTAATAAACTTGGTTATAAAACGCCGTGTGCTTTATCTCCCTGTACCCTGCGTTGGTTTACTCATGCAAAACCTTTTTGCGGTAAACTCTTTGTGCTAGATCTGCTTTGATACCATGTGAAATTTCCATGAATGCAGTAACTGGATATTTATCTTCTAAACGATAAATTCACTACTACAATTCTTCACAAAATTAAATACTGGAACTGAGAAAATAATGCACACACACAAAATTGGACACCAATATTTTTGGACAATCGTCTTTGGAAAACCCCAATGTGGGTAAAACCAGCGCAACAGATGAGGGTTTTATTATTAATTATTCAGCAAAATAGAAAATACAATCGCTTGCCTATTCACTCGCAAAGCTTCCAGCAAATTTATCTCAACTAGCAAAATGATCGGGAAATCCCTTTTCCCTCCAGCAAATCAATTCAGCCTCGTCCTAGCCAACTCACACTCCTTCTGCCAATTCGCAATCCTGGCCAGAAATGCGCGCTGGTGACTCTGGAAAATTCACACAACCTCTGATTTCGTTTCAGGACTATCACTACCTATTGTTGCTCTCTAAGTCAACTCGCACTTCCTTCAGATCACTTCTCAAAACTAAAAATCAAACTATTGCCTCTAAAACACGCACTGGCTGACTTCGCACTCCCTGCTTTGGCCTTTCTCTGTTGGAAATCTTGACCTCCCTTCCTCACAGTGGAATACTAGAAACCTCCTGAGAATTTCTTCGAAAATTCCCACTACTGAAAACCCTGTTGCTGGTGTCTCCCTCTGCTTCAGCTACGCCCTTGCTAAATCACTGCAACTGGGTAAGTCAAACTGCTTGAACGTCTTGTGTTTTCTCCAAACCCCATCAACTTGCTCTTATAATCTCTCATTGAGCAATCAACGGTCGCGCTCTAATCGCAATAGATGGCTAAGATCATCTTGACCCCATCAACTCACTTTTTCGAAAGTCTCTAGAGCAAAATCGAATTTCCTCAATTAATTTTATTTAATTAACCAGATTTCCTAAGTTAGACTTAGGAAATATTTCATTATTGGCTAATTAATCTAATTGAGGTGTTTCTAAGGCATTTCTTGCAAAACCTTTTTTGGCCCTCTGGGTTATGGAGATCTTGTGTTCCTTAGCCTCTTAGACACCATTGAGACTAGAACACTTATTTGTTGCTACCAAAAACGAACAGTGGATAGATGTGAAAAGTCCCAAAGTGCTAGGGAGATGACCACCTAAGCCAAAATGTGACAAATACATAGGGAGGTCCATGCTTCGGTACAAACTAAGTGTGCTTTTTAGGAGTGACAACCGTTACAACACATGAGCAACACTTTTACACAAGGGTAAAGTGAAAAAACACAGGGGTTCCTATTAACCATCCATATACATGGGTAACCCTAGAAGAATATTTTTCCTAGCATGCAGATTTCCAACTAGCAACCTCAGATGCCTCTCAACCACTCCTTGCTCAGCATATCCACTTGATCAACATGTTAATCTGATGAAGGTAGGTCAAAAACCATGAAGTACATTAGCTATCGATTCATATGAAATGCTTACATTTAATGTTCCGAGGCATTTAAATAAGGATCATGGGTTGAAATTTGAGAATGGAACATGATGCTTGGAAATTATACCTATTGTTTCATTTCACCTTGGTGGTCATCTCTTCCTTATAGTAAAATGCAAACATCTTGCAGTTTTTTGTTCACTATCTAGGAAGGTCACAAATAGAGGGCCTTGATAGATATTCTAGAATGTCCACATTTTTCTCATGCTTAAAATTTGCCACCTATCCCTTATTCATTGCCCTTTTTGATTGGTTGTTGTCGATCACTCGTAATGGTTCTCTGATTGCCTCATCTTATGAAGAGAGGGGCTTGGAAATTGCCTAGAGGTCCATGCAACTACGAAAGAAAGAATGTTAAGAGCATATGCCAATTATTAGAATGCAAAAAAGTGGTAGGGACGAACAAAAAGTCAAAATCCAAGAGTAACTTTAGCTCTATGCCCTCGTGTGAGGCCATCACCCTCATCCCATACATAGCATGCTAATCAAAGTAAAGAAAAAGGGTAAGTAAAGGGTGGAAAAAAGTAGTGTTAAGGAAAGGGTAACTCATGTAATGCAAGCCCTTCCTATATAATCGTGGTCATGGATGATGGTTTTGCATAACCCATGCGTAAAACTATGACACCTCTCATAAAGTGCATCCCATACCATTTCACTTATCATTTACACCTGTTGATTGGAGGGTCAACCTAGGAATTGTTCCTCCCCCTAAGGTTGTCAATATGTGATAGGGGTATTTGATGATCCCACCATACCTAGATCTAGCAACTTGTATAAGGTCATGATCTAGTGTGAAGTTTGATGATGATAAATTTTTTGATATACGTACATCGTTTTAAAATCAAATATGGTCCACTTTTTATACATCAATGACTCTCGTGCACATGTTAGTTGATGTTCCTTGATTCCTCGATCTTGCACTTGATGATGATCTAAACATATCCATGGTCCTTTGGAGAACATTAATGGTGCTTCACTCATACCTCTTGGACGTTGATGACACACCCTTTGGAGGGCCTTCCACTACACCTTGGACGTTGTACACCTTTTGATGGACATTGAGCTTGATGATGACTTTGCATGCACCCTGAGACACTCCACCTCCAACACCCTTGACACTCCCCCTTAGAGCTAGGATGTTACTCCTATATATGACGTGGGCTTACAGATGATGTTATGCTTGAGAGAGCACTTTTACATGATGAGACATGCCCATTGGACCATTTATTACAACTTTTGATGGAGAGACATGTCTTTTGAGGATGACTTCACCCTTTAGAGGCCTCTACACTCATGTTTGTGCCTCAATTTAGGGGATTTTTCATGTATTGTCATTATATTTTTACATTTGAACCTATAATAGGGGTTGGCTTCATGACCTATCCACCTTGTATCATGGAATTTGTTTATGTTTAGGGGCTTCTAGCCAAACTAGGGCTAAAGTACTTGGTTACCCTCATATAAATAGGGGAGCATTTAGCTCATTTGAATCATTGCACACTTGGACATCATGCATCTCTTGACTATTAGCCTTTTCTCTCCTATGCACTACGAAGAACTAATTGAGCAATTTTCTCTTGGGAAAATTTTTGTGGATGGTTTTCTTTTCATGGATGATTATCAGTGAGCTTCGATTATATGTGCTATGCTATGTAAGTTATCTTCTTCCAATCTTGTTTTCTATTGATGGATTAGGGTTCTTAAATATTCACCAAAGTTTTGTTAATGTTTTTATCTCTATATTCTCCTTGAACAATTTGTTAAATGGAATTAGAAAAGGAAGGGTTCAACTAAGATTAGAGGTGCACTATGTTAGTTTTTGATAGCAACGCACAGGTGTTCTAGTCTCTATGGTGTCTAAGACCCCTGTTGACCACACATTGTCAACAGTCCTAGAAGCAGAGTACCAAGCAGCAAATCAAATATTTTTCAAATCAATGTCATCATTCAGTATCCAATTATATGATTGTAATCCCAATTTCTGCATCGGTGAGCTTCGATCATATGTGCTATGCTATGTAAGTTATCTTCTTCCAATCTTGTTTTCTACTGATGGATTAGGGTTCTTAAATATTCACCAAAGTTTTGTTGATGTTTTTATCTCTAAATTGTCCTTGAACAATTTTCTAAATGGAGTTAGAAAAGGAAGGGTTCAGCTAAGATTAGAGGTGCACTATGTTAGTTTTTGGTAGCAGCGGACAAGTGTTCTAGTGTCTATGGTGTCTAAGAGACTTGTTGACCACACATTATCAACAGTCCTAGAAGCAGAGTACCAAGCAACAGATCAAATATTTTTCAAATCAATGTCATCATTCAGTGTCCAATTATATGATTGTAATTCCATTTTTTGCAAATTTTATTGTAAATGATGCTAGTATGACCATTGAGTCATGTAATTGCACTAGGTAAGCCTATGATTTTTGTCAAAAGATTTCATCATAGGAAGTTTTTTAACCTCCCCGAATTATGTGTGTTTGTAAACACAGATAATCGGCAGAGTTTTTCTTCCAGTAGTAACCCCAAAGCTAGGGAGGAATTCGTTGGCAATGTCTTAGGTGAGTCCTAGTGTTTACCGAGTCTATGTAAAAGTGTGTGCAAGAATAATTCTAGTGCATGGTCCCTCATAACTAGACACCATGGCTAAATTATTTTATTATAAGAACACTTGGTTTCATACTAGATCATATTGTGTCGCAGAATTGGGTAGTATCTTGAAGGTTTGGTCCCTCATAACTAGACACCATGGCTAAATTATTTTATTATAAGCACACTTGGTTTCATACTAGATCATATTGTGTCGCAGAATTGGGTAGTATCTTGAGGGTTTGGTCTAAATGTGTATTTCCATTTCTAAGGGTTGAATTAAATTGTAATATCACAAATATTCCAATAATTATTAGTAATCTTATTACTTGATGCCCACTAAGTGATAAAATGCCAAAAAATTATAGCTTTATGTTCTATGCTTAGAGCAATATCAATATCAAGTTTAGCAATCACATCATCATGATAGTAAAATGCAGATATAACATAAACAATAACAGTAGAAGACAAGCCAAGACAAGAGGACACAAGATATGGCACCAGCAAGGGACAAACCCCAATGTGAGGAAACCCTTGATCAATTCTTCTTATAATTCTTCAAAAGTTCAACAGAGAGAGAGAGTACAATATACAATATTCACTTACCCAATCACAGTGAAATCTGATCAGTGAAACAGCAGTAATAGAAAGCCCTAACCAGAAAGTCAACGTTGGTCAACAGAGCAGATTTTGACCTCCAAAACAGCTTGGTCAAACTCGGTCAACTTGGCCCCCAACAACTAGTCAAATTAGCCCAAAAACAGTCCGAAAAAGTCCAGTCAATGAAAGTCAACGCAGCAACAAGCCCTTCCACAGTCAACGATGGTCAAACAGTGGTCAAACAACCTCAGTTTTTGTGCCCAAAACTGTGGCCTACCCAAACAGAGATACCCCACACAAAAACGCAGTCAAAACTAGTCAATGTTGGTCAACGTTGGCCAAAACAGCCTTCTACAATTTTCGGTCAACGCAGGGACACAAAAAAGTACAGTCCTTTCTTCGCACGTGTGGACAGAAAGAAGCCTCAGAAATCTGTACCCAATCAAGGAGAGAGAGATGTGTGAGTGAAGTGAAGTGCCAAAATAAGGAGGAGGCCTCTTGAATTTATATGAAACGTTGAGGTGCAAATTAGATGACTGGCCAACCTTGACAATTTGTCCATAATCAAAATAAATTCATAATTCCATTCGTACATATCAGAATGGGATGATCTTTAGATCAATCCTACACCTCTCGGAGAAAGGAATCAAATAAAAATATCAGCTGCCCCATATGAGCTGTCCAAGGTGAAGTTTGGCCCTAGTTACCAAATTTAACACCCCTCTCAACTAGGGAGAACTTCACCTGCCAAATTGTCTGACAATCTGTACCACCCCTGTCTCTGCTATGCTGAACCATGAAGAAAGAAGAAATGATAGAGAATGTATCATACCATTCTCCATTTACCCAAAGGCAGTCTCCAATAATAAAGAGTGTGTCATACCACTCTTAACCGACCTGAAATCAATTTCCATTGATCTCATATCAATATGAACGTCATAGCATAGGGAGTACGGTAGTACATGATGTGTCCATCGGTAGTACTATGGTCCCTATCCTCATTTCCCTACACATTGACCAGATGAGAGGTACTTCCCAGGAGTCCCGGACTGCATGAACCACTCATCCTTCTCATATGCCATAGGAGAAGGTGAACCACTCAACCTATGCATATGTCACCATGGGGTATCATAGGGGAAGGTGAACCACTCACCCTATGGTCGCTCATTGCTCCAAGAAGTACCCCAAGCCCCCCAGAGCTCCTAGAGCTCAACATCCATCTCATACGGGACCCTCATAAGAGGGTCTCTCCATGACTCCAAGTCATTCACGGAAGGTTAAGAATTTGACCTTCCCCAGGGGCTTCGTAAGAATATCGGTGACCTGATCATCAGTCCCAATGAGTTGGAGCCTTATTGCTCCCCGTTGTACCATATCCCGGATAAAGTGGTGCCTGATATCAATATGCTTGGAGTCGTCATGAAACACGGGATTCTTCGAAAGTCGAATCCCACTTTGGTTGTCGCAGAAGATCACGGTGTTATCCAGCACATGTCTAAACAACTCACTAAAGAGCTTCCTCCACCAAACAGCTTCATAGGAGGCCATACTAGCAGCAATGTATTCAACCTCAGCAGTGCTTAATGCAACCGACTTATGCTTCCTGCTCATCCATGATATCGAAGCAGAACCTAGAGAGAAGCAACATCTGGATGTGCTTTTACGATCCACCACATTGCCAGCCTAGTCTGCATCAGAGTAACCATGGAGCCTCACATGCCCGACAATGTATCTCAGTCCATAAGTGATTGTGCCCCGAAGATACCTCAAGAGATTTTTGGCAGCAATCCAGTGTATGTGATGAGGCTCGACCATAAACTGACTCAATGTAGTCACTACAAAACATATGTCTGGATAGGAGTTCACCAAGAACATCAAGGCCCTACGAGTTGACAATACTCAGAAGGATTTCCCAAATTAGGCCCAGCAGCACTTCCGCATAACTTCTTGAAGTTAAGTTCCATTGGAGTAATCACGGACTTGCAGTCCACCATCCCAAATCTTTCAAGTATCTTCACAATATATTTTCCTTGAGAAAGGAAAATCTCACCTGGCTTTTGCTAGACCTACATCCCTAGGATGTAATGCATCAATCCTAGGTCCTTCATCTCGAATTCGGAAGCCAACTCCCTCTTACATTGATGAATAAGAGGGTCTACACCTGTCAAAGAGATCGTCCACATAAAGTACCAACATGAGAGGTTTATTATTCTCAACCTTAAAGTAAAGGTTTAGATCAGCTTCACTTCTTATAATCCCAGCTTCATTAGATAGTTATTGATCCTCTCATACCAAGCCCGGGGTGCTTGTTTCAACCCATAAAGGGTTTTCTTCAACCTATATACATGTGTCTGACGATCTTGAACTTCGAACCCCTCAAGTTGTTCTACATAGACTTCCTCCTTAAGTGAACCATGCAAGAAGGCAGTCTTGACATCCATCTGGTGTAGATTCCATCCTTGCGAGGCAGCAAGGGCTATAATCAAACGGATGGTGGTGTAGCGGGCAACCGGTGCAAATATCTCATCATAATCTACACCTTCCTTTTGAGAGAAGCCTCGAGCAACGAATCTGGCCTTGAACTTTTCAACACTTCCATCAGCTCCATGCTTGATCTTGTAGAGCCATTTCGAGGTGACAACAAATTTGTCCTTGGGTCTAGGGACCACATCCTAGACATCATTCTTCATAATCGACTCATACTCTTCGTTCATTGCATCCTTCCAAACTTGGTGCTTTGCAGCTTCTTCGAATGTGCAAGGCTCAGATTGAACAATGGTGCTCATTGCAGTTAAGTACCCTTGGTACCTATTCGGCTTCTTGCTTTCACGAAATGTCCCCCTAGGTGCAACATGTCTCTCGACATCTTCGAGAGTCTCCCTAAGCCATGAGGGTCTCCTTTTTGAGGAGGGCTCATGAGGGGGTGGATCAATGGGATCCATTGGTCCTTCAGCATCGGGCATCGGCTCATCCTGCAGTTCTCCCTACTTTCTTGAATCTGCTTCTTTGTCCTTCCTTGGAAGAGGAAGGTTACTAATCTTCCCAAGGGTAGCATCCTCATTGAAGGTGACATCATGACTTATCTCCACTTCTCTTTGACCAGGCACATAGATTCTATATGCCTTAGAAGTTTCACTGTAGCCCACAAATGTTCCTTTCTTCCCAGAAGCATCCAATTTGCTTCTCTTTTCTTTCAACACATGAAAATATATGGGACTAAAAAAAAATCAAAAGTGAGAAACATCAGGTTTCTTACCGGTGAAAACTTCTTCGGGAGTTTTGGAGTCTAACGCTTGATGAGGGCATCTATTTTGAACATACACGGCAATGTTTGCGGCTTCAGCCCATAAGAACTTTGGAAGGCTTTAATCAGGAAGCATGGCACGAGTGGCTTCTATGATAGAACAGTTCTTCCTTTCAGCAACACCATTTTGCTCAGAAGTATATGCAGTAGTAGTCTCCCTCTTAATGCCAGCTTCTCTACAATAATTATTGAAATCATTTGATTCATATTCAGTTCCATTATCAGTCCTCGTTATTTTGATCTTCTTCTCAGTTTGATTTTCGACCAAAGCTTTAAAAGAACGGAACCATGAGAATACTTAATCCTTCTTCTTCAAGAAATATATCCAAGTCTTGCAAGAGAAATCATCCATAAAGATAGCATAATATAAATATCCTCCTAATGAGTTCACGAGCATCATACGAGATAAATCAGAATGAACCAATTGCAATATGTCAGTACTCTTGCTATCAATTGAGGGGAATGGTCCCCTTGTATGCTTTCCTTCGGCACACCCCTGACACACACCTTCATGTTCTACTTTAAATTCGGGCATACTTGTCACCATCTTCCTCACATCGGGTAGAGCCTTATAATGTAGATGAGAAAACCTCCGGTGCCATAATTTGGATTGAAGTGATGTGTCGCAAGACATAGCTCCCAATGGACTTCCTCCAACTTGATATAGGTTATCAACCTTGAAACCAAGTGTAAATGCATCTTTGAAATTTTTATTCCACACACGTACCTTGCCAACGATGAATGCCACCTTGAAACGTTTGTCCTCCATTGCCGAGATAGATTCCAGGTTCTTCTTTAGATCGGGCACACAGTACTTCTTGTAGATGAATGGTGTTACATTGATTCAATTGAAGAGTAACATTTCCAACTCCCTTCACAGGATAGGTGGCATTGTCTCCAAGGATAATTTCCAAATTTGTATTGTTTTCAATCAGATTTGAAAGAGCTTCTCTATACCCAGTGAAGTGCCTTGAGGCACCACTATCAATCAACCAATTTCCCAAAGTGTCCAGAGGAGATGCAGTGGAGAGGACAGATATAAGATAAAATTATTTTTGCTTGTTATCAACAACATTAGATTCATCATACCTAGTGTTTCTTGATCTTCTAGAGAGTAACCATTTCCTTGATGAGGAGCGGGAGCATTCCTTTTTCCTTGGTTGTTGAATCTACCATTCTTTTGATTCTTGTTGCCCCTAAAATTGTTGTTGTTGTGGTTGTCGTCATCGTGAGGTGTATCCCTTCTATTAGAACACTCTCTAGCATAGTGGCCAAACTTGTTGCAAATGAAGCATCTTCCCTTCCTTCCATTTTTTAAACCAACCTTCCTTGACATTGCTTGTTTGAACCTGCATTGTTCTTCTTTTTAGGATGAGCGGAGAATGCAGTAAGATCATTCCTATTTGAAGGCATATCTAGTTCCATCATCCTTGTTTCTTCTTGAGAACATCTAATCAGCAATTCTTCAGAACCTGGAATCTCGTCGTTGTTAAGAATAGTAGTGTTGAACACGTGCCATTCACGAGGGAGTTCTCCAAGGGCAATGAGAGTAAGCTCCCTATCAGCAATAGCTTCTCCAATCGAAAGAAGATCATTTTTTATCTCAGTAATCCTCATGAAGTAGGATTGAATATCTTCATTTCTTCCCTTATTTATATCCTTCAGCTTGTTCTTGAGGAAAAGAACTTGGTTTGCATTGCTAGATTTGAACATGCCAACCAACCTATCATATATCTCCTTTGACATGTTCAAATCGGAGATGTAAGAAACTAAATGCTTATGAATAGAATCCACGATGATCTTCTTGGCTTTGACTTCACCCTTCTTGTACTTTGTCTTAGCAATAGCCGGTGCATTTGAAGGAGGTTCTGAAATATTTCCCTGCACATAATCCATAACATCTTGCTCTTCTAAAGTCAAATAAAGAGACATCTTCCATGCATGATAATCAAACTTATCATGAGGCTTATCATCAGACTTGAAGTAGGATGTGGAGGCCATTGAATCTTGTCCTTGATCGGTGATTGCTCCTCTTAGTGATTGCTCTTGTCACTCTTGTTTGGGCTTTGTCTTCACCTCAGCTCTGATACCATGTTAATTTTAGATTACAATGGTATTTGGACAACAAATCCCATTTTGCCCATGCAAAAATCCTCCCTGTTTGTTTGCCTTTCCATAGGAATCTGCAGCAAAGATTTTGTAATCTTGTTAGGATTCCTCTTGGTATCCAAGCTAGAGACATCCAGTACACCGAAGTGGCCTCAAGAACAGCTTTGATGAGCACTAGTCTTCCGACCCTAGAAAGATACTTATGATACCATATATTAAGTCTCCTTTCTAGTTTTGAAATCAACCATGTCCAATCAACTATTTTGTAGCCGAGTGGCTTCAGCCTGTAGCCCAGGTACCTGAGACCTTCTTCCAGCTATAACAGGGTGAAAGGAAACCTTTGTAGAGCAAACTGAATCTCATGAGGGGAGCAGTCAGATACGGTGAGAGTGGATTTCGAGTTATTTATAGCCATGCTAGTTGCAGTTTGGAATAGGTTGATAGAGTGTTGTATAGTAGTCAGATCTCCAATTCCCCCATTGAGGAAGATCAACACATCGTCCACAAAGAGGAGGTGTGTTATCATGCATCTGTCCGTGATCCTAATTCCCATAAGCCTGCCTCTGAGATGCATATCCTTGATAAGTCTGCTGAGCCCTTCCATTACGAGTAAAAAGAGTAGGGGAGATAAGGGACATCCTTGCCTGAGTCCTCTTTCAGAGTGAAAGAAGGGAGAAGCAGCTCCATTTATTAGAACACTAAAGGATATATTTGTGATACAACACATAATCCATTTTATGACTCCCACAGGAAATCCTAAATGTGTTAGGAGCATTCTGATATATAACCAACTTACTCGATCAAATGCCTTAGATAGATCAGCTTTGAGGATCATACCTTTGATCTTCTTTGTCTGTATTGAGTGCAGTACTTCCTGGGCCATTCCTATTGCTTCATGTATATGTTGATCTTGTAGGAAGGCAAATTGTTCTGAGGAGATGTGGGTGGAGAGAATGGGACGGAGGCGATTTGCAATGATTTTTGAGATGATTTTGTATATGCAGTTGCATAGGGATATGGGCCGAAAGTCATTGAAGGTTGATCGGTTCTCTAATTTGGGGATGAGGGCTATGAAGGTGGAATTGATGGCCCCATGCATTCGCCCAGATATCCTGCATTCCTCGATGACCTTGAGTAAATCTTCTCCAAGAATTTCAAAAAAAGCCAAATAAAACTCCACCAACCAGCCATCTGGGCCGGGACTCTTGTCCCTCTTAAACCATATCAAGGTAGCCTACAGTTCTGCAAGAGTGACTTCTCTATTTAGGTCCATAGCATTCTCCTGATTGACGAACCGAGGAAAGAGTTGTGCTACTCTTATGACCTCTGCTAGGGTGGCATTGGGAGGAGCCTGATAGACCTGTTTAAAATGAGAGGTGGCGAGAGAGGCCAGATGAGGGAAGGTATCCACCTCAATACCCTGCTCATTAGTCAATTTCCAGATAGTGTTGATTTCCTTTCTTCCATTTGCAAATTTGTGGAAGAATTTTGTGTTATCATCTCCCTCCTTCAGCCTCTGCTTCTTAATCTCCATGATTCCTCCCTTTCTTTAAGGATGTTCCCCCTCTTAGTTATTAAGGCAGTGAGCTTATCCCTATGTTCATTTGTTATGAAAAGTCCCCCGCATTCATCCTCCATATCAACAATTTCTGATTCAATGTCTCTTAGGTTTTGTTCTTCTTGTACCCTCTTGTTATGAGCCCAGATCTTTGAAAACTTCTTCAGTTCTTTTAGGTTGTTGACAAAGCCTTCAGTAATGTTTCTTCCATCAGCAGGTGGGTGGGCCTTCCAAAAGTCAGTGACCAAACGGGTATAGGTGATATCCTTCAACCAAGTCGATTTGAATTTGAAGGGGGCTCGGGGTTTGCTTATTACTCCTCGAATATCAAGGTATATCGGCAAATGGTCGGATAATCCTCCCGAGCCAACCCATTGGCGGTATGTAAAGCCTCTCTCCATGAATCGTTCCTTGATGAGGAAACGATCAAGCCTTCTGGCAAGACTATTCTCCCCACATCTTCTATTCCTCCAAGTCGGGACAAGCTTAGCAGAGGGGATGTCAATATAACTGTGGGTGTCTAGGAGGTGTTCAAAGAAGGCTGATAGAGGGTCGACCTGGGCATGGTGCCCCCATGACTCTGAATATCCCAGAGAAAAATTTAGGTCCCCACCCAGGATGATGTTTTCAGGTTGCAGGATATTAGATGCCAGAAGATGCTCCTAGAAGTCCTCCTGATGGTGGCAAGGCCCATAAACATTTATTAGTCTAACATCAGTACCCAGTTCTGTAGAGAAGGTGTCAACCCCTATGAATCCAATGCCACCCCAGGTGTTGATCAGCTTTATTGTGTGGGGATTATATCCTAGGGCGATGCCTCCAGAGTGGCCATTTACATCTATGGCTTGGAAGTGCCATCCGGGAAGCATGGTTTCCAGGAGGTGGGATATGGCATCGATAGACCCCAGAGTTTCTTGTAGGAAGACCACATCAATCGGTTTAGTCTTGAGGAGCCTTCGCAGAGCTAGTTTTTTCTCGGGACTAGCAATCCCTCTGCAGTTGAAAGAGAGAACCTTCATGGGGGAGACGGATCCAGGGAATTCTGTGCTCTAAGGACCTTGTCAAGAGTAAGTTGTCGTCCCGTGGCAATCTCCATCCCTGCCTACTGTTTAGCTATTGACAGGGAGGATGGTCGTCCTCGAGGGAGCTTCGAAGGAGTGGGGGAGGGTACCAGACCAATGCCGATAGAATCAGGGGCTCGAGACTGAGAGTGTGAGCGGAGGTGGTAACGATGGGGAAGGGGATCAATTCCAGGAATCATATCAGATGGCACCTCCTCCGGAAAGGGGGGGGGTACATGAGATTGTAGGAGGAGGGGGAATCAGGGGACATTCAAGGTGGTTGGGGGGAGGTGGCAAGGTGACAAAGCTCTGATGAAGTCCCTTAGATATATCAATATAATCTGAAGAAATTGTAAATGTTGCAGAGCAAGGTTCAGAATTAGACATACCCGAAGATAGCGCGGCTCCAACGGCCGCCCTTGACTTGGTCAGTGGTGGTGAAGGAGGTCGGAGAGGTATTTTCCCGCGCTTCTTCGGTGTTGCTGAGGCCGGCCTGGATCCAGCTGCTTCAGTGTCTACATGCTCTGCATCCTCTGAGTGATCCGCCTGTGTTCGATTGTCCATTGAGGGAATTGTCTTCCCTTTGTTCCTAGTCCTTGATTTCCCCAGAAGAGGGCAGTCTTTGAAGAGGTGGCCGACTCTGTGGCATCGTCTGCATCGAAAAGGGACCCCCTCATAATCGAGGATCTGGGTTCGAGTGTAGTTCCTCCAGCGTAGGGTGACTTGCTCTTGCAACCCTCCTCTTATGTCTAAATGTACCAGGATCCGAGCATAGGCCATAACCCCAGTGTTGAGGTATGATCTATCATAGTCTAAGAAGGTGCCGAGGGTGTTTCCAATTCGCCTGAAGATGTCCTCGGTCCAAAATTGAAGTGGCAGGCCGAGGAGGCATACCCATAATGGCCCAGCCCCTAGCTGTTCTTTGTCTGGGTCAAAAAGCGGACTCCACCTCCTTAGCATTACAGGGGCCTGCTCAATATGCCAAAAGGAGGACAATACCCAGTTTGTATGTTCTGCTTGCTCAAATCACAAAGCAAACCAACCGCGGACGAAGGGAAAATCTGCCAAATGCTGGCCCCATATTTCTGCGACCCATTGTTTTAATCTTGCCGCAGAGTAGTTGCTTCCCCTTACTCTTCCCACCAGGACTGTCGCAGCCATGTCCATGGTTTCTTCCCATTGGAAGTCCTCTTCCCAGTCGATGATTACTTCTTGCGCCTTTGGTTTAACGCACCTTAGCCGCTTTCCAGGTCTCAACTCTGCGGCCTCAGCGCTCCCTTGAGCTTCGTCGAAGGTAGGGTTAGCAGGATTAGGGTTAGGGTTTGGGGGAGTTAGGTCAGGGCCAGATGGGAAAGCGTCCGGGAGAGGGGGAACATTCGTGAAGCAGCCAGAAGGGGGAACAGGAGCTGTGGTCGTGATGGGAGGAGTCAGATGGGGCAGAGACACTCTGAGGTGAGACTGAGAGGGGTAATGTGAGGCTGCAGAAGGTTGGAGGGATGAGGGTCCGGATGAGCCAGCTGCAGGATCAGGGCCGATGCATTTGGCCGCAAATTGAAGGGAGATCGGCGACAAAGGAGGAATGTCGAAGGGCGGCCAGGAGGACGACACTTCAGGCAGATCGATGACCGCACTGGATGGACCCGTGAGCGACGGGAGCGGAGCAATGGCTTCAGTTAAGTCTCTGCTGAAAGGGAAGAAGCCCTCTGTGCTTGTATGCCTGCCAAAAATGGATGTACCCTCGAGGGGGTCCTCCGAATAATCTATAAGTTCGGTCTCCATTGTTGCTCTAGGGGTTACGCCAGCTGCCACCATATTCGGGAGTAACCGTCGCAGTAGGGGACCAATAGCTGCAAACAAACGTTAAACGGTAGGGTTCAGTGGCGGTCGCGGGGAGTATGGTAGGCGCACAACAGACGGAAGGAGTGAATTGGGTGGTAGCCAAACGCTGGATGGGAACTGGCCTAGCCTAGTGCAGACGTGGTAGCACCAGATGTACTGCAGAGACCCTACCCTGTGTCAGGATTTGGTCGCGCCAGGGTTCCCATCCTTTTTTCACCTCATTTTTCTTTGTTATTTCAATATTCTGCAATTTTCACTATTAACATGCTCTAGATGTTTGGCAACGTTGAGTAACTTTTGTGCTATGCAGGTTCTACAATTGGATTGCATGGTATAGCACTGTAATTTGGACTCCTCATCATACCATAAGCTCATTTATTTATCCCTCAACAACTCCTTCCTGTCAAGTCAAGATTTTGTTTGAGTGATGTGTAATTTTTAGGAGGGTCATGATAGAGGAGTTCGACAACCAATGTCGCTAACATCAAGGTACATAGAGGGATTGGTGCTCTTGATTAAATACGAGTTCCATACCCTAATACATGACAAAATCTAGTGGAAACATTGCAATACCCCCAATCCTGAAATCTTGAAAAACTGATAAGTCTGCTGGGTTTTGAATGAAATCTAAAATTCTACTTTTTCCATATGAAATCCAATGAGGTCAAAACCACTCTCAAACATCCTGAGTCATTTCATGGTAATGTTAAAAATTCAAGTAAAAAGATGAAAATGAAGATTAAGGAGAATGTCACTTTTACTTTAAGAATTTAACATTACATGAATCACATATCAATACTAGGGCCATAGGCTTGATCATTAGGTTGCCCCACTCAAAACTTATTTGTTTCTTTGAAAAAAAATTGCATTTGGAATATTACTGCAATTTTTTGTTTGTTGCAAAAAAGATGAAATGCTCCAGAAAAACCAGGGAGCAATTTTTTTTGCCGAGGGCGCGTTCCCGAGCCGCTCTCGCCCAGAGTGCGATTTGGGAGCGGGGGCGTGAGGGGGGGGCTCCCAGCAACCCTGGTCAGGACGTCAGTTTATTGAGTCATTGTAAACCCATTCTGCAAATTTGTAATGTAAATGATGCTAGTAAGACCATGTATGTATGAAACAACCTACGTAAGCTTATTATTTTGGTGAAAATTTCATCCTAGGAGGTTGTTCATCTCACTGGTTCATCTGCATTTCTAAACACGGATGGTTGGCAGAGTTTTTCCCTCCGGCCTCACTCCAAAGCTAGGGTAAAGTTTGTCGTCAAAATCTTAGTTGAGTCATAGTTTTTTAGTCGAGTCTTATGTAAAAGTGATTTGAGAATAATTTAAGCTAATTGACTAAATTATTTTATTACAGATCACTTGGTCTAGTAGGTTATGTTGTGTCGCAGAATTGGATGTATAATTTGAGGGTCTATACCGAACGGGTGTTCCCCCTTTGAGGGTTGAAAATGTAATCATCTTATGTAAAAAATATTTTAGTGCATGGTCCCTCATACTTAGACACCATGGCTAAAATATTAGAGGATGGAAAAAATATTTAATCCCCTCAAGTGTCAATTAATTAATTTTTCTGGAAAAAATTAAATTAATCCAAAGCCAGAGAATTAATTAATTAGAGTCAAATTTAGAGTCTTAGAGAAATAAAATTCTCAAAGTGGAAAAATTTGTGGGTATCAAAGAAATTAATTTTTGGCAGCCCCCACCAACGAAATATTGGAAATTTCAAGAAAAATTGAACCCTTGGGCCTTGGTGGATAAGTCAAAGTGAATTTTTTGAGGAAATAAAAAATAAAAAATAGGTTAAATGAGAAATTCGAAAATTCCTCGAAAATAAATATTTTCAACGGTGGAGATTAAAAGATGATCAAATATTTTTTGACCACTGAGATTATTTTGACGGGGATCAAACCAACTAGCTGTTATTTTTCCACTTGGAGGATTTATCTATAAATTGAGAGTCATTTGTGTCTCAAGCCATCTAGTTTTCGCTGATATAACTTTGAAAAACTGATGTAAATAATTGTCCTGCTGGGAATGTTGGAATAATCATAATAAAGACTTTGGAGTGCAGTTCATGGTGTCTCTGATCTGATGATTTGTGGTACGTGTTGGGTATGGACATTCTTATATTGTGCTTTATAAATATTTTGATCGTTATTTCATTATAGGTGATAAGAACATTCTATTGGTAAGCTGTGGGCTTATCTTAGGTGATCCGATTCACTGGGTGTTTTAACGATTTGTTCTTCAAAAATATATAGTGTTTGTAGGTTCTCTAGCCCTTGGACTCCAAGTTCACAAACTTGGGATAGAGGCTGACTATGTTTGGACTCTAATTATTTTTATAGTGTTCTAATTTCGCTAAGGCTGTAGTTTATTATTTATCTTTCAAAATACATTTAGCCACAACTAAAGATTTATAAAATTTCAAAATTTCTTCAAGCATTTTACATGCATATTTTGTAAATATAATTTGTATAATACACTTGTAAATTATTTTATTTTTCTAATCTTGGTTTTGCAGCTGGGATTTTTGGCGTTTGAATTATTTTTTGAACTTTTGTCTATATTGGGGTTTGGGTATTTTTATTTTCATTTGTGCAAGTGAGATCAAGTGACAAGAGCTGGATTAGAGCTAGATTTAGGCCCTTGAGGGTAAGATTTAGCCTCTACAATTTTGAAGAGCCAACCATTGAAGAAATTGAGCAATATTGCAAATCTGAAGCAAAATAAAAAATTTTGAGCAAGGGTTTCAGCATTTTTAGGCTAACCAGGCCCAACGTTAGCCATTTTTGGCCTCTTGGAGGCTGGACGCAAAGCCATAAAGAGCCTCGACCTCCTCTTCAGCTCTTGCCGTGGGCATTTTAGGGCCTTATATGCATGGCCGTGAGGCCTAGCCTTCTCAAACTACCCTTCCTTGTATAGCCTTGAGACCTTAAGGCCTCGACCTCCCTCCTTGTCCCTTCGCTAGGCCTCCTCCTCCTTCCGCTCTCCCTTCTCCCCCTCACTCAGTCCTTCATCCTCCCTTTTCGGCCCTCCCTCCTCTCCTTTCCCTTCGGTCCTCCAAGCCGCAGCCCCTAAGGGCTTGCGACAGGCCTTCAGGGCCTCGTATCCCCTAGCCGTAGCCCTTGTAGGGCCTATGGCAGCCCCTTGTGGGCCTCTCCTCCCTTGCGGTAGGCTTATTAGGCCTCCATCCCCTCAACCGAAGGCCTATTTGGCCTCTTCCCTTAGCCGCTAGGCCTTTAGGGCCTTCCTTTCCCCAACGCTAGCCCTATTAGGCTTAGCATTGCCACTTCTTGGCCTTAGTTTGCCTCTCCTTCATCCTTCGTTGGCCCTTGAATTTTTTGAATTGAATATTGGTGAGTTTTGTAGGGGAAATTGGCTCTAAGTTGGTGCTTTCAAGTGCCAAGTACCTTGGATAATTCTTTGGGAATTTGGGCAAGCGTGCTTCAAGGTCTTGGGCCTAGAGTTTGCTCTCTAAACCCTTATTTTGTCACTGTTTTGCTACAACTTTTTGAATCATTCATAACAGTGGTGAAATTCATGATTAAATGCCCTAAAATCACCTCTAAATAGTCTAAACACACTAATAATTTCATAGTAAAAATTTGTTAGTGTTTTGTCTACTTGGGCATTGAATTTTGAGCTTAGATCTAC
The DNA here is from genome assembly GCA_031772625.1 of Pinus tabuliformis. Classification (NCBI taxonomy): domain Eukaryota; kingdom Viridiplantae; phylum Streptophyta; class Pinopsida; order Pinales; family Pinaceae; genus Pinus; species Pinus tabuliformis. The sequence goes on along the minus strand of CM062815.1, from coordinate 373,432,210 downwards.
TTGTTAGCTTGCTGGAATATCTCTGCATAACCAGATAGATCAGATCTGATATAATCTGAAAATGAACACTTTAAAAGACATAAACTTTGTGATGCGATATCTAGCATTTTGTCTTAACATCCAAGTATCTTGGGCATCAATCTTTTGGCATAAATCTTCATTTTATGGTGACTGATATCTCTGCATAAAATGTATGATCAGATCTGATATTTTCTGAATAACACATCTTAAGAGGGCTAAAAGTTCAATCAATTTACATTGGCAAGTCATTAAGCAACTTATTGGTCATATTCAATTTTATATGCTTGATAATTTCTTGGTTTGAAGTGATATATTTGTTGTTGTCCTATGATCTATCTATTACATAAGTGGTGTTTCATGGTGTAATTGGCTCATTGTGTTTCTTGCTTTTGAAGTCTAACAATTACTTTAATTGTGTTATATCTAAAATTTGTTAATTTGGCACGAAAATCACTCATATAAGCTATAATCTTTTTTGGGCATTTTATCTCTTAGTTGGCATCAAGTAATAAGATCACTAATCATTATTGGAATATTTGTGATTGACATTATTGTGTTTGGAACATTGCTAAGGAAATTATTGGATAATTGCTAAACACATTAATCTGTCTATCTTAAACACATTGGTATCTCTTATTGATCATTGGCATCTTAAATTGTGATTGTGGGTTAAGTATTGCAATCTTGCTATCATTGGAGAAGTTTATTGGCACTTGATAATTTGACACACTCTTGGTAATAAGATTGTCTTTTCATTTATCGATAAGTACTATTGAAGATTAATCATTACTTAAGTACTTACAACCAATGTTGCATTAATTGTTATCGGGATATTATCGGCGAGGGGAAAAATCAGAAAAAATCAGGAAAAATCAGGAAAAAATCGGTAAAAATCGGGAAAAAATCATAATATACAAAAATATTCATCTTTTTTCAATTTTTTTAATATCTAAAGCATCTACAACATAAAATAAATACATTGACACATAAATATGATAAAGGAACTAATATGTAAGATGTGTAATATCATTTCTAGTGTTACATCACTTGTAACAGTGAATCATGTCCTGAATAGTAAGTCCTGACTCCTGAGTCCCAAGTCAGCCTCAAAATATCAACAAAAAATATAATAATGTATCTCATATCATGAGTCATAATGTCATATACAATGAAATGAACCAAATAACTAAAGTCTAATACTACTGATTTCCTCTACCTCTCTAGATGTAGATGTCGGTGGAGTTGGCAGTGGACTCTGCTGTGCTCTAGAAGCTAGAGAACTAGGAGCTACAAGAGGTAGACCACGTCCTCTACTGGTGATAGGGGTAGCTTGGGTAGGTTGTGTCACCTCCTCCTCATAAGAAAAAAAATCGCCAAAAAAAAAAATTGTTGTATTTATCGGGCGATAATATCGCTAGTTTTAAAAAACCGCGATTTTAAAAAAATCGCCGAAAAAATAAAAAAAAAAATTGTATTTATCGGGCGATAATATCGCTGGTTTTAAAAAATCGCGATTAGTGCGACACTACTTACAACTAAACAATCTTAATCGAAGACTTTCACATTCCTTGCATAAGCATCCTAGGCCTAGTTTCATTAACAATTTACCTCCAAGTATAAGCTTGGTTGATAGACCTCTAGGGTCACCCTTGCTCTCACCTAGCTTGAGAGATTCAACACCTTTCTAGTGGTTAACACAGTGACCTTGCAGTCATCAAAGCCATAGTCTTTGCAGTGCCAGAGGCATTGGGTGGTTGGAACAGAGGGGGAGGTATCGTTAATCAGGGCTCTGCTTGCTTCCCGTTGGCTTCCATCCCACAACCTACTCTAAACACTGGTCTCAAAACAGTTAAGAGGGTGGTTCCATTTAGACTAGGCATATAACTTAAAAGTGACCAAGATGTTTGCATTTCATCTAGATCTTAGGATTTTCATTTCATATTGGTTAGTGATAGGCAGCGGTTTTCCATCCGATTACTTGGTCTTAAATTATAATAAGCGAGAATTTTGAATCCATAAGGCATTGGTCTCATATCTAAATCTAATCTAATCTTTGAGTTTTGCTAGATTTAACCAAGTTGCTAGGGCACTCAATCGTGTCTCCCGGGCTTGTTGGTTGCCAACTTGCATTCCACCTTCACATTTTCCATAGGGACTACACCCCATAGCCTGTTGTTGGGAGACAATTAGAACAGAGTGGGCGGGGATCAGAGTGAAAACCCCCACCCTGAGCTGTTCTCGTGGTGCTTGTATAATCTGAGCGACAACATTTTTCGGCGCCGTTGCCGAGGAGGAGTTTATCTCATTCTCAGCGCTTCGACGACATCTTCTCAATCTTTAATCTTTCATCATTTCATTAGCTTGTCAATCAGCACAGTTTTTGGCGCCGTTGTCGGGGACCAATTTATTGGACTTTGGTGTTGATGACACTCTTATTAATCTTCATAATCTTTTGATCTTTAATCATTCTTCATCTTTTCATGACCTTATCTTTCTTCATCTCACTAATCCTTTCATCGTGTTCATTCACACTTTTAGCACCTGGACATTTAGGTTGGTTTCCTGTTTGGGTGGCGATTCCACTTGTTTAACCATTCACAAGAGCTTACTCTAGAAGAAATCCAGGTAGCCTGGTTAACCCCGCTTCCGATCCTAAAAAGGTTCCAAGAGCCTAGTTAAACAAATTACATTTTAGAGAGCGATTAAATTTTCTTGAACATGAAGCTCTTCTTGATCTCCATTTGCTTGTCATTAATCTTGTCAATCAAGACTCCATGCAGATAATTTCACGCCTTGCAACTTCACCAATATCCAAGGGTATCCTCACAATCTTCCAGATGAGTCTACCATGAGCAAGCTCTTGACTTTCCAAGGAAACAATGCCATCAATGCCGAAGATCATATAAAGAAATTCAACACATTTGTGCAAAGATTCGCTCACGCTACTGCCTACAATCATGAAGATGTTAGAATGAAGCTATTTGTTCTATGATTAGAAGATGGTGCTCTTGACTGGTTTCATGATAAAGCAGTTAATGCCTTTGACTCTTTAAGAGCCCTCACTGATGCATTTACAGATAAATATGGGGATAAGAGAGAAGGAAAATACTTAGTCAAAGAACTCAATACCATAAAGAAAAGAGAGAATGAAACAGTGGAACAATTCAGCCAAAGATTTAACGGTATTCTGAAGGATATGGCTCAAGAGTACAAATCTCCTGAAAAGACAATATTAGAGCAATATCTTGAGGCTTTCAATGGTGATACTCAATATGAGATTAGATGTGCCAAGCCTACTACTTTAGCCGTTGCCCAGAGTACAACTGAAGAGTTGGAAAAGGATAGGAAAGCTTCAGGTAAATCAGAGATCCCAAGTTTTGAAAGAGGTCCAGTCAAATCTAAGGGAAAAAAAGTTGAAGAAGAGCCAAAATCAATCAAAGAATTGACCCGAGTAATCAGAGAAATGAAAATTGAGCATGCTAGACAAATAAGTGATATGAATAATCAGCTAATCTAGATGGAGAGGAGCCGAATGCAGAATGTGTCGCCCAGGTTTAATACTAAGAATAGGGGTTACAAAAATCCTTGGCCAAGAAGGAATCCCCCTAGTGATCAAAGGCCCCCTACACCACTTGAGTCTACTAATGTTGTTGATGAGCCTATCCCTTTCTGCAGACCTTGTGAAAGTTTCCATGAAGAAAGTACATGTGCCTTTGCTAAAACAATCTTAGAGGAAAGCAGGAAACAACAAAATAATAATGCAAGTCGAGATGATTCTAAGGAAGGTTGATGCACTGACATGATTTCTTCATCCTTCGCCATCATTAACTTCAGTGAAGAAAAGGACCCCATCACTCAAGCATATGGTGAAAAGCCTTCTCAGGGACAAATTTTAGAAATTTCTAGAAGTAAAGGTTAAGCCTATCAAAGGAAGGGTAAAGATTAGAATCAGAATAAAGTTAAACAAGTTGCTTTTGAAAGGTATAAGTTTGGATTAAAGGTGGATTGGGCTGCATGGATTAATAACATCAAAATGTCAGTTCCAGTCTTATAAATTTTGAAAATCCCATCGCAAAAAGCTTTATTCTTCAAAGCTTTAGGCATTGCTCAACAAGAAATATTTGATACTCAACCTAACGATGATTCTTTCTGACATTCTAACATTGGATATTAATGACCGTCTACTTCACAATTGCATGCTTGATTTTGGTGCATCAACAAATGTTATGACTAAGAAAGTTATGGAACAATTGACTTAAGAATTTCTAGACCTTACCATAACATTTTCTCAATGTATTCGAGAAAAGTGGAAATCCTTGGTGTGGTTAAAGATCTATAGGTCTCCTTCGCTGATTACCCATACAGAATGATCACCATGGATATAGCAATGATTGATGCGCTAAATGTATGGGGAATGCTTCTTTCCAAAAAGTTTGCCGCTGATTTAGGTGGGTCTATTCGAATGGATCTATCTTACACCGCTATTCTTGCAACAACAAGTGGAATGGTTAGTGTTGACCTCTACTGGTCAACTACCCATGCAGTACACCCCCTTTTGCTTTGCAAGAAAGGGGTAGCACCTGATCAGCGTGTCCGTGCCATCCTGCAGTCATCAGCAGCTTAATCATTTTGATTGTAAACCCAGTCTGCATATATGAAATGTAAATAATCTTAGCAGACATGAGTCATATATGTAAATTGCCTAGGTGGACCTAACTTTCTGATGGTAATCTACGTCCCGGAAGGTTTTTCGTCTCACCGATCCATGGATCGGCAGAGTTTTCCTTCAAACCTGACCCCAAAGCCGGGATGGATTTTGTCATTGGAATTTTAGGAGAATCCTAGTGTGTTGATCTGCTAGATTATAGTTGTGTCGCAGAACTGGGTGTTTTATGAGGGTCTATGTTAAAGGGGTTTTCCCCCTTAAGATGTAAATTGTAAAAAGTCATCATGAAATGTGTCTTGAGGGTCGAAAAATGTTTTATATCCCCTCGTGAGTCCTAAGTCCTAGGTCCTAGGTGATGTTTCCGAAGGCTTAGTTCGATGATCCATTTAAAAAATGAAATAAAATAATAAAATAAATAAAAATTAAGAAATTTAAAAATTTAAAAATTTTAAAAATAAAATAAAATAATAAAAAAATTTAAAAATTTAAAAAATGAAATAAATAAAAAATTAAAAAAATAAAGCAAAAACCCTAACTAATAGAATAATAATATTTTAAGTGAATCGACGGATGAGATCAAGAGATGTCTTGATCCTCATCAACGGTCGAGATCATTTCTACATGGATCATTCGAACTAGCCGTTGGGATCATTTCCTTTATATAGGGTCTTAGGTGGTCATTTCAGATGATTCGATCTGTGAGTTTGATACTGAAGAAGCTCTCTTGTAAATCTCTTTCTGGTTAATAAAAGAAGACTTTGGGGTCCATATCTTGCTGGTGTTACTCTCTTAAAATGCTGTGAGATTGTTTCATTTTCTGCATATGTTATTTTCAGCCGTTAATAATAGCTTTTTGTAGAGTATTGTGAGCACAGGTATCTTGTTCACTTGCTGGGGTTTGGGTGCTGTTAGGGTTTCTGAAGTAATGGCAAGTATCTCCATTACTGTTTGAGATATAGCAGCATTTTTGCCCTCTTTATTGACAGTTGTTTTGAGCTGTGCAGAAAACATCATTGAAGGAAATTTTGTGGGCATTCGGGGAAGTTCTCGGCTGAACCAGCCAACTCCCGCAAGCATTTTTTGCTGAGCCCAGTTGGATTTGATCCTGGGTCTATCATTCGGTTTATTTATTTGATTTGCATGAGATATTTTTCTGAAGTTCTTCACAGTGAAAACCTCAAATTTTTATTCTTAAAATATTTTCTGTGCTTACTGCTAAATCTGGCTGTTAAGGGGCCAAATCTGTACATTAATCAGCTGTTTTAGGGTTTCAAAATTTTCTGATCTAGGGTTTCAAATTTCAAGAGTTTGCTTTGTACAGTTTTGATTAGGGTTCTCAGTTTTCTTGTATCTACAGGCATAAGATTTCTGGACAAGCGATGAACATTTTTTAAACCGAATGTGCCTTTATCCACGTCGTTGACCTGTGTACAAGCGAAACAAAGCCACTGTAAATCTGTGTATCACCGGTCTCATCCACGTCAATCCGAAAGCAGCAGAGATTCAACGCTGGGCCATCCTCCGTCCATGGCTGAACATTATTGTCTCAGCAAATTTTTTGCATTGTGATATGTGCATATCTACGCAGGTAAAATCGATCCATCACGCAGTTTAAATCGATTCACCTCCTCAGGTAACAACGTACATCACTTTTGTTTTTGCTGAGAGAGGATCGATTGCCAGGTAATGTTCCATCGTACTTTCTATGTCTGCGCATCTAAATCGACTTTTACTGTTGTGATCACATTTTAGTTCTGCAATCTGGAAATTGAATTTAATGCGTATCCTTTGGGAAACATTTGAAAGGTCCTACGTATGATCCTTTGCCTGCGTGAGATTTTCTTTGTATGAACCAGGGTCACAGGTGTTCATCAGCTCTTGAAAAGCCGTGGGCTGTAGCACGTCCATTTGGAAAACGACGGTTTGCATTCATTCACATTTTAGTTCCGGGCCAGTGGATCACGAGGGTATCAGTCAAGAGCTTCATCGAAAATTTCAGGTGATTCGATTTCCTTCTCTGGCGGCTGAGGTAATATCGTTTCACGCCATTTCATTCACGCATAGTCTCAGAGCTGCAGGTAAATGTATCGTCAGGTAACCATTGATCCTTCTCAAATCGAATCTGCGTTTTATGATCATCGGCTAGGGTTACGTCTTGTGTTTTTTGTTTCGTTCCAGTCCTTCGATGCGTATTTTGCATTTAGACCTAGGTTTCAGATTTAATGTTTTGGATCATTTTCGATGCATAGCGTAAGTTAGTTGTATAGTTTTGTTTTTTATATTTTAGATTTAAGTTTCAATTAGATTCTAATTTATTTTTCTAAGTTTAAGTTAGGGTTCATTTAGATTTTAGTAGTTAGTCTTTAGATTTTTAATTAGATTTAAATTTTGGTTTTAGTTTGGTTAAAAAAAAAGGGGGCTTTTTTTTATTTACGATTAAATTTTGTTTAATTTAGTTTAGTTCTTTTTTAGTTTTGACTTTGATTTTAATTTAGGATTTTATTAGGATTTATTTTATTTAGATTTTATTTAAGTTTTTAGATTTTAGATTTAATATTTGTATAGTTTTATATAGATTTTAAATTTTAAATTTTTTAGATTTTTTAATTTTCATTTTTCTAATATTGAAAAAAAAAAAAAAAAAAAAAAAAATTAAAAATTTAAAAAAAAAATTAAAAATATTTTGAAAAAGTATAAAAATTTTTGGAAAATTCTCTTCGTCAGATCCAGTCATTTTCGGGAATTGTCGTATCTTTCATGCTGAGATCTAAATTTTCAAGTCGAGATGCGAAATTGATATCTGGTTAATGGTTATGATTCATGGTGGTTTAAAGCATTCATTTTTTTTGAAAATTCTCAATTGCTGGATATCGTTTTGGTCATTCTAAGAGCATTGTGATTTAGCTGATGATAGATGATTGCTGTTCATGGTCCATATTTTTATATCATTTAACAAGTAATTGTTTTAACCACAATCTCTTAAGGCACTGGTCTGCTAAATTAATCAAATCCATCGAGTGCTTTTTATATCGTATCTCGTGTCTCCCAACCAACTGGTCGACAGTTGGTCTCATCATCTCACAGGGACTACCCCCCTTAGCCGCGGGAGACAGGCTTAAACGGAGGGATCGGGGATCAGAGTGACAGCCCCCGGTCTGAGCGTTGTTGTGCCAATCCGCGCGACTGGATGCAGATTCTGGATTCTCACATTCCTGCAAGCAGCAACGTGTCCCCAAGTAGAGCCAGATGTTGACCTCTACTGGTCAACTACCCATGCAGTACACCCCTTTTTGCTTTGCAAGAAAGGGGTAGCACCTGATCAGCGTGTCCGTGCCATCCTGCAGTCATCAGCAGCTTAATCATTTTGATTGTAAACCCAGTCTGCATATATGAAATGTAAATAATCTTAGCAGACATGAGTCATATATGTAAATTACCTAGGTGGACCTAACTTTCTGATGGTAATCTACGTCCCGGAAGATTTTTCGTCTCACCGATCCATGGATCGGCAGAGTTTTCCTTCAAACCTGACCCCAAAGCCGGGATGGATTTTGTCATTGGAATTTTAGGAGAATCCTAGTGTGTTGATCTGCTAGATTATAGTTGTGTCGCAAAACTGGGTGTTTTATGAGGGTCTATGTTAAAGGGGTTTTCCCCCTTAAGATGTAAATTGTAAAAACTTAAAAGTCATCATGAAATGTGTCTTGAGGGTCGAAAAATGTTTTATATCCCCTCGTGAGTCCTAAGTCCTAGGTCCTAGGTGATGTTTCCGAAGGCTTAGTTCGATGATCCATTTAAAAAATGAAATAAAATAATAAAATAAATAAAAATTAAGAAATTTTAAAATTTTAAAAATAAAATAAAATAATAAATAATAAAAAAATTTAAAAATTTAAAAAATGAAATAAATAATAAATAATAAAAAATTAAAAAAATAAAGCAAAAACCCTAACTAATAAAATAATAATATTTTAAGTGAATCGACGGATGAGATCAAGAGATGTCTTGATCCTCATCAACGGTCGAGATCATTTCTACATGGATCATTCGAACTAGCCGTTGGGATCATTTCCTTTATATAGGGTCTTAGGTGGTCATTTCAGATAATTGGATCTGTGAGTCTGATACTGAAGAAGCTCTCTTGTAAATCTGTTTCTGGTTAATAAAAGAAGACTTTGGGGTCCATATCTTGCTAGTGTTACTCTCTTAAAATGCTGTGAGATTGTTTCATTTTCTGCATATGTTATTTTCAACCGTTAATAATAGCTTTTTGTAGAGTATTGTGAGCACAGGTATCTTGTTCACTTGCTGGGGTTTGGGTGCTGTTAGGGTTTCTGAAGTAATGGCAGGTATCTCCATTACTTCCTGAGATCTAGCAGCATTTTTGCCCTCTTTATTGACAGTTGTTTTGAGCTGTGCAGAAAACATCATTGAAGGAAATTTTGTGGGTGTTCGGGGAAGTTCTCGGCTGAACCAGCCAACTCCCGCAAGCATTTTGTGTTGAGCCCAGTTGGATTTGATCCTGAGTCTATCATTTGGTTTATTTTTTTTAAATTTGCATGAGGGATTTTCTGAAGTTCTTCACAGTGAAAATCTGAGAATCTTTATTTCTTTAAAATATTTCTGTGCCTATTGCTGAAATCTGGCTGTTAAGGGGCCAAATTTGTAAATTATCAGCTGTCTTAGGGTTTCGATTTTCTCTGATCTAATTTTTGTTTTATGCAGCTTTCATTAGGGTTTTGATTTTGGTTTATGTACATATTACTATCATTTTGGGTAATTTCGTCATTTCAGGTGACAGGCATTAGAAAATATTTTTGCATAGAAACGCAGAGATCTACTGAGCACTGAATGCAAGCGTTGCAGAAAACCCAAGATCCAAATGGAATTCGCGTTTTAATTTGCCAGATAAACCACAGAAAATTGTGAAACGCTTCTCTCTCTCTCCGTCAAGCCGGCTCTCTGTCACGCAAATGTTATCGCTGGAAATGCATTGCAGAAATGTTTGCTGAATAATTTTTTTTTTTTTAAAAACACCTGTGGATGAGCGTCATTCTGTCTGCCGTCAAAAGCTGGAGACCACAGTTACGCTGAGGGTTCTCATCATGTGATTATTGCCATCGATTAAAACGAGTTTTACGCCCTATTCGACTGAGGCAAGGCCAGCTGTGCGTTCCAAGCATCGAGCGTCTCCAGGTAAATCGGTTCGGTGTGAAATCATTCATACATTCAGGGAGATTTAGCGCAGTTGCATTTCGATTCAGGTAAACGTATCGCCTAGGTGTTAGCGTTCTTCATATTTCAACCTGCAAGCCAGCGAGTGAAAAGAAAATCGAAATTTATAGCACGTATTGGAGTTCTATCCGGTTACGCAGGTCATCACGCCAGGCAACAGCATAAATCGTTTTATTATTTTGCTGAGAGACATCAGTAAGTCACGAAGGTATACGGCCAAGAGCTCCATCGCATTTCCAGGTTTCACGTTTCCAGCAAATCCTCAGGCACGCTTTAAATCGTTCAAAACCCGCTGGCATATCCTTCTTCCGTTCCGCGTAAGGTCACGATTTCATGCTTTGTTTTTTGATTTAATATGTAAATGCGTGGTCACATGTGTAGCTCAGGGTTCAGCCATTTTCGAATTTTATTTTCTTTGTTAGGGTCAGACGTAGATTGTAATTAGATTTAGCAATAGTTTTTATTTGAAATTCGATTTCATTTTAGTTTAGATTTCTTTTATAAGTTTTTTAAGTTTCGTAAGTTTAATTTATATAGTTTTGATTTATATTTAGAATAGATTGTAAATTTTAGAATTTTCTTTTTTATTTATTTAGGGTTTAAATATAGTTAAACTTTATGAATTTTAGATTTTAAATCCTTTCTCTGTTAGAATGAAAAATATAAATAAAAAATGAAAATTATAAAACTTTAAAAAATAAAATAAAAATAAAAATAAAAAAATATTTTTAGGGTTTTAGATTAGAAATTTTCGTTTAAAAAAAAAAAAAAAATTCGAAAAAATATAAAAATTTTGTGGAAAATTATTTTTGCCAGTTTCAGTGGTTTTTCATGTTATATCTTTCATGCTGAGATACAAATTTTCAAGTCGAGATACGAAATTGATATCTGGTTAATGATTTACGATTCTCGTGGTGTTTTAAGGCAGTTATCTCTTCAAAATTTTCAGTTGCCGGATATCGTTTTGAGCATTGTGATTTAGCTAATGATAGATGATTGTTGTTCACGGTTTATGTTTCTATATCATTTAACAAGTAATCATTGTAATAACAATCTTTTAAGGCACTGGTCTGCTAATTTAATCAAATCATTTTAGTGCTTATCTCATCGTGTCTCGTGTCTCCCAACCAACTGATCGATAGTTGGTCTTCATCATCTCACAGGGTCTACCCCCCTTAGCCGCGGGAGACAGGCTTAAACGGAGGGATCGGAGATCAGAGTGACAGCCCCCGGTCTGAGCGTTGTCGTGCCAATCCGCGCGACAACAGTTAGATTATACAAAGAAGTGGAAAGAAGATACCATGTGGAAGTCCCAAAGAGATTGGAAAATGGTGAAGAATTTGTGCCACAAGGTCATCCACCGCATTTTGAATCAGAATTTATCCAGCCGGTATATCAATATTTTTCATCTCATCTTCCATCCTACTTTCAGAGCAGAAAGAGACAAAGTTCAGTATGATAGAGATATTCAGCACATTGATCAGATTCTTCATCAACCAAAGAGGGTAGAGTTTCGGCAAGGGACATCTGATAAACAACCTATGGATCCACTAGTGAGCAGGGAAATCCCTGAGATTGTGACACGTCAATGACATCTGATGCCATAGGGCTTCATTTGTTAAGTATCTCTAACCCTATCCCTTTTTACTTCATGTCATTAGTTAGTTTATTTCATGCAATTTTTTATTTTTTATTTTATTTTTCAGTTTGATTAGAGTAGAATTTGTCTATTCCAGCTAATTTATTACATATGCATGATGATTTCGATTTTGAATGGATATCTATTTGATGGAATTTTGTTTTCAGGGATGCAGGATTCTGGGGTTCTCACGTTACTTCATGAAATCAACGTGTCCCCATACGGAGCCAAATGTTGCACTCATTTTTGTCAAAGTTTCGAGGAAGCAAATGTACCAATTTTTTCAAAGGATCAAGATCATCAGGACATCAATTGATTGAGTCATTGTAAATTCATTTTACAAGTTTGTAATGTAAATGATGCTAGTAAGACCATGTACATATGTAACAATCTATGTAAGCTTATTATTTTGGCGAAAATTTCATCCTAGGAGGTTTTTCGTCTCACTGATTCATCTGTGTTTCTAAACACGGATGGTCGACAAAGTTTTTCCCTCCAGCCTCACCCTAAAGCTAAGATGGAATTTGTCGTCAAAGTCTTAGATAAGTCCTAGTGTTTTAGTCGAGTCTTATGTACAAGTGACTTAGGAATAATTTAAGCTAATTGGCTAAATTATTTTATTACAAATCACCTAGTCTACTAGATCATGTTGTGTCGCAGAATTGGGTGTGTAATTTGAGGGTCTATACTGAACGTGTGTTCCTCCTTTGAGGGTCGAAAATGTAATCATCTTATGTAAAAAAATATTTTAGTGCATGGTCCCTCATATTTAGACACCATAGCTAAAATATTAGAGGGTGAAAAAAATATGTAATCCCAAGTGTCAATTACTTAATTTTTCTGGCAAAAATTAAATTAATCCTAAGTCAAAAAATTAACCAATTAGAGTCAAATTTAGAGTCTTTGAGAAATTAAATTTTCCAAGCGGAAAAATTTGTGGGTATCAAAGAAATTAATTTTTGGACGTCCCCTACCAAGGAAATATTGGAAATTTCAAGAGAAAATAAACTCTTGGACCTTGGTGAATAAGTCAAAGTCAAATTTTTGAGGAAATTAGCTCAAAATAATTAATTTTGAGATAATAAATAATGGGTTAAATGAGAAATTCGAAAATTCCTCAAAACTAAATATTTTCAAAGGTGAAAATTAAAAGATGATCAAATATTTTTTGATGGCCAAGATTATTTTGATGGGGATCAAACCAACTAGCCGTTATTTTTCCACTTGGAGGATTTATCTATAAATTGAGAGTCATTTGTGTCTCAAGCCATCTAGTTTTGGTTGATGTAAATTACTGTCCCGCTGGGAACGTTGGAATAATCATAATAAAGACTTTGGGGTGCAGTTCATGGTGTCTCTGATTTGATGATTTATGGTACGTGTTGGGTATGGGCATTCCTATATTTTGCTTTATAAATATTTTGATCGTTATTTCATTGTAGGTGATAGGGACATTTTATTGGTAAGTTGTGGTCTTATCTTAGGTGATCCGATTCACTGGGTGTTCTAACGATTTGTTCTTCAGAAATATACAGTGTTTGCAGGTTCCCTAACCCTTGGACTCCAAGTTCACGAACTTTGGATAGAGGTCGACTATGTTTGGACTCTAATTATTTTTATGGTGTTCTAATTTCACTAACGCTGTAGTTTATTATTTACCTTTCGAAATACATTTAGCCACAACTAAAGATTTATAAAATTTCAAAATTTCTTCAAGCATTTTACATGTATATTTTGTAAATATAATTTGTATAATACACTTGTAAATTTTTTTTTTTTTTAATCTTGGTTTTTCAGCTGGGATTTTTGGGGTTTGAATTATTTTTTGAATTTTTGTATATATTGAGGTTTTGGGTATTTTTATTTTCATTTGTGCAAGTGAGATCAAGTGACAAGAGTTGGATTAGAGCTAGATCTAGGCCCTTGAGGGTAAGATCTAGCCTTTGCAATTTTTGCAGGGCCAACCATTGAAAAAATTGAGTAATATTACAAACTAAAGCAAAATATTTTTTTTTGAGCAGGGTTTTCAACATTTTCAAGCTTCCCAGGCCCAACATCAGCCATTTTCATGCTCTTGGAGGCTGGCCACAAGCCCTAGAGGGCCTTGGCCTCCTCTTTAGCCCTTGTCGTGGGCATTTTAGGGCCTTATAGGCCTAGCCTTCTCGACCTACCCTCCCTTGCTTAGCCATAAGGCATTAAGGCCTCAGCCTCCCTCCTTATTCCTCTGCTAGGCCTCCTCCTCTTTCTGCTCACCCTTCTCTCCCTCACTCGGCCCTCCGTCCTCTCCTTTCCCTTCTGTCCTCCAAGCCGCAGCCCCTAGGGGCTTGCAATAGGTCTTCAGGGCCTCTTATCGCCTAGTCGTAGCCCTTATAGGACCTACGACAACCCCTTGTGGGCCTCTTCTCCCTTTCGATAGGCCTATTAGGCCTCCATCTCGTGAACCGAAAGCCTATTCGGCCTCATCCCTTAGACACTAGGCCTTTAGGGCCTTCCTTTCGCTAGCGCTAGCCTTATTAGGCTTAGCGTAGCCTCTTCTTGGCCTTAGTTTTTCTCTCCTTCATCCTTGGTTGGCCCCTGAATTTTCTGAATTGAATATTGGTGAATTTTGCAGGTGAAATTGGCTCTAAGTTGGTGTTTTCAAGTGCCAAGTACCTTGGAGAATTCTTTTGGAATTTGGGCAAGGGTGCTTCAAGGCCATGGGCCTAGTGTTTGCTTTCTAAACCCTTAATTTGTCACTGTTTTGCTACAACATTTTGAATCATTCATAACAGTGGTGAAATTCATGATTAAATGCCTTAAAATCACCTCCAAATAGTCTAAACACACTAATAATTTCATAGTAAAAATTTGCTAGTGTTTTGTCTACTTGGGCATTGAATTTTGAGCTTAGATCTACTTGTTAGCTTGCTGGAATATCTCTAAATAACTAGATAGATCAGATCTGATATAATCTGGAAAGGAACACTTTAAAAGGCATAAAATTGGTTGATGTGATATCTAGCATTTTGTCTTAACATCCAAGTATCTTGGGCATCAATCTTTATTTTATGGTGACTGATATCTCTGCATAAAATGTATGATCAGATTTGATATTTTCTGAATAAGACATCTTAAGAGAGCTAATAGTTCAATCAATTTACATTGGCAAGTCATTAGGCAGCTTATTGGTCATATTCAGTTTTATATGCTTGATAATTTCTTGGTTTGAAGTGATATATTTGCTGTTCTCCTATCTCTCACATAAGTGGTGTTTCATGATCTAATTGGCTCATCGCATTTCATGCTTTTGAAGTATAACAATTACTTGTCTTTTGTTAGATCTAAAAATTGTTAATTTGTCACGAAAATCACTCATATAATGTTAAATTTGGCAACTAGGGCTAAACTTCACCTTGGACAGCTCATATGAGGCAGCTGATATTTTTATTGGATTCCTCTCTCCGAGAGGTGTAGGATTGATTTAAAGATCATCCCATTCTGACATGTACAAATGGAATTATGAATTTATTTTGATTATGGACAAATTATCAAGGTCAACAAGTCATCTAATTTGCACCTCAACGTTGCATATAAATTCAAGAGGCCTCCTCCTCATTTTGGCACTTCAATTCACTTACACATCTCTCTCTCCTTGATTGGGTACGGATTTCTGAGGCTTCTCTCTCTCCACACGTGCGAAGAAAGAACTGTACTTTTTCTATCCTTGCGTTGACCAATGTTGACCGAAAATTGTAGAAAGCTGTTTTGACTAGCGTTGACCAACATTGACCAGTTTTGACTGCGTTTTTGTATGGGGTATTTCTGTTTGGGTAGGCCGCAGTTATGGGCTCAAAAACTGAGGCTATTTGACCACTATTTAACCAACGTTCACTGTGGAAGGGCTTGCTGCTGCGTTGACTTTTGTTGACCGGATTTGATTGGACTTTTTCAGACTGTTTTTGGGCTGATTTGACTAGCTATTGGAGGCTGAGTTGAACGAGTTTGACCGAGCTGTTTTGGAGGTCAAAATCTGCCCTGTTGACCAACATTGACTTTTTAGTTAGGGCTTTCTGTTACTGCTGTTTGATTGATCATATTTAACTGTGATTGGGCAAGTGAATATTGTATATTGTACTCTCTCTCTGCTGAACTTTTGAAGAATTATAAGAAGAATTGATTAAGGGTTTCCCCACATTGGGGTTTGTCCCTGGCTGGTGCCATATCTTGTGTCCTCTTGTCTTGACTTGTCTTGACTTGTCTTCTATTGTTATTGCTTATGTTCTATCTGCATTTTACTATCATGATGATGTGATTGCTAAACTAGATATTGATATTGGGCTAATAAAGAAATTGAAGTAAAATTGCTCTAAGCATAGAATCTTAAAGAAATGGGGAGGCTGGGGTATTAAAAAATTGGAAGATTTCTCCTCAGCACTGGCGGCCAAACTAGGATGGCAATTAATCACAACTAACAGTCTCTAGACCAAAGTAGCCTCCTCTAAATACATAGATCCACTAAGGCCGATGGATTGGCTGAGACAGACAAGCTGGAACAAAACAGGGATCTCGAATATTTGGAAAGCAGTACTAAAATCATTGTCACTGATCCGAGATGGGCTCACCTGGAGAATTCATGCTGGCACATCTGTTCGCATTGGCCTTGACCCTTGGATTGGATGTGGGAATGCACATTTATTACCAGAAGGACTAAAACACCACCTCATAGAGTCTGGCATCACCCACATCAGCCACATTGCGGACATGGAGAGATCTACCTTCCTACATCAAGCTTGGAAATCTGCCCACAGTCTACACATACCTCATCAATGGCATCACCATTGGACAGATTACACAGCAGCTCTAACTGAATCTCATATCAGAATCTTGGAAGGGGAGGATGAGATTATATGGGCACTTGCTAAAAATGGTCGGTACTCTCCCAAAGAGGGATATCTACACCTCGCTAATAGACATAGACCGCAACATATTGATATATGGTGGAAAGGTATGTGGAAGCTCAAAGCCCCCCCTAGAACAAGACTTCTCATGTGGTCAATTTTGAAACAAAAAATCCCAACCGGAGACAACCTGATCAAGAGAGGACAACATGGGCCCTTCTAGTGCTGCCTATGCAAAGACAGTACAGAAACGGTGGACCACCTATTTCTTACCTGCCCCATCACTATTGACCTCTGGAATACTACTCTCTCGCACACCCCTACTCTGAACTCATGGAGGGGTCAAGCTATCAGGGAGGTTTGGTCCAATTGGTGGACAACAGCATCCCCGTCGAAAGCAAGGAACCTCCCCCTTCTCTTTAGCTGGGAAATCTGGATTGCCCAAAATCGCCTCATCTTTCTGGATACTGCCCCTCACTGGCCCTCCATCTCAACCCGAATCTTGGCCGATTACAGTAATATTCCTGAAGATGAAGATAATACACCCCCCAGACATATCATTCCTGAAACCATAGATCACACCCAGCCTTGGGCTTTTTTTGATGGATCAATGCAAGAAGCAGGATGTGGGGGAGGTGTCGTACTTTACTTAACTGACTCCCATCACTATCATATACAAATGGGACTTGGAGGAGGCACGAATAACTATGCAGAACTCATCACAGCTAAACATCTCATTCACTTTGCTATTGAAAAAACTGCAGGAATCTACAAGTGTTTGGGGACTCAAAAATTGTATGCAACTGGATAAACAAAACAACAATATGTCATGCTTACACTCTGCGACACATTTTGGATGAGGTCCATAGATATATATCTTTTGACAGTTTTGTATGTCGTCATATCTACAGGGAATGAAACTCACTCGCTGACCAACTTTCCAAAGAGGCAACAGTCCGGCCACGCGACACTTGGATGATACAGGAACAAAGAGATGGGGAGCACTACCAATATTATCATTGCCCTTATATGGACCATGCTGCTCAAGCACAACAGGAGCCTGATACTATATGATATGCGACTTTATTTACTGTTAATATTTATTTTTGCTTATATATTTACAGCTACATGTTTAGAAAATTACTCTCTGCGTAGAGTAATCTAAATTTTGAGAACAAAACAGAACATATCTGAGGAAAGAGTCTCCCTGCGTGGAGAACTTATACATATCTGCTTCTATATTTTTGACAGGCTTACAGCCTCTTAAACTGCATATGCGCACAACATTTACAACATGTAATTTTCCTTAATATTAATGAAAATTACGATTGTTTCCAAGGGGAAAAAAAATCTTGACTTGACATGCTATGATTTTTCTATCTTATGTTAATGCTTAGAGGGTGATATTAATGACAAAGATCCCTATATAGATCCAGAGGTAATGACAAAGATACCTCTGGATATTAATGCTTAGAGGGTGATACTGATGACAAAGGTCCTGATTTTCCAACAAGACTAAAAATTAGACATTTCTCGTGGCGGCAAGAGGCCCAAGCATTAGCAAAAGATAATAGATTTACTTGTCTTTTCTAGTTTCTAGTAGTTTTTATAACTATCGACACTTTCATATTTATTATGATATTTTTTGTAAACAATATATGACAATTTAAGTTTGAAGTTGGCAATTATAACTCATTAGTAATGAATTATGAATATGATGTTTCGTGAAAGTTGACAGTTGTTTCATTTCATTTCATTTTATAACATTTCATTTCATGTTAGATATCATTTGTTGTAATGGTTACACTTAGCTTACAAGTACAACTTTGGTGATCAATGATGATAAATGTTATATATTGAATTTTGAAAGCTTGAAACTTTAAGATTGAGAATTCATGAGACTTAATATGTTGTATGTTACTATGTTACTAACTTGTGGACATGGTTGATGAAGATTATAACTTCTAGATGATCATTGTTATATGGTTCAATCTATGTTTTTTATATCTAACTCATCATTCTACATGCTTTTGTTGACATATATGCATCAAAATATAAAAATATATATATTATATAAAAAATAATCCCAAAATCGCTCCCAAACCGGGAGTTTCTGAAAATGTCACTCCCGCTCCCAAGTAACCTTGGTCCTGACGATCTTGATCCTTTAAAAAATTTGGTACATCTGCTTCCTCGGAACTTTGACAAAATGAGTGCAACAAGCAACTAGGGCCAAATTCCACCCTGGGGCAACTCATTTAATGGAGATGACAATTGCATTAAATTCCTCTTTTCGAGAGGACCAAAATTGATAAAAAGATCATCTAATTTGGACAAGCAGAAGTGTGTTTTTGAGATTATGCCCACACGTGCAAATTGTTCAGGTCAGCCACATCATCATGTAGGCTCATGAAGCCCAATGGAAGTGTCACTTCACCCTCAACGACTTGTATAAATACAAGTGACCTCTCACATCATCTGGCATCATCATCACTCACACATTCTTCTCTCTCCTCTCATTGGTTCATACAACTATTGGGCTCTCTCTTTCTCTCACACATGTGGCAAGGAGGACGAATTTTCTAGCCAAATTTTAAGGCTGTTTCAGGGGTTTGAAACTTTGACCAGTGTTCACCAACAAGGTATTTGACCAAGTTTGACTGTGTTTTGGAGGGTTTGATTCTGTTTGACCCAGCCACATTAATTGGCACAGAAATCAAGAAATTCTAGGTAGTTTGACCTACATTAACTGCAGCCTTGTTGAACCACAGGGTTGACTTCAGGTTGACCAAGTTTGACCACAAATTTGTTCACTGTTTTGAGCTGAATTTGACTAGCAAGAAAGGTCAATTTGACTGGGTTTGACTGAGATCCAAGTGCACTGTTTGCTGCTGCATTGACCACCGTTGACTCCATGGTTAGGGCTGATTTGATTGTTGCTGACTGAGAGCAGTATTGCAGAGTTTACAGGATTGTTTTGGACAGTGATTTGGCAAGTCAATTTTGACTTTGACTTTGTATTGTTGTTCTCTCCCTCTCTCTCTGTTGAACATTTGATATGATAGTAAGAAGAATTGATCAAAGGGTTTTCCCCACATTGGAATTTTCCCTGGCATTCGCCAAATCTGGTGTCCTATTGTCTTGGCTTGTCTTCTGCATTTTATTTTATGTTCTATCTACAATTACTGTCAATGTGATTTATGGTTAATGTGATTGCTA
This sequence comes from Pinus tabuliformis, assembly GCA_031772625.1. Classification (NCBI taxonomy): domain Eukaryota; kingdom Viridiplantae; phylum Streptophyta; class Pinopsida; order Pinales; family Pinaceae; genus Pinus; species Pinus tabuliformis. The sequence continues at coordinate 373,412,553 of CM062815.1, read as the reverse complement.
TTGGAAACTAATTTGGAAATTGTCATTGGGCTACTTAAAGTACATTGAAGTAATTATGCTAAGCATAGAACATACCATTGTTATCTAATTTTAACATCTAGGAGGCTCATCTCTAGGTGTCACAGGCCCTAAGGCCTCCTTCCTTCCTGACCGCAGGCCTTTAAGGCCCTTTTCCTTCAAGTCGTGGCCTTATTAGGCCTTGAAACCCTAATCGTTGCCTTCCCTTGGCCTTCCATCACATTCATTCCCCCCTCTTTGCCTCATCTCTGTCATCTCTTGGTTTGCATTGATATTTTGCACTAACACTTTGTTTGGCGGGTGTCCCAAGAGGTTTTGGAGCTAATATTTGTGGTTGTAGGTGAATACACTCTTTGGAGGATCTCTAGCAATCAAACTAGTCACCAACAAAGGCAATAAGGCCTAGTGGTTTGCCTCCTTACCCTCTCTTCTCATCATTGTTTCATTTGCAACCTCATGATACATTGTTTGCAGTGGCATTAAGTGGCAAAGCATTTGCATTGTTGGGTTTACATATTGCTTAAAATCTCTTATGATTTTTTGAGGACTGCTATACTAATTAGAGGTCTGATATAAGCACTGTAAGGTCTGATAAACATAACAGTAGTATAAAAAGTAATTAGCAGTCATCTTATTTCATTGGGCAATCACTGTTTGCATCCCTTGCATCTTTGATAAGTACCTTGTTGTTGATTGGGCCACTTATTTAACTGTTGTGATCATTAGTCTCTTGCATTTTCTCTGTTATATCTTGCATCCATCTATTGCACTCTTGCATTCATAAGCTATCACTGTTAGTAATCTCATCTAATTGACAAAATATATGTGCTCTAAATAAGAAGATAAATGCTCTAAAAGATAATCACTTGGATTAATTGCCATTTCTCACATAAGATAAGCATGCTTCTCTCCTAAGTCTGTTCTTTTAATGTCACGGAAAGAATAATATCATTGAGTATAAATTGCCAAGTGTTTCTAATTCAAGCATCCTTACATGTCATTTGTTATCAAGTTAGTTTTGTTTATTGACATTGAAAGGCATGCTAGCATTTCTTGTGGCATTGGTTTCAAAAGGAGTACTAATACTATTGTTGGTCATTGCTATCATTGGCTATTGGATAAGTGGTTACATTACTATTGTCACAATTTACATTTCTTGTGAGTTTACTTTTTGTAATAAGTGCTCTAACATATTGTTTTGCAAGTGAGCTTCACATCTAAAATTCATAATCTTGCAATATTGTAACTCACTCTTAAAGCACTTGATTGACCACCATATTGTGATAAGAGTAATCTTGAAGTCATCTTAAGAATTGCTAATTATGTTGATATCTTGTTGAGAGATTGGCATTTATCTAATTGGCACATCAATATTGTGAAAAAAGACATTGGACTTGGTGTTTATTGTTATTTTTCTGTTGATTGTGAGGTTTCTAATCTTGAATCGCTTTGTCCAACATTTTCTAGCGCCATCTAATTGGTCCATTGAGCACTGCTTTTGTTGAAGATTGTCCTTGTAATTGTTAATTACTTTCCTTTCATTACTCTAAATCGGATATTTTTTGGAATAATTTGTCTTAAGGTACTTCAAGCATTTAACGATCTCACCTAAAGCTAATCACTCATTTTCCATTTGCATGTTAGAACTAGTAGTGCATTAATTAACTTATCTCCAAGCATAAGTTTGGTTGAAAGACGATAGGACGACCTTTCTCACCTAGCTTAAGAAGCTTAGACCCTCACTTGTGGTTAACACAGTGACCTTGTAGTCGTCAAAGCCACAGTCTCTGCAACGTCGAAGGCATTCGGGTGGTTAGAACTCCAGGGGAGCTATCTTTAATATAGCCTTTGCTATCTTCTCTTGGGTTTCTCTCTACACCCTAAACTTGAGACTAGCTTCAAAACAGCTAAGAGAAAGGATTCACTTAGATAAGCATCTAATCTAAAATCAACCAAGAGTTTGCTTTTCACTCAGTTTGAGGTGTTGCATCTCATATACAATAGTGTGCATCCTAAGCAACAACTGTTCATCTAGTAACTTGTTAGTTAAATTTATATTAAGCAAGTGATTTGACTCCATAAGGCACTGGTCTCAATAATCTAATTAAATTGTGCTAATAATTAAACTTGTTAATCATCATTAACCAGGTTGCTAGGACATTCAATTGTGTCTCCCGAGTTTATCGACTCCCGATAAGTTTTTCATCTTCACATTTCATAGGGACTACCCTCCCATAGCTTGTTGTAGGGAGACAGCGAGAACGAAGAGGGCAGGCATCAGAGTGGCAGCCCCTACCCTAAGTCGTTGTCGCATTTACCTGTACAATTTGGGCGACAACAAGGCTAAGGAACACGAGATCTCCTAAAACCCGGAAAAGATTTCGCGAGAAAAGCCTTAAAAACACCTCAATTAAATTAACTAACTATAATTAAATATTTCCCAAGTCTAACTTAGGATAACTAGTTAATTAAATCATATTAATTGAGGGAGATTGATTTTTCTCTAGAGACTTCCGAAAAAGTGAATTGATGGAGTCAAGATGATCATAGCCATCGAATGTGATTAGATCATGGTCGTTGGTTGCCCAACAGAAGATTATAAGAGCAAGTTGATGGGGTTTGGAGAAGATACACAGAAGACATGTGCGCAGTTCGACTACCCAGTTGCAATGATTCAGCAAAGGCACAGTTGAAGCTAGGGAGACACTGAGCAATGGGGTTTCAGCAGAGATTTGGGAGAAGGATTCCGGAGGAGATTTCCTCAGATTTTCCAGTGTCTCAGTGACAGGAAGAGGAGGTCGAATTAGCTAGTGCAAGTAGCCAGTTCGATAGTGCGAATGGTAGAGAAGCTCGTTTCAGTGAGCCAAAGTCAGATCTATCATCCAGAGGGAGAGCGAGTGGGCCTCGAGACGTGCGGGAGTCAAAACGACTTGAAGGGAAGGGTTCCTAGTGGTTGTACGAATTTTCCTTAGCAGCAGTGTGCATTTCCAGTCAGGTAGTGCGAGTAGCCATGAGGAGTGCGAGTTGCCTAGGAGAGGCCAGATCTAATTGCAAAAGGAGACTTGAGTCTCGAGTATATTTTTCTAGTGAAGATCAATATTTACCGGAGTTTTGCCAGTAAAAGGCAAGCAGTTGTAATAATTCTCAAATTGCATAATAAAAACCTTATCTGTTGCATTGGTTTTCCCTTTGGGGTTTTTCCAAGGACATTTGTCCAAAAATAATGATGTCAAAATTATTGTGTGTTGTGTGCATTATTTTCTTAGTTCCAGTATTTTATTTTCCGCGGCATATTTTATTTGTGAAGAATTGCAATGTGAGTTTATCGATATTTGCCATTAATACAAATAAACTGCATAAATTAGGAGATAAATTTCCAGTTGTTGCAATTCATGGAAGTTTCACATGGTATTAGAGCAAATCAAAGTAGAGAAGCTCTAGAGTGAAGTTGGTGCAGATCAGAGGGAGATCTGAAGCACTAAAGAACAAATTTGCATAAGCCAGCCACACGGTGCGTGTTTCAGAGGCAGTAGGTCGATTTCCAGTCCAAGGAAGTGATCCGGAGGAATTGCGAGTTGTCTCAGTGAAGTTGTTGGAAAGGATTTCTAGAGGCAAAGCAAATCTAGTGCATAAGGGTTTGCAGCATAAGGGTTTTGTAGTAGCAGATCAGCGCAGGGCTTGGAAGAGAAAGCACATGAGGGTTTCGACCTACTTTGTTGATTTCTCTAGTTTATTGAGTTCGCAGATTTTCCAGAGATGGCCACAGCAAGATTGAGAGATCAGGACAGGTTGGATGGAGCGTCCGACTTTGGTATCTGGAAGGCTAGGACGTTCTTTCTATTAGACTAGCATGGTTTGAAGGAGTTTGTTATAGCAATTATTGTTATGCCAACAAATCCCATCCATTTTCATGAATACAGGAGGGACAACGCCAAGGCTAAGAGGATGATCCTTGATAGAGTACGAGATCGCATTGTTCCGCATATCGTAGAAAAGGGAACAGCGAAGGAGATGTGGGATGCCATTGTCAAGTTGTACCAAGATCCGTTAGAGAATAGGAAAATGATCCTCAAGGAGAAGCTGAGGACTGTCAAGATGAACAAGGGCGAAGATGTAACCACCTATCTCACTAGGATTTAGTCTATCAGAAACGAACTTGCAGCGATAGGAGAGAAGCCAGCAGATGACGAGCTAGTACATTTAGCACTCAATGGATTTACCAAGGAGTGGCGTACATTCGTCCAAGTGATTTTTGGGCGAGACACACTTCTAGGATGGGAGTGCCTATGGATTGATCTCACTCAGGAGGAGTTAAGGCTCAACTTAGTCGAGGGCACTATCAGCAGCAGTGGCAAGGGACATAAGGTGAAGGAGGAACAAGAGAATGTCGCTCTTGCAGGGAAAGGTAAAGCGAAGAAGGGTCCCAGCAAGGGACAAGACTCGAAAGGAGAAAAGAAGAAGAAGGACCTATCGAAGGTCAAGTGTTTTGGTTGTGGTGAACTTGGTCACTATGTCAGCCAATGTCCTAAGAAGAAGAAGGACAAGAAGGGGAAGTAGACAGCTACTTCAACAGAGATCGAGGATTTGTCCATTAGGTTGGAGGATGAATTCGCACTGATAGCAGCAGTACCTCCAAGAGGAGGAGGAGTATGACACTCTAGTATGTTAGATTGGGCAAGGTTCAAGGAAGGAGCAGCAAGGAGATCTAGATCATAGCCAAGGAGGGCTTGATCAGTAGATCAGATCCAGTTGTTGTATATGGGATTCCTCGGTCAAACCATTACCTTTGCTACAGGAGCCCAAGTAACATAGTAGCAGTGAGCTTGCACACAAGTTTGCAATGATTACAGTAACATAGGGGCATCAGCAGTGTGAAATCAGAGCAGTGTAGTGGAAGTGCAAATTGGTTCGGCTACAACATGTAGTAGGAGAACCAAAGTAGCACAGTGATAGCATGGTGGACAGTGATTGCCAGAAGATTTTCTTCACAGAAATTTCCAGTTTCTTAGTGGCAGAGGGAGAACATTATTTATCTGCAAAAGAGGAGCGTGAATGCTCCAAGGAGGATGCAGTCTCTCCAATAGTGCGAGTTGACTGAGGTGGAGGCAGCTGTCAAGGCAACAAGATAGTTTGCTTGTCAAATTGATTTGTAGAGAAGAAGCAGTTAACAGTTTGTGGTTTGATTTCCAACGGACGCTGTGGTTATTTCCAGCAGTGTGAGTTTGCCGGAGAGGACACAGCAAGTTGTCAGTACACAACTACAGAGGTCGATTTAGGGTCTCGGAGGGGGGCCGAATTGATTTGGAGGGATCAAGTAGCTTCCACGAGGTCAGAGCAGTTAGCAGAAGTGAGGAATGAAATTACAGGAGGTTTGCTAATTTATGGCAACCAATTGTATCACAGATGTCAAACACTAGCAGCGTGGATCAGTTTGGCTACAACATGTTCCCACAAATCAACAGGTTGTAGATATACTCACGAAGGCCTTAGGTAAGGCAAAGTTTGTCTACTTCAGGGATAAGTTCGGAGTAGTGGAGAAAACCTTCCTCGCTAAGAGGAAGTGTTAGTTTTTCGTAGCAACAGACTGGTGTTCTACTCTTTATGGTGTTTAAGAGACTAAGGAACACGAGATGTCCAAAACCCAGAAAAGGTTTTGCGAGAAAAGCCTTACAAACGCCTTAATTAGATTAATTGACCATAATTAAATATTTTTTAAGTCTAACTTAGAAAAACTAGTTAATTAAATTAGATTAATTGAGGGAGATCGATTTTTCTCTAAAGACTTCTGGAAAAGTGAATTGATGGAGTCAAGATGATATTAGCCATCGATTGTGATTAGAACATGGCCGTTGGTTGCCCACCAAAATATTATAAGAGCAAGTCGATGGGGTTTGGAGAAGATACACAGAAGACATGTGAGCAATTCGACTACTCAGTTGCAGTAATTTAGCAAGGGCGCAGTTGAAGCTAGGGAGACATCGAGCAGTGGGATTTTAGCAAAGATTTGGGAGTAGGATTTCAGAGGACTTTTCCTTAGATTTTCTAGTGTCTCAATGACAAGAAAAGGAGGTCGAAATTATCTACAGAGGTTGAATCAACTAGTGCGAGTATCTAGTTTGATAGTTCGAGTGGCAGAGGAGCTCATTTCAGTGAGCCAAAGTCGAATCTATCATCCGGAGGCAGAGCAAGTGGACCTAGAGCAGCATTGGAGGCAGAACAACTTGCAGGGAAGGTTTCCCAGTGGCTGTACAAATTTTCCGGAGCAGCGATGAGCATTTCCAGTCAGGCAATGCCAGAAACCCTAGTGTGAGGGCCAGAAAGAGATCGATTCAATTGCTAAAGGTCGAGAGACGACCCGAAAGGCAAAGTGAGTCATTTCTAGAGATAGAGGGAGGCTAGACAGCCCAGTTAGAGGCAGTTTCATGGGCCTTCTAGACTTGTGTAGGCCAACAATGCACACAGCCAGTAGGTAGTGCGAGCAGGCCAAAAGGAGGCTAGTTGATTTGCAAAGGGAGAAAATACTCTCTCATAAATTTCACTAGAATATTTTCCAGAGGATTGCCAGTTGCGCATCCAAATTATTGTACTCAAATTTTTGTTGTTGCATTATAATAAAACCCTCATCTGCTTCACCGATTTTCCCTTCGGGGTCTTTTCCAAGGACATTAGTTCAAAATAACTATGTTAATTGTGTGCATGAATTTCTCAATTCCAATTTAATTTCCGCAGCATATTTTATTTTGTTGTGAAGAATTGTTGTGTGATTTATTCAATATTAATCAAAAAATTAATAAACTACTAATCAGTTAGGAGAATAATTCCAATTGTTGCAGTTCAAAGAATTTTCACACGGAATCAGAGCGTGTTTGATTAGATCTGAAGCTCAGAGGCAAGAAGGAGAGATATCGTGCAGTTTCAGTGGCAAATCTGAAGCACTTTCTCCAGATCCGCTTAGGCCAAGCCAAGGGTTCGATTTGCAAAGGAGCAGAAAATCGATTTCCAGATCCAAGTGGAGGGAAAGTTCAAGTTTGCTCCAGATTTGTGGTCGCGGGCAATGGTATTACGGGGAAGTAATTCCAATGAGCAGATCAATGATTTTGCAAAGCAAATTTATCATATTTGTGCGCAGAGATTTGCAACAGGTGTTGCAGTTGCAAATCTACGCAAGGTAGGAAGAGAAAAGCACATTGCAAGGAGGAGATTTCCAAATTTCCAGTTGCAGTAGGCAGTAGCAGCCTTGTCAATCCAACTAGTGCGAGTTGTCGGAGAAGGATTTCCAGAGGAAAGTAGATTTGCGCATTCCAGAGAGGGGTGCAAGTAGCAAAAGAGAAGTTGAGCAGGAAAGAGAAGGAGGTTTCCAAGCTTAACCTCCAGCTTATTTGAGTTTCGCAGGGATAGCCACAACAGGACTCAAGGATCAAAACTAACTAGACAAAGCCTCCAACTTTAGCATATGGAAGGCTAGAATGTCGTTCCTATTAAATGAGTATGGTATGAAGGAGTATGCAAAGAACACTATTGCCATACCTACAGATGCTCAACAACAGGCAACGTACAAGAAAGAAATGGCCCAGGCTAAGAGGATGATTCTAGATGGCATTCGAGATCATATCTTCCACATATAGCTACACTAAACACAGCAAAAGAAATGTGGGATACCATATTTAACTTGTGTGAGAATCCATTAGAGAATTAGAAGATGATTCTCAAGGAGAGGTTAAGGACCACCAGAATGCAAAAGGGAGAAGGCGTTACACCCTACCTCACCAGGATTCAGAATGTCAGAGATGAACTTGCAGCTATTGGAGAAAAACCATCAGATAGCAAGCTAGTCATAACAACTCTCAACAGTTTCACCAAGGAGTGGCATACTTTCATCCAAGTTATTTTTGGGTGAGATATACTACCTGGATGGGATCATCTGTGGAGTGACTTCACTCAAGAGGAGATGAGACTCAGCCTTGCGAATGGTACTACCAACAACAACAACAAGGGACAAAAACAGGACGAGGAGGATGAGGAAAATGTAGCCCTTGCAACCAAGGGAAAGGAGAAGAAGGGTCCCAGTTAGGGACAAGGCTCAATTGGAGGAGAAAATAAGAAGAAAGATGTTAAAATTGGCAACTAGGGCCAAACTCCATGTGGTTCATCTTATTTATGGCAGCTGATATTTTTCATGGATCTCTCTCATCAAGAGGTGTAGGATTGATCTAAAGATCATCCGATTCCGATAAGTATTCATGGAGTTAAGAATTTATTTGTGTTATAAGACAATTCGTCAAGGTCGGTCAGCAACCAAATAAACCCCACATGTGCTCAACGTTTTAGTATAAAAGGAGATGACTTGAGAGTCATTTTACACACACACTTCTATCTTGATTTCTCTCCACTTGTCATGGGTTTTAGTGGAAGAGAAATCTAAGAGTGGAAGCCCTAGACGTTGGAGGAAAAGAGGCTGCCCTAGACGCAGATGGAAGGCAGCCCTAGACGCAGACTAAAGGCTGCCCTAATGCAGACCTAAAGGCAGCCCTAAACGATGGTCTAATCCAGCCCTAAACGATGGTCTAATCCAGCCCTAAAAATGATGGTCTAATCCAGCCCTAAACAATGGTCTAATCCAGCCCTAAAAAACGGTGGTCTAATCCAGCCCTAAATGCTAGTCTAATTCAACCCCAACCATAGTCAAACAAGAGAGTCTTAGCCGCAGCATGAAGGGTCAAAAGGGACAGCGTGTAGGCTACCCTAGACAGTGTGAAGGGTTGTGTGGACAGCAGAGTCTTAGCCGTCGTATAAAGGGTCAAAGGAACAACGAAGAGGCTGCCCTAGACAACGTGAAGGAGTTGTAGGGACAGCGTGGCCCTAACCACAATTAAACAAGCCAAAAGGAATAGCATAGGTGTGGAGGGTTATTCCCTTGGAGAACCGCAGTCTTTAGAAGGTTGTCTTGCTGAATTGTATGGAGAATAAGGGTTGTAGGGTGATGCCCTAACCTGTGATGTAGTACAGTGGTGCAGCATGGTGAAACAACAGATGGTAAGCATGGCAAGCATGGAGTTGCAAGGGACAGTTGTATAATAAATGGGACAACAAAAGAATGCCAAGGCAAGACAGCAGTTGTGACATGGCAACAAAGGTATATGGTGCTGCAAACTCATTGGATAGCAGCAAGCATGGACAGCAGATGTATGGGACAGCAGAAAGGTATGTTAAGATGCATGGGACAGCAAGCATAGTGTTGTTAACATGTATGGGACAACAGCAAGGTATGTTAAGATGCATGGGAGAGCAAGCATAGTGTTGTTAAGATGTATGGGACAGCAGCAAGGTATGTTAAGATGCATGGAACAGCAAGCATAATGCTGCTAAGACACATGGACAACAACAAGGTATGCTTAGACATTTGGGACAGCTGCTAGGTATGGCAAGGCTAAGTGGGACAGCAGTTGTGACATTGCAGAACGCACATGGTACAGCAGCAAGCATAGTACAACAGCTAGCATGGACAGCATGGCTATCATGGACAGCATGGATAGCAGCAGCAAGCATGGTACTGCGAGCACATGAGACATGCTGTATGACAACATGGTTCAATAATGGCACATGGGACAGCAGTGCAGCATTAGGTGCAGCAGTCATGAGGTCCAGCATTGTGATGATGGGTGCAGTGTGGTGCAGCATAGTGAGGTGCAACATGATGACGAGATGCAGCACGATGATAGGTGAAGGAGTCACCTTGGAGAATCAGTGGAAGCAGCATGTCATCAACTGATCTCATGTATCACCTTCTTAAAGATGGTCTATGCTCTTATCTAGATAAGTCAAAGTGTTGACTTCTGCTGTAAATGTACTATCTCTCTCTCTTTGTGCTGAACTATTGAAGAACATATAAGAAGAATTGATCAAGGGTTCCCCCACATTGGGGTTTGTCCCTGGCTAGCGCCACATCTTGTGTCCTCTTGTCTTGGTTTGTCTTTTGCGATTTATGTTTATGTTCTATCTACAGTTTACTTTAACGCTGATGTGATTGCTAATCTGGAAAAGATATTGAGCTAACTGTGAAAACTGAAATAAATTGCTCTAAGCATAGAACATACCTAAAATTAATATGGTATCAGAGCTGAGGTGAAGACAATGGCCAAGCAAGAGTGAAAGAGCAATCACCGAAGACAGTTGGGAAAGGACAAAAGGATCAGTGGATTCCTCATCCCTCTTCAAATTCACCAAGGGTGAAGTCGAAGCAGAGAATATTATCAGAATGGCGCAGCGGAAGTTTCTGATGGCCTACCTAAAGATCACTTCATTGGGAAGTTTCGATCTAATGGTGGAAGGAAAGGCAGATGCCTTGGTTGCAATAAGTTCGGCCATTATGCGAAGGAGTGTCCGAATGGCAGAGACACATCTCTTGATGAAGATAACAATCATTCCAGGGACATCTTCAATGATCAAAGGAATGACAAGTAATGCAGGTCATCAAGGAAATGGCTGACTCTTCAAAAAAAGCAAGGAACCCAGCTATGAAGAATCAAATGTTGTTTTTGATAAGATAAAGAAGCGTTATCTTGTATTGGCCCTCTCCTTCAGATTCTTGGGAATCTGGCTTATTGATTGTAATGATTCAAGGCACTTCATCGGAGAGAAGGGTGCACTCTCTAATTTTGTAGAGATGGAAACAATCGTGGGATTATACTTGGAGTCGATGCCACCTATCCCAGAAAGGGTGTAGGGAACGTTACCCCTCAATTGAAGGAGGGTAACTCGATTCATTTACAGAATATCTTTTATGTACCTGATCACAAGAAGAACCTGGTGTCCATTTCAGGAAGTCAAAGGTTACAGGGTGGCACTCATCGATGGAAAAGTACGTGTTTGAAAATAGAATTTTCAAAGATGTTTTTGAGTTCATGGTCGTATCAAGTTGCAGGAAGTCCACTAGGGCCATGTCCATTGACACATAGCACCGAAGGTTTGTGAGTCAGATGGTGACAGGGATGCCTGAATTCAAAAAGAGCATGAAAGTACATGTCTGAGATGTACCGAAGGAAAATCTTACAAGGGGACCATTCCCCTCATGTAGCAGGTCCACAGGTTTGGAACAACCCGAGGGGTTTGAGATTCATGATCGGGAATTTCACGTATGCAGGTGGAAGAAAGCCCTCTATGGCTTGAAGCAAAACTCCCGAGCATAGTATGAGAGGATTGATAGCTATCTGATGAAGCTGAGATTCAGGAGGAGTGAAGCCGATCCAAATCATTGCTCAAAGGTTGTGGATGATAGACCTCTCATACTGGCACCTACTAAGGATGATCTGCCCGTGACTACCTCGAGGATCTTAACTTTCAGAAGTTATATGGTAGTGATGCCGGACCAGATTTGGGAAAGGCCTCTGAGTTTCATAAACTCATTCGCGTTGATGTTCTTGGTGAACTCCCATCCGGATATATGTTTTGTTGTTAGCATAATGAGCTCATATATGGTTGAGCCTCACGGGATTGGTGCCAAGAATCTTCTGAGATATCTTCGAGGCACAATCTCTCATAGATTGAGATACACTGCCGGAAATATGAAGCTGCATGATTATTCGAATACTGACTGGGCAAGCAGTGTGGAGGATCTCAAGAGCACTTCTGAGTGTTGATTCTCTTTGGGTTCTACTTGATATCCTGGATGAGCAAGAAGCAGAAGACGGTTGCTTTGAGCACCATTGAGACTGAATACATAGCTACGAGTATGACCTCGTGTGAAGCTACCTGGTTACAAGAGCTCTTCAGTGCGTTGTTTGTACACATGATGGATAACACCGTGATCTTCTGTGTCAACCAGGGGAGGATTCGATTTTTTAGGAATCTCGTATTCTATGATTGCTCCAGTATATAGACATCAGATACTACCTTATCTGGGATATGGATAGTCGATGAGTTAGGAGGTTCTATCGCATTGAGACTAATGTACAGGTCGTAGACATTCTGTCAAAGCCCCGAGGAAAGGTCAAATTTGTGACTTTCCCGAACGACTTGGAGTAGTTGAGAGACCTTCTTATGAGGGTCCTGCATGTTGCATGCATTGAGCTCTGGGAGCTCCGGGGGGCTTGGGGTACTACTAGAGCAACACGCGACCATAGGGCGACTCGCCCTCCCCTAATAGTGCGTTGTGTACAGGGTGAATGGCTCAGCCTTCCCCTGTGATACCTCGAGGCAACTTAGGGACAGGATGAATGGTTCTCCTGTCGAGGCATCCTATCCATGCAGTCTGGGACTCATGGGAAGTACCTCTCATATAGCCAATAAGCAGGGAAATAGGGTTAGGGACCATACTAGTACTATCAATGGACGCATCGTTGTATCTACTGTACTCCCTATGCTAGGATGACCTCCATTGATCTGGGATCAATGAAACCGATCTGGGATCAATGAAACTGATCTGGGATCAGTATGAGTGGTTTGAGATACTCTCTTGTGATATTGATCTGGGATCAATAAAACTGACTTCGGGTCAGTAGAGAATGGTATGAGACATTCTCAATCAATTCTTCTTCTTCATGGTTCAACAGAGCAGAGCAGTGCAGAGAACTGATGGCAGAGATAGTACAGTCAGACATATGGATCAGCGAATGGAGTTCTCCCTAGTTGAGAGGGAGTGTTAAAATTGGCAACTAGGGCCAAACTCCATGTGGGTCATCTTATTTATGGCAGCTGATATTTTTCTTGGATCCCTCTCATCAAGAGGTGTAGGATTGATCTAAAGATCCTCTGATTCCGATAAGTATTCACGGAGTTATGGATTTATTTGTGTTATAAGACAATTCGTCAAGGTTGGCCAGCAACCAAATAAACCCCACATGTGCTCAAAGTTTTAGTATAAAAGGAGATGACTTGAGAGTCATTTTACACACACACTTCTATCTTGATTTCTCTCCACTTGTCTTGGGTTTTAATGGAAGAGACATCTAGAAGTGGAAGCCCTAGACATTGGAGGAAAAAATGTTGCCCTAGACGTAGATGGAAGGCAGCCCTAGACGCAAACTAAAGGCTGTCCTAACGCAGACCTAAAGGCAGCCCTAAACGATGGTGTAATCCAGCCCTAAATGATGGTCTAATCCAGCCCTAAATGCTGGTCTAATTGGTCTAATTCAGCCCCAACCGCAGTCAAACAAGAGAGTCTTAGCCGCAACATGAAGGGTCAAAAGGGACAGCGTGTAGGCTGCCCTAGACAGCGTGAAGGGCTATGTGGACAGCACAGTCTTAGCCACCATATAAAAGGTCAAAAGAACAGCAAAGAGGTTGCTCTAGACAGCGTGAAGGAGCTGTAGGGACAGCGTGGCCCTAACCGCAATTAAACAAGCCAAAGGGAATAGCATAGGTGTGGAGGGTTATTCCCTTGGAGAACCGCAGTCTTTAGAAGGCTGTCTTGTTGAATTGTATGGAGAATAAGGGTTGTAGGGTGATGCCCTAACCTGTGATGCAGCACAGTAGTGCAGCATGGTGAAACAACAGATGGTAAGCATGGCAAGCATGGAGCTGCAAGGGACAGTTGTATAATAAATGGGACAGCAAAAGAATGCTAAGGCAAGACAGCAGTTGTGACATGGCAACAAAGGTACATGGTGCTGCAAACTCATTGGATAGCAGCAAGCATGGACAGCAGATGTATGGGACAGCAGCAAGGTATGTTAAGATGCATGGGACAGCAAGCATAGTGCTGCTAACATGTATGGGACAACAGCAAGGTATGTTAAGATGCATGGGACAGCAAGCATAGTGCTGCTAAGATGTATGGGACAGCAGCAAGGTATGTTAAGATGCATGGGACAGCAAGCATAGTGTTGCTAAGATGTATGGGACAGCAGCAAGGTATGTTAAGATGCATGGAACAGCAAGCATAATGCTGCTAAGACACATGGACAGCAGCAAGGTATGCTTAGACATATGGGACAGCTGCTAGGTATGGCAAGGCTAAGTGGGACAGCAGCTGTGACATGGCAAAAGGCACATGGTACAGCAGCAAGCATGGTACAATAGCTAGCATGGACAGCATGGCTATCATGGACAACATGGATAGTAGTAGCAAGCATGGTACTGCAAGCACATGAGACATGCTGTATGACAACATGGTTCAACAATGGCACATGGGACAGCAATGCAGCATTAGGTGCAGCAGTCATGAGGTCCAGCATTGTGATGATGGGTGCAACATGGTGCAATACAGTGAGGTGCAACAGGATGACGAGACGCAGCACGATGATAGGTGAAGGAGTCACCTTGGAGAATCAGTTGAAGCAGCATGTCTTCAACTAATCTCATATATCATCTTCTTAGAGATGATCTATGCTCTTATCTAGATAGTCAAAGTGTTGACTTTTGCTGTAAATGTACTATCTCTCTCTCTCTCTCTTGAACTATTGAAGAACATATAAGAAGAATTGATCAAGGGTTTCCCTACATTGGGGTTTTTCCCTGGCTAGCGCCACATCTTGTGTCCTCTTGTCTTGGCTTGTCTTCTGCGATTTATGTTTATGTTCTATCTACAGTTTACTTAATGTTGATGTGATTGCTAATCTGGAAAAAATATTGAGCTAACTGTGAAAATTGAAATAAATTGCTCTAAGCATAGAACATACCTAAAATTAACAAAAGACTCATCGAAAATCAAGTGCTTCGAGCGTGGTGAGTATGGCCACTATGTCACCTAGTGTCCTCAAAGGAAGAAGGACAAGAAGGGGCAGCAGGAGTAGACAACAACTTCGGCAGAGATTGATGAATTAACCGCCAGATTGGAGGAGTTTGTGTTGATAGCAACAGTACCTCTAAGAGGAGGAGAAGCTTGATACCTGTACATATCAAGTTGGGCAGGGTCCAGCGCAAATGCAACAAAGAGATCAATTCCAGATTGTTGCAGCAGGACCATCACCTTTGCTATAAGAGCCCATAGTATCACAGTATTAGGATTCAGTGTTAGCAGAACTAGTTGCAATCATATGCTCGATAGGCAGTTGCAGTAACACAGTGTCAACAAAGAGCAGTAAGATAGACAGTACAGAGCTAGTTGCAATCAAATGATCGAGAGACAGTACCAGAACTAGTTGCAGTGACACAGGGAGTGCGAATTGCCTAATTGCAGTATGCTTGTGCAGTTCCAACCAGAAGATTCCCAACGCAGAGCTACACAGTATAGTTTCTAGTGCAGGAGGACAATGTGAGTTGCCAAGAGGGAGCAGAGAGATTTCCCATAGGGAGATCGAGTCTTAGAGGGAGTCTAGCTTCAGAGGGAGCAGCCCTATGGAATCTAGTGCTTCAGGATCTAGGGAGATCAGACTCATTATTATAGTGGTTGCAGCAGCAGTATGAGTAGATGCGAGTTTACACAGTAGCATGATGGACAGTATTCTCTTCAAAGTGATTTCCAATGACAGACAGATTGGTCAACTTGCAGAAGTGGAGGAGGTCAATCAGACATCAGCATCGCAGGACTGTCCAAGTGCAAGAGAGTAGTATTGGTGGAGAGAACAACTTCCTCACTAAGAGGGAGTGTTAGTTTTTGTAGCATTGGACAGGTGTTCTAGTTTCAATTTGTGTCTAAAAGACTAAGGAACACGATATCTCCAAAACCCAAAAAAGGTTTCGTGAGATAAACTTGTGAAACGTCTCAATTAAATTAATTGATCAATAATTAAAAATTGCCCAAGTCTAACTTAGGAAAATTGATTAATTAATGGGAATTAATTGAGCGTGATCGAGAATGCTCTAGAGACTCGAATGGATCGAGTCTAAGATGATCTTAGTCATTGATAAGGATTTAATCATGGTCATTGAAACTCCGGCAAGAGATTATAAGAGAAGATCGATGGAATGAGGAGACACAACAAGTGAGGGAGCAAGCATCCAGGCAGTGTGGATTTCCCCATGCACAATGATTCAATGTGGGAAGAATTGGAGCCAGTGGAGGAGCATCAGTGATTGAGGGAGCAGCAAACAAAATTCCGGAAGAATTTCCCATCAGATTTTCAGTGCGAAAGAGGCG
Organism: Pinus tabuliformis; assembly: GCA_031772625.1. Lineage (NCBI taxonomy): Eukaryota > Viridiplantae > Streptophyta > Pinopsida > Pinales > Pinaceae > Pinus > Pinus tabuliformis. The sequence continues at coordinate 373,396,520 of CM062815.1, read as the reverse complement.
AGCAAGAGGGGGGCTGAATAATTCTACAGAAAAGTCGTCCAAGCAGTGCGAGTGAGCTAGAAACCCCAATGTGAGGGCCAGGAAGAGATCAATTCAGTTGTTGAAGGCAGGAGACGACCCAGAAGGCAGAGTGAGTCATCTCCAAAGGTAGAGGGAGGCTAGACAGCCCAGTTAGAGGCAGTTTCAGGGGTTGTCCAGACTTGTGCAGGCCAACAGTGTCAGAAGGAGGCCAACTGAATTGCAAAGGGAGAAAATACTCTTCCGTAAATTTTGCCAGATTATTTTACCAAGGATTGCCACTTGGGCATCCAGATTATTGTACTCAAATTTTTGTTGCTACATAATAATAATAAAACCCTCATCTGTTGCATTGGTTTTCCCTGCAGGATTTTTGTCGAGGACATTAGTCCAAAATAATTGTGCATGAATTTCTCAATTCCAGTTTAATTTCCACAACGTATTTTATTTTGTTGTGAAGAATTGCAGTGTGATTTATCTAATATTAATTAGAAAATTAATAAGCGGCTAATCGAATAGGAGAATAAATTACAGTAGTTGTAGTTCAAGGAATTTTCACACCATGCAGATTGACGTATGGGAGATTGTGCCAAGACCAGTTGGCAAATTAGTGGTTGGTTCACGTCAGGTGTATAAGATTAAGCATGCAATTAATGGAAGTGTGGAGAAGTGCAAAGCTAAATTTGTGGCCAAAGGGTTCTATGAGGTTGAGGGGGTAGACTATGATGAGAGGTTTGCACCCATGGCCCGGTACTCGTCCATTAGGACCATATTGGTGATTGCAGTGCAAATGGGGTGGAAGGTCCACCAAATGGACATGAACACTGCCTTCCTTAATGAAGTTGTTGAAGAAGGGATATATGTTGAGCAGCTTGAGGGGTTTGAAACTTTCAACAAAGATATGCATTTTTGCACGCTGAAGCATTGTTTTAAAAAACGCCCGGGTCAGACCGAGCTAATGCTTGGTCGAGTCAGATCGGTGGCTGAAATAGAACGGTTGGCCGAGTTGTTACCGAGCCAGTCATTGACTCGGTCGACTCAGTAACAACTCGACCGACTCGGTAATGACTCGGTCGGCTCGGTAACAACTCGGTCGACTCGACTCTTTGACAAAAATCTTGAAACACATTTGTCAAAAGTTGTTCCGCCTCCTACATACCAATGGTTGGGTTGTTGTTTATTGCATTTTATAGCCCTAAAATATGGTTATCCTAGTGGCATGAATTATAAAACTGAAACAATGCATTGAGCCATACAATGTTTTTAAAAAGGCAAACATTCTGGCAATGGACTAATAAATACATATTTACCTCTGATTGTTCTGGAGCTTGAACAGAATTAAATCAAGGGATTTGAGACTTCATTAGGGGTAGAGAATTGGTATTTTTGTTGTTGTAATCTAGTGATTGTCCTTAGGCTGAGTCAAAAAAGAATCCTGGCATTGGTGGCTAAGTATGAACTTTGTATTGGACAGTGCATTAGGTGCCATTTTGTTAATTTTAGGTATGTTCTATGCTTAGAGCAATTTATTTCAATTTTCACAGTTAGCTCAATACCTTTTCTAGATTAGCAATCACATCAGCATTAAAGTAAACTGCAGATAGAACATAAACATAAATCCCAGAGGACAAGCTAAGACAAGAGGACACGAGGTGTGGCGCTAGCCAGGGACAAACCCCAATGTGGAGAAACCCTTGATCAATTTTCCTTATATGTTCTTCAATAGTTCAACAGAGAGAGAGAGATAGTACGTTTACAACAGAAGTCAACACTTCAACTTATCTAGATAAGAGCATAGATCATCTCTTAGAAGATGATACATGAGATCAGTTGAAGACATGCCACTTCAACTGATTCTCCAAGGTGACTCCTTCACCTATCGTTGTGTTGCATTTCGTCATCATGCTGCACCTCACCACGTTGCACCATGCTGCACCCATCATCACTATGCTGCATCTCATCACGCTTCATTAATCATGACTGTACCCATCACTGTATTGCATTATGTGCCATCTCTGCACCATGTTGCCATACTGACCTATGTGTTGGCTGCATCTTGCTTGCTTATTGTCCCTAGCTTGCTTGTTGTCCCTAGCATGCTTGTTGTTACATGCTAGCTATCCCTTGCATGGTAACTGTAACATTGCATGCTTGGTGTATTTGCTGCTAAGTACCATACAATTGTTCCAATGTTAGTTAGTTTCCCTTGCATGTTGCTCTCTTTCGGAGACAGATGCTCAGGCTGTTTCGGCAGTTTCAGTTGTTCCCAGCAGTTCTGGCAGTTCTGGCAATTCTAACTATTCCCGGCAATTCCGGCTTCTGCCCTCTGCGTCAGCTTTCCCAATTGTTTCAGCAGTTCTGGCTGTTCCCAAAGTTCCGGCTATTCCCGGCAATTCTGACAGTTCCGGCAATTCCAGCTATTCTCGGCAGTTCCGACAGTTCCTGGCAGTTCCAACAATTCCGGCTATTCCCGACAGTTCTGGCTTTTCCCAACAGTTCCGGCTTTTCCCGGCAGTTCCGGCTTTTCCCGACAGTTTTGATAGTTCCCGGCAATTCTGGCAATTCTGGCTTTTCCCAGCAATTCAGTGTTTTCCCAGCAGTTCCAACAGTTCCCAGCAATTTCAGCAATTCCAGCTATTCCCGGCAGTTCCGACTTCTGCCCTCTAGATTAGGGCAACGTTATCCCTTAGGATCTCTCCTCCTACTAAAACCCAAAGACAAATAAAGAGGAAGAGATCCCAAGTGTGTTGAAATGACTTGAAGGTCACCTCTATTTATACTAAAACGTTGAACACAAGTGGGGTTTATTTGGTTGTTGGCTGACCTTGACGAATTGTCCCATAAGACAAATAAATTCATATCTCCATGAATACTTATCAGAATCGGATGATCTTTAGATCAATCCTACACCTCTTGATGAGAGGGATCCAAGAAAAATATCAGCTTCCATTAATAAGATGACCCACATGGAGTTTGGCCCTAGTTGCCAATTTTAACACTCCCTCTCAACTAGGGAGAACTCCATCCACTGATCCATATGTCCGACTGTACTATCTCTGCCATTAGTGCCCTACACTGCACTGCTCTGTTGAACCATGAAGAAGAAGAATTGATCGAGAATGTCTCATACCATTCTCTACTGACCCGAAGTCAATTTCATCTGAAGAGAGTGTGTCACATCACTCTTACTGACCCGAAGTCAGTTTTATTGATCCCAGATCAATATCACAAGAGAGTGTCTCAAACCACTCATACTGATCCCAGATCAGTATCATTGATCCGAGATCAATGGAGGTCATCCTAGCATAGGGAGTATGGTAGATACAACGATGCGTCCATCGATAGTACTACTATGGTCCCTAACCCCATTTCGCTGCTCATTGATCAGATGAGAGGTACTTCCCATGAGTCCCAGTCTGCATGGGTAGGATGCCTCGACAGGAGAACTAATCATCCTGTCCACAGGAGAATGAATCAACCTGCCCCACAGTCGCCACGGGAGAACTAATCATCCTGGCCCACAAGAGAACTAATCATCCTGTTTCACACTTGCCACCGGAGAACTAATCATCCCAGCCCACAGGAAAACTAATCATCATGTTCCACAGTTGCCACAAGAGAACTAATCATCCCGGCCCACAGGAGAACTAATCATCCTGTTCCACAGTTGCCATGGGAGAACTAATCATCCCGGCCCACAGGAGAACTAATCATCATGTTCCACAGTCGCCACGGGGTATCATAGAGGAAGGTTGACCCTGTCATCTTGGACATAGCGCACCACCAGGGGAGGGTGAGTCGCCCTGTGGTCGTATGTTGCTCCAGTAAGTACCCCAAGCCCCCAGAGCTCAATGCATGCAACATGCAGGACCCTTATAAGAAGGTCTCTCAACGACTCCAAGTCATTCGGGAAAGTCACAGATATGACCTTTCCCCGGGGCTTTGACAAAATGTTTGTGACCTGTACATCAATCTCAATGCGATAGAGCCTCCTTGCTCATCGACTTACCATATCCCAAATAAGGCAGTATCTGATGTCTATCTGCTGGAGCAATCATCGAATACGGGATTCCTCAATAATCGAATACCCCCTCTGGTTGTCACAGAGAATCACAATGGTATTCATCATGTGTACAAAGAGCTCACTTAAGAGCTTTTGCAACCATGCAGCTTCACACGAGATCATACTTGTAGCTATGTATTCGGTCTCAGCAGTGCTTATAGCAACCGACTTCTGCTTCCTGCTCATCCATGATATCGAAGCAGAATCCAAAGAGAACCAGCACTGAGAAGTGCTCTAGTGATCCTCCACACTGCCTGCCCAATCAGCATTTGAATAATCATGCAATTTCATATTTCCGGCAGTGTATCTCAATCCATGAGAGATTGTGCCCCGAAGATATCTCAAAAGATTCTTGGCACCAATCCAGTGAGGCTCAACCAAATATGAGCTCACCATGCTAACTGCAAAACATATGTCTGGACAGAAGTTCACCAAGAACATCAACGCGAATGAGTTTATGAAACTCAGAGGCATTTCCCAAATCTGGTCCGACATCACTACCATATAACTTCTGAAAGTTAAGATCCTCGAGGTAGTCATAGGCTTGTAGTTTATCATTCCACATCCGGAATCCAACTCCCTCTTACTTCTGCAAATGAGAGAGTCTGCACCTGTCACAAATAGGTCGTCCTCATAAGGTGCTAGTATGAGAGGTCTATCATCCACAACCTTCAAACAATGGTTTGGATCGGCTTCACTCTTAGTGAATCTCAGCTTCATCTGACAGCTATCAATCCTCTCATACTACGCCCGGGGAGTTTTGCTTCAAGTCATAGAGGGCTTTCTTCCACCTGCATACGTGAGATTCCTGATCATCAATCTCAAACCCCTCGGGTTGTTCCAAACCTGTGGACCTGTTACATGAGGGGAATGGTCCCCTTGTAAGATTTTCCTTCGATACATCTCAGACATGTACTTTCATGCTCTTTTTGAATTCAGGCATCCCTGTCACCATCTGACTCACAGACCTCCGGTGCTATGTGTCAATGGACATGGTCCCCAATGGACTTCCTGCAACTTGATACAACCCTAAACTCAAAAACATCTTTGAAAATTCTATTTTCAAACACGTACCTTTCCATCGATGAGTGCCACCTCGTAACCTTTGACTTCCATTGTTGAAATGGACACCAAGTTCTTCTTGCGATCAGGTACATAAAAGAGATTTTGTAAATGAATCGAGTTACCCTCATTCAATTGAGGGGTAACATTCCCTACACCCTTTCCGGGATAGGTGGCATCGGCTCCAAGTATAATCCCACGATTGTTTCCATCTCTACCAAATTAGAGAGTGCACCCTTCTATCCGATGAAGTCCCTTGAAGCACTACAATCAATAAGCCAGATTCCCAAAGAATCTGAATGATCTGATAATCACCCTATGAGTGACCTCAGCTAAAGATTTAATAAATGAAGGTATTACAGACTCATATGTTGGTGTGTGTGTCTATGTTATTTAGACAACAGATCGATCAGATTGCAAATACACAGACACTTGAAATGGAAAGACAGCAGAGAAATACAACAAGCAAATATAAGAACACAAGAAATTAATAAGGAGTTCACCCTAACCTCCAAGGCTACATCTTCGGTCCAACTCTCAGTGGTGGCCTTATTTTATTGTGTCTTAAGCAGAGAATTACAATACAGGAGCTCAATATGAGTCTCCTGAGACAGATTTGCTTAGCAGGGTGGTCCTTGGATTCCCCAAGCCACTGGAGTGCATAGACTCTTTTGCCTACCAGCTCTTTGACCTCTCTGGTCTGACAGATCCTCTCAGGGATGGCTTGAATCTCTCAAGCTCTCTGGTGCTCGACACTGCCTTTGGTCAGCTCGGCCCTCTGTCTTCTTTCTGCTTTTTCTTTTGCTTCATTGTCTTCTTTGCTTCTCTGTCTTCTGTCTTCGGTTCTTTCTCTCCGTGTGTCTTTTGTCTTCTGTTCACGGCTTTAAGGCCATTCGAGCTCATGGCTGTTCCATTCCTCTTCCTCTCTGTCGAATCGCCTACTGCAGCTGCGCTTGGAGTTCCCTGTTCGCCGTCATCATCAAGCTCACAGGGAGTGGCCACATGTCCTCCTGTAAACTGTGCCAGCCTACTTCGTCAGTTCAATTCTTCGGTTACGTCATGGAATGAGTCTTCCGCCACCTTGGCGGTCAAAGCGGACCTCAAATCCTTCTAAATCGTGGCTTATTCCCTCGTTAAATCTAGTCTTGCCATCGGACGCGATGTCAACCGTCAGATCTAGATTCCCCAGATCCAACGCCATCCGCTCATTTCGCGCGGTTGACTTGCTCGACCGTTAGCGCGCGATGAGCGGCGGTTTTCTCTCTCCTATGCTTGCCACGCGTCGTCCACTGAGTGGGATCGCTTTGTTTTCGCCAATTCCGCTTACCACTTGAGGGTGCCCCTGATCAATACCGCCGGTTTTTCGGAGTGTGGGTCTCGCCTTGTCCTTTAGCCTTTTCTCCTTTTGTCCCACAGTTTTCCCAGCTCTCCATGCGACCGAGCGCTCGGGGCTTCTCCATTTTGAGGGTTTTCGCCCTCGCTAATCGCGCATCAAAACTCCCTCTGTTTCCCGATCTGGGCCTCCCAGGGGCTAATTTCGCCTCCTGCGCAGTCTCCATGGGCCTCGGTTAGTGCGCTTTGACCGAGGTCCTCATCGTTCCACGCTCGCTGCCAACTGCCACTGGTTCAGAGGTGTTTTTTTATCGTTGCTTTCAATTCTTAGAAGTTTGTCCTATCTTGGTACAGCCATGGTTCTTTTGATTATTCTTCATGGATCCAATCCAGATCACGGCCTTCCCACTGAAAAGCTTTTGGACCACCAAAAGTTGGTTTTCAAGCATCAACTAAGTGAGGGTACTGCTGTCTCACTTGTCCAATCTCAATCCACTTTGCACTACTTGGCTTTGAACCTTTGAGCCCAACTCTGAGGTACTCAACATCTCCCCTGTGCATTGTCCTCACCTTCCTATCCAGCACTGTGTCTTCCTGCAATTCATTAAGATATTCAGGTAGTAGGTCATCAATAGAAGGCAATTGACTTTGCTCTTCAGGGTCCTCAATCATCGAAGGTTCAAACAATCTCAAGCACGCTGCATTTACGACTGAGTAGATGTGCATGTAAGCTGGTAGATCAAGGCGAAAAGCATTTTCACCAATCTTCTCGAGTATCCTAAAGGGTCCATACCTGATAGGCTTTAGCTTTTTACCTTCACCTTGCATCCTGTCCTTGCTGATATACAACCAAACCTAGTCACCAACTTGAAAACTATTCTCCATCCGATGCTTTTCATGCCTAGCCTTGTATTTGGCTTGGCTCTTTTCCAGCTATTCCTGTACTGCCTAGTGGATCTCCTGGATCTGTTCAATGAACCTAGTTGCCCTGTCCACATCACTGTGTCCATCAACCATGGTATCTTTACCAAAGACAAAATCCAAAGGAGACCTTGGTGTGAAACCAAAATAGGTCTCAAAAGGAGATCTCTGTGTAGAAGAATGCTTTGCTCTGTTGTAAGCATGCTGCACATAACACAAGTGTTCATCCCAAAGCTTAGGATGTTTGCTGCAATATCCTCTCAGTAACTGGATCACTGTCCTGTTAACTACTTCTGTCTGGCCATCAGTTTGTGGATGAAAAGTTGTGCTTTTCTTCAGTTTGGTGTCCATCAGTTCCCACAGACTTGACCAAAACTTCCCCACAAATCAGGTGTCTCGATCAGATACAATAAAAGTGGGTAATCCAAAATGAACCCATACATGTTCAAAGAACAATTTTGCAGTCTGTTCAGTTGTAATCTGTTTACAAGGTATCAAAATACGCATTTTGCTGAACCTATCCACAACAACATATAGATAATCATGATCTTTCCTAGATTTAGACAGTCCTCCAACAAAATCCATGGAAATACTTTCCCAAGGGTGAGAAGGAACTGGCAATGGAGTGTATAAGCCTAGTTTTCTATTATTGGGCTTGCTTTTAGCACACCCTCTTGCATATCTAGAAACTGTCTCATTCATTTTCGGCCAATAACAAAACCTTTGCAGCTGTGCAACTGTTTTACTTACCCCAAAGTGACCTGATATCATAGAAGTGTGTGCTTCCCTAATTATCCTTATTCTCTCAGTTTGTGGAATGCAGAGTTTCCCACAATGATAAAAGAGTCGGTCCTTCACATGATAACCCAATTCTTCTACTCTCTTGCCTTGACTCAAAGTTACATATACATCTTTAAAGTCTATATCTTGAGCATATTGTTCAAAGTAGCTTTCATGTAGCACAGAATTATGCTTAAGTATAGTAGATGCATTTATAATAGGTCTAGATAACATGTCTGCAACTTTGTTATGTATGCCCTTTTTATATCTGATGACTAAATGAAACTGTTGTAGAAAACCCATCCATCTATAATGTCTTGATTGCTGCAACTTAGTTTGGGAGTGTAGATATTGAAGTGGTTGATGATCAGTATGTATTACTGTCTCTTTGCCCATTAAGTAATGTTTCCACTTTTTCACACTTTGAACTAATGCATACAATTCTTTATCATATGTAGGATAGTTAACTACTGCAGGATTAAAAGTCTCAGAATGATAGCATATGGGTTTACCGTGTTGTGTCAACACTGCTCCCATGGCATAGTCACTGGCATCTGTTTGGATCTCAAATGGTCTTTGCAGATCAGGTAATGCTAGTACAGGGGCTGTACTAATCCTTTCTTTCAAGGTGTCGAAGGCTTTCTAATGTTTGCCTCTCCACTGAAACACCTTGTTCAATCCTGTTAAAGCATGTAAGGAAGTTGCAATTAAGGAAAAGTTAGAAATGAACTTCCTCCAATATTATATTGCTCCTAAGAAGCTTCTTACTTCTATAGCAAACTTGGGCTTAGGCCAATTTACAATGACTGCCACTTTAGAGGGATCTATTTTCAATTCACCACCCCCTACTATATGACCCAAGTAGTTTAGAGATGTCTTGCCAAATTCACATTTTGAGAGTTTAACATAAAGTTTTTCTCTTTTCAAAACATCTAATCTCTGCTTAACATGCTTTAAATGTTCTTCCCATGTTTTACTAAAAATCAGAATGTCATCCAGATACACAATAACAAAATCATCAAGAAAAGGACTGAGTACATCATTCATTAATCTCATGAAAGTAGCAAGAGCATTAGTTAAGCCAAAAGGCATAACCAGCCACTCATACAATCCCTGTTTTGTTTTGAAAGCAGTCTTCCATGCATCTTGTTCTGCAACTCTGACCTGATGGTATCCACTGTGCAAGTCCAGCTTGGTGAAATAAACAGTTTCCCTCAATTGATCTAAAAGATCATCTATGCGAGGAAGGGGATAACGATTTTTTATTGTTATCTTATTCAGTGCTCGGTAATCAATGCACATTCTCCACGAGCCATCTTTCTTTTTCACCAAAACGATTGGTGACCCACATGGTGATGTGTTAAGCCTGATGAACCATTTCTCGAGCAACTCCTGCACCTGCTTCTTGATTTCAGCATTCTCTAAAGCAAACAACCTATACATTCCAATGTTAGGCAATGGAACATCTTGCTGCAAAATAATATCATGTACTATTTCCTTTTTGGGTGGCAAACCTTTAGGTTCTTCAAATAAGACATCATACTCTAAAACAACCTTTTCTATATCAGCTTGTTTTTCAGCATTATAGCCCTCAAATACATTGGTTTTATCAGGTTTCTTTTCCTTTACAACCATCAGTAAGAATTGTTTGCATGAATTTATCACTCTTCATTTGCCCTGAGTTTATGAGAGTATAATTATTCTTGAGCTTATGAGCTCTTACAAAGTATTCGATTCCACCTTTAACAAGTAGATATTTGTTCTCAGCTCTATAGAAGATAGCCTTTCTATCATACAAGTAAGGACTTCCTAAAACAATTCCACATATATCCAAAGGAATTATGTCTAACTCAACCTCATCTACAAATGCTAACCCAAAAGAAAACTTGAGTTTGCACTATCTAGTCACTTGTAGTTGTGCTTTATCATTCAACCATCCTAATGGGTATGGTTTTTTGTGAGGTGTAGTTGCTAATCCCAATTTCCTTACAATTGCTTCAGAAATTAGATTTACTTGTGAGCCACTATCAAACAAAGTATCAATCTTTTGATATTTGGAAACAACTCGAATATGGAAAAGCTCATGTCTTTTTCTCTCATTTTTTTCATCAATAATAGACTGAGTAGAATTACTAGTAGATGCTTCAGAATTCTTACCTTTTATACCTGTGGCTGCAATAGTTGTTTCATCTCCCGAGTCTGACCCCAAATCTTTTTGAATAGCTGCAGCAGTCTTCTTCTTCTTACCCTCGGAGTGAGTGCGTGAAGCTTTGCTTTTCTGTGCAGTGTTAGCCTTCCTTGCTTTCCACTTCTGCTTTCTTTTCTCCTTGCTCTTGCTTGCAGTGGGTTGGGATGGTCCCCCAACTTCTGGATTTCCATTCTTTCCTCTAGCTTCTAGATGAGTAGCTTGTACGGATACCTCATCTATACTAGTGGGATTAAACATGAAGATGGTATGCCTCATGTAGCTATGTAGACCACCAATGTACTTCAAAAGAGTCTCTGGTGAGTCTAATGAGATCCCTAGAATCAATGCTCTCTTTCTAAATTCCTGAGTATACCCTTGCACACTTTGCCCCTTCAACTGCCGAAGAGTTTGCCAACTCATCATGGCTTGTTGCATGTAGGCCAATGGATAGAACTGTTTTTTAATTGTAGAAACAAATTCACTCCAGACAAAGATGGTCTTACCATGCCTTTTCATATCAGCTTGGGTTCTTCCTCCGCACCAAACCAAGGCAATGCCTCCTAGGCGTAGGCTTGCCAGCTGAATCTTTCTCTTGTCTGAGTCTATGTTCTGTACTCTGCAATACACATCAATTTGTCTAATCCAATTGTCCAACTTTTCAGCATTTAGCTCTCCATCATATATAGGCAAGTCAAATTTAACATCTAGCTTGATCAAATATGCCTTCTTGTTGTGCACAGGGCTATTAGGAGGTGTGAGAAAGCTTTCCTCTTTCCCTTTTCCTTTTGAGTGGTCATGGGAATGAGACTCATCTTCTTCTTTGTCTTGTTTAGAACCTGATGAATCTTCAACCTTATGTTTTTTAAAGTCCCTATACATTTCTTCTACCATAGACTTTATAGCTAGGAAACTTTCTATGAATTGAGGGTCTGGCCCCACAGAACCTTCTTATGACATTGTCTTCCAAGGATAGACTCTCCCAATTTTAGGATTAGTTTCCACCAACTCTCCTTCTCCTAATTTGAGCTTTAATCTAGTGAGCATTCAACAGCTAACCAACACAAGCTTGTCTAACCTTACAGCCTAGAGCTCTGATACCACTTGATCTGATAATCACCCTATGAGTGACCTCAGCTAAAGATTTAATAAATGAAGAAATTACAGACTCATATGCTGGTGTGTGTGTGTCTATGTTATTTAGGCAACGGATTAATCAGATTGCAAATACATAGACACTTGAAATGGAAAGACAGCAGAGAAATACAGCAAGCAAATACAAGAACACAAGAAATTAATAAGGAGTTCACCCTATCCTCCATGGCTACATCTCCAATCCCGCTCTCAGTGGTGGCCTTATTTTATTGTGTCTTAAGCAGAAAATTACAATGCAGGAGCCCAATATGAGTCTCCTGAGACAGATTTGCTTAGCAGGGTGGTCCTTGGATTCCCCAAGCCACTGGAGTGCACAGACTCTTTTGCCTACCAGCTCTTTGACCTCTCTGGTCTGACAGATCCTCTTAAGGATGGCTTGAATCTCTCAAGCTCTCTGGTGCTCGATGCTGCCTTTGGTCAGCTCGGCCCTCTGTCTTCTTTCTGCTTTTTCTTTTGCTTCACTGTCTTCTTTGGTTCTCTGTCTTCTGTCTTCGATTCTTTCTCTCTGTGTGTCTTCTGTCTTCTATTCATGGCTTTAAGGCCATTCGAGCTCATGGTTGTTCGGTTCCTCTTCCTCTTCGTCGGATCGCCTACTGCAGCTGCGCTTGGAGTTCCCTGTTCACCGTCATCATCAGGCTCACAGGGAGTGGCCACATGTCCTCCTATAAACTACGCCAACCTACTTCGTCAGTTTAATTCTTCGATTACGTCGTGGAATGAGTCTTCTGCCACCTTGGCGGTCAAAGCGGACCTCAAATCCTTCTAAATCGCGGCTTATTCCCTCGTTAAATCTGGTCTTGCCATCGGACGCAATGTCAACCGTCAGATCTGGATCCCCCAGATCCAATGCCATCCGCTCATTTCACGCGGTTGACTTGCTCGACCATTAGCGCGCGATGAGCAGCGGTTTTCTCTCTCCTCCGCTTGCCATGCGTCGTCCACTGAGTGGGATCGCTCTGTTTTCGCCAATTTCGCTTATTGCTTGAGGGTGCCCCCAATCACTACCGCCGGTTTTTTGGAGTGCGGGTCCCACCTTGTCCTTTAGCCTTTTCTCCTTTTGTCCCACGGTTTTCCCGGCTCTCCATGCGACCAAGTGCTTGGGGCTTCTCCATTTTGAGGGTTTTCGCCCAGCGATGCGTGATTAAGCGCTAATCGCGCATCAAAAACTCCCTCTATTTCCCAGTTTGGGCCTCCCAGGGGCTAATTTCGCCCCCCGCGCAGTCTCCATGGGCCTCGATCAGCGCGCTTTGACCGAGGTCCTCGTCATTCCACACTGGCTGCCAACTGCCACTGGTTCAGAGGTGTTTTTTTATCGTTGTTCTCAATTCTTAGAAGTTTGTCCTGTCCTGATACAGCCATGGTTCTTTTGATTATTCTTCGTGGATCCAATCTGGATCACTGAAGGAGAGGGCCAATACAAGATAACGCTTCTTTATCTTATCAAAAACAACATTTGATTCTTCATACTTGGGGTTCCTTGCTTTCTTTGAAGAGTCGGCCATTTCCTTGATGACCTGCATTACCTGTCATTCCTTTGATCATTGAAGATGTCCCTGCCAAGAGATGTGTCTCTGCCATTCGAACACTCCTTCGCATAATGGCCGAACTTATTACAACCAAGGCATCTACCTTTCCTTCCACCCTTAGATCCAGACTTCCCATTGAAGTGATCTTTAGGCAGGCCATCAGAAACTTCTACTGCGCCATTCTGATAATATTCTTTGCTTCAACTTCACCCTTGGTGAATTTGAAGAGGGATGAGGAATCCACTGATCCTTTTGTCCTTTCCCAACTGTCTTCAGCGATTTCTCTTTCACTCTTGCTTGGGCATTGTCTTCACCTCAGATCTAATACCATGTTAATTTTAGGTATGTTCTATGCTTAGAGCAATTTATTTCAATTTTCACAATTAGCTCAATATCTTTTCCAAATTAGCAATCACATCAGCATTAAAGTAAACTACAGATAGAACATAAACATAAATCGCAGAAGACAAGCCAAGACAAAAGGACACAAGATGTGGCACTAGCCAGGGACAAACCCCAATGTGGGGAAACCCTTGATCAATTCTTCTTATATGTTCTTCAATAGTTCAGTAGAGAGAGAGAGATAGTACGTTTACAACAGAAGTCAACACTTTGACTTATCTAGAGAAGAGCATAGATAATCTCTAAGAACATGATACATGAGATCAGTTGAAGACATGCTACTTCAACTGATTCTCCAAGGTGACTCCTTCACCTATCATTGTGCTGCATTTCGTCATCATGCTGCACCTCACCGCGTTGCACCATGCTACACCCATCATCACTATGTTGTATCTCATCACACTTCATTAATCATGACTATACCCATCACTGTATTGCATTATGTGCCATTGTTGCACCATGTTGCCATACTGACCTATGTGCTCGCTGCATCTTGCTTGCTTGTTGTCCGTCGCTTGCTTGTTGTCCCTAGCATGCTTGTTGTCCTTTGCATGCTTGCTACTGCATGCTCGTTGTCCCTTACATGCTAGTTGTAACATTGCATGCATGGTGTATTTGCTGCTAAGTACCATACAACTGTCCCAATGTTAGTTATCCCTTACATGCTGCTCTCCTTCGGAGACAGATGCTCAAGCTGTTCTAGCAATTTCGGCAATTTCAGCTGTTCCCAACAGTTCTGGCATTTCCGGCTATTCCTGGCAGTTCCGGCTATTCCCAGCAGTTCCCGACAATTCCGGCTTCTGCCCTCTGCGTCAGCTTTCCCGACAGTTCTGGTTGTTCCCGGCAGTTCCGGCTATTCCCGACAGTTCCGGCAATTCCGACAATTCCCAGCAGTTCCGGCAGTTCCAGCTATTCCCGGCAGTTCTGGCTTTTCTCAGCAGATCCGACAGTTCCCAACAATTCCAGCAATTCCAGCTTTTCCCGGCAGTTCTAGCAGTTCCCGACAATTCCGGCAGTTTCGGCTTTTCCTAGCAGTTCCAAAAATTCCCGGCAGTTCCTGCAATTCCAGCTATTCCTGGCAGTTCCGGCTTCTGCCCTCTGGATTAGGGCAGCGTTATCCCTTAGGATCTCTCCTCCTACTAAAACCCAAAGACAAGTAGAGAGGAAGAGATTCCAAGTGTGTTGAAATGACTTGAAGGCCACCTCTATTTATACTAAAAAGTTGAGCACAATAAGGGTTTATTTGGTTGCTGGCTGACCTTGACGAATTGTCCCATAACACAAATAAATTCATATCTCCATGAATACTTATCAGAATCGGATGATCTTTAGATCAATCCTACACCTCTCGATGAGAGGGATCCAAGAAAAATATCAGCTTCCATTAATAAGATGACCCACATAGAGTTTGGCCCTAGTTGCCAATTTTAACACATTTTGATATAATGGATATATTTGTGAGTCTACTTTAATCATATATTGTCTCCTCTCTATATTCTAAAGCTTTGTGTTTGGAAACATGAATGAAAATCTTTAAAATTATGTTTTTTATAAAAAATATTTAATGTATTTTTTACAACGACCGAGTCATTGAAATCAAATCGACCGAGTCAATAACGAAAACCGAGTACTCAATGCTGCAAGTCGTGCCCAATCTGGATGAAGCTTTCTTAACCTTCTTATTTTTTAGTGGGAAGATGAGATGTTAGAAAATGTTCAAAACTATCAAGATTGCTTCCTATGCTGTGGTCCACTTCCAGGAAAGGCAATTGCTTCACGTCCTTGCATTTGAGTGGAGATGGAAGTGATTCCTGTTATAGCATTTGCATGGAGATGGTGTCAGTAAATGTCTCCTCGTAAAATGACGTAAACATTGGATGATTTTAGATAAACCCTAGTTCTTAGCTATGAAAACTGATTTTTGTTGTGAACTTTCAAAAAATAGAAAAGAAAAATAAACAGAACTATACAGAGATGACTCCACAGAACATGATTAAAATGCGTTAAAAACTTTACTGAAGCTGATCAGGAAAGCAAACAGAAAAAAACAACAAATCTTTCAAGCAATGAAGAAGATAAATAAACAGAACTATACAAAGAAGACTCCACAGGAGATGATTAAAATTATTATAAAACTTCACTGAAGATGATCAAGAAAGCAAACGGATAAAAAACAAGAAATGAAATCGATGTCATAAGGAGTTACGCAAGTAGAAAGTTGAAACCAAGTATTTTCTTAAAGCAGAATCAGTCCATCAACCTGTCAAGTAAGGATAACAGCCAAATGGGTGTGCCAGTGTGGCCAAATACTGTAATCTTTGGAATACTACAATCGATCCATATCCATTTTAACCCCAGATCTATTAAGCACTTTGAAAGATCTTTCTCGACATTCAAAAGATCTGGAATTAAGATGGATCTATACTAACTTATTTATTTAAGATGGATCTATACTAATTTATTTATTTTTATGACTCAGCCCTCTTTTTTTGACATTAGAAATTGGAGATCAATTTTTTTCCATTTTATTTTTACCATTACAAATACATATGTATGTACAAAGAGAGTTCTCCCACCCCGCGCTGTAAGAGTATATATACGTATGTAGACAGAGACCACTCCCACCCTGCATATCTCATTGCGTGAGTTTCAAATTGATGAGACCAGTGCAACTCTTGGGTGCTTTTGACCGAAAAGATAACATTTAGACTTGTCACCTGAGCCTCATCGATTCCATTTTGCGGTGCATCTCTCCAGAGTATATTTATAGAATCCCTTTAATAATAATAAAAGTTTAATTAAATATATTAAAACTTAAAAAACGAATATAAAATATTGACTTAAACAACAGAGCTATAGTAACCCTAAGTGCATCCATCCAAAAACTTCAAACGCCCTTCAGAACTTGTGACCGCAAAGCTGTGGAACCCTAAATTTTATGCATATGCAATCCAGAACTTGCAGTGGCTCTCAAGACTTATGTTCGGCAAAAAGTACGCTTATAATATTCAAAACATGCTGCCCGTTGCAAGTGAATTGACACATAAACGTGATATGAATTAATGCTTAAAAACAACACAAGAAAGCTGTGGAAACTCTAACTTCAATGCCTTCGCAATCAAGAACTTGCAATGGCTGTCAAAACCAAAGTCCAGGAATTTTATCTATACCATATCAAAGATCTGCACTCCATTGCAGTGAATTAACACAAAATTCTGACGTGAATGAAAGCAAATAGAAGCCTACCTTTCGTCCAGGGACATGACAGGGGGACCTTTGTTGTATATTATCTCGTCGTCACTGACGACGCCGACGACCAATTCGTCTCCGAGGGCACGAGCCTGCCTGAGGGCGTTGCAGTGGCCGTAATGCATCATGTCGAAGCAGCCATCCATGTACACTCTCACGGGCTTCTTCTTGCTTTTGCGCTTGGAGAAGGGAAGGAATGATGACAGAATATCGGGAGCTAAAATCACCCCCAGCACGGCTGCTGACACAAGTATTCCCCCAAACACTCGAGGGACTGTCCACCCTGCTGTTAAATAATCGTTGGCCTTGTTCTCGGCACCGCCTGTAGAGCCCATGGCGTATCCTTTTTCTTCTTCTTGCCCTGAAAACTTAGCGTGCAGAGAGTATCGCGTCTCAGCAATCTGGAGTGTCACATTCTATAAACTGAAGCTCATCGAGCATGGGAAATCGAGAGCAAAAACACCTTGGTCGTTTATTGGCAGAAAATCATTTGTTTATGAACATCTTTGGGACGTGTAGTCGGTAATATCTAGAACGCCCTGTTCCAATGAATGTGCTGAGGATGTTCGCGAATATCTCTCTCAATTTGAGAATTCAGAGAGAATAGGAATTTGTTTTTCAGGTTCGATTCTGTAGTGTTATTCGGAGGAATGTTAGAGTGCGTTCTTCTGATTCTGGTCGGTGATTTTGGTAAATCTTGATGGCTATATTTCATATCCATAAATGTAAAATTTTATTTTTCGGAGTTTAATTTTATTATCTAATTTTAATTAATGTTATGGTAGAACGATATATCACATTGGTGTATAAGATTTATGAGTTTTTGTGATTCTTATGAGATTTTTAATGATTTAAAACTGTATATGACCTCTATTTATGAGGAAAACACATGAACTTTTAAACCATTAAGTCCAATAAAACTGTATATTTCTTGATAAGCATAAATTTATTGCTTTAACCAAATTTTATGCAATGTAAATTAAGTGATTATGTATATCTCTTAATGTTTGATTATACATGGGAAACCTTTCATGTCTTTATAAATTTACTTGTACTTCTATAAGTTTTGTCTCGCTGCAATAATGCCATATTAAAAATTATTATGCACAATGTGTTGGAATGGTAATTCTTCCTTAATCTATTAAAGGTAATAATAGTTGCAAGTTGGAAAGAAGTAATTTTTTTCCAATCTATGAAAGGTAATATAGTTGCATTGGGAAAGAAGTAAAATTTTTCTAATTTATTAAAGGTAAAAGGTAATAATTATTGCATTTGAAAAGAAGTAATACTAAAAATAACAAGAGATATAATTGCAATGCAACATAGTCCTTGCCTTTATCGCATATTAAGTGGGGTTTGTATTTCTATCTCCGCACATGCTTCCTCCACATAGCTTCCCCGCACATCTTCTTTCACATTGCTACTTCTGCACACGCTTCCTCCACACAACCACCTCCATTCGTCCCAGTGAAAATTGTGAAATCAATCCCGTCGACTATAATCTACAAAGGTCATTTGCAACATGTAACATGGAACTATTGCTAATTAAGTGGGGTTTGCATTTCCGTCCGCGCACATGCTTCCTCCACATAGCGTCCCTTACACAACCACCTCTGCATAGTTTCCTCCACATTGCTACCTCTCCACAACTTCCAAACACGCTTTATGCTAGACTCCACCAATGCGAGTAGCTATGCTACATCTTACTCTATTTGCCCATGAATTAGTGTTGTTTTACAGTGAAAGCTCCACCACCATGCTTGTATCATATTTATTATTAATCTATTAAATGTTGAAGAGATTTCATGCTCGACGATGAAAGCTTTTTAGTTTCTTTGTTTTGCAATTAAAGTTCCCTTATTATAATTTTCTGCATTACAAAAAATATGGCAAAAAATCTATCTAAAAGCTTGATTTTTGCATCTAGAATATACAATAAGCAGTGATGTGCCACATAAATCATATACAATGTATCATTGCCACTCGTTGATGTATTGCAAAATAACTATAATGTCAAGCTCCTTTCAGAAATTATACTTTTAATTTTCTCATTTTTAATGATTTTCGCATTTACCTAAGATGTTTTCGCCTTGGTTTTTAATGTATAAATAGACTCTACAAAAAGCTCCACACAAGCAGAGCTTTGCACACTGCTTGTCTATTGTGTAGAGGAAGCTTTCA
This sequence comes from Pinus tabuliformis, assembly GCA_031772625.1. Taxonomy (NCBI): domain Eukaryota; kingdom Viridiplantae; phylum Streptophyta; class Pinopsida; order Pinales; family Pinaceae; genus Pinus; species Pinus tabuliformis. The sequence goes on along the minus strand of CM062815.1, from coordinate 373,377,646 downwards.
AGCTTTCATTATGTGGACCTCAACTCCATGAAACAACAGTTTGCACAATGAAATATTCCCATATAAGGAAAGTTGTCATGTGGAAAGACAAGTATGTGCAAGAGAACGGGGATGTATAGGGAACTTTATTCGGCAAGGATGAAATTAATGTTAAAAGCTTTACTTGTGCGAAGCGTTTACTGTATGGAGAACTAAGTATGTGCGGGACAGCGGTTGCGTAGAGCTTTGATTTTAGAGCTATGAATCTTTGTGTAGGATGGGGTATGTGTGAGAGAACATAATAATTAATGTTGTTAATTTTCATTGTGCTGATTTTTCACTGTTCGAAGGTCAGGGTTTGTGCGGGAGAATGGGTGGTGCATAGGGAAATTAATGTTAAGCTATTAACGTTAATCTTTTAGATTTTTGCGCATGATGGATTTGCTGTGAAATGTCATACATATGCATTTGTGTCATATTGGAAGTATACGATTTTTCTATTTATCTAAGGACAGACATTCGGATGATAAAAAAATCTGGAAAATGGAGTATGTGCGGGAGAACCAAGGATTTCGCGAGTGCTTTAACAGTGTGTTAATTCTCTGAGCATTGGTATTAGGATTGAATCAGGGTATGTGCGGGATAACATAATAGTTAATATTACTATGGCTCATTGTGCGGAGCATTTACTGTTTATTTTCGAGAGAACGGGGGATGCGTAAGGAAATTAATGTTAAATTATTAATGTTAATTTGTTATTATTATTATGTTTCATTATGCGGAGCTTTGGTTGTGTGAAAGATGGGGTATGTATGTCAATTTCCCAAATAAATGCTTACATTAGCTGAAAAGGAAAATAGACAACTTTGAAAATTAAGTTGCAGAAATATTTTGAAATTAAGTTACCGAGAACAAAACAATAGTTAAATCAGGAACACAGATAAATGTCATGCATGCAAATTAATTTTGTTATTTTCAAATTCAAGCAAAAATTATTGTTCTAATGTTTAAAAACTCGAAGAAGGATTGACATAGTTCACAATTGTGTTATAGAAGCTATTCAAAATTGATTTGCTTTATTAACGAAGCAACAAAAAAAACTAATAGATATCTAAATTACTACATATCCTCGACATAAGAAGCAGTGGAGGCTTCATTAACTTCTAGCTCAAGTTGAGAAGGGGGGACAGGGGGGGACCTTGATCAATGGTCATGATATCATCATCTCTTTTATTAGTGTCTTCCTCATCATTGACATCTTTTGCCTAAGCCATATTATCCAGATGAAAACTCAACGTTTTGTTTGCCAATCGCATTCACTTCATCTCCAATTCCAGTGTCGTCATTTTCTGATTTAGAAGGTCAAAATGGAATCGTGCTTCAAATTGAATCATGTCAGCATGCTTTGAACCAAATCGACGAGAAATTACAGAGCATGTCTATTCTAGCTAAAAAAGTATTGAGCTCTTGTTCTACAACTCCATAATTGCTATCCATAAACTTCAATCTATGTTATAGTTAGTTGCTAATAAACTTGGTGAATTACAATTCTAATCCTTGACTCTATATTTGCATAATTGAAATCCATAAACTTCAATCTATGTTATAGTTGCTAACAAATTTCGTGAATTACGCTAATCCCTGACTCTATGTTTGCAGAATTGCTCTAGCAATGTAAATATATGATCGAATCCAAGTTTCCTTGATTTTAAGCCTTTGTATTTGTCGTTAATGCCAACTTTGAGTCCACAAATTGTAAATGTTCATTGTTAGAAGGACATGCACAAAATGAGGGTGCACAAGGAAATTTATATCGTCGACGCATAATTAATTTAACTATGAACACATTTCGAATTAGTATTACTATGTTTCCTTTTGTGAAGTTTTCCTTTTACAAAGCTTACTGTGCGGAGGAGGGGTAATATGCGCAAAAAAGGGGGCACAAACGGAAGATTAATTTTAAACTATTTTTCATTTAAAACTTTTACAAATTTAGTTATGCAAAATCAAGGATGTGTGCAGAACGAGATATGTACGGGAGAATGAAGGTGCAGAGGGAACTTTATAACTTTAATTCTTAATGTAATGTAAGTTGTTTCGGTTTTTGTTTTCTATAATAAAAGGTTCAATTCAGTTTTTGTGTTATGGACAAATTTCATTATGCGGAGTTTTCTCTGCACTTGGTACAACATTTAGTAAATTATTTGGCAATATTTAGAATAAAAATATTACCAATCATATATAATGGCAGAAACATTTTGAATTTAAGTTACCAAGAGCAAAACAATAGCTAAATCATTTAGTAAATTATTTAGCAATATTTGGAATTAAAATATTACCAATAATATACAGTAATAATAATAATGCCAAAGAACTGTGTAGAAAGAAAAATCTTACGAAAATGGAGAGTTTTCATTGTCACAACAAAACTTCTAATTAGTTAATTAGCAAAGTTTTTAGGGCAAAAAAAGTCGATTATCGATGGGTATTGTTCGCACTTTTGTCGTTCCTCCTAAAGTGAGCTAATAACATAGTAGTTGGTAGAGAGCAGAACCTTTAATCAACTGATCAACAAAGTCTTTAGTGCAGAAGAATTTTTTTTGCTGGAGTGTAGAAACTACACTCAGTCTGCAAGAGGTGTTTGTTGACATTTGCGCTTAGGCTGAAAGATTCTTGCATATAGATTTCAGTGGACGAAGAGGTTTTATTAGCGATATGAGAGGTCTAATAAACATTAAATAAGAAGCATTATTATTTTCTTTTAAATAAGCAACATTAATTTATTGTAATAAGGACTTTAATAAACATTACATAAGAAACATTACTATATCGTTTTAAATATCATAGAAATTATTGATCGTTAATAAGATTCAACTTCGAAAACTTACTTCCATTCAATCAATACGATGGATCATTGACCAAAATTTTCATTTTGTCAATTATAATGTTATGTGTTGAGAATGTTAAACACATACATGGCAAAAATAGAAGATGAATGATAAGCATGAGGGTGTATCTATTATTAACAAATGATATACATTTATAGTACATTCATATGACCTTTGGTTTTGTATTCCAAGGTCTCTTGGACTTCCTTAGACTATTCAGCTTCCACACCAACCCTTAGAGGATTAGGTGTCCAACATTCCCCCCCTTAATCCAAAGGGTTATGTATGAGTCCAAGAAGAGAGTTGTAATACAAAACGTGCAAAAATGCATGGCAGCACTAGGCTGAATGTGCTCTCTGAAATGTTGGTATAAGGGAGGTGGTTTAAGGATGACCACCAACATTGGAATGCTTAGTGCAGTTCCCAGAACTCTTCCAATTCTGGCATGAAGCTTAGGTCTTTTGCTAGAGGAAGTGCTCCTGATGTTTTGAAGAGGGAAACCTTCAACCAATAAAGGGAGGTCTCACTCCGCATAAAAGGGAGAACCTCAACCTGAAAAGGGAGGTCTCAACCTGTGATGGTTTAAGGATTACCACCAACTCTGGAATGCTTAATGCAATTCCTGGAACTCTTCCAAAACTGGCAAGAAGTTGAAGTCTTTTGCTAGAGGAAGTGTCCTCAATTCTTTGAACAGGCATCACCCCCTGAAGGCATGCTCAGGGGCACCTTTGTCTCTGGCTACAACTCTGAATCTGGTATGGCAGGTTGTGGCTCAAGCTCGCTTGATGTGAATTTGAAGCTTGTAGATGACCATCATATCCCCCCCTGTCAGATACAAGGTGAGATGATTGAGAAAACTCAAGTGCAAGATTGTTTAATACTCTAGAACAAGTTCGGACACGTGACTGAAATATCTTCTTGGTTGTTGATGCCCATTGCCAAGAAGCGATCCATCCAAGATGAATCTTTGTTCTTGCAGGAGGTTTGTTTATGAAGCATTTGTTTGAAGAATGACTAGTTTTATGACAGTGCTTACATGGATGAAGATCAAAACAATGATCTTTCATATGGTCAACTCGGTCACAGTGTTGGCATTTAACAACTTGTTGTGGCTGATGTGGAAGAGGAGCAGAATCTGGAATAGGTGAAGGTGAATTGTCATGAAGGAATCCAGCACTCTGAAACTGAATGGGCTTTGAGTAATTTGGAATATGAAAGGAAACCTCCTTGTCATATCCAAGACATGTTTTGTGCTTGTTATGGACAAGCTATTCCCAAGGTCTGATGACGGGCTTGGGAAGTGCAAACTGAACTTCTGCATCTGCATGTACAATTATTGCTTCATTAGGTACTAAATATGAATGAACTTCAACAATATTGACTTGTTGTTGATGGGTGGTTATCTCAATGTCCTAAACAAAAACAGGTTCAGAATGATGTTTATTTTGATGTAGCTCTTCTTATTGGAATTGAGATTCGAGCTACAAAAAATCAATTTTCTCATGTGCATTTTGCAGACAAATTTTAATATCAGAAAGTGTATCAGACCTAATTTTTACCATTCCATCAACAGTGGAATGAATTAGGATATTTAACAACTCTAATGTATCATCAATTCTAGCCATTGTCTCAGCAAAGAAATAAAGACTCATCAATCCTAGTGGAGACTATAGTAAGGCTAGAGAAACCCCAGCAATTGAAAATTTCAAAAATGGAGAATATCAGTTGTGCATCAAACCATCATTGAATATATAATGTATGCATAAATGTCTCTTGAATCATTTAGTGATGCCACCCATAGAATTTCCTTCTTCACCGCACCACAGGAGGAGCATGCACAACTGTCTGAGGAGGACTGTGAACTAGTGTACGAGGTGCTACACAAAGAGTGGGCCTTCCTCCTGGTATTTAAATGGCGGTGAACAAATATTGCATATACATATGAGATAACACAATTGGAGGGGTTTTCCAACATCAGTTTGAGAAATGCGTTGTCCAATACCAGACTTTCAGAAACTCTGTAGGCTGTAGCTAATTCCCTGAAATTCTGCTCCTGAAACCAACAGTCAACAAAGGATGCAATGATTTGTTATAAACACAATAAATGAATCGTAGCTCCTTCCAGTTCACCAGCTATGGAGATCATTTATGGAGACAAAATCTTCAATGGAACTGCAAATAGTTACTGCAGGGAAATTTCTCACATGTCAACTTGATTAATTGTTAATATCTCACCAACAAAAAGGCTTTCATGTCTAAAATACATGCAATTATCTTGCACTTCACTTCTTCAAAACAAATAGACGGGTAGAATGGATGTGCAATAAACTGGCATAAGGCTCATGTGTTTTTGTTTAAAAGACCACGCAATACCACATACGGCTGCAATTGGTCATGTCACGAAGAACCCACTGCACTAAAACTTTGTATAAATTGAACACACAGTTGCAGTCGTACCTTCAAGGTAATAACCACACTTAGAGACAACCAAATTCACCTTTTAATAAACCTGGAGGCTCGCTCTAAAGAGACACATGAAAACCCCACCCACTTCGTCGTAGAAGCAATGGCTCGTGTCCTTGTTACCAATATAGAAACAATGACTATTAAACAACCCTAGTTGTTAGTTCTTTGGAGCATAAAACTTGTTGAAAATTGCATTAGCCAAACAAAAATATCGCGTTGCAAACGGCAGGAGTAGAGTGAACAGTTTTTAAATATTTAAATTCGCTTAAAGGCAATACTTGCAACCCAAACAAGCTAGAGGGCACCAACAATGGAAGGGAAACTCAACTCGTTTTTCATTGACAGAAATGATAGCACCAAATAAGACTTGGACCTTTGGCTCCCAAACAGCTCAAACAAATACACAAAATACCAACGCTGTAGAAATTACCCATGGAGATTGCGGACATGGAAATTCAAAATGTTTTGAATTCCTTTGACTATCGTATAGAGACATGCTCACTTTAAATCTCTCCAAAGAAACTACAAACAACCTGCCAGACTTCATAGAAATGCCTCAAACCAATTCCATCTATTTATAGCAACCACAAAATATAAAGTTGCATCAACCAATGTTAAATCATGGAGGATAACTAGGAAAAGGTCAGTCTATAAATCAGAAAGAAGATATGGAGACTCGTTCGGTGTTCGAATCAGCAGCCAAAGGATCATTTATTAATATTTCAACAGTGGAAGGATCTTCTTCTAGCGGCCATTCTATCTTCTTCCAGCAACCATTCTATCTTCTTTCAACATCCATTCTATCTTAGCGATTTATACTTTTCAACTTGTTGTGAATCCACCTTCAATGGCTTGAGACCTCTTATATATATATATATATATATATATATATATATATATATCCCTTACACATACTAATCGTAGAAAGCAACTCAAAAGCGACGCATTATAGAGCTTACGGTCGGAAAAAGAGAGAAATAGATAAAGTTGGTGTGTCTTTAATGACGATGATCCTGCGATTTATTTGGTATTTTATCATCGCAACTACAATGTCGTTGGATATTTTTTTCCTAGAGGAAACTGGATTCGCATTACCCATGGACACACTTCACGGCAGAAAGGACATGCAATCGTTTTTGTCACTCAGAGATGCGGTCATATCCGATCCATTTAGATCCCTCCTCGACTGGAAATCACAAAAATCTCACAACGTCTGCACCTGGAATGGAATCCGTTGCAAAAAGGGCACAAAGAGAATATGAAACATTTCTGACAGATGAGGCAAAGAATTGACAGAACTAAGTAAATGTTGGACTGCTCAGAGTGGCACATCTGACCAATTTAGAGGCAGATTTGACAGGCATGGTAAAGAACTCAGCAAGATTCATGCTGAGAGGTCAGAGCGATAGGTGTGGCAAGGAAAATATTTTTTAAGAGAAGTTGCTTGAATGTTGGTGCGCATCTCGGGAAATCCAACGGTCAAGCAATATGTTATAATGGAGGCGTTATATGGTATGGCAGAGTATACGTTATAACGAAGGCATTATGAGAGCTTCTTCTGTAGCAACCACCAAATCACTCTGCAACTCCCCAAAACTATTCAGCGGTGTTATCAATCAGAGAGGCGCAAAGAATTCAGCTTGAGTTTAGCTGAGATGACATTCAAAAGTGCAGCATTAATAGCGTAAAATTGATGGATATAATGTCAGAGTCACGCAGCAATAAAATAGGCAGGTAGCAAGATGACCAGAAATGCAGCAAAATTAATAGGTAAAGAAAGACCACAAAAACCAGTGGCTCAAATTTGAGCAGGGCAAGAATATGCCTGCAGCTCTGATACCATGTTAAACACATACATGGCAAAAACAAAAGATGAATGATAAGCATGAGAGTGTATCTATTATTAACAAATGATATACATTTATAGTACATTCATATGACCTTTGGTTTTGTATTCCAAGGTCTCTTGGACTTCCTTAGACTATTCAGCTTCTACACCAACCCTTAGAGGATTAGGTATCCAACAGAGAAGATGAGGATATTATATCACCATTAATGACAAGTGCATCATTTCTAGTGCATTGGCAGTGCATCATTTTCCCATATTCTCAACACAAAACATTATGATAGAGTAGGGCCTCTTGGTAATTGTAGCGCTTCACTTCGGAGCGTCCTGGTGCATTTGGATCATACCACATTGACAAATAATATAATCTCTTGTTCGTTGTAGATACTCCTTTAACTCTTCTTCGAATTAATATCATGGCATTATCTATTGTCAGTGTGATTGTTGCATTACTCGGTTCTTTTTTTGGGTTCATTCCATTGGATGTTATTTTATAGTTGTAGCAAATTCAGAGGAATTTCTCTTGTGCAAATTCACATGAATTTCCATTTCCAATAGACGATTATTATATTGATTTTATCATTAGTACTTACAGATCCATATCGGTACACTTATGTGTGGAAAGAATGTGAATATATATATATATATATATATATATATTATATATATATATATATATATATAGATTTTTTTATTTTTATTTTTTTTTTCCAGTTCGAAAAGGATAACTTACATATGTGAGTTCTCAAATTTATAACGATTTTTGCCAATGCAAGGCTTTTAGATTGTATCATTCTAATACCCAATAAGTCGTAATTATCATTTTTGTGCTTCTTGTTCTTGTTCTTCTTTTTCTGAGAGTAGCCTAAGGAGGACATAATTTTGCCCAGAAAAATAATGGAAATTCCAACAAGATTTTGATCAAAATTGAACAGATATTTTGGGAAATTTGAGTGATAGTTTTGAATTCATTTCCATCATCAAAAAAGTGATTTAAACGCTCCTATGGCTAGTTTTTCTTTGAAAAAAAATATTTTGATTCCGGCAAAAAATGACTTTTGGCGCAAATTTGTGGCCTCGGTAAACAACATTTGTTGTTGTTGTTGTCAACATGTGATTCGAGAATAACGCTTACTGTTTTATTTCAATTCAATTATGATTATTATAGCAATTATTGTAATTGTTTCATATTTGGATATGGATTGTATGACATTGCTTACCATTACTTCTACTGGTTGTACGTCATCAATATTGCATCGAAGGCGTTGGGACAATTAAAAATCCAGGCTAGATAATAGTGTATCTAGATAACGATGAAGACAATTAAATTGTTATTCGGGAATAATGTCGGTTTTTTCTTTCAATTCAATTGTCATTATTATAGCAATTATGCTAATTCATTCATATTCAGATACAAATTGTATTAAATTGCTTATTGTCACTTCCCATGGTTGTATGTCAACAACACTGCATCGAAGGCATTAGAGCGATTAAAAATCTAGATAATAGTTTTTCTATATAACTATCTATCTAGGGACATGTTCTAAATTTATCATTATGTTGCTTTTCCTACTAACATATTAGTTTGTCGTTCCGCATTCTTGACACTTTGTTTATCCTTTTTGCTTATGCTAGATTGTGCAAATGAAAAAATAAAATAAAAAATAATACGTCAAATTGCTTACTGTCGCTTCTGCAACATTGTTTGTATGTGTTGACATGAACAAAAGTATTTTTTGTAAATTTTGTGATTAAAAAACTTTTTATGAGTACAAGCGTGCATGAATTATGTGAAAGGTCTGTGATTGTGAGGAATGCAGAGGTAGAGCGCAGAGGTCAGCATGATGAAAGCTTGAAATCTTCCTCCGCATAATGGATTTCCTCTGCAGCTCCGCACATATGCCTATTTACACAAGGATAACCATAAACAAAGATTTCATTGTGCGGGGAGCACAACCTTCAATCAATTGATCAACAAAGTCTTTAGTGCAGAATAAGTTTATTTTGCTGGAGTGTAGAAACCGCACTCAGTCTGAAAGAGGTGTTCATTGACATTTGTGCTTAGGCAAAAAAATAAAATAAAAATCTACGGATAGATTTCGGTGTGAAGAGAGGTTTCGTCGGGGATACGAAAAGCCTAATAAACATTAAATAACATATAAATTATTCATCATTAATAAGGTTCAATTTCGTAACACTTACTTCCATTACATGTTGATGGATCATTAATCAAATTGTTCATTTTGTCGATAATAGTGTCATGTGCTAGTAATATGGGCATATGATATCACCATTATTAACAAACAATGTATCATTTGCCCATATTGTCAGCACTTAACATGATGATCGAGTAGGGCCTCTTGGTAATCGTATGGCTGATGTTCAAAGCGTCCTAGTGTGATTGGATCATAGCTCATAGGTAAACATATAAGCTCCTCTTCGTTATAGTCATTCCTTTAACGTTTCTCTCAATTAATAGCATGGCTTTATATGGTGTGATTGTTGCACTACTTTCCTTGTTGCAATTTCAGACTGTTTTATTCTAGTGATTTTATGTGAGGAAACATATCTTAGACAATACTCTAAGCTCTTAAACACAATTTGCAAAGAGAAAATGCTACACGATCCGTAGACAATGCCTTTTTTTTTGCTATCAACGTGTGATTCGAGAATAACACTATATGTTTTCTTTCAACTCAGTTCTGATTATTATAGCATTTATGGTAATTTTGATTGTTTGTTGTCACTTTCATTGACTGTGTGTCATCATTATTGCATCGAAGGCGTTGTAATGATTAAAAATCTAGGTCAGATAATAGTGTGTATAGATAATAATGAGGACAATTAAATTGTGATTCGGGAATAACGTCATCAACGTTTCCTATTTACATGTGGTTGCCATGTCAACATCACTCACATCATTATTGGCAAGTTATATTGGTTGTACGTCATCAATATTGCATCGAAGGCATTAGAGCGATAAAAAATCTAGATAACAGTGTATCTATATAATGATTTATCTAAGGACATGTCGTAAATATGCCATTATGTTGCTTTGCCTACTAATGTTTCAGTTTGTCATTCTGCATTCTTGACACTTTGGTTACCTTTTTCGCTTATGCCAGATTGCGCAAATGAAAAAATAAATGTATTACATCAGATTGCTTACTATCGCTTCTGCACCTTCGTTCTCAATGAAGAATGAAGAATGTGCAGAAGCGACAGTAAGCAATCTGATGCAATACGTTTATTTTTTCATTTACACAGTTTAGCATAAGAAAAAAAGATAACCCGAGTGTTAAGAGTGTATAACGTCAAACTGATATGTTAGTAAGAAAAGCAAAAAATGACATACTTATGACACGTCCCTAGATAGATCGTTATGTAGATAAATTGTTCTCTAGATTTTTAGTTGTTCTAATTGTTATCTAGATAAACTGTTCTCTAGATTTTTAATCGTTCTAATCGTTATCTATATTTTTCATCGCCCCGATTATTTCGATGCAATATTAATGACATACATCGAGGGGAAGTGACATGAAGCAATTTGACACAATCCATATCCAAATATGAAGGAATTACCATAATTGCTATAATAATGACAAATGAATTGAAAGAAAACAATCAAAGTTATTTATGAATCATAGTTTAATCATCCTCATCATTATCTAGATACATTGTTATGTAGTCTAGATTAGTGCGAAGGTGGTTGTACGAAGTTGTGTGGAGGAAGCGTGTGTAGGAATAACATTGTGTAGGAAGTTGTATATAGGTGGTTGTGTGGGGGGTAAGTTGTGTGGAAGGTACATGTGTGGAGACGGAAATGCGGACCCCACTTAATTAGTGGTAGAGGCAGGGACTATGCCGCATTGCAACTAGTCCTCTTTCATATCATAATCATTGAAGAGTTGGTTGTATTTCATATCTATGATGTGTTGCAAAATATATATTCAATTTCCAATAAGGCTTGAACAACATCTTAAAATTCAAGAAACATTAAACTTTTTATGTTATGTTCAAGATTTCCCTTTGGATTATTATACTTGCATTTTCTAAATGCATTGTGCAAAGAGCAATTTTCTAACCATCTATGTTCTGTACTTCAAATTATTTTCTTAATCAACGACATTCTCAATGTCGTCTACTTCTATATTTCTCGTTTATGTGTGTAATGACCACGTGTATCTGCAATTATCACTATTTCTATGTATGCAAAGCTTTACTGTTGATACCTCTTTAATGGTGTGGTGAAGCTTTGGTTGTGTGGAAAATTGTTGGAGGTCATACCAATTAATGTTAATGGTAAATGATGAGAAATTATCCCAAATTTGTGCGGAGTGCAAAGCATTCGTCTATAACATTCGCACACTCGATGGGCAACTCTTGGGCGAAGGTCTGCTAGATGAATTTGGAAGTGGCCTCCTTTGTCTGCATTGCATAGAGCTCTGAATTTGCACAAAATAGAGAATCTACATAGGACGTTGAAGCAAAGATGAACACACCTCCGAAATCCAATTGTTCCTGAATGGGATCTCTAAATATCGAATGGAAAGCACCAAATGTTGAACATAAAGCAACCAAATCTAATACAGATTGGAGATATTGTTCAGGCTCAATTGAAAATTAAAGATGTATTTTGGAATATATCTATCGACCATGATTTTTTCTTTTCGCAAAGTGAAAGTTATTCACACAAACATTTGCTAATAGGTGTATGTAGATGAAGCTCCTTTATGCGCTAGGAAAAAGCATTTCTCTGGTTAATTTTTAAATCCTTTTTCGTTTATAACTTTTGCAGATATAGTTATATGGTTGAACAATTGTCGAAGCTGGCAAAAAAAAAAATATTATCCGTAATGAAGAATGTGTCAAAGACGAAGTACGTCTGACATAACGAAGGTGCAGAAACGAAGTGAGTAATCTGATGTAATATGTTTATTTTTTCACTTGCATAGTCTAGCATAAGAAAAAAGGATAATGACAATATCGAAAATGCAGAATGACAAACCGATATTTTAGTAGGCAAAAAAACAAAATGACAGATTGAGAGTTTGCACTTTTGCATGTCCTATAAACAAAGATTGTGCTCAATGAACAACGGTTTTGTACACAAGTTTGTGTGCACTCCGCACAACTTTTACTCAATTGATTACTGATATGTATTGTTTATAACTAAAATATTACCAATAATATTAGCAATAAAAGCATCGAATGCAAAATGCGGAGATCCACACAAAGAACACTTCTGCACAAGAGCCTAAACAAAGAGATATTCGAAATATTCAAAAATACGAAGATAAGCATTATTTACAATTAAAATATTACCAATAATTTTGTATACATCAACCACTAACTAAAATAGCTACTTGCTCTAGTGGAGTCTAGCCTAGAGCGTGTGTGGAGGAAGTTGTGCAAATGTCATTGTGCGAAGCAAGGAGTGCGAAGAAAGCATGTCATGAGACATAAATGTGGGTGAAATGTGGACCCCGCTTAATTAGTTGTAGAGATAGGGAGATACACATTATTTATGACTAAAATATTAGCAACAATATCGTAAAAGTCCAGCGCTTGCTTTGGTGTTATTGTGAACAACAAATATGCATTATTTAATACTAAAACATTAGCAATAAAAGCCTTTAGTGCCAAGTGTGACGATCCACACATTGAAAGCTTCCTCTACACAATGGACTTCCTCCACACTTCCGCACATATGCCTAATTTCAAACATATTCGGAAATACGAACACATGCATTATTTACAATTAAAATATTATCAATAATATAAGCATAAAGTATGCATTTTTAATACTAAAATATTAGCAATGAAAGCCTTCAATGCGAAGTGCGGAGATCCACACAATGAAGGCTTCAAAGCTTCCTTTGTACAATGAATCAATTAAATAGCAATAGTATGCATTATTTATAACTAAAATATTATCAATAATATAAGCATAGACAATGTTATTGTGAATAGAAAATATGGAATATGTTTTGATACTAAAATATTAGCAATGAAAGCTTTCAATGTGAAATGTGAAGTTCTGCACAATGAAAGCCTGAAAGCTTCCTGTGCACAATGAACCTTTTCTACACTTTCACACATCCCACAAACAAAGCTTCTGCTCAATGAAATGTGGTTTTGTATAGAATCACTTAAATAACAGTAGTATACATTATTTACAATTAAAATATTATCAATAATATAATCATAAACAATGTTATTATCCGCACAATGAACATTCCCTCCAATTCTACACGTCCTATAAACAAAGTTTCTGCTCAATGAAATGCGGCTTTCTACACAACTTTATGTGCACTGCACACAACTTTTACTCAATTGACTACTGATACACATTATTTATAACTGAAATATTACCAATAATATTAGCAATAAAAACATTTAGTACAAAGTGTGAAGAAGCAAACTTCTGCACAAGAACCTAAAGATAAGCATTATTTACAATTAAATTATTACAAGTAATACGTAAACGTCAATCTCTTACTAATAGATACTTCCTCCGCACTTCCGCATAAGAGCCTAAACAAAAAAATATTTAGAAATATGAAGATAAGTCGTATTCACACTTAAAATATCACCAATATATCATATAAATCAATCACTTACTAAAACATTAGTAATAAAAGCCTTTAATGCCAACATATTTATCAATTAATAATACGACCAACCGAAAGACATTATTGACTATGAAAGTATCCTCCACTTTGCGAAAATCTTTATGCAAAGAGAATCAACTAATTAGCGGTAATATCCATTCAGTAATTAACATAGATCTGACACCAATAACACTTCCAACCGAAACTCATAGCTTTTTCTAACACTTGGCCAATGCACGATCAACACCTGACCAATGAAACCACCGACACAAGAGCTTTATAAAACTTAGAACATTTGATTTATGATTTTTAGGTTAATGAGAAAAACGCAATGACACGTTACTTCATGTTGTCATTATTATTATTATGTCACAAAAGATTCATAAAACTTAGACCCTTTGATTTACGATTTACGCCGAAAAATGAGTATCTGAAATAACAAACACAATCTTTCTATGGAAAAGTTTTGTACTTCCGCATTCACTTGCCCCCTGCAAATTTCATCCGCACAGTTCCTTTCCGCATAATACCGATTTTTAAACAACAAAAGCCACTTAATATCAATCACTTTGTATAATGTATCACGTGATTTCATATTTATTTAACTTCCTATGTTTTTGTGATTCATTGTGGATATGCAAGCATGACCCAGTCACTTAATCGAATGCTAAATGTCAGTTCTTTAAAAGCAATATATATACTTGAATTTATTGAATAGATATCGAAAAGAGTATTTTATAATATCGATAGATACAACATGATCGATATCCTTGCAACTAACTATGATAATGTCATTGCACGTGGATTTACTGAATGGATATTAGTCGTTAATTAGTGGTATTCCTAAATCACAACTTAATGGTTTTCATCATTATCTAGATACATTGTTATCTATTCTAGATTTTTAATCGTTCCAATGATTTCGATGCAATATTGACGATGTAACACCAGTGGAAGTGACATTAAGAAATCTGAAGCAAATTGTATCCGAATATGAAAGAATAACCATAATTGGAAAAATCTGAAGTTTGACAGTTGTAACCCCTCGTTAGGCTACTCTCTCCCCCAAAAAAAGAAGCATGCAAATGACTATTACAGCTTATTGTGTATCGAAATGATATAACCAAAAATCCTTGCGCTAACAGGAATTTATATAATTTTTAGATGTGGCACATGTATGCTTTCCTTTTCTAGTTGAATTAAAAAGGATCTCATACACTTTCCACACATAAGTGTATTAATGTGGATCTGCAAATACTAATGATAAAGCCAATGTAATAATCATCTATCAAAAATGGCAAATCATGTGAATCTGGCAGAGCTATAAAACACCAGCCAACGGAACAAACCCAACAAAACAACTGATAGATCAACATAATAGAATAGTCCATAATTACAACAAGGAAAGTATCACATCATTCACACTAGGAATAGATAAAGCCACACTATTAATTCAAAGAGAAGTTAACAACAACGAAGAAGAGCTTATATTATCCTATTGCACCAGGACGCTTTGAAGAGAAGCCTTATGATTACCAGAAAGCCCTACTCGACCATAATGGGCAAATGATTAACTCCCAATGCATCGTAAATCTTGTTGTTATTTAAAACAAAATAGTGAAGTTTCTTATTTAATGTTTATTATGAAAGTCCTTATTGCAATATATCAATGTTGCTAATTAGCAAGGTCCACATTTCTATTTTTGCACATGCTTCATCTACATAGCTTCCTCCACACAACCACCTATGCACAACTTCCTCCACAAGGTTATTTCTGCACATGCTTCCTGCGCACAACTTCGTACAACCACCTCTGCACTAATCTAGACTAGATAACAATGTATCTAGATAACAACGAGGACACTTAAACTGTGATTCAGAAATAACTTTAGTTGTTTTCTTTCATTTCATTTGTCATTATTATAGTAATTATGGTAATTCCTTTGTATTCGAATACGAATTGCGTCAAATTGAATCACAGACCTTCCACATAACTCATGCACACTTGCACTCATAAACAAGTTTTTAATCACATAATTTACAAAAAAATGGTTTTGATCATGTCAATAGTTATAAAAAAATGTTGGTCCCCACTACTATGTTATTAGCTCACTTTAGGAGGAACTGTTGAAGTGCAGCAAAAACTTCTAAAAAAAATATATGTTCAAAGTACGAAAACCAAACTGAATCTTTTATTGTAGAAAATGCAAACTAGAAAACACCCCCGTTCTCCGACACATTACCCATCCTCCACATAGTAAAATATTCGCATAAGAAAAACTTCACAAAATGAAACATAATAATACTAATTTGAAATTTGTTCATAATTAAATTAATTACGCATCGACAACATTAATTTCCTTCTACACCCTCGTTTTCTCGCCCATATGCCATCCGTCGAACACCCTTCAGACAATGAACGTTTACATTATGCGGACTTAAACCCGACATTAACGACAAAGACAAACTCTTAAAATCAAGGAAAGATAGATGGATTATATATTTACATTGCTAGAGCGATTATGCGAACATAAAGTTAGAGATTAGAACCATAATTAGCTAAGTTTATTAGCGAGTGTAATAGAGATTGAAGTTTATGGAGCGTGATTATGGAGCTGCAGAGTAAGAGCTCAATACTTCTTTAGCTAGAACTACTAGTGTTGTGGAATTTCGCATTGATTTGATCTCAAAGCATGTTGAAATGATTCAATTTGAAGCATGAATCAGAGAACTTTCACACAATTCATGCACGTTTGCATTCATAAACAAGTTTTTTTATCAAAAAAATTTACAAAAAAAACATTTGTTGATGTCAACACCTATAAACAAAGTTGGTCTCTACTACTATGTTATTAGCTCGCTTTAGGAAAAAGCTCTTGAAATGCAAACACTATTTTTTTTTTGCACACCCGGATAATCGACTTCTTTTGTGCTAGAGACTTTGCTAATTAACTAATTAAAGATCGTGTTGTTATAATGAAATCTTTCCACTTTCGTTAGCCTTTTCTTTACACACAATTCTTCATTATTATTATTATTATTGGTAGTATTTGGACTCTAAATATTGCTAAATAATTTACTAAACATTGTACCGAGTGCGACGAAAACTCCACAAAATGAAATTTTTCCAAAGCATGAAAACCAAATTGAATCTTTTATTGTAGAAAGTGCAAACTAGAAAACGCCCCCATTCTCGCGCACGGTACTCATCCTCCACATAGTAAAAGCTTTGCACAAGGAAAGCTTCACAAAAGGAAACATAGTAATACTAATTCAAGATGTGTTCATGGTTAAATTAATTATGCGTTGACGACACAAATTTCCTTTTGCACCCCCGTTTTCTCACTCATACACCATCCTTCACACATCCTTCAGAAAATGAACATTTACATTGTGCAGACTTAAACTTGACATTAATGACAAAGACAAAGGCTTAAAATCAAGGAAAGTTAAATCGATGATATATTTACATTGGTCGAGCAACTATTCAAACATAGAGTCAGTGATTAGAACTGTAATTTGCCAATTTTATTACTGAGTGTAATACATATTGAAGTTTATGGAGCACAATTCTTGAACTGCGAAGCAAAAGCTCAATATTTCTTTAGCCAAAATAGCCAATGGTCTGGAATTTCTCATTGATTTGGTCTCAAACCATGCTGAAACGATTCAATCTCAAGCATGGGTCCATTTCGACCTTCTAAATCAGAAAATGGCAATATTGGACTTGAAGATGGAGCAATTGCAATTGACAAACAAAATGTTGAGTTTTCGTCAAGATTATTTGGCTCACACAGAGAATGTTAAGGCTGAGGAGGATGTCAATGAAAGAGATGATGATATCATGGCCATTGACAAAGGTTCCTCCCCTTCTCAACTTGATCTAGTCCATGTCACTTCTGATAACAAGGATATGTAATAATTCAGATAGATGTTAGTTTTTTTTTTGCGTTTTATTTTTTCATTGATGAAGCAAATCATTTTACAATAGTAGTCCTTCTTCGAGTTTTTGAACATTTGAACAAGAAATTTTGGTTGAATTCGAAAATAACAAAATTAATTTCCATGCATGACATTTATCTATATTGCTTTATTTAATTCGTTGCCTATACCCTAAGTTAAAGTAAATCATTCCTGATTTACCTCTTGTTTTTCCCTTGGTAACTTAACATCAAAATATTTCTGCAACTTAATTTGCACAGTTGTCTATTTTCCTTTCTATAACAGCCCTGGTGAAAATTCCATTTAATAAAAGTTAATAAAGGAAAAATAATAACCACGGTTATGCGAGACATATTCCAAGGTGAATGTTGGGCAAAACATCCTAGTGTGGGTGTTCATTTTAGTTATTTTGGCTAAGGAAATTGGCAAAGGCAAGGACAAAGGCTTTGGAAAGGCAAAATGACATTTTTGGCAATTTATTTATGAAAATAATGGAAATTAGGAGAAAAGGAAGGTGAAAGGTTACAGGTTGCATGTGAGAAAGAAAATGAAGGAAAATAATGGAAAATGAAGAAAATAGAGGCCACATTAATAAAAAGTCTTGTAAGGATCAGTTCATGGCTTTTGGTCAGTTCAATTTTGGAGTTCTCTCTCTATTCTCTCTCTTTCACACTCTTGGACACTTGGAGTTTTCTTGGAGCACTTCAACATTGCATCAAGAAAGGCAAAGAAGCCAAAGAGGAAGAAAAAGATCAAGCAAGACAGAGCATAATCAAGCACCTACAGTGGATTTACTTGCAGGTATCGATTTGCATGTGTGATTTCCTTGCTAGATTTGGCATGCATGGTTATGCATGTGTGTTCTTGTTTCTCTTGCTATCATAGGCTTGGGTTTTTCCAGGTGTGACAATGTTCTTCAACCTTGCCTTGCCTTGACATTTATGGATAGCCATGGTGTGATGGGGTTCTCATGTTTTATTTGAGTTGGATTGTCGAAAGGATTTGAAGCTGAGTGAGGTGGATCTCTAAAAGAAAGAACATGTGGCCTAGTGATCCCTGGACCGAACTATGGATTGCGATAAATCCACTGGCGTAGTGATCCCAGAACCAGACTATGGGTTGTGGTAAAGCCAGGTATTGTGTGCCTTGGTTGGCCTAGGAATCCTTGACCGGTAAATGGCAGGATATATAGTAAATCCTAGAGGTGGTTGCCCTTAATCGGGCCTAGGAATCCTTGTTAGTGAATGGCAGGATATACGGTAAAGTTTAGGGGTGGTGTCTCAATTATGGACTAGTGATTCTGGATCAGACTGTGCATTGCGGTAAAGCCCAGAGACTGGGAGACAGGAAAATTCCTCATAGGGTAGGTGGAGAAATCCGGTGGCATCCATGCTTGTTTATGGCCTAGTGATCTGGTGAGGATTGCAGTAAAGCCTGATTCTATTGATGAGGGTGAGGTGGTTTAGCCTCGGGAAGCCCTGGTTGGTTCTTTTGGTTTGAGTCCCACATTCATGCTTGGAATATGGCACGGGGGTGATTGGCTAAAGAGAGATTTGGCTCAGCCAATCTATGGTCGAGTGGAACATGGTAGTCCCATACCGGGTTGGCTTTTGCATTCATTAATAAGAGTTCCTTTCCTTGGTATTTTTTGTGTAAAAGTATTAGATTATATGTGGCATTTATGGTTGTTGTATCCTCATTATTTTTGTTGTTTATATGTTGGTTATGAATATGTTTTATGATAGTGAAAATGTATGGTTCTCATCATGTTTTGATTTGTAATGATTGCACAATGAATATATGACCCAATAAATGATAATGCAACTAATGTGATAAGGAATCAATGCTTCTTCGCAATTCTCAGATAAGTATAAGACCCCTATGCTTAGATATGTTGTTAAGACATGTAGAATGCATATTTGTGACATGTTTGATGAAATGCTTATCATGGCTAGTAGGGGTCCATCAAGTATTTGTTCAAGAATTTGCATTGAAATCATTGTCTCTATGTTTCTTTTCATTTCTGTAAATTCCATGAAGTTATGGGCAGTGACTAGGTCCTAGCCCTAGAATTTAGCCTTAAATCTTACAGTTGCAGGCATAGCAAGGCTACAGTCGCACTCAGGCAGGCTCACGAGAGCGACTAGGACCCTCAGTCGCTTGGAAGGCTTGGCAAGGGAGCGACTGGGGCTATAGGTCCTTGAATTGCTGAGTTTCCTCAAGGGTTGGTCACTTAGAAAGGTGGGGTAGCTCTTGGAGGTTCTGTAGGATGTGTGGATGGTCAATTTGGTTGTGTTTTGTCGGTTCCACTTCCTTAAGGTGACCTAGGAGGTTGAATAAGATCATAGTAGCTTCTCGTCACATGTTTACCCTGGTTGGTCAGTTACTTGGGTAGATGTGGGAGGAGGGTGTTATAGAGTGGTATCAGAGCATGGTTCACCCCTTAGACTGGATAGGCAGTGTGTTGGTCATGCATTCATGTTGGTTGCATATGTGTTCTCATGTTTGTGGTATATGCATTGGTTGTGTATGCATGGTGTTAGTTATGGTTGTGGTGGTGTTCCATGTGAAAAGTTAATGGCGTCGTTGTTGGATGTGTTTATCATGATTTTTTTATCGGTTATGCACTGGATATCCATGTAAATGTTTGTATGTGATGTGTATGCATGCATGTCATACATATGTTGTCATTCATACAATGATATGGTTATAGTTTCCATGCATGAGATCGTGATGTGTGGTGGGTATGGTCACACATTGATGACTAGATAATGGTTGAAATGATGATTAAATGCTGATATGATTATGTTTATATATGTATTGTGCTAATATGGTTAGTTTTGCAGATAAGATTTCCTCCCCGAGATATACTAAGGAACGTTGGTTTGTTTATTATTTGGTTTAGCTGGCATAGTATGCCTTGCAGGAAGAGATCAAGATGACTAGCAAGATGGTAGACTACAAAGATTCTCCCTATCAATCAGATGAGCAACGTGGTGTTAGGTACTCTTCTAACTTAGCAAACACATCAAGGATTTTGAAGGAAGAAATAAGGATTTGTAAAGTAGATAATAACAAAATCATGCAGGCACAAGAGAAACAAGCAGAAGTCAATGCAGTAATTCTTCAGAGTTTGTTAGAATTGTAGAGAAAGGGACCACTCCGAATCAGCTATGGACAAGAGGATGGGACTAATGGGACATATGGAAGTAGGTCTCATGGTGGTCACAGGTCAAATAGAGATGACACAATCAAAGATGGTAAATTCTTGGATACTCTGGTTCTGACAATCACCAAGATTGTCATCATTATCACCCTTATAGGAGGAGTGATAGGGGATACTTGCTGGATGAGTTGAAGAAGACGAAGCCACCTAATTTTGATGGAGATTTGATGAAACCTGAGGATGCAAAGGCTTGGTTACTTGGCATGAATAAGCTCTTTGAAATACATGAGTATACAAAGAATATGAAGGCCAAAATAACTATCTTCAGCCTCAAAGGGAAAGCAGATATATGGTGGGAAGATGTAAAACGGGTCAAAGACATCAGGATAAAGGAGTTGAGTTGGCATGAATTCAAGGGACTCTTTAGAAAGAAGTACTTGTTGGAAAGGTACTATAACAACAAAGCCAAGGAATTTTATGAGCTCAAAATGGGATCGATGATAGATGAGGAGTATACGACCAAGTTCTTAGAGCTATTGAGGTATGTACCATATTTTAAAGATGAAAATGCTAAAGTTCAGAGATTTATTAGTGGATTGCCATTAGAATTTAGAGATCAAATTGAATATGATGAGCCTCGGTCACATGAGGAAGTTATTAGGAAACTAAAGCATTGTTATTAACAGTCAAAGCATAAGACAAAATCTTAGCAAGAATGGAAAGGGAAAGATGAAAGTAAAGGTAAATGGCAGCCGAAAAGATTAAGGCCTCAGAATGCAGAAGAGAAAGAGAATGTTACATCACATAAGAAGTTCAATGCAACTAGACAGGGACATGGGACACAACAACAGAATAAAGGTGATGGTATAGGATGGTTGGAGTGTTGGACATGTAGTAAGGAGCATCTTAAGAGGGATTGTCCGCAAAATCAAGGCCGTAGGGGTCAGATCTATAATGCACAAGAGGCGCAGACTGTTGGGGATGTTGGGCAGAGCATTCCTCATCTATATGCAGCACTGGATAATAGGCAGGAAGGTCATCAAGAATCTATCATTGAGATGGATGGTAAGTTTTGTGATCAAGTTGTTTCTATTTTGAATGGCCCTGTACCTAATTATAATTATGTTAACCGTGACTTGGTGGATAAGTGTGGTTTGAATAAAGAAGTGCATGTAGAATCTTGGTTAGTGCAGTTGACTACATGTACCAAGAAGAGAGTTCATCATTGGGTAAGAGCTTGTGCATTTGAGTTGAATGGTATGCCTACTTCAACACATTTGAACGTATTATTGTTGGGGTCATAAAGTATGCTTTCAGGTATGGACTGACTATATCTTCATAGGACCAAAGTGGACTATTATAACAAAGCCACTGAGTGCTTGGATGACAACGGGGAGCAAAGAATCTTGCAGGGTAAGAAGAGAGCAACATCAGTTAGGATGGTGACAGGTATGCATGCAAAATGCAATCGCAGAAAAGGGTGTGTGTTATTTGCAATACACATTTCAAGTGATAAGGGTAAGGAGGATGAAGATGCTGAGACATTGAGATGGTACCCGATCTTATAGCAGTTTCAAGATGTGTTTCCAATAGAGATTTAAGAGTTGCCACCTCACAGGTAAGCATACTTTTCTATTGAGTTGGTACCAGGGGTAGCACCAACATCAAAGGCACCATACATGATTAGCACTCCAAAGTTAGTAGAGTTAAAGTTGCAGTTGAAGGAAATGGTTGACAAGCGATACATTAGGTCAAGTGTATCACCATGGGGTGCACCGGCCTTGTTTGTGAAGAAGAAAGATGGTACTCTCAGGTTATGCATTGATTACACACAGTTGAACAAGGTGACAGTTAAGAACAAGTACCTGTTGCCAAGGATTGATGACTTATTTGATCGGTTAAAGGGAGCAACAATGTTCTCAAAGATTGATTTGAGATCCGGATATCATCAGGTATGCATTAAGGAAGAGGACATTTACAAGACAACTTTCTGAACCAGGTATGGGAATTATGAGTTTGTCGTAGTTCCATTTGGTTTGACTACTGCTCCAACTAACTTTACATGCTTGATGAATAGCGTGTTGCATCCTTATCTGGACAAGTTTGTTATTGTGTTCATTGATGACATTTTGATATATTTAAGAATGAGGAAGAGCATGTCGAGCATTTAGCCGTAGTGTTGAGACTGTTGAGAGAGAATCAATTGTATGCTAAGTTCAGTAAATACAGTTTCTTTCAGACATGGGTACATTACTTGGGGCATGTGGTCTGAAAGGAAGGCATAACAATATATCCAAAGAAGATAAGAGCTATGATGGAGTGGGAAGCTCCTAGAAATGTGGATGAGGTAAGATCATTTATGGGGCTAGCAGACTATTATAGGAGGCTCCTCATGAACTTCTCTCACATTGCATATCCTATTATGTCATTGCAGAGGAAAGGTAAGAAATTTGAATTGATAGAAGAATGTGCAACAAGTTTTGAGCAGTTAAAGAAATTGTTGGCAAACACTCCAGTGTTAAAGATTGCAGACCTAGAAAAAGAGTTTTTAGTGTGTACAAATGTTTACAAGAGAGGACTTGGCGAAGTCCTTATGTAGGAGGGACAAGTAGTATGTTATGAGTTGCGAAAAATGAATGAGCATGAGCAAAAATATCCGACACGTGATCTTAAGTTAGTAGCGATCGTCCATGTTTTTAAGATGTGGAGTCACTATCTTTTTGGCAGGAGGTTTGTGTTGATGGGTAATCACAGTGGGTTGATATACTTGTTTGACGAAATTAATTTGAATGCCAGACAAGCTAGATGGTTGGCCATGATAAGTGAGTTTGACTTTGAGATCAGGTACATCAAAGGTAAAGAGAATAGGGTTGCGGATGCTCTTAGTAGGTAGATACAGGTAAATCACATTGCAACTATGAGTTCTTATGGGACAAACTTACATGATCAAATTTTACAGGCAGGTCAGCAGGATGATAGGTATAGAGAGCTTAAGCACAAGTACAGGTACAAGTAGTGGTACAGGTGCACAGGATGCAGATTATCATCTCTTAGCAGATGGCTTGATCAGATTTAGGGGCAGGATATATGTGCCAGACAACAGTTAGCTCAAGAACATTATCTTGAGGGAGATGATGTGAAACCATATTAAGGTCACCTAGGCTACCAAAAGACATTGACATCGGTAAAGAAGTTTTATTATTGGTCGAATTTGAAGAAGGATGCGGCATAGTTTGTAGCTAGATGTTTGGACTGTCAGCAGGGAAATGCAGAGTGTAGGCATCTAGGTGGATGATTCAATTCAGATATATACATGTTTAAAAAAATGTCCATGTCTTGCAGAAAAGAAACAAATGAAATTTTCAGTTGTTCATGACCCATTTAAGTATTGCAGATTTATTTCCTTTTACTGTTTAACACACTAAAACGAATTTGTTCTGCAAAATAAATCAACCACAGATGCAAAAGAAGTTGATAAAGCAGTTCACCCCTCCTGGGCTACGTCTGCTGGGTCCAAGGCTCTCAAATGGGCCTGTCCTTGTTTTAATTAAATGCTCAAATTGAATATACAGCTGAATAGAAGCATCTACAGGTGGAATAGATGGTAAAAACAGATTTAGAACACTTGAATCCTTCAGGATTGACTACTGGTTCACCTCAAATGGTACCTGCAACCCTATACAGTCTTCCCAATACTGGGCCCTGGTGGCTCCTAGAACTTCCGCGGCTCCAAAACCTCTGCAAGTGACCTCAGAATGCTATAAGACTTGTGCAAATGGCTTCAGAAGGTCCAAAATACCAAAAAAAAATAAAAAAAATCGTCCAAAACGGACTTTCCTAGCCAAAGTTATGGCCATTTACTCCCAACTGCCAGCTGGTCCTAAAAAGACTCCAGCTAACTTTAGTTAGAGTCCAGATAGGCCCACCAATTCCGCCACCAAATCCTGACCTGACCGCCGGATTTAACTGTTTCTTTAATGTGCATGTGAACGCATTTATATTAACTGCAGTTTTCCTCGAATTGCGCGCTAACTGGTGGTTAGTGTTCTGGCCCACGGTTCTTGGCATAAGGTCACGTGGTATGGGGGGCTGGCCCCCTTGGGGCTGCACCAAAACAAATTTAAACTTCTTAAGAATTTCCACCGGCAATACAACCAACGTAATCCCAGTGGCGCGTTGGTAAGGCGCTTGGTTAATTTTGGGCAGGTCGCGGGTTCAAACCTCTTCGCTGCCACCTAAATTTTTAACATACCTCTGCTGACATCACCCAGGCCACATGGCGGCCTCCGAGCCTGCCACGTGGCAGCTTTCTATTGGCTGCCCAAATGGAATATTCCAAGGAATATTCTATGGAATATTCTTTTTTAATTTTTTTTTTTGAAAAATTCAAAATTTCAATGTTATTGAGAAATTCTTCTTTTTGGCATAACTTTCTCATACGGCGACCGTTTTTTGAACCGTTTGCGGCACCGGAATCAGGAAGACGAGCTCTATCCTATCGTTTAGGTTTGAACCAGTTCTGAGCATTTTAAATTTTGAGCATTTTACGACACTTAGGACTTGAGCCCCTGATCAGTGGACTACTACAGCCGATTTTGATTCCATAATGGAAATGGGAGGTCATTTCCATGGATTTCATTACAAGTTTGCCGAGGACATCTAGACAACATGATTCCACCATGGTTTTGGTGGACAGGTTGACTAAAGTAGCACACTTCATTCTAATGAAGACTATACATTCAGCTATTGATGTGGGACAGGTGTTCATCAGAGATGTTGTTAGATTTCATGGTGTTCTGAAGAATATTGTGTCAGACAAGGATGCAAATTTCACTTCCAAGATTTGGAAGGAGTTGTTTGCCGGTTTAGGTACAAAGTTGGCCTTCAGTACAACTTATCATCCACAGATAGATGGACAGACAGAGAGGGTCAACAGGATATTGGAGGACATGTTGAGGATGTATGTGACACATCAACAAAGGAGATGGGAGGAGTACCTTCTGTTGGTGGAGTTCACTTACAATAATGGTTACTAGGAATCATTGAGGATGAGTTTGTTTGAGGCATTGTATGGGAAGATTTGTAATACTCCCATCAGTTGGAGTGACCCAATGTTGTAGCAGCTACAACCACCCTCCAAAACTTTGCCTTAGCCTGTTTTGGAGCCTCCCTACCAACCTCACACAACAGCTTGCCTCGCTTCATCAAGTCCTCAAGCTTCAATGTCTTTCTTGCTCAAAGGCAGCCTATTGATCACATTTTGATAGTTTCCCTTCATAGGTTGCTCACCCGGACTTGGTCTAGCTGCAAGCTGAGTAGCTTCCCCTTGAAAATTGTGCATTTCTAGAGGGAAACTAGTTTTCCCTCCATAAATTACGCAATCCTCTCTGACAGCCTGTTGGGCTCCAGGATTGCACAATCCTGCCAGCCAACCCTCCCAACAGGATTTGCGCAAATTTTCCCAGCAGTAGGCTGTTCAGCCCAGGATTTGCACAAATCTGGGCAGAAATCAGCTGCTCTGCTTAGAAATTGTGCAAATATCCTGGGCAACTAGCCCAACTCCCAGCCAGAAATGTGCATTTTTCTCCAACAGTCGAGAAGTCTCTTGCATGTGCAGCTGAGTTGACCAGTTCCCTCCGAGACTGAGAAAAACAGACTTGCATGCATGGGTTGCTTCTCCCAAGGCAACATGCAAAGGCATCCCTTGTTTCAGGGATCTATGTTTAGCAGTTGGAGGTTACATGCAAGGAGCGATTTCGAAACCTCCCACCAAGTGTCGCTTCCCTTAGATTCGTGGCATGCACGTTACAACCTCAATGTTATCAAAAATCATCAACCGAACGCTGCAAAGCTCATTCCTCACATCAATCTTGTAGCTCTGACATCCCACATCACATTTAGGAGTAGTCGGCACATTCAACTCAGCTAATTTTAGGTAAGCCTGCTTCCCATGCCTTGTGCTGCATTTCTGTCGCTTTTCATGCTTTTGCTTGTATGAGTATTTTTTGCTTGATTTATTTGAATGCTTGCTGTCGTTTACTTGCATATTAGCTTGTCCTAGCTCTGTTTCAGTTTTTGTTGCTATCTCACTGTTGTCGCATGCATGAAACTGTTTTGCACGGACGTTCGCCTAACCAGCGAACTGCCTCACCCACATGCATGATGATCTATTTGTTGAATCCTTCATTCATGCTTTGCATGCATTTTTAATCACTTCTGTTATCAATTATTGTCGCCATGCATTCATTGACTTACTTGCTTTTAGTTTCCCGTCAACTAGTCGGGCCAACCTTGGCCTAGGCTGTGCCTTCACCAAGGCTGCATTGCGCAAGCTGGGAAAGGAAGGCTCTCCTTCCTCTCTAGATTTGTGCATTCCTGTCCAGCACTAGCCTCTAGGGTTGTTTTGCGCATCTTTGGAGGATAGTGGCTGCTTGGCCAAGAAATTGTGCAAATTTGTCCCTGGGCCAGCAGTGCTTCCTAGTTGGAATTGGGCATTGCGCAATCCCAATAATCAACACCCAGACTGGACTGCGCATTACGTAGTTCCAATAGTCAGTCAGTCTCCCAGCAGCCCAGACTGTGCCTTGTGTAGTCTTGGAAGTTAGTCTCCCGACCTCCCGGCCGAAATTGCGCAACCTTCATGATCATTCACCCAGGTATGTTACAAGTTAGTTCTCATGTTCACCTTGGTTTTCAACTGACAGATTGCTTGCCATGAGTGTTGTCATTTCTCCAGGTATCGCAGGTGTTCATCTGTCTCTCAACAGTATAGGTAATATGGTTTCCAGGAGAGCAGAGACAAAGACATCATTTAGAGCACGCTTGGAGATGCAGTTGATCAAGTGTCTATGAGCATGCCTACTGACAAAGACATCAAGTGATTCGTAGATAAGGACATCAAGCAGCAGTATCCTCACAACGAGAAGAATCATGAACAGTAGTTGCAGGCAACATACCGAATGCAGCGAATACAACGAATGCAAGATGAAGGTTGTGGACAACGCATAGGCGGAACAAAGTTGCAAGCTAAAGCATGTCCATTGATGATGAAAGCAACTTTGGAGACTCCGACTATGAAGTGACGCCACGACATGAAGATCGCACGAAGGCAAAAGATGGAACAAAGAAGGAGTTGCATGTGTTGAAGCAGCAACTAAGGAAGAACATGAAGCTGCACAAATAGACGAAGGAGTTGCAGCAGGAACATGGACAACAATGGACGCAACATGCACTCACAGATGAAACTGTGCCCGTACTAGTTAAGGATCCATACCAGTAGCTGACACAGATTAGACATGGTGAGCAGTGTTGTTGATGACATGCAAGGGATTCAACGACATGCATGTTGTTGAGCGCGCACATGCAATCCAACCCATTCAACGCACTCACCAAGGCGAAGACAAGAAGCAAGTCCAACTGGAGCTTAACATGTACTTTGGCAAGTTGATGCACATGACCACTAGTACACACTTGAAGATCAGCATAAACACCATGCATCAGTGTGTTGCCGGTTCAGCCATGTCCAAGAGGACCATGCGTATGTTAGCAAACGAGTTGGATGAAGGGGTCGAACCAATGCACCATATGCAACAGAGGCAAGAGTTCGCTTCAGCAAGATGTCACCATGAGGTGCATGCACACCATCGCGGATGACCAAGCTTAGCATCAGCTCGCCACCTTCAACATCACAAGCATGTCAAAAAGTTGGTCTCATCACAACAGATAGAGTGTCAGTGATGTCTTGCAATGCTTGCTCAAGCCATGTTGTCTCACATGAGTACATGTGCATTGTAATGTTGAGTCATGTCAAGTGTCAATGGTTGGATGTAACAGTCATAGAGTAGGTGAAGATTCATGAGGGTAGTTGAATGGTCACAAAGGGGAATGTCAAGGGTCACCCCACCCTTTGCTATAAATAGTCCCTCATAACTCATTGTAAGGGATTTTGGTCAGCGAAGCTTCTACTAAGATTATTTTGAAGAAGGCTTGGACAATATTGTAACGCGCCTTGGCTTCTCCACTACATGGAGCTAGTACATCTCTTTGGAGGAGTAGGCGGATGTGGCTGTAACGTTCCACTATTGGGGTTAGCAGGTTTATATGGATGTATTGTATGGTTGTGACTCACACTTCTTTATATGATAAGAGCCATCACATTTTCATGCATGTGTTGTTATTGTAGTTGGATTGCTCTGGTTGCTTTGATGATATGTGTTGTTTAACTTACGTACTTATGTATGAACTGATTCACATGCAATTATTTGAATCTTGTTGTTAATGTGTTGCATATGTTGTTAATTTTGTCACTGTCCGTGTCGACAGCTCTGCCGGACATCAAACAAACCTTTCACTCGAACCTTGCTATAAAAATCGTCACACTCGTCTTGGACTGATCCATGAGTGTTGTACATGTTATCTTACCTTATATGATGTGCCTGCCACATCCGAGTGGATTGCTCTGACGGAAGATGTGCATGTCCTTCGTGTTGTGTGTTCCTAATCGAGTTGGGACTGCTCCCTTTCAACCTGGAACTCACCTTCACCTCCTTCCCCTTTCGAAGTGTTGGAACCTCTCATACACCTTTCTTGACTCACTGCATCTGCCACACCCTTGTTGCTAACAGAGTTATTCTACTTGTCTTTGTGCGACACTGCGGTTAAGGCATTACCTTACAACCCACTATTGGGACTCCTACACCAAACGGTTTGAGGTCTAATTGGGACTTCTTACCAGGGAGATCCCCTTGACATGTTGGCGGGTCCAACACCGTCAACACCTAGTGAACATGGTATTGATTGGATTAGACATGTTAGCAGAAATGCAACAAGAAATGTAGGTAATCAAGAAGAATCTAAAGGAAGCACAAGACAGGAAGAAAAGATATGCAGATTGGAACATATTGTTTAAGGAGTTTCAGGTTGGGGAACAAGTGTACTTGTGCATCAAGCCAAAGAAGAGCTCCTTGTGGATTGGATCATGTGCCAAGATGGCACCTCAGTTTTGTGGACCTTTCAAGACTCTTGAGAGGATTGGGCTAGTAGCCTATCAACTTGCATTGCCTCTGAAATTGAAAGTCTATGATGTTTTCCATGTGTCATTGCTTAAGAAGTAGGTTAAAGATGTTGATCGTGTGATTGAGTAGTATGTATTCTAGGTGGAGCCAGATGGATAATTCTAGCCAGAACCTCAGTGTATATTGCAGAGAAAGGTGCTCGTGCTTAAGAACCGAGCAATCGAGCAGGTTAAAGTGTAGTAGAAGCACTTTGGGCTTGATGAAGCTACATGGGAGATGGAAGATAAGATGCGATATATGTATCATTTTTTATTCACTGGTTGAGCGAATGTCCTTGATATATGTTTGATGTGATGTTTTGGTATATGTACATATGAATATGGATGTAAATATTGCCATGAGTTGTGATATAAAGCTCCAATAAGCAGTATGGGGGTCATTTTAGTATGATTGTTATGTTATTATGTTGTCATGTTGGTTTGCTTCTCAACAGGTTGATTATTGTAAATACTGGAACAAGCTAAGTTATAAATCTCCATCGGCATAACGTTTTTCTTTCAACATTATTGTTGGTTATAAGTGTCATCAAACACTGAGGACGATGTTCCCCTAAGGGAGAGGGTTCAATAACAACTTGGTGAAAATTCCATCTAACAAAAGTTAATAAAGGCAAAATAATAACCACGGTTATGGGACACTTATTCCAAGCTGAATGTTGGGCAAAACATCCTAGTGTGGGTGTTCATTTCAGTGATTTTGGCTAAGGAAATTGGCAAAGGCAATGCCAAAGGCTTTGGAAAGGCAAAATGGCATTTTGACAATTTATTTAAGAAATTAATGGAAATTAGGAGAAAAGGAAGGTGAAAGATCATAGGTTGCATGTGAGGAGGAAAATAATGGAAAATGAAGAAAATAGAGACCACATTAATAAAAAGGTTTCTGAGGATCAGTTCATGGCTTTTGGTTAGTTCAGTTTTGGAGTTCTCTTTCCATTCTCTCTCTATCACACTCTTGGACAATTAGA
This sequence comes from Pinus tabuliformis, assembly GCA_031772625.1. Lineage (NCBI taxonomy): Eukaryota > Viridiplantae > Streptophyta > Pinopsida > Pinales > Pinaceae > Pinus > Pinus tabuliformis. Next base: position 373,346,707 of record CM062815.1, on the reverse strand, counting down.
TTTTTCTTGGATCACTTCAACATTGGATCAAGAAAGTCAAAGAAGGCAAAGAGGAAGCAAAAGATCAAGCAATACAGAGCAAGATCAAGCAACTACAGTGGTTTTACTTGCATGTATCGATTTGCATGTGTGATTTCCTTGCGATATTTGGCATGGATGGTTATGCATGTGTGTTCTTGGTTCTCTTGTTGTCATGGGCATGGGTTTTTCCAGGTGTGACAATGTTCTTTAACCTTGCCTTTCCATTTCCAGATAGCCATGGTGTGACAGGGTTCTCCAAGTTGAGTGAGGTGGATCTCCAAATGAAAGAACATGTGGCCTAGTGATCCCTAGACCAGACTGTGGATTGTGGTAAATCCAAGTATTTTGGGCCTTGGTGGGCCTAGGAATCCTCTAGCAGTGAATGGCGAGATATATGGTAAATCCTAGAGGTGGTTTCCCTTGATCAGGCCTATGAATCCTTGCCGGTGAATGACAGGATATACGGTAAAGCGTGGGGGGTGGTGTCTCGATTATGGCCTAGTGATCCCTTGATTGAATTGTGGATTGCGGTAAAGCCTAAAGACTAGGAGATAAGAAAATTCATCACGAGGTAGGTGGAGAAATACGGTGGCATCCATGTTTGTTTATGACCTAGTGATCCAGTGAGGATTGTAGTAAAGCCTGATTCTGTTGTTGAGGGTGAGGTGTTTTAGCCTCGGGAAGCACTAGTTGGTTCTTTTGGTTTGAGTCCCACATTCATGCTTGGAATATGGCATGGGGGTGATTAGTTGAAGAGAGATTTGGCTAAGCCAATATATGGTCGGGTGGAACGTGGTAGTCCCATACCAGGTTGGATTTTGCATTCATTAATAAGAGTTCCTTTCCTTGGTATTTTCTGTGTAAAAGTATTGGATTATATGTGGCATTTATGGTTGTTGTATCCTCATTATTTTTGTTGTTTATATGTTGGTTATGAATATGTTTTATGACAATGAAAATGTATGGTTCTCATCATGTTTTTATTTGTAAATGATTGAGCAATGAATCTATGACCTAATAAATGATAATGCAACTAATGTGATAAGGAATCAATGCTTCTTAGCAATTCTCAGATAAGTATAAGACCCCTATGCTCAGATATGTTATTATGACATGTAGAATGCATATTTGTGACATGTTTGATGAAATGCCTATCATGGCTAGTAGGGGTCCAGTCAAGTCTTTGTTCAAGAATTTGCATTGGAATCATTGTCTCTATGTTTCTTTTCATTTTTGTAAATTCCATGAAGTTATGGGTAGTGACTAGGCCCTAGCCCTGGAATTTAGCCTAAAGTCTCATAGTCGTTGGCATAACATTGGTAGAAAAAGACTACAATCACACTTAGGCAGGATCATGGGAGCAACTGGGACCCTCAGTCGCTTAGAGGGCTTGGCAAGGGAGCGAATGGAACTCTAGGTCTTTGAAACGTTGAGTTTCCTTAAGGGTTGGTCACCTGAAAAGGTGGGGTAGCTCCTAAAGTTTTATAGGATGTGTGGATGGTCAATTTGGTTGTGTTTTATTGGTTTTGCTTCCTTACGGTGACCTTGGAAGTTGAATTAGATCATAGTAGCCTCTCGTCACATGTTTACCCTGGTTGGACGGTTACTTAGGCAGATGTGGGAGGAGGGTGTTACAAAGTGGTATTAGAGCATGGTTCACCCCTTGGACTGGATGGGTAGTGTGTTGGTCATGCATTCATGTTGGTTGCATATGTGTTCTCATGTTTGTGGTCTATGTATTGACTATGTATGCATGGTGTTGGTTATGGTTGCAGTGGTGTTGCCATGTGAAAATTTAATGGCGTTGTTGTTGGATGTGTTTATCATGAGTTTATGTCGGTTATACACTGGATATGCATGTCAATGTTTGTATGTAATGTGTATGTGTGTGTGTCATACATATGTTGTTATGCATACAATGATATGGTTATAGTTTTCGATAGAGGAGGAATAACCTGTTGAAGAGTTTTGTGAACCCAACGTTTCGGACTGCCAAGTGAGTCCATCATCAGGGGCGCGACAATAGATAATCTTTAATCAATGATGTGTCCATGAGCTGGGTTTTAGGGTATATATATCTAGGTATTTGAAGAATGGTGTGAGAAAATTAGGTCGGCCAAAGTGTTTACTAATGTATATATTTTAACTTTTAATTTTTAATTTTCTTTAACTTTTTTTTTTTTTTTTTTTTTTTTTATATATATTTTTTGAAAAATATGTATATATATAAGTTTTAATTTAATTTAATTAATTAATTAATTATTTATTTATTTATTTGTTTGTTTATTTAATTATCTTTTTATTATGATTATTAAATTATTATTAATTTTTATAACTTGTAATTTTTTTATTTCTTATTTTTTAACCTTTAATTAAAGTTGTAAAAAATTTTATTATTAATTTTTATAATTTTTAATTTTTATTAATTTTTTATAGCTTTAATTTATTATTATTATTATTATTATTATTATTTTTGAAAAATATGTATCTATATATAATTTAATTTAAATTTAATTAATTAATTATTTGTTTTTATTTTAATTTTAATTATTATGATTATTAGATTATTACTTTTTTATAACTTTTAATTTTTGATTAAAAGTTCTTTGTTTTATTTAATTATCTTATTAAAATTATTATTAATTTTTTTTTTTTTTTTTTTTTTGTATAATTTAATTATATATTTTCATAAAGATGATATTTAAATTAATTTAATTAATTAATTAATTAATTATTTGTTATGTTTAATTTTTTGTTTAATATGATTGTTAAATTATTATTAATTTTTATATATTTCAATTTCTTTCTCTTTATTTTTTTTTTTATGATTTTTAATTTTAATTTAATTGTATACAAAAGGGTTTGATGAAATATGTATGGTTATTGTAATAATTATTGTATATATATGATATATTTTAATTTAATAAATCAATTAATTAATTAATTAATGTATGATTAATTAATTAATTAATATATGATTAATTAATTTATTAATGTTTTATGATTTGATTAGGTTAATAGATTAAAGCTTAAGGAGGAAGGTTAAGAGAAGATTTTAAAATGATTGAAAGTTTTTGAGTTAATCAGAGGGAAAGGGAAAACAGAGGGAAAGGGTTAGTCTAGGTGGTGATTATTGTTTTTTATGATTTCTATTAAAGGTTTCCAAGTGTTACTCAACTTTAATCCATCATCACGGTTAAAATTATTTTTCCTTTTTTCTATTTCAATGGCTTCTTTAATTTTTCTTTTAAGACAGTGTTCTTCTTTTCTAACAAGTTTGGCTTTTTCCATGCAGATGTAATGAGAGGAAGAGTGAACATGTTCAGCTAAGGCTGATTTAGAGATTCTTTCTCTTCTTAAGTCAGCAGAGTGTTCTTTAATTCTAACAGAAAGGGATCTACCAGTTTCACCTATGTATTCCTTGCCGCATGAGCAAGGAATCACATAGACACCTTTCTGAAGGTTAGGGTTTATGGGGTCTTTAACAGAGTTGAATAATTGTTTGATGGTGTTAGCTGGGGTGAAAGCAACATCAATGTTATGATTATTGAGAACTTTGGAAATTCTATCTGTGGTACCTTTTATGTATGGAAGGGAGACCTTATGAGTTGATAAATTTTGATCCTTAATATTAATGTTATTTTTCTTTAGGGATAGGTGCATGGCTCTCTTTATGGTATTTCTATTGTAGCCATTTAGCTCAAACACTTTGTGAAGATGGTCCAGTTCATTGTTTAAATGGTCACGATCAGATATTCTTACTGCCCTAGTGGTTAAGGTCCTGATGATGCCAATTTTTTGTTTAGGGTGGTGATGGGAATTTGCATGAAGATATCTTTCTGTGTGAGTTTTCTTTCTATAGACCTGGAAACCAAGAGACCCTTTTCTTTTGGTTAGGAGGACATCAAGAAAGGGAAGCTCTTGCATCTTTTCTTTTGCATCATTTTCTTAGTCTAGGGAAGGCTTAATAAATTAATTAATCATATATTAATTAATTAATTAATCATACATTAATTAATTAATTAATTGATTTATTAAATTAAAATATATCATATATATACAATAATTATTACAATAACCATACATATTTCATCAAACCCTTTTGTATACAATTAAATTAAAATTAAAAATCATAAAAAAAAAAATAAAGAGAAAGAAATTGAAATATATAAAAATTAATAATAATTTAACAATCATATTAAACAAAAAATTAAACATAACAAATAATTAATTAATTAATTAATTAAATTAATTTAAATATCATCTTTATGAAAATATATAATTAAATTATACAAAAAAAAAAAAAAAAAAAATTAATAATAATTTTAATAAGATAATTAAATAAAACAAAGAACTTTTAATCAAAAATTAAAAGTTATAAAAAAGTAATAATCTAATAATCATAATAATTAAAATTAAAATAAAAACAAATAATTAATTAATTAAATTTAAATTAAATTATATATAGATACATATTTTTCAAAAATAATAATAATAATAATAATAATAATAAATTAAAGCTATAAAAAATTAATAAAAATTAAAAATTATAAAAATTAATAATAAAATTTTTTACAACTTTAATTAAAGGTTAAAAAAAAATAAAAAAAAAAATTACAAGTTATAAAAATTAATAATAATTTAATAATCATAATAAAAAGATAATTAAATAAACAAACAAATAAATAAATAAATAATTAATTAATTAATTAAATTAAATTAAAACTTATATATATACATATTTTTCAAAAAAATATATATAAAAAAAAAAAAAAAAAAAAAAAGTTAAAGAAAATTAAAAATTAAAAGTTAAAATATATACATTAGTAAACACTTTGGCCGACCTAATTTTCTCACACCATTCTTCAAATACCTAGATATATATACCCTAAAACCCAGCTCATGGACACATCATTGATTAAAGATTATCTATTGTCGCGCCCCTGATGATGGACTCACTTGGCAGTCCGAAACGTTGGGTTCACAAAACTCTTCAACAGGTTATTCCTCCTCTATCGAAAACCATCTTCACCTGTATGGACTCCCTATTTAACAATGGTTATAGTTTCCATGCATGAGGTCATGATTTGTGTTCGTTATGGTCACGCATTGATGACTGGATAATGGTTGAGATGATAATTAAATGTTGATATGATTATTTTGATACATGTATTGTGCTAATATGGTTGGCCTTGCAGATGAGATATCCTCTCTGAGCTATACTAAGGTATGTTGGTTTGTTTATGATTTGGTTTAGCTAACATAGTATGCCTTGCAGGAAGAGATGAAGATGACTAACAAGATGGTAGACTACAAAGATTCTCCCTATGAATCAGATGAGCAACGTGGTGTTGGCCACTCTTCTGACTTAGCAGACACCTTGAGGAGTTATAAGGAAGAAATAAGGAGTTGTAAAGAAGATAATGACATAATCATGCAGGCACAGGAAAAACAAGCAAAAGTCGGTGCAATAATTCTTTAGAGTTTGTCAGAATTGCATAGACAAGGACCACTTTGAATCAACTATGGATAGGAGGATGGGACTAATGGGGCATATGGTAGTAGGTCTCATGGTGTTCATAGGTGTTATGCCCCTATACCAATAGGTGTCATATGTCATGATTGACTTGATGAGCTATGTAATATGTTCATACCTTTACTTGTTGCAAAGGTTTTCCATATTTGTAAAAATTCAAAAAATTTAAAAAATGTAAAGAGGGTATACCCTAAAAGAAAAATCAAAGGGTGAAAAGAATAAAAATATGGTCAAAAAATGAAAGAAAATGAACCCCAACAAAAAGAAAGACCAGGAAAGTGTGCAAGTCTAAATGCCACTACTTTTTACTTTTGTGTAATAAACAATTGTGTGCAGCTTGTCACTTATGCCACAATTCATGAATAGTCAAACAGTTTAAACTTGGCTAGTTCATATTTCAATTTCATGTTGTAGAAATAGAGAATAAAATCTGACCAAACAATGTAATCTTGGCAGATAAGTAGATAGGTAGAGTAAATAAAAGGAGCTCAACAGTGTAATCTGAGCCCTTGGATGTAATAAGTGTAGACTTAGATAGGCATTGCCATGTAAAAGAAAAGAAAGTTTGATAAGGGTTTGCCAGTCTAAGTGCACCCTAATAAAGAAGTAAAAATGCTAGGTTAAGTAGGTAGGGTAGGTAGATGTTGGTTGCAGAATAACATATGGTGAATGATAAGTTCAAATGTGTAAATCTTTCACTTTCATCACAAGGCAAATGGCATGCAGCACATGAAAGACATATCAAGCAAGAAAAGTCAAAATAATTAACCCCCTACTCATTTCCCCTAAGTACCAAGGTGTCTATCAAATTAGAGGGGCTTAGAGCATTTCTTTGACTTTTGGAGGGACCGGACCCTCGGCCCAATAATTTATAATGCCTAAGTACTTAAGCCCATTCATCAGTAATCATATCCCTTCATAAATCATTCATCCCCTTGATAAAGTTTTTCCTAAGTAAAATTCTATTTTACTTAGGGAAATTGAAATATTTTACATAAAGACCCTCATTATTCACATAGCCTAAGTTTTAATGTACACATGAAAATGTTATATACTTAGCGCTTTTTCCATTCAATATTATATTAACTACTAACTTATTAATATATAGTTCCCCCATATAAAGCATTACCCCTTCCCGTATTACTTTAAACTATATAAAAACCCTGAAATATTAATATCCCACCCCTTTGGTTAGATATAACCATAATACCTTTGTAAATGGGAATTAATTAGTTAATCTGTAACTAATTAAGAACCCGACCCCCGCCACATTAACAAAGGATTAATTAACCCCCACGGTTAATTAATAGCTTTCCCGACCAATCCCGTCACCCCCGATATGATTAAAAACCTTTAATTATGTCAAGCCCACCCTTATTAAACTCCTGTCACCTTGCATCCCCGATAGCCGTTCGATCAAGCCTCCCAGATCAAACGGCTGTCGTGCATATCGCACAACCCTCTGCGATCGAACGTTAGCATGCTATTGCGGAGTGGTTTTGAGAACAGTGCCTCCACCACGCGTCATTCATTCTATGGAATCGCTCGCTCAAGTCCAAATACTGCCCCCCCTCCATAAGCGGTGCGATAAAAACTGCTTACCGCCTCCCATTAAACGACAAAACATCATATCATCCGCCCGATGATGTCACCCGTCCAAATCCCGAAACCCGCCAATTCTTGACTTTGTATATAAAACAAAAGCAAATCATTTCATCGTTTATTCTGCAAACCTGTACATCCATGCAAAATTAACGACGAGGTCAACCAGCTTGTGCTCCCAACCGCCAACCAACTTCAAACTTTGCAGTCGACGCCGCCCAGAGCCATCCAGTCACACCCAGTACCTGCATTCATCGCCTGCCCCCAAGAGCAGGTATTTACCAATTTCCCATCAAGAAACCCTCTGAATACTTGTTTTCCACTGCAAATTAATTGAAAAGGCCAAAATTCACCATAAATCTGTTATTACTTTTGTAATTCAAGTCTCCCACACCTTCTGTTTCACCAATTTTACAAAGAAAACCTTAGTTTCCTTTCTGAATCCACAAGAACCAGAATGGAAACCCTGGTAGCCTTGAATGTTGTGCCCATTACCACCCCTCATCGTGATTTAGACTATCTGCCCCTGGTAGATAAGGACTTTCAAATAAAAGACCTAACCACTGATAAAGACCATCTGAAAGTTTTTTGCCAATGCCGAGATAACCACTTGAATGGCTATGATGCCATAGGACTGTGGGAATCCAACCTCCCAATGTACTTTCTTCCCTCTGTGCATGTTTTCCCTGACATAATCCATCAGTTCCATGCAAATTACGATCCCAACCTTAGAGTAGTGATGTCCCCCAACCAAACAGTCCTTTTCGCAATAACTGCTGACTCAATCAATGAGATGCTGCAATTTCATCCTGGTCAATCCCTCACCCCCATTTCCCTTGTAAATTTGCTTGAGAAATCAACTAGATTATCCCAATCTGAACTCAGTCGCCTTTGTCAAACTTTTATGGATAAGAACCATCAACCCAAAGATCCCCCTCCTTATGTGTCAGATTTCTTCACAGATACAGGCAAAATCCTAGTTGATATGATATCTGCAGTCATGGGATTCAACACTAGTGAGTATGTAGATGAATTGACCCTAGTGTTGATGTCCATCTTTACCCCTGGTCAACCCCCTGCTATCAAGTATGATTATGCTTCATTTATTGCTGACAAAATCCATGACCAGTTCATGAGACTAGAGAATGAAAAGGTTTTCAAATATTCCACCTTCATATATCACCTCATCCTCTACTATCAATCTGAAAAATTCCCATTTTCTGTCAAGAAACTTGATACAAAGGGTAATCCAAGGTCTGTCATCTTTTGGACTTCCATCTTCCATGAATCTTTTGCTTGCCCTTATTCATATAATGAGTTCATCAATCAGTTTGTCCACCTAGCAACCACCTTGTTGATAGGGAATTCCCCTCCTAGAATTAGTGATGACATCAAAAGGATCCTTCAGCTATCAAAACAGTACAGAGTAGGTGACTGGTACTTGTACCAGAATCACACAGAAATCAGGGTATATGGGTGTGAGCTTTCCCCATTCAAGCTACCTAAATATGTTCCAAAGAGGTTGTAGATGATAAACTCAGATCTGATTCATTTTACTAAGGCTAAGAAGAAAGCACAACTGAGGATCAAGGATCACTTAGGCCCATTTGTCTGCAACAATAGGGAAGCAGGGAAAGCAGCAGAACAAATCCTAGAAGACTACATGAAATTAAACAAAAGTTTTAGTTGGACTCCATATGACCCCCACAGTTTCATCTGTGATAGAAGAATGAAAAATAGGCTATCACCATATTTTCATCACAGAATTCCAGAGATTGAGCAATATGCTAACATGGATGAATGGAGGGAAGGGACTCTTATAGAAACAGATAGTGATCAGGTCAATGTAGAAAATGTAATGAAAGATCTGGAAAAGACACTTGACCTGGATTCTTTTGGACAGGTGCAATTTGAGACTTCTCAAAAGCCAACATCAGGGACCTCAACAACTGATACCTCACAAAGGCACTCACAGGAGACCAATGCACCACTTGCAAAGACATCATAGGGAAGAGAAAAAGAGACCGACATTCAGGAATCAGAACAATCAACCATGTCAAAGTAGCCTGAAACCTCTCAGGAGCAACCTTAAACCTCTCAGGAGTAGGCTCAAACACAGACCCACCCAACTCAAGTCAACATTGGAGAGCCCCCAATTTTACAGACTCCTCTGAATGAGGAAAGGAACAAAAAGAGAGACAGGGAACTAGCTACCCCTGCCAGTGGCCCATCAGACCAGCCTGGTGCTAAGAGGCACAGGCTAAATCCCCATTCAGAAGAGGAATATTTTGAAGAAACTATAGAGATTCAAAGAAAAGAAGGTGCAGATAGTCAGCATACTTTCCCAGCAGGTGGGACACCTTCTAGCTCACAAAGACAGGAGCTGGAGAGACAACAAAGTGTTGAAGTATCATCCTTCAGGCCTTTAGGTAATAAGAACCTAGGCATTAAAGAAAAGTTCAAAGAAATAAAAGCCATAAATGAACCACTAAGGGTCCAGTTCTACAATCAGTATTTGAAGATGGCTCCCACCAATCAAAATAGGTTGATGTTAGGCTATGACATCAAAGAAGGCAAGATGCTAATGAGCTTTTTCAAGCCCAAAGTACAACAGCCTCAGTCAATTGTAGATTACCTCAAAACTAATTTTGAGGTCATGGCCAAGGACATTCACCCCCTAGATTAGATTGAATTACATAAACAGACAGGGGAGATGGTGTATTCCACCTTGACAAGCAAAGCTATGATGGCCCAAAGATTGGAAAATTCATTAAATAACACAACTGCTCAACTACAGCTAGAAAGAGCCTCCTCACAGGCTAAAGACAATAGAATCAAATCACTGGAGGAGTTGGTTATTGGATTGGGTCATAACCCAAAAGATGTAAAAGCTGCAGAAGCCTTGATAAAAAAGAAAGATGAAGACATAGCTGCCTTGAGAAAGTAGTTAAAGTTGCCTCCATCAAGGCATCCACAAACTGCTGAAGTTATCCAAAAGAAGTTTGAAGAAGAGCTTATGGACTTAGTCCTAAAGCTAAATGAACAATTGAAGGAGACTGAACAGGAATTAGAAAAGTCATTGAAAAGCAGGCAGAGTGAGTCGACCACTCAGCCTCAAAATGTGATACCAGTGGTCTCAACAGCAGTCCCTTCAACACTTGCAATAGCTCTGGCACCTAATGTCCCTTTGGTCACAGCAGAAGCAATTACAGGTACAAGCACAGGAACAGCACAGGTAGGAACTTCAGGTCTAAGTACAGAAGAGTTAATCAAATCAATGGAGGAAATGAAACTACAAGTTTCTGAACTCCAGAAGGTAAAGGAAAAATTTGTCACTTTAGAGCAGAAATATGATGTTACAAAAATCAATTTTGCTGAAGAAATGAGGAAGAATAAAGGCTTAGCACAACAGGTGAAAACACTAGAGAAGGACCTCACCTTTGAAAAGCCCTTAATAGACATTAGGAAGATTCTTTGGACCAACATCACTCAGTCAATAAATGATGCTTGGTCATCCATACAAATAATTTTTGAATAGATTGACTTGTTGAAAGTAGCTCTTGAAGAAATTCAGAAAACCAAGGAAGAGTTAGGAAGAAAGCCCAAGGAAGCCATCACGCTAATAAATTTTTTGAACAATAAAAATAAGTACCAGTTAGAAGAGCAGGGTATTGAGGATAGAATTGGGACTATCCTAGAAATCAAAAAGGTATTGACCAAAAGGTCTTTGATGCAGAATTTAGAAAGGAAATGCCAGAACATGCAAGAAGAAATTAATGATTTTATGGAGAAATTTGGTATTTTGTAGAGCAAAGGGCTTCCCAGTCCTTTAGTGATTAATGATAAATTGATGAGGCATGAAGACTATGTGGACAAGTTGGCTCAGTATGCAAACAATCAACCCAGTTCATCAGCAAGTGCATCTGCACCCAAGGCACTACCAACAGGCAGAGTTCTCTATGACAGTCTAGAGAACCTTTTCTATGTTGAACATGAGATAAAACATTTGTTTCCAGTTCAACTTAATTTTGTCAAATACACTGAAGCTGATGAAATCTTTAGGAAGCTTCAAAGGACCAAAATACCAAAGGAATATTGGTGGATGGACATGACAGCGATTTTGTAATTTACCTTAGTAAAAAGTATTTTTTCAGTATTTACCATGGTCAATCTTAGGTAAAAGGTAAAGGAGGATAAAGCAGGTAAAGTGTATCATAACAGGTTAAAGAGTATTAGTCGAAAGTCAAAAGCAGGCAGTCGGCACAAAATTACAAGCTAGACAACAAGATGCTCCATCATAAGTCCTGCCTCCAGCTCGTTCACAAAAACAAGGACAACAAGGCAGAAACTCACTTTCAGCTTCTATATTTGAGACCATCTGTCTCTACTTTTATGTAACATATAGTTAGGCTTCCTAGATTATATCTCTCTTTGTTTTTTTTTTTCTCGGTAAAAAACTATACTATTATATTATGTACAGGAGGCAAAAATTACAACATGATAAAACAGAAAGAACCAGGCTCTGGGTATGTCACCCGAGAGCAGTTGAGGCCAATCAGAAAACTAGCCCACGCAGGGGCGCCAAACATAGAAGCGAGACCATCCAAAAGAGCAAGCCCACGTAGGGGCACCAACCAGAAATCTGGATTATCCCACGCAGGGGAGACTAACCGTACCCATCCCATTAACAAAGTTTCAGAAACATAAACACAGAGAATTGATGCTAGAACTAAGCCAAAACAGACAGCAAAAGAGACCAGAAGACCAGACAGAAGAGCCAAAAGAACCTTGTGCTCGGGCGTCATCAATCGTCCATTTGCACTTCCTCTACCCGGCACCAACCGTAGGCTTCCCTTTCAGCAGCAGTGGGAAAAGTGTCTTCCTCTTCGCCGGTCCCCTCCCTCTGATCGAGCTTGCTTTGCGATGCATTTTCCAGGTCTGAGGCAGGACCTTTAACCTCCTGCTCCGGATCAGCTTCAGGAACCTTTGCTTCGTGCATCTTGTTATCAGTCTTCCTCTGCCCATGCTCATCCAGGGAATCATTGTCTTCCTGGGAATTTTCAATGAACAGGACCGAGACATGCGCACTAATCTGCAGGTTATTCATGGAACTGCTAAAATTCAAGATAGCAGAGCCGAAGGCAGGAAACGCAGCCGAGCTCGAAGCCCCCTCGTCCATGAATTGACTGGAGTGGAGGGGATTAGCTCCAGTGGAGCGTGCGATATTGCAATGGAAACAATGGACAACTTTATTCACCTCGTGACTGCAGGAGGTTCCCCCTCTGGAAGTGCCTCGACGGCTAAGCAGACGCTGTCGAGGTCTCAAAATTCTCACAGGGGTCAAGGGGATGAAATTCCAATAGGTAATCCAAACACCCAGCTACCGGAACCGACTGTGGAATGAGCCAGACAGACAGAGAGGATATCCCGACGGAGACGGAGAGGCAGGGCAACCGGAGTTGCAGAGACCTGCTTGAAGGAGGAGCCACCAACATTCTCTGACCATACGCTGCAACATCGCTTATAACCTCACCTGCTTTGCCTTTGAGCTCACCCGCCATAACTGCAACCTCCGCTTGAGCCGAATTGCCATGCTGGGCATTAACTGTTCTCTGCAGCGTCACCTTATAACAGCTACGTACCTTACCTGCATCTTCGATGTCTGCCACGTGATGGCCAGTGGCTGGCATATGGCCATCCGTCCACGCCTGTCCCATCCTATCTAGCACCCGCATCCGGGGATTATATCTCTCTTTGTTAAGAGATATTTTATTGTAAATTTTTGTATAAGTACTCCCTCATTCGGAGTATTGAGTGTGGATTCTTAGACATTTCTGTATACTTATTATTTTGGAAAAGAAGTGCTATTGGAACAACTCTTGTATGGCTAGCTGGAAGAAGTGAATAAAGCAAAGGACTTTCACAGGATTCTCGTGCAAAACAATGGTCAAATAAGTATTCTATATCTCTTGTTTAGTATTGTTTTTTCCTCTGTTTATTAATAATCATATGTGTTTTCATGAAATCTGAATGATAAACGAAATAATGATATCTCAGAAAGTGCTTTATTGCAATATGTTTTAAAAGGTTTATCTTTCTTAATGTTTTCTTCAAAACTATTATAGACAAGGAATTCTTAGTTGCTCCTTGTTTCTTAGTTTTTCATCGTGGTCATTTAGTAAGAAATTCTTAACTGCTTTTTATTAGTGATCACCCACTTTCCCTCCCCTCGAAACTTGTTGAAGGATTCTTAACTGCCCTTCCTCCCTTTTGAGACCATTCCACCCTTTCAACTTACCATTTGCCTCTTGTTTTGCTATCTTGCCCTTTGAAGCCCTCCTTTGCTGAATAAACTCTATCCAGTTAAGCCATCTACAGTTGACTCCATAGCTCAATGGCCTGAAATACTCTGTTTTACCCATCTCCTTCTGAAATTCCACCACCCAATCAAAATCAAAACCCCCAAGCTTTCATAACTAGCCTAATACCTTAACAAACAAATCTAAATCATAAAGAGAGAGCCCACTCTGAGTACAGATTGGCTAGATTATGTACTTAAAAGATGGTTTGTGGTTACCTCAGACCCCTTTCCTACTTCTGACAACTTCTAGGAAAATCTGAGTGCTAACAATAGGTAAGATAGAGATGACACGATCAAAGATGCTAGATTATTGGATACTCCGGATAGAAGAGGTAATGGACACAAGTACTATTCTAGTTCTGGTTATGATGGGAACTATGATCATCATCGCTATTACCCTTACAGGAGGAGTGATAGGAGATACTTACTGGATGAGTTTAAGAAAGCAAAGCCACCTACCTTTGATGGGGAGTTGAAGAAGCTTGAGGATGTAGAGGCTTGGTTACTTTTCATAAATAAGTTCTTTGAATTGCATTAGTATATAGAGAATATGAAGGTCAAAATAGTTATCTTCAGCATCAAAGGGAAAGTGGATATCGGGTGGGAAAATGTAAAATAGGTTAGAGACATCAGGACAGAGGAGTTGAGTTGGCATGAAGTCAAGAGACTCTTCAGAAAGAAGTACTTGTCGGAAAGGTACTACGACAACAAAGCCAAGGAATTCTCTGAGCTCAAAATGGGATCAATAATAGGTGAGGCGTATACGACCAAGTTCTTGGAGCTATTGAAGTATGTACCATATATTAAAGATGAAAAGGCTAAATTTCAGAGATTTGTTAGTGGATTGCCATTAACATTTAGAGATCAGATTGAGTATGATGAGCCTCGATCACTTGAGGAAGTTATTGGGAAACTAAAGCATTGTTATGAATAGTCAAAGTGTAAGACAAAATCTCAGCAAGGATGGAAATGGAAAGATGAAAATAAAGTTAAATGACAGCAAAAAAGAATAAGGCATCAAAATGCAGAAGAGAAAGAGAATGTTTCACCACATTATAAGTTCAATGTAGCTAGACAAGGACATGGGACACAATAGCAGAATAGAGGTGATGGCACATGACGGTTGGAGTGTTGGACATGTGGTAAGGAGCATCTTAAGAAGGATTTTCTGCAGAATTAGGGTGGTAGGCCTCAGATCTATAGTGCACAGGAGGTGTAGAATGTTGGGGATGTTGGGCAGAGCATTCGTCGTATCCATGCAACATTGGATAATAGGCAAGCAAATCATCAAGCATCTATCGTTAAGATGGACGGTAAGCTTTGTGATCAAGTTGTTTCTATTTTGATTGACCCTCAGTTTAATTATAGTTATGTTAACCCTGAATTGGTGGATAAGTGTGGTTTGAATAAAGAAGTGCATGCAAAATCTTGGTTAGTGCAGTTGGCTATAGGTACCAAGAAGAGAATTCATCATTGGGTAAGAGCTTTTGCATTTGAGTTGAATGGTATGCCTACTTAAACACATTTGAATGTATTACCGCTAGGGTCATATAGTATGCTTTAGGGTACGGACTGACTATATCTTCATAGGACCAAAGTGGATTGTTATGACAAAGCCATTGAGTGCTTGGATGACAATGGGGAGCAGAGAATCTTGCGGGGTAAGAAGAAAGAAACATCAGTTAAGATGGTGACAACTATGTAGCAAAACACAGTCGCAAAAAAGGGTGTGTGTTATTTGCAGTATACATTTCTAGTGATAAAGGTAAGGAAGATGAGGATGCAGAGATATTGAGCAGGTACCTGATCTTACAACAATATCAGGATGTGTTTCCAACAGATATTTCAGATTTTCCGCCTCACAGGGAAGTAGACTTTTCTATTGAGGTTGTACTAGGGGAAGCACCAACATCAAAGGCACCATACAGGATGAGCACTCCAAAGTTAGTAGATTTAAAATTGAAATGCTTGAGAATGGATACAATAAGCCAAGTGTATCACCATGGGGTGCACTGATCTTGTTTGTGAAGAATAAAGATGGTACTCTTAGGCTATGCATTGATTACAAGCATTTGAACAAGGTGAGCTTCAATAACAAGTACCCATTACTGAGGATTGATGAATTATTTATTAGTTAAAGGGAGTAACATTATTCTCAAAGATTGATTTGATATTCGGATATCAACAGGTACACATTAAGGAAGAGGACATTTACAAGACAACCTTCCAGACCAGGTATGGGCATTATGAGTTTGTTGTAGTTCCATTTTGTTTGACTAATTCTCTAGCTACTTTTATGTGCTTAATGAATAGTGTGTTGAATCCTTATCTAGATTTTTCGTTTTTATTATATTCATTGATGACATTTTGATATATTCTAAGAATGAGGAAGAGCATGTCGAGCATTTAGCAATAGTGCTGAGACTATTGAGAGAGCATCAGTTGTATGTTAATCTCAGTAAATGCAGTTTCTTTCAAGCATAGGTAGATTACTTGGGGCATGTGGTCACCAAGGAAGGCATAACAATAGTTCTAGAGAAGATAAGAGTTATCATGGAGTGGGAAGCTCCAAGGAATGTGGATGAGGTAAGATCATTCATAGGGCTAGCATGCTACTATAGGATGTTCATTAGGAACTTCTCTCGGATTTCATATCCTACTATGTCATTTCAGAGGAAAGGTAAGGAATTTGAATGGGCAGAGGAATGTGCAACAAGTTTTGAGCAATTGTTGACAAATGCTCCAGCGTTAAAGATTGCAGAACCGGAAAAAGAGTTTGTATAAATGCTTGCAAGAGAGGAATTGGTGGTCCTTATGCAGGAGGGACAGGTAGTATGTTATGAGTCGCGGAAACTGAATGAGCACGAGCAAAACTGTCTAACACATGATCTTGAGTTGGCAGTGATCATCCATGCATTGAAGATGTGGAGGCATTATCTTCTTGGCAGGAGGTTTTAACAACTTTAATTGGTTCAACCAATTCAACATGTGTTGTTGCATTATCATGAAGGAGACACATGGTGGTGCGACCTTACTAATGTTTCTTTATTTTAGTAACTAGAAAGGTGTAGGAGGAAAGGTAAGCAAATGTTGATGTTCCAAAGGTAAAAGGTTAACTATGTTAAAACACTGTAATGTTTGCTTTCTCTGTGTGAAATCTGATGGTATTAATTATATCATCAAATATCATGAATGGGTCATTTTAGTTTATCATGCTGAGAGGCGCTCTATGGCCCAATAAAGAAAAAATAAGAAAAAAAAATGTTGGCTCAATTAAAAAATAATAAAAAGTAAAAGTAATAAAAATAATAATATAAATAATAAGTCAAGCCCCTTATACACAAAAAAAAAAATTCAATAAATCAAATCACAATTAAAACTTGTTGAAGAAAATTGTGAAGGGGAACAACTTTTGATGATCACATTAAGTAAAATAATTTTACATCAACTCGATATCTCTCTCTCTCTCTACACACACACACACATATATATATAGAGAGAGAGATGTAATTACTTCCTAATATGAGGTACATGTGTAATTCATTCAATTTTTAATATGGAGTTGATATGTGGTATATATATATAAAGAGAGAGTGGCCGGGGGGGGGGGGGGGGGGGGTGGGGTGGAATAGGAGAGAGAGAGAGTAATAATAATTAAGCATTTTAATGTGGACAATATGCCCCATGTTGTTGCCTCGCTTACACACCTAAGTTAACATGGGAAAAATCCTAAACCCCACAAGGTGTGGCCTTGGTGGCAAAACTCAGAGAAGGGGTTTTCACTTGATCCTAACTCTATCTGTTAAAGCTCTCTCCTAGTAAAGATAAGGGGGGTGGACCCTAAGGATGAATTCTAAAGGAAGGCTTGTTAAGGTAACAAGTTCTAGGAGATAGTGAATTAGAACATTCACCATTCAATAACTTGAAAGCAAATTTAAAAGCAAATAAATGATAAGCAAGTTCAAATAACCATGAACATGTAATTATCAACAATGTAGATGAAGCAAACGAATTTCAACAAGGTAAATCCTACAAGAAAATTATAGTTAGACGAGTGCCAATATACTTGTAAGAAATAATATTCTCAAAGTGATGTCACAATACTTGCATATAAAATGCATCTTTCAAGATACAATAAATTGTTAGAATGGGAAAGCTGCCAAACAAGTGTTATTTCAAGATATGAAATATGAGCAACAAAAATATAACTTGCAAAAGTAAATGAAACTTTCACTTATAAGGGAATAGTATTGCAAGTGAAATGGAAATTTCTCATAAATCAACTTGATGAGATGATGCTAAAAAACTAGACTATGTGAGATGCAATTATCTTGGTTTATTTTTATTCTAAATGCCTAGTCTAAGGTGAGAAATTTTCCTTTCAAATTATTGTTGTAGAGTAAAGACTAGGGTGAGTTGTAAGGAAGATGGGTTGAGGAGGCACCAGTCCTTCGTTAACGATACCCTTCCCATGATCCTTACAATCGACGTGCCTTTGTTCCTACAAGGGCTCAACCACAAGAGAATTGCGAGGTCAAGCGTTTTAACCTTACTCCATAGTAGGTGAAAAAATGATCATAAAAACTCTTGTCCTAAGATGTCTATTCAATCAAGCTTATGCTTGGAGGTAGTTTTTAGAGATGTAAGTCTAAATTAGTATGCAAGTTGAATGCCTAAATATGAGTGAAATGCTTCCAATGAGATATGTTGATGACAAAGTAATTCAAATAGAGATACAACAATGATATTAACTTTGAAATGGTGCTCAATAGAATATGTACCAACAACTCAATGGTAATGAAATTTAGCTCAATGCTTTAAGATATCAACTCACAAGCTTTGAAATGGAAATGACAATTATTGCATGAAATCATAAGCTAACAAGTTGCTTGTAAATGAAATGAGCTAAACACAATTAGATTGCTCAAGATAAGTTGCAAATAAATGGACTTGTAAATATGCTCAAAAGATGTGCTCAAAAGTGAGATACAAAGTTTGCCAATAAACCAAGATGAGCATGAAACTTCAAAATAAAATTGCAACTAGATGACTTGAGATAAAAATTAATGATTAGCATGAAACCATGAAAACATTAGCTTGCCAAATAAAATGAAGGTGTTATGCCTTGCTTCTTGTGTATTGCAATAACTTAAGCAAATGGAAAATAAATAGCACAACACAAGATACAATTGAAGGAATTGGCAAGTTTGATTGCAAAATAAGAAAATGTGAGCGTTATGTGTCAAGGCTATGAGTTAAACATGCACAACTAGATTAGATTAGCAAATGAGACAATGCATGCAAGTAAATTAGTTGAGCAAGTTAGAAACTAAACAAAAGAAAGTTAGCCACCCAAGAAGATTCCCTCCCTCTAAATGAGGAGGTGGGATACCATGGAAAAGCTTCCCAAGCTCCCTCAAGAAAAATCGGTTCTTTTATTAAAAGTTACAAGAGATGAGAACCCTTTAAAGTCCCCAAATAACTCAAGTATGAACTTTACAATAGTTGTGATCTCAAACACTACATCTCCTCCTTGAAAAGGCAAAGCCAATGGCCAATGAAGTACAAAGGGAAAGGTTCTCAAATCTGAAAATTTAAAAGGATTGTTTACATCCAAAAATCAACCTTCAAGAGGAGTGAAGATATGCACACAAGAAGAGAGGCTATGCCTCTTTAGTCCACAGTATTGAAAAGAAGAATAGGTTGCCTCAAAAGAGCCCATGACTTGGCCGAAAAATCAGTCTTCAAGAGCTCACGATCTGCCCAAAATTATCTCCAAATTAGCACTAAGGGCCGACACAAAAAGATAAGTAGTTTCAAGTATGCATTCCCTCAATATTGATTTTCCTGCAAAACAACCCTCACATATTAGCAAAATATGACCCTTATATCAGCTGCTAAGCCTTTGCAACATAGTGCCAAAAATGAGTGGAAAATGGTGAGAGAAATATGCAAAAAATGTAAAAAATAATGCACAAGAGGCTAGATCAAAGATTAGAGTAGAACTCATCTACTAACCTAGCCATTAAATTTCTCTAATTAGAAAATATGATCAATGTAAGCACAATATTTAAAAGAATTGATTTGAATTGAATAGACTTAACCAAAAGCCCAAGCCAAAGAGACCCTATAAACACAAATCGAATTATGAAAACATTGGAATATCACAATGTGGGTTCTTCCATGGTCATGCTCAAGAGTAGATTAATTTCTCCAAAATGTCCCCTCACACTTGAGACTTGATCCCAAATTTTTTTCTACAACACTTAAAATCAAATCATTAGATCTACATGGGTTAGAAAAATATAATGAGAAAGAATTTAGAGATTTATATGAAAATATATTAAAACATTCCTTACCTAGAATAGATTTCTAAAACCCAATGCTCATGTAAGATAAATCTACACAAATAAATCTTCAACAAGCATATGGAAATAATAAGCACAATATTACCAATAGAAAAATGAAGCTCGTAATCAAGAATTATACCATGCTCATAGAAGAATACACTTCATAGTTGAACCCCAAAGACTTTTATTGCAATAGAATATGAGTACACAAAAGGCCAGAGCTTCCCCAAGCACAAGAGCTCATATCAAGATACCATAATAGGAGCCAAAGGCTTATCTAAATAGGAGAATGGGAGATAATCCCAAGAGAGAAGCCACATGACAAGTGGAATAATAACAATCCCAAGGAAAAAACAAATTTGTAAGTTGGAGCTCCAAATGCCAAGTGTAAACAACGGTGGAGATGATTGTCAACAAATTTCCCTGACTGGAGTAGAATTCCTGTGACTAGATGTGTGTGTCAACTCCATAGATCATGTAGATTTCCTTGGCTTCCAAGTGCGTTGAGAGTGGAACTAGTAGGGGAGAGAAACTCCCACCGAATCTCAAAAAAAAATACAAGGCAATGACACATTGCAAACCAAAGTCCAACGTTGTCCTCAAGTGTTGCATATAGACTGTTGTTAATTGTGCGTATGTGTTGGCTTCATGTGTTGCGTGGAGCTGGAATGTAGTGTGTACAAATGTGGAGTAAAGTGGAGACCAATCTCCACAAATATCTCAGAAAATCCTTAACTGAATCTTTAACACCTACATTGATTTCCTTGCTGCTAGCGTTTGAAAGTTTGACTGTCTCAGAAATTTGCATGGAGATTTAATGTGTCATGTGCATTTTGTCTCTTTTCTAAGTTATGCTTAGATCATGAGGTGGGGTCCAATCCCCGCCCACTAACTTTATATCATATACTAATCCCATAACATTTTATTTAAATAAAAAATTGAACTGCAAATGATTTTGTTGCCTCATGAATTCAACGTGGAACCTTTTGACTCCGTTTGACTTGCTTATTTGGCATTTGGAACTTTGACTTGAGTTGTGCTTCATGTGGTGGGTCCCACATGGATGCCACATCATTTTTGACCTTCATTGAATTTTTATTGTCACTTGTTTGACTTCTTTCTCCTTTTTTCTTTGGAAATATATATATATATATATATATATATTTTTTTTTTTTTTCCAATTATTCATTTTTTTTAATTTTTTCCTCATTTTTGCCACTAACATTAGAAAATTTGGCTTTTGAGGCACTATAAGTCATTTTTTTTACCCTTTAAATGGGTCCTAGGATAATGTTGGGCCTATGAGGATGAATTTCGAGTAGTCACATGCCCCAAACATTTCCTAAGACCACTTATTTACATCATTACATAGAAATTAATCAAAAAATCTTGTTTTGCATGAATCTTTCAATTTTTTAAAAATCCTACTTAGACCTAGTCAAATTTCGTGAAGTTTTAGAGATGACCTAAAATGGTAATATATATTGACTCTAGACACTAATATGGACTTAAGACACAATATCCAAGCCCTCACCCCGACTTTGGGGGTTGTAGTGAGTGAAAAAACCTAGAAAATTATTCGTCATTGAAAAGTAGGAATAATTAACCAAGTAAAAAAACACTCGAAGGTGTACTCACTTGTTGATCGAGTCTCGACATCCTAGGTCTGTTACATAAATTTATTCGTCATGCTAGTGAAATTTTTACAATATCCTCGTAGGGTTGTGGAATCTGAGGACTTGTTGATGGTTTTGGACCCGCCAACATTCATGGGATCACCTCGGTATGAAGTCCCAACTAGACCTCACATAGTTTGGTGCGGGAGTCCCATCCGGTCTGATGGCCCAATTACCATTATCTTAAAGGTTTGCCTCAACTCTTGATTTTCAACACAGGAGAGTGGTCTGCTTTGTCTTCGAAAAGTGAGGTTCACGTGCCTGGTGATTGCTAGTGTCACTTGTGTCAATGGTTCTTTCATTGTAGAGGGAGAGGGTGGGAGTGAGTCCCAAGTTGGTTGGGAGGAAGCCCCAACTTTGTTAGGAACACAAAACACAATAGGACATGCACAACTTCCGGAAGAACAATCCACACGGATGCGGCAGTCACAACACACAAGGAAGGATAACACATACAACACTCAGCGGATGAGTCCGCGCAAGTGCAATGATTATTATAGAAAGTTTTATGTGAAAGGTCTGTCTGATGTCTGGGTAGGTAGCCACCATGGACAGGACAACATTAAAAACATATACAACACATTTTCATTAATAGATATGTATTACAACAAGTGAATAAGTTCAAGTGTTAAACATAGGTTAAAGCAACATGCATTACAAGTGTTCAAGGTTAGTCTTAAAATAGTTACAATACATGTGTGAAAACGTGATGGCCTGTTAACATGCTTTTGAATTAAGAAAAATTTCCAAGACACATCGTTACACCATACATCACTAACCCCGTGGGCAGGGCATTGGAGCCACTACTTACTCCTCAAAGAAAAGATTACAGACTCTCGACGCTATGTGCGAGGAGCTGAGGTGAAAAGTCCTTTTCATGTATAAATGCGGGGGTATTTACAGCCAAGGGTGAAATTGACCCTTGTGGCTGTTCAACTACCCTCATGACTATTTGACTTCCTTGAATTTTCGACTTTACATGACTCCTCATACAACAAGTGGGTCTCTTGGACTTCCACGTTACAATACATTGACTGACAGGATGGCCCACATTAGAGATTTGGATGACATGAATCATGACATGATTTGACAAGAAACTGACGGTACATTCGTGTTGCTGCTGGTGTGCATGTTGAGCTGCAGTGTTGCTAGTGATGGATGTCCTCATGGTGTGTCACAACTTCACCTCCGCATGGAAACATGCACAGAGTCTTCAATGGCCGTTAGGTTCACTTGATATTGCATTCACCGTTTCTCCTTGCGTGTATGTTGGAAGGCTTGACAGGTTCGTCTGTTCGCGAAAAGTATATGTTCGTTTGTTTATCCATTTATGAACACATTTTGCATGTTTGCTTGTTCGTCTGTAAGTGAGCACATGTTTGCATGATCGTTCGTTTGCAAGCACATCTCTTCGCATGCATTGTTTGTTTATTCGTTCACGAACTTGTCCTTCTGCATGTGCTCCCTTCGTTCATCCCATTCGTCATTGTGCCATGTTTGTTTGTATACCTATACCTGCAGTCGCTCATGAAGAGATGACATCAAATCCAAAAACCTCCTAGTCTACCATGATGCATAATCATTTTGGATGCAGGTGATCGGGATAGGTAACAAGGTTGCGAGGCGGGATGGAGGCTCCGGGCACTGCTTATGAAAACTGTGCAAGAGTCACTGGGTGATGCAGATGGGAAATTCGGATCGACAATGACTGTTTGTAGGGTTTGTCTCAGCTAGAGGACAAAACTGCACAGTTTTTGGGAGGAATAGTCCGGACTGCGGGAAGGCTAGGCAGGCAAAATCTGCGCAGTTTCTGGAACGAGTGGGCAGTGGGAGCTTGGCAGCCAAAACTGTGCAATTCCTAGAGGGAACTGGCAGTTGGCTGTCGGGACACTGGCAACAAAAACTGTGCAATTCCTAGAGGGAACTGGGAGTCTGCTGTTGAGTCACTGGCAACAAAAACTGCGCAATTCCTGAAGGGAACTGACATTCAACTGTTGAAGATTGGCAACAAAAACTACGGAATTCCTGGAGGGAACTGGAAGTCAGCTGCCGGGAGTTATTAGCGAGAAAAACTGCGCTGATGCTGGGAGGCTGGTCTGCTGATCACCTCTGTACAGTTTCTGAGCTAAGCGGACTGCTAGGCAACAGAGGGCTTGCTTAAGAAAACTACGCATTTTTCTTGGTGAGTAGCTGGTCGACTGTCGGGAGCACTGGCTGGAAAAACTACGCAATTTTCTAAGGGAGACAAGGACGGGCATTGGGTGTTTGTCCGACCTGTCTGCTCAATTTTCTCAGCCAGTAGAGTGAGAAAGGTCTGCAGCCTTTGTGCAATTTTTGAGGGGAGTCAATCCCAGGGTGGCTGTCGGGTCAAACTCTCTAGTTGACCAGCATGAAGGCTGATTGATTTGCTTGCGGGCAACACAACTTGAAATGACTTGCTTGGTGCTTTTGCGTTGTTCTGGGTGACATTCGATTGAGTCGATAACGGGGTGATGGTCTGGCTGTCAGAAGGGATTCTGGTCATCAGAACTTCAACAAAATGACTAAGTGTGTGAACAAGTGAAAGATGCATATGTGATCTTACAAACACACACTTACATGACTTGACGATGAGACGACTCAAACCATCCAGACACACATGCTCAACATGACTGACCGACGGTGTGAGTGATAAGCGCGACACTTGTGATTGATTGTTGGTCGACCGTGATGACACTTGCGTGACAGTGTATGTGACTCTATGTGTGAGGGCGACAAATGTTTCCATAGCGAACACAACATGTACACATGAAGCGAAGACCTTGAGTATAACCAGAACATGGTCGCAATCATAACTTTGACATCAAAATGCAAAAACTTGGATGAAATGATCAAGCAAGGTGGGTGCGAAGACTCACACGAACTCACTGAGAGAACCCGACTGTGTGTAATCATCAATTGAAACTCTCAAGGGAGGCTCCGGAATTGGGTGCAGGCCAAAATTTTGGCGGGTGATTGTAGCCGCTACAACAGGACTGAATGAATAAAGAGAGAAGGAAAGGGGCTTAGAAGCCTTGATGAAATCTAAAACTTTGTAAGTGCAGGAATGCTCTAACATATCCTTGGGCATGGGCTCTTCAAAGAAAAAATCAGGTGAAACTTTAGTTGTCAACATTCCCGATGGGGGTGACCCATTCGACTCTCACGTGCTCCCCATATCGATACAAGGAAGGAGTACAAGTCGAGGACCATAGTGGGGGACAACTAGAGTTTCTCCAGGCATGGGGTTAAGGTGTCTGCCACTTCGAGAAGACATCAACACATTTAAGGAGCCTTGAGTGAGCTTTCACTTAAGCACTCATCCCTTGCAAAACATTCATTCCCAATGAAGGCAACCAGTGAATACAATGGTACTCCCGACAAAATTTTTGAGCAATTTAGAATTTATTTCAAAATGTTTCTCTGGTTAGCAATGATTTATACAAAATAGTGTGTTATAGTTTTTATGAGGAAATGCAACAACACTATAAGTAGTATTTTTGTGATGGTGTAAGTTAAAGGACCAAGCCCTCCATGACATGGTCCCTTTACCTCAACAGGTTTGTGATATTAGCTCACACTCGTTTTTTTCCAACTTTACTGGTTGCAGAAGCTTAAAAGCCACTAATTACACCTGGAAAATATCTAGTTGGCTCTTGCCTTAGGTATATCGGTGTCCTGAGCTGTGTCATATCGTTGCTCTCATTTGGTTATCCTATAGGAGCATGGTGTCTATTCTTTGTAGTTGCAATTTGTCTATTGTAGTTTGGGCAATCAATACATCTTCCTGTATTGTCTTCTAATGTTTGCTTCTATACCATCCCTCTATTTTGTTTATACTCTTTCCTTTGTGGTCAAGATTCCTAGAAAAAGAGCTCAGGTGTGTCACAGGGGTGGGGGTTGTAACTCTAATTCTCGAGTGAGGGAATAAGCCCAAGCCTCGACGTATCAATACCTTGAACATACCCATTGGTGGTGTTGATTTTTCTAGTAGATACATGTACTTATTTATGAAACTTGATAATTACTTCCAATGATGTAGGTGATTGTTTTCTGTTTCAATATATCTTTAAGCAAGTATACATTAAGAAATTTAACCATAGAAATACTAGATCAATAGAGACCACAATGCACAAAGAGACAAGAATATTTTAACCTGGGAAAACCCACAATGGGGAAAAAACCCAACCAACCTTTTCCTCAGAGAATTAATTCAACAAGAGATACATCAAAGTCAACTAACCAACAAGATGACAACCAAAAGATTCCCAAGATGCCAAGGCAATCTTCCCAAATCAATTCAAGATGCCTTCTCTCAAGTTTTCACTAGTTCTAGATAAGAGGTTGAATTTCGACCTCTCCTTATCTAAGAATTTCAGACCTTGATCAGACTTTTCCCATAGAACTTCAGACCTGAAATCACACGTGCGAGGTTAATAGAGAGAGAGTTCACACGTGCGAATAGGTTCTTCCTTGAACTCGTCTTGCTTTTGTCCTTCAACTCGTCCTTCCTTTCCTTCACTATTTCATATTAGAAATATCCTTGAACATGTGGTGAAGATGTGATGCGAATTTTTGTGTATTGGAGTGGAGACAAGAGCCCTTTATATATACATGATGCGGGGGGGGGGGGGGGGGGGGGTCAAATAAGTGTCTCTTGGTCCAGGCCAACTTCATCGCTGGGAGGTTGACTTGAGCATCTTGTGGTATCAAAAGTGAAAATTCAAATTTTCATTTTCCCACTTAAGATAAGGTCATGAAGAACATGCCTTATAAGATTTTTTTTGAATGTAAAACAAATAAATATCCTCTTTCTTGCAAGCATTAAGAACATGCTTCAAATAATTTTTTCTTTTACAAATATAATTTATATTTTCATCATTACAAGTTCAATTGATACATTATCAAGACCAACCATATTTACAAAATTCAACACTCCCTCTTCGCTAGAGAGGTATTGATAATGACTATCCAGGTGTTCTTTGTGATCTCTATAAGGAAAGGTACAACTCATCGACAACAACATCATCTAGGTCAACACCCTTAACCTACATCAACATTATCAATAGGTACCAGAACCCAGGTTAACATTCCTAACCAATGGTACTTACTCAACTAGTCACCATAATCTGGTGGGTGCCTCACCTCATGGTACTCTGACTAGCTCAGTGTTGCCAACACCCATTGTCAAACCCTAGGGAAACCCATGTGCCAAATATAAAGGGCCTTAGTTTATTCCATGATGCTAAAAAGACACCCACTCCATGAGTGTTTGGTCCTCAGGGACCATTCCTCTTAAGAATGTTCGTGCCTCATGCTATTTCTCGAATAGTCTGGTCCATGCTCCCATTATCATTATTAGTCCGAGCCATGCCCCTGTTGTCTACCCATTAAAAGTCTAGGAAATGCTCTTGTTACCACCAACATTTTGGGCCATGCCCTTGTTGATTTTACATCAATTATCCCTCTCACTGATAGAGGGGTTATCCACAAGTCCAAGATTGTATCTGAAGTATACAAACTTTGCCCGAGACAAAGGGTTTGTGAGAATGTCGGTTGTCTACTCATTAGTGGAGATAAGCTAGATCCTCACTTCTCCCTTATCCACTATATTATGAATGAAGTGGTACTTAATATCAATATGCTTCAACTTATCATGAAACATTGGATTTCATGTCAACTTCAAACAACTTTGGTTGTCACAAAACAACACAGTTGGTTCTAGCGTTTGGTTGAACAATCAAGAGTGTAGTTTACGAAGCCAAACTCCCTCATAGCATGAAAAACAAGCTACAATATACTCTGCTTCTATAGTGTTGAGTGTGATAGATGTCTGCTTCCTGCTCATCTAGGATATCGTAGCAAGGCCCAAACTGAAACATACACCAGATGTACTTTTCCTGTCATCCACACTCCCTGCCTAGCCAAAGTATGTATATTCCTGCAGATGTATCTCATCACTCGAAGAATATCATAAACAATAGTCAACAGTACCATGCAAATAACTCAATATATTCTTTGTTGCAATCTAATGCTCATGTCTCGGTTCCATCTGGAACCGACTCAAGGTGTTCATTGCAAAGCAAATGTCTGGCATGGTATTCACTAAATGCTTCAACAATCAAATTAACTTTCAATACATGGAAAAATCTACTAGATCAGACTCATAATCCCTTAGCTTCCTTATATTAGTTACCATAGGAGTTTCCATAGACTTGCATTCCATCATTCCAAACTTCTAAAGGATCTTGATGACATACTTTCCTTGCCCAAGAAGGATTTCACTAGGTTTCTGCTAGGCTTCTAGTCCCAAATAGTAATGCATTAATCCAAGATCCTTCATGTCAAATTCATAGGCCAACTCTTTCTTAGACTGAACAATAAGATGCTCTACACCTATCAAGAACAAGTCATCGACATATAGTAGCAACATTACAGACTCACCTTTCACAACCCTTATATAAAGATTTGGATCAACAACACTCTTAGAGAAACCAAATCTCATCAAATATCCATCAATTCTAGAACACCAAGCTCTCAAAGCTTGCTTGACTCCATATAAGGCCTTCTTTAGTTTGCACACATGATATTATCTCCCATGAACCTAAAAACCTTGAGGTTTCTCTAGGTACACCTCTTCCTCAATCACACCATTGAGGAAAGCAGTCATCACATCCATCTAATGTAGCTTCTATCCCATAAAATAAGTGAGATAAATAAGAGACCTAATCATGGTGTACCTGACAATTGGTGCAAAGACCTCATCATATTCTTCTCCCTCTTTTTGGGAGAACCCTCTAGCCAAAAATATTTCCTTGTATTTGTTAATGCTCCCATCAACCGAATGCTTAATCTAATATATCCATTTTGAGGTTACCACAGAATTTCCTTAAGGTCTTGGAACAATTTCCCAGAAATCGTTCTTTATAATAGATTAGTATTCTTCCATCAACTCATCCTCCCATACTTGTTGGGTAGTTGCTTGTTGGCTTAGTGGGGCTTGACCCAGGTTCGGAAGTGATTTAGGCAAGCAAATCCCGGTACTATTGGCCCTTTCGATAACAGCCCATGGAGTGCAGACTGAGGTCTCACCTGAAGTAGTATGGGAGGGTGCTAGAAACAGGATTCCACACCATGGGGATGTCTGATATGAGGTGATTGATACGTGGTCCACCCTTCGCACTTACTACGCTACGTGCACCTGCGGGTACCCCGTGCCCTGTGATACTATCTTCGCGTAGTTCGAGCCGCAATGCGAACTATGTTATTTACCCAAGTCTTCCTTAATTAGTCTTTGTTAGCTGATTACTTAGATTAAATTCACATATAAGCATTCATACGAGTATTCATCAAGTGCGCGCAGTAAATAAACAGAGTAAAAGTAATGAATAACATCAACATAAAGATTCCAAAACAGATGCACAGAATAAACTTCTCTTTATTATCTTTCAATCCCAAGTACAGACCCGACTCCGCCCTGCGCACTCAGCTGCAGGGGTTCGCACACTCAGCTGCAGACTCTACTAGGCCTCTACGCACTCAGCTGCAAAGCCTCTTCCTACCACTACGACCCAGTACACTTCAGATTCCACTCTAGGCTCTAACCATGCCTTCGCTATTCTATCTATTCTTCTACCAAGCT
Source organism: Pinus tabuliformis (assembly GCA_031772625.1). Lineage (NCBI taxonomy): Eukaryota > Viridiplantae > Streptophyta > Pinopsida > Pinales > Pinaceae > Pinus > Pinus tabuliformis. The sequence goes on along the minus strand of CM062815.1, from coordinate 373,317,501 downwards.
AAGCTTCAAAACTGTCTTTATATTTTGGGGCGGACAACCCTATGACTCGATTGTGCACTTTGCGGTTCGCGCCCGCACTTCGCGGAGTTCTACACCATCTTTGACCAAAACTTGGGCTTTGAGTCCCAAAACCTGCTGCGGGGGATCCCATGCCCAACAGGCCCCCAACACAATCATCGTGACTCGTCCCGAGTCACTTTACTGGTGTGGTGATCTTAGCACGGAGCCCCTCCAACTGTGCCTGTGTTGCGTGAAGGTCCGCTGCGCACTGTTCTGTCGTCTGCTGGATCTGCTCCATTTCTGCTTGTGAATGATCTGCGTCCAACTCGGGTCTCTTCTTTGGTACTAGCTTCTAGTGCTTGTGTTTATAGTCCCGCGCCCTTGTTCGGCTCCTCAGGTCGCGAAGACTGTGCTTCGGTCGGTTAGTCAAATAGTCGGCCCACCTATGTAGGGCTTCAGGTGACTACCATTTACTTTTCCTAGGAAGGGTTCTCCATTAAGTTTGACTAGCTGGACTGCGCCTCCGTCTGTGACCTCTTTTACCACATATGGTCCCAACCAGTGCATTCTGAATTTTCCGGGAAATTTTTCGAACTTGCTGTCATACAGTAGCACTAAATTGTTTACCTTGAAGGTGCGCAACTTGATATGGTGGTCGTGCCAGGCTTTCTCACGCTGCTTTTGTACCTGCTGGTGAAATCCGGCTAGAAATCGTTCTTCCTCGAGTTCTTCTAAATGCATGAGCCTTTCTTCCAGAACTTCGCGGTCCGTCATGCCTATGAGAACTGTTATTCGCAGACTAGGTATGATGTATTCCATCGGCATGACTGCTTCCATACCATAGACCAATCGGAATGGTGTCTGTCCCATCAATTTCTTGCACGTTGTCCTGTACGCCCATAACATAGCAGGTACACACAAGTCCCAGTCGTCCCGCTGCGCGTTACATATTTTGGTCAACGCAGTCTCAAGTGTTTTATTTAATGCTTTTACTGTTCCATTAGACTGTGGGTGGTATAGTGTACTTTTCTGGTGATAAACTTGGAACTCTTCTGTGAGCGCGCTAATGGTTTCATTCAAGAAATGTGTTCCGCGATTGCTCATTAATATTTTCGGGCAGCCAAATCGTGTCAACACGTTTTCGAACAAAAACTTTGCAGTCATGGCAGTCGTGCAGTCCTTGACCAGTTGTGCTTCCGCCCACCGTGTCAGGTACTCCGTCACGGTGATGATGTAGTGCGCACTCGTCTTTCCTTGAGGTTTGATTGGACCCACAAAGTCAATTTCCCATTTCTCAAATGGCTGCAGTGTCATTTGGGGATTTAATGACATCTCGTCCCTTCGTGATGGTTTTCCCGTCCTTTGACATATATCGTAGGCCTTACAATGTGCTTTCGAATCCTGGTGCAGGGTCGGCCACCATAACCCTGCGCGAAGAATCTTTTGTGCGGTCGCGCATCCTGCATAGTGTCCTCCTGCAACACCCCCATGTGCTTCCACGAGGATCTGACCTCGTTCAAATTCAGGTACGTATCTTCTCAATATCTCATCATTGCCCATCTTGTAGAGGTGGCCCGCGATGACAGAAAAATCCGTTGCGTGCACCCTTCTTCTGTTGGATTGAGTACTCCTTCGGTGTAGTCCCTGTTGTTAGAAAATGGATTATATCTTCAAAATGTCCATCCGCGACGCGTACTGCAAAGAGATGTGCATCAGGTAGCCCCTCCAAATTTGTTGGTTCCTCGCCTGTCTCAATTCGTGACAAGTCATCTAGTCCTATGTTTAAGCGTCCTGGCTTGACTATGACCTCAAAATCATATTCTTGAAACAGTAAGATCCATCGGCATATGCGCGCCCCCAACACAGGCTTGTTCACCAAGTATTTCAACGTGGAATGGTCGGTATACATCTTAAAATGTCCTCCAAGTAAATAGTGTCGGTATTTCTACTTTGAACAATATTCGACTCGCAAATGCGATCGGGTGATCCACACCCTCTGCGCCCTCTTGTGTGAGTACGGCTCCCAACGTGATACACGACGCATACACATGTACATGAAATTCCACATCCCATTTTAGGAAGACCAAAATTGGCACGGAGGCCAATTTCCCCTTTAGGACATCCAAACTCTTCATGCAATCATCATTCTAGCAATATGTCACATATTTTTTCAATAACTTTTCCATCGGCGTAGTTATTTGGGCATAACTCTTGATAAACTTCCTATAGTAACCAGTGTGCCCCAAAGTAGTGCGTAACTGTTTGACACTACGCGGTGCTTCCAGATTCAAAATAACAGCAATCTTCATAGGGTCCACCATTAGGCCTTGTTTGTAGACCACATGGCCTAGCAAGTTGCCAAAGGGAACGAGGAAGGTGCACTTTTTAAGGTTTAGCACAATCTGGTGTTGGTGGCAAGTATTCAACATCAACCATAAGCTATCTACATGGTGCTTAACTAATCCAAAGACAGTCCAATTGTCCAGATATACTTCCAAGAACTTGTGGATGTATTCTTTGAACGCCGACACCATTATGAGCGAGAATATCATTTGCATGTTCTTTAGTCCAAAGGGCATAACAGTATACTGAAGGAGACCCCATTCTGTTGCGAAGGTTGTTTTGCTCCTATCTTTTGGCGTGATCTTAATATGATGGTACCCTGAGAAGCCATCCGTAAATGAGTAAGCTTCCTGACCGCCAACATTCTCCAATACTTCATCTGTGAATGGTGTCAGGAATGGGTCGTGAACACAGGCGTCATTGAGCTTCCTGAGGTCCACACATATTCTTATTTCGCCTTTCTGTTTTTTCTCCTGCACTACCATAGGACTCACCCAATTGGATTCTTCCACTAGTTCGATAATTCTGGCTGCGATCATTTTATCTAATTCATCGCAGACCTTTTCTTTATATTTTGGGTTCAAGCGGTAAGGTCGCTGCTTAACTGGCTTCGCGTCCAGTTTCAGAGTGATCTTCATCATCCCTAAGTCGCTAATGATCCCTTTTAAGTCCGTGATTTTGGTCGGGAACAAGTCTTGGTATTTGCGGAGTAACTCAACAAACTTTTCTACCGTAGCATCATCCCAATAGTCCCCAAGCGTCACATACTTTGGCTCCACTTCTGTGCCAATGTTTACTTGCTTTGTTTTTAGTGGCGCGGTGATGTCAGGATCCTCAATTGATGGTCCTCGAACCTCATGACAACGTTCAGTTTCTGGAATATCAATATTTCGGGGGTTGTCATCATCCTCCTCCACCTGCACGTTATAACATTCTAAAGCACTGTTTAACTGGGTTGCCCATACTGGTTGCATCATTTCCAATGGCTCCTGTGGTATTTTGAAGATGGCGGCTTTTACTGCTTGAAGTGCACCATCAAGAGTATCCGGCCACCGGCCTAAAAATGTGAATGTTAACAAAAATCCCTCACGGAAGACATCCCATTCGCTCGTACCATGTTAGAGTTCTGTCTCAGTATACCAGTTCATGGGTATGACATCCAAGGTATGGTAGAATAAGTGTACCCACTCGGGCTGTGGTACTTCCCCGTAGACCTTGGTCCATTTCGCGAGGTGCGTGTGTGGGTCATCTTGTCCATCGTATTTGTCTTCTAGCTGTAGTTGCGGTGTCCCAAATCATATGCGCATCATCCTCCTGCATCCACACCAGTCCTCAAAATTTCCTTGATGTGTACCCCACCATTGTGCGGGTGTCGTGCGCAGTGCCTACTTCAATGCATCGAACCGTTGCTGTTCCGGTACTGCGCTTTTGAATTTGCTTAGGAATTCATCCACCGCTGTCAATCCATCATATGTCAACGACTCTCTTTCTTCTGTCGTCACGCAACGCAGTGATCTAACCATCATGTTGCAATTCAGCGTTATCACTTCGTGCAACTGATTTTGTCGTCGCTCTACTTCTTCGTCTGAATCCGAAGTGCAAGAGCTTTCGTGCTCCCATGAGATCCTTCCATCTGCATTCAAATTCACCCAATCCTGGTCTCGCGTAGTTATCTTGTAAATATAGTCAAGATCATCGTCGCACACTAGTTCAGTGTAGCGCGCTCCTTCGGCTGGGTCCAGTGGGACTACTACGCGTAGTGACTTTTTCTCGATGGTCATTTTGCGTTTCTTCAGATTGATGACTTTGTTCATATCGGTGGCCCAGTCTATTCCTAACAACAAGGGATAGGGATTGCTGTCATCGACAATCTCTATTACTTCAAATCAGCCTGCGCCATCGCGCCTTCAATATCAACTATTACCCCTTGCAACCTCCCCATGGGAAAAATCTTCTATTGGTTCATCATTCGTAATTGAATAGGGGACCATTGTAACGTGGGCCTACCCATGCGTTCCCATGTTTGCTTCGGTAATACATTCGCGTCCAAACCTATATCTAGGATTACCAGATCCATTTCATACTCGCCAATCTGTGCAGTCAACCTCATTTCCCTTCCAGTGCGCAATGCATGTTTCTGTAGTTTTCGGACGACGCGCGGTTCCCCTGACCCCCCGAACTTGATGATCAGTTCCTGTAGTCCCCTAACCACCTTGCTGTCGTGCAACAGTTTCATGCATGTCTCCAGAAAGGTAGTGAGCATTGAAGGATCCATTCCTGGCTCTGGTTGATCCTTACTACCTGAAACGGAGGCCTCTGCGAAGCTCTTCTTAGCTTCCATGAATTCTCCTTTGTGCGTTCTAAGTTAAACTCGGGTTCCTTCGCAGGAGCCTTGCGAACCCATGTGCTTTCCTCTGGCAGTTTCCCTGTATCTTCTCCCGTGGCCGTACCGCTTCTAAGCATCATGTTTACATTCGGATCTTATTCGCGCGGCTCAGACCTCATCATTTGTATATTCTGAGTTGGAGGAGGTTGGAATACCCATTTTTCGTGCATCTTTGTGATCAATGTAGGACAATCTACTGTTTCATGATCAAACTGAGCACAATACGAACAGGATATCCTCGTCAGGTTGGTACAATCACGGGCATAGTGCCCTAGTCCTTCGCAATTGTAACAAATTAACTATCCATGGCCCCTCCCTCGTCCCATTCCACCTCGGCCCTGACCTCGCCCCTGAAATCCAGCATGCACCATCCCCTCATCTGGGTCGAGGGCTCACGTTTCAGTCTCCATCTTATAGGCGCGGGTCTAATCCATCATTAGCTCGTAACTGCTGCAAGTGCACTCATCATGGCCTACCGACCTACAAATATTACAAAACAATTGCTGGGGTGTCTTTGTATATTTCTGCAGCAAATGACAATTGTGCATCGTGTGTTTCCCTCTTACCTGACAGATCGCATACCATAAAGCGGGTAACGTACTTGGCCTTGCCTGCGCCTCCGGTCTCAGTGGCATTTGCCCTCCTCGTGCCAAGTAGTTCGCGGATACTAGGCAATGATCCTTTTCATGGCCCTGGCCTTTGCACTTTATGCACCATACTTCCTCATGAGCCTCTGGCCGCGGTGCCTTATCCTGCTTCAAGCTTTGCATTTCCAAACACAGATTTTGTAGTTGCGCATGGATTTGTTGAACTCCTAACCTAGGCTCCTGTATCGGGGTCTCATGTAATCTCATCGCCATCTCCAATGCTTCGGCCTAGGTGGAAAGCTTCTACTGTGACAACGCTGTCCCAAAGTGTGGTGCCAGAGATGCTACAAACCATGCAAGATGCTGTCCATCCTTTAGCGTCATATTTGCTTCGCAGATCGTACTCTTCAGCCTTTGCTGCAGATCCCAGGGGGTCTCGCTCGGAAACATATCGATCTCTTTAAACCCGATGATTGACTGCGTCTCTGATTTTGGCCTGCTAAATTCTCTGTTCAACGCATTCTGGATCTCTGCTATCCCCACGTTTGGGTGGTCGTTAGAGTGCTTGATATACCACGTTAATGCAATCCTGCAGCGTGCTCACCAATGTAGCCTTCTTAATATTGTCGTTCGTGACATCTTGTGCTTCCCATACTGCTCTTACCACGAACTAGAATTGGTATGGATCCTCATTCCCCACTCCTTTGAATACTGGTAGTATGATCGTGCTTGCCATACCGAACCGTGGAGGTGGAGTGGGTGGATATGGAGGTGAGGGAGGTGAAGCAGGTGGCGGTGTGGGTGGAGGTGGTAACCGCGAAATCTGATGCCTTATCAAACTGACCGTGCTTCTCGTAGAAACCTTCGCGAGCTTGTACTTTCTCTCCCGCGAGGGTGAAATTAAGGGATTGTTTTCTAATTCTTCGTTACTTCCGCTTTTGTAGCTCTTTCCGCTCCATGTAGTCCCAAATATTAATTTATTCACATAACTCGCTTTTCACATAACAACATCTTAATACAGGTATTCAAAGATTTAATATACTTACCTCGCGGTCCCTTGAGAAAACGTGGCTTTGCCATGCTGTAACTAACGGTTGTGTCCACTGCGAACTCAGTGATAAATCCTCCTATTATTCGGTCGAGCCAGTGGTCCACAACTCGTGCTATCTTATCTTCTGAGGCTTCTAGTCTGCGCACTAGTTCCGGAGTCCACACTAGTGGTTTGTCGAGCCTACACCTTCCTTAGCTGTCTGCTAACTTCGCGATCCACTCATACAACTTTGACGGGAAAGATGCAAAGAAAATATCATGGATTTCAGTGTACAAATAATGATCCAACCACTTTTCCTTAGATACCCACGGATTTATGTTTTCCTGCGCCGTGAACTCGTGAATCTTCTTATCCAACCACTCTTCAATTTCCTTCTTTGTTGGGTTCTAGTGGCATGACATCAGACATCCCTTATGCAGATCCTGGTCCCGACAACGAAACCATCTGTTGGCTTAGTGGGCCCTGTCCTAGGTTTAGAAGTGATTTAGCCAAGAAAATCCCGGTACTACTGGCCCTTTCGGCAGCAGTCCGTGGAGTGCAGACTGAGGTCTTACCTGAAGTAGTATGGGAGGGTGCTAGAACCAAGATTCCACACCTTAGGGATGTCTGATATGAGGTGATTGATATGCAGTCCACCCTTCGCACTTACAGCACTACACGCACCTGCAGGTACCCCTCGCCCTGTGATACTGTCTTCGCACAGTTCGAGCCGCAGCGCGAACCGTGCTATTTACCCAAGTCTTCCTTAATTAGTCTCCGTTAGCCGATTACTTAGATTAAATTCACATATAAGCATTCATACAAGTATTCATCAAGTGTGCGCAATAAATAAACAGAGTAAAAGCAATGAATAACATCAACATAAAGATTCCAAAACAGATGTACATAATAAACTTCTCTTTATTATCTTTCAATCCCAAGTACAGTCCCGACTCCGCCCTGCACACTCAGCGGCGGACTTTAATAGGCCTCTACGCACTCAGCTGCAGAGCCTCTTCCTACCACTACGACCCAGTACACTTCAGATTCCACTCTAGGCTCTAAGCATGCCTTTGCTATTCTATCTATTCTTCTACCAAGCTAAGCTTCAAAACTGTCTTTACACTTAGAGCCTTGCTCTATTTATACAATCCCATGGTCGGCGAACCATGGGTAGGCCGATAGAACTTTACATTAAATTATAATATTTTTGGGCGGACAGCCCTATGACTCGATTCGATTGTACACTTCGCACTCCGCGCCTGCACTTCGCAGAGTTCTACACCATCTTTGACCAAAATTTTGGCTTTGAGCCCCAAAACATGCTGCGGGGGATCCCATGCCCAACATTGCTTCTTCAAAGTTGGAAGGTTCATAATCAATCAACTTAGTCATTAAGGCTACATAACCAAAATACCTCTTAGGTCTCTTAGATTCCCTTAAGGTTCCTCATGGAGCCACGTGTCCTTCTACATCCCGCAAAGTAGATTTGAGCCAAGCTGGTCTTTTTCTATTTTCTAGAACAACCATAGGATCCAACGGTTCACAAGGTACCTCTACCATTTCTTCATGTTCGCTAGAATGACTTGAGGATGGGGGAAGACCTATAAACTCTTATCTGGGAGCCACATGCTTCTTCTCTTCATCGTCAATGTCTGAGTGCTCTTCTCTGGATATCCAATAAGCAACATATTCATCAAAAGTGACGTCCCTACTTACTTCAACTTGTGGTTTCAGATCAATGAATGCTTCGTAAAGGGCCCTATCTTTCAAGATTCAATGAGTACTTCTATTCAAAATGTAAATGACTGTCCTGACTACTTCTCCCTACACGAACATTGGTACCTCTTGATCATGTATCATTTCCCTCATAGACTCTTCAATAGATATTTTCTTTCTTTTGACCACTCTATTTTGTTGAGGATTATAGGGAACTATTAGCTGCCTCTTAATCCCAATTTCCTTATAGAAAGCAATGAGTTCCTTGGAGGTATACTCTCATGATTCATCCATTATCTAATCTTAGGATCTTGATTCTCTTCCTTGTATGGTTCTCCACTTAAGATTTCTATTCTTGGAACATTATGAAGACTTCATCTTTTAACTTCATAAGATAGATCCAAGTTTTGCGAGAGAAGTCATCAATAAAGGACACATAGTATATAGCACCTCCAAGATAGCCTCCAAGATATTTCATCGGCATCGGACCACACACATCAGAGTGGACTAGATCCATAACCTCTTTGAACCTATGTTCACTACTTGGAAATGGATTCTTAACATTCTATCTAAGATCACATCCCTTATACATACCTTTATGATCCATCTACAAATATGGTACACCTAAAGCAATATGTTCAAAGCTGGCAAGGCTCTATAATGAAGGTGTGCATATCTTGTATGCCATATCTCACTAAGCTTAATATAATTATGCATTAAATCTTGGGAAGTCTGGCCCGAGAGTTTATACAATCTTCCTTCAAGAATCCTAATAACCCTAGCAAATATTCTATTAGATCCCTTGTCCCAAACAAGGACTTTCCCATTAATGAAGGATACTCTATATTCTAAAAATTAAATTAAAACCAAAATATTTTTCACACATGGAACATAGAATATGTTGCTCAAGTGAACACTTTCACCTATTTCGAACTCAATGGATGTTGTGTGAATTCCTTTGACTACATAGTTGTTTTTGTCAGCAAGTTGCACCTTTTGTGTCAATCTTCTTTCCATCAAACTTGTAAGATGACCACACTCTCATGTCATATGTCTTGAAACTCCACTATTGATCAACCATATGTTTTTGTCATCTGCAAGAGATCCTACAAGTGTGAAATAGTAGAAGTGGTATTTATCTCCTTCAAATTTAGGTCTCTTGGAATGTTCTTTAAGTTTTGTCCTCGTAGCACGTTGATTCCCTCTTTTCTTCCTATAATTGAATATTTTAGGACATTGAGCATTGAAGTGACCAAAATTGTTGCACCAAAAACATTGAATTTGTGACATATCTTTCTTCCTTCGAGGAATAGGTCTTCTATCAAAATCCCTTTTCTTCTTCTGAAAACCAGACTTCTTTCTTCCTCCAGCTTTCTTGGAATGAGTTACATAGGCTTGAGAATCTTCTTCTTGCTTTCGTTTTCTTTCTCTAGAAAAAATTATTGATTCTTCCTAAGATTGTCCATAATTCTTCCAAGCTTGGAGCTTCCTTTCGACTGCGCATACATGACACAAATGAATCCCATGAACGTGGTATTCCTTTAAGCGTTGAAGTCACAAGTTATTTTTTCAGAGACAATTTCATCAATAGATTCTAATTGATCTCTCAGTTGATAAATATTTACAAAGTATGAAACCAATGTATTGTTCTTTCTCATTCTTATATCACGAAGCTCATTTCTCATACTCATGACTTGGCCATTATTGACAGTATAAAAATCATTCAGCGCATCATACATCTTCTTTGAAGTGTTAAGCTTTGAGATGTATGGAATTAGATTATCTTTGGTAGAGTCCACAATAATTCTGATGGTAGTGATGTCATCTTTCTTATACTTCTTCTTTTTGGCTTCATTTGTAGGTTTAGTCACCTTGCTTTGTAGATATTCCAAAAGATCTCCCCTTGCGATAATTAGGTCAATTCTTGTCTTCCAAGCCTTAAAGTTAGTAGCCCCTTCTAACTTTTTCTCTTATTTTATAATAGAATCCATGAATGCAACTTAATTGTAGATCTATGGTTTCTTATACGTGATCTCAAGATAGGTCTCTTTCAATAATGATCTTTGTGCTTTTTCCTTCACCAAACCTTGGATACCATGTTGATTTTTCCAATACAATAGATACAAGTATTTATTTCTGGAACTTGATAATTACTTCCAATGATGTAGGTGATTATTTTGTCTTTCAAGATATCATCAAGCACTTATACATTCAGAAATTCAACCATAGAAACACTAGACAAAAAGAGATCACAATGCACAAAGAGACAAGAATATTTTACCGTAGGAAAACCCACAATGGGCGGAAATCCCAACCAACCTTTTCCTTAGAGAATCAATGCAACAAGAAATAAATCAAAGTCAACTAACCAACAAGATGAAAACCACAAGATTCCCAAGATGACAGTACAAGCTTACCAAATCACTTCAATATGCCTTTTATCAAGCTCGCACTACGTCTGCAATAGGAGCCAAATTTTGACCTCTCCTTGTCTCATAATTTCGAACCTTGATCATACTTTTGCCACAAAACTTCAGACCTCCAATCACATATGTGAGGCCAAAAAATAGAGAGTTCACACGTGTAGATAAATTCTTCCTTAAACTTGACTTCCTTTTATCCCTGAACTCGTCCTTCCTTTCCTTCGTCTTGATTCACTATTTCAGGTCAGAAATATCATTGAAGACGTGATGCAAATTTTTGTGTGTTAGAGTGGAGACAATAGCCATCTATATATACATGATGGAGTGGGTTGAATAGGTGTCTCTTGGTCCAGGCAGAATTCATCACTGGGAGGTTGACTTGAGCATCTTGTGGTGTCAAAAGTGCAAATTCAAAGTTTCATTTTCCCGCTTAAGATGAGGTCATGAAGAATATGCCTTATAAAATTTATTTTGAATATAAAACAAATAAATATAATATTTGATTGCAAGCATGAAGAGCATGCTTCAAAGAAAGTTTTCTTTTACAAATATAATTTATATTTTCATCATTACAAGTACAAATGATACATTACAAAGACTGACCATAGCTACAAAATTCAACAGGTGGTCCAACATGAAATCTCAGATATTGAATAGGAAGTGGTGGATGAGATACAAGAACTATTAGATTCTAAAGTTATGGCTAAAGTGGAAGACTAGGTTCTAGACTTGGGCACACCAAGAGAAAGGAACAATCAATATTTACACACGATGGAATTAGAATGGCATCTTAATAATTTATTGGGGAAATTATTATTTGACTGCAATGAGACCAGAGATGAACTCCTCCTTCACATGGAAGAACACCATCTATTATACTAGATTATCGACAAGAGGATGCAAAGTTATGGAAAATTGTCTACTATGTGACAAAGACAACCAACCTCCTGACCCACATGTGTGCCTCATTCCAGATGTTGAATTTAATTGTCAACATTTGGCATGGTATCGCTATTAGTATGCCTATTTTTATATTTGGTATCTAGCATACATATTTTGCTATCCTTGTGTTGATTAGGTTTTTATGGATTTAAAAACCAAATTGCATAAGTCATGTCAATGTGTGCTTGGTCTTCCAACAACTCTATCTGTCCATGTATGGAATTTTTGAGTCTAGTCTTGATCATGGTTCTCATTATTGTTTTAGATCAAACAACCCATACTTGATCAAGGAGTCCATCTTCAGAATGTATTGTTATATTTGAAAATATAATGTAAAGAATACAATCTCATAAAAAAAATGTGGACAATATGGACCATAAATAAAATACTTGAAGCCCATGTTAAATAATTATTTCATTGTCATCTATGTATATACTATATAGTGTAATTGAAAATAAAAAATGTCTTATGGATATGTTGACGGTGCTGGAAATCTATCAACCAAGGGGGTCTCCTAGATGTGAAGTCTCAATTATACCTCACACCATTTGGAATGGGACCCCCATTCGGAGTATCGACATGGTTGCCATATTTTCTTATAGATTTGCCTTGGCTTTAACTATCGGCAAGAGAGAGAAGCGTATATGTGTCTTTGCGAAAAGCAAGTAAGTATGCCTAGTGAATATTTAGTTGCAGATGTATCTAGGTTCTTCTTTCGTGGAAGGAGGAAATGTGAGCTTCTAAGAGAGAGGTAATAGTACCACCCTAATAGAAGCGCGCACAAGAGAAAATATAACCGCCTAACATCAAGCAGAATAGTCCACATAGATGTGAGTATTGTTACAACCATTACAACACATCTTCAATTGGATAAGAAATAAAATAACCGGAATATTTCAACTACTTTAGTACAGATGAAATCATACATGAATCATAAATTTTCACAGAACAATCTTACAAATATTCATAATCCATGCATGAAAACGTGCCGACCATCAGGCTTCAAGTATTAAGTAAAATTCCCAAGATACATGAATACAATGAACACCACTAGCTCCAATAGTGGAGGATTTGAGCCACAAATTGCTCCCCAAAATTACTAACTCTGTCTCTCTAATGCCTTATGGGAGAAGCCAAGGTGAAAATTCCTTTACTTGTACCATGAGGGTGTATATATAACAAATGGGGTGATCCTTCACCTCCCTTGTGACTCTTGGGATACCCTCATGATTGTTCAACTTCTCTATGACCTTTTGACTTCCTACATGACTCTTCACATTACATGAATTACTCTTGGACTCCCACTTTGCATTATATTTCTCTAATATTGAATTAAATATTCCACAAAATTATGTGGCACATGATGACTCATGAAATAACATGACATGACACTACTGACAAGGACTTCTTTATGACATATCAATGTCAAGTCACATTTTGCAGCTGCTTTCTTTGTGTCTTCTTGAAAATGTGGTGCATGTTCTTCTTCTTCCTCCTCCTTATGACTTAAAGATAAGGAGTCTTCAATGTGATCTTGATATTCCATCTTCTATTATAGTCCAGTGTTACTTCGTCTTCTTGCTTGATGATCATCTTATCTTCTTAGTTGCTAGGTGTCTTCTAGCATGTCCTCCTTCTCCATATCCTTCTGCATCATATTGCCATAGCATGATAGAGTAATTGCATCTGAAATCCACTCATGAAAGAACAACATCAGTTCGATAAACCCCTAGTCTCATATGCTATATGATGATCCACTGATTGAGTTGGAACTAGGTGATAGGTTGAGGGAGAGGTTCAGTGACTACACAGTTGCGCAACTCAGGTAGTTAGGGTTGAAGCTTGAACCTTGAGACTGCATAATGCATATTTTAGGTTGGATTGGGCAAGAAGATCGCGCAGTTTTGGGAGTCAATGAGCCAGTATCAGAGGTTTTGCACTGTTTCAACCAAATGCGCAATTCTGGAAGGTAGAGGAGGCTAGATGACTGCGTAGTTTCCCAGATCAGGATCTCAAGGGTTGGGCTTGATGTCTGAGACTGCGCAATGCACAATTCAAGCCTGGATGGAGGGCATGGTTTTGCAGTTTTGGAGGCCAATTCCCAGACTTGAGCAATAAAATTGTGAAATGAACAATACTTGAAGGACATGAGGCCAGGTGATTACATAGTTGCATCCTTCAGGAGCTCAATACTGAGCCTTGAGGACTGATACTACGCAATGCACAGTGTTGTCTTGGCTGGAGAGAAATATTGCACAGTTCTGGGACTCAAGGGTTGGGCTTGAGCATTTAGGTTGTGAAATGCATAGTTTTGGGACGCAGAGACTGTGCATTTTGCAGTGCTAAGAGATAATGTTGTTGCTTGAGGATTGAGATTGCACAGTGCACAGTTCAAGAGGGCTGGATGAGGTTTAATGGCATGATTGAGAGTTTTCCAATTTTGACTAAGTGTTGGATTAGTGAGAGGAAGTTGAATAAAAGAAATACTTGAACATGATCACACACTTAGTTCACTTGATGACACAACATGGAACACTCATAACACATGAACAACATACTTTCCTCAATGAAACAACATTGCGACAACCCATTCCAAGTGCGACACTAAAGATACACTTTGCGACGACAATGATGACACTTGTGCGACAATGCGTGAAACTTTGGAAATGAGTGCAGAACATGTCTACATGATAAGAACAACTCATTATCACAAATATTTCCCCTTGAAATAAACCAAAACTCCACTTTACATGATAAGCGACAATTCCCATGCCAAAAGATGACACTTCCTATATGAAAATAAAAGTGCGAACGACACTTGCGATATGAAAACGACGATGAAAATAACACATGCTAGGGTGGAGCTAACATGAAAAAGACATTAATTAAATGGAAAGAAAGCAAAAGTGACAATCGAAAACAAGAAAACAACACTCACGAAAACAAAGGTGCGTGAAGCGACAATTTGCAAAACTCACCGAAATAGAAGTACAAACGCAACTAGAAGTGAGAAACTGTCGATGTCAGTGCACACTGACTATTGACATGGATTGGACATTGCACATGCATAGTATTGATGGAACGTGTTATGCATGTTCAAGCTTGCGCAAAAGAATGCGCTCATGCACTTGTTATGAACTGAGCATGTGTGAGCAAGTGACTACAACACTTCCAATCCAAGAAGGGAGCTCAAAGAATAATTAGAGCTAGAAGTGACTATAGAAGATTCGATCACAAGATCCATGGTAGGCTCCAAAATTAAAGTGTAGGAAAATTTTTGGAGGGTGTTTGTTGCAACGACAACACTTGGTGACACATTGGTAGAGCTGAAACTTCTCTGCCTTTGTCAATTCTCTCGTGCAAGGTCTAGTTCTTCAGGGAGTATTGATTCATCATTGAGATTAACATGGCTACCCAACTTACCCCGTGGATATGCATAGCTCCCTTCATTCCTTTACTCGGTTAAACACAAACATAAAATCATAGATCACACAATGTTTCAAATCATGATAGGGCAATGAAGCTCACAAGATTTATATTTTCAGAGTATAGTTTTTCACATATGGTTTTGTTCCGCTACCAGCAGGCCTAGACAGTACTCCAATGGAGTCACTATAGGAACACAAACATTGTTTTGCTGCCAGTGAGCCTAGATAGTACCCGGGTAGAGTTGCTTGCTTCACCTCTCTGCGCAAGAATCCTTTCTCTTCTTTCACCTTTATTTATATATTTAAACAGGATTGTGCATAGGCACTTATTTATTTTGTGGGCGAAAGAGCAATCCTGACTTATTCAAAGCAGGAGAGTTTGTTCCTTTATAGAAGCATATAAAGACCTCTGATTTAGGTTTGCTCGTTTGGATTTTCCCCTTGTCCTTCTATACTTAATTGGATCAACTTGAAAACATTGAAATGTAACAACCCGAGTGTAGACATGAGGTTTTCTAGAATAGACATGGATATCATGGTTAGACACAAGGATTTCCTAACATAAGGATCATATTTTTTTTCGAAACATCATCGACCAAAGGGTGTAACAAAGATAAGGAAGAAGGACATTGAGCTAGCCAAATGTTGCAAATGTCACAAAGTGATTTTCTATTTTGCCACATTTTCTTTCGAGCCCAAATCAAACACCCTTCATGCAAAATCTTATCAACATAACAAAAGGAAAAGACACGACACAACAAGAAAGCGAAACCAAAGCACAAGCAAAAGGAGGCTAAACCAAACATGATTCAAGACATAGATATGAAAACACAAGAAAGATTAAAGAGAACAAGTGCAAGATGAGTGCAAGAGAGGGGAAACTAGAATGCAACTAATCCTATTCCTAAGCTAAACAGTTATAAGGTAAGGGTCAATTGTAATGAAATTTCCAGTGAAGCCATCGTTGTTGCTCCTGACCTACATACACAAATATATGATCAATTAAAACTGATATAAAGTAATGTGCAAGAAAAAAGACAAGATCTTGAATAACTTGCACAAAAAATTAAAGGTCTTGTCTGTTAGCAGAAAAATGTGTCGTAATTACTACTTCTACCCAATTTGCATTCTTACCTTTTTGATGAAAACCATAATCAAACAAACCTCAAAAACTTCTTATGAATGCATCTTCATGTGCACTATACTTCTTGGAAAACACAAGGAAATATCAAAACTTGTTATTTATGGTGGAGCTTTCCAACCAGGATTTCTCCAACCATTCAACGATTGTATCGTAAAATTCGAAATAGTCCTCTCGAGAATCTTGAATTCTTTGAAAAGTTGAATTTTCAATTAAACATGTGGGATTGCGATGAGGACCTTACGAGGGAAAATATATATGATCAGATTTAGCAGGGCTGTCAAGACAGTGAGGACTTGGCATAACCATCAACATGTGCGAAGGTGTCTGAATTGCTAGACAAGCAAATGGATGGTGAGATGTTAAATCATAAAGACCAAAGGATGTAAAACATTTGTCATTGGACGTGATGATGGGAAAATAGTAAGTTGAGTGATAGTCATCAACGACAAAATCACGATTAGATGGGTTGATTAAAGCATCAGGTTCCCAGTTTGTAATTAACAGAGATAAGTCAATTTGAATAGCTCTGCGAATGCTCTAAATAATAGAACCATCTTCCTCGCATGTTGAATGTGACAATTTTTTTTCCTGTAACTGGTGACAAATTGTATAAGCATTGTAATCATCGAAAGAATTTAAAAGGAATGCCAACACAACAAAAGAATAAGACCAGTCAGGACATAGTGAACGAAGAAGAATTTTATTCATGCAATAACTCTTGCATTCATTATCACCCAAGAGGATTTCAAGTTTGATGAAGGGAAAAAATGCAATATAACATTTGCAAGAAAAACCAGGAGTTGACTATTAAGAAATGAATCTGATAGGCATGATTACTTCGACCAAAGATAGTCTTTGAAATGATCAACTTCATAGTTCCATGGCTATATGAGAGAAACATATTACAAACCCGAGTTAAGTACAAGAGCCTTCTTGGAGATGAATTATGTGAAATAAAATCTTGAATCTTATCAAAAACTGAATCTCAAAAGTTCGAAAGGTTACTTCCGAAATACTAAACATCTTTCAAAAAGAAATTTGCATCGAATGAAACCATGCAAAGAGAAGGATTGTGAGAGAAACCAGAGCGTACTTAGTTCGAGGGGCTTACCAAAGACACGAGGTCCTGACACGACCATCAATGAAAATTGAAGTGCCTCGATTTCCTGACAAGTCCTGGAACTTTCAAGGATTGTAAAATCATATCCTAGCGATTGAATCAAATGATGCATGGTGTGAGAATAACTACTTTCTTTGATTTCAATGGGACCATTACTAACCAGATGGAATCCATATTTGTTATATATTTGACTCGATTTACTGAAATCGAAAGATTCTTCTGATCGTAAATTTAGAGATGTATGAATCAGAGAAATTTCATGAGCATGCTGATTTGAAGAGTTGTCTCCATGAAAAATAAGAGATGTTTAGGGATGGAAATAATAATCAATGATTTGATTCTTTCCTTTAATGTCATGGATAACCTCACTACCTTGTGTCAATTGGGAAGTTAACTCATCAGATGGAGAAGTTGAAAATCATGGAGAATCTTCATCCCATGTAGATACTTCACAAATAGTAGAGCACAAGGGATAGTGAGATGAAGAGAAAGATTCGATCAAAGTATCTTCTTTGATCGAATCAGATTCTGGATCTAAATTAAAATCTTCACGAGAAACCGAAAGATTAGCTGATGCACTTGGGCATTCATGATCGCATTCATTAATAGAGTCATCATCATCAAAATTTTTGTTATGCAAGGCTACAAATTGATTGAAATAATTGATTGCATTTGATTGACCACCAAGGTTATCAAATTGAAAATCATCCAAGAATGGAAGCGCATTGTCTTGACTGCTGAGAAATCTAGGGCATAAGGATTAGGATATTTCTCTTTAATCATAACTTTTTGTGAATGCTTTTTACTTCTATATATTAGGATCTTCTCTGTGCTTAGATTATTATAGTGTTTTTCTTCATCAAAAAACTACCAAAGCATAAATAATAAAGGGACAAGAGACACAAAATGTAGGTGATTAGTCAGGGCCAAAACCTCTCCAACTTGAGAGGAAAACCCAGACGAGTTATTCTTCTTATAGAGACTTCAATTGATGAATACCAAGACCATGACCAAGACCCTTGACACAACAACCTCTCCATGACCAAGTCACAATCCTTTTAACTTTTCCTTTCATGATTCAACGATGGTCAAAATTCTTGCTTCTCCCTCCTTCTCAACTATCCTTTAGATCTTGGCTTCTTGCAATCATCAGCCTCTTCAAGAACCCGAGTTGCAACACTTGAAATAGATGTTGCCCAATTTTTGTTCCTCATTTTCCCTTCACTTGGATGGAGAGACTTCCTTCTCTAACTTGGCTTGATAAATGCTATGTCTTCTCCCTTGATTCAGCTTCTAGGATGACCTAGCTAGCCTCAACCTTTTTCTGTAGCAAATGTATTCTATTTCCTTCACATGTGTGAGGTATATTAGCCCAAAATAGATCGGAAAAAATTCAAATAAGATTATCCTTCACTTTCCTATTGATTGGCTCCCTTTCTTATGATCTCCACACTTCTAATTATCCTTTCCTTGCTTGATCAAATGGTGTCTTCAAATGGAGGCTGAGATGCCCTATATATAATGTTTTGTCCATCAAAATAACCCGACTTCAACAAGTGGCTAGGCTGACATGCTCTTCTAGAATCATCTTATTCCCTTTTTTAGGCTGACTTCATGGAGAGATTGTGACATGGTC
Source organism: Pinus tabuliformis (assembly GCA_031772625.1). NCBI lineage: Eukaryota > Viridiplantae > Streptophyta > Pinopsida > Pinales > Pinaceae > Pinus > Pinus tabuliformis. The sequence continues at coordinate 373,298,743 of CM062815.1, read as the reverse complement.
TTGAAGGGTTAATGTGTTATGAAACCAGCTCAAGAAAAGATAGAAAAGGTAGATCAACGCCTTAGAATTCAACCTCTTCGAGGGGGCAACCTCCTTTACATTACATAAATGAACAATTCTTCGATGATACAAATGACGAAACCTCCTTTCTATATATAGGAGTCTAAGGAGTCACAATATAATCCAGCCGACCTAACAATAATAATATAAAGCCACAAAAATAACAATAGAGCGATTCTATGGGGCACATAAATAACAATATGGGGGTAATAGGGGCACAAAAATATAAATAAGGGGTATAACTACAATAGTAATGGGGTAATCACTAGTATTATAGGGACCCAACATGCCCCTCTCCTTCAAAAAAGTGTTGTCCTCAATGCTTGAGTAGTTCTGGATACTTCTGCATAAAATTCTCATCCTCCCATGTGGAATCTTCAGCGGATAAGTTCTTCCACTTGATAAGATACTCTGAAATTGATCGATTTCGTAGCTGTCGAGTTCTTGTTTCTGTGACTGCTTCCGGTTCCAATATAATTTTTCCTTCCTCGTCAAGTTTGGCAATATTGTTTGAACTGGGAGCTTGTCGCCTATAACCTTCTTTAAACATGAAACATGGAAAACTGGGTGCAATCGAGAAGCTGCAGGAAGCTCCAATTTGTATGCCATAGTACCAATCTTTTCCAACACCTTGTACGGACCATAATACTTTGGTGATAATTTATTATCCTTCTTAGCTTGCTTTAGGGACATTTGCTTATATGGTTGTAGCCGTAGGAATACCCAATCACCTACATCAAAACTTCTTTCACTGCGATGTTGATCTGCCTATTGTTTCATTCTATTTTGTGCCAACACGAGGTTATCCTTTAAGAGTTGGAGGACTTGTTGTTGATGTTCGATGTGATGTTCCACTGCTTGAACCTTAGAATTTTCTCTTAAATATGATGTGATTGATGGTGGTTGGTACCCATAAAGTGCCATAAATGGGGTCATTTTTGTTGCTGTATGGAAGGAAGTGTTATACCACCATTCAGCCAGAGGCAACCATTTGACCATTGTGTCTGTTTATCAGATACAAAGCAACGAAGATATCCTTCAAAACATTTGTTTACTATCTCAGTTTGCCCATCAGATTGAGGATGATAAGATGAGCTATGAGCTAACTGAGTACCCAGACAAGAAAATAATTCTGTCCAAATATTTCCAGTGAAAATGGGATCTCTGTCACTTACAATAATCTTTGGGTTTCCATGTAGCTTTTGAACTGTTTCCATAAATGCAGTAGAAACTGTACTGGCTTTAAATGGATGTGATAATGCACAAAAGTGTGCATACTTGGTAAGTCTGTCAACTACCACCATGATGACACTCTTTCCCTCAGACTTAAACCTGTGATAAAATCCATTGAAGCCTCCTCCCAACGTTGGCTTGGAATGGATAAAGGTTGTAATAGACTCGGTGTCTTAATTGTTTCAACTTTATTTTGTTGGCAAACCAAACATTCCGCCACAAACTTTTGAATATCCGATTTAAGGCCATCCCAAAAAAACCCTGTGGTAAGTTTTAAAAAATCCTGAGTGCCCTCCTAAGGGAGAAGTGTGCAATTCCATAAGAATCTTTTGTTTTAGCTGGGAATTCTTACAGAGGTATAAGCGATCTTTGTACCATAACGAATCATTTTGCTAGCTAAATGTATCAGAAGTACTGGAATCTTGTTGTAGCTTTCGAATAAGTGCCCACACTTCTTCGTCATTCTTCCATTCCTCCTTTGCTTCGTTTATCCAATCTGGTTGGATAATAGAAATGGCACACAACAATGCTTCCATATCCTCATCCTTTCTTGAGAGTGCATCTGCCACCACATTTTGCTTCCCTTTTTTGTAGATGATTTCAAAGTCATAACCCAACATCTTTGTGACCCACTTTTGTTGCTCTTCAGAGGATAATCTTTGTTCTAAAAAGTATTTAAGGCTATCATGATCCGTTTTTACCTTGAAGTGTCTTCCCATTAGGTAGGGTCACCATTTCTTAAGTGCATGGAGTATTGCCAACATTTCCTTCTCATAAATAGCTTTGCTTAAAAACTTTCCCTTGATTGGACGACTTTCAAAAGCAATGGGTCTTTCATCTTGCATTAGAACAGCACCAATTCCATTTCCTGAAGCATCACATTCCACAATAAAGGTTTTTGTGAAGTCTGGTGTAGCTAAGACCGGTGCTTGGCACATTGCCTCTTTAAGATGTTTAAAGGCCTTTGTTGCTTCCGGAGTCCATGAAAATGAATCTTTCTTCAATAATGTTGTTAGAGGTGCTGCTATTCTCCCATAATTCTTAACGAACTTGCGATAATACCCTGTCAACCCAAGAAATCCTCGCAGATGCTTTATGGATGTGGGGATTTTCCATTCCTTAATGGCTTTAATTTTGCTAGGGTCTACCTTAACTCCTTCATGAGATACAATATGACCCAAATATTCCACCTCCTGGACTCCAAAGAAACATTTGGATCTTTTTGCATATAATTGTTTCTCCTCCAATAGTTGTAGCACCTTGTCAACATGTTCAACATGATCCTTCCAAGACTTGCTGTAGATTAGTATATCATCAAAAAATACTAACACAAATTTTCTAAGGAATGGTTTGAAAATTGAATTCATCAAACCTTGAAATGTTGAAGGTGCATTGGTAAGGCCAAAAGGCATGACCAAAAATTCATAATGACCCTCATGAGTTCTAAATGCCGTTTTTGGAATGTCTTCAATCTTCATTCTGATTTGATGATATCCCGAACGAAGATCCAACTTGGTGAAGTAAATTGATCCATGCAATTCATCCAGTAATTCATCAATGACAGGAATGGGGAACTTATCTTTAATAGTGAGCTTGTTGAGCTCCCTATAATCTGGACACATGCGCCATGATCCATCCTTCTTGTGCACCAATACTACTGGAGCTGAGAAAGAACTTTGACTCGGTTGAATTATACCAGCCTCTAGCATTTCTGCAACCATACGTTCAATTTCACTTTTTTGGACATATGGATATCTGTACGGCCTGATGTTTGGAGGAACACTTCCTGGAATCAGATGAATAGCATGATCATGATCACGCATAGGTGGGAGACCTTTGGGAGTCTCAAATACCTTGGAATGATTGTCCAGGACTTTTTGGAGATCTGGAGAAATAGATGATTCCAATGTGGAAACATCTAGCGAACATAATTGTGCAATTACACCTCTTTGCTCCTTTTTTAGAAGCTTTGTCATGCCATTAGAGCTGATTATCTTTCCTGGTTTCCCTGCAATACCCCTTAATTCAACTTCCTTTCCTTCCACAAAAAATTTCATGAAAAGTTCTTGAAAATTAAAAGCTATTGTACCCAAGGATTGTAGGCATTGGACTCCTAGTACAACATCAACACCTCCCATTGGAATGGAAAGCATTGGGCTAGTCAATACATATTCTCCCATGGATAGCTTGATATTATGGCACTTTCCAGAACAATTTATTGTTCCTCCATTTGCAATCATCACTTGACACTCTGGTGCTGGATATAGGAAGCAATTCAATTCTTTTGCTACCCTACAATGAATAAAATTGTGGGTGCTTCCTGAATCAATCAACACTATTACCTTTTTCTTCTTGATTTGTCCTTCTATCTTGATGGTTTGAGGAGTGGTAATTCCCGCCAATGCATTACAAGATATGGTCAGATTTATTTGTTCTTCATCTAGGCTTTGTTCCTGGAATATATTCTCTTCTTTTGACCTTTCTTGCTCCTTTTCTTCTTCCTCTTCACAATCTATGTAGAATAATTTCTTCTCAGCACACTTATGACCTTTTGTGTATTTGCTATCACAATTGTAACAAAGCCCTTTTGCTCTTTTTTCTTCCAATTGTTGTGGTGTCAACCTTGTAGGTTGTGGAAGACTATGGGCAACAACACTTCCGTCTTTATAGTTGTGAATGGTATGCTTCCTAGTTGCCATAATTTTGCTTTCCATTTTTCTTGCTAACCTGAATGCCTTCTCTAATGAATCAGGTTCCCAAAGGCGCACATCATGTTGGATATTATCCTTTAAAGACCCTATGAACACATCAATCCTATGCTCCTCTGGAATATCTTTTACCCTTATGTTCAATTTTTGGAACTCCTCAATGTGCTCCATTATTGAACCCTTTTGTTTGAGACTTATCAATTGGCTAAAAAAAGTGTTGCTTTTTGTATCCTCATAATGTGCTATCAATTCTTCCGTAAAAATTGTCCAAGTGATAAATTGTTTACGAGAACAAAGCCATTGATACCATACAAACTGATTTGGTTCCAAATATAAAGTTGCCATACGTACCTTTTGTGTGTTTTGCACATTATTGAGATCGAAGAATTGCTCCATCTGTAATATCCATGTGGCGGGATCCTTGCCATCAAACTTCCTCATATCGATTTTTGGAATGTGGTGATTCTTCGATCCAACATTAGCATCTATGGAATCATGATTAACATTTCTTTTGTTCTCATCATGAGTTTCCTTTACTACCTTTTCACCATTAGTAAGTATTTCTTGTAGAAAATTAGTCAAATCTGTCTTCAAATCTGCCATGCCTGTCTTCAAATTTGTGTTCAAATCTATCTTCAAATTGTCCATCTTAGCTTCCATGCCATTCATCTTAGCTTCCACGCCATTTATCTTAGCATCTGTTAACTTTTGTGAGCGTGACATTTGTTGCACTTGTTCTTGTAATTTTGATATATCATGTAGCATTTCTTCCTCTTCTTCATGAGTCATGCTAGAGCTTTCAGGTTCCTTACTAGGTGTTTGCATTTTCTTTACTCAGGGCATTAGTTACCGATAATAATGCTCTACTATGCCCTTTGAATTCCTTCAAAATAAAATTTCAAACCAAGCTTAAGCAAAAATTTAAAAAAATCTACACACCTTTTTTCACTTTGTAGGAGCTCGATATTTCTTCTGATGTATCTCTGTACTTTCCAGTCATCTAGTTCTGAACTTGTGACCTGTAGTAGCTCTATGTGTCCTCTTTCCAATGCCACAAGTCTGACCCAAATTGGATTCTCCAAGGAAGAGTTATGCGAAATCTCCCACAGTGACTTGATTATAGACTAGTTCAGTAGAGCTAACTTGTACGACGTGCCGCGAGTCACTGTTTCGACCTTTGGATCTAAAAAACACCCACAAGAAACTAAAGTCCGTCCTCTTTCTGTACCTTTTTACGAAATTTCAATCCGATCCTCAGAGAGAAAGTTATGACGATTTTCCCCAGGTCACCTGTTTTGAATGTAATTCAGGAGTCTGCAAAAATACCAACTTCCTCAGATCATATCTCCGAAAATATCATGCCAAAAGCTCTGAAACTTGGACCCAAGGTTCAGCGCCAATTCTTCTCAAATGGGTTTTTTTTGCGACTTCTGAAACATCACAGAAAAAAAGTTATAGCGAAAATGCCACGATGCCCTGTTTGGAGCAGCGAAACCCTAGAATCCAAAGCTCTGATACCAAATCTTATGAAACCAGCTCAAGAAAAGATAGAAAAGGTAGACCAACGCCTTAGAATTCAGCCTCTTCGAGGGGGCAACCTCCTTTACATTACATAAATGAACAATTCTTCGATGATACAAATGACAAAACCTCCTTTATATATATAGGAGTCTAAGGAGTCACAATATAATCCAGCCGACCTAACAATAATAATATAAAGCCACAAAAATAACAATAGAGGGATTCTATGGGGCATAGAAATAATAATATAGGGGTAATAGGGGCACAACAATATAAATAAGGGGTATAACTACAATAGTAATGGGGTAATCACTAGTATTATAGGGACCCAACATAATGACTCAAACAATTTATCTCTTTACAATGTATAATATGCCCAAATGGGTCTTCAATATTTGACATTGAATCATTAGACTTTATAACGTGATGGCCAAACCTAAAGGCTCACAATGGGAGTCTTAACTCTAAAATAAAATTCATTGATCATGAAACCCATGAATCAAGCATTACAAAAATAACTAGATAAAATCATAATTACACATATCATTATGAAGATCAAACCTAGTTATACTTTTCAACACTCCCTCTTAACTATGGAGGCATTCATAATCCATACAAGGTATGTGGACATTCTCAATCTGAAGAATTCTCATTAGAAAAGTCAGATTGGTAACCCATATGTACAACATCATATTATCCAGCATTGTCCCATAACAACGCCTTGAATAACAACTCTATCTCTCCACAATATTAGAGCACAATGATGGTGAGACCAATGATGTATAAACACCCTCATCATTTTCTCTCTCGGAACATACCTTACCCGGGTTCTCAGAGTGTGTTCCACTAGGAATATTATTATCTTGGATTCCAAGTCCTCAAAGAATATTGGTCCTCTACGACTACTCTTATCTTGGATGTCCTAACTCATCCTAAAAGAGTATCAGATTCCAGATGTTTACCCAATCCTCCATTCTGTCTTCCCAAGTGAATATAAGAATGATGTGTTTATCTCTCCCTTTCAAATTAGGGAGGACATACCCATTTTTATAAAAGGAATGTACCCATTCCCATAAAATGAATGTATCCAAGATCCCTCTTAACTAGGGACCTGACCAAGCTCCCACTTGACTAGGGACTTGCTTCTAGCCGCTCTTCAGGTGGAGATCATGGGATAACCAAATTCTTGTAGAACTCCTTCCTTTAATGTCATGAATTTCTTCTTTGTCATAGAGTCTACATCTTTTGAGACTTCTTCGTAGGGCACATACCATCCATCACTTTCATCCATGAGTCAATCATGTCATCACTTATTTCATTGGAAATTTATCTATTAATCCATATCTAGTCTTCCTTCATGCCATGATGCCTTCCTCATGCCATGTTTCCTTAAGTACCCTTTATCCAACTACATGGTCATCAGTGGTGGAATACATCCACAACTCTTACCTTGGCAGCCCTGCATAAGCCCATCCAAATATTAAAAAAATAAGAAATGAACATTAAATCAAAATTACCTTTGTGATCAACATCCTGCATACACATTGACACATTTCCAAAAGATATATATTGTCAAGGGTGTCTTAAGAGTTCATCAGAGTCTTCATATATTTCATGAAGATTTCATAGTTAAATATTTTTTTCCTTGGATGTTGATCACCTCTTCCATAGTTGCATATTTCATTATCTCTTCCTTTCTTTCTTCACACATTCCTTTTCCATGAACTTCCAATCAGAGTTCCTCCAATTTTCATAAACCACCTCATATTTCATATGAGGACATATTATGTTGATTTCATCTAGTTGATGTGTGACCCATGCTTTCCTACATCCTTTCAAAGGAAGAGATCCTTCCTTTTGATCATGCTTTCGAGGTAGAGCATTCATTCATGTTACCTGCAACCATATGACATGACTCTATTTTATCAAATACAAGCATACATACCTCATTTTTCTTTTAGGTCATCTAGACTCCCTTCAACAACTTCCTTGATTGAAATACCTTCAATTCCTTGATCTGCTTCACTTCTTTTGACATCATTCCACCATCCCATGAATTCCCACAAGTTGGAATTCTTGATGAAACACTTGCTTCCTTTTAGTTGGTGAACCTTCCAATGAAGATTCCAACAGAGGATCTTGAGTATCCTCATTCAACAAATGTTTTCCTTTTGATTGATGTATGATGTGCTTTGTACTAGATGACTTTTTCCTTTTATCATAAGTACCATTTATGCTTGTAATGAGGTTACCAAGGGCTATATTCTTTCGTAGGTGATTGCCAAAAACTTCTATCTTTCATGCTTCTCTATGATGATTTCATGAGATATTTATTTCAATGCCTCTATGATTCCATGATGCATCTTATCATGCTCCTAAGTGACTCATGATGGCCATATCATACAACAAAAAAATAAAAAAACAGAAACTTGAAAAGAACTAGGTGAGGAAGACTATCTCAATAATAGTAGAGATATTTTATTTCCTCTTTCTTGGACTTCTTCTTTTCAACTTCCTCCACTTCTTTGGTGATATGGGCTTCTTATCTTCCCCTTTTTTTATTGTCCTTCTTGAGCTCAGGACAATATCTCTTGTAGTGCCCATATTCTTGACATCCATAGCATTGAATCTTAGCCATGTTTTTCTTCTTTTTTCAGAGGACCAAATTTCCCAAACTTTCCTTTTCTCTTTTCCATTGCAGCATATGATCGATTTTGCTCATTTGATCCTACATCAATTTTTGCCTTCAACCTAGTTTCTTCAATATTGCATAGTGACCATAGATGGAATGGAGTAGCTTCTTTCTTCCCATAAATTCTTGAAGTAAATTTACCCCACTCCTATGGTAGTGCATTTAGTACTACGGTGGTCATCTCCTCGTCAGACATTATTTCTCCCAGATCTTGACTTTGATCCCTTATTTTAGATATCCTCATGAAGTAGGAGGTTATTCCTTCTTCTTTTGATATCCTTAGCTTGTAGAGTTCTTACCTTAATGACATAAATTCTCTTGCAGTGCTTACAGAAAAGAACTCTACCAGTTTGTCATATATTTATTTTGAAGTTTCGAGTTTAGATACATATGGGATGAGGGGATTCTTGATGGATTCTATGATAATTCTTTGAGCCCTTACTTCCACTTTCATAAAATTTGCAAGTGCTTGAGCATCTTGTTTAGATGCTTTGGTGATTGAGCCTTTGACATGTTTCATGACCTCATTTTCAATGAGATTTAGATCTTTCCTCTTCTTCCATGCAAAAAAGTTTGAAGCCCTAACCAATTTGTTGTTTTCCTTGCAAAAATACATTTTGATAGATTTAGGTGTAGACATAAATATACTTACTTGTGAAGATGCTTCTTCCACTTGTTGCCTCCTTGAATTTGATGATGATATAGACAATAGATAAATTCTCCTTGATGAAGATAGTTCTCTTCAAGAATGATCCTTGAATCCACAAAGATGGAAATTATTTTAGATCCTTTGATGGTGATGTACTTATTTATGATGATCAATGATGAATTCTTGATGATGTCTTGATGCTTCTTGGAAGATCTTCTTCAATGGTAAGGACCTTGCTTCAACGAAAGGAAGATTTCCTTAGAACTTTTTGAAGATGATGACAATGTCCTTGATCCTGCATCTCTTGGATGAATAGTTTTCTAAATACTTTGATTTTAGTGTCTTCAACTTGAGTAGGGTATTTGTGGTCTTTTGAGGATCCCAAGAATTCTTCTGGTGTATAATTCTTCTTCATTCTATGGTTTTGACACTTCTTTGTAGATCTTGACTTTGTTTTGATGTCCTTTGAAATTTGATCCTTGAGTGCTTATGTGTCCCTTGATGAGATGCCCTTTCCTTGATTTGTCACCTTAGCTCTGATACCATGTTGAGAAATCTATGGCATAAGGATTAGGATATTTCTCTTAATTGATAACTGCTTGCGAATTCTTTTTACTTCTTTAGATTAGGATCTTCTCTTTGCGTAGATTATTATAGTGTTGTTGTTCATCAAACATCTACCAAAGCTTAAATAATAAATAGATAAGAAACATATAATATAGGCGATTGGCCAAGGCCAAAACCTCTCCAAATTGAGAGGAAAACCCAAATGTATTCTTTTTATTAAAGAGCATTCAATTGACGAATACCAATACCCTTGACACAGAAACCTCTCCAAAACCAAGTCACAAGCCTTTTAACTCTTCCTTTAATGAGTCAATGACAGTCAAACTTCTTGTTTCTCCCTCCTTCTCGGCTATCCTTTAGATTTTGGCTTCCTACAACCCTCAACCTCTTCAGAAACCCTAGTTGCAACAATTGTAATGGATGTTTCCTAATTTTTGTTCCTTGTTTTCCCTTCACTTAGATGGAGAGACTTCCTTCTTTAACTTGGCTTGATAATTTCCATGTCTTTTCCCTTGATTCGACTTCTAGGATGACCTAGATAGCCTTAGCTTTCTCTGCAGCATATGTACTCTATTTCCTTCATACATGTGAGGTATATTTGGTTAAAATAGATCAGAAATAGTTTGGATAAGATTCTCCTTCTCTTGCTTATTGATATGCTTCCTTTCTTGTGATCTTCACACTTCTAATTCTCCTTTTCTTTCTTTATCGAATGGTGTCTTCAAATGGAGGCCAAGTTTCCCTATATATAGTGTTTTTTCCATCAAAATAAGCGAACTTCAACTAGTTCCTAGGATGACATGCTATTTTGGAATCATCTTATTCCCTTTTGTAGGCCAACTTCAAGGAGAGCTTGTGACATGGTCTTGGAGGGTTAATGACTTAAACAATTTCTATTTTTACAATGTACAATATGCCCAAATGGGTCTTCAATATTTGACATTGACTCATTAGGCTTTATGACATGATGACCAAACCTAAAGGTTCACAATGGGAGCCTTAACTATAAAAGAAAATTCCTTGATCATGAAACACATGAATGAAGCATTAAAAAATAATTACATAAAATCATAATCATACATGTCATTATGAAGATTGAACCTAGTTACACTTTTCAACATCGACACGGGGAACTTTGAAATAGGGAAGAGAGATAAAGAGTCTCTTTACCTTCCTCCTCTACCAGTGTAATGTATGTGCCTCGTATCTAATCGCAATTTGAACCAACAACTCAAAAATCAAGAGAGCATGAAGAGCTAGTTGGTGGAGCAGATTGATCAAGTAGATCATGATATGCAAAGTCATAACATGTAGATGATAGAGGATGACATTTTTCCCTTGATGAAGAAACACTTTCAATGGAACCAGATTAAAAATCTATGTTAAGAGTGCTAATGTCATCTTGAGGAATGAAAGAATTAGCCCTCACCCTAGGCTTCATGAGCCATTCCGAGGTTTCTTCCATTAGATATGAATCATGAAAAGCGAAAGGAGGATGAAGAGATGGATTAGGAATTTGATCTAGAGATTTCCCAACTTTTTTATCATCGCGCAGAGGCACCCTCATCAAAAATGGAAAAGGAGGAGGACAAGGAACAAAAGGAGCAGTAAATTCCTCCTCTGAAATTAGAGGTGTCTCATTATTCACAAGAGTTTGGGAAGTAGAAACGTCAAGGGGTTCTGGTTCACCGTGAAAATAAATGTGAACCAACCGTTGAAACTTTTATTTCAAGAAATCCCAATCCATATATTCTTCAGGAAATTCAGAATAAAGGTGAAGGAATCGAGCAGAGAAATCCTCAACTGATTCATTAAACTTCATTCTTAATTGATTGATTCTTTTAATGATATTACAGTAATCATACCTATCGAAGGCTTGATAAAACTCCTTGAGGAAATGATGAAAAGAATGGATGGAAGTAGATGGTAAGGTATGACACCATTGATTAACATGACCTTCAAGGGTGAGGAAGAAAGCCACATAAGTAAAATATTCACCATTTATTTCGTAATATTGACAAAACTTAAAAAAATTAGAAATGTGCTCGATTATGGATGTTCCATCCTCACCACCAAACTTCAATGAAGACAAGTGATAAAGAGGCTAGTCATGGATTAAAAGTTTACCAAGGGACTGGTGTGACAAACACACCGGGAGTATGATTTAAGGATGAGCCATTTTAGATAAGAGGTTCCAATAGACTCGACAGACACATCTTGTCATTTGGCCCTCCTTCTAGTGCCATTTTGTTGATGGTGTTGGAAATCCGTCAACCAAGGGGTTCTCCCCAATGTGAAGTCCCAATTAGACCTCAGAAAGTTTGGAATGGGAGTCCCATTCGAAGTATCGACCTGATTTCCATATTTTCTTATAGATTTTCCTTGGATTTAATTGTCGACAAGAGAGAGAAACTTATATGTGCCTTTGTGAAAAACAAGTAAGTGTGCTTGGTGAATGTTCAGTTGCAGGTGTATCCATTTTCTTCTACTATCGAAGGAGGAAAGGTGAGCTTCTAAGAGAGAGGTAATAGTGCCACCCTAGTAGAGGTGCACACAAGTGAAAACATAACCTCCTAACATCAAGAAGAATAGTCCACATAGATGCGATGATTGTTACAACCATTACAACACATATTCAATTGGATAAGAACTAAAATAACTGAAATAGTTCAAATACTTTAGTACAGGTGAAAGAAAACATGAATCATAAATTTTCACAGAACAATCTTACAAATATTCACAACCCATTCATGATGTGTCGGCCATCAGGCTTCAAGAATTAAGTTAAAATCCCAAGATACATGAATACAACAAGCATTACTAACTCTAATAATGGAGCATTGGAGCCACAACTTGCTCCCCAAAAGTACTAACTCTATCTCTATGATGCCTTATGGGAGAAGCCAAGGTGAAAATTCCTTTGCTTGTGCCATGCGGGTCTATATATAATAAATGGGGTGATCCTTCACCTCCCTTGTGACTCTTGGGCTACTCTCATGACTTCTCGACTTCCCTATGACCTTTTGAATTCCTACATGACTTTTCACAATACATGAATGACTCTTGGACTTCCACTTTACATTATATTTCTCTAATATTGAATTACATATTCCACAAAATGATGTGGAACATGATGACTCATGACATAACATGACATGACACTGCTGACAAGGACTTCTTGATGACATGGGAATGTCAAGTCACATTTTGCTGCTACTTTCTTTGCATCTTCTTGAAAATATGGTGCATTTTCATCTTCTTCCTGCTCCTTATGACTTGAAGATAAGGAGTCTTCAATGTGATATTTATCTTCCATGTGTTATCACTCTTATATTTCTTTTGAAGTTAATGAAGAAAGAAAAGTCAAACGTAACCACAAACCACTTTTGGAGATTAGGACCTAGCCTTCCTGATGCTCAGAGAGGGCTCTCTCTTTATAATTTAACTTTGTTTTAGTTAAGATGATTTTAGGCTAGTTATTGCTTGCACTTGGGTTTTGATTTGAAATTGGGTGGTGGGATCACTTTACTTAGATGAAAAGAGGTTTGCTTCTACCGTTGGGGTATGGAGTCTATTGTGAGACAAACAAGACTGGATTCAGTTCTAAAAACAGTGTCTACAGGGCAAGATAGATGAGTTACTATAGATCTCAGAGGCTAATGGTGGAATGGTTTCAAACCGGATCCAGGGAGAAATTAAGGGTTCCCTAGGCTAGACTTTGGAAGGAATGAAAGAAGTGAACTGGGATGGGAGAAAATTAAGGGTTCTCAAATCCGGTATCAGAGGAAAACATGTAAATGACTAACTCTGCAAACAGAGTGTACTTAGACAAATTCTGAGTTATATTTCCACTTAATTCATTCAAATTTAGAACACATTTAAGATTATGAAACACATAAGAAGGTAACAGAATCACACAAAGAAGATACTTCACTACAAATGGCTCACCTCATGAATCCTGTAGCAAAATGCTTTTATTACTTGCTACAGTCTGTTGACTTGAAAATGGTAAAATCACCCTTAGGTTCAAGATCAAAATAACTCTACAAATGTAAATTAATCCACCATAATACTTCAAATTTTGAAGTATTTATACAAAAGGTATTACAAAATATCTGAAACTGCTTTCAGAACTAATCTAGGAAAAAAGGAATATCTTCTTGCAAGAAGAGAGAGACAACTATTGAATTGCTGCTTGTTGTCCCTGTTATTAAGGATCTACTGGCTTTGCTCTTTGATATTTTGCCCTTTATGCTGCTTCGCTGTTTGGTCTTCACGCTGGATGTTTTGTTTTACTCTAACCTTTCACCTGATACTCTTTCATCTCATACACTTTGACCTTGCTGACCTGTCAAGAGCATTTTACCTCGTTGTTTCACTTTTTACTGTACATTTATAATTTACTGTGTATTTACTACAGTAAATCATTCAGTTTTTCCCATATTTCTTCAAATGGTAATTGGATATTAATAATTTTTCTGTATATCTCATTCGCCTCTGTATATTTGGCAAAAGCGGGCTTATTAATAAACAAGTGTTTTACCTCATGCTGAAGGTAAAACAAGTTTTCAAAAGTATGGTACAACACTTTGCCTGTTGGCATGCCCTTCATGGACAAAGTGATTCCTGTTCTTTGGCCACTTCCCTGATCTTCTTGTTGTAATCTGCCTATGTCATTAACTTGTCATTTATTACTAAGGGATCAGGTAGTGCCTTTTCCTTCAAAAGTTCAAACTTAACCATGAATTTGTCAACGACTAGTTGCATGTTTTGACACTTATCTTCTAAATTCAACATCAAATTCCTCTTGGTGAGGACTCTTCTGACTTCCAAAATTGTACCTGCCTTTTCAGGTATCTCCAGTTCTTGTAGTTCATACTTATTCTTGGAGTTGAGGAAGTGGATGATCCTTGTTGCTTCCTCTGGCATTTCTCCAAGTTCTATTTTAACCCTTTCAATGGCTTCTGTAGCTTGTTTTATCAAATCAATCTGTTCAAAAATGACCTGGATGGATGGCCAAATATCATTAACAGAGTCAATGATATTGGCCCACAGTTGTTCTTTAGCCTTACCTATAGGCTCAGTGAATGTCAGTTCTTTCTCCAGGTTTTTTATCCTTTCATTCATCCTTGCAGCCTTCTGTTGTTCTTCCTTATGCATTATCTGGGCAAGTTTGCAATCCATCTCAAGGCTGCTGACTTTCTCCTTCAGTTTGTTCATCTTATTAGTCTAAATGGACATTTCTTCCATTGCTTTGACCAACCTGTTTGCTTCTTCACTTGTGGAGGCTGTTGTTGTTGATCTTGTTGCTGATGCAGTTTGTGCAGGTGTTGGTAGTGCAGTGTCCATTGGAGTAGTGGGAGCTAATGCTGCTACCAAAGTAGAAGGTATAGTTGTGGTCACTTTTGGAATGAAAGTTGCAGTCGAATTATCAATGCTAGCTTGTTTGAGCTGGATCAAGTTATCCAACTCCTTCTCCATCTCCTTTAACTGGTCATTTAGTTGCAGCACCAAGTCCATCATTTCCTCATGATTGGTCTGGCTTTCTAGGACTTCTTTTGTCTATGGGTGCTGCAAATGAGGCAACTTGAGTTGTTTCTTGAGGGCTACTATGTCCTCATTTTTCTTCTTGATTAGTTTCTCTGTGGCCTTTACATCACTTGGGTCATGGCCCAGTTCAATAACCAAGTCCTCCAAGGACTTTATCCTAGTGTCTTTAGCCTGTGAAGAGGCTCTCTCCAACTTGAATTGAGCTATTATATTGTCTAATGAATCTTGCAGCTTGTAAGCAGCCATGGCCTTTGCTGTGAGGGTGGAGTAGATCATTTCTCTAGCCTGCTTGTGAAATTCTATCTGATCAATGGGATGAACATCCTTGGCCAACACCTCAAAATTTGTCTTCTTGTAGTCTGCTGAGGTATTTGGTTGGTGTAAAGTGGGCTGTGCAAGAAGGAGACCTGCATTTTTCCTTCTTTGATGTCAAAGGCTGACATCAGTCTAGTCTGGTTTGGTAGTGTGAGCTTGAGATATTGGGCATATGTCTCTGCCTTCAGTCTCTCATTCCTCATTTTGATTTCTTTAAATCTGTCTTTGATGTCCTTTTCCTTGTCAGCTGGCTTAACATAGGAAGAAATCTCCATAATCAGTTGTTTATCTATCAACTGTGTGTTGGATGTTGAGGGTTGTTGTGTCTCCTCTGATGCAACTGCTTCTTTACCTTTCTGTCTCATTGCCTCAGTGTCAATTATTTCTTCTGATGCAATGTTATCCTCCTGTTCAAAGACAAGATTCAACTTGGGCCTCTTGCTTGGCTCAATCAGCTCATCAGTAGTCTCCATGGCAGAGCTAGATGCCTCATCCATGCTCCTCTTAGGATTCTTCTCCTCATTTACTGGGGTCTGTATGATAGGAGGAATGTTCATTGGCCCTCCTTGTTCTGGAACTTGCAGGAAAGAGTTGTGATCAAATTGTCTCTACAAATCAATACATGTATTGTCTATATCGACAACAGTGTTGTCCATGTCAATAAAAGTGTTCTCCACCCACTCATCCTGGTTAACATACTGTTCAATTTTAGGCCTTAGGTGGTGAATGTATGCTCCCAACTTGACCTTGAGTTTGAGCTTGTTTATGACCCCATGAGGGTCATAGTGCCAGATGAAACTATTTTTGAATTTCATTAGTTGAAGTAACGAGTCGACCTCTGGTCCAGCTTCTCTATTGTTGCAAATGAATGGGCCCATTTGGTTCTTGAATTTGAACTGGGTTTTCTTCCTATAAGCTAGGAAGTTTATCTCATCAGAGCTGATGATTTGCCTGAAGTACTCAAGAGAAAATATCCTCATGGGGAGGTATTTGGGCAACTTGTAGGCGAAATATTCTTAATTCAATGGAAATTTACTAAATTCAATAGTTATTTTTTGAATTTACTGTATACTTTTGAATTTGAGAGGGCTGTTCTGGTTCTGTATCGAAATACCTGGAATTTATAGTTCAGGTTACAAACTGGTTCTGAATGATGGCTACAAAGGGTTCTTGTGGCTTCAGTTGTGAATTAGATGCTCAAATTGGGTGTCCGGAGCTTCTTCGAGTTGCAATTGGTGGTCATAACTGGTTGCAGAAGCTCGGGGGCGTAGGAGGGCTTAGAACTCTTTCATAGAGAAAATGAGCGAAAAAGGGTGAAAATGGGGGTCGACGGCCTTTTAAACGGTAATGGTGTAAAATTGGCGGGGAAAGTGTTTTATGAATAGTGGACGATTTTCACGTTGGGCGGGGAGGCAGTTTAGGGAGCCATCGCACTGCTTTTGAGTGATGGGTGGTATTTTCCTGAGAGCACGCGACTTAACGTGGTGCCGCCACATAACCCAAGGGGGCCCAAGCAATACCGCCCATATCGCGTGCTCTCGGGCCAGTAAAGGTTGGGAGATGATTAGGCGCGATATGGGTGAGGGTCGTAGGATCTGGGGGTGGAAGATCCAACTACCATCGCATGGCAGAGATGCACAACGGGAGATGGGGGAGAGATTTAGCAAGGCCAAAGGGTTATTACACTTTAAATGTAATTAATCAATGTATAATTGCACGGTTATTCTGTAATGCGGGTTTATGGAGTATCATGGGGAAAAGCGAATTTGTGGGGTTAGTAAGGTAATGCAAGGGGGGGATAATATTTAGGATAAGAGGTTTTAGTGGGTTTTTTTTAGGGAATTTAACAAAAGGAAAATGATTTTTGCATGGGAACAGGGTTTCACACTAGGGAAAAAGGGGTTTTGTGTGTAGGGGAATGAATTTGGAGGGTAATTTGCTAGGGGATTGTGTGAAACCAAGGGGGAAGGGTAAAAATGAAAGGAAAAGGGGTTTTCATAAGATATGAAGTGGTAAAAGGGGAAATTAGTGAAGTATGTGGTGAGGGGTGAAATGGAATGGGGTGAAGTTAGACAAATGAACTTATGAGCATCCTTTTTCTTTCACAACTACTCCTGCACATGGAAACACATGATTAAACATGATAAATGTGCTTATGCCTCAAATAGCTTGTATTTTTGCAACCTTTCTTCTACTTACCCTAACATTTTTTCTTCACTTTGTTGGGTGCACTTAAGCTAGCAAACCCTTTTCTTTCCTTTTATTTTATGAAACAAACTATCTACTTCTAACCTTATATCTTCCAAGGGCTCAAATTAAACTGATGAGCTCCTTTTATTTCTCTACCTATCTACTAATCTGCCAAGATTAAACTGTTTGGCTAGATCTTTATTCTCTAACTATAAACATGAAATTCAAAGCATGAAGTAGTCAAGATTAAACAGTTTGACTATCATGGGTTGTGGCATGTATGACAAGCTGCACACAACCATTATTTAAGACAGTAAAGTAAAGAGTAGTGGCACTTGGACTTGCACACTTTCATGATCTGTTTTTTTGTTTGGGGTTCATATTTTTTCATTTTTTGATCTTTTCTTATTTTTCTTGTCCTTTGATATTTCTTTTAGGACATACCCTCTTTACATTTTTTAATTTTAATATGGAAATCATTTGCAGAAGGCAAACATATGTACAATATTACAAGACTTAACCTCAGTCAATTAAAAATTATGAATCCTATCACTATAGGACTCTAACAGTGGCTCCACATGGGGATGGCATTTCCTGGTGAAATTTCAAGAACTCTAAAGACCAGTAGCCCTTGAATTGTGATTGAATTTACCTTGTAAACTATGCTTCTATGATTCTGCTTTATTGATACTTATGACAGTGAATCCTTCAAAGCTCAGGGCCTTCTCTCCGGGCTTCAACTTCAAAGGATTACCATCCAATCCAATCTACACTTTGCAATGTTATTTACAATGATGCAAAGTAAAGTGAACTATTGTGAGTCGGTGGAAATATAATGCGTTAACATCCTACCATTAACAGGTCCTCCTGGTAGATCTGATCCATCTACCTCTCTTAAGAAAAAGGCATTGTTACCCCTACAGCCATAAATGACATAAGGCCCTTGCCACAAAAAATCAAAATTCCATGCTTGCCTTTGTCTTCTCTCCTTGAATCCCACTTAAGGACTTTATCTCCTATGTAAAAATCACCTGCTTTAGTCTTTTTATCAAAAACCTTCTTGATTTTGTCCTAGATTACCTGTGATTTTACATATACTTCCTCTCTGGTCTGCTACAGGTGTATGGTCTGATTTATTCTTCTCTGTATATCATTTGGTTCCACCTGTAATTCCTGGTTTTCATTACTGGCACTCCCAAAGATGATGGGAAAATTGTATCCATCCCATAAACCAGCTGATAAGGTGATGTTCCAATGGACTTCTTAGTAGTCAGTCTATCTGCCCATAAGGCATTGACTAACTTCTTGTTCCATGTCTTTTTATTATCTTCCAACAATTTCTTAATGATATTGACCAGGCTTTTATTAGATGACTCTGCAAGTCCATTACCTTGAGGGTAATAGGCTGTGGAATGGCCAAGGGTGATGTGGTACTTGTTACAAAAATCTATCATTCTCTTGGATTTAAAGGCAGCTGCATTATTAGTAATGAGCTTCTGGGGACATCCAAATCTTGACAGGATATTACTCTCTAGGAAGGAGATTATGACAGTGTCTGTGGCTTGCCTAGAAGGTATGGCCTCTATCCATTTGGTAAAATAGTTAGTGGCTGTCAGAATCCACTTGTGCTGAGCTGAGGAGGCTGGGTGTATTTCTCCAATGAAGTCTAACCCCCATTGTTGAAATGGCATTTTAGTGGAAATTGGTTTAAGAGGCAAGGGTAAAAGTTTTCTCTTTCCCTCAAATATCTGACATTTATGATAGGAGGTCACATGTTTCTTAACATCTGCAAACAAAGTGGGCTAGTAAAAACCAGCCCTCAGGATTTTGTCAGCAGTAGTCTTCCAGTACAAGTGTCCTCCACAATCCCCTGCATGAAACTCTTGCATGATTTTATCAGCTTCATTTTTCAGTAAACAAATTCAAAAGAATACCATTATTGTCTTTCCAAAAAAATGCATTGTTTATGATACAATACTTTAATGACTTCATCTTTTAAAATCTAGCTTTAGTTCTTGTTAAACCAAGAGGATGTTATAAATTTTGTAACACAAATATAATATTTGCATACCAGGGTGAATCAGTAAAAGGTTCACTGATCGGTGGAGTCGCCATCTCTTCCTGAT
The DNA here is from genome assembly GCA_031772625.1 of Pinus tabuliformis. Classification (NCBI taxonomy): domain Eukaryota; kingdom Viridiplantae; phylum Streptophyta; class Pinopsida; order Pinales; family Pinaceae; genus Pinus; species Pinus tabuliformis. The sequence continues at coordinate 373,279,132 of CM062815.1, read as the reverse complement.
CATCAAGGGCACTAATGAATTTTATATCAAGGGCCTAACAATTCGATTCAGCCATGAGTTTGGCTAAACCTTGGCCTTTGATAAGCTTAGTTGGCTTTATCTCTATGTCATATTCCAATATTGTGGCAATCCGCTTGCCTCTTTTCCCTTCAGGCCCATTCTGTGTGAAAATGTCCTTAACTACAGAATTTGGAATATGAGCAATAATGTGAGAATACAGAATGTATACTCTGAAGTCTTTGATAGCCTTTACTAAAGCTAATGCTTGTTTTTCCATAATATTGTATTTGAGTGTGGCATCTCTTAAGGATTTACTAAAAAATGCAATTGGTTGTTCATATCCTTGGTTGTTCTTTTGCAGCAAGACTGTTGCAATGGTGTGTTCTGAAGCAAAAGAAAAAATTATAAAATCCTTGTTAAAATTAGGACTTATTAGGACTGGAGTTTTGGTTAAGGATTCCTTGATGGCTTCAAAGGATTGTTTAGCCTCCACTGTCCATTTAAGTGTTAAGTTCTTTCTTAGCATGTTATTTAACTCGCCAATCAGTTTTGCTAGATTTGAAATGAATCTCCTAAGAAAGTTTATCGTGCCTAGAAATTACTGTAACTCTCTAATGTTTCTAGGATGGGTAATTGTCAAAATGGTCTCTATTCTAGCAGGATCTATTCTAATCCCATCTTTAGATATGATATGTCCCAATAGTTTTCCCTCTTCTAGACCAAAGAGTGTCTTTTTGGGATTTAAAGAAATCCCAAATTTTCTACATTTGATAAATATTCTTCTCAAGTGGTCCAGGTGTTCATTGTCAGATTTAGAGAAGACTGTGATGTCATCTTGGTATACTACTAGGAAGTCATGGATCTCCTTGGAAAAATCTATATCCATAGCTCTTTGAAATGTGGCACCTGCATTCATTAATCCGAAAGGAATTTTCAAATACATGAAGGTACCCCAAGGAGTAGTAAATGCAGTTTTGGCTTGGTCCTCAAGTTGAACTAAGATCTGGTTATACCCAGAGAATCCATCTAACAATGAAATCCTGGATGAGCCTACTACCCTCTGCAGTATATGGTCCATTTTTGGTAGAGGATAGTTATCTTTTAATGAGACCTTGTTTAAATTTATGAAATCTACACAAAGTCTAATTTCACCAGTCTTTTTCCTAGTAGTGACTAAGTTTGAAATCCAATATGAGTATCTAATGGGGGCTATTATTTGGGCATCAAACATTCTTTTAACTTCCTTCTCAATAGAGGGCATAAGAACTGGGTTTATTCTCCTAAGTTTCTGTTTAAAAGGTTTATGATCTTCTTTTAGAGGTATTTTGTGTTGGATTATGCTGGTGTCATAAGATTTTAAGTCTTCATAACTCCAGGCAAATACATCCTGGAACTCTTTAAACAAATTGATGTATTTAACCTTTTCCTCTGGAGGTAAGGCTTTTGATATTTTAATGAGTTTTGGTTTATCCTCAGTTCCTATGTTAACCTCTTCTATGTCAGCTCTCAGGGGTTCCATTTTGGGTTTCCTAGCTACATCATTAGAGTCAAACAAATATTCTAAAGGGACTAATCCCTTAGGCAAAAAATTATTTTTCAGATTAAGAATCTCAGGATCATCATTCATTATTTCTTCAATCTCTACATTCTCTAAACTATCTATTTCTACTCTAGTAAATTTAGTTGGTTTAGCTATATCTAAAATATTTACATCTAGGTTACTTTCTATATTATTGTCTACTGTACAGTCAGTATCTATCTTACAATTCTGAAATTCATGTTCATTGTTCATGAAATCGTAAATTCGAGAATCATGGGAGAAAATATTCCAATGCTTCAGGTTGTCTGGTATAACAGGCCTATGTCTGACTTCTGCAGTGTACTGATGGTTGGGTTGAAATGGCAATTTACCGGTACTAGCAAAAGTGACCAAACTGTGGGCCTACATGTTTTGATTTCTAGGAATAGCAACAAAGTTTGTTTCCAAGAGGTCTTTGATCAAGTCTAAGACAATATCCCTATATTGACCAAGTCTAGGATTATTCACAGAGTATTCACCATTAATATGTTTAATAATCAGCTCTGAGTCTCCCATGATGGAAAACCTTTTTTCTCCCAGTTTCCTAACCAATTGTAACCCTAGAATTAGGGCTTCATATTCAGCCATGTTATTGGTACACTTGAAGTTCAATTTGAAAGCATGTCCTTCAGCATGATTACTCTCCATATTATGGATCCACACTCCTGCACCAGCCCCTAACCTATTGACAGACCCATCAAAGTCTAGATGCCATAGTGACTCATGAAATATGTTCTCACTGTCAGTTGTTCTATATTTCAGGTCTTTAGCTGTGATTTCCTTATTATCATTTTCTACATTGTACAAGATAAAAGAGTCCATATTTGAATGCATGGAGTATATGGGAAAGTTTTGTGGTTTTTCCTCACTACTGACCATGTATTTCATCAAGGTCTCCCTATATAGTTTTCTTGGTTGGCCAAAAACATATATGGTGGCATAAGACATATCTAACTGCAAGGATCCCTGCAGTTTTGCTCCCCATGAGTGAGATAGCAGCATTCCATATTTCGGTGGGATGTCTGCAACTACAATGTCCATTAGAATACTCTTTGCAGGGCACTAGACAAGAGTTACACATAAGTCCTTGATCAAGCCAAGGCATTTAACCTGGTTGGAGTCAAAAGAAAACAAATCCTTATATGGCCTGGTAATGTCTAGGTTCAGTCTTTCCATTATTGCCTTTGGCATCAAATTATGGGATGCCCCTGAGTCCAACATAGCGTTATGCAATATTTTGTCATGAATGTTTAGGCTAATGTAGAAAGGAGGAACTCCCCCTTGCTGATGAATACCATTGGCCTTAGGGCCAAACAATAATTCAGGCTAATCATCATTCAAATTAACAAAATCCTCTCCCTCTCCTATGTTTAAAGTTTCAGTTATCTGTGACCTATAAGATTCATTCTTTACTAGTTCGGTCAAAGGAACTGATATCTTTAATTTTGCTATTTCAGTTTTGATGTTGAAAGGGAGCTGAGGTTTGTTTGTTTGATTTAGATCTTCCTTAATATGTGCAGTTTGTGTGTCCTTATTCTGTTTCTCAGTACTAGGCATTTCAGTCTGTGTTTCTACTGTTTGCCTTGATTTCTCTTATTTTTATTGTTTTAAGAAATTGTCTCTGTTTGGGTTTTAGTGGAGGTTATATCTACAATTTTAGGGGTAGAAGTCTCTGGTATTCCCTAGGGAGGATTTGTAACACTTTTTTAATTGGAGCTTTTTTTATTATCTTAGTCTGGGTTTGGATGGATATTTTAATGGGAGTCTCGTTATTATTTTTACTTCCTAGGCTATATTGTTTGTGTACCTCATATATAGCTGACTCATATGCCTGTTTAAAATCAAAGGATTCACTAGATTTCTACTGCAACTGTTGCAGCATATATAACTCATGTTCTTCTTGAGTAAGAAAAACAGTGTCTTCCTCTTTGGTTTCTAGTAAGTTAATCTGGGTATCATCCTCTCCTTCTTGGTTCTGTGAATCCTCAACATAGTTCTCTTGGAAGGGGGCCTAATCTGTTGATCTGGTGTAGCATTCTTTCCAGCATTAGGGTTCTTCCTAAAATTGGGGTTTCTTATTGGGGGTTGTTGTTGTTGATTCTCCCATTGATTTTTCCTCTCCATGTTTTCTAATCTATCCATTATTCTTTCTAAACTCTTAGCTAAAATATCTACTTTTCCATCTGAAGTGGAAGCTTCCTCTTTAAATACAACTTTCTTTTCATTTCTCATTCGTGCTTTCTTAGCTAATAGGTTGGCCTCTACACTAACAACATTGCTTTGCATTTGTTCAAGTGTTTCAGGGTTTCTTTCCCTTAGCTGGTATGACATGTCAACGTCAAAACCATCAGGGAACTTAATTAATGCTAGGTCAGGTGGAGGCTTAATATTGGCTGGAATTGCATTGTAGATACTATTAAACCTAGTGCAATAGTCCTGAACTGACTCATTAGGAGCTCTTCTAATGTTTTCATATTCAGAAAGTATTTGCAATGGGTTTTTCTTTCTCTCCCATCTATCAATGAATAACCTATGAAAATTAGCTAAGTCTGCAATATGGTTGGTAGGAAAGGCTTTGAACCATTTCTTGACATCCCCAGTTAAAGTTTGGGCAAACAACCTCATTTGGACATCTGCTTCATCTATCTCATGCAACTCAAAAAAGTCAGACATCTTGTTTACATGCTGTTGGGCAGTGTACTAACTAGTAGCATCAAACAAGAAGATTTTACTCTGATAATCTGCGGGCATGGCATGGAGTTGTGCAGGTAAAACAAGAGGTGCATATCGGTTTTCCATTGTTGTGATTTTGGCTTGACTAGGGGGTAAAGTTGTGGTGCTTGAGGAAGGACTTGAAACTGATGGAGGTGAACTAGATGATGATGAGGATGGTTGATTAATAACTGGTTTAGGTGACTGGATTGTGGTAGATACAATTGGTGAAGTTTTTGCAGAAACTTCAGGGGCAACAGTAGTAAGGGCAGCTGTTTCAACAGATTGTTGAAGGTAAGAATCACCTATATTACTTATCAATTTAGAGGCCCAAGCTTCTATCTTGTCAAAAGTCTCAATGACAAATTTATCTAAATCTGAATGAATAATCCTTTTTGATTCAATGAGTTGAACAAACTCAGGGTCTAAGACTGTTTCATGGATTGCATTCTCAGATTTACTTCTAAATAATGAGAGGTCAAATGACAAATCAAAAGGGATGTCCTTTAAAGTTGACAACTCCTCAGGGAGTGAATTGGCTCTAACCTGCTACTACTGGCTTGAGTTTCTATTGTTTTGGGTTGTCTTAAAATTCTCTCTAGGTCATCAACTATAGTTGCAGGGTTTGGATCTGGGTTTTCCCTGGTATAGTGAATCTTCTTAGGAGCCAGAATTTTAACTTTTTAAACTGTTTTTATGAAATTTTTGAAGATTAACTTTCAAAAAATGACCTTAAGGGGCTCAAGATTAAATTTAAGGTTTCCTTAAAGTTTTATGAGACTGAGGATCGAAGTCCCCAATATGGTCGCTAGAAATGTTATCACTCTGATATTTCTTTTGAAGTTAATGAAGAAAGAAAAGTCAAAGGTAACCACAAACCACTTTTGGAGATCAGGACCTAGCCTTCCTGATGCTTAGAGAGGGCTCTCTCTTTATAATTTAACTTTGTTTTAGTTAAGATGATTTTAGGCTAGTTATTGCTTGCACTTGGGTTTTGTTTTGAAATTGGGTGGTGGGATCACTTTACTTAGATGAAAAGAGGTTTGCTTCTACCATTGGGCTATGGAGTCTAATGTCAGACAAACAAGACTGGATTCAATTCTAAAAACAGTGTCTATAGGGCAAGATAGATGAGTTACTATAGATCTCAGAGGCTAATGGTGGAATGGTTTCAAATTGGATCCAGGGAGCAATTAAGGGTTCCCTAGGCTGGACTTTGGAAGGAATGAAAGAAGTCAACCGGGATGGGAGAGCAATTAAGGGTTCTCAAATCCGGGTATTATAGGAAAACATGTAAATGATTAACTGTGCAAAACAGAGTGTACTTAAACAAATTATGAGTTATGTTTCTAGTTAATTCATTCAAATTTAGAACACATTTAAGATTATGAAACACATAAGAAGGTAACAAAATCACACAAAGAAGATACTTCACTGCAAATGGCTCATCTCATGAATCCTGTAGCGAAATGATTTTATTACTTGCTCCAATATGTTGACTTGAAAATGGTACAATCACCCTTAGGTTCAAGATCAAAATAACTCTACAAATGTAAAATAATCCACCATAATACTTCGAATTTTGAAGTATTTATACAAAAGGAATTACAAAATATCCGAAACTGCTTTCAGAACTAATCTAGGAAAAAAGGAATATCTTCTTGCAAGAAGATAGAGACAGCTATTGAACTGCTGCTTGCTGTCCCTGTTATTAAGGTTTTGCTGGATTTGCTCTTTAATCTTTTGCCCTTTATGCTGTTTGGCTATTTGGTCTTCACACTGGATGTTCTGTTTTACTCTAACCTTTCACCTGATACTCTTTCATATGATACACTTTGACCTTGCTGACCTGTTAATATCCTTTTACCTTGCTGTTTCACTTTTTACTATACATTTATAATTTACTGTGTATTTACTACAGTAAATCATTTAGGTTTTCCCATCTTTCTTCATATGGTAATAGGATATTGATAATTTTTCTGTATATCTCATCTGCCTCTGTATATTTGGCAAAAGTGGGCTTATTAATAAACAAGTGTTTTACCTCATGCTAGAGGTAAAACAAGTTTTCAAAAGTTTGGTACAACACTTTGCCTGTTGGCATGCCCTTCATGGACGAAGTGATTACCTGTTCTTTGGCCACTTCCTTGATCTTCTTGTTGTAATCTGCCTGTGTCATTAACTTTTCATTTATTACTAAGGGATTAGGTAATCCCTTTTCCTTCAAAAGTTCAAACTTAGCCATGAATCTGTCAACGACTAGTTGCATGTTTTGACACTTATCTTCTAAATTCAACATCAAATTCCTCTTGGTGAGGACTCTTCTGACTTCCAAAATTGTACCTATCCTGTCAGGTATCTCCAGTTCTTGCAGTTCATACTTATTCTTGGAGTTGAGGAAGTGGATGATCCTTGCTGCTTCCTCTGGCATTTCTCCAAGTTCTGTTTTAACCCTTTCAATGGCTTCTGTAGCTTGCTTTATTAAATCAATCTGTTAAAAAATGACATGGATGGATGGCCAAATATCATTGACAGATTCAATGATATTGGCCCACACTTGTTCTTTAGCCTTACCTATAGACTTAGTCAATGTTAGTCCTTTCTCCAGTTTTTTTATACTTTCATTCATCCTTGCAGCCTTTTGTTGTTCTTCCTTATGCATGATCTGGGCAAGTTTGCAATCTGTCTCAAGGCTACTGATTTTCTCCTTCAGTTTGTTCATCTCATTGGTCGGAATGGACATTTATTCCATTGCTTTGACCAACCTGTTTGCTTCTTTACTTGTGGAGGCTATTGTTGTCGATCCTATTTTTGATGTAGTCTGTGGAGATGTTGGTAGTGCAGTGGCCATTGGAGCAGTGGGAGCTAATGTTTCTGCCAAAGTAGAAGGTACAACTGTGGTTACTGTTGGAATGATAGTTGCCAGAGCATTATCAATGCTAGCTTGTTTGAGATGGATCAAGCTATCCAAATCCTTCTCCATCTCCTTTAACTGATCATTCAGATGCAGAACCAAGTCCATCATTTCCTCATGATTGGTCTGGCTTTCTAGGACTTCTTTTGTCTGTGGGTGCTGCAAATGAGGCAACTTGAGCTGTTTCTTGAGGGCTGCTATGTCCTCATTTTTCTTCTTGATCAGTTTCTCTGTGGCCTTTACATCACTTGGGTCATGGCCCAGTTCAATAACCAAGTCCTCTAAGGACTTTATCCTGGTGTCTTTAGCCTGTGAAGAGGCTCTCTCCAACTTGAATTGAGCTGTTATATTATCTAATGAATCCTGCAGCTTGTAAGCAATCATGGCCTTTGTTGTGAGGGTGGAGTAGATCATTTCTCCAGCTTTCTTGTGAAATTCTATTTGATCAATGGGATGAACATCCCTGGCCAATACATCAAAGTTTGTCTTCTTGTATTTTGCTGAGGTCTTTTGTTGCTGTACAATGGGCTGCAAGAATGAGACTTGCATTTTTCCTACTTTGATGTTAAAGGCTGACATCAGTCTAGTCTGGTTTGGCGATGTGAGCTTGAGATATTGGGCATATGTCTCTACCTTCAGTCTCTCATTCCTCATTTTGATTTCTTTAAATTTGTCTTTGATGTCCTTTTCCTTGTCAGCGAGCCTAACATACGAAGAAATATCCATACTCGACTGTCTATCTATAAACTGTGTGTTGGATGTTGAGGGCTGTTGTGTCTCCTCTAATGCAACTGCTTATTTACCTTTCTGTCTCATTGCCTCAGTGTCAATTATTTCTTCTGATGCAATGTTATCCTCCCGTTCAAAGACAGGATTCAACTTGGGCCTCTTTCTTGGCTCAATCAGCTCATCAGTACTCTCCATGGCAGAGCTAGATGCCTCATCCCTACTCCTCTTAGGATTCTTCTCCTCATTTACTGGGGTTTGTATGATAGGAGGAATGTTCATTGGCCCTCCTTGTTCTAGAACCTACAGGAAAGAGTTGTGATCAAATTGTCTCTCCAAATCAGTAAGTGTATTCTCTATGTCCACAACAGTGTTGTCCATGTAAATCAAAGTGTTCTCCACCCACTCATCCTAGTTAGCATGCTGTTCAATGTCAGGCTTTGGGTGGTGAATGTATGCTCCCAACTTGACCTTGAGTCTAAGCTTGTTTATGACTCTAAGAGGGTCATAGTGCCAGATGAAACTGTTTTTGAATTTCATTAGTTGAAGTAACGAGTTGGCCTCTGGTCCAGCTTCTCTGTTGTTGCAAATAAATGGGCCCATTTGGTTCTTGACTTTGAACTGGGTTTTCTTCCTATAATCTATGAAGTTGATCTCATCAGAGCTGATGATTTGCCTGAAGTACTCAAGAGAAAATATCCTCATAGGGAGGTATTTGGGCAACTTGTAGAGGAAATACTCTCAATTCAATGGAAATTTATTAAATTCAATTGGTTATTTCTTGAATTTATTGTATACTTTTGAATTTGAGAGGGCCGTTCTGGTTCTGTGTCGAAATACCTAGAATATATGGTTCAGGTTACAAACTGGTTCTGAATGATGGTTGCAGAGGGTTCTTCTGGCTTCAGTCGTGAATTAGATGCTCAAATTGGGTGTCCGGAGCTTCTTCGCGCTGAAATTGGTGGTTGGAATTGGTCACAAAATCTCGGGGGCGCAGGAGGGCTTAGAACTCTTTCGCAAAGAAAATGAGCGAAAAAGGGTAAAAATGGGGTCGGCAGCCTTTTAACCAGCAATGGTGTAAAATTGGTGGGGAAAGTGTTTTATGAATAGTGGACGACTTTCGTGTTGGGCGGGGAGGCGGTTTAGGGAGCCATCGCACCGCTTTTGAGCGATGAGTGTTATTTTCTCGAGAGCACGCGACTGAACACGGTGCTGCCACGTAACCCAAGGGGGCCCAAGCAATAACTCCCATATCGCCTGCTCTCGGGTCGATAAAGGTCGGGAGATCATCGGGCACGATATGGGCGAGGGCCGTAGGATTTGGGGGTGGAAGATCTAACGACCATCGCATGGCAAAGATCCATGGCGAGAGATGGGTGAGAGATTTAGCAGGGCCCAAGGGTTAATTACACTTTAAATGTAATTAATCAATGGATAATTGTGCGGTTATTTTGTAATGCGGATTTATGGAGTATTATGGTGAAAAGCGAATTTGCGGGGTTAGTAAAGTAATATGGGGGGGAATAATAGTTAGGATAAGAGGTTTTAGTGGGTTTTTTTAGGGAATTTAACAAAGGGAAAATGTTTTTTGCATGGGAATAGGGTTTCACACTAGGGAAAAAGGGGTTTTGTGGGTAGGGGAATGAATTTGGAGGGTAATTTGCTAGGGGATTGTGTGAAACCAAGGGGGAAGGCTAAAAATGAAGGGAAAAGGGGTTTTCATAAGATATGAAGTGGTAAAAGGGGAAATTAGTCAAGTATGTAGTGAGGGGTGAAATGGAATGGGGGGAAGTTAGACAAATGAACTTATGAGCATCCTTTTTCTTTCACAACTATTCTTGCACACTGAAACACATGATTACACATGATAAATGTGCTTATGCCTCAAATAGCTTGTATTTCTGCAACCTTTTTTCTACTTACCATTTTACTTACCCTAACATTTTTTCTTCACTTTGTTGGGTGCACTTAAGCTAGCAAACCCTTTTCTTTCCTTTTCTTTTATGAAACAAACTATCTATTTCTAACCTTATATCTTCCAAGGGCTCAGATTAAACTGATGAGGTCCTTTTATTTCTCTACCTATCTACTAATTTGCCAAGATTAAATTGTTTGGCCAGATCTTTATTCTCTAGCTATAAACATGAAATTCAAAGCATGAAGTAGTCAAGATTAAGCAGTTTGACTATCATGGGTTGTGGCATGTATGACAAGCTACACTCAACCATTATTTAAGACAGTAAAGTAAAGAGTAGTGGCACTTGGACTTGCACACTTTCATGATCTGTTTTTTTGTTTGGGGTTCATATTTTTCATTTTTTGATCTTTTTTTATTTTTCTGGTCCTTTGATATTTCTTTTAGGACATACCTTCTTTACATTTTTTAATTTAATATGGAAAACATTTGCAGAAAGCAAACGTATGTACAATATTACAAGACTTAACCTCAGTCAATTCAAAATTATGAATCCTATCACTATAGGACTCTAACACCATCTTCTGTTATAGTTTAGTGTTCCTTCGTATTCTCTCCTAATGATCATCTTATCTTCTTAGCTCCCAGGTGTCTTCTAGAATGTCCTCCTTCTCCATCATCTTTCCATATCATGATAAAATACCTTCTTCTGCAATCCACTCATTACAAGACGACATCATTCCGATAAACCCCTAGTCTCAGATGCTGCATGATGATCCACTAACTGAGCCAGAACTGGGTGACAGGCTTAGGGAGAGGCTAAGTGATTGCGCAGTTGCACGACTTAGGCAGTCAGTGGTGAAGCTTAAACCTTGAGACTGTGCAATGTGTAGTTTAGGCTAGACTAGGCAAGCAAATTACACAATTTTAAGAGTTAGTGAGCTAGGCTGAGGGGTTTTGCACTATTTCATACAACCATGTAGTTTTGGAAGGCAGAGGATGCTAGGTGACTGCATGGTTGTGCAACTCAAGAGCTCAAGGGATGGGCTTGAGGTCTGAGATTGTGCAATGTGTAATTCAATCTTGGTTGGAGGGCATGATTGCGCAATTTTGGAGGCCAAGGCTCAAGCTTGTGCTTTGAAATTGAGAAATTCACAGTCCTAGAAGGACAAGAGGTCAGGTGATTATGCAATTGAGCATTCTAGGAGCTCAATACTGACGCCTGAGGATTGAGATTGCGCAATGCGTAGCGTTGGCTTGGCTGGAGAGAAAGATTGTGCAGTTCTGGGACTCAGGGGTTGGGCTTGAGCACTAAGGTTGCGAAATGCACAATTATGAGAGGTAGAAACTGCGCATTGCGCAATTCCAAGAGACAATATTACTACATTAGGACTAGCACTGCGTAGTTGAGGAGGGTTGGATGAGGCTGAGTGGCCCGGTCGGGAGTTTTCCAATTTTCACTAAGTGTTGGATCAATGAGAGGAAGTTGAATAAAAGCAAGACTTGAACATGATTACACACTTAGTTCACTTTATGACACAACACAGAACAATTAGAACACATGAACAACATACTTTCCTTAATGCAAGAACATTGCAAAAACCCGTTCCAAGTGTGACACTAAAGATACACTTTGCAACGACAATGACAACACTTATGCGACAATGCGTGAAACTTTGGAAATGAGTGCAGAACATGTCTACATAAGAAGAACAAGTCATTATCACAAACATTGCCCCTTGAAATAAACCAAAACTCCACTTTACACGATAAGCGACAATTCGCACGCCAAAAGACAACACTTGCTATATGAAAATAAAAGTGCGAACGACACTTGGGATATGCAAATGACACTGAAAAAAACACATGTTAGGGTGAAGCTAACATGAAAATGAAACTAATTAAAGGGAAATCAAGCGAAAGTGACAACTGAAAACATGAAAATGACACTGGTGAAAATAAAGGTGTGTGAAGCGACAATTTGCAAAACTCATCGAAATAGAAGTACAAACACAACTAGAAGTGAGAAACTGTTGACGTCATTCCTCACTGAATGTCGACATGGATTGGACATTGCACATGCACAATCTTGATGGACCGTGCTATGCATGTTCAAGCTTGCGTAAAATAAGGCATTCATGCACTTGTTACAGATTGAGCATGTTTAAGCAAGTGACTTTGACACTTCCAATTCAAGAAGAGAGCTTAAAGAATGATTAGAGCTATAAGTGACTACAAAAAAATTGATTGTAAAATCCACAGTAGGCTCCAAAATTCAAGTGTAGGAAAAATTTTGGAGGGTGTTTGTCACTGTGACAACATGATATAACATTTTATTGATGTGTTTCTCCACATGAGGGAGATAAGTAATTCCTTCTATACTCAACACATATTTTATTCATGGTGCCCACATACAAACACGTATAAAGAACCAACATAAATACATCTTAATCCCGAATATATCAAGTGTCAAGAGGGATCAAATCTCTCAAGGTGCAAATAAATTTTGCTCTCTAAAATAAATTTACACCTCGAGAGATTTGATCTCTCTAAATGATTGATAGATCAGAGTTAAGATAGATGTACGATGGTATTTAAGTCAATAAAAGTATAATATAAATTAAATAATTTTGAAAAATTAAACATAACTTAAAATTAGAAAGGAAAATGTTAATATACTTTCTGGTTTCCATGTTAATTTTTCGTTATCGAGTTTTCTAAATTGATATTTTCTCATCGTTGTTATTAAATAAATTTTTATTATCACTTTTCCAACATATTATTGCTATAATGAGTCCTTGCCCACAAGTTTTTCAATTTTATTTTTATATTATTTACTTTTTTATATTTTCCATCTTCCCATCTCCAAGTAAAGTCTTCTTCCTTTAATTTCCTTATAGTAAACTACGTTAAAATTTAATCCCTAAAAAGCTTAAATTTAAGACGTAAAATCAGTTTAATTTATTTTTAATTATAATAAATTAATAGAAGTATACTAGTTATGGCCAAGGGGTAATTATCTTTAGATAAATATATTGCAATGATGCATAGCTTGGTTGATACTATTGCAAATTGGAGGTCTCAAGCTTTCACAAATCCCATTGTAAATAGAGTATGACAACTCTTTCTCAGTTTTCTTCTTTAAGAATTATGGAAAGAACAAAATAGAAGGATTTTAAAAAGCTCAACAATGGAAGTAGATAACCTCAAGGAAAAAATCAAGCATTGTATAAAAAAATGTTTATAATTTCCCCTAATTAGAACAAGATTGGCAAAGTCCAACCCATGGAGAAGACATACTACTGTGCTTTGATATCAAGTTTGATGCAACTTTAACTCTGCCAAATTCTCAGAAATTGTACTATATGTCCCCTCATAGATAGAAGCCTCTGCCCTAAGACTTCATAAATCTAAAATTTGATGGGGCCTCAAAAGGTAATCTTGGTCCAACAGGCTATGGGGGAACATTTCATAATCATATTGGAAAAATCAATTGGATTTATGCAATCTCTATAGGTATTGAAAGCAACAATGTAGCATAACTCATAACTCCGAAATATGGTCTTCGAGTAACAACTAGGGAATGATTCTCTTGCCTTATCGTTGAATGAGATTCATAGCTAATTATTCACATGCTCAAGAAAGTATAGTTTGGTTTTTCAATAAGAAAAATCTTCACTGTTTGGAAATTAGATAGTGGATTTGAGAAAATCCAAGCACTGCTCCCAAACATCTTTCCTCTAGTTCCCTCTCATGTCCCAAGTATCGTCAACAAGATCATGGATAAGCTAACTAATAAGGGGTTCTCAATTATAACAATACCTTGGATAAAAAGTGGTAAAAAACAAACTCTGACTCGGTTATGATGCAATGTTCATTGCTAGCTTAGGAGGACTATCAACCCCAGATGGGGTGAACAAGGACTTGAACTACCACCCTCCTCCTCACATATGTTGCTAACCTAAATCACCATGTGGAACCTCTACCACCTAAACCACATGCATGCTATTTCAATTGAATGGATTCATAATAGGAGGTGCCCAATACTCATGCCATTTATGGAAATAATTGAGGACCATAGCTACTGCCATTCCATTCCATTGTCTAAAACATTTGAGTTGGATCTAGTCAATCTTCAATCATGTGGAATGGAATGAGGTATAATTGTAGAAAATTTTGGGTTCTTTGGCTCAATGTGGGAGGTACATAATGTTAAAACTTCTAGGTATTCTCTTCCTCTATTATGTATTTATTTTAGTAGTTATGGGCAACAACTTGTTCTCCTCTTGTTATCAACCTTTGTTCTCTACACTACTCTCTATTTTATCATGGCCACCGACTCTTTGAGGTTTAAGCTATGTATAGGGAACCTTATCATGTCATGTGGAAGAAATTCGCACTGTGGTTGTCAAGGCAAAGTTGGTTCCTCTGGTTCCCAAGGTGGAAAAATGGGTACCTCCACTCATGGAGGGCATCCTAATAGATCTTCTTCATGAGTGCAAGAGAAGGGAAGTGCTTTTTCCAATATTTTATGAAAGCAAGTGCCCCATCATATCCAAGGAGAAATTAAAACAATCAAGTATAAAATTTTGTTTAAGCGGGGCAGGGGGGGGGAAGAGGAGGGTGGGGAGCATGGGGTAATTTCTGACAAGGATATCAATGCATAATTGGGGAATTAGATCCCTGATACTTGGAACACTATGGCATAAGAAATAAAACACTGAAATACCATGGACCTACACAAACACATGAAAATGCTAGTGGGGATGTTGTTGATGGAGAGGGCTACAGGCAAGGAAAAAAAATGTTAAAATTAGATGAAATCCAACTTCAACCGAAGGATATTAGTGCTAGACTACTAGCCCCAACACAATCAAGGCACAATCATCATGTTACTTAGTGCTGCTCCAAGACTCCTACAAGAGGCAGATCATCCCCTACATCGGGTGCTACTTATCACAAATATATTAGTTTTAAATATTTTATCTGTCTTTAGTTTTTGACTTTGTGATAGTTAGGGTCCATGTCCTTTTTTGGGAAGTCAATAATTTTTTTTAATACTCGAACTTTTATCATGTCTTGATTTTGATATTAAACTTATCTTAGATATTGTGGATAACAAAAATATTCCAATGTTGTTGGTCTAGTTTCCCAAGTGGTAAGCCAACAACACCGATGATTTTGTATAGTTTTCATAACTAAATTTCAATGAAATAATAACTTTTGTATGTATGTACGTATATATGTATGTATATAATGATAATAATTTAATTTTAAGGTCATGGCCAGGCCAAACACCAAATTGGTGTATGAGATCCTCCTTGTTTATGAGACAAGGGATTCCTACTCTGCACAGCAATTTGGTTGCTAAAGTTTTCAAAAATGTACATACTCTACCCCCCTTTGGGATTAAACATGTGACCTCTATTATGAAACACACATTTTTAACCATTAGGCCTACTCTAATTGTTCACAAAAAATTAATAAAATGATCTTATCTATCCACGAGATTTAGAATAGTTGATGACAAGGCGTTATGTTAAAATACTCCTTGTATGAAAGTCTCTCTCACACACACACCATAATCTATTTTTAAATGATCTAAACTAAATAAATTAATTAAATACTCAAACTAAAATTATCTTCTCAGAATGGAAGCTTCTGTGATTCATAATTATCAAACAAAACTCTTCCAGATAGATCACATCAATTTGATAAAAAAAAGCTGATATAATCTATCTAGAAATTTTTTACTTAAACTTATCTTATTTTATTATTTAAAAAACAAATATTAAAAAAACAATTCAACTTAATCTATTATTAAATTATAAATTAAAGAATCTTAAAATTGTCTTCTTTTATTATTTAAAAAACAAATATTAAAAAAACAATTCAACCTAATCTATTATTAAATTATATATACTGAACCAATAATATTAAAATTGTCATTAAATTATATAAAACAAACAGATAAGTCATATCAACTAACTTATATTAACCAAAAAACTAAATCATATATACATTAAACAAATATTTTTGAATTTTCTTTTATCTAAAATCCAAAACATATAAATCAAACAAACGATTTTTAACATTTATCTAATTAAACAAACAATCTATGAAAGTCCAAAACACTTAGTTTTTCTTATAGTGCACTCAAGAATAATTAAAGGCTTATCCACTACTACACGTTATTTTCATTTTTTTGAGTGTCTCTCATACCCGACTCTCAACCTTATCACAGGGGTTTCTTATTAGTCCCTGTTGGGGACTATATGCGATCGATAGATCGCTGACCGCGCGTTGACCTAGCGAATTTTGTGAAATATTAAGGCAATTTCCTAAGTCGGACTAAGGTTTTGGGCGAGGAAAGGTTTTGGGGTCTGATTGCTGGCTTCGCGTGGTTCGAGGTGGAGGCCACGTGGTCGTGCGACTCCCACGCGGACGACATGCGCTGTGGTGGTCTTATGGGCGGACACCTGTCGCAGGTACGCGGACGGCATGTACTGTCGCCTTGGGTTTTACCCTGTTCGCGGCGTTTGGGTTGTTATTGTTACTTGTTTTTAGTTGGCTGTTTATTGTTTAGCTCTGCAGTCTCTACGATTTTTCCTTTCTGTCTGTTGTATTGTCTGCAGTGAAAACAAAATGCGGTTAACTGTGTAGCAAACGTTTGGTTGCGGTTTTGTTGTTCCAGGTCCGGCTTGTATCGCTCGAATGCCTGGTGTCGCTTCGGTAAGTTCGGCTACTGTATTGTTTAGATGTTTGTTCCTCTGTTGTTTGGCGTTTTCCAGTGGCATTGATGTTTGTCACAGTATTGAGGGTTTCTGTTAGCTGAATGGGTTTTATGGAAATTTCCGTGAATGTCCTGCAAAGTTACTTGGCTTGGGTTTTACCCTGTTCGCGGCGTTTGGGTTGTTATTGTTACTTGGTCGTTTAGCTCTGCAGTCTGTGCGATTTTTGCTTTGTGTTTGTTGTGCTGTCTGCGGTGAAAACAGAATGCGGTTAACTGTATAGCAAATGTTTGGTTACGGTTTTGTTGTTCCAGGTCCGGCTTGTGTGCCTCGAATGTCTGGTGTCGCTTTGGTAAGTTCGGCTACTGCATTGTTTAGATGTTTGTTCCTCTATCGTTTGGCATTTTCCAGTAGCGTTGATGTTTGTCACAGTATTCAGGGTTTCTGTTAGCTGCATGGGTTTTATGGAAATTTCCATGAATGTCGGTTTCGACCACCACGTGACTGCCGATTTTCCGAAATATTAAGGCAATTTCCTAAGTCGAACTAAGGTTTTGGGCGAGGAAAGGTTTTGGAGTCTTATTGCTGGATTTGCGTGGTTCGAGGTGGAGGCCACGTGGTCGCGCGGCTCTGACGTGGGCGGCATGCGCTGTGGTGGTCTTATGGGCGGACACCTGTCGCAGGTACGCGGACGGCATGTACTGTCGCCTTGGGTTTTACCCTGTTCGCGGCGTTTGGGTTGTTATTGTTACTTGGTTGTTTATTGTTTAGCTCTGCAGTCTCTGCGATTTTTCCTTTCTGTCTGTTGTATTGTCTGCGGTGAAAACAGAATGTGGTTAACTGTGTAGCAAACGTTTGGTTGCGGTTTTGTTGTTCCAGGTCCGGCTTGTATCACTCGAGCGTTTGCTGTCGCTTCGGTAAGTTCGGCTACTGTATTGTTTAGATGTTTGTTCCTCTGTCGTTTGGCGTTTTCCAATGGCATTGATGTTTGTCACAGTATTGAGGGTTTCTGTTAGCTGCATGGGTTTTATGGAAATTTCCGTAAATGTCCTGCAAAGTTACTCGGCTTGGGTTTTACCCTGTTCGCGGTGTTTGGGTTGTTATTGTTACTTGGTCGTTTAGCTCTGCAGTCTGTGCGATTTTTGCTTTGTGTTTGTTGTGCTATCTGTGGTGAAAACAGAATGCGGTTAACTGTATAGCAAACATTTGGTTACGGTTT
The DNA here is from genome assembly GCA_031772625.1 of Pinus tabuliformis. Classification (NCBI taxonomy): domain Eukaryota; kingdom Viridiplantae; phylum Streptophyta; class Pinopsida; order Pinales; family Pinaceae; genus Pinus; species Pinus tabuliformis. The sequence continues at coordinate 373,261,336 of CM062815.1, read as the reverse complement.
TGTTGTTCCAGGTCCGGCTTGTGTGCCTCGAATGTCTGGTGTCGCTTTGGTAAGTTTGGCTACTGTATTGTTTAGATGTTTGTTCCTCTGTCGTTTGGCGTTTTCCAGTAGCGTTGATGTTTGTCACAGTATTCAGGGTTTCTGTTAGCTGCATGGGTTTTATGGAAATTTCCGTGAATGTCGGTTTCGACCACCATGTGACTTCGTTGTCATTTGGGCCGAGACGGCGTGGGTGAAGCTGTGATTCTTGGTGCAGATTGAGCAGCACGTGGTCCCACGACTTCCAAGCGGACGGCATGTACTGTGGTGGTCTGCCTGCTCGAGATCCTGGAAAGCTAGTCAGCTTGGATTTTACCCTGTTCGCGCCTTTTGGGTTATTATTGTTACTTGGTTGTTTAGCTCTGCACTCTCTGCGATTTTTCCTTTGTATTTGTTGTATTGTCTGCGGTGAAAACACAATGCGGTTGCTGCCTGCTTGGTTAACTGTATAGCAAACGTTTGGTTGCGGTTCTGTTGTTCCAGGTTCGGGTTGTATGCCTCGAGTGTCTGGTGTCGCTTTGGTAAGTTCGGCTAGTGTATTGTTTAGATGTTTGTTCCTCTGTCGTTTGGCATTTTCCAGTGGCGTTGATGTTTGTCACAGTATTGTCTGTTCATTTTCCTCAAGAGTCCATGGTTATTTGAGCATTATAAGTTAATGGAATTTCTCTTACCTGCATGGGTTTTATGGAGATTTCCGTAAATGTCGGTTTCGACCACCATGTGACTTCCCTGTCATTTGGGCCGAGACGAGCTGGGTGAAGCTGTGGTTCTTGGTACAGATTGGGCTGCAGTCTTTTGTAGTTTGAAGGGTTTTTGCACATGAAGATGTAAACAATTTGGGGTTTTTGAACTGTTTGAACTGTTTGTGCGGCATATTGGGTTTTTAATGGAATGTATTGTGGTTTGGAGAAAGAATTAGGTACTCCTCTGTTAAATTCAAGGTTCTGGTGCTGGGTTCTGCATGAATATGATCTAGACGAGAAGGAATTCGAACTCTCGGCTTCGTTGCAGGTACGGGGTTGTTCTGCTAATTGGTTTTTGTCAAATTTTCTATTAATTGCTTTTTGTCAATTTGTTAGGCTTTTAATTTTTGCATTGTGTAGGTTTATGGTCCAGTTACTTTAGCTTTATAGTCCAGTTACTGCGTGGTCCCTCCCGGGGACTATATGCGATCGATAATTTTTCGATATATTGACAATGTAACCTAAGTCGAACTATGGTTTTGGGGATGGAAAGGTTTTGGGGTCTTATTTCGGGCTTCGCATCGTATTTGTTGTATTCTCTGCGGTGAAAACATAATCCGGTTCCTGCCTGCTCGGTTAACTGTATAGCAAACGTTTGGTTGCGGTTCTGTTGTTCCAGGTCCGGCTTGTATGCCTCGACTGTCTGCTGTCGCTTTGGTAAGTTCGGATAGTGTATTGTTTATATGTTTGTTCCTCTGTCCTTTGGCGTTTTCCACTGGCGTTGATGTTTGTCACAGTATTGTCTGTTCGTTTCCGTCAAGACTCCAGGGTTAATTGAGCATTATAAGTTAATGGCATTTTGGTTAACAGGGCGGACATAGGAAGAATGTTGGCATGTACTGTGGTGGTCTTATGGGCGGACAACTGTCCCTCCTCGAGATCCTGGAAAGTTACTCGGCTTGGGTTTTACCCTGTTCGCGCGCTTTGGGTTATTATTGTTACTTGGTTGTTTGGCTCTGCAGTGTCTGCGATTTTTCCTTTGTACTTGTTGTATTGTCTGTGGTGAAAACACAATGCGGTTCCTGCCTAATCGGTTAACTGTACAACAAACGTTTGGTTCCGGTTCTGTTGTTCCAGGTCTGGCTTGTATGCGTCGACTGTCTGCTGTTGGTTTGGTAACTTCGGCTACTGTATTGTTTAGATGTTTGTTCCTCTGTCCTTTGGCGTTTTCCAGTGGCGTTGATGTTTGTCAGAGTATTGTCTGTTCGTTTCCCTCAGGAGTCCATGGTTATTTGAGCATTATAAGTTAATGGCATTCTGGTTAACAGGGTGGAGATAGGAAGAAGGTCGGCATGGTTTCTGAGAAGGACAGAAAACGAGAGCTTACCAATTGAATTAGCTTAGTTTGCTGTTGTTTATGTATTGGATCAAATGCTTCCTTTGCCAAAATTATAAGCTTTTCCCTGATACTGAGGGTTTTTGTTACCTGCATGGGTTTTATGGAAATTTGCGTAAATGTCGGTTTGGACCACGATCTGACTTCCTTATCATTTGGGCCGAGACAACCTGGGTGAAGATGTGATTCTTGGTACAGATTGAGCAACAGTGTTTTGTACTTTGAACTGTTTTTGCACATGAACATCTAAATAAATTGGGGTTTTTGAGTTGTTTGTGTCGCATATTGGGTTTTTAATGGAATGTATTGTGGTTTGGAGAAAGAAATAAAGACCTGCAAGTATTTATGTATTTATGTGCCGCATATTGCCTTTTTTTTATTGATGGAATGTATTGTTATTAGTGGAATGTGTTACTGTGTTAAATTCAAGGGTCTGGTTTCACGAGTTGTGAGGCTTGAGCAGACTGCTGTTCCTTAGGTGTGTATTCAAGGTTTTTCGCTTGTATACTTTATGTGTATGCTTACTTTCGTGCATAATGTTATTTTAAGTTTGTAATTCTATTATGGATGTATGAATATTCGACTCTGACATTACTCCTAGAGCGGAAGGTTGCTTTGTTAAGAACTCTGTTAAGTTCATTTAGTTACTGTTAAGTTCATTTGCTTTGTTAAGAACTGCTGAATTGAAGGTTTGCTATGCTAGTGCTAGATGTTCTTCGTTTGCTGTTGTTTATATATTGGATGAAATGTTTTCTTTGCGAAAATTATAAGCTTTTCCACGATACTGAGGGTTTCTCTTAGCTGCATGGGTTTTATGGAAACTTGTGTAAATGTCAGTTTCGACCAGCATGTGACTTCGTTGTCATTTGGGTCGAGATGACCTGGGTGAAGCTGTGATTCTTGGTACAGATTGAGCGCCAGTCTTTTGTAGTTTGAAGTGTTTTTGCACATGAAGATCTAAATAAATTGTGGTTTTTGAACTGTTTGTACTCTTTGTGGCGCATATTGGGTTTTTAATGGAATGTATTGTGGTTTGGAGAAAGAAATAAAGACCTGCAAGTATTTATGTATGTGCTGCATATTTCCTTTTTATTAATGGAATGTATTATGGTTTCGAGAGAGGAATAAAGACCTGCAAGTATTTTTCCAGGCAGTTCTGGAGACTTCGTTAACCAATTTCGTCATTTGCATATTTTCTCATGTACTCGTACATGTTGTGTTGTGCACGAATATGGTCTAGACGAGAAGCAATTCGAACCCTTGGCTTCGTTGCAGGTACGGCGTTATTCTGCTAATTGCTTTTTGTCAATTTTTCTATTAATTGCTTTATGTCAATTTCTTAGCATCTAACTAGCTCCGTATAGTGATGTATCAAGACATTTTGTCTATTTAAACGTTAGATTAAAATCTCATGTTAGCTAGTTATAACCAAATTGATTCTGATATCATGTTCAACTACCTTATTCTCCTCAGAGAGAAAAAATAATTTTATTATGAAAACAAAATTACACTTACTATATATGTTTTTGCATTTCACAGATATCCTTAAGCATAGGAAGTGATAAAAGTATTGCTGGCAACATATCTTGCTTCATAAACAGTTTTCAAAAATGTCAATATGACAGCCCTATCATAGTCATTCTAACATATATCAGAGATTTGAAGCCAGTTTTGTCTCATAAGAAATTAACTCCTAGATATGTTCATAAACAGTCCCATAAAAAAATATAGATATAGAGATATCCTTAAGCATAGGAACTGATAAAAGTATGGCTGAGAAGATAGCTTGCTTCATAAACAGTTTTCAAAAATGTGAATATGACAGCCCTATCATGGTCATTCTAACATATATTGCAGGTTTGAAACCAGTTTTGTGTCATAAAAAATTAGGTCCTAAATATGTTCATAAACAGTGCCATAAAAAAATATAGATATAGATATTCACATTTAAACAGTCCCATGATTATATCAAAAGTGTGTCAAGACATTCCATGAGCTGCCCTTCCACTTTCTCTTGAATGATCCAAGGTCGTGCTACCAAGTGTAATGTAGCTTTTGACAGTCCATCAGTTTCCATGTTCCTGTCTTTGTAGACATGTTAAAAGATAATGTGTTAAATACTCTGTTCAAGCAAGTTGAATCTGCTCAAATATACGGTGAAATTTATAATTATCCAATGAATTTGTTCCATTCATCCAATTCACCACAATTTGTGAATCGTCAAAGATCTGTAATTTTTGGGCATCTTTTTTCACGTGCCACAATTGGCAACAGTCTTTGGACAATTTGCTCAAGCAGACTGTTGCTGTGTTTGGCAAAGTTGTCCTTTGAACATATTACATGTTCATCATTTATATGAATCATACCTCCAGCATCACATAATAATGGATCTTCTTGACAAGCCTTATGGAACTACGCTTATGCATTACTCGTCTCTGGTTCTCAATGGCTTGTTTCAGTTCCTTGACCCTTGAACTCTGTTTAGATCCATATACTATAACCATACTCTGATATCGAATAGCAGGAAACTTTTTATCTTGAAATAGTGTCACAGTTATTTTATTTCACAAATGCAATTGACAATGATGTTAACTTTCAGAAATATTCTTAAACTTATGCTGCATTTTTTCATTTTGTCTTCCCATTGCTTCCTTTTGTTAACTTCATTTTGTCTTTCCATTCGTTGCTTTTGTTAACTTGCACAAATATTCTTAAAATTATGGTCCTCTTTTTCATTATGTCTTTGCATTGTTTCCATTTGCAACTTCTTTGTTATTTATAAATATGGCTTCTTGGTAGAAATTTGATATTTGTTTAGCAACATAATGCAATAGCCTATTTTTTTAATATAGATACATTTTGTTCAAAACAATCATGTTCAGTTTTTGCTAACTTCATCAATATTTTTTGCAAAGCTGTACAAGACAGTTGCAAAAGGAAACTCTGATAAGCAATTGCAAATGATGGAAGAAATAATAGATGTTGACAATTACAAATTCAAATTGCAATGCATTTTGCCTGAGAACATTGATATTGTATCAAAGAATCAATATTCATTGTATTTGCACGTGTCAAAAACATAGAATCATTGTATTTGCTTAATCCTCTTAAACATAATAATTTCAAGGTCAAGCAAAAAGTAAATTGTGAGATGCAACGTTTGGAAACCACTGCAAAATGGCAATTAGAATATGACTCTTCATCAATACAATCATTGCAATCCATCTTTATTCTTTCATTGAACACTCACAATCTTCATGCACATCTTGCTGATATATGCAATGACTATGACACAATGCAATCTGATATCTTGTGCTTACAAGAAACACATATGTTGCTGTGTATGGAAAATGAATGCTTCAAAAATTTCAATTGCATCTCAAGTTGCATTAAGCATGGAGTAATGATATTGATAAAGAAAAATATCATTATCCTTGAACATACCCATTTTGAAGACTGCTTTGTAGAGGCATTGCTCGCAAAAATAAAAGTTCACACATTACAAATTGCAATACTCAATATATATGCATCGCCAAGTGCAAACCTGGACAATATCCTCAATGTCATTGCAAAAGCTTTGTACCACTCAGATCTAAACAGTATCATAGTTATATTAGGGGACTTCAATATTGATATGGTACATTGCAATAAAAAAACAAAGCAGCTAGAAACCTACATGCAAAACTACAATCTACATTTCCTAGTTGACAAAACTAATAGCATGCACAAATCATTCGTTGACCATGTTTGGGAAAATCTAGCTAATATAAAATATACAATTTTCGTATTGGATACATATTGGTCTGACCATGATACACTATCTCTTGTCCTTCAACTATGATAACCAATTTCGTCATTTGCACATTTTCTCATGGTACTCGTACAGGCTGTGTTGTGCATGAATATGGTCTACACGAGAAGGAATTTGAACCCTTGGCTTCATTGCAGGCACGGAGTTATTCTACTAATTGCTTTTTGTCAATTTTTCTATTCATTGCTTTTTGTCAATTTGTTAGGCTTTTAATTTTTGCATTGTCTACGTTTATGGTCCAGTTACTCTAGGTTTATACTAGAGTTACTTCGTGATTGTTTTAAAAAATATAGATATTTAAGCTGTATTGGCTCATTTATATTTTTTCTCTCATTCAATTATATTGCAATTCAAATCTGGAATCGTCATTGTTTATTCTGTGTTTACATTAATATTAATATTAATATTATTAATTATTCCCTGTGACATTTTCCAACATTTGCGAAGAATTGCTCTACTGTCCCTCTGTTACATACTATGCATTCTATTGTACATTTACATATATGCCGTTCTGTGTCGATCAATGCAAGTTATGCCAAAGACAGCCTTGTCAATTAACCAACACAAGCATCCTATCATAAATGTGCACATATGACCTCATCTATTTATGGATGCAGATTCTGCTAGTAAAACCCTTTTCAATTGAACAGAACGACCAAGAAAAAAGAACAACAACATGCAACATAAACAAACAGAGTATATTATTTTTGCCTTTACTTTCCTATGGATCTTCTGTTCTTGTTCAAGTTTTACTTTTATATGTTCTTTTGACTTGGACTAAATATGTCTTACTATTCTATAACATAGCATAAATCTTGAAAAAGGAAATGAAACAATTGAAGAAATACAATGCATAAGCCAATTAGAAAGCGCAACCCAACCACTTGTTTTGCAAAGGTATGTCTATGAGAACCACATAAATATGCTAATTTGTATTTAGAATATTAATGTTTACTATATATGCATTCTATTTTTATTTTTTACATATCTATGGTTCTATGGTTTTAATGTTCTTGTTCACTTTTTACCACTAATTTGCACTAAATATATGTTACTATTCTATAACATAGCCTAAATCTTCAAAGACGAAAAGAAACAATTGAAGAAATAGAATGCATAAGCCAATTAGGAACGACAAGCCAACCACTTGTTTTGCAAAGGTATGTCTATGACAAGTATACAAATATGCTAATTTGTATTTAGAATAATAATGTTCACTAGGGTATGTCCATGACAACTATACAAATATGCCAATTTGTATTTAGAATATTAATGTCTACTATATATGCATTCTATCTTTACATATGTATCGTTCTATGGTTTTAATGTTCCTTGTTAACTGTTTACTTCTATACGCTCTTTCAAATTGAACTAAATATATGTTGCTACTCTATAACATAGCATAAATCCTGAAAAAGGAAAACAAACAACTGAAGAAATAAAGCACATAACTCAATTAGAAAAGGCAAAGCAACCACCTGCTTTGAAAAGGTATGTATGACAACTATACAAATATGCAATTTTCTATTTAAAATATTAATGTTTACTATATATATCTTCTCTTTTTACGTATCTATATTTAAATGTATATATAACAGATTAATCTTTACTATATATATCTTCTCTTTTTACATATCTATATTTAAATGTATATAAATTAGAAAATCTTGGACGAGTGAAGAAAGCACTAGTAGTAAGTCCCCCCAAACAATGCAGCAAGAAGACATGTACAGGTTACATATCGCAATTTCTTTATTGATTGCTTATCACAAAATACACGTGATAATATCCACATCATATTGAACCATGCATTTGCCTGTGTTAGTCCAACTGAAACAATTGCAGCCAAACTTCATTCAACAAATGTACAAAATGATACATCAAAAAGGTATGCATATGATACACAAAACTCTAATCTATTTCTACTTATTCAGTCTCTAGGAGAAACATACTATTCTACAAATGTTTATAGCAATTTCTAACTAAGCAATTTTAATAGGCAAAAACAGATACTGCCAATTAAAGTATCAATTGAAGATCTGAATAGTCGTAAAATTGGGCAGCTATTTGTTGGAGACATAATGGTTGTCGATAGTGCATTCCTTGATAAAGCAAACAAATCACGTCAAGTATTGCGAGCTGATTTGACAGATGCTCAAGGAATGATGACTATAACGTTGAGTGTACCTGCACATTTGGTGGAGCGACATGAACACAAAATTTTGCAAGGCAACAGCATCTCAATTACAAATTTCAGAATATTGCCTAAAACTGTATATGATCGCGGTGACTGTGACAAAATAATATTGCTTAATGAATCAAGTATCATAGAAGCTGTAACTGAAGTTTGCAAAGAATATTGCTTCATTCCCAATACAACCATTAGGCAATTTGCAAACAAAAAAGAAATGTACGCAATTGGCACAATTGCTGCCGCCGTTACACTTGCCAAACGAGTTGGATTGCATTACATACTTCATATCAAAGATGGAGATTCTGAAAACGACAATGCAACTGTATGTATTCAGACGTCGCTTATTCCTAATTTTCAGTAGATAACATGCATCACTTCAATACATAGTTGTTGTAATTTGTCTATAGTTTTTGTAATTTGTGTAGTGCAATTGCAATTTTCCAATGCATACGAACAATGTATTTGCATATTACTTTTTGTATTTTTGAATACATAACAATTTCTGTTTTGCAGTTGCAACTCTTTGACACATATGAACAATTTTTCCTTTCAATGGAAAAACAATTGCAGAAAGGACAATTTCCGCTCATCCTTTTCAAAAATTTAACAAAAAAGGTAAACACAACAGAAACAATATTTAGAGCATCAAAGTCAACGTTCATGACTGAACTTAACACAGATGCACTCAACAATCTCAGAGAACTAACTACATCTACCTATGCTGTAAGTATAGCAATAATAATGTTTTTGCTGCCTTTGCATTTGCCATGTAATAATGTAAATTAACACTTGAATCTTTTATAAACAGGTCGAAGGTACTCTGATCGCAACAAATCCATATTCAACTCCTTTCGAACCTGTTTGTGCAATTTGTAACTCCCCAGTGAATTCATCCACAGCAATAGCCAATGCAACAATTTTCTGTTCACAATGCAATGATAATTGCCCTTTCCTCTACAAGCATTGTATAAATGCTGTAATAGAATCCATTACAAATAACTTTGTCCAGTGCATTATCAGGGAGCCATTATTACATGACTTTCTTCCTGATTTAAAATCAATGTCATATGAAACATATTTGCAAAAGAAAGCTACGACTGTTTACATCTTACGTAACTTCAAAATTCAGAGCAAGTTCACACTCAATGAAGATAGTGAGCTATTACATGTCAACTAACAAATGGAAGGTACATGAACATATGCCTTAACATGTCTTCTCTCAAATATGTCCTCTCTTGAATTTACAATGTTATCATTTTGTTCTAACTAACCATTTGTTATACGGATTACAAAATGCAGGAACATGGCAGCCTTCACATCCACAGCAAATGCAAAAGTAATATGAATATGTTTCTTCATATTATGCTGTTACTATAATACAAGTATTTGACTTGCAATTTTGACTCATTTACAAAGAATATGTAACACAACGGTTGATGAAAAAAGGCTAGAAAGTCTTTATGCATCTGTATTTGTACTGTTTCTGTTTCTGTTCTCTATGCCGAAAAAAGGCTAGAAAGTCTTTATGCATCTGTATTTGTACTGTTTCTGTTTCTGTTCTCTATGTCGAATGGAACGCATTCTGCATCATGCTTTATATCATTGAATACAACAAATGCAACATCAGATCAGCAATAATTTTGTATCTGGCACTTATTATCTACTGAAGTTAAATGACAAACTGTATATTGAATCAGCTAGTCATTTCTGTTCCTTGCTATGTTATAGCTGAATGCTATGTTAGTTTTTGTTTCTTGCATACTGTAGGTAACGACTCAGGAAACAAGGCTAGAAAGTCCTTATACATGTCTCTTCGAATGCATTCTTCAACATGCTTGAAGCTAGACTTTATAAATAGCACCAAACTATATGGACTTTAAAATGAATATATGTTGTTTGAAAATGGAATTATGGCATAATGCATTTGGTATTATTAGTCCTTCCCTGGGACTATATGCAATTGATCAATTGCTGGCCGTTGGTTCACCGACATGATTTTTCATTATAATAGCATTATAAACTAAGTCAAATGAAACTTCTGGGTTCCAAAGTTTTGTTTTATTTTACCTATGTTTCTCTTACCTGTACAAGCAATAAAAATCTCATCTAAACATAAGTTTCATAGAGGAAAACAATGCTGGCAATGTTGCTGCAGCACTGATGACTTGGCTCGCTCCAAAGAGCAAGGTCTGTTCACTATCTTTTGTATCAGTGGCAGCCCCAATATTTTCAGTTTTCTATCCTGGTTTTTGAGCAGAGGCATGGAATTGGATGTTCAGAATCCTCCTAAGATCATGGCTGCTACAGTTATAAATTCTTTGGTCAATGACTTAAGACTTTGAACGTAACAAGTTCTTAGAGATGGACAATGGAATGAAGAACATGCACCAATACTTGTTCTTGGTGACATAATCAGCATCAAACTTAGAGATATTGTTCGTGTGGATGCACGTTTTCTTGAAGCAGATTCTTTAAAGATTGATCAGGTCTTAATCCAATCCTTTTCTTTACTTCTTATTTCTGATTACATTTCTTTAGAGATATGATGATTTAGCGTTTCTTCTTCTGTAACGATAAAATTTACAAGGCTTTGCTATAATCCTTTTGAACCTCTGCGGTGTTTTGCAGGTATTCAGCTCACCTTATCTCAAAGGCATTCCCTCTCTCAAGCCAGAAGGTAATTCAAATCTTTTTCTTACTGAGCTTACAACGTTTTTCATGTTTAATAAATTCCGCTAATCAACAATGAAATGCTCTCTGCAAATTTTGAGAAAATGAACATCTCGATATAATGAAAAATAACACACACGAGAGCTTGAATTTTATTTCAGTATGCATCCCCTGTTAAGTAGTGTCTGTAATCGCTGTAGTGTTTTTGGCTCTTCTGTAACAAAATTTGAACGGGACTTACAATCTTCTGTTGGAATCATTTTAAAAAGGAGTCTGAAGAACAGAATCTTAAAGTCATTTTCTCCATGAAATTTTCCATTTACTTTACTTAAAGGATGTTATAATTTGTTCAGGACAGGCGAGGAGATCAGGCGAAATACGATGCTAGGAGCAGAGGATTATGCCTAGTTCCTGTGTCGTGTACTCTCCATGTAACCAACAACAATGGGACAGATTTCTCGACATCTGGTATCTGCTTTCTTCCTATTTTCTTGTCTTTATTTAATACCACCTTCGAACAATAATAATTTGCAAAAGAATGCTGTAAGTCATCACCGTATTATCTGCTTTCTTACTATTTTCTTGCATTTTTCGTGTCTTTATTTATATCTGTTGATGCTTCCGCAGATTGATGAAGGATTTATTGTGGCTCTGCTTACAAACAGCGTGAACTTGAACATGTTGTCATTGCTACTGGGATCCATACCTTTTTTGGTAAACCAGCACATATTGTCAACAGTACAAACCAAGTTGCCCACTTCCAAAAGGTTGGTATTTATTCTGGACTTCTGATTCTTCTTTTTGTCCTTTCTCTTATTTCATAAATACATAATTTTTGCCGATACTGCAGTTGTACGAAATTGCCTAGTTAGGATTCGTGGTAATATTCAATGATCCAGTACTGTTAGCTTCCTTTCAACAACTATCAATTACTAATTGTTCTCATGAATAGGTTTTCACAAAAGGATATGACAAGGATGTTGTTGTCTTGCTGGTTGCAAGAGCATCCAGAACAGAGAATCAAGATGCCATTGATGCAGGAATTGTTGGGATGCTTACAGATCCTAAGGAGGCAAGTATTTTTTTTATGTCATCATATTAAATTTTAGTCAATAAGCAGGGCTATGCTTATTTTACTGATTTGTATCTTTTGTTGTGCCTTTTAACATCCATGCATCTAAAAGACACACGCAACCATTCCAGACCTCCATTTTCTTCCTTTCAATCCAACTGACAAGAGGACAGCTCTCATTCATATTGACAATGAAGGGAAAATGCATCGAGTTAGTAAACATGCTCCAGAGCAGGTATTGTTCTTTGGATCAATTATTTTTATCTTTCACACACAAGTAATGAATAGTATAAATTTTCACAGCAATGCTGAATAATATTCTTCTTTTTATAAAAAAAATCAATGAATTAGGGAGATAGATTTAACTCGAAGGTCAGTGTTTGGCTCTGCAGTTGTCCTTGTCTCCCACTAGAAATTTGTAGATAACATTATACATAGAACTACTAAGATTCATAGTACGTAGCTCTTTATTTCAGGTGAACGTCCAATGTTTCCATTACTCAACCATTACATATCAGTTCCAGTCTTATTTGTATTTTTGGCCTAAACAACATAAATTCTCAACTGGGACGCATGGAAATCTATTGGAATGCATACTTGCTCACCAGGATATCCAAGTCCTATGCAATAAAAACGGGCACTGGTGTCTATTTCAGGTGAACGTGCAACGTTTGCATTACTCAACCATTAGATATCAGTTCCAGTCTTATTTCTATTTTTGGCCTAAACAACATAAATTCTCAACTGGGACGCATGGAAATCTATTGGAATGCATACTTGCTGACCAGGATATCCAAGTCCTATGCAATAAAAACGGGCACTACACAACCCTTTCCTCTATTGTGTCCTTGGCACATCCTAATGAAGCGCTTCCATATGCCCACTCGTGGAAGCTGCCTTGTCTGTTACAGATCGCCTGATCGATCTCTCTTTCGACATTCCCTAACTGTTGGTTGGTATTTCTTTCCACACCAGCAAGTTTTTTTTGTCTTTTCCACCAAATTCATTAAACAGACCTTGTCTTCCGCATTTAGGGTCGTATCAAGAAACTACCTTTGGAGTGCCTACAATTTGTACTTGGCTGTTTGCATTTTCTTGCACCATTTTGCCCATTTGTTCTATACTAGGACAATGGCAATGACATGGTGCTCGAAACCGACATTTACGGAAATTTCCATAAAACCCATGCAGCTAAGAGAAACCCTCAGTATTTAACCAGAATGCCATTAACTTATAATGCTCAAATAACCATGGACTCTTGAGGGAAACGAACAGACAATACTGTGACAAACATCAACGCCACTGGAAAACGCCAATCGACAGAGGAACAAACATCTAAACAATACAGTAGCCGAACTTAACAAAGCAACACCAGACAGTCGAGGCATACAAGCCGGACCTGGAACAACAGAACCGCAACCAAACGTTTGCTATACAGTTAACCCAGCAACAACAGAACCGCAACCAAACGTTTCCTATACAGTTAACCGCATTCTGTTTTCACCGCAGACAATACAACAGACAGAAAGGAAAAATCGCAGAGACTGCAGAGCTAAACAATAAACAACCAAGTAACAATAACAACCCAAACGCCGCAAACAGGGTAAAACCCAAGGCGACAGTACATGCCGTCCGCGTACCTGCGACAGGTGTCCGCCCATAAGACCACCACAGCGCATGCCGCCCGCGTGGGAGCCGCGCGACCACGTGGCCTCCACCTCGAACCACGCGAAGCCAGCAATAAGACTCCAAAACCTTTCCTCGCCCAAAACCTTAGTTCGACTTAGGAAATTGCCTTAATATTTCGGAAAATCGGCAGTCACATGGTGGTCGAAACCGACATTCACGGAAATTTCCATAAAACCCATGCAGCTAACAGAAACCCTGAATACTGTGACAAACATCAACGCTACTGGAAAACGCCAAACGACAGAGGAACAAACATCTAAACAATACAGTAGCCGAACTTACCAAAGCGACACCAGACATTCGAGGCACACAAGCCGGACCTGGAACAACACCACCACAGTACATGCCGTCCTCAGCACTCTGGAATATTTTGAGCCAATGTTCGTATTAGATCTTGTTAAAAAGCATTACCTAGTTAGCGTGAATGTGAAGTTTGATGACACATACAGATCTGCAACTAGTAATAGGATTGCATGTGATAAAGTACCTTTGAACAGCTTGATCTTATTTTGAAATTTGGTTATCTAATTAGCAGCGCTGCTGCAGTGACTTCTGAAATCATGCACATAACAGCTGCCAATATTACAATATTACCAGGAGAAGACCTTTCTCGGTCTGCTTTCGAAACTGATCAATTGGTTCAGGTATATACAATACTCAGTTTCTAATAAATTGTTTTTGCAAATTAAAAGAGATCTCGTCAAGATTGGAATAGATTGACCGCAGGTACAGTTTTGTAACCAGTAATAGAATTGCATATGATAAACTACCTTTCAGCAGCTTGATCTTATTTTGAAATTCTGTTGTCTAATCGGCAGGACTGCTGCACTGACTTCTGATATCAGCCACACAACAACTGCCAATATTACAATATTACAAAGAGAAGAACTTCGTCGGTCTGGTTTCGAATCTGATCAGTTGATTAAGGTATATACAATACTCACTTCGTAATAATTTGTTTTTGCAAATCAAAAGAGATCTCGTCAACATTGCAAAGCAATGCGAAACCCGCAATAAGACCCCAAAAACTTTCCACCCCAAAACTTTGGTTCGACTTAGCTTATAATCACTTGCTTATAACAATCTGTTAAATGGCTAGTGATTGAAGCTCCTTTATTGATCAATCCCATTCATCATCAAGCTACCTGACTATGCAGTCTTCACCAGCCCCATGGTCATCAAAGGTCAGCTTTGTTTAAACATTTTTATTTATTTCAAGTGCATCCATTTTCTATGCAGTTCTTGATTTCTCTCCAACATTTTCCAACATTTGCCAACAATTCCTCTACTGTTCCTCTGTTACTACTTTTTCGTTTTGATTTCTTAGAATAAAACCCCTGTAGTACTAACTATATGCTTTGTTTCAAAATTCAGTCAAATCGCAATATAAACAGTATTGGCAATTTCTCTGAGTTTGAGGAGCCAATTCTTCGTCAAGCTAGTTCTGCCAGATTTGGAAGGTACACAAGATTTGCAAAACTTTGTCAATTGCTGGTATCATGGGGGGTTTTGCTGATTTCCATTTCTGTACTAATTTCCCTGGCATTGTATATCACCTTTGGCAGTGTCACAGCACCTCGTCAGCTTATCGCAATATAAACAGTATTGGCAATTTCTCTGAGTTTGAGGAGCCAATTCTTCGTCAAGGGAGTTCTGCCAGATTTGGAAGCTACACAAGATTTGCAAAACTTTGTCAATTGCTGCTATCATGGGGTGTTTTGCTGATCTCCATTTCTTTTTGAAACATGGAGACTTGGAATGAAGTATTGTCATTGCTGACAAAATGACATTGTACTGTCAAAATGACAAAATGTTACAGCACAAAATTTGAGTGCCATTTCTTTGACTTGACATAAATGTATTTTGATAAACATGAATTACATTATATTTTGAATTTGGATTACTGCTTACGCTCCAAAACCAATGTTCTCTATGTAAAAAATATATCTTTTTATATATATTCAATATATCATTACACAATGTATAGCTTATCATTTTAAATTTTAAATTATATCTTTTAATTCAATTACTATGATATTGCAGAAAGCAAGAGTATAGAACACCAAAAGATAATGGATTTTTTCTTGGAGATCATGATCAATTTACATTTCAACTCGTAAACTTTAAATGTTTTTTTTAATTTTAATTTGTTTATTTTATAAAATAAACTTATCAAAATTATTTTATTATTGTACTTAGATGCTATATTTACCAACCCAAAACTATAAAAGAGGCCAAAAGTCATGTCCTTTTGCATCACAACAAATCATTAATTAAATGCAACAAATTACTAATTACAAATTATATCAATTTACATTTCAACTCGTAAAGTTTAAATGTTTTTTTAATTTTAATATGCTTATTTTAATTTTTAATTTATAAAATAAACTTATCAAAATTATTTTATTATTGTACTTAGATGCTATATTTACTAACCCAAAACTATAAAAGAGGCCAAAAGTCATGTCCTTTTGCATCACAACAAACCATTAATTAAATGCAACAAATTACTAATTACAAATTACATGCATTTCAAGTCGTAAAGTTTAAATGTTTTTTTAATTTTAATTTGTTTATTTTAATTTTTAATTTATAAAATAAACTTATCAAAATTATTTTATTATTGTGCTTAGATGCCATATTTACTAATCCAAAACAATAAAAAAGGCCAAAAGCCATGTCCTTTTGCATCACAACAAATTATTAATTAAATGCAACAACAAATTATTAATTAAATGCAACAAATTACTAATTACAAATTACATGCATTTCAATTTCAACTCATAAAGTTTAAATGTTTGTTCAATTTTAATTTGTTTATTTTAATTTTTAATTTATAAAATAAACTTATCAAAATTGCTTTATTATTGTGCTTAGATCCTATATTTACTAACACAAAACTATAAAAAAGGCCAAAAGTCATGTCCTTTTGCATCACAACAAATTATTAATTAACTGCAACAAATTACGTCCTTTTCTTTGCTAATTGGTAATTGGACAAATTTAAAGTTCACACTAAAGTTATGATAAACAATATTTTTAAATAAATAAATCTTTTGTTCTTTTGACCATGGAACAATTCCTCAATCATTGAGATTAACCTGAATCATATCATTTATGTCCAAATATGTTACTAGATATGTAATCTTTCAATCATGGCTTCAAGACTCCATAACTATAATTTTTAAATGCTTAAGTCCTTTTTTGACCTTCGAGAATAATCTATCTATGTAAATATTCAACACTCTCCACCACGAATTTAATTAACAAATTTATATTCATAATAATGTTTATTTGGTCATTATCATTTTATCAATATTTCCATAATATTCAAATGTAAAAAAATAACAAAATTCTATCTTTTCTGCACCATGGTTATTAAAATACATAACTTGCTTTAACACCTTCCTATTATTTTATTATATTTTAAAATCATGGTTATAAAAACTTTATTATTATTTAATTTTATTATATTTTAATTATTAATCTAACCATTTTTTAAATCATGAGACATTGCAAAATTATATCTAAAACTAATCTTATTTTAAGAAATACAAACTCAACATTATAACAAGATACATGGCAAGTGTCTTTTGAAAATTAATTTTAATCATAATAAGAAAATATAGGACCAATGTCTTTTAAAAATTACTTTATAATTGAAAATAATAAAACAAGTGATTATTTTAAATATATCAAACAAAAAATTTGACATATAATAAAATTGCAACAAGCATTTATCAATTCAATGACATTTCTGACAATTCTTACTTAACAAAGCCAAAGTTCATTACATTTCACTCTTCGCATGAAGTCAAAAAGTTCATTCAAGCTCTCATGATAACGCAAATTAAATCTCATTATAATAACACACCAAACTATTCTGTTAACCGGCAGGGACTAGCGCCACAACAATGGCTCCTTGTTGTTTCCCATAATGACAATTTTATATCACGCCATCATTTTCATGACAACTTTCCTCTATATGTTTTAAATTAATATTCATAAAATAATTAATCTATATTAAAAGGAAATGAGAAATATATCATTTTTATTCGTTAAATATATATTTTTGTTTATTTAAAAATATATCGAATAAAGTAATGGTATTAAGTTTTTGGTCAATGTACACTTTTTGGTTCATTGAAATGAAATGAAATGAAATGGTATTTTAAGGTTTACCAAAGTAAAAATAGTTTATGAAACAAAAAATTAGCAGATTTCTATGTCAAGAAACTTTGTATAGGAAAAATAATCTATCACACCAAGTGCACCATGGAAACAAGAATATTACAAATATTATCATTCATGAAACCACACACGTAAATAGTAATCACCCATCATTTCAACTTTATATTCCTAGTCAACAAGTAAAGCTAAAACATGGAGAAGGCTTTAGAATCCAACCTAGTCTAGTTGCACTCATAAAGAAACAAATAAACACAAACAAGTTATATTGGTAACCAAATGGATGGAATCCAAGTTATAGATATGATCAAGATGTCAACTTTGACTTGGATGGGATAAACCCCAACCATGTGATATAGCCGCATTTTTGTCATTTTGAATACAACTCTTAGAAGACCACCATGCCAATAAAAGGAGGAGGTTAAGTTACAATTAAGGGGTGTAGGTAGCTAATTATGATAAATATTGGTGAAGTATGGTTGCATTTTTACTATCTCACATTTTGTTATATATAATTAATAAAATATAAAAATATTAATGATATAAAAAGGAAAAATATTATTAAAAAGTATTAAGATGATATCTTACACAATTATTTAGAGAAATCATTTGTAATTTATCGTTTATTGTTCATGCATATTTTATACACATATTTGTTTTCTTATTGTCTCAATATATTGCGTAAATTTCATTATTAAGATTGTCTACTTCATTTGGTATCAAAGTGAAATATTAATTAGTATGAATATATATAGTGTCCACTCATAGCCATCATCCAAACAACCCATTATTTGTCCAATATGTATTGTATAATAGTAACCACCATACCACCCATTAGCATACCATTTTATAGTTGTTGTACGTTAAAATTTGCATCTATATGGCCACCGTAACTTCTGTTGCCTACAACTCATGCCTTCAGCTGCCAATTTTCAGTAGCTTTTTGATGTTACTGTACACAATACTTACCAACTACATTGAATTTTTCATTGTTAGTGTATGCAACCTCTACGTCCTATGAATTAATTGCATCAACATACAATTTAGTCGAAATGTTGTAAATTTTTCTAATAAAAAGGCAATTCTTTTAGCAGAAATATAGACTAATACATAACACTAACAGACATGACAACGTTTACTTTAGCTAGAAGTACTTATGACCAAAAAAGAAATAGTTTCTTTGGACCAAAACATTTGAAGACACAAAATCCTGCCATATAGGAGACTAAGCACACCAAACATTGAAAATGTATCTATTGGACATATTCATTTATTGTAGGTTTGAACCCTGTACAGAAATTACGTGTAAACAAATTCTTAGAAAATAGAAAAATAAACAATGGCGAGAACATAAAACAAATATACGCAGAGATTTTCCCCTAGACCCCAAAATTGGGACTACCAGATTGATTTTTCATTATATTCCTTTCGATGTTACAATACATATATATACATGCTGAAGCATTCATAAACCTAATCCATAACCCCGGATTAGAACATAACCATAGTTCCCTTGACCAAATCTACAAAATACCATGGGCAAAAAACCATCATGCCCAAAACCATATGCAAAACCCATGCACAAAACCATGAGTAGGTTCACCAACCATCTGTGGGTCCATGCCCCATCTTTGGGTTTGGCCAACTATTATTGGGTCCGCATAAAAAAAATAAAAAAATCTCGGGGTGCTACACTGAACCTCGTGCAAGGGGGCTATCGTCCCCATGTGAACCCCCTAATAGGGGGGTTGTCGCCCCCCTGTGACCCCCCCTGTTGCGCCCGACACAATGTATGGCGCATTGAGCTAGTCGTCGAGAGAATATAACACACACCTAACATTCTCCCACTTGTTGTTTCCTTTCCACACAGGGGGTCATAAGAGAGTTTAGTCATTGGTCCAACCTTGCAACGGCCATCGTTTCTCTACACCAAGAAAACTTCTTAGTGCTCATAGATTTCGTTAATGCATTTGTAACATTCTTGAAAGTGTCCACCTTTACTAGAAACACCTTTTTTTCCTCAACCATATCCCTCACAAAGTGCTACTGAACATCAATGTGCTTTGTCTTTGAATGATAAGCATGGTTCTTTTCCAATAAAATTGCACTTTGGCTGTCACAGTCTATCCTTATAGCTCAATGTACCAACCCCATACTTGAACACAATATCTGCAACCAAATTGCTTCCTTTCTTGCATGAGTGGCTTCCATGTATTCAACCTTTGTAGTTGAAAGAGCCAATACAAACTGTCACTTGCTCTTCCAACTGACTGCTCCTCCAAATAGGTTAAACACATACCAACTTGTAGATTTTCTTCAATCTAGATCTCCAACCCAGTCTGCATCAACAAAGCCATAGATGTGAAAAACTCTGTCCAATCCTGGTCTTCCTTGGTAGCACAAACCATAATCACCAGTACCATGAAAATACCTGAAAACCCGCTTCACTGTTGTCCAATGCTCCTTCCCTAGTTTTGACATAAACCTGTTGAATACTCCCATTGCATGTGTAATGTATGGTATAATACATACCATTGCATACATCAGGCTACCAACTGCACTCGCCTATGGAACATGGGACGTGTCCTCTTCCTCTTCTTGTGTCTTGGGACACTGTTCAACAGATAACTTCACACCTTCACCGGTTTACTATCCTACATATTAAACCTATGCAATATTGTATCGGCATACTTCCTCTGGTTTAACTAGAGCTTCCTCTTTTCCCGATCTCATTTGATTTCCATGCCCAAAATATAGTTTGTAGCACCAATATCTTTCATGTCGAATTTGGAGGACAATTGGATCTTCAAATCCTGGATAATTTCTTTGTCATTTCCAATCAACAACATATCATCCACATACAAGACCAAATAAATAACATGGTCACCAATTAATTTGAAATACACATAATGATACACTTTGCTTCTTGTGAAGCCAAGTCCTCATATATATATGTATCAAATTTCTAATATCACATCCTTGGTGACTACTTTAACCCATACAAATACTTTTTTAACCTACATACCAGTTGTTTCTTACCCTTCGCCGCAAAGCCTTCTGGTTGCTTCATGTAGATCTCTTCTTCCAGATCCTTGTGAAGAAATGTTGTCTTCACATCCATCTGTTCTACTTTAAAATCAAAAGCAACAACAAAATATAAAAGTAATCAAAGAGAAGCTAACTTGGAAACAAGAGAAAAAATATCACCGAAACCAATTCCCGACACCTGGGAATAACCTTTTTCTACCAACTGGGCTTTGTATTTTTCCACCTTGCCTTCTGCATTCATCTTCTTCTTAAACAACCATTTGCTTTCAATGGGTTTCCTTCTAGCCAACAACTCCACCAGATCCCAAGCCTCTTTTTTTTTCTTCCAAAGATGTCATTTCATCAACCATGGCCTCTTTCAAGAGTTTTCCATGCTTTGAATCCATTACCTCCCTAACAGTTCTAGGATCATTATCAATAATAGATAACAAAAAATTTGAACAGATTAGAGATGGACTATACCTATCTCGTTTCCTTCTCTCTCAAACCGATCTTCTCAAAATTGGAGTCTGTGTCTCTTCCTCTTCTGATTCTTGTTTTCCTATAGAGTTAGATTCTTCATCCTTTAGTTCAAACTCTATCTTTTTGGGTTCCTTTGGTAGGAATTCTTGTTTAATAAAATCCTTCACATCTCTAAACACCACATCTTGGTTGTACACAACATTCCTTGTTTCTTGGTTCCAAAGATTATAACCTTTTAAACCATCCTTATATCCAATAAAAATGCACCTTTCAAATTTACTATTTAACTTAGTTCTTTTCTCCTTTGGAATGTGTACATATGCATCACAACCAAATACCCCCAGATGTGAAAGAGAGGGTTTCTTACTAGTCCATACCTCATTTAGAGTTTTATCCTCCAACACTGATGAAGGTGATCTGTTAACTAGGTAACATGCAATATCCATTGCCTCTACCTAGAATTCTTTCCCTAATCCAACGCCATTGAGCATGCTTCTTGCCTTTTCCATAAATATCATGTTCATTATTTCTGTAACTCCATTTTGTTGAGGTGTGTATTGAGTAGTATTATGTTGTGCTATACCACACTTCTTACAAAAATCTTCAAATTCCTTCTTGCAAAACTCTCCACCATTATCTATCCTTAACACCTTAATCTTCTTCTCTGTCGGATTTTCCACCAGAGCCTTAAATTCTTTAAACATGTCAAAGACTTCAGATTTCTTCGTGAGGAAATATATTCATGTATTCCTCGAGAATTCATCTATAAATTATACATATTACACATAATTACCCAATGATGGAATCGACACAGGTCTAAACACATCAATGTGTACAAGGTCTAATATCCCTTTTTCCCTCTTAGCACCCTAGGGGAAACTCACCCAATTTTGCTGCCCCTATACACAATGTTCACAGAAATCAAAATCCAGAGATCATTTATACATACCTTCAACCATGCCATTACCATGCAATATTTGAAGGCCCTTCTCTCTAGTATATCCAAGCCTTTGATGCCATAACATGTTATTTTCTCCAGAGACCACTAGATTTTCTGCTTCACTTTCAGGAACCACAAAACTATTGCACCCATCAATAACAGTACTACCTAGAAGCTTGTACAGAGTTCCAATCCGAACTCCCCACATCAATACCAGTGCACCCAAAACCATCTTGTAGGTATCCTTCTCGAACACTGCCTTTACACCTACATGATACATCTTGCTTACATAAATCATATTTCTGGCCAATGCAGGAATATGCAGAACAACGGGAAGTGTTATGATATTTCCACCTTGCAGCGTTAGCTTGAATTTTCCACATCCAATGATTTTGGAATTCTTGTCATTCCCTAGGAAGACGTCACCACCATCATATTTCTCATACTCATAGAACCACTCCCTATGGGGAGTAAAGTGAAATGATGCACCTGAGTCAACCGACCATTCCTCTTGATCTACATGTGTACTTAAAGAAGAATCCAAGTACACATCCCCACTTTCATTTGAGGTGGGTTTTGCCTCTGCAAAAGGAGCATCATTAGATCCCTTTCCTTTCTAAGGAGCTTTAGATTTACAATCCTTTTTGTAGTTCCCTTCTTTTCCACATTTCCAACATACCTTTACAGGTTTTCTTGGAGATTTAGATCTCCCATTTGAGGACTTATTTCTGTTTCTGTTTTGGGATCGTCCTCTTATAGATAAGGGATCCCAATTTTGGCTCTCCATATTTTTCCATCTTATCTCCTCGGACAACAAGGATGAGACTATTTCATCAAACTTCATGGTAGTTGTATTGCTACCTATTGCAATAACCAAACTATCCCACGAATATGGTAGAGAACACAACAAACTTATGCCCTTATCTTCGTTCAAAATTTTAATATCAACAGATAACAATTGACTTACCACAATATTAAAGGTGTTCAGATGCTCTGTCATCGAGTCCCCATCCTTCATCCTTAACTTATACATATTTTTTCGCAAGAACAATTTATTCACCAGAGACTTAGATTGGTAAAAAGTTCATAATTTATCCCACAAAGCCTTCGTCGTAGCTTCCCCTGATACATTCAATAATACTAAATTTGAGAGACACAATCGTATTGTGGTATTCGCCTTCTGATCTAGCTTCGCCTAGTCTTCTGTTGACATTCCTATTGGTGCCGAACCAAGATCTACAACAATCCACTGATCTCAATCCACCAACAAATCCCCCATCGGGAGCTTCCACAACTCAAAACTCTGACCATTTAATTTCTCAATCTTTATCTTTCCACTATTTTCCATCTTCTTTCACCACAAGAATCGATCCTGCAAATCTCCCATTGAATGGGGTCTACCACAGCCATGAGCAAAACCCCTCAACATCAAAGGCGTCCCCTTGAAGATGAAACCATCTGATACCAAATGTAGGTTTGAACCCTGTATATAAATTACCTACAAACGAATTATTAAAAAACAAAAAATAAACAATAGCGAGAACATAAAACAAATATGCATAGATATTTTTCCCCTGGATCCCAAAACCAGGATTACCAGATTGATTTTTCATTATATTCCTTTCAATGTTACAATGCATATGTATACATGCCGAAGAATTGATAAACCCCAATCCATAACCCTGGATTAGAAAATAATCGTAGTTCCCTTGACCGGATCTACATAATACCATGGGTAGAAAACCATCATGCCCAAAACCATGTGGAAAACCCATGCACAAAACCATGAGTAGGTTTGCCCATCATATGTGGGTTTGCCTTAAAAAATAAATCCCAAGGCGTT
Organism: Pinus tabuliformis; assembly: GCA_031772625.1. Lineage (NCBI taxonomy): Eukaryota > Viridiplantae > Streptophyta > Pinopsida > Pinales > Pinaceae > Pinus > Pinus tabuliformis. The sequence continues at coordinate 373,237,301 of CM062815.1, read as the reverse complement.
GTTCTAGACCCCGTGCAGGGGGGCTACCGCCCCCATGCAAACCCCCCGACAGCCCCTGCTGCGCCCAACGCAATGTACAACACATTGATCTAGTCGTGGAAAGAATATAACACACACCCAACATTTATGGACATTATAAATCATGACAGTAAAATAAAGAGACCAAAAGATACCATCATTGGAGCATCATACCGAGGGAGGAGTTGAACTTGTAGGAGCGTCATTTGGAGTGTCGATGGGGTTATCCCTAGAGATGTCACCAACATTCAAGGATAAAACCCCACCTTGTTTTTTGTTAGCCATCTATAATGGGTAAGGATAACACTTCCTTGTTTCTCCACCCAGTCCAAGTGGAAGTGAAAAATAACTTCAAGTTATAGGTGCAATGGGTCTTTGAGTTGGGGAGAAAGTTAACTGCTTTAGCCAAAAGCTCCTAATCATCTACCATAAGGTGTTCATACTTGACTTTTGTTTCTAGAAACGTCAAATATTTTCATGTTGCAAGAGATGTTGCATGGTGGAAATCCTATTCAACTTCTCTAGCAGTGGTTTCCGCCTAAGTGCGTCATATAGGAGGTCACCCTTTATGAGCAGGAAAGGGCCCCATGAGGATGAGAAGAGCCCAATAGCTATTGCACAAAGCACAAAGGCAAGGAAGGATATCAAAACAATAAATGGGAAGGAATCACATATTGGTAGTTGAAGGGATCGACTGTAAAAATAATGCCATGCCTTGCAACCTATAGGGTTAATAGGTTGCATGCTTCTTCCACTTATTTACATTAATGCCATTGGTATAATTTTATTTATGAGATGATTGAGGCACCACTCTAATGAAGGAACCATTAATTAAAGAGTTAAATTTGTCATTAAATTAACATGTAATGGGCTCGACAACATGTGGCATGTGGCTCCATTATGTTGAGTTCCATCAATAAATATTATCCTCGTCTTGTAACGATTATAACCAACTGATTTGAGGAAGTCAAAATGTTGTAATTGACCAGCCATATAATGATTTAATCAAATGTATGATTAATTAATTGATAGAATTTGTGCAATCAAATCCATACAATTCTTTCATTTTTTTGTTAATTTGTACAATGACAATGTAACTCATTCAAATTTGATTATATAAATACCCGAGTGGTGTTTAGGAAAATGATTGAGATCAATTCAAAGTTGGAGAAGTTAGAAGAACAACAAAGGCAATATGTTGCAAAGTATGTGTTAGCGCTTGAAATTTCACCTCAGGCTGAGAAAGGTAAACCTCAAGGCAACATCAAACCATTTAGCCTCGTAGCTAGCCCTACGGGGCAGGAGAAGGCTCTCTCCGGTCTATCTCGTAGAATTTTCAATAGATGAGATGACCAATAAGGTAACACTGATATTAGGCTAGTAAACTGATCAAAGAGTTTGATTTGGGGTTTTTTGGGTTTTTGGTGGCAAATTGAGGAGAGGGCAATTTTGGGTGCGGGGATTGGACACAGTTTCTGCAGGGGGTTCCTTGGGGCGAGGTAGGAGACAGCGTTGATGCCTTTAACTGAGGTGGATGGTCAGGAATGAAAGATGAAGAGCTAAAGAGAGCAAACAATAACTTTGAATTCTCTTTAGACAGAAGAAAACATTGAAATTAAACAAACTTAAAAGCAGAGCATGGCAGGCATGAATTCTTACTTTAACACTTCATTTGTTTAATGTTCAGAAGTAAAAGAAAGGAAATGAATCACATAACAAGCTTACAAGTACATTGAGAAACACACCATCAACACATGAGTCCACAAGAATCCTAAAGAGAACTGCAAAACCCTGGTCTTCCTTAGCCAAAAATTGCAGAGATACAGTGAAATAATACAATGATAACTTCTCCCTCCAGAGTCCAACTGTTTATTGCGCTACTCCAGGTATGTAATGGTCCATTGTGCACCCTCTAATCTCCTCTGTAAGGCATCATTTTCAGCTTTGAGATGCTGAATGACCTCCTTTGCCTCTTGGCTCGGAGAAATGGCCTCAAGATCAACGAGCTCAATATCTGGAACTCCTGATGGCCCCTCATCAATCTTGGGCTGCTTGCCCCTCTTTGCTGCCTGTGCTGCTGAAGAGAGCGAGGCCCCTTCCACCTGATGTGGAGATAACACTTGCTGAGCTGATGATGAAGGCGAGGCCCCTTCCACCTGCTATGGAGATAACACTCGCCTAGCTGCTGCAAATAAGGCCCTCGGGCCTTTTTGATAGGTGACCAGAGGTGAGGAGCTGACATGTCTAGTGATAGGTATGTCATGCTGCTGTGATGGTCCTCCCTCCTCATGAATAATCTCAGGATGTGGCGAGGGTGGTGCTGTGAAAAACTCACGAGAGATGAACTCCTCCCATGAGATGCCCTGCTGAGTCAACTGATGCAATACTACTAGCTGAATCAAACCATAATGATAAAGGCTCCTGTACTGCTGTGCCGGGCTCTTCCTCTGTAACATGGGCACCATCCTCTGAATGTTCTGATAGAAGAAAACAGGGATGTTCATCATCCTCACTCGGGTGAAGTGCATCAAGAGGCGAATATGATATGAATATACCTGTGAAAATCTGCCCTCACAAGTAAAATAATGCATGATGAGCCTCATCATGGGAGCATACTCGCTCCTGAGAAACCTGAATGGAAACACACCTGCCAAATGTCTCATGAATGGTGGCCGGACAAAAGGCTCAAAGTGAACATTATCCAGCACCTTGCGTTTATTCCACACCTCCCCAACATTAGGTATCCCAGTGGCATGTGAGATCACCTCGGGTGTCAATGTAAAATCCACCCCTGCAAGGTTGACATGTCCGTCATGCAAGTGTAAAACAAAAAGGCGAGCCAACTCTCTGTGGTGCTGAATCCGAGAGATCCTCTCACAAAACTCATAGCAAGACATATACTGAAAACATGTGACTGCCATAGGACAGGCCTGTAACTCTGCTAAAGAGGTGGGCTCCTCTCGCTTATGATGTCCACCCTTTCCACCTTTATGAGGCCTCCTCTGTACCTCAATCTCTGAAGCTGATGACTGGTCATCACTTTGCTCATAAGTTTCGGTTTCTGACATTGTTTAAGGAGCAAAGTGGACAAAATGTACTGCTGCTTCTGCTTTATAAAATGCTGATTTGTATGCTGTTTCAAGGGGACAAGGAACATGAGGGAAATGTTAGGGGAGGGGTATTTTTACAAGGAAAATGGGAAAACAATGTATACAACAGGGAATTTAGGGAAATACACTGTAAACATCATTGCATATACATCATCAAATTTCATATGTTTACATGGGCATAAGGAGTAGGGTTAGGATTTCATTTTTATTTTTAAAGGGAAAAAGGGGATAGGATTCATTTGCTTTACAAATTTAAAAGGGAAATGGACATAGAAATATAGGGAAAATGAAATGGGAATGAGGAAAATAATTACAAGGGAAAAACCATGAAACAACACTAAACCCTAGCATTCTTTTGCAATGTAACATACATCCATATGGAGGTCTTGCTCTTGAACATTTTGGTCATTAAAAACAGATTCATAATATCCATCAACCATAACCAGCAATCATTCCAAGCTTAGAGAACCTACCTCAAGCGATTTGATGGCTTGGAGGGCGTTTGAGCAAATTTGAAATAGGTTTGAAGGGAGACAGCTTGACGGGTCGCGCGGGCCTGACGGGTCACGCCCGTTGAAAATTTACACTGCAAGGAACCCTCTGACGGGTCGCGCGCACCTGACGGGTCGCGCGCCTAGCCTGACGGGTCGCGCGCACCTGACGGGTCGCGCGCCTAGCCTGACGGGTCGCGCGCCTGTCACTTGCCCGAACTTGCTCTGCTTTCGCTCCTTTCACTCTATCACTCACTCAAACTTCTCTTGCAAGTATTTTGGATGCACAATGAGAGTGAAAGGAGGGAGATTGAGCTTTTATAAGTTTCATTTGAAAAAATTTCATGCTCAAACCCACTTTCTAATGTTTTCTCTTTGACACTTTATAAAATTGACTTTTTGGTTTCCTTTGTCCTGAAATTGACTCATTTAGTGTTTTGACTTGATTCTTTTTGCAGGTAGATCATCTGAGGGATCTTGGCAAGGGGACCAGGGTTGCATACTGTCCACTGAAGTCTTTTGAAATTTCATCACTTTTTACAAACATTTGAAAAATGACCTTGGCTTTAAAAACAGAGTTTTTAAATCCAAGGTGAAAATTAACTGTACAAGACTAAAAATCTCGAATAAACATCTTTACAATCATCCCTCTGGCTTGCTGAGCACTTATTGACCTTCAAAACATGACCTTGTAGACATTTTTGACCAAAACCCTAGACCTAGGAAATTGACCTCAAGACAAGACAAGACAAGCTTAAAAGAGCTTAATGACTGAAATGACCTGAGCCAGCAATGCCAAGAGGGGTATAAACACACCAGCTCCTCCATCAGGTTTTTGGCATGCCTAATGGGATGCAAAAAATTGACACTGATGAGACACCTACATATGCAAATGCAAAGAGTTTTGATCGCTGATGGAGGGCTCAAGACCGACTCTAACAGTATGAATAACTTAAATGTAAACATGACAAAATAAAGGAATAGATCACTCAAAGTTACAATGCCCTACAACAAGAACAAGTAGACCTAAGAGCTTATTCATTAAAAATCATGTTGAAATGGAGGATACAATAGCAAAATTTGCAACACACTTAGTGCTCTAAGTATTTTTATTCCACAACCAAAATTTTCAAACACTTCTAATCATTGGCCAATTCCCTTGAGTGCAACAACTCCATAATGAAACATGCCCCATCATGAAATAGTATTGACTAACCATTTTTTTTCATGCACAAAACAACCAATTTTTTCATACTCGATAAGAGCAAAACTAGAATTACAAATTTTAATAGAAATGAAAAACAAGGCATGGTATGGCTTAGCAAGGGAGAAGAGTATTTTTAAATCCATGGTATCAATAGTAATGAAAGAAAAATCAAGTATTCTTTGATGCAATTAGAAGGAGATATTTTTTTTGTAAGAGCCATATTGATATTTATATTGACCAGTGGGACAAAGATGTTTTTATTTATTTATTTTGATACCTCTCAGAGATCTTCAATGGTTCTTCAAACGCACGCTATGTCGTGTATATACAAAAGGTAATTTTGTATCATTTTACTAGTGAAATAATTTTCTTTTTCCAAGGAAGAATTTTTTTTGAAGGAGACATGTACAATTAATGAATGTGGTGGAGAAAATAACATTTTTCGATTATTTCAAATACATACACAGATGAATCCTTTAAAAGGTTCCAAGGTGTCAAAGAAGAAGATTTTTTTATATAGCTCATTGGACTACAACAAAGGGTTACTGTGGAAAAAATTACATGTGTCTAGGAAACAGTGGCTACAAGAGTACCTAAGATATCAACATAACCTCTAATTTGATCATATATAACTATACTTAAGCCACAAATACAAAATCAATTGCAAGTAATTAATATTACAACCATGGAAACAACAATACGTAACATTTTTTTTTGAAAGATAATTATTACAAAAAATTGATAAGGCTTATTCACGACGAAAAGAGAGAGGTTCATTAGGGGAGTTTTGAGGTATAAAATGGGCCTCCTAAGAAAAATGTACAACCAAAATAAATTTTGTAAGAACCAATAGGATTCGAGATGATGATGTCAACCATGGAGGATGATTCACCATTTTTAAAGTTAAAAAGTTAAAATATTAAAAAATAATAAAATAATAAAACTACTTTTTCAACTCATATTTTCAAATTATCTCCATAAGGTTTTACTCAAATTTTGAGCGGGAGTACCCATTGGATGAAAAATTTAATTCTTCATCCAAGGAGTACCCATGTTTCATACTTTTCATGGACTCTGCTACACAAAAAAAGTGAAATACATGAAAAAACGTGATTGCAATCACATTTTTCATGTATTTCTCATTTTTCGTGTAGTAGGGTCCATCTAAATTATGCAACATGGGTTATCCTTAGATGAGGAATCAAATTTTGCATCTAACGAGTGTTTCTGCTATAAATTTGAGTAAACCCATAGGGAGATAAGTTGAAAATACGAGTTGAAAAAATAGTTTTTTCTTTTCTCCCTCTAAAATTTGATGATGTAATCTAATCTTATTTTATTGTTTCCACTATTATTTTATAATTTCCATAGGAGGTCCATTTTAGACCTCAAAATTCCCCTAATTGGCAATTATTGTAGATGCAGTAAAAAGTGGGCTCTAAGCCATAAATGTGCACCCAACTATACACATCATTGCAAAATTGTAGATGGGAAATAAGTGTAGCTATCGGAGAAGAAGATATGTCATACGATAGAATTTAGTAGTCAAATCGTTGTGCAGAGGGGGGTCCATAATTCCACAAAAAAGGAGGTCTCATGCACTAATTTAGTGTTTGGACTACCTTAAAATTAGATTATCATTGTTGTCATTCTTGCTGCTATTATTATTGTGTGTGTGTGTGTGAGTGCATGCATGAATTGGGTTTATCTCAAGTGGTTGGAAGGAATTATTGTTATCCTTCTCATGTAGTTTCAATTCCCACAAGTGACATGATGAGCTTGTTGTAATGACTTTGAGCCTTGTTGTTGAGTCTAAGTAGTCCATCAAGGACCGAAACATGTATATTCTTATATGGAATATAAATATATTTATCATGGCATATATATTCCATACGAGGAGTATACATGTTCAGTCCTCAAGGGACTCTAAAAAAAGAAAGATCAAATTTTGTCACAACGATATACTGATTATGAGCTCAACATGTATATGAGAATTGAACTTTGACGTGGAGGTTAACAACAAACAAAGCTATCAACTTAACAAGAACTTGACCAAGTTCTTGTTTTTTAGAAGTCACATGTAGTGTTGATTTCTGTACTTATTTTGAAAAGTGGTGATGCGACATTGCCCTTCTTTTTTATTGGGGAGGGGGGATTTTTTTTTAACATTTTAAATCTTTGTTTTTTATTTTTCGAAGAAAAACAATTCCATTCATAATGTAATGATGAAGTTACATTTTGTATATGCCCACGGGGCCTTGGATTGACAGTGAATGGGTGCACTATTAAGGCACTCCTTGCGATAGGTCACTGGTTCAAATCCCTCGTGGGTGCTTACCTACCAAAAAAAAGAAGTTACATTTTGTATATACACTACAAGAGTGTATTCACGAAAAGAAACAATCAAAAGTGCTACCAATTCCCCCATAGGTCAACTAGTAGAAGAACAAACTTCTTTACATCAAAACCCATGGGTCCACATAAAAACCACAAGAAAGAGTAGATCATACAACTCATGAGAAATATGATAAGAAATTAGAACATATTACGCTAAAACATGCAAAAAACCGAGAAACAAAACAACAAAGTTTTCATAGATCCATCTCAAAAGCTCATTTGGCAAGAAATAGTGAACAAAGAGCATTAAACAAAGAGGTGTTAACGAACAATGATCGAACAAAGAAAAAATACAGTGCGCGCAACAAAGGATCCCAAATAGAGATAGTTTGCAACAACCCACAAGCAATGTTGGGATGACGATAACAGGTGAAACCTGTAGAGTAAGCGGTGTTAGTAGCAACTAGAAAACTTGGACCAAAGAGACCTACAACAACCAGATGAAGACAATGACATCAAGACTAACTGATAAAGGAAGGAGAGGCGCCAACAGGAAAGTGGCAGAGGAGACGATAACAAAATACCATAACAGACCAAGTGCAAAGACCATGGCAAAAGATCCAACACCCAACCATGGGCCAACACAAAAAGCCATAAGGGCGAGGCGATAATGATAGAGGATACAAGCTCCAACAATAGCCAAAACTAGAGAAAAGAGGTGGCTAATGTTCCTAAGCCGCCCCCCTTGCTGTGTCATAAGACTTTTCCCATTTCACACATTTTAAGTCTTCTTATCTATAAAGTATCAACCTTTTTTTGCCAAATTTTGGTTTTTAAACCATTTTTCAAATTAGTTTTTTTTAACATAAAAGAGTAAGGTTTCTATTAAAATCTGCACCCAGACGCAACAATTACATGATAAATCTAGTACATTGCTTCTTTTTGCAGAGGATTCTCAAAGGAGGGACTAACAAATGTTTCAAAAAGACAAAATTGAAGACCAACTACTATAAAAGGCTGACATACATAAACATTACAAAATTGGTTGAGTAAAAAGACACATTTACAATATGAGATCATCAGAAAAAAAGGAGAGAAAACTTCTTTCGAAGGCCTATTCATATCAAGTTGCAATTTGCTTGTGGGTCAAATGGAAGCTGTGCTTCTAGGGTACTAGTTTTCATTTACCTCAATCTGTAACTTCAAGTCATTCAGTTGCCACACAATGCATCAATTTCATCATCTTGGTGAGTTATTTTATCTTTAAGGGATTGAATCTCATCCATAAGAGAGATGGAGGTTGTCATATGATAATGAATTTTCCAACTAATTTCCATATTTTCCAGCTATAGGGCTTATATTTGTTGTAAGCACATTTTCCATTCATCGTTTTTTTGAGGAAATATCTGAGCAAATCCATCCGAAGGGATCAATTCCCATCAGGTTATTAGCAGAGCCTAACCCTCAGGGTGTCAAGGAGAATTGACCCCATGACCTCCCATTAGCGAGGTTCTTTTAGCAATAGGAACTTGACCAATTGAGATAACCCTTAGGGCTACATTTTACATTCACTATTGCCCCCTGCTACTACTAAATTTCCTTTCTTGGTCAACCCTGATAAGTTGCAGGAGAAAAGGAACCAGATGAAAGGGCACATAGGAGTCAAGTGTCCAATTGAAATACCATTAAGAGAAGCTAAGGGGACCATGATGGTCCAAAGGCAAGCAAAAATGCCATGGGAGTCAAAATGATGCAACCACCTCCCACAAGGAGGAGAATGGGGGTGCAAATAATCATAAGGCCTGGGCCGCACATGCCAAAATGGTAAAGAAACAAAGGAGGATTCAAATTAAAGAAGCTAAGCTTCCAAGAACCACTAGAAGCAAGAGTAATATTGAATTCCACATAGAGGGGAACGGGGCCCCCGATTTCAAAAGAACCTGACAGAAGAAATCTAGTTGGCACATAGAATCATACACAGGGACGAACCAAGTAGTTAATTGGTTTGCCATGAGCCAAGCTCATAAGAATTGATTCTTCATGAACATATGGGGAAGCCTAAGGAGCCCCAGAAAGAGTTGTGTCATTCAATTCACCACTTCTAACACTGTATAAACTACACCTTCTATCAATAGTGTATACGCGATAACATTTATCATGGATAAATTATGAAAAACTCCATTTATCGCAGATAATTTATGAGAAAATAACTCAGCTCAGATGAGCAGGCACAAGGCACATTTGCGAATTATTAAACCATAACTCCCATGGATTAGGCAATGGAGAACTATAGAGGAAGCAAGCATAATCCATGGATTTAATCCTAGAACCAGAGTCCCATACGCCACACAAATCCTATCACCATTAATTTTCATAATAACCCACAACCTTGAGTCCATCAATGCTTTAGGTGCAAGATCAGTCCGAGGATGGTTGTATCGTCCATACTCAAATCTTAGTGCATGTGAGGGTATTGGGTAGAATTCCCATGCATGAGTTGCGTTCTCTCCATAAGCCACAACATCAATTTTAATATGCCACCTTTTTGGATCAGGAATTCTAATGTTGCATTCAAAATATGGGTGGGGGAGTCTTAGTATAGGGGTTCTTATAATGTTCATTAAAACTAAGGGGGAATGGGGTAGTATCATGGAATATTTCTCCATCCATATGAATCATTTATTTCAATTTGGCCCATTTTTAGAAGGCACGCCATATTAGCTTCCACATTTTGTGATCTAAGGATTCGAAAAAAGGACGTAAAGTGGAAGTGATCTAGAGCACCGATAATTCTTTGAAGAAGGATTTTGAGATATTTTTCTTTAGGAAATGAGCCTTTATTTAAATGTTGAATCACGATAAGAGAGTTCCATAGGATTTCTATCTTAGATATTGACATATCTTTGGCCAAGAGTCGCCTAAACCAGAGGCCATACATTTCTGCTTGGTTGTTGGTTCTCCTTCCAATCCCCAGGAGTACTTAATAACTAGTTTTCATTTGGGATTGTAGATAATCCCTCCCCTCCCGCCATCCATAAATGTCTCTGGAGAATAGAACCCGGGTGAGGGAGAATTAAACCCACTAACTACCACTCAAGCTATTGTCCTTTGACAAATTTTTTAATAATAACCATCTTTGAGAGCGTGTTGATAGAGTTCTTTGTTATTTTTCAAATGTTAGTTTTTTATGTGTTTTTCAAAATTAAATGGCTAGTAAATGTTGATAGACATCATTCCATAATAAACATTAAAACACTTACTTCATAATATATCTCATGTTGTTAAAATTTAAACCAACCTAGATCCATCTTAACCTCAAATATATCAAGTGTCGAGAGGGATCAAATCTCTTGAAATACAAGCCTCTTTTAAAGTGAAAAGATATTTGATCCCTCTCAACGCTTGATAGAACTGGGGTTAAGATGGATCTAGGTTGGTTTTTAAATAAAAACATACCATATCTAGGCTAGATCCATCTCTCTCTCTCTCTTCCCTCCTTATCTACTCCCTCTCTCCTTCTCTCTCTCAAGTCCTCTCTATCTTCTTTCCTCTCTCTGCCTTTCACTCCCACCCCCCTCTATGTCTCCCCCCATCTCTCTCTCTACCCTCCAACTCTGTCACTATCTCCCTTCCTCTGTCCTTCTCTTCCCCTCCTCTCCCTTCCCCTCCATCTCTATGTCCCCCTATTTCTCTTCCCCCTCTCTCCCCTCTCCTCCCTGTCTTCCCTCCTCTCCTTTGTCCCTCTCTTGTCACTGCCTCTCTCTCTACATCTATCTCTATTTGTCTTTGTTCTCCCCTCCCTCCACCCCCAAACAACTCCATCTCTCTCTCCCTCCCCTCCTCTCTCTCTCTCTTCATTTTTCTCTCTCCCTCTCTCTTACACCTCCCCCTCCCTCTGTCCTCCCCATCTCTCTCTCTCTCTCTCTCTCTCTCTACCCTCCAACTCTATAACTATCTCCCTCCCTCTTTCCTTATCTTTTCTCTCGCCCCGCGCACCCCCCCCATGTTTCTCTCTCCCTCCATATGATGGAGAAATTTCACTCTATGTAGTCAATGCTATAGGCAATGTATACAATATTTTACATTTTATTTATTTTTATTGTGAAATGAGTTATGGATTTTCCACATGTGGTATTGATAAGAGATGGTATTAGCCCATGGCATTGTAACAAAACCTATTTACAAATTAATAATATCCATGGTAAAGTGGGGGTGGATATACATTATTAAGAAACTTGTTATAATGTAAGTTTATTGTAAGTATTAAGTTTTTATGTGCTTATTAATTAAATTTAAATATGGTTATGGAATCATTATCAATGCTGAATCATTATCAGTGCCACTATTAGCTTAGCATTGACCAATGCAAATTATAATGTTTAACTTTGAAAAATAAATATTTATTTTTCAATATTATTAAAAAAATAATTTCTAAAAATTTGATTAGACCATAATTTTAAGGTCTTAATTGAGCCTTTGAACAATATAATGCCATGTGGATGGATGTCTTACATATTTTATGACCTAATTTATGGATATAGTTGCAATATTCATGCATGATATTTTATGCCATAATTTATGGATATAGTTGCAATATTCATGCATGATTTTTAGATATTTGTGTAGTGATTTTTTATTCTTAAGCTTTGCAAGGAAAACCATCCAAAAATAAAATACTTGAAAATAACTTATACTCAAGTAAATAACATATCTACCATCAATTACTTCCCACCATAATTTAAGCAAGTCTTTGCATAAAAAATGGATAGGAATAAGATGTAAAAAATATACTTATAGGGTTACTTCCCACCATTATTTATGTTTTCTTCAACACTTATGTAGGAGTAAAATTTTAAATGTGTAGACTTGTTGTTACTACCCACCCAAATTTATGTAATTTCTACTTGAGCAAGCAATTTACTTATCGACTTAACATCTCAATTTAATATGATTTGTATATCAACCATTATTAAAATAGCATTGGCCAATGTAACTTATAATTATTTATGCAATTTTTTCTAACTTGAGTTGGAGGGGCTAAGCTCGCGTGCAAAACAAAATTACAATATAAAAAATTTAACAATATTTTTATTTATGGAGATTTACCCCCACTTTACCATCGAGATTTTTAATCTCTAAAAAACCATATGACACTTGTTCACATGACATTTTTATTAATCAATTTAATTAAAATGGCATAACTACATTGGAGATAAATATCAACTTTTGATTTGTGTATACTACTAAGAACATTCTACAATACTCCTTGGAGGTTAAATCTCTACAATCCATCTAATAATTATTGATAATTAAATTAAAATTCTAGAATCCCTATTCCAAAATAGACATGCCTCAACATAATTAATAATTTCCAGAATTGAAATTGTTTTTCAAGCATAACTTAAAATTAATCAGCAACATCATTGTGTCGACATGCACATTCAATAGCCTAGTATGAGGCGATGTGTGATTCTGTCCTTGCTCAAGGAGGAGTTGACACTTGTCCTTAAAAAAAAAAAACAACTTCTACTATAATAAAAAAGTAAATGATTATACATATTTGGTTAGTTTTAATTAAAAACATTATAAAACACCGATGATCTCATTCTCATTTACAATCCAGTATCAAAGAGATGTGGTAAAAATATATATAATATTTAGATGTTTATGTTAAAAATAAAAAAATATTCTATTTATCTCATAAATGTTTCAATATATATATATATATATATATATATATATAGAGAGAGAGAGAGAGAGAGAGAGAGAGAGACCCTAGTAAAATATTCCAATGCTAAAAAGTAAAAAGTAAATAAAAGTACAATAATTTTGTTACTTCTTAATAAGAGGGAAATGCTTAATTCATTATATATATATTAACACTCACGAGTAAAGACTTTTATAAAATATCAAGTCGCTCAACCACCGACCGGGAGAGAGGCAAAAAGGCTCAACCGAGGAAGGAGCTAGATCTATTCTCAAATCCTTGTCTTTTGCCAATGCCAAAGACATACCAAGGGCTCAAAGCCACTTCTTCATCGACAGGTTCAGGCGCGAAGTGAACCAAACCAATAGCGACCAGAACTCAACAAAAGCCAGAAATTTACATAGATTTCTAGAGTCGTCTAAAGAAGACAAACTAAGAATTTCTACATCACTAACCCATTAATTATTTTCTACTACATCTTGATAACATGGTGGCAGCTGTAAAGCATGCAAAATTGGCCACAAAGTAAAACAACTTTACAAAATTTAGTCATTCACTTAGTGAGGATTCAAAAAACATATCTTACACCCGATCTACACCTTCATTTCCATCTCAAGGCCGATATCTAGGGGTTGGGTCCTCCTAGGATAGGTTCCCCAACTAGCAACGAAGAGCATCAATCTCATCATTTTGACAATTATTCTGAACCTGGAAGCCATGCATTATTTCAGTTTGATCTACAACTGTAAGGGAGAGTTGGAGGAGCATATGCAGAAGGGAATGACAATCTAATTTTTCAACTATGGGAAGGTGAGGGTAGATAGGGAATTTTGAGGATCCCTCACCTCCACCTTTATGACTGGAATTATCTATCAAAGGGTCTTACCAAGCCCAAAATCTATCATTAGCCAGGATAATTATAATTTCCCAATTGCGGGCCAGAAATTTTTTTGGATGAATACAAATCACCTCAAGATAAAACTAAAGGCTGACACAAGCCGAATGAAGGGAACAAAGGAGAAAGAAAATTACCAAATCATCCCATGAAAGCCACAGAAATTGACGAAGACCAATTACCATGAGGAGCAACAAGCTACTGTTATGGACCTTGCTTAGATAAACACGTCCTCGAACAATTACCTCCTTAATTTGTCAATGCTCACATGTAACCAATTGCTTCTTATCTTGTTTATCAAGATCCTGGTGATAGAGCATAGATGCAAGATGCAATTTCAAGGAACAAACCTCATTCGAGTCCTGCTTTTGCACAAACCTTTCGTCTAGAGCCTGCGGGCTCAATGGGTTTCCTTAATTACTGAGGAGGCAAAGCCAAACCTTCACACTACTCCAATGACCTTCATCCTCCCTTAAATAGATAAGAATATGTACCAGATCATTAATTTCCACCATGAATGGGAATATCAAGCTCTATACTACTTGCACAAACAACATCCTTCCTTCTGTGCAACCTTACCTTGATTGATGTACAAGGTGAGGCGTGGTCTCAAAGGTGGCCCTAATCCACCACCCAAGAGAATCTACCATAATTTATAATGAATACCTTACACAACATTGATTGAATCAAGGGCACATTAATGTACAAAAGGTGGTCTATCAAATCGAGCTTTGCCTTCATGGTTCCAATGATTTTGTGGATTGAATACCCATACACCTTTATCACTATCATTGTTAAATCATGGAATGGTTTACCATCCTTGTTGCCCATATATCTGCATTTATCGCTTTCTAAGATTGAATGCCAAATTGGCTTGTTTATCCACCTCAAGTTGTGATTCCGAAGTATATGAATGAAACTTTTATGCTGAAAGGATCCTAGGATACTCATAATTCTTCAAAGGAGGAGATTAAGTTTATTAGTCTTGGAGGTAGTACCCTTTTGCAGAAACTGTATTGTTATGAGGGAGTCTCTAACAATTACAATCTTGAATATTCCTTTTTCCCCAACAATATGGAGACCAAGAAGGATCCCATACATTTTAGCCATGTTGTTAGATTCATTTCCAAGACCCCAGGCATATTTAGTTTTGTGGTGCTCAATGGGATCCCAAAGGATCCCTCCCTCTCCTATTGCCCCTTTAATATAAAATATTATTAATAATAAAATACTCAAAAATACAATTTAAACAATGAAAAATTAACATGGTATATATATATATATATATATATATATATATATATCCCTTTTAGTGCCTGATAAATCCATGGTTAACATAGATCTATAGTTGCTCTCTCTCTCTCTCTCTCTCTCTCTCTCTCTATATATATATATATATATATATATAGATATATATATATAGAGAGAGAGAGAGAGAGAGAGAACCACTATAGATCCATGTTAACCATGGATTTATCAGGCACTAAAAGAGATTAAATCTCTTGACGTGTAAACCTTTTTGCATTCTAAAAAGTGGTTTTCATATCAGGAGATTTGATTCCTCTTAGCACTTGGTAGATCTGTGGTTAATATGGATCTATACTGGTATAAGCCAAACCCATAATATTAAGAGACTCATTACCATTTTCTTCCATAATATTATTTGCTTCCAATGGGTAATTTTCCTCTTTCGTTGGATCTTTGATGTCTACAAATCTTCCAATGCATTCATTTCCAAACAATCCATCTAAAGGTCCTTGACGTTCTTTTGAAATTTTTATCACATGCGATTCATTAAAATCTATTTTCCTCAAATTTACTTCTCAAATTTCATCCAAAATAACTTTAATAGCATTAATTCTTTGATGAATAAAATAATATTGCAATGGGTCATTTACAATGGCTATGCGAATTCTTCCCATTTGTAAGAAACTTGCTAATGTAGTACTTTTTTGTTGTTGGAATTTAGTTAAAATATATGACAAAATTATAATCTATATTTGCCTCTTAGGCATTACTGTGGTTACTTGCCTCAAATCATGATCTGAATTTTTTTTGCTTCCCTTATGGAGGGAAGTACTACAAACCTATTATAAGATCAACTTTTTTGTACTTTTCTACATATCAGAAAATAAGTCTCATATACATTCTTATATACCATATCAAAAAGCAAAAAAATCAAGATAGATACAATCATAAGTTCCACAATTTTTTTCCAATGGATCAATTAGACCCAGGGCTCAATAAAATATTATTGCTACTGGCCCTCTTCATTTTCTGTGATTTTGAATGTGCCTCTATCCAAATCTAGTCCAATCTTCAAATTGGACGTAGGTGATGCAGTTTTTGTGCCTATATATATGATCAAAATAAATCTGAGTAAATTAAGAGATATTCTATTGATTTTTTTCATAGATAGGACGAAGAGTGTGGTTCCAATTTCTTGTTACTCCTTTCATCCAATTTATGATGATTTGTGAATTCCCATAAATGTGGATAGAGGTTATAATTTATGAGATGGCTAGTTGTTTTCAGTAGTTTTAAAGCAAATAGTTCAACATAATTGTTTGTTTCTCTCCCAAATCATTTGCTACAAATGATAAATATACAATGTTTTAGATGTGTATAATTCAACCAAC
This sequence comes from Pinus tabuliformis, assembly GCA_031772625.1. Lineage (NCBI taxonomy): Eukaryota > Viridiplantae > Streptophyta > Pinopsida > Pinales > Pinaceae > Pinus > Pinus tabuliformis. Next base: position 373,220,897 of record CM062815.1, on the reverse strand, counting down.
CCCTCCAATTGGGGGGGGGGGGGGCTTGTGCTGCCCCACTGATAAAAGCTTAAGGGGAGTTTGTTTGAATATAAATTTCTTGGATAGAAGATATGAGGAGGGGAGATCCATTGTGATAAAGTTGTTTGTAATCGCTTTAAAATAGTGAAATTCTGTTTTTTTAAAATGATATGCCTTTATCTTTAAAAATTGTATGGTTCCTCTCTATCCATATACCTCAAGCCACTATTAAAGGGGGTGATTTACGATGTGATTTACATTGAACTGATAGCCATTGCGATAAAAAGTCATCAACATTTTAGTTGCCCCAAACATATGATTTTCCTTCAATATATCAAAGATATTTCCAAACAATTTGAGTGAAAGTGTAGGTTATGAACATGTGGTTTACATATTCGAAATACATTGAGCACATGAGACATATGCCAAGGTCATGGAAACATCATTTTTGAAGGTTGTCCCAAATAGGGGTTTTGTTCCTGAGGAGAAGCCACATGAACAATTTTGTCTTAGGAGGACAATTTAATTTCCAAAGTTTTTTACTCCACCATGGTGGCTCATTGTTTTCTTCCTCTGAAACCATACTCAAATAACCAAATTTTGGAATGTAATCCCAATGTGGGCATTAGGCCTAGAGAAAAGCGCCTTCCTTATAAGATAGGGTGGTGTGTGATTATTTGAAAACACTAATATTTTGATCCCAAATGTTTGCAAATTCCCTGTCCAAACTAAGTTCGGTGGATGATAACCAATCTTGATAGCCCCTCATATAGTTATAATCTAAAATATGATTGAGTGTCTCAAACCCATACTCATTTAATTTTTGAATAGGAGGAGGAAGAGGATCGCCTTGTTGACACCCTCTCTAGGGATCCAACCCATTGTGTATATGGGATCCATTTCCCACTTTTTAGCTAAGGAAATGACCAATAACAAGAAAATATTTAATAATTTCCTTCCAAATAATAGATCCATGGTTGACCAGTTTATGAGGAGATCTAATATAATATAGAAGTGGAGTATGACTTATATATTTTTGGTAGGTTATTTGAGCCAATAGTCTTGTCCCTTGGATAAGTTTCTAGACTCCTTTTATATTAAGGGATTTCAGAAATTAATGGAGATCTTTTAGACCCCATCGCCTTAACATTTTTGGGATGGAAATTTTATGCTAGGCTATGAGAACAAATATTCTTTTTCCTTTATTTCCTAACCATATAAATCGATAATATGGTTGTCAAATTTTATGAATAGTCCCAATAGGAATCGAAGCCAAAGAGGCTCAATTAACCAAGATAACTTCTATGATTGATTTACATAGAACTAATCTACTGGCCTTAAATAACGCTTGTTGAACCAAATTAGAATTCTCTTTTCTATGTTTTCAAGTAACACTTGTCATTAAACTTTTGTATAGTTGTTTTTCTTTAGAAAAAATCTAGATTTTTTAGTCTGTGGTTGTTCACCATGCCTGAGAGGAAAAAAAGGGCCTCAATTTGATGTTTTATTTCAGTTATCATGTTAGCAGTGGAGTGAGTATTTTAAGAAATTTATGAGCATTCCAATGGCCTTTGTGAAATTATCTAAGAGTGTTCTGGATTAGATCATTATATTATTTTCCATCCATGTTGATGCTTTGAAAGTGGAAAAAGTATAGGAATCAACTCATAGGACCGTTTTTTACCATAGGGACCTGATTTGGAAAATTGTGGTATGAAACCTTTTGGGAGTAGTTTGAGGCATTAAATAACATTTTTTGGGGGGAATTTTTTCTAATTTAGTGAAACACCTTTTTTTTTTTCTATTCTACACATAGAGACCTTTCCAAGGGTGCAATAATCACCTCAATCAGAGTCCATATGCATAAGTTGTGCCACTTGGAAGTTGACCTTCATGTTCTAACCACCATAATTCGAGATGATTCCATGTCATCCACCATTATTCATTGAAAATAGGGTAGCCATGTGATAATGATGAAAAATAATCTAGAGGAGTCAATCTTGTAACTCTAATTAAGAGTTAAAGGAGTTAAACGTAACCAGTAGTAGGTTATCAGACTATGTTATAACCAAACCACTAGAAGGAAGAGGGGTCCCATTCTTTTCAAGGGAATTTTTTTCCATAGATGAATAGAGTAGTTGAGAGGGATAAGTAGAGAGAACACAAGAGAATTTGTGCATTGTAGTAGCCCATGGGCCACATGCCTTACTTATTTTTACTTGCAACCATTTTCTATTAAGAGGAAGAGAATAGAGTGACCTCACCTTCTTGCCGGGTTTTCTTCCGAAAGGGTTTCCCAGGATATATCTTGTGTTAATTGTGGTTTATGATTTTTTATTTCGCTTTTCTCTATTTTCACTTCATGATTATAATTTGCATGCCTGCACAACAAATAGTAATTTACAAATCCAAAAATCTAAAGAGAAATAAACCCTCATAGTGTATATTTCAAAATTTTAAGTATAATTTTATCATATTTGTTGTCAAAAACTATCTAGTGGAATATCCACAACAATTTATGAATCATATTTTTAACAACCCTTGGTTGATTTTATATGTAAAAAATATAAGACCAAGGTCATGAGACACGTATTCCAAGTTGAATGCTGGGCAAACATCATAGTGGGCATCACTTGTGGATTAATAATGGCAATGGAAATTGGCAAAGGCAAAGAGGCAATAATTGGCATTTAATTATGAAAATAAAGGAAAATAGGAGAAAGGGAAGGATAAGAGACACAAATTTGCATGCAAGTGAAAGAGGAAAATTGAAAGAAAACGAAGAAAAATGGGAGATCAATGATAAAAAGGCATCTAAGACTCAAATGACAACTTTTGCTCATATTTTTTGATCAGGATCAACAAGGAGAAAGAATAAGCACTTGGAAAAGCTAACAAGGAAAGTGTAACAACCCTGGTGAAAATTCCATGTAATAGAAGTTAATAAAGGCAAAAATAATAAGCACGGTCGATGGGACACTTATTCCAAGCTGAATGTTGGGCAAAATCCTAGTGATGGGGATCACTTGTGATTGATTAATGGCTAAGAAATTGGCAAAGGCAATGACTAAGGATTTGGAAAGGAAAAATGGCATTTTGGCACATTTATTTATGAAAATAATGGAAATTAGGAGAAAAGGGAGGTGAAAGGTCACATGTTGTATGTGAGAACGAAAATGTAGAAAATAGAGGCCTCATTCATAAAAAGGTTTCTGAGGATTAGTTGGTAACCTTTTGTCAGTTCAGTTTTGGAGCTCTCTCATTATTATCTCTCTCTCTCTCTCTCATATTCTTGGAGACTTAGAGTTTTCTTGGAGCACCCATGGAGGGTGTGGCATACTTGGATTTTTGGAGCAAGAAGGCAAAGGAAGAGCAGGAAAGTGCAAGAGGACATCAGGATCAGCAGCTACATCAGATTTTTCTTGCAACTACCGAGTTTCATGTATGTCTCCTCATTATTTTTGGCATGCATGGCATATGCATGTGGTTTTTTTATTGTGATATTTCATGGGCATGGAGGATGCCCGAGATTAACAGTGGATTGCCTAACCTTTCCATTTCTTGGATATCCATGGTGATTGTGGATTTGTTTTCCTTGTTTTGTTTTGGTTGGTTCTCATGTTTCCTTAGCTTGGGTTGAGTTATTAGTCCTGGAAGCCCTGGTTGGACAAACACTCTGGAAGCCCTGTAACAACTTGGGTTGAGTTACTAGTCCTGGAAGCCTTGGTTGGACAAACGCTCTGGAAGCCCTTCGTGGGTTTAGTTACTAGTCCTGGAAGCCCTAGTTGGACAAAATCTCTAGAAACCCGATAAAAGATGTGGATTGAGTTACTAGTCTCGGAAGCCTTGGTTGGACAAATGCTTTAGAGCCTTGGAAGGCTTGGATAGAGATGTTGGTTTTGTGATGTCCGACTATGAGGTGGAATCACTGTTTGATGGGTTGATGTGGATGGAATCTGGAAGCCCTGGATGCTTTTTGATTGACGTGTTCTATGAGATCCCACATTCATGCTTGGAATATGGCACGGGGGTGAATGGCTAAAGAGATATTTGGCTCAACCATTCTATGACTGGGTGGAACATGGAAGTCCCATCTCGGGTTTGGATTTTGCATCATCAATATGAGGTTACTTCTCCTTGTATTTATATGAGTATTATAATTGGTTATATGTGGTTTATGTGCTTGTGATTTCATTGGTATTGCTACTGCTATTATGCTGGTTATATATGTGTTTTATGACAGTAGCTATGTATGGCTCTCATCATGTTTTTACCTGTAAATGACCTATCAATGTATCTATGACCTAATGGATAAAATTACAGTTAATATGTTGAGGCATCAATGTCTCTTAGTGATTCTCATCTAAGTATGAGACCCCTATGCTTAGATTTGTTATTTACACTTGTAGATTACATATTCGTGGTATGTTTGATGAAATGCCTGTCATGGTTAGTAGGGGTCCAGTCAAGGTCTCATTCAAGTACATTTATACTGTCATTTCCTTGTTATTTTATTGTTATGAAGATGTGATTCAATTCTGGATAAGTTTTTTATTATGTTCAATGATAACATATTGGTATATTCTAAAAATTAGGAAGAGCATGCTGAGCATTTAGCAGCAATGTTGAGGTTGTTGAGAGAGCATTAGTTGTATGCTAAGCTCAACAAGTGTAGTTTATTTCAGACTGAGGTACACTACTTAGGGCATGTTGTCTCCAAGGAGGGCATTGCAGTAGATCCATAAAAGATAAGGGCCATCATGGAGTGGGTATCTCCTAAGAATGTATATGAGGTGAGATCTTTTATGGGTTTGGAAGGCTATTATAAGAGGTTCATCAGGAAATTCTCATAGAATTCTTATCCTATCAAATCATTGCAGAGGAAAGGTAAGAAGTTTGAATGGACATAGGAGTGTGAGGCTAGTTTTGAGTAGCTTAAGCGGTTGTTGACACGTGCACTAGTGCTAAAGATTGCAGGTCCGGACAAAGAGTTTGTGGTATGCACAAATTCTTGCAAGAAAGGATTTGGTGGATTCCTTATGTAGGATGGAAAGGTGGTATGCTATGAGTCACGAAAACTGAATGAGCATGAACATAACTATCCCAGACATGATCTTGAGTTGGCAGCGATCATACATGCATTGAAGATGTGGAGACACTATCTTCTAGGTAGGAGGTTTACATTGATGAGTGATCACAATGGTTTGTGGTATCTATTTGACCAACCAAATATGAATGGTAGGCAGGCTCGGTGGTTGGATATGATCAATGAGTTCAATTTTAAGATCAGTTACATCAAAGGAAAAGATAACACAGTGCTATATGCTACATGTAAATCACTTATCAGCTATGACCTCCTATGGGACAAAGTTATTGGAAAGGATCTTGTAGGCAGGTCAGCAGGATATGAGATATATGGAGATTATGCACATGTTGCAGTAGAGTATAGGTACATGTACAGGTACAAGTGACAGTACAGGTACAGGTACAAGTGCAGGTGCATAGGATGTGGATTATTGTCTTACAACAGATGGATTGGTTAGGTTCAAAGACAGGATATATGTGTCGGACAGTAGTGATCTCAAGAAGGTGATCTTGAGGGAGTTTGATGCGAAACCATATTCAGGTCACCCAGGTTATCAGAAGAAACTGACAGCAGTGAAGATATTTATTATTGGCTGAACCTGAAGAGGGATGTAGCACAGTTTGTGGCCAAGTGTTTTGATTATCAGCGTGTGAAGGCCGAGTGTAAGCATCCAGGTGGAATGATACAACCAATTGCAATTCTAGAGTGGAAATGGGAAGTAATTTCCATGGACTTCATCATAGGTTTGGAGAGGACAGTGAGACAACATGATTCCATCATGGTTATTATGGACAAGTTGACAAAGGTTGCACAATTAATTCCAATGAAGTCTACATTCTGAGCTAGCGATGTGGCACATGTATTCATTAGAGATGTGGTTAGATTGCATGGTGTCGCGAAGAATATTATGTCAGATAGGGATGAAAAATTCACTTTCAAGTTTTGGAACGAGTTATTTGCAGGTTTGGGCATAGAGTTGGCCTTCAATACAACTTATAATCCTCAGACAGATGGACATATATAGAGGGTCAACATGATATTGGAGCTCATGTTGAGGATGTATGTGATGCATCAACATCAAAAGTGGGAAAAATATCTTCCACTGGTAGAGTTCGCTTACAATAATGGGTATAAGGAATATTTGAGGATGAGTCCATTTAGGCATTGTATGGGCGGAGTTGCAATACACTTGTTAGTTGGAGTGATCCAGTTAATAGGGTGTTGATTGGACCAGGCATGTTGGCAAACATGGAACATGAAATGTAGGTTATAAAGAAGAATCTAGAGGAAACACAGGATAATCAAAAGAGCTATGCTGATTAGAACAGGTTGTTCAAGGAGTTCTAGGTTGGGGAACATGTGTACTTGCATATCAAACCAAAGAATAGCTCCTTATGGATTGGATCATGTGCCAAGATGGCACCATGGTTTTGTGTACCCTTCAGTACCATTGAGAGGATTGGGCCAATAGCATATCAACTTTCACTATCTTCGACAATGAAATTCCGTGATGTTTTCTATGTGTCATTGCTTAAGAAGTATGTTAGAGATGTTGATCATGTGATTGATTGGTTTATATTGCAGGTGGAACCAGATGGAGAATTCTAGCCGGAGCCTCAGTGTATATTGCAGAAAAAGGTGCTCATGCTCTGGAACCGAGAAATCGAGCAAGTTAAAGTGCAATGGAAGCACTTTGGGCCTGATGAAGCTACATGGGAGATGGCAGATCAGATGCGGGCTATGTATCCTTCCTTGTTTGCCGGTTGAGGTAAAGAAGTTTTGGCATGGTATTTTGGTATATGTTTGGTGATTTTGGTATATGTACATATGTATATGGATGTAAATACTGCCATGAGCTATGTTATAAAGCTCCGCTAAGCGGTATGGGTGTCATGTCATTACAATGTTATGTTTTTTATGTTTTCATGTTGGTTTGTTTCTCAGCAGGTTGGTCATTGTAAATACTGCAACGAGCTAAGTTATAAAGGTCCATTGGCAATATATTTTGCTACAACAGTTTTGTGGTTATAGGTGTTTTTGAACACCAAGGATGGTGTTCCCCTAATGGGGAGGGTTCTGTAACAGCCTAGTGAAAATTCCATGTAGTAATAGTTAATAAAGGAAACAATAATAACCATGGTCGATGGGACACTTATTCCAAGTTGAATGTTGGGCAAAATCCTAGTGATGGGAATCACTTGTGATTGATTAATGGCTAAGGAAATTGGCAAAGGCAATGGCTAAGGATTTGGAAAGGAAAAATGACATTTTGAGCACATTTATTTATGAAAATAATGGAAATTAGGAGAAAAGGGAGGTGAAAGGTCACAAGTTGCATGTGAGAAGGAAAATGAAGGAAAATAATGGAAAATGAAGAAAATAGAGGTCTCATCCATAAAAAGGCTTCTGAGGATCAGTTGGTAACCTTTTGTCATTTCAATTTTGGACCTCTCTTGTTATTCTCTCTCTCTCTCTCATATTATTGGAGACTTAGAGTCTTCTTGGAGCACCCTTGGAGTGTGTGGCATACTTGGATTTTTGGATCAAGAAGGCAAAGGAAGAGCAGGAAAGCACAAGAGGACATTAGGATCAACATCTACATCATATTTTTCTTGTAGGTGCCGAGTTGCATGTATGTTTCCTCACTAGTTTTGGAAAACATGGCATATGCATGTGGTTAGTTGATTGTGATATGTGATGGGCATGTAGGATGGTCGAGATTGACAGTGGATTTCCTAGACTTGCCATTTCCTGGATAGCCATGGTGATTGTGGATTTGTTTTCCTTGTTTTGTTTTGGTTGGTTCACATGTTTCCTTAGCTTGGGTTGAGTTATTAGTCCAGCAAGCCCTAGTTGGAAAAACACTTTGGAATCCCTATAACAGTTTGGGTTGAGTAACTAGTCCTGGAAATCTTGGTTGGATAAACGCTTTGAAATCCCTTAGGGGGTTGAGTTACTAGTCCTAGAAGCCCTGGTTGGACAAATGCTCTGGAAGCTCGGTAAAATATGTTGGTTGAGTTACTAGTCCTAGAAGCCTTGGTTGGAAAAATGCTCTGGAGCCAGGAAGGATTGATTAGAGACCAATCTGATGATGGTTTTGTGATGTCCAACCATGAGGTGGAATCACTATTTGATGGGTTAAGGTGGATGGCCTCTGGAAGCCCTGGATGGTTTTTGATTGATGTGTTCTATGAGATCCCACATTCATTCTTGGAATATGGCACGAGGGTGAATGGATGAAGAGAGATTTGGCTCAGCCATTCTACGGTTGGGTGGAATGTGGAAGTCCCATCCCGGGTTTGGATTTTGCATCATCAATATGAGGTTATTTATCCTTGTATTTCTATGAGTATTATACTGGATTATATGTGGTTTATATGGTTGTGATTTCATTGGTATTTTTTTTGCTATTATGCTGGTTATATATGTGTTTTATGACAATAGTTATGTATGGATCTATTGATAGTGCTGGACTCGCCAACAAAGGGGATCTCCCGAGTATGAAGTCCCGACTATACCTCACATTGTTTGGTGTAGGAGTCCCATCCTGTACGATGGACCGATTGCCATTATCTTAGAGATTTCCCTTAACTCTTTTTGTTCAACACAAGAGAGTGTTATGCTTGTAACTTCAAAAAGCGAGGTGAGTATGCCTGGTGAGTGTGTAATGTAACTTGTGTCCAGGTTATTTTACTGTAAAGGGAGAGAGTAAAAGTGAGCCTCTAGATGAGAGGTAGTAATACCACCCAGGGAGAGACACATGTGAACCAACAAGGGTTTATCCATCATCCAGTGGAGTTGTCCATAATGGATGTAGCAATTGTTAAAACCGAGGTGAAGGGGACAACACGTACACCACCCAGTAGAGTAGTTCACACGGATGTGACGGTCGTTATAACCAGAAAATAAAGATGGCCTGTCAAGTATCCCACAAATTAGTCCACAAGGATGTGACAACGGTGATAGCCAATACACAAAGGTGGTATGTCTAGTATCCTGTGAAGCAGTGCACAGGGATGAGACATCAGTGATAAACAATACAACACATCTTCAACAATGTAAGTACTAAAATAACCAAAGTAGTTCAACTATATTAGTACAGGTTAAGCAAACACACATTACAAATGTTTAAAAGAGTAGTCTTACAAACATCTACAAAACATGCGTGAAAACGTGTTGGCCTTAACAAGATTCTGAATTAAGCAAAGTCCCAAGACACATTTGTACACAGTACATCACTACTCCCAGTAGTGGGACATTGGAGACAATGTGAAAAGTCCTTTGCTCATACAATGAGGGTGTATATATATCCAAGGGTGATGCTTGACCCTTGTGACTCTTGGACTTCTGTCATGACCGTTCAACTTCCTATGACTTTTCAACTAACATGACTCTTCAATTTCAGGTGTGCATCCATTGGAGTTTCACTTTACATTACATTTGATTACAACAAGTATGGCCCATAGTAGTGATGTGGCTGAGATAGCTCATGACACAACTCGACATGACACTGTTGACATGTACTTGCTGACTGTGGTGTCGATGTCAAGCTGTTGCACTGTTGAGTGATGGATGTACTCTTGGTGTGCTTTGTCTCCTTCTCTGCATGGCATAGTGCTGCAGGGTCTTTGATGGTCTTGGTCTTGCTTGACGGTTCCGTTCATGTACTCCTTTCGCTTACTACTCGATGTGATTTGTATGTGCATCCAGTTACAAGCATGTCTTCTAGCATGCACTCCTTCTTCATCCCATTCGTCATATCGCCATGTTCCGCCAACCTACCTGTTCCTGTAATTCACTCATGACGGGATGACATCAAATCCAAAACCTCCTAGTCTAGCATGATGCATTGTTCTCATGTTCTAGGTGACAGGGAAAGAGGACAAATCATTGAGACAATGCAGAGCGCAGCTCAAGCTGTAATGAGGCATTCTGAGAGGACAACCTATACAGTTGGGAAAAATCGCATAGTGATCACTTGGAGGCACATAGAAGGCTGCAGAAGGACTACTGGTTAGTTCTGCGCAAATTCCAGAGGGAAGACAAAGCAGTGTTGCAGAGGGACTGCTGGCCAGTTCTACGTAATTTCTAGAGGGAAGATAGAGCAGTGCTGCAGAGGAACTATTGGTCAAGACTACGCAATTTCTGGGAACATTGTAGGATAGTCAGCAAGGGAACTGCCAGACATGTCTGCACAATTTCTAGAGGTAGGGAAGAGAAAGGCAACAAGGGTCATCTAGGTAGCTCTGCACAATTATAGGGAATTGTGCAGAGCAAGGCAACATATGACCAGTTGGGAATGTCTGCGCAAGTTTGGGCAACAATGAAGACCCATGTATCCAGAAAATGTAGGCTCCTGACGAGAAATGAGGAGGGTTAATGACTGTGCTCGAGAAATGTGTAGTTCAGTTGGATAGGGAGGAAGTTTCTGCGCAATTCTGGGAGGCAGACATGCTACAAATTTCTGGGATTGTGCAGTGCAGCTGACCTAGAGGACACCTCAAGAAATGTGCAGTTCTAGGTAGTAGAGTAGGGTTACTAAGGGCTAAGACTACGCAATGCATATTAGTCGGGTTCCAGTGAAAGAGGGTTGTTTGGTAGGGTAGAGTTTCAGGAAAATGGGTAAGTGTCAAAAGCAAGAAAATTTGTGCAGACTGGCATTGTGAACATACACTTAGCATACTCGACGATGAGACAACATATACCCCATGTCAACAAGACAAAACATGCCCTGAGTGAGACTGTCTTGGATTTGAGAGTGATGAGTGAGACACTCTTGATAGGCCTTCAGACATCCATGGTGACACTTGCACGATAGTGCTTACAACTTTGTGTGTGAGTATGAAAAAGGTTTACATAGCGAAGACAACCCAAACACACAAAGACAAGACTTCAAACTCACCAAAATTAGATCACAATTATGGCAAAGTAATCAACATGCCAAAAGACGACCGCTGGTGAAACAAGCAAAAAGGTGTAAAGAATTCACAAGTGCTCATGGGGTGAGTTCGAGTATTTTTAACCATCAAAGGGAAAGCCAAGGAAGGCTCCGAAATTTGGATGCAAGCCAAAATTTTGGAGGGTGTTGCAGCCGCTACGACAGGCTCTCATCATGTTTTTACTTGTAAATGAATGATCAATGTATCTATGACCTAATGGATGAAATGGAAGTTAATATGTTGAGGCATCAATGTCTCTTAGTGATTCTCAACTAAGTATGAGAACCTTATGCTTAGATTTTTTATTTACACCTGTAGATTACATATTCATAATATGTTTGACGAAATTCCTGTCATGGCTAGGAGGGGTCCAGTCAAGGTATCATTCAAGTGATTGCATTTATACTGTCATTTCCTTGTAATTTTATTGTTCTGAATATGTGATTCAATTATGGGTAGTGGCCTGGGTTCTCGACCTGAAAAAGTGGCTCAAATCCCAGGGACATTGGGACAACATTGAAAAAAGAGTCCCTGGATGCTAGCTTGCAATCCTGTGAGGGCATCCAGAGGTCAAGTAAAAATGTCAGTGGGACCCAGGGGCTGGTTGACAGAAAGTTGGATTGGTTCTTGAAGTTCCTAATGCTGATGTTCGATGTCTATATGGTGTGTTTCCATCGGTTCCACTTCCTTAACATGACTTAGGAGGTCGAATAATATCATAGTGGCCTCTCGTCACATGTTTACCCCAGCTGGCCGGTTGCTTGGGTAGACGTGGGAGGAGGGTGTTACAGAGTGGTATCAGAGCAAGGTTCACCCCTCGGACTGGATGGGCTCTGTGTTGTTCATGCATGCATGTTAGTTGCATGTGTGTCTCTTACAGTTGCATTCCATGCACTTGTTGCATTTTCATAATGTTGATCATGGTTGAAGTGATGTCATCATGAGGAACTTGATGTTGTTATTGTGGAGTGCATCGCCATGAGAGTATGACTGGTTACATGTTGTTATATGTTTCTTGGGTACATTCTTGTATGTTTGGTTACATTATTGTATGTTTGGTTGCATTCATGTATGTTTGGTTACATGTATCATCCTTGTAGGTTTGATTACAAGTATTGTTCATTTATGCTTGATTACATGTGTTTATGCATGTGTATGGTTCGTTACGCATTGCTTGTGCATGTTAATGTTTGCATGTGGTCAAGTGTACAATGATGTAGTGATTGTTTTCATGCATGAGGTTGTGGTATGAGTTGTTGTTAAGGTCATGCATTGATGACTGGACCCTAGCTAGAATGATGGTTGCATGGTTATATACTTATGTGTTATGTTTCTATATGATGTCATGATTATGTTATACATGTATCACGCTAATTTGTTGATCTTACAGACAAGGTATCCTCCCCGATCTATACTAAGGTATGTTGGTTTATTGTGATTTGGTTTAGCTGACATGATATACCTTGCAGGAAGAAATATCAAATGGCTAGCAAGATGGTAGACTACAAAGACTCTCCCTATGAATCAGAAGAGTAGTATGGTGTTGGGAACTCTTCCGATTTGGAAGATACACTGAGAATATTAAAGGAAGAAATAAGGAGTTGTAAGGCAGACAATGACATAATCATACAGGCACAAGAGAAGCTAGTTGAGGTAAATGTAGTGATATTTCAGAGTTTGTCAGATTTGAAGTGACAGGGACTACTTTAGATCAGCCATGAGCAGGAGGACAAAACTAATGGGGCATATGGTAGTAGGTTGCATGGTGGTCACAGGCCAGATGGTTGTGACATGGTAAGAGATGGTAGATTGTTGGACACTCAAGATAGGAAGAGAGATAGACACAGGTACCATTCTAGTTCTGGTTTTGACAGGCACGATGATCGTCATCATTATCATCCTTACAGGAGGAGTGATAGGGGATACTTTCCAGATGAGTTCAAGAAAGCAAAGGCACCTACTTTTGATGGAGAGATGAAGAAGTCACAAGCTACAGAGGCATGGTTGCTTGGTATGAAGAATTTATTCAGGTTACATGATTATTCGAAGAACATGAAAGCCAGAGTAACTACATTTAGTCTCAAAGGTAAAGCAAACATTTGGTGGGAAGATGTGAAGAATGTCAGAGGTATACACGAGGAAGATTTGACTTGGATTGAGTTTGAGCAACTATTCAAGAATAAGTATTGGTTAGAGAGATACTTTGATGACAGGGAAAAAGAATTTTATGAGCTAAATATGGAATCTATGTAGATGATGAGTACACTAGAAATTTTTTGGAGCCACTGAGGTATGTTCCTTACCTTAAGGAGGAGAAGGACAAGATTCAAAGATTCACTAGTGGGTTACCGATGGAATTCAAAGATAGGATCGCATTCGATGAGCCTAGATCATTGGAGGAGGCCATCCGAAAGCTAAAGCATTGCTCTGAACAACTAGAGTGAAAATCTAAAACTAAGCCAGACTATAAAGGCAATGCAAAGAACAAAGGAAAATGGGACAAGAAGCGAGTAATATCATAGGATTCAGGTAATAAGGAGAATGTTGCACCACTTAAGAGGTTCAATGCCTCAGATAGAGGATAGGGACATCAATCTGAGGAGCAGAATAAGGGTGCAGGCTGGAAGCCTATAGAGTGTTGGACTTGTGGCAAAGATCATTGGAGGAGAGATTGTTTGCAAAATCAGGGTGGTAGGCCTCAAATATATACTGCATAGGACGCAAAAATTTTTGGGGATGTTGGTAAGAGTGTTCCTCTTATTTATGCAACAATCGATAAAAAACAGGTAGACCATCAGACATCTATCATTGAGATGGATGGTAAGACTTATGATCAAGTTATTTCTATTTTGATTGACCCTGAATCTAATTATACTATGTTAGTCCTGACTTGGTTGATAAGTGTGGTTTGAGTAAGGAATTGCATGCAAAATCTTAGTTAGTGCAGTTCGCTACAGGTACAAAGAAGTGAGTTCATCGTTGGGTAAGAGCTTGTGCATTTGATTTGAATGGTATGCTTATCGCAACACATTTGAATGTATTACCGTTGGGATCATACAATATGTTGTTGGGCATGGATTGGTTGTACCTTCATAGAACCAAGGTGGATTGTTATGACAAATCTATTGAGTGTTTGGATGACAATGGGGAACCAAGAGTCTTACAGGGAAAGAATAAAGCCACATCAGTTAGGATGGTGACAACTATGAAAGAAAATCGTAGACATAGGAAAGGGTGTAAGTCATTTGTAGTGCACATTTCTAGTGACAAAGGTAAGGAAGTTGAGGATACAGGTGTTTTGAGCAGGTACCCAATTTTACAGCAGCTGAAGGATGTATTTCGTGAAGACATTATAGAGTTACCACCTCACAGGGAGGTATACTTATCTATTGAGTTGGTGCTAGGGGCAACTCCAACATCAAAAGCACCTTATAGGATGAGCACACCTGAGTTGGTTGAGTTGAAGCTACAATAGAAGGAAATGTTGGACAAGGGGCACATTAGGCCAAGTGTATCACCATGGGGCACACTGGTATTATTTGTGAAGAAGAAAGATGGTACTCCTAGATTATGCATTGACTACATGAAGTTGAATAAAGTAGTCATCAAGAAGAGGTATTAGTTACCCAGGATTGATGAGTTGTTCGATCAGTTGAAGGGAGCAATAATGTTCTCGAAGATTGATCTGATATTTGGATATCACTAGGTACGCATCAAATAGGAGAACATTTACAAGACATCTTTTTGGACCAGGTATGGGCATTATGAGTTTTTTGTTGTTCCATTTGGCTTAACTAACGCTCCAACTACATTTATGTGCTTGATGAATAGTGTGTTGTCCGTATTTGGATAAGTTTGTTATTGTGTTCATTGATGTCATATTGGTATTGTTAGCGCTCGAATCTGCCTCAGGCTGAGGAAGGCAAAATCCAAGGCAAAATCAAACCACTTAGCCTCGTAGTTAGCCCTATGAGGACAGGAGAGGGTTCTCTCCGGGTCTATCTCAGCAAAAGGTCTTCAAAGGGATGAGATGACCAATAAAGAACACTGATTTTAGGCTAGTAAACTGATAGGGAAAATTTGATTTCAAATTTTTAGGGTTTGGTTGGAAAACTAAGCACGGCAATTTTGGGTGCGGGGATGAGACACAACTTTTTGCAGAGGTATTTTTGGGGCAAGGTAGGAGATTGTCTTGATGCCTTTGAAATAAGTGAATGAATAGATATGACCGGTGAGGAGCTAAGGAGAGCAAGAAACCATCGAGAGTTCTCCTTAAACATATGAAAACATAGATATTAAGCAAACTTAAAGGCAGAGCATATAAACCATGAATTCTACCTTAACACTTCATTTACTTAATTTGCAGAAGAGAAGAGTAGGAAAATGATACACATAAAAAACTTACAAGTATATGAGAGAAACACACCATCAACACAAATCACCACAGGAATCCAAAATAGTGCTGCAAAACCATGGTCTTTCCTTTGCCAAAATTGCAGAGATACAAAGAGTAATACAGTCTAAGCTTATCCCTCAAGAGTCCAACCTCTCCAACCATGAAAATGATTTAGAAAATACATAATATAGACCATGCCAACCCATTCCCTAGCCTCTAGGGATCGAGCTCATCATCCTAGGAGCTGTTTCAACCAATTCTAAACTGAGCACTACAATCTAGGCAATCAAAACAACTTGCCTCTATAAGCTAGGAAACCAATTCATTCATTAAATTTTTGACTTTTTATGAATGAATCTTCTAGAAGAGATAAATAAGTGCCATGACATCATAAAATTACATCAATTACATCAAGGAGGATGAAAAACCACTCCAAAAAGTCAAAACTAGTCAAATCTGCGTTTTGCTGAGCTGTAGGTGAAAATCTGGCAAACTTCCTTGATGCGTAGCGCCCTAATCCTCAACGCGTAGCGCGCCTTTGAGCCAACTTTTGAGGCACTTCTCGACAATCAAATGAGGCAAAAGTAGGCTTGTTGGAAAGGTCTGGATGTCTACTTTCTAGCCCGAGTGGAATTTCTCAATTTGGTGGTCATTTGCACCTCCAAAATTGCAATCTCCCAAGACTGCTCCCTGTGTGTCCAAAAAGTGGCAGAAAGTCATTTTTTGCATGTTTTTTGACCTTTTGAGGGCTCAAAACCTGATGAAATGTCTTGGTAATTGCTGAGAAAGTGTAATTTGTCATGACAAATCCAAAAATGCTGAGTTTTTGAGAAATGGACTTGCCCATTGATGAGCCCCAAATTTGGTAACATTTTGGGCTCATTTGGCCTAACTACCCTTGATCAACCCTTTATTTTTCATAACTTATGCATCATTTTTTTAGTATATTTATGTCATTTATACGAATGAGGGCAGTCACTATTCCTAGGTGGCTAACACGTGCTTATTTCAGGTTCTTTGACATTTAATGGAGCAAAACCACGCAGATGAGGGCTAGGAGACAGCCAAGATGGGATTGAGATTTTGTAGGAAGGTTGTCCACAGCATTGAATGGCCTTCCTCGTGATCTTCACCCCCAACTCCGAGCTCCAACAGCCACCACCACCGAGTTAGAAGGCAACCAAACGGATTTTGAGGAAGCAGCAGATCACTCTTAGTTTGGTCAGCCAAATCCCACTAATTTAGGAGGCCAGCTTGGCCCTCGTAATGTATAAGTGATGAGGCTGTAGCCTTCGAAAGGGACTTTTGAAACCTTGTTGCACATTCTGGATTATGAGCTGTTAGCTCTGTTTTGCTCTTTTGTAGCCATTATTGGCATGTTATTTGACTTATGATTATTATCTTTTAATGGAAAGCAGGCAGATTTGTGTTCAGTTTTGAGTTCTTAAAGGAGCCATAGCTCTCGGGGTTGGGCCCAACCTGAGAGCCTAAGGTCTCCTTCCTTTGTATTGTTATCTTTCTTTCAGCATTGTTTTTCTTCTCCTTTACATGCATTTGGAAACGTAGGTTGCTGAGTTAGATTTCTTGGTGTGGTTGAGTAGGTAAATTTTATGAGACAGAGTTGCTTCAGCAGGTTTAGAATAGAGTAAAGAGATTGGAGGTAATAAGAGTTCCAAAAGAGGGTTGATTGCACACTCATTTTCACCTCTGTTTAGGGGCTGGAATTGCAGACAGTGCCACCCACCAAAAACTTTGTTTTACATGTTCATGCAATATTTGATACAACGTTTTCGCTGTAATAGTTGTCCATGCGTTCAGATCTTGTGGAATGATTCTTTGCTTCAGTACCATGCATGATTTCCCTTAGAAATAACGTTGTTGTTCTTTGGTTTTATTGAACAGTTAGAATAGGATCATGATATTTCGGTTATGTGCAGGACGTGGATGATTTGTTTCATTTACACTGTGCAGTACTACTCCCTCACTCTCTTATCCTTCTACACCGTGCCTAGGCCAACTACTCATCTCCCAATTAGACCCCCTGTCTCTCAGCCATTCTATCACCTTCGTTATTCTACCTTTTCGGCCTTCCATTCCCTCTACCCTCTTCAAGACAACCTAGCTTAGCACACCCCCTCTTCATCTCATCTCTCTGTCACTGAGTCACTACAAACTCCTCCCCTACCTCCCTATCCATCCATGCAGCCTCTTCCACTCACCCATCACCCAAAAATCCGAGTATAGGACATCCTGTAGGAATTACTAAACTTCTTGTAGAAATTCTGAACATCCTGTAGAACCCTTGCAGACTTCCTGTAGAAGCTCATAAACACGGTTGCGTGGCATGTAAAATTTGTGAAACTCTCTGAAAGGATGTTAGGGTTTCCTTAGACCCTCTCTGAGCCTTCCTGACCTCTTCCAAGCATTTCTCCCCTTGATCTACCCCCTGCACAGTAAAGACCCAGTTGGAAGCACATGCATAATCATTCCAACAACTTGAACAAAAATACAAAAATATGTTCTCTTCAGATAAAAGTAGTATAGACACATGCATCTCACCTTCATAGAAGTAATGGCATCACTTTCAGTAGTTTGCATTCTCACCGTTGCATCAGTAGGACTAGCTGGTAGAATTAGGGTTTGCTAGGGTTTTCATTTCTTGTTGGCTTTCAGTTCATTTCTGCAAAGTAGGTTAATTTCCTTTGAGTTAGCTTTCATTCATCGGTTAAAAATCTTCTTCTAAGAGCTCATAGAAGTTGGCTTGAGCCCCTAGCGGACTTGTGCCAGCTGACCAAGTGACAGCTGCGGCAAGAGCTAGTACTTGTGCATACAGCACCGTCGCTTCCAAGTTTGTTACGAACTACCGGGTTGATAAAATTAGAGAAGGAAGCTCCAGGAGTTGTAGCATTATTGCTACAATACTGGAGCCCACCATCTTTTTGGCGCCGTTGCCGGGGAAGCGTCAGAGTATTAGTAATTGTTGCTTTTCTTCTACTCTCCTACTCTCGCCTTCTGCTAAGTAGTATTTCATTTCCATTTCCTTCTTGCAAAAGTAGTATAGACATTTCCTGCTTTCATAGATTAACATTTCAATTCCACAATTTCAATTCTGCAAGCGTAGATTAGCATTTCAATTCTGCAAGCGTAGATTAGCATTTCATTTCTGCAATTTCATTTGAGCAAAATAGATTAGTTCTTTCATGCTTTCATTTCAATTCTGCATTTTCATTTCAGCAAGATAGTTAGTTGTAGTTCAATCTGTTTCAGTTTTTGCAGGTACCAGAGAGAAAAAAAAAAAAAAACAAAAGCAATCAAAAGTCTTTCCATTTCATGCCTCGTAGGAATCAAGATAAAACAGGCAAATTCCTACCCAACACCCCCACCACATCACTGAGTCACCCTTCTCTCTTCTTTGGTGACAGTGATCCAGAAGAACCTATAGGCGAACCTCATGAGATATACGAAGATCCTATAGCAGAAGAAGAGTTAGAGAACACTCCATCTGAAGCCATAGCTGACCATAGGGGAGAAGATGAGAGAATAGAAGGTGCCTTCCCCATCCGAGAGACCAATGGAGACATGAAAATGAAGAACATAAGCCCTTCTGCTTTACCTCACTTCCATGGACTGAATACTGAAGACCCTGATACCTTCCTGTTTGAGTTTGTTGTCCTTTGTCGAACCTATGACTATACTGAAGATGAGCAGAAGCTGAAACTCTTCCCCTCAACCCTTAAGGATGCAGCATTACGCTGGTTCATGGGCTTACCTGGGAACAATATCACCACTTGGGCTCAGATGCAGCAAGATTTCAATACCAAGTACAGAGACTACTGTAGGTCTAAGGAAACCAAGGGAGAAATCTTTCGAATGACCATGGGGAATGATGAGTCCTTGGAGGATTACGAGGAAAGGTTCCAACTTAGCTATAAATGGGCCAGGTGCACACTTGACCCTGAATCCCTCAAGTTGGTTCTGCTCCGAGGAGTCCCTGAAGACATCTTAGATACCCTTCACATGCTAGCTGGAGGAAATATTTACCAACTACCTTATGAGGACATAAAGACTGTGTTTAGAAACCATTCTAGGGCAGCCCGGAAACGAGGTAGAGGAAACCTCCTCTCAGCTAGTATTCCTTTCTCCAAACATGAGTTTGCAAATCAATTAGAGGACCTCAAGAGTGAGGTGAGACAGACCATTGCCATGCAACTTGATACATTCCGAATCCAGCAGAAGAAAGAAGAAGCTGAGAGGGCCTTGGCTATCTTCTGCCCTAGGTGTACGAGGAAACATCCCAAGAACGAATGCCCATTACATTCGGTTGAAGTATGTTTTGTTTGTGAGGAGGACCACCCCACAAACCAATGTCCAACCTTACCTGGGCTTAAAGCCATGTATCAAGGGACAAAAGCACCCACTGAACCTCTCTATTTCCTCAACCAAAGGAGGCCATAAGGACCTAGACCTTACCAACAAGGGATGCAAGGGACACCCCAAGCTTATTACAACCCCAACCAATATGCTCCTATGCCTTCCTGGGGTCCCCCTGCTCATCCTTCCTAGTCTATGCCTCCTCCATGGTCTTACCCACCTCAGTACCATACTCAACCCACTACTCATTCGTATCACTCACATGCCCAGCCACAGCCTCAGTGGAATGCACCTCAATCGGGGTGGAGGCCCCAGTACAATACTCCTCCCGCCATTTTGCCTCCACCACCAATTCAACCACAACCATTACCTCCTGCTCGTCCAAGGCAACCTCAAATGCCTGCTCAACCGAACCCGAATCCCAACAACAGACAGGCCCAGCAGGTATATACTGGGGAAACATCATGCCCTACCTATGCTGTGGAGATCCAGGAGATCAATCTGCGATCTGGAAAGACTCTTCCGGATCGCCAACCTCCTCCCCCAGAGGACAAGGAAGATAAACAGGAAAGTGAACTGAAGGCCATTCCACCCTTTCCTGAGAGACTAACAGCCACCACACAACCCAACCCAGAGGAGGATGAGCTTCTGGGAGAGCTCAAACAGTTGTGTGTAAAAATACCACTTCTCCAAGCCATCAAATATGTACCGATATACAACAAACTAGTTAAGGAAAAGTGTTTTAGACACCCAGGCAGGCGAAAGAGAGATGCTTCAACCATCAATGTCATAGGACAATTGTCTGATCTTATGTTGGGACAAGTCATCTGCCCAAAGTATTTGGATCCTGGGAGTCCTGTAGTTGATGTCCACATCAATGGCACCATCATACCTCACACATTGATTGATCTGGGGGCTGCCATTAATGTGATGACCAGGGATACCATGCTCAAACTCAATCTTCAGGGTTCCTTGAGAAAGACCTCGACAGTCCTACAACTAGCAGATCGTTCCACCGTGACTCTCGAAGGGATTGTAGAGGATGTCTTGGTCTCGGTTGACTCTTGGGAATACCCTGCAGATTTCTTGGTTCTGCAACCAAAGGCAAAGCTTACTGGATACCCTCTTATTTTGGGAAGGCCTTGGTTAGCCACTGCCGATGCCTACATAAGCTGCCGTGCAGGAAACATGACCATCAAAAATGGTCCTATGTCCAAGCAGCTAGTCCTGTACCCTCCTGCCCAACCCTCATTAGAGCATGACTTACCACTTTGGTTGGAGGAAGGAGAAGAGGATGAGGTGTACTCAGCACCTTTGTGCACCCTAGACACCACTAGGGGAGACCCCCCAACCGAGGATGATTTGATTGAGACCTTGATCCAGAATCCACCTCCCAGTGCACTGTCCTTAGAGGAATTGGTGGAGGATGCCCAAGCCCTTAGTGGACCTTTGTGTGACCAATCCTGTCACTCCCAGAGTCAAAAATGTGGAGTTCGGCCCTGAGAGAACATTAAAGATCAGCTCCTCCCTATCTCCTTCCCAGGAAAAGGAGTTGTGTAGTCTGTTGGCTAGTCATCTAGATGCTTTTGCTTGGAGCTATAAGGAGATGAAAGGAGTCCATCCTTCAGTCTGTACCCATCACATCTACATCAAAGAGGATTGTAAACCAGTTAGGCAACCCCAGAGGAGAATGAATCCAACCCTTAAGGACATCGTCAAGGAAGAATTGCAGAAACTATTGGATGCCGGATTCATTTACCCCATCTCAGATAGCGAATGGGTGTCCCCCCTGGTGTTGGTTCCCAAGAAAAATGGGAAGTGGAGAATCTGTGTGGACTACCGAGAACTGAAAAAAGCTACCAAGAAAGACCATTTTCCTCTACCTTTCATAGATCAAGTGTTGGATGGACTGGCAAGAAAGAAGTTTTTCTCTTTCCTGGATGGGTTTAGCGGGTACAACCAGATCCAGATCAGCCCGGAAGACCAAGATAAGACCACCTTCACTTGTCCTTGGGGTACCTTTGCTTACTGAGTTCTTCCCTTTGGACTATGCAATGCTCCTGCCACCTTCCAGAGAGCCGTCTTGAGCATCTTTTATGAGCTGGTCCATGATGCGGTGGAAATCTATATGGATGACTTCACTCCTTATGGGTCCAACTTCCAGGAAGCATTGTCCAATCTGGGAAAAGTCCTAACCAAGTGCATTGAGATGAACCTGTCCCTTAGCCCTGAAAAGTGTGAATTCTTGATGACTGAAGGGATCGTGCTAGGCCATACCATTTCTTGCCAAGGGTTACAGGTGGATCCTAACAAAATTGCTCTCATCAAGAAGGTTCCACCTCCTCAGAAGGTAAGAGATGTTCGAAGTTTCTTAGGATTAGCAGGGTATTATAGGAGATTCATTAAAGACTTCAGCAAGCTAGCCTCGCCATTGTTTGGCCTCTTGGCAAAAGATGTTGATTTTAAATGGACTGACGATTGTCAGAGGGCTCTGAATGAATTAAAGGACAAGTTGGTGTCTGCCCAATCTTGAGAGGTCCAAACTGGGCCCTACCTTTCCACATCCACACTGATGCATCGAACAGAGCCATAGGGGCAGCCTTAGGACAAGTTGAACAAAAACTTCCAAATGCCATCTATTTTGTCAGCAAAAACTTATCCAAGGTAGAACTGAATTACACTGTAACTGAGAAAGAGTTCTTGGCCGTGGTCCATACACTGAACAAGTTCCGACATTATATCACTGGCTATCAAACATTTGTACACACTGATCATGCTGCAATTAGATATTTAATGAATAAACCAGATGTGAATGCTCGTATTATTAGATGGTTACTTTTGTTGCAGCAGTTTGATTTGACTATCGTTGACAAACCAGGGAAAGAAAATGTTGTTGCTGACTTTTTGTCTAGATTGGATTTATCTGCAGATGAGGATGGAACAATGGACGACCAGATGCCGGATGAACATCTGTTTGCTATTTCAGTACTCTCTCCATGGTTTGCTGATATAGCAAACTACCTTGTTTCAGCACAGTTCCCTCCGCACCTATCCTCAAGAGAGAAGAGCAAAATCATCAGAAAGAGTGCCTCATTCACTTGGATCGGGGGCAACCTGTTCAAGCTTGGCCCTGATCAGATCTTAAGGCGTTGTGTAAGGGAGGAGGAAGTCTTTGATATCCTCCTCACCTGTCATGACGGGCCTTGTGGAGAACATTTTGCAGCAAAGAGGCTGCCTTCAAAATCCTACAGGCAGGCTACTATTGGCCCACGCTTCATCAAGATGTCAGAAGGTATATCAGCCAATGTGACCGATGCCAAAGGATGGGGAAACCGACTCCAAGGGATGAAATGCCTCTCCAACCTCAAGTGACTCTTGAGCCATTTGAGAAGTGGGGTATGGACTTTGTGGGTCCAATCAATCCTCCTTCGAGGCAAAGATCTTACATCATTGTGTGCACAGACTACCTGACAAAGTGGGCAGAAACCAAGGCAATCAAAGCAGCAACAGAAGAAAAGGTGGCCGAGTTCTTAAGAGAAAACATCTTCTACAAATTTGGCTACCCAAGAGAGCTAGTCACCGATCAAGGAAGCCAGTTCACATCCAACTTAATTGAAGACCTACTCGCTCATCACAAAATCAAGCATAGGACTTCCACCCCCTATCATCCTCAAGCAAATGGGCAAGTGGAAGTCACCAATAGAGCACTAGAAGGGATCTTGACTAAGGTGGTGAGCAGCAGTAGAAAAGATTGGGCAGATCGCCTGGTTGAGGCCACATGGGCTTACAACACCACTTGGAAGACCACAACCGGCTTCACACCTTATGAGCTGGTCTATGGGAAGAGAGCTCTGCTGTCAATTGAATTCGAGTACAACACTTTGAGGATGGCAGCTCAGCTGGACCTAGATCTCAGCCATGCCCAACAAGAAAGGTTATTGCAGCTGAATGGATTGGACGAGCACAGAATGCAGGCCCTTCTTCACTCAGAAGTGGTTCAACTTCAGAGGAAGGTGTGGCATGACCAACACCTCAATGACAAGCAATTTCAGCCGGGAGATTGGGCACTGTTGTATGATTCCAGGCATAAAGATTTCAAGGGGAAGCTGAGAACCAGATGGCTGGGACCATATGCAGTGGAAAAATGTAATGACAATGGATCTGTACTTATTCGTACCATTGATGAGGAGGCCATCCCTATGCTTGTCAATGGGCATCGGTTGAAGATCTACAGAAAGCCTCTGTCAAGGCAAGAATTCATCAAAATTGTGGAAAAATCAGTGCTGGTCATAGAGAAGGGTTCTACCTCTGTTTTGGGCATACCCTGAGTTAAAAATAAATAAATAATAATAATAATAATAAAGATCCTTGGGTGAAAACCTTTCTGAGGCGCTCAAGGCAGATGGTAAGGGTGAAAACCTCATCGAGGCGCCCCTGCTGTCTTTCAAAAAAAAAAAAAAAAGGGAGAGAAAAATAAAGATCCTTGGGTGAAAACCTCTCTGAGGCGCTCAAGGCAGATGGTAAGGGTGAAAACCTCATCGAGGCGCCCCTGCTGTCTTTAAAAAAAAAAAAAAAAAAAAAGGGACAACAAGTTCACAATGTGGCAATGCATGCAGGTTGTAGGTATTCTATGAAGGAAAAGAGGTCCCTCAACTCAAAGACAAGGGTCCTTATTATGCTACCAGGTGACCTCACCAGCACCCCCTCCGAAAACACTCATCTTCTCCAAGGTATGGGCATGATTTGATCACAGTTTAGTCTTCTACAGGAAGCTACAGACTTTCTACAGGAAGTTTTGTATTTCTATAGGAAACTTCCTGTAGAAGTTTTGGACGGCCCAGAACTAATTATGTGGGGAGATCTAACGACCGAGGTCTGGCATGGAGGCATGCAAGCTACTATTTTCTCCATCACACACTGCTGTCACCTCCTTCTACCACCCCAGTTGCCATGCAATGGGGAACACCTGCACAGTCAAATCAGAACACTGAATTATTAGAGGAAGCGATTCTCAATGGAAAAAGATACAGAGATACCATGCAATACTCATCACAACTATCCAAGGGCCCTGCGATCATGATCGTAATGCCACCGGTTTCACCGTTCAGCATGCACCCGAGGAGGAAAAACTGCTACAGGACATCCTACAGGAATCCCGTAGCAGTTCAGCCAGCTGGAGTGTACACTATCAAAATGCCTGCAGAACATAGAGCGGGCACATGCACCATCCGCAGCTAGGTAATAAGCTCCGTAGCCAGCAGCAGTCTGCGAGGAAGAACCCCCGTGCCTGTGCACGACGCAGCAACCAGCAAATCCATTCACCATCGTCCTGAAACCTGGAAATCATGTCGCGGCCGCACAGGTAAGTGCCTCACCCTTCTTTCGTTCGAATTACATGAATAATACTATGAAATGTTTGCAAGTGTGGGAATGAACGGGTTGAGCAGTCGAATGGCCATTCCACTTGTTAGCGCTTGGAATTCACCTAGGCTGAGATAGACAAACTCTCAAGGCTACATCAAACCATTTCACCTCGTAGCTGATGAAAATAACAATGAAACATATGTACATACCTCCTTCTGGCTTGCTGGGTACTCACTGAACTTGAACTCATGACCTTGCAGTGATTTTGACTCAAAACCCTAGACCTAAGACCCGGGACCTCAAGACAAAAATAAAAACAAACATGACTCAATTTCATTGTGGTATGACCTGATCCAGCAAAGCCAAGAAGGGAACAAAGACCAGCCCTCCATTCAGTTTTATGGCATGCCTAGCGGGATGCAAAACTGACACTAATGAGACTCCTACCTATGCATATGCAAAGAGCTATTGATCACTGATGGAGGGCTCAAGACCGACACTAACATTGGCTCCAATGGGGATGGCAGCTCCTTGGAGGTGCCAAGAACCTCAGACCTCTTGGGAGAGCAGACCAGTGCCTTATTCATTGGGCAATGGAGTCAACTAGTACAAATATAACCATACTCGAACAGACTTTATTTGACTTGGACAATTGACTGAAAATCGAACTGACTTTGACACAAACTAACTCAATGGAAAACTGAAATAACTTGAAAAAACTCACTCAACAGACCAAACACAAATGACTCATGACCGACTTAAAACAAAACTTTACAATGCTTTTGGAAAAACGGCAGCAATCCATCAAGATTTGGAATCATGATGACAACCACCTGCAGACTAATGAAATATGTACAATCATGTATAATGAGATTTCCAATGTAACCAATCCAGCAGATGCCTTCTTGACTGATTCTCCCAATCAGATCTTCTGGTCAACAGTACAAACCTATAACTGAGCATCCAAAAACATAGCTGACCATGATCTCCATCATCACTGAACACTGCAATAAACACTATCACTGCTGGCTGCAACAAACTTGCTAGAGGATCGTGAAAAACATGAAGATTTGCCACTGCCACCTCCTGCTGAAAGAACAAGGTGTCTTTTGCTTCAATTTCTGATCTGCCTTCCACATGTGCTTCGGTGAAAGTATGCTCATGGGCCTCAAAAAATTCTGAACAAATAGATGAGCAGATCTCCTCTTGAAATAACATTTCAACACATGAAACATATGAAGAATCTGAATGGAAATCCTGAATGTTATAATCTTCTATGGTGTGAATGTGCTGTAGGTCATCTTCATATGATATCACAACCAAATTATCAAGTTCCTTATTACATTCTTCAATCATAAGGAAAGAAACTTCAGCTGATTCTTGAAGTGCACCAATGACATTTCTATCATCTACCATAAATTCATCCAAAGGAACTGTTTCACTTACTTGAATGAAGATGTCATCTTGCTTTTCATGAACTGACTGAATTACCTCCTCATGCAGGCTCTGTTCTAATGGCATGAGAACATTTGGATCAAAAAATTTGTCTATGGTCTCAACAACAAATCCCTCCTTTTCAGGTTTCAGCACAAGGTATGCTTGGTCATCACAATCTGAATCTAGAACTGAAGTAGCTGTCCTGTCTTCTTCAATCTGCATGCTGTCTTCTTCTGTGGGCAGATCTGAAATAGGACCCTCTCTTTCATCATTTTCAGCCATATGGCCATCTTCAACCTGCTGATCTGCGTTAACTTGAGCCGGAACAAGACCTCTCAAAAGTAGATCTATCTTCAGATAGAGGAGATAATACCTTTTGTTTTCTTTTGTTCACACAGTGAGTGTCTTCATTGATTTCAAGTGAAGGAGTATACAGATTTTCCTCATACTGTTGATCCATTTCATGCAATTCCTGTTGACTGTCAAGATGCAAAATTGTTTCATTTCCCACCGTACTAAGATCTTGGTCCTGCTGCAAATTTTCATGATCATCTCTATGGGAATCCACTAGGTTCTCTTCATGTTGCTGAAATGGATTCTCATACAAAGCCTCCATGATCTCAACATCCATAAAATTATCATCTTCATAATATTTCTCAAGGCTTTCAATAAAACTATAGGCATGCTTGCAACAGTCTTGAACTAAATTCAATGATGGATAAGAGTCCTTATATCTTTCAACGAACATAGCATGAAAATCTTTTAAGCAGTAAATACAAGCAGGTGGCAAACTTTCATACCATGATTGGGCTTCACCTTCCAGAGTGGCCAAGAATATCTTCATCAAGCAATCTTCAGGAAAATCAACCTTCAACTTGCGAATATGCATGTGAAATCTAACTAGATGAAGAGCAGCATCCTTCTTACCATCATCTTTAAATGTAGGCAAATTCCTTGACCAATCTACCTTGGGAATCTTATTCGGAAAACCTGGAATGTGATCTCGGCTCATGGGAGCATATCTTCTTGCAATTAGGTCCATCATGAAAATCTCACAGCTACTGATCTTCCTGCAGTGAAGTCACCATGAAGCATAGGTTGCTGGATTCTTCAGTGAAAGGAGTCGCCAAGTGAATGATTTCAGCCTTTCAAGTGTCTGATCGTTGTTCACCATCAACAATCAGATCTGAACTTGATACATGTGCTGGGGTAAAGTGTCAATGAAGCGTTACGTTCACAAGCTCACGGAGATTGACTGAAGCAGCGTTTATCTACTAACACTGATGTAAAACAAGAGCGTTTTCGAAGGCTTCTGGCGTAACTTCAGGCTCCGTCTAAGACTTATGAAATAACACGTCAATGAACAAAAGATCAGTTTGTTCTCCCCAGTATGGTCGCCGCTATGTTAGCGCTTGGAATTCACCTAGGTTGAGATAGACAAACTCTCAAGGCTACATCAAACCATTTCACCTCGTAGCTGATGAAAATAACAATGAAACATATGTACATACCTCCTTCTGGCTTGCTGGGTACTCACTGAACTTGAACTCATGACCTTGCAGTGATTTTGACTCAAAACCCTAGACCTAAGACCTGGGACCTCAAGACAAAAATAAAAACAAACATGACTCAATTTCATTGTGGTATGACCTGATCCAGCAAAGCCAAGAAGGGAACAAAGACCAGCCCTCCATTCAGTTTTATGGCATGCCTAGCGGGATGCAAAACTGACACTAATGAGACTCCTACCTATGCATATGCAAAGAGCTATTGATCACTGATGGAGGGCTCAAGACCGACACTAACATTGGCTCCAATGGGGATGGCAGCTCCTTGGAGGTGCCAAGAACCTCAGACCTCTTGGGAGAGCAGACCAATGCCTTATTCATTGGGCAATGGAGTCAACTAGTACAAATATAACCATAATCGAACAGACTTTATTTGACTTGGACAATTGACTGAAAATCGAACTGACTTTGACACAAACTAACTCAATGGAAAACTGAAATAACTTGAAAAAACTCACTCAACAGACCAAACACAAATGACTCATGACCGACTTAAAACAAAACTTTACAATGCTTTTGGAAAAACGGCAGCAATCCATCAAGATTTGGAATCATGATGACAACCACCTGCAGACTAATGAAATATGTACAATCATGTATAATGAGCTTTCCAATGTAACCAATCCAGCAGATGCCTTCTTGACTGATTCTCCCAATCAGATCTTCTGGTCAACAATACAAACCTATAACTGAGCATCCAAAAACATAGCTGACCATGATCTCCATCATCACTGAACACTACAATAAACACTATCACTGCTGGCTGCAACAAACTTGCTAGAGGATTGTGAAAAACATGAAGATTTGCCACTGCCACCTCCTGCTGAAAGAACAAGGTGTCTTTTGCTTCAATTTCTGATCTGCCTTCCACATGTGCTTCGGTGAAAGTATGCTCATGGGCCTCAAAAAATTCTGAACAAATAGATGAGCAGATCTCCTCTTGAAATAACATTTCAACACATGAAACATATGAAGAATCTGAATGGAAATCCTGAATGTTATAATCTTCTATGGTGTGAATGTGCTGTAGGTCATCTTCATATGATATCACAACCAAATTATCAAGTTCCTTATTACATTCTTCAATCATAAGGAAAGAAACTTCAGCTGATTCTTGAAGTGCACCAATGACATTTCTATCATCTACCATAAATTCATCCAAAGGAACTGTTTCACTTACTTGAATGAAGATGTCATCTTGCTTTTCATGAACTGACTGAATTACCTCCTCATGCAGGCTCTGTTCTAATGGCATGAGAACATTTGGATCAAAAACTCTGTCTATGGTCTCAACAACAAATCCCTCCTTTTCAGGTTTCAGCACAAGGTATGCTTGGTCATCACAATCTGAATCTAGAACTGAAGTAGCTGTCCTGTCTTCTTCAATCTGCATGCTGTCTTCTTCTGTGGGCAGATATGAAATAGGACCCTCTCTTTCATCATTTTCAGCCATATGGCCATCTTCAACCTGCTGATCTGCGTTAACTTGAGCCGGAACAAGACCTCTCAAAAGTAGATCTATCTCATCTTTAGATAGAGGAGATAATACCTTTTGTTTTCTTTTGTTCACACAGTGAGTGTCTTCATTGATTTCAAGTGAAGGAGTATACAGATTTTCCTCATACTGTTGATCCATTTCATGCAATTCCTGTTGACTGTCAAGAGGCAAAATTGTTTCATTTCCCACCATACTAAGATCTTGGTCCTGCTGCAAATTTTCATGATCATCTCTATGGGAATCCACTAGGTTCTCTTCATGTTGCTGAAATGGATTCTCATACAAAGCCTCCATGATCTCAACATCCATAAAATTATCATCTTCATAATATTTCTCAAGGCTTTCAATAAAACTATAGGCATGCTTGCAACAGTCTTGAACTAAATTCAATGATGGATAAGAGTCCTTATATCTTTCAACGAACATAGCATGAAAATCTTTTAAGCAGTAAATACAAGCAGGTGGCAAACTTTCATACCATGATTGGGCTTCACCTTCCAGAGTGGCCAAGAATATCTTCATTAAGCAATCTTAAGGAAAATCAACCTTCAACTTGCGAATATGCATGTGAAATCTAACTAGATGAAGAGCAGCATCCTTCTTACCATCATCTTTAAATGTAGGCAAATTCCTTGACCAATCTACCTTGGGAATCTTATTCGGAAAACCTGGAATGTGATCTCGGCTCATGGGAGCATATCTTCTTGCAATTAGGTCCATCATGAAAATCTCACAGCTACTGATATTCCTGCAGTGAAGTCACCATGAAGCATAGGTTGCTGGATTCTTCAGTGAAAGGAGTCGCCAAGTGAATGATTTCAGCCTTTCAAGTGTCTGATCGTTGTTCACCATCAACAATCAGATCTGAACTTGATACATGTGCTGGGGTAAAGTGTCAATGAAGCGTTACGTTCACAAGCTCACGGAGATTGACTGAAGCAGCGTTTATCTACTAACGCTGATGTAAAACAAGAGCGTTTTCGAAGGCTTCTGGCGTAACTTCAGGCTCCGTCTAAGACTTATGAAATAACACGTCAATGAACAAAAGATCAGTTTGTTCTCCCCAGTATGGTCGCCGCTATGTTAGCGCTTGGAATTCACCTAGGCTGAGATAGACAAACTCTCAAGGCTACATCAAACCATTTCACCTCGTAGCTGATGAAAATAACAATGAAACATATGTACATACCTCCTTCTGGCTTGCTGGGTACTCACTGAACTTGAACTCATGACCTTGCAGTGATTTTGACTCAAAACCCTAGACCTAAGACCTGGGACCTCAAGACAAAAATAAAAACAAACATGACTCAATTTCATTGTGGTATGACCTGATCCAGCAAAGCCAAGAAGGGAACAAAGACCAGCCCTCCATTCAGTTTTATGGCATGCCTAGCGGGATGCAAAACTGACACTAATGAGACTCCTACCTATGCATATGCAAAGAGCTATTGATCACTGATGGAGGGCTCAAGACCGACACTAACACCACTGGCCACGATGACCAGTCAGATGGTCTAGTCGGATTTGGTAAGTGGCGGTCGTGGCAAGCAAATCGGGTAATAGACACGTGAGAAGTGTCCAGTCGGGGAGAAGCGGCGTTTTAACAGAAATGACGGTGGCGGATCTGCGGAGAATGATGTGGCAGTCAGGGAAACTTGTAGTAGAATGATTAGGTGACGTCGTCCAACGGTCCGGCAGGGACAGCTCACCCCCGCACCACGAATTCCGCCGGGATTCAAATCCATCAGCTAGATCGCCACCCCACGCATTTATCATCAGCCATTTTGAAGTCGAGTGAGCGTCCGAAGTTATCTGAAGCTCATTACTCCAAGTCTTCGGCTTGTTCGAGCGTCTGGTAGTGGCACAAAAGGAGTATAACCATTGCAGTGCTCTCCAGAACTCGTGCGCTGTTTCTACAGGAAAGCTACGCTACAGGAAGCTCACTGCCACGAAGAAAATCGGGCTCTTCACACCAAAGGTGGTGAATTGGAAAAGGTAAGCCTGAACCTATTCCTCCCATGCAATTGGTTTCGAGGGTGGCGGAGTCGACGTTCTCAAGAACGTAAAACTATAGTCTGGTCATAAAATTGTAAGCGTTGTCGTCGAAGTATATGTGGTATTTTCTATAGGAGGTGATTTTTAAGGCTCATCTGTAGATAATCTTCGCGAATTGTGTGCATGGCAGAGGCGTAATTCTACGCTTTGTCCCAAAAGGCTAGTCTTGATACGCACCCGCCACCTCCAGCTAACATAGCAGGTTTTCACCATGCCAGGTGAATTCATCAAAAAAGAACCGATCGACTCAAAGAAACTAAGGGAGAACCCTGAGGTGGTAGAGCTATTCACTCGTGCGCAATGGATGTCGTTCTGCGACAAACTCCAAGGATATGATGATGAGGTGGCAGAGGAGTTCTTGCGAGCTCTGAAGCCAAAATCCAAAACACTGGCCACTGTCAATTTCAGGGGTTTGAGTCTCAGACTCACCCAACAATTCATCAGCCGAGTCACTAAGCTCCCAATGGGGGTACTGTGGGACAAGGAGGAGAGGAAATTAGGCCAGAAGGCTAAAAAGGAATTCTTTCCACCAGAGGAGCAATTCTCAGAGGATAAGAACGGGGTTCGCAGAACTAGCTTACTGCCACTTTGGAGCGAGGTCAGCCTCCAAATTATGAAATACATCACATGCGAAGGTCGGTTCAGCATTGTGTATGGGTACCATTTCCGGCTACTCACTGAATTGAGACATCAGATGGACCTACCTGCAGAAAACAAACTAAGTATTCCCTACTTTCTACTGCAGTCTATGACAGAATGTGCCACCAAGTTGAGAGAAGGCACGCCAGACCAGGTAGCCCATCATGGGCTCATTAAGCTCCTCGTGGAGGATGCACTCCACACATACAAAGTCCCTCTCTCGTGGGAAGCCTTCCGGAATCTGACGAAGGATGGCGATATAAAAATGTTGACCGAAGAGCTTGGTTCCTCTAGCAGCGAGGAGAAGGAGTCAGTACCCACAGAGAAGAAAGGAAAAGGCCAAGAACCCACGGCCAAAGCACCGAAGAAAGAGCAAAAGGAGAAACAAGAGAAAAAGGTTGCCAAAGAGAAGGATGACACACCCATATTGACGCCCAGAGAGAAAAGGTTACAAAGTAGGGTGGACAGGACTGAGCCAGTCCACGTCAGTAAAGGCACCTCGACAGCAGCCTCGACCAAGTCAAAAAGCAAAACACACTTAGCAAAACAGGCTAAAACGGTGCCACCTGTTCCTACAGGAAAACCAAAAACGGCTTCTACAGGAAGCCAGCAATCAGCTGATAAAGGGCCTTCTACAGGAAGCCCCGAGCAAGGAAAACCCAAGGAAAAGAAAATGACATTCTTGCAAGGGAGGCAGCCGCCGTGCTGGCCGCCCTTAGTACACCTCCTAAGCCGAAGGAAAAGAAAAAGAGGGAGATCCCTCTGTATTTTAAAGCCCGAAGAAGTGTAAGAATAAAAACAGGCAGGCCACAACCTCCGTCCAGCAGCCCAATTACTATAGAGGATACCCCTACTTCACCCAGGGAGAGGTCCCCCTCAAAGATATCAGTCACCTATGAGAGGGGGAGCCCGAAAACAACTACGTGGAAAGAGAGAATGGACAGGTTGGCTTCAGAAGCCCGACTACAGGATGCTGAGGCTGCTCTACAGGAAACCTTAGCCCGGCTTAAGGAGACTGAGAGGATGGAGGGAGAAGCACCCTCATCACCACCGAGGGAAGACGAAGTAGAGCCGCCAAGAGAAGAAGAGAAAGAGTATATTCTGGAGCCTAGTCTTCAGCCAAGTCTGAGCTCATATTGTAACTTCTTAGAAGCTGGAAAAGATTATACCACAGAAATTCACTGTGCCACTTTTCTTTGCGTTGGAGGAAGAAAGAGTGAGAACACACACGTGGATGAAAATAGCTAAGTCAAAAGGCGTGGCAGATATAGGCCCCTTGGAGGAAAAACTCAAGGAGGCACGAAAGGAGTTAGCTATGGCCAAACACGTGGCAAATTGCCAGCGGGTGTTCCTACAGGAAGAGAATGAAAAATTGAGACTGTAGCTACAGGAACTGAAGAAAGGAAAGGGCACATCCGCAGGGGACATCACAGCAGAACAACAAGGCAGAGAAAGACTGCAAGTCGGTCTTGGGGAGCCAACCACGCATCTACAGGAAGAAGAGCTGCAAGCACAAATTGAGATACAAGCGCTCAAACAGCAGTTGCAGCAAAAAGAGGCACAATTGGCCTGCATGGCCAGTTGGGCCATGGATGCTATACAATGCAGACAGCCGGCCAAATCCTATGGCCTGTACCTGAGAGACCAATGGCTGCAATTTCAAATCAATGCATTAGCGCAAAGAGGTATCTCCCAACTCCAAGACCCGCAACAATTCACTGAATTATGCAATACCAGTTCATTAGAGGATAAGGCCAAACTATCAGAGTTCTATCTCCATAATTTGGTCCTTCCTAATGTGACTTCATGGGATCCCAACACGGTCTTAAGGGATATGCAGTTAATGGCATTTGCCTCATGGTTGAACCATGAAGACAAAAGAGCAGCAGAAGTCAAAGAGATCATGAACCAAGAGCTGAACGAGCCATTACTAATTAGAGCAGAGCCAGGGGATCCAACTGCATTAATATCGGCACACCAACACTTATCCACCGACCCTCAAGATTTATTGAAATATATGGATCAGCAGGCCCAGGCCATAGCGCATTTCGAGGATATGGAGAGACTGTTAGGGGACAACTGTGTTCAAGCTTGCACCCACCGATGGAACACATTGGCCCACAGTCTAAAAATCATAGAATATCACACTCCAACTCGAATGAGGGAAGCTCTAATATGGGTTCCCCTCTATAAGAAATCCATGCAGAACCTCCAGGCCAGCTGGATTGGCCTCAAGCTAAGCCCACCTCTGCTGTTAGGATTGATGGAAGGCAACACAGACAAAGATGAGCATGAACAGTGGGAAGAGGTGGAAAGAAAGGCTGGGTTCCTTATCAGTGGAGAGGACACTACTGCAGAAGCCTGGGATGTGAGGGTGGCAGTGAAGGCAATGAAGGACGAGGAGCTTGATTAGTTGCTCAAGGATGAGCAATCATTTTAGCTGGGGGGTGATGATGAGCCCCAAATTTGGTAACATTTTAGGCTCATTTGGCCTAACTACCCTTGCTCAACCCTTCATTTTTCATAACTTATGCATCATTTTTTTAGTATATTTATGTCATTTGTACGAATGAGGGCAGTCACTATTCCTAGGTGGCTAACACGTGCTTATTTCAGGTTTTTTGACATTTAATGGAGCAAAACCACGCAAATGAGGGCTAGGAGACAGCCAAGATGGGATTGAGATTTTGTAGGAAGGTTGTCCATAGCATTAAATGGCCTTCCTCGTGATCTTCACCCCCAACTCCGAGCTCCAACAGCCACCACCACCGAGTTAGAAGGCAGCCAAACGATTTTGAGGAAGCAGCAGATCACTCTTAGTTTGGTCAGCAAAATCCCACTAATTTAGGAGGCCAGCTTGGCCCTCGTAATGTATAAATGATGAGGCTATAGCCTTCGAAAGGGACTTTTGAAACCTTGTTGCACATTTTGGATTATGAGCTGTTAGCTCTGTTTTGCTCTTTTGTAGCCATTATTGGCATGTTATTTGACTTATGATTATTATCTTTTAATGGAAAGCAGGCAGATTTGAGTTCAGTTCTAAGTTCTTAAAGGAGCCATAGCTCTCGGGGTTGGGCCCAACCTGAGAGCCTAAGGTCTCCTTCCTTTGTATTGTTATCTTTCTTTCAGCATTGTTTTTCTTCTCCTTTACATGCATTTGGAAACGTAGGTTGCTGAGTTAGATTTCTTGGTGTGGTTAAGTAGGTAAATTTTATGAGACAGAGTTGCTTCAACAGGTTTAGAATAGAGTAAAGAGATTGGAGGTAATAAGAGTTCCAAAAGAGGGTTGATTGCACACTCATTTTCACCTCTGTTTAGGGGCTGGAATTGTAGACAGTGCCACTCACCAAAAACATTGTTTTACATGTTCATGCAATCTTTGATACAATGTTTTCGCTGTAATAGTTGTCCATGCATTCAGATCTTGTGGAATGATTCTTTGCTTCAGTACCATGCATGATTTCCCTTAGAAATAACATTGATGTTCTTTGGTTTTACTAAACAGTTAGAATAGGATCATGATATTTCGGTTATGTGCAGGACGTGGATGATTTGTTTCGTTTACACTGTGCAGTACTACTCCCTCACTCTCTTATCCTTTTACACCGTGCCTAGGCCAACTACTCATCTCCCAATTAGACCCCCTGTCTCTCAGCCATTCTATCACCTTCGTTATTCTACCTTTTCGGCCTTCCATTCCCTCTACCCTCTTCAAGACAACCTAGCTTAGCACACCCCCTATTCATCTCATCTCTCTGTCACTGAGTCACTACAAACTCCTCCCCTACCTCCCTATCCATCCATGCAGCCTCTTCCACTCACCCATCACCCAAAAATCCGAGTATAGGACATCCTGTAGGAATTACTAAACTTCCTGTAGAAATTATGAACATCCTGTAGAACCCCTGCAGACTTCCTGTAGAAGCTCATAAACACGGTTGCGTGGCATCCAAACTTTGTGAAACTCTCTGAAAGGATGTTAGGGTTTCCTTAGACCCTCTCTGAGCCTTCCTGACCTCTTCCAAGCATTTCTCCCCTTGATCTACCCCCTGCACAGTAAAGACCCAGTTTGAAGCACATGCATAATCAATTCAACAACTTGAACAAAAATACAAAAATATGTTCTCTTCAGATAAAAGTAGTATAGACACATGCATCTCACCTTCATAGAAGTAATGGCATCACTTTCAGTAGTTTTCATTCTCACCGTTGCATCAGTAGGACTAGCTGGTAGAATTAGGGTTTGCTAGGGTTTTCATTTCTTGTTGGCTTTCAGTCCATTTCTGCAAAGTAGGTTAATTTCCTTTGAGTTAGCTTTCGTTCATCGGTTAAAAAGCTTCTTCTAAGAGCTCATAGAAGTTGGCTTGAGCCCCTAGCGGACTTGTGCCAGCTGACCAAGTGACAGCTGCGGCAAGAGCTAGTACTTGTGCATACAGCACAGTTGCTTCCAAGTTTGTTACGAACTACCGAGTTGATAAAATTAGAGAAGGAAGCTCCAGGAGTTGTAGCATTATTGCTACAATACTGGAGCCCACCACCCATCTTCAGGGTAGCGCGCGGCGCGCTACGCGTTGAGAGCAAAAACCTGTGTGTGGCACAAAAAAGTCAAAATTGACCAAAATTGCTCAAAATTTCTTGAAATTTGAGCTCGAAGTGCACCATTGAGCACCATGCTCCTTCAAGGTAGCCTCAGCCAAAATATGAAGGGGATCGGGCCTTTTCCTCCATTTTAGTGCCTTGGCCAACCGTCCTTTGAGCACCTTCATTCTTGCTTTACACACATGCATGCGAGCCTAATAATGATGTTTCAAGTGATTGGCCTTCGCCAACAACTTCTCTAAATGGATGTTGACCCTCTCAAGATTAGTTTCTCGATCCTTACTGACCTGTTGCTAATGAAACTGCTTCCGGTGTAAGAGTAACATTGACTCCAGCTAAGGTAACTTGGTCTCCATGTAAATGCAAGACAAAGAGACGAGCCAATTCATGATGAAACTGGACCTCCGTCACCTTTGTGATACCTCCTTGGCACACTTACCTCCGGTGTAGAATCACTATCAAAATCCTGCTCATAATCTGTTTCGGTTTTTGACATAGTTTTGAAGGCAAGATAGCTGAACTGTATATGCTGACTATGCACACAATTAACTGCTTTTTGACTTTTTCAAATGCTGTTACCAAGGGGACATAAATACAAGGGAATTTTTAGGGAAAGGGAACATGAGGGAATTAAGGGACAATAAAAATAAACAAGGAGTTTAGGGAGGGGAAAAACATATGAAATTATGATATTGTAGGGTTTTGAGATGAAGTAGGGTTTGGGAAAAATGACTCATTAGACACTGACATGATAATGACAACCCTATGAATGATGATAGACTCAGCTGAATAGTGACATAGATTGGCATTTGGACAACTTTAGAAGGAGTGAAAGCAAACCCTAGATCTAATGCCTAGTGACCAAATTTTGCTTGAAGACTCACTGAAATGACAAAATTTGACCTTGACACTTCAAAATCACTTTGTAAGAGCACGTTTGATCACTGGAGGAAGGCTGGAAAGACTGACACTAACATTGGCTCCAATGGGGATGGTAGCTCCTTGGAGGTGCCAAGAACCGCAAATCTCTGTAAGAGCTAGACAGTGCCTTCATCCATTGGGCGATGGAGTCATTATTTGACAAACGATACAAGACTTTGACTCGTTTATTGACTGGAACTTGATTCAAACCGACTCAATTATGAAACCTACATGACTGAAAACTGACTCACAAATGACTCATGACTGACTTAACTAAACAAGAACTTACAAAGCTTATTGAAGGGCAGTAGTCCATCAAGATTTGAAATCATGATGACAACCACCTGTGTTTCTTACAAGACAATATACCATCAAACTATATCAAAATGCCAATGTAACCAATCAAGCAGATGCCTTCTTGATTGGTTCTCCTGATCAGATCTTCTGGTCAACAATGAATACTGGTAACTGGGCATCCAAAAATATAGTCGACCGTATTCTCCTTCATCACTGAATACTGCAATAATCACCTTCACTGTTGACTACAACAGGGCTGCCATTGGATCTTGAAAAACATGAAGTTTTGCCACTGCCACCTCCTGCTGAAAGAACAAGGTGTCTTTTGCTTCAAATTCTGATCTGCCTTCATCATGTGCTTCGGTAAAAGTATGCTCATGGGCTTCAAAAAACTCTGAACAAATGGATGGGCAGATCTCTTCTTGGAAAATCATTTCAGCACATGAAACATATGAAGAGGAATCTGAATGGAAATCCTGAATGTTTTGTTCTTCCGTGGTGTGAATGTGCTGTAGGCCATTTGTATATGATATGACAACCGGATTATCATATTTGTGAAGGAAAACATTATCTGTTTGCTGATCTACAAGACAATCATCTTTTTCAACAGAGGAAGAAGTTTTCCCAACACTTTCCTAACTATGTGTGCACTGCAAATCTGATGTAGCTTGGGCTGTAACAAGACCTTTCAAGAGCTGATCTATCTCTTCTTCAGACAAAGGAGACAATGACTTTTGTTTTCTTCTGCTTAAACAATAATTATCTTCATATGACAAGGCACTCAAACTATCATTTATTACTGAGTTATTGAAAGGAGATTCATCACTTACTTGCACAAAGATCTCACCTTGCTGTTCATGAACTGACTGGATTGCTTCTTCATGAAGGCTGTGTTCTAATGATGGACTAACAGTATGAATTACTGTGTCTTCTACATTCCAAATGATTTTAACAGAACCTGGAGTAGCTGACTGGACATTATCAAAATCTACAATCAGCACTGGACTTACTTGCATGCTGCTGTCTTCTGTGGGCAGATCTGAAATGTCATTCTCCCTTTCATCATTTTCAGCCATATTATCTTCAACCTGCTGATCTTGATTCTGCTGCAAAATGTCCTGATCATCTTGATGGGAATTCTCTAAGTTTTCTTTATGCTGCTGAAATGGATTCTCATACAGAGCCTCCATGATCTCATAGTCCATAAAATTATCATCTTCATAATATTTCTCAAGGCTTTCAATAAAAGTTGAAGCATGTTTGCAACAGTCATGAACTAAATTTAATGATGGATAAGATGCTTGATATCTTTCAATAAACAAGGCATGAAAATCCTTTAAACAGTAAATACAGGCCTGCGGCAAATTTTCATACCAGGATTGAGCTGCACCTTCCAGAGTGGCTAGGAATATCTTCATCAAGCAATCTTTAGGAAAATCCACTTTCAACTTGCGAATATGCATATGAAATCTAACTAGATGTAGAGAAGCATCCTTCTTACCATCATCTTTAAATGTAGGCAGATTCCCTGACC
The DNA here is from genome assembly GCA_031772625.1 of Pinus tabuliformis. Taxonomy (NCBI): domain Eukaryota; kingdom Viridiplantae; phylum Streptophyta; class Pinopsida; order Pinales; family Pinaceae; genus Pinus; species Pinus tabuliformis. The sequence goes on along the minus strand of CM062815.1, from coordinate 373,181,193 downwards.
AATCTACCTTCGGAATTTTATTCGGAAAACCTGGAATGTGATCTCGGCTCATTGGAGCATATCTTCTTGCAATCCGATCCATCTTGAAAATCTCAAAGCTACTGATCTCTCTGCAGTGAAGTCACCATGAAGCATTGATCTCTAGAGTTTTCAGTGAAGGAGTCGCTAGTGAATGATTTCAGCCTTGTCAGTGTCTGATCGTTGTCCACCATCAACAATCAGATCTGAACTCGATACATGTACTGGGGTAATTAACAAGTCAGATGTCACGTTTACAAGCTAGACCGGAGATTGACTGAAGCAGCGTTTATCTACTTTCGCTAATGCAAAGCAAAAGCATTTCGAAGGCTACCTGGTATAACTTCAGGCTCCGTCTGTAGCTTATAAAACAAATGACATCAACAAGCAAACCATTTGTTCTCCCCAGTATGGTCACCAATATGTTAGCGCTCGAATTTGCCTCAGGCTGAGGAAGGCAAAATCCAAGGCAACATCAAACCACTTAGCCTCGTAGCTAGCCCTACGAGGACAGGAGAGGGCTCTCTCCGGGTCTATCTCAGCAAAAGGTCTTCAAAGGGCTGAGATGACCAATAAAGAACACTGATTTTAGGCTAGTAAACTGATAGGGAAAATTTTATTTCAAATTTTTAGGGTTTTGTTGGAAAACTAAGCACGGCAATTTTGGGTGCGGGGATGAGACACAGCTTTTTGCAGAGGTCTTTTTGGGGCAAGGTAGGAGATTGTCTTGATGCCTTTGAAATAAGTGAATGAATAGATATGACCGGTGAGGAGCTAAGGAGAGTAAGAAACCATCGAGAGTTCTCCTTAAACAGATGAAAACATAGATATTAAGCAAACTTAAAGGCAGAGCATAGAAACCATGAATTCTACCTTAACACTTCATTTACTTAATTTGCAGAAGAGAAGAGTAGGAAAATGATACACATAACAAACTTACAAGTATATTAGAGAAACACACCATCAACACAAATCACCACAGGAATCCAAAATAGTGCTGCAAAACCCTGGTCTTTCCTTTGCCAAAATTGCAGAGATACAAAGAGTAATACAGTCTAAGCTTATCCCTCAAGAGTCCAACCTCTCCAACCATGAAAATGATTTAGAAAATACATAATATAGACCATGCCAACCCATTCCCTAGCCTCTAGGGGTCGAGCTCATCATCCTAGGAGCTGTTTCAACCAATTCTAAACTGAGCACTACAATCTAGGCAATCAAAACAACTTGCCTCTATAAGCTAGGAAACCAATTCATTCATTAAATTTTTGACTTTTTATGAATGAATCTTCTAGAAGAGATAAATAAGTGCCATGACATCATAAAATTACATCAATTACATCAGGGAGGATGAAAAACCACTCCAAAAAGTCAAAACTAGTCAAATCTGCGTTTTGCTGAGCTGTAGGTGAAAATCTGGCAAACTTCCCTGATGCGTAGCGCCCCAATCCTCAACGCGTAGCGCGCCTTTGAGCCAACTTTTGAGGCACTTCCCGACATCCAAATGATGAAAAAGTAGGCTTGTTGGAAAGGTCCGGATGTCTAGTTTCCAGCCCAAGTGCAATTTCTCAATTTGGTGGTCATTTGCCCCTCCAAAATTGCAATCTCCCAAGAATGCTCCTTGTGTGTCCAAAAAGTGGCAGAAAGTCATTTTTTGCATGTTTTTTGACCTTCTGAGGGCTCAAAACCTCATGAAATGTCTTGGTAATTGCTGAGAAAGTGTAATTTGTCATGAAAAATCTAAAAATGCTGAGTTTTTGAGAAATGGACTTGCCCATCTTTAGGGTAGCGCGCGGCGCGCTACGCGTTGAGAGCAAAAACCTGTGTGTGGCACAAAAAAGTCAAAATTGACCAAAATTGCTCAAAATTTCTTGAAATTTGAGCTGGAAGTGCATCATTGAGCACCATGCTCCTTCAAGGTAGCCTCAGCCAAAATATGAAGGTGATCGGGCCTTTTCCTCCGTTTTAGTGCCTTGGCCAACCGTCCTTTGAGCACCTTCATTCTTGCTTTACACACATGCATGCGAGCCTAATAATGATGTTTCAAGTGATTGGCCTTCGCCAACAACTTCTCTAAATGGATGTTGACCCTCTCAAGATTAGTTTCTCGATCCTTACTGACCTGTTGCTAATGAAACTACTTCTGGTGTAAGAGTAACATTGACTCCAGCTAAGGTAACTTGGTCTCCATGTAAATGCAAGACAAAGAGACGAACCAATTCATGATGAAACTGGACCTCCGTCACCTTTGTGATACCTCCTTGGCACACTTACCTCCGGTGTAGAATCACTATCAAAATCCTTCTCATAATCTGTTTCGGTTTCTGACATAGTTTTGAAGGCAAGATAGCTGAACTGTATATGCTGACTATGCACACAATTAACTGCTTTTTGACTTTTTCAAATGCTATTACCAAGGGGACATAAATACAAGGGAATTGTTAGGGAAAGGGAACATGAGGGAATTAAGGGACAATAAAAATAAACAAGGAGTTTAGGGAGGGGAAAAACATATGAAATTATGATATTGTAGGGTTTTGAGATGAAGTAGGGTTTGGGAAAAATGACTCATTAGACACTGACATGATAATGACAACCCTATGAATGATGATAGACTCAGCTGAATAGTGACATAGATTGGCATTTGGACAACTTTAGGAGTGAAAGCAAACCCTAGATTTAATGCCTAGTGACCAAATTTTGCTTGAAGACTCACTGAAATGACAAAATTTGACCTTGACACTTCAAAATCACTTTGTAAGAGCACGTTTGATCACTGGAGGAAGGCTGGAAAGACTGACACTAACATTGGCTCCAATGGGGATGGTAGCTCCTTGGAGGTGCCAAGAACCGCAGATCTCTGTAAGAGATAGACAGTGCCTTCATCCATTGGGTGATGGAGTCATTATTTGACAAACGATACAAGACTTTGACTCGTTTATTGACTGAAACTTGATTCAAACCGACTCAATTATGAAACCTACATGACTGAAAACTGACTCACAAATGACTCATGACTGACTTAACTAAACAAGAACTTACAAAGCTTATTGAAGGGAAGTAGTCCACCAAGATTTGAAATCATGATGACAACCACCTGTGTTTCTTACAAGACAATATACCATCAAACTATATCAAAATGCCAATGTAACCAATCAAGAAGATGCCTTCTTGATTGGTTCTCCTGATCAGATCTTCTGGTCAACAATGAATACTGGTAACTGGGCATCCAAAAATATAGTCGACCATATTCTCCTTCATCACTGAATACTGCAATAATCACCTTCACTGTTGACTGCAACAGGGCTGCCATTGGATCTTGAAAAACATGAAGTTTTGCCACTGCCACCTCCTGTTGAAACAACAAGGTGTCTTTTGCTTCAAATTCTGATCTGCCTTCATCATGTGCTTCGGTAAAAGTATGCTCATGGGCTTCAAAAAACTCTGAACTAATGGATGGGCAGATCTCTTCTTGGAAAAGCATTTCAGCACATGAAACATATGAAGAGGAATCTGAATGGAAATCCTGAATGTTTTGTTCTTCCGTGGTGTGAATGTGATGTAGCCCATTTGTATATGATATGACAACCGGATTATCATCTTTGTGAAGGAAAACATTATCTGTTTGCTAATCTACAAGACAATCATCTTTTTCAACAGAGGAAGAAGTTTTCCCAACACTTTCCTTACTATGTGTGCACTGCAAATCTGCTGTAGCTTGGGCTGTAACAAGACCTTTCAAGAGCTGATCTATCTCTTCTTCAGACAAAGGAGACAATGCCTTTTGTTTTCTTCTGCTCAAACAGTAATTATCTTCATATGATAGGGTACTCAAACTATCATTTATTACTGAGTTATTGAAAGGAGATTCATCACTTACTTGCACAAAGATATCACCTTGCTGTTCATGAACTGACTGGATTGCTTCTTCATGAAGGCTGTGTTCTAATGATGGACTAACAGTATGAATTACTGTGTCTTCTACATTCCAAATGATTTTAGCAGAACCTGGAGTAGCTGACTGGACATGATCAAAATCTACAATCAGCACTGGACTTACTTGCATGCTGCTGTCTTCTGTGGGCAGATCTGAAATGTCATTCTCCCTTTCATCATTTTCAGCCATATTATCTTCAACCTGCTGATCTTGATTCTGCTGCAAAATGTCCTGATCATCTTGATGGGAATTCTCTAAGTTTTCTTTATGCTGCTGAAATGGATTCTCATACAGAGCCTCCATGATCTCATAGTCTATAAAATTATCATCTTCATAATATTTCTCAAGGCTTTCAATAAAAGTTGAAGCATGTTTGAAACAGTCATGAACTAAATTTAATGATGGATAAGATGCTTGATATCTTTCAATAAACAAGGCATGAAAATCCTTTAAACAGTAAATACAGGCCCGCAGCAAATTTTCATACCAGGAATGAGCTGCACCTTCCAGAGTGGCCAGGAATATCTTCATCAAGCAATCTTTAGGAAAATCCACTTTCAACTTGCGAATATGCATATGAAATCTAACTAGATGTAGAGAAGCATCCTTCTTACCATCATCTTTAAATGTAGGCAGATTCCTTGACCAATCTACCTTTGGAATTTTATTTGGAAAACCTGGAATGTGATCTCGGCTCATTGGAGCATATCTTCTTGCAATCCGATCCATCTTGAAAATCTCAAAGCTACTGATCTCTCTGTAGTGAAATCACCATGAAGCATTGATCTCTGGAGTTTTCAGTGAAGGAGTCGCTAGTGAATGATTTCAGCCTTGTCAGTGTCTGATCGTTGTCCACCATCAACAATCAGATCTGAACTCGATACATGTACTGGGGTAATTAACAAGTTAGATGTCACGTTTACAAGCTAGACCGGAGATTGACTGAAGCAGCGTTTATCTACTTTCGCTAATGCAAAGCAAAAGCGTTTCGAAGGCTACTTGGCATAACTTTAGGCTCCGTCTGTAGCTTATAAAACAAATGACATCAACAAGCAAACCATTTGTTCTCCCCAGTATGGTCGCCAATATGTTAGCGCTCGAATCTGCCTCAGGTTGAGGAAGGCAAAATCCAAGGCAACATCAAACCACTTAGCCTCGTAGCTAGCCCTACGAGGACAGGAGAGGGCTCTCTCTGGGTCTATCTCGGCAAAAGGTCTTCAAAGGGCTGAGATGACCAATAAAGAACACTGATTTTAGGCTAGTAAATTGATAGGGAAAATTTGATTTCAAATTTTTAGGGTTTTGTTGGAAAACTAAGCACGACAATTTTGGGTGCGGGGATGAGACACAGCTTTTTGCAGAGGTCTTTTTGGGGCAAGGTAGGAGATTGTCTTGATTCCTTTGAAATAAGTGAATGAATAGATATGACCGGTGAGGAGCTAAGGAGAGCAAGAAACCATCGAGAGTTCTCCTTAAACAGATGAAAACATAGATATTAAGCAAACTTAAAGGCAGAGCATAGAAACCATGAATTCTACCTTAACACTTCATTTACTTAATTTGCAGAAGAGAAAGTAGGAAAATGATACACATAACAAACTTACAAGTATATGAGAGAAACACACCATCAACACAAATCACCACAGGAATCCCAAATAGTGCTGCAAAACCCTGGTCTTTCCTTTGCCAAAATTGCAGAGATACAAAGAGTAATACAGTCTAAGCTTATCCCTCAAGAGTCCAACCTCTCCAACCATGAAAATGATTTAGAAAATACATAATACAGACCATGCCAACCTATTCCCTAGCCTCTAGGGGTCGAGCTCATCATCCTAGGAGCTGTTTCAACCAATTCTAAACTGATCACTACAATCTAGGCAATCAAAACAACTTGCCTCTATAAGCTAGGAAACCAATTCATTCATTAAATTTTTGACTTTTTATGAATGAATCTTCTAGAAGAGATAAATAAGTGCCATGACATCATAAAATTACATCAATTACATCAAGGAGGATGAAAAACCACTCCAAAATGTCAAAACTAGTCAAATCTGCGTTTTGTTGAGCTGTAGGTGAAAATCTGGCAAACTTCCCTGATGCGTAGCGCCCCAATCCTCAACGCGTAGGGCGCCTTTGAGCCAACTTTTGAGGCACTTTCCAGCATCCAAATGAGGCAAAAGTAGGCTTGTTGGAAAGATCTAGATGTCTACTTTCCAGCCCAAGTGGAATTTCTCAATTTGGTGGTCATTTTCCCCTCCAAAATTGCAATCTCCCAAGACTGCTCCCTGTGTGTCCAAAAAGTGGCAGAAAGTCATTTTTTGCATGGTTTTTGACCTTCCGAGGGCTCAAAACCTGATGAAATGTCTTGGTAATTGCTGAGCAAGTGTAATTTGTCATGAAAAATCCAAAAATGCTGAGTTTTTGAGAAATGGACTTGCCCATCTTCAGGGTAGCGCGCGGCGCGCTACGCGTTGAGAGCAAAAACCTGTGTGTGGCACAAAAAAGTCAAAATTGACCAAAATTGCTCAAAATTTCCTGAAATTTGAGCTGGAAGTGCATCATTGAGCACCATGCTCCCTCAAGGTAGCCTCAGCCAAAATATGAAGGGGATCGGGCCTTTTCCTCCGTTTTAGTGCCTTGGCCAACCGTCCTTTGAGCACCTTCATTCTTGCTTTACACACATGCATGCGAGCCTAATAATGATGTTTCAAGTGATTGGCCTTCGCCAACAACTTCTCTAAATGGATGTTGACCCTCTCAAGATTAGTTTCTCGATCCTTACAGACCTGTTGCTAATGAAATTGCTTTCGGTGTAAGAGTAACATTGACTCCAGCTAAGGTAACTTGGTCTCCATGTAAATGCAAGACAAAGAGACGAGCCAATTCATGATGAAACTGGACCTCCATCACCTTTGTGATACCTCCTTGGCACACTTACCTCCGGTGTAGAATCACTATCAAAATCCTGCTCATAATCTGTTTCGGTTTCTGACATAGTTTTGAAGGCAAGATAGTTGAACTGTATATGCTGACTATGCACACAATTAACTGCTTTTTGACTTTTTCAAATGCTGTTACGAAGGGGACATAAATACAAGGGATTTGTTAGGGAAAGGGAACATGAGGGAATTAAGGGACAATAAAAATAAACAAGGAGTTTAGGGAGGGGAAAAACATATGAAATTATGATATTGTAGGGTTTTGAGATGAAGTAGGGTTTGGGAAAAATGACTCATTAGACACTGACATGATAATGACAACCCTATGAATGATGATAGACTCAGCTGAATAGTGACATAGATTGGCATTTGGACAACTTTAGAAGGAGTGAAAGCAAACCCTAGATCTAATGCCTAGTGACCAAATTTTGCTTGAAGACTCACTGAAATGACAAAATTTGACCTTGACACTTCAAAATCACTTTGTAAGAGCACGTTTGATCACTGGAGGAAGGCTGGAAAGACTGACACTAACAGGTATATTCTAAATGTGAGGAAGAACATGCCGAACATTTAGCAACAATGTTGAGGTTGTTGAGAGAGAATCACATGCAGTTAAACCTAGAAAGTGTAGTTTCTTTCATATCGAGGTACACTACTTGGGCCATGTTGTCTCCAACGAGGGCATTGCAGTAGATCCAGAAAAGATAAGGGCCATCATGGAGTGGGTATCTCCTAAAATGTAGATTATGTGAGATATTTTATGGGGTTGGCAGGCTATTATAGGAGGTTCATCACGAAATTCTCATAGATTTCTTATCCTATCACATCATTGAAGAGGAAAGGTAAGAAGTTTGAATGGAAAAAGGAGTGTGAGGCTAGTTTTGAGAAACTTAAGTAGTTGTTGACACATGAACCACTACTAAAGATTGCAGATTCGGAAAAGGAGTTTGTGGTATGCACAGATGCTTGCAAGAAAGGACTTGGTGGAGTCCTTATGCAGGATGGATAGGTGGTATGCTATGAGTTGTTAAAATTGAATGAGCACGAGAAAAACTATCCCACACATGATCTTGAGTTGATAACAATAATACATGCGTTGAAGATGCAGAGACTCTTCTGGGTAGGAGGTTTACATTGATGAGTGATCACAGTGGTTGCAATATCTATTTGACCAACCAAATATGAATGGTAGGCAGGCTCGGTGGTTGGCTACGATCAGTGAGTTCGATTTTGAGATCAAGTACATCAAAGGCAAAGAGAACAGAGTGGTAGATGCTCTTAGCAGGCAGATACAAGTAAATCACTTAGCAGCTATGAACTCCTATGGGACAGACTTACAAGATAGGATCTTGCAGGCAGGTCAACATGATGTTAGATGTATGGATATTATGCAAAGGTTGCAGAAGAGTACATGTACCTATACAGGTGGTAGTACAGGTACAGGTACATGTGACAATATAGGTACATGTGCAAGAGTTAGTAAGAGAAAAGGCAACCTTGTAGGGGTGTACTAGGAAATAGAAACAACAAAATGAAGAGCTTATATAGGCATATAGGGACATTTCCCAAGAGCGTAAAGGGATACGACCCAAGAGGGAAGTGGAGCATGAGATCCAAATATTGATAGACTCCCCATTTCCAAACATTGGGTTATATAGAGAGTTTGTTATAGAAGTGAGTAAGGTGAAGAAACAATTGGATCAACTACTAGGATATGGTGTCATTCAACCAAGTACATCATAATGTGGGTCACCCATCATAATTGTGCCAAATAAGGATGGGACTTGGTGAATGTGTATAGAGTCCAAGGTGTTGAAAAAAATTACGCTGAAGGACATGTACCTCCTACCCAAAGTAGATGATCTAATGGATCAATTGCAACAAGTGAATTTCTTCACCAAGTTGGACTTAAAGTTTGGATATTACCAAGTTCAAGTTAAAGAAGAATATACATGGAAGGCTACCTTCAAAACCAAGAAATGTTTGTATGGGTGGTTAGTCATGCCATTCAACCTATGCAATGCACCAACTACATTTACGAGGTTAATGAATCATAAACTACACCCTTTTATAGATTCATTTGTTATGGTCTATTTGGATGATATACTGGTATACAATGCTACTCGGGAGGAGCACATCTCACATTTGATGCGGGTGATAGAGACATTAAGGAGACACTAACTGCTATAAAATATCAATAATTATAAGTTTGCACAACAATATTTGGTTTATCTGGGGTATGCGATAGGTGGAGGAGAGCTGAAAATAGATCTTGGTCAAGATGGAGGTCATCGTGAAATGGTTGGTGTGTACTAATTTTTCTGAGTTAGGATTTTTGTTGGGGTATTATAGTACCTGAGGAAATTCATAGCCTCTTTTCAAACAATAAAAGAACAACTCCATGTCATAATAGCAAGAGGTAAGAGTTTCTAATGGGGAAAGGGTCAACACAGGGCCTTTGAGTAGCTAAAAAATAAGATCAACCAAGCACCAATTCTAGCATTACCAAACTTGTAACAACCCTTCAAGGTGGAGATATATGTGAGTGGGTATGCTATCATAGTGGTCTTAATGCAAGGAGGAAGGCTTATATGCTACCTCTTTGAAGTATTTCATGGGGAAGCTCTTAACTACCTTACCTACAAAAAGGAGCTATATGTCATGGTGCAAGTTGTGAAGAAGTGGAAACATTATCTGATGGGAAAGGAAATAGTAATCCACGTAGGCCGTTAGCCATTAAAATACATGTAGACCCATAGTAAGCTACAATAGTCCAGGCATTACAAGTGGATGGGGTTTCTATAACATTTGCATATAGTGATAAACTATAAGAAGGGAAACACAAAAAAATTGGTTGACATGCTTTCAAGACCACCTACATCAAATATCACAGGTTTGGGAGCTCTAATGCACATGGAGGCATTCGCTCATGATGCATACAAAGAGGCATATTCAAAGGGCGAGGACTTCAAGGAGGTGTTTAAGTAGCTGCAAAGACAAAGTAATGTTCATGATGGTGACAACACAATTGACTACCATCTCTAGGAATGACTACTGTACATGTTGGATAAGTTATGTGTACCTAAAGGTGAGCGATTGTAGCTAATTAGAAAGGCTCACACATCCAAGGTTACAAGGCACTTTTATGTAGTGAAGACAATGCCCAACTTGTAGAGGTATATGAATTGGCTGAAGATGCAAGAATAGGTAGCTAGATTCATAAGAGGATGCATGCTTTGTTTTACTAGCAAGCCTAGTAACAAGAAATAGGACCTATATAATCTCTTACTTATACCCACCCATCCTTGGGAAATCATTTCCATGGACTTTGTGGGAGGTTTACCAATAATAAAGAAGGGACATGATTACTTGTTCATGGTAGTTGATAGCATCAGAAAGATGTGTGTCTTAATGCCCTATAAAATACCATCAATAGGCAAGAAGCCACAAACTTGTTCTTTGGATAGGTCTAGGTGCACTTTGGTATACCAAGGAGTATTGTTTCATATAGGGACACAAGATTTCTCAATTCATTTAGTACTACATTGTATCAGAAGATGAACATGAAGTTAAAGAGGTCTACAATATTCCATCCATAGAGATATGGATAGACATAAGTAGCCAACAAGACTTTGGTGCAACTTTTGAGGGGTTATAATCAAAAGCATCCAAAGACCCGGGATGAAATATGGTATATATACAACACTCTTATATTAGAGAAATCCACACTTCTACTGGTAAGTCCCCATTTGAAACTTGTTTTGGATATTCTCCACCTTCGACTTTGGATATTGCATATGGGTAGTACGAAAGAGTGGAGAAGGATCTTATAGGGGATGCCTTAAGAGTTGAAAATATTATGGACAAGGTCAGGAAAATCTATATACAAGTAAAAGAGACGCTGCATAAATGATAGGCAAAATACAAGGCTAGAGAAGATCAACACTAAAATGAGAAGTCATTCAAGGTGAGAGATAGAGTATGTGTAAGGTCCCACCTTACGAACCATCAATATCATAGAGAAATATTGAACACTAAGACTCAAAATGTGATATATATATATATATATATATATATATATATTAAGTATAAAGTTAATGCAGGGCCATCTTTTCTCATTGGTATCATTTACACTACACACTAAATTCTACTAACTAACCCATGGTAATTTTAATCTTCTCATCAAAGCTACAAGGATAATGGTTTCATCAATGTCCAAAGCTTACAACCATAATACTTTCTTCTGAAGCTCAAAAATCACATTTAAAAGAAATATTCTTTAGTATGATGAATAAATATCAAACTTTACAAACCATAATTTCCAACAAGCTAATTGTTAATTCTGTTGCAATTAAATGTGTTCAAGAGCGACTAATTTGATTTTATTCTAAATAACATGCCTATGAATTCTTTGCTTAAAATGAGAATTCAACTTCTATAGGATTGGTATCCAATAATTATGAATTCATATGTAAGCTAACATTACAACAATTCACTTACCCAAATTTGACTTCATCAGCATGAATTTTAACTCAATAGAATTATCACACATATTCATTGAGACATTTCCAGAAACACCTTGGTTACAAATCCTAATTTCACTTAGGCATTTTTACAAACAATTCATAAATGTAATTAGCTACAACCATTGAGGCATTATGACAAATAATTTGCAAGCATGCAATGTACAACCATTGAGGCATTTTAACAAATAGTTTGCAAGCATGCAATGTATAACCATTGAGGCATTTTGTCAAACACTTGACAACCATAATCCCTTAAGGAAATTTCACAACAATTAGCTAACATGAATATAAGATTACATAACCTCATTTTTCATTGTCTCACAGTAATGCCAATAATTCTTGAATTGAACTTAATACATAAGTAAAATTGCGAGCCATCTTCATTAATGCATTTTTACAAAGGATTTAATGACACAAAAGACTTACATATGTTGGGGAAATTTTACAAATAGCATGCAACCATGTAAGCTACAACCATTTGGGATTTTTGACAAATAGTTAGCAGACATGAAATAATTTGTCATCAAAATGTTGAACTATCTGAGTATCAACCATTGAGACATTAAACAATAGTTTCAAGAGCATGAATCATATTGGTATCCTCAATATAAATCAACTGTTATATCATAGATGGTAAGATTACTGCAAAACCAACAACAGGCGGTCCATACAAAGCAACAACAATTTTGCAAAATTGACTAGATTGCAAAATTGGAGTCTGAAAACATGTTTTTTGGAATCAAAGTGGGGGTTACATGGCCTTATGGTATGGATACCCCCTGATGTTGAGCTGAATCGCATAAAAAATGCCCAGGGATGCGATTCTTTAAAAAAAAATGGATCCCTACTTTCTCATTTACCACTTTTGTCAAACACTTAGTATGCAAACTTCATCTACAACTGTACATGGAGAAAGAAAACCCATATTTATGCTAATATAGTCTTTTCATCAAATTTACAAACCACCATATGAGTTCTTGATACCTATACTTAATTGAACATTGTACAACCTACAAAGCTACTTCCCTTGACATAATTTGACAAACTTATTGCAACCACTGTTACAATTTTACAAACTCATGGTAGCCCTGAATGCTTCAACCATTAAGACTTTCTATCAATTATTTTTCAAAAAAATTGTACCAAAAAAATACATAAAATGAACTACAACTATTGAGGAATTACTTCAAACATTTAGTGTGCACCATTTTATACACATCTAAGTTTCAACCAACAACCCAATTCACAGTAAGAAAAAACCATGTAATGAACTACTAAAAGACACAATAAAATGCTATCAAACATAGAATATTGAATTTAGATAATAGATATGACCTGCTATGGACATAATTTCATTATAAACTGAATCTAAAAACTTTGGCAACACATTCTTGTTTTAATCCCCTGCATGTAAATTATCAACTATAGCTACCATTCATTGTTGGTTAGTGTAACAACCTTGGCAAAAATTCCATGTAATATAAGCTAAAAATAATAACCATAGTTGATGGGACACTTATTCCAAGCTGAATGTTGGGCAAGACATCTTAGGGGGTGTTCATTTGGTTTATTATGGCTAAGGAAATTGGCAAGGGCAATGGCTAAGGCTTTGGAAAGGCAAAATGGCATTTTGGCACATTTATTTATGAAAATAATAGAAATTAGGAGAAAAGGGATATGAAAGGTCACATGTTGCATGTGAGGAGGAAATTGAAGGAAAATAATGGAAAATGAAGAAAATAGAGGCCTCATTAATAAAAAGGCTTCTAAGCATAAGTTAGTAACCTTTTGTCAGTTCAGTTTTGGAGCTCTCTCATTATTCTCTCTCTCTCTCTCTCTCACTCTTGGACAATTAGTTTTTTCTTGGATCACTTTGGTGTTGGAGCAAGAAAGGCAAAGAAGGCAAGAGGAAGAAAAGATAAAGCAAGGAAAGGAAGGATCAAGCAGCTACAACAAGATTCTTTGCAGGTATCTATTTTCATGTGTATTTTGCTTTCTAGATTTTGCATGAATGGTGTTGCATGTGGTTGTTTTTTGTCATGGCATGGGTTTTCCCAGATGTGACAACGTTTTCAACCTAGCCTTGCCATTCCATGATAACCTTGTGAGATGGGTTCTCGTACTTTGGTTGAGCTGGATTATCGGATGGATTCGAAGCTAAGTGAGGTGGATGTATGAAATTACAAACACATGGCCTAGTGGTCCCTAAACTAGAATGTGGACCACAGTAAAGCCACTAGCCTAGTAACCATTGAGGCAAACTGTGGGTTGTGGCAAAGCCAAGATTGTGTGCCTCGGTGGGCCTAAGGATCATTGTCGATGAATGGCGGGATATACGGTAAATCCAAGAGTGGATTTCTCTCTGTTGGGCCTAGTAGTCCCATGATGGTATGTATAGTAAAGCTAGAGAGTGGGTCTCGATGTAGGACCTAGTGATCCCTGGATTAGATTGTGGATTACGGTAAAGCCTAAGAGACTAGGAGGCATTCAAATTCCTCACGGTGTAGGTGGAGAACACTAGTAGAATCCATGCTTGTTTGGTTCTTTTTGTTTGGTTATGTGTCCCACATTCATGCTTGGAATATGGAACGAGGGTGATTGGCTGAAGAGAGATTTGGCTCAGCCAATCTATGGTTGGGTGGAACGTGGTAGTCCCATCTCCGGTTGGTTTTTGCATTCATTAATGAGAAATTAATTCCCTTGGTTTTCATGTGTAAATGTACTGGTTTATATGTGGATTTTATGGCTGATATATTTATGGTATTTCTGTTGTTACTATGCTGGTTATATGTATGTTTTATGACAACATCTATGTATGGATCTTAGTATGTTTTTACTTGTAAATGAATGGAAAATGTATCTATGACCTAATAGATGATAATGAAACAAAATACATGAGGGAAAAATGGTTCTTAGCGATTCTCAGATAAGTATGAGATCCTTATGCTTAATTCTGTTGTTTACACCTGTAGATTATATGTTTGTAATATGTTTGATGAAATTCCTGTCATGGCTAGTAGGGGTCTGGTTACAGGCTTGTTTAACTCATTGATTCTACTTCATCATTTCCCTATTATTTTACTGCTCTTAAGATATCATTCTATTCTGGGCAGTGACCTAGGATTTGGGCCAGAAAAAGTGGCTCAAATATAGGGGATGTTGGCACATAAATGGACAAATTAGTCCCTAAACGCTGACATGCAAGTCTGTGAGAGCATCCAGAGGTCCCTGGACGATGGCATGTAGGTCTGTGAGAGAGTCCAGAGGTCCCTGGACCCTGGCATGCCCATAGCATGAGAGCATACAAAGAGAAAGTGATCATAAGTTTCAGTTGGACACAGGGGCAAGTTATCTAAAGTGTTGGCATGGTTCTCAGGGATCTTATAGCCAATGTGGAAGGTATTTTTGTTGTGTTTTCATTAATTCCATTTCCTTAAGGTCACATAGGAGGTCAAATCCAACCATAGTAGCCTCTCGTCGCATGTTTACCCCAGTTTGTTGGTTACTTCAGTAGATGTGGGAGGAGGGTGTTACATAGTGGTATCAGAGCATGGCTCACCCCTCAGATTGGATGGGTCGTGTGTTGGTCATGCATGCATGTCAGTTTCATGTGTGTCTCTTACGCTTGCATTCCATGTGTTTGTTGCATTTGCATGATGTTGATCATGGTTGTAGTGATGCCGCCACGTGGAAGTTGATGTTTGCATTGTGGAGTGCATTGTCATGAGTGTATGACTGGTTACATGTTGTTATATGTTGCTTACATGTATCATTTTGTATGCTTGGTTACATTCTCATACAATTACATTCTTGTATGTTTGGTTACATGTATCATTCTTGTAGGTTTGGTAACAAGTATTGTTCACTTATGCTTGATTACTTGCGTTCATTCATGTTTGTGGTTAATTACGCATTGCTTATGAATGTTGATCTTTGCATGTGTCCATGTGTACAATTGCGTAATGGTTGTTGTCATGCATGAGGTCATGGTATGTGTAGTCGATATGGTCATGCATTGATGACTGTATTCTAGCTAGAATGATGTTGACGAGTTGGTGCACTTATTTGTATATGTCTATATGTTGCTATGATTATGTTATACATGTGTCACACTGATTTAGATGATCTTGCAGATGAGGTATCCTCCCCAGATTATACTAAGGTACGTTGGTTTGTTATGATTTGGTTTATTTGACATATTATGCCTCAGAGGGAAAAGGTCAAAATGAATAGAAAGATGGTAGACTATAAATACTCTCCCTATGAATCAGATGAGCAACGTGGTGGGCACTCTTCTAATTTGGAAGAAACAATGAGAAGCTTGAAGGAAGAAATAAGAATTTGTAAGGTAGACAATGACATGATCATATAGATACAAGAGAAATAAGAAGAGGTTAATGCAATACTCCTTCAAAGTTTGTCAAAAGTGCAGTGACAAGGGCCACTTCAGATCATCCATGGACAAGAGAAAAGAACTAATGGGGCATATGGTAGTAGGTCTCCGGATAGACACAGGTCAGATACAGATGACACAGTGAGAGATGGTAGGCTATTGGACAATTCGAATAGAAGGGGTGATGAATACAGGTACTATTCTAGTTCTGGTTCTAACAGGCATCATGATCATCATCGTTATCATCCTTACAAGAGGAGTGATAGGGGATACTTGTCAGATGAATTTAAGAAAGAAAAGCCACCTACTTTTGATGGAGATGTGAAGAAGCCAAAAGATGTAGAGGCTTGAATACTTGGGATGAAAAAATTCTTTGAGTTGCATGAGTACATAGATGATATGAAGGCCAAAATTGCTATCCTCAGCTTGAAAGGTAAAGCAAACATTTGGTACATCAGGATGGATGACTTGAGTTGGCGGGAGTTCAAGAGGATTTTCAGGAAGAAGTACTTGTTGGAAAGGTACTACGACAACACGGCCAAAGAATTCTATGAGCTAAAGATGGGACCAATGACAGATGAAGAGTACACGACCAAGTTTCTAGAGCTATTGAGGTATGTACCATATCTTATAGATGAGAAGGCTAAAGTTCAACAATTTGTCAGTGGTTTTCCATTAACATTTAGAGATCGAATTGAGTATGATGAGCCTCGTTCACTTAAGGAAGTTATTGGGAAATTGAAGCATTGCTATGAACAATCAAAGCGTAAGAATGAATCTCAGAGGATGGAAAGGGAAAGACAAAGGTAAAGGTAAATGGTAGCCTAAGAGAGAAAGGCCTCAAAATGCAGAGGAGAAAGAAAATGTGGCATCTCAAAAGAAGTTTAATGCAGTTAGACAGGAACATGGATCACAATAACAATATAAAGGCAATGGTAATGGACATTTGGAGTGTTGGGCATGTGGTGAGGAACACCTCAGGAAAGATTATCCGCAGAACCAAGGTGGTAGGCCTAAGATATACAATGCACAGGAGGCACAGACTGTTGGGGATGTTGGGTAGAGTATTCCTCGTATTTATGCCGTTTTGGACAACAGAAATGCATAGCACCCGACATCTATCATTGAGATGGATGGTAAAATCTATGATCAAGTTATTTCTATGTTTATTGACCCTAGATCTAATTCTGGCTATGCTAGTCTTGACTTGGTGGATACACGTGGTTTGAGTAAGGAATTGCATGCAGAATCTTGGTTAGTGCAGTGGGATACAGGTACTGTTGGGACAGGGTCCCCTAGGGTCAATTTTGGGGCAAAAAACCCAAGTTTTGTTGTAAAGAATGCAAAGTCTCCACAAGCTGTGGTCACGGAGCGCGTAGATAATAAAGTATCACAAAGGGTTTTTTTTATGTAAGTTGTGTCAGGTTTATAGATCTACCCATGGTTTGCGGACCATGGGATTGTATAAGTAGGAGAGTCTTAGAGAGTATAAGGCAAGTAACAAAGAATTAAGATGAATGTAATGGGTCAATAGAAGGAAGAGCGAAGAAGTCTTAGAGTAGAAGAGAGGCTCTGTAGCTGTGTGCGCAGAGGCCTAGAGTAGAGTCCACAGTTGAGTGCATAGACCCCTGTAACTGAGTGCGCAGGGAAGTCTTGAGTCTGTAAGAAGAACTGAAGTATTAATAAAGAATTTATTACAACATTTCCTATGTTTTGTCTATCTATTTCTGTTATGAATGAATGCACTTTTATGCTATGATGAATGATGGGTTTATGAACTAATACTATATTGATGCACAATTTTACATGATTTACATTGTCATATGAATGCAAGTAATAATAACTGTTTACACGAAGAATATCTTGTTGCATGTTAAAGTTATTGAACACTTAAGCCGATCTGGGTAAATACGAAGTTAGGAGTAATCACAGAGGCGCGTAAGTGGTTGATTCACCTGTTTAGGGTCCGCGAAAGACAATCGTGAACGTTCACGGAGGTATAGAATATGATTAAGGGAAGTTATATCGATAAGCCCTAAAGGCTTATCGATCTACACGAAGGCAAGTTTAGGGCATAAAACGACATCACGCTCATCTCTGGGTGTGGAAACTTGGTTCCAACATCCCCCCATACTGCTTCAGGTGAGACTTCAGTCTGCGCTCCGTGGGTTGATGCTGAAAGGGCCAGTAGTGTAGGGATTTGTTTGGAAAACTTAACTCTAAACCTGAGTTGGACCCACTAAGCCAAAAAATGGTTCTGTTGTCGGGGACCAGGATTTGCATAAAGAGATGTGTGATGTCGCATCACTAGAATCCAACAAAGAAAGAAATTGAGGAGTGGTTAGATAGAAAGATCCATGAATTCACGGCGCAAGAAAATAGAAATCCACGATTGACGAAAGAACAGTGGTTGGACAGGTATCTGTACACAGAGATACACGAAATTTTCTTTTGTTCCTTCCCGATCGAGCTATACGAGTGGATCGCTAAATTGGTGTACGACCAGGGAAGGTGGAGGATTGACGGTCCAATAGTGTGGACCCCAGACCTAGTGTGGAGATTGGAAGCCTCTGAAGGTAAGATTGCGCGCACTATCGATCACTAGCTTGATCATGTCATAGGAGGATTTGTGACAGAATTCACGGTCGATACCTCGGTCAGCTACAGTGAAGCAGAGCGACACTTCTTCAAGGGACCGCGAGGTAAGTATTTAAGATCTTTGAATACTTGGATTAAAATTTTCTTGTGTGAAAAGTGGGTTATGCAATTACCTTGATGTTTGGAGCTATGCGAAGTGGAAAGTTATTCAGGGATAGAGGGAGAATAAGCCCTGAATATAGCCCGCTGATTGAGCCTCCTCTGAGTGATGATGAAGGAGAAGCACAGGCTTCACCGCAGAGCGCTGTCCAGTTAATAAGGCAAGGGTTCCTGCGAATACCCCATCCGCCCACACCACCTCCATCTTCACCTCCACAACATACACCTTCGCCCACACCACCACCACCTCCACCATCGTTCAATATGGAAAATGCAGTGAAGTTTCCCGTTTTCAAGGGCCTGGGAAATGAGGACTCGGACTAGTTTTGGTTCGTTGCAAAGGCCATGTGGACGGAACAGAATATTACAGATGATCAGATGAAGAAAGAAATGTTGGTTAATGCTTTACAGGATAGCGCACTAACGTGGTACATTAAGTACTACACTATTAACCCAACGACCATGTTGGTAGACATTCAAACTGTGCTAAATAAGGAATTCAATAGGCCCAAGTCTGAAGCGAAATCAATTGTTGGATACAAGGAAATCATGATGAGGCATGGCGAAACACCCTGGGAGCTAAATCAGAGATTGAAATGCAAGATCTGCGAAGCTAACAAGAATCTTATAGATGGACAACGCTGCGAATGGTTTGTAGCTTCGCTCTTGCCTCACTTAAGGGTTGCTTTATCACAGCAAAAGATTGGGACCTAGACGGAAGCCCTGGAGATTGCGATGAGATTGAATGAGACACCGATTCAAGATGCTGCTTTGGGAGTTCAGCAGCTCACGTGGAGCTGCAGAGTCTTTGCTTAGAGTTCCAAAGTCTGAAGAAAGATAGAGCGGCTCGGCCAGAGGTGCGCGAAGAAGTCTGGTGTCTGAAATGTAAGAGTTAGGGGCATGATAAAGATCACCGCCCTATCTTTGAAAATCATGTTGCAAGAGGAGGGTCGATGCCTTTGAGGCCGGAAACTCAAGTAGGGCCAAGTACAAGGCTCGCGCTGTGGTGCGCTATCTGTCAGGTAGCTGGAAAACATGTAATAGACAATTGCCACTTGCTGTAGAAATTTGTAAAGACACCGCAACAACTCTTTTGCAACTTCTGCAAATCGGTGGGTCACGATGAGTGCAACTGCTATAGCTATGAGTTAATGATGGAGAGAACGCCTGCGTATCGAATACAGACAGGAACTCAGCCTCAGGATCAAGGTGATGGGGGAGAGCAAGGATGACTCAGGGGTGCGAATGAGGCCGAGGTGGAGGAGGACCTGCGAGAGGTTAGGGAGAAGTTATTTGCTACAATTGTGGAGTGCCATGACACTACACATGAGAGTGTACGAACCCAATGCACCTGTCATGATGATATTGTACTCAGTTTCACCACGCGACAAAAGATTGCCCTGCATTAATAGCTAAGATGCGGGAAAAGGGGATGCAGCCTTAGCATCCTACCCAGAACTTGCAGATGATGAGGGTTAAACCCCACGAAGAGGATCCTAATGTGAATATCATGCTGTGAAGTGGAATGAAGACCGACGAGGATAAGGGAAAGCAATCTAAAGAGAGTGAATGGGTTCGCAAGGCTCAAGAAAAAGAAGTTTGGTTTGATTTGTAGCACGTGAGGGAAACCTTCATGGAAGCGAAGAAAAGCTTCACTGAGGATTCTACCTCAGAAAGTCAAGATAAGCAATCTAAAGAAATGGACCCATCCATGCTCACTACCTTTTTGGAAACTTGCATGAAGTTGCTACGCGATAGCAAGGCTGTCAAAGGATTACAAGAGTTGATAAATGATTTGGATTTAAACAGGAATGCAACAAATTACAGAGATAAACATAAACACAGAGATGCAGCGGAAATAGTACTTCATTTCATTAATGTAAAATACTGAAATATGCTTACAAACAGAAATGGAAATAAACCAGCCAAGGCGATGGTAGCTTATCTCTGAGAAGAGATGTGGTGGCTACATGCCTATGAACTGCCTTACAATGATGCTCAGGGGCCTTTTTATTATTGAACAATAAGAGCAAATCCTAAACAACCAAAACCCTAATCCAAGGAGATGTAACACAAAGAGTTTATGGCCCTTGTTGGGGTGAGTTGGACAGCCAACTTCCCGGGGTCGCGACTTGGTCATATTATCTCTATTTGACGCGCATGATAGCGTGTTAGAAAGATCTCTCCAAGGACTATGACAAAAAAGAAGATTTTACACAAAAAATCGTTAGCGGTAGATTTCCAAAAAGACGTCGTTTAGGGCCTCAAAACGACTTCAGAAGTTTAGAACCTGAAAAAATGCTAAAAATAGTAAATTGTGCTACAATTAAGGAAACTGAAAAACAGAAAGAAGAAATGGTGGGGGTCCATGTGGAATTGGTGGGTGGCCACCAATATCCACCTGGATCAATAAATAAGTGTGCTGGAAAATAAAATGCTCCTGAAGGACCTCGCGTAGTCAGAAAAATTGGTAAGCATAAGGAAAGAATAGGGCGTGAGATGAGGCTCACTGCACAAATAGGAGAGTATGAAATGGATCAAGTTATTATGGATTTGGGGTCGGATGCGAATGTTTTACCTAAAAAAACATGGGAGAGATTGAGGAGACCTATGCTGCAGTGGTCTCTAATTCAATTAAGGATGGCAAATCAACAGAAGATTATCCCCATGGGAAGATTGCAAGGAGTGACAATAGACATTGAAGGCGCGAGCGCGTTGGCTAATTTTGAAGTGATAGAGATTGTCGATGACAACAATCCATACCCCGCACTCCTTGGGATCGACTGGGCTATTGACATGAATGGGGTGATCAATTTAAAGAAGTGGACAATGTCATTTGAGAGGAAATCGCTCCGCGTAGTAGTACCTTTGGACCTTGCAGAAGGACTGCATTATACTGAGCCGGTCCGTGATTATGAAAGTGACGATGATTTGGACTAGATCTACAAAATAACAGCGCGAGACCAAGATTGGGTGAATCCGACAACAGATGGACGCATTGCATGGGACCGCGAAAGTTCCTGTACATCAGATTCAGATGAGGAGTTGGAACACTGGCAGAATAGGTTGCATGAAGTATCTACGCTGCACTGTAACATGATGACTAAATCGCTGCGCTGTGTATCATTAGAGGTAAGGAGTTTGCCTTATTATGATGGTTTAATTGACGTAGATAAATTTTTGGATGCATTTGAAAGGGAAGTGCCTAAGAAGCATTGCTTCCAAGCACTAGATTTGGCGTTGCGCGCTACGCCCGCAAGATGGTGGGGTACGCATAAAGAAAATTTTGATGGATGGCGTGAATACCAAAGGATGATGAGGTTGTGGTTTGGTCGCCCAGAAGTCCGGTTGATGAAGAAATATGATGGAAGGAATGATCCGCGCGATCACTTAGCAAAATGGACTGATGCTTATGAAGCAGAGCCGCAACCGGAGTGGGTGCATTTGTTCTGTCACACTTTGGATGTAATACCAATGAATTGGTACCTGGAAACAAAGCTCCACCATGACACTGACGGATGGGATATTTTGAGACATGGATTCTTAATGACATTCAACTTTGAAGATGGGTTCGAATTTATTGACGAAGCGTTGCAAGAGGTCAAGGCAACAGTTTTCAAAATACCACAGGATCCATTGGATTTGATTCAACCAAATTGGACCACCCAGCTGCGCCATGCACTGGAGTGATACAATGTGACTTCTGAAGAAGAAGACAAGAATCTAAGGAAAATTAATATCCCAAAGGCAGAAGGTCATCGTGAAGTTGAGGGACCGCATCTAGAAAATCTAGATATCACCACGCCACTGCAAACTAGACAAGTGAACATTGGAACAAAGTCGGAGCCGAAGTTTGCGAAGATAGGGGACTATTGGGATGTTGCTATGGTGGATAAGGTCGCTAAATTTCTCTGTGAATATTAGGAGTTGTTTCCCACCAAGTTTTTGGACTTAAAAGGCATCATAGGCGATTTGGGAGTGATGAAAATAACGTGGAAACTAGATGCGAAGCCTGTTAAGCAGAGGCCATATCGCCTTAATCCTAAGTACAAGGAAAAGGTCCACTTGGAGCTGGATAAGGTGTTGGTAGCAACTATTATTGAACCAGTGGAGGAATTCGATTGGGTGAGTGCAATGGTAGTTCAGGAAAAGAAGCAGAAGGATGAGATAAGGATTTGCATAGATCTCAAGAAGTTGAACGATGCTTGCGTTCATGATCCCTTTCCAACTCCATTCATAGATGAGGTATTGGATAATGTTGGCGGATAGGAAGCATATTCATTCACTGATGGGTTCTCTGGATGCCATCAGATAAATTTCACGCCAGAAGACAGGAGTAAGACAACCTTCGCAACTGACTGGGGATGCTTTTAGTATACGGTAATGTTTTTTGGACTTAAGAATGCACCGATAATCTTTTCGCACGTAGTCATTGCGGCGTTCAAAGAGTTCATTCACAAGTTTTTGGAGGAAAACTGGGTGCACTCAGAAAGCTCCAATTTGTATGCCATAGTACCAATATTTTGCAACACCTTGTACGGACCATAATAATTTGGTGATAATTTATTATCCTTCTTAGCTTGCTTGAGGGAAATTTGTTTATATGGTTGTAGCTATATGAATACCCAGTCACCTACATCAAAACTTCTTTCGCTGCGATGTTGATCTACCTGTTGTTTCATTCTATTCTGCGCCAACGTGAGGTTATCCTTTAAAATTTGGAGAACTTGTTGTTGATGCTCGATGTGATGTTCCACTGCTTGAACCTTAGAATTTTCTCTTAAATATGATGTGATGGATGGTGGATGATATCCATAAAGTGCCATAAATAGGGTCATTTTGCTGCAGTATGGAAGGAAG
This sequence comes from Pinus tabuliformis, assembly GCA_031772625.1. Classification (NCBI taxonomy): domain Eukaryota; kingdom Viridiplantae; phylum Streptophyta; class Pinopsida; order Pinales; family Pinaceae; genus Pinus; species Pinus tabuliformis. The sequence goes on along the minus strand of CM062815.1, from coordinate 373,157,760 downwards.
TGTTATACCACCATTCAGCCAGAGGCAACCATTTGACCCATTATGTTTGTTTATCAGATACAAAGCAACGAAGATATCCTTCCAAACATTTGTTTACTATCTCAGTTTGCCCATCAGATTGAGGATGATAAGATGAGCTATGAGCTAACTGAGTACTGAGACAAGAAAATAGTTTTGTCCAAAAATTTCGAGTGAAAATGGGATCTTTGTCACTTACAATAATCTTTGGGTTTCCATGTAGCTTTTGAATTGTTTCCATAAATGCAGTAGAAATTGTAGTGGCTTTAAATGGATGCGATAATGCACAAAAGTGTGCATACTTGGTAAGTCTATCAGCTACCATGATGATGACACTCTTTCCTTTGGACTTGGGTAAACCTATGATAAAATTCATTGAAGCCTCCTCCCAACGTTGGCTTGGAATGTATAAAGGTTGTAATAGACCTGGTGTCTTAATTGTTTCAACTTTATTTTGTTGGCAAACCAAACATTCTGCCACAAACTTTTGAATATCTAATTTAATGCCATCCCAAAAAAATTCCTTCTTAACCCTGTGGTAAGTTTTTAAAAATCATGAGTGCCCTCCTAAGGGAGAAGTGTGCAATTCCATAAGAATATTTTGTTTGAGTTGGGAATTCTTACATAGGTATAAGCGATCTTTGTACCATAACGAATCATTTTTCCAGCTAAATGTATCAGATGTACTGGGATATTATTGTATCTTTTGAATGAGTACCCACACTTCTTCTTCATTCTTCCATTCAGCCCTTGCTTCGTTTATCCAATCTAGTTGGATAATAGAAATGGCGCACAACAATGCTTCCACATCCTCATCCTTTCTTGAGAGTGCATCTGCCACAACATTTTTCTTCCCTTTTTTGTAGATGATTTCAAAGTCATAACCCAACATCTTTGTGACCCATTTTTGTTGCTCTTCAGAGGATAATCTTTGTTCTAAAAAGTATTCAAGACTATCATGATCTGTTTTTACCTTGAAGTGTTTTCCCATTAGGTAGGGTCACCATTTCTTAAGTGCATGTAGCATTGCCAACATTTCCTTCTCATAAATAGCTTTGTGTAAATACTTTCCTTTGATTGGACGACTTTTGAAAGAAATGGGTCTTTCATCTTGCATTAAAACAACACCAATTCCATTTCCTGCAGCATCACATTCCACAATAAAGGTTTTTATGAAGTCCGGCGTAGCTAAGACTGGTGCTTGGCACATTGCCTCTTTAAGATGTTCGAAGGCCTTTGTTGCTTCTGGAGTCCATGAAAATGCATCTTTCTTCAATAATGTTGTTAGAGGTGCTGCTATTCTCCCATAATTCTTAACAAACTTGCAATAATACCCTGTCAACCCGAGAAATCCTCACAGATGCTTTATGGATGTGGGGATTTTCCATTCCTTAATGGCTTTAATTTTTCTAGGGTCTACCTTAACACCTTCATGAGATACGATATCACCCAGATATTCCACCTCTTGTACTCCAAAGGAAAATTTGGAGCCTTTTGCATATAATTGTTTCTCCTTCAATAGTTTGAGCACCCTATCAACATGTTCAACATGATCTTTCCAAGACTTGTTGTAGATTAGTATATCATAAAAAAATACTAACACAAGATTTTTAAGGAAGGGTTTGAAAATTGAATTCACCAAACCTTGAAATGTAGAAGGTGCATTGGTAATGCCAAAAGGCATGACCAAAAATTCATAATGACCCTCATGAGTTCTAAATGTTGTTCTAGGAATGTCTTCAGTCTTCATTTTGATTTGATGATATCTTGAATGAAGATCCAATTTGGTGAAGTAAATTGATCTATGCAATTCATCTAATAATTCATCAATGACAAGAATGGGAAATTTATCTTTAATAGTGAGCTTGTTGAGCTCCCTATAATCTGGACACATGTGCCATGATCCATCCTTCTTGTGCACCAATACTACCGGGCAAAGAAATAACTTTGACTAGGTTGAAGTATACCAGCCTCTAGCATTTCTGCAGCCATACGTTCAATTTAACTCTTTTGGGCATAGGGATATCTGTATGGCCTGGTGTTTGGAGGAACATTTCCTGGAATCAAACGAATATCATGATCATGATCACGAATAGGTGGGAGGCCTTTGGGAGTCTCAAATACCTTGGAATGATTGTCCAAGACTTTTTGGAGATTTGGAGGAATAGATGATTTCGATGTGGGAACCTCTAGCGAACATAATTGTGCAATTACACCTCGTTGTTCCTTCTTTAAAAGCTTTGTCATACCGTTAGAGCTGATTATCTTTCCTGGTTTCCATACAATACCCCTTAATTCAACTTCCTTTCCTGTTGTGGTCACCAACAACCCCCCTCTTTGTTTGGTATTAGAAATAACATCAAGCAAAGGGGGACCCTTAACTAAAAATCCCAAAAATATTTTTATCAAAATTTTTGTATTTAACTCCCTAAAAGCTATATCGCATCGCAAAGAGAGAGTGAAGCGTTTTTATATGCGCATAAATTAAGCTGCAAAGAAGCGATGCGACATTCATCGCATCGCATATTTTTGAAAGCGCCTTTAAAAGAAAATCTAAGGAATCGCCGACGGCCGATATGCGACGTCGCATATCGCAACGTCGCATAAGCAGCGCACAGTGATCAAATGAAATATGCGATATTGCGATCTGCGATCTTACAAATCTGCGATCTTGCGATTTGCGATCTGCGATGAATGAGACTATCAATTGCTGCGATGTGAATCGCAGAAACCACTCATCACAAAGTTTCTTCGGCATGATCTGTAAACCCAAAATTGAGCGCGCACCTTAAGGAAAATTAATGATTGCACGCCTGAGTATCCAAAGATGATCGTGTTGCGTTTTTCGAAGAGTCAAGTCATTATGAGTGTCATGATTATGCATTCATTAGAACTTAAAGCTTTCATGTCAATCTTTTCGTCATTTTCTCTTTTCCTTTGCGTAAACTGCAAGGCAGCAACTAATATAAATCTATATGCAGGAAACATCTAAGGAAAAGGGGAAAGCGCCAATACTAGAAGAACAGAGAGGAGATGCCTTCGCAGATGGATGCCGCATGCAGCAGGGCCGCGGATTCTAGAGTATCACTCAACAGACACTGATGAAAATAGACTATCCAAGACTCAGAGTCAAAGGCGCACAAAAGCAACATGTTTGCAAAAGATCCTGGAGCTCAAATTGGATAAAGCAAAAAGAAAAACGCTGAAGAGGGAGGACGCTCCAGAAAAGCCTGGAACAAAGAACGGAAGCAATTTTCAATACAGAAGATTGTCCAGGCAACGAAATCCCTAACTCATTGAGTCATTCGCACGGCCGGAAACCGAAATAGCAACAACACAATCAATTTGAAAGAAATCTGGGTTATACTAAGTATACACACAGCAAATACACCCAGCCAGAGGAAGATTTTCAAAAATATCTTCTAGTTTGTCAGAAAGAGGTGCTAGCTTTTGTTATTTCTACTTTTATCGCTCGAGCAAAGGAAAAAGACAACCAACCGACTCTTTCCAGGCGAACCTTGCATTGCTTACAACACTAAGGAGCAGATACAGAAACGGTTAGAAATTAGATTCAATTTTTAACAATACATTTGTTTTAGTAAAAGGGCGGTCATTTAAAGCCGTTTCCTAAATTTGTGTAATTAAGATTAGTTAGTTAGTAGTATTTAACCCTTCTCATGGCATTTGGAGAAGGGTCCAGAAATTTGTCAAAAAACTTGTCCTCAGAACATGCACTTTTGCACCCTCGGAGGGGGTTTTTGATGAATGGATGGATCGAGGTTTATTTATGTTTGCATTTTAATGTCTGCTACTGATGTTGCACTTCTGTACTCTTAGTAGATGTTAGAAGTAAGTAGAGATAAATCGTTATTGCTTGAAGTTTGTGAGTGAAATCAGTCATAAATGGTACTTTTATCTCTTGATTAATTTCTGCTCATATTCTTAGAGTGATATACAGCTGAGTTGTTTATATGTTAATGTATGAATGTGTGGGTTACCATTTTGGCACTTTTGTACGGTGGAGTCATTTGTTTGTGGTTGACATATGAATAACTGATTATGCGATATGTTGTTCACAACTGTTTTGCCTAACTTCTTATGCAGAATGGTTTATCTTAATTGATTTATATTCTTATGATAGCTGAATGATCTTTATTACCAGTTGTTGTATGAAATCTTTTTAGATCGCATAATGAAAGAATTTTACCCCGGGTTAGTATAGATTAGATGTGCTGTTTTTGTTAGATTACAGTAGCATAGAGTCAGTTTAGAGTCTAGAATTAAATTAGCTTAAAATTACCTTTAGATTAGCATCATCAAAATCTACACACACACACACATCTTTTAGATTGGGAAGCTGGTCCCATTATCCCCAGTCGGACCCGCTACACCAAACGGGCAAGGAGCCGCCAACCAGGTTCCCGACCGGGTGGGTATCCCCCTTGTTGTTGACCCAATTTCGGGGCCCTCAACATATTTGGTGCTAAAAGGAGGGCACGAACTATGAATGGCAACTAAGTTAAAATCTAAATGCCATTCTCAGAGTAAATCACCCTCATCAACTCCTCCGACTTCTCCAGTACGGTTAAACCCGGATTTAGAAGTCGCTCGAGTATCCACCGCTGCTACCTACTCTAATATATCAGACCAACTCATTATTGAACCCCCTGAAATTCAAACTTTGATTCATAAACTCCATGGATTCTCTATTTTTTCTCATAGGTATGATAAATCTAACAGCAGCGTGACTTCGCAGTACAATCCTGCTCATCCTCTGACCAGATTGAAGAGTGAAAAATTTGGTATTCAACCAAGTGAACTACCTCTCCCTACTAGGAAAAGAGCAAGGAAAGCACCACCAGAGTCTGACCGTGAGACTCTTTCATCTACTTCGTCCATTTCAACCCCCTCACCGCGAAGTCAACCACCCACATCCTCATCCCAAATCACTCATCCATCTTCCACAACCCTTCCTCTTCAATCATAAAAGATCATAATATCTTCATCTTCTCAGCAACAGGGATTATCTTCTGCACTTTCGTTAACTAGCATCTCAACGATGGCCCAGTCTCCATGGAACAATCCTGGGGCGGTTTTAATGCCTCCACCCCTGAGCCCAATACCGGCCCATCCTGAGAAATGGCTACCTAAGTTCAATCCAGAAACAGGCATGCTAGCTGAAGAGCATATCAATAATTTCATGCTTTCTGTTAATCTCAACGAAGTTACTAACGAAGACGCTGTCGTCCGACTTTTTCATTACACAATGCAAGGAACAGCCGGGTCATGGTACTTTTCGTTACCTTCCGGGTCCATCACAAGTTGGGACATCTTTCAAAGCCAATTCCTCACCAAGTTTGGCAATGACAAATCAACAGCGACATTGATCAATGACCTATCTAATCTTAAAGCTGAGGCTAGAGAACCCATTAAAGATTTCAATTTACGGTTCAATAAGATCCTCAACAAAATTCCCGCTGCTTCTCAACCCAGCGAGGAAGTAAGATGTGAATGGTACATCACGACCTTACCATCAAACTTGGCTATCTTCGTAGATAGGGCAAACAAGACGACCTTAGTTGAAAACTTAACTGAAGCGTTAGCAGTAGAAAAACGCGTAGTTGCCCTAGAAAAGAGATCTGCAATAGAAGAACGCAAATCTAAGAAAATCTCTTTCAAAGAAGACACCAAGAAGAAGCAAATGAAAGATCCTTTCGATATGGAAGGATTACAAAAGGTGTTAAAGGCCATGTCCAATGAGATGATTGACATAAGAAAACAAGTAGCAGAAACTTCTTCAAAAAAGCCCTACAGGTCTTTTAAAAGAAATCCTCCCATGGAGGTGAAACCACCCAATGTTGTCTCAAACGTCGAATCAGAAGAAGAAGAAGAAGAAGAGAATACCACTGAAGGGCAGACCGATGATGAAGAAGTTGTGGAACTACAAGGAATGTGGGATTTCATCCTCCCACAAGAAGAGGATCAAGAAGCATTTCTGGTTAGCACACGAAGCAAATATCAACTTGATCCTCCCCAAACTACCCCTAAACAGAAGGGCGCAAGCCCTGCAACAAAAGATAAGGTCGCAACAAAGAAAACAACTGCTAGAGCGACCCAATTTAGCCCAGTCCAATCAGATCAAGCACCTCCATCAAGAACACTGATAGTGTCGGATGAAATGGAGTATAACATTATCGATGACATGAAAAAGACTAGGGCTAATATCACTCTTTACGAATTGAGCAAATTGAAACATCAACAGAAAATAATGATGAAAGAATTACATGCCGTGCCTACTACATCTTTGCCTACAGCTGTAGCTTCCCACAACATGGGAAGACCTCCAACCAACATGATCAATAAGATTGATCCGAATGACATTGCTTTGATTGGAGGAAGGTCAAGATCCCATACTCCTCCTTTTCTTCTCACTTATGAAATTTTCAATAAGAACGTGCACAATTGCTTGGTTGATTCTGGTGCTTCAACGAATATTCTACCCAGATCAATATGTGCCAAATTGAATGTTCAGCCTCAGAAATCCGCAGTGCGCATAGTTCAACTTGATCGATCTCAAGTCGAAGTGATTGGTGAACTTAACCTGGTGACCATAAGATTGTCGTCTAACCCGAAAGTATGCCAGGTTATCGACATTCTAGTAGCTGATATCCCTGAATTTTATGGTTTAATTCTTAGCAGGGATTGGTCCGAAAAACTCCACGGATATTTCTCAATCGACTGGTCGCACATGTGGTTACCCTACAACGGTAAACCCAATCAAATAAAGGTTGAACGAGAGTTGCACCAAAAGTACATAGTGACAGAATTGGAAGGAGAGAACGAAGCAATAGCATACAACAGCAGTATCATAGGCAATTACTCGGTAGATTCTTTCCTCGGCAATTTCAATGCTCACACTTCACCTTACTTAGAAAATTCAGTTGTGTCCCAAGTTGAAAATTTTTCCCAAACTGATGATTCAAAGTGTTTTAATTTTTTAGATAACTCTGTAAATACATCTTTATTTTGGAAATTATATTTTGATGGCTCTAAATCTAACGAGGGAGCAGGAGCAGGATGCGTTCTGATTAACCCAGACGGAAACAAGATCATGCTTACATGCAGACTTGAGTTCGATTACACAAACAAAACAGCGGAGTACGAAGCCTTGGTGCAAGGCCTATACAAAGCAATCGGGTTGAATGTTAAGTATCTTCAAGTCTTTGGAGATTCCGAAATTGTCGTCAAACAGGTACGTAACACCATACATTGCCTGTCAAGTCATTTAAAGCACTATCAATCTTTAGTTCAAGATCTGACTTCACATTTCATAGCATTCAATATTTCGTCAATCCCAAGACTCCAGAATGCGAGCGCAGACCTGTTAGCTAATGTAGCCTCTAGACTTATTCCCTCTGAAGATTTTAGTCCCGATAGGTTTTCAATAGAATTAATCTTTAGACCATCCATCCCTGACAACATCACCAACTGGAGAGTATTCAACGACGATCCAGACATTGTAAGTTTCCTCACTTCTGAAGGATCCTACTCAAATCAAATAATTGACGAAGACCATCATGATTACCAAATTCACCAAAATAGCACTGATAATGCTATACCTAAATCGGTGGTTAAGTTAGAAGATTTATATGATTTGAAAAGTCGGTTTACAAGGTCTGCCAATTCTAAACTCCACAGTTCAACTCTGAATTATGAATTAGTGAACCTAGGGACCAATCAGAAGCCGCAAAACGTTAATCTGGGCCACGGCCTAGCCCCTGAAGAAAAATCAGCATATATCCATCTTCTGAGACAATACAAAAACGTTTTTGCAAAACATACAACACTTCTATCATTCAACACACTATCCATATGATTGACAATGAAAAACCTGTCCAGCAGAAGCTCAGAATAATCCACCCCAACTTAGAAGATCAGATAAAGACTGAGCTAAATAAATTGTTGAGAGCCAGAATAATTTTCCCCTTCAGACACTCCAAATGGGTATCCAATATGGTGCCTGTTAGAAAGAAAAATAGAGATATTAGAATCTGTATTGATTTCCGGAACCTCAACAAAGCCTGTCAGAAAGATAATTTTCCCCTCCCACCTATGGAGCAAATACTACAAGCAGTAGTGGGCTCAGAATTAATGTCTTTCCTGGATGGATTTTCAGGATACAATCAAGTGTTGGTACATCCCGATGATCAGTTGAAAACCACATTCCGAACCAAATGGGGCACATACGCATATCGGAAGATGCCATTTGGTCTGATCAATGCCGGCGCTACCTTTCAGAGAGCCATGGACATCACGTTTAAAGGTTTAGTCAATAAATCGGTAGTGATTTACCTGGATGATATAATAGTGTACTCCAAGAAGCGAAGCGACCATCTCAAAGATTTGAAACAAATCTTTCAAAGATGCTTAAGGTATGGAATTTCACTTAACCCAAAGAAATCTTTTTTCGCATTAAGTGAAGGGAAATTGCTTGGATTCATAGTGTCGAAATCTGGTATTCACATTGAACTTGACAGAATCAAAGAAATTTCCGAAATATCCATACCCTATAACAAAAAGGCCATGCAATCATTCCTTGGACAGATCAATTTTGTAAAAAGGTTTGTCCCGGATTTTTCACGTATTATTTCTCCTTTACAAAAAATGATAAAAAAGAATTCAAATTTTAAATGGGGTCAAGATGAGCACGAAGCGTTCAACTTGATCAAACAAGCTATCATCAACGCTCCATCTTTAGCTACCCCAAATTTTTCAGAATCTTTCATCTTATACACTTTTGCCTCAGAGAAATCTTATGCCGCGATTTTAACTCAAGTAAATCAAGAGAAGGCGGAAGCTCCAATCGCATTCTTTAGCTCGAACTTACAAGGTGCTGAACTCAATTATTCAGACGTGGAGAAACAGGCATATGCCGTTTTCAAAGCGATCAAATATTTCAGACCTTTCTTACTTAAATCCCATACCAAAGTCGTAGTACCGTTTCCAGCGGTAAGAAACCTTTTGATACAGAAGGACGTGGGCGAAAAGAGAGCAAATTGGATTACCGCCTTACAAGAATACGATCTTGAGATCAAACCAGCAAACATCGTAAGAGGTCAAGGCTTCTACAAGATGTTAGCTGGAGCGTCGCAAATTCATGAGAACTCATCTGAAGAGGTACACACGTATGAGGTAAGCCTAAACGACACAGAATCATTATATGCGGACACCATTTATTATCTTAAGAACGGGTATGCTCCATCACACCTGGATCACACCAAGAAAAGAGCTCTGAGGTTGAAAGCTAAACAATACCAGCTCATAAATGATGTTCTGTTTAAAAGGAATTACGATTCTGTACTTCTTAGGTGTCTTGAGAAAACTGAAGCCGAAAAGGTTTTGCAGGAACTCCACGATGGACCAGCAGGTGGACACTATGCTGGAGAAGCTACTGCGCATAAGATATTACGTGCAGGATATTATTGGCCCACGCTGTTCAAAGACTCATACAATTACGTAAGGAAATCCCAAATCTGCCAGACTGCTGCAGGGAAACAAAGGAAATCGTCCATGCCACTACAACCGGTTAACATCGAGCAACCATTCAGCCAATGGGGCTTGGACATAATAGGTGATATCGTTCCTCACTCTTCTAAGCAGCATAGGTATATCCTCACTGCAACAGATTATTTTACTAAATGGGTAGAAGCAGTTCCTCTCAAGACAGTTAATTCTGAAAACATTATTGAATTCATAGATCAATTTATCATCACTAGGTTTGGATTGCCAACGGCCTTAATGTTTGATAATGCATCATACTTTTCTGGAAATGCAATGACTGAGTTTGCACTAAAAAGAGGGTTCAAACTGAAATATTCTTCCAATTACTATCCGCAAGGTAATGGGTTGGCTGAATCGACAAACAAAAACCTAATCAGGATTATCAAAAGAACAGTCGACCAAAACCAAAAGAATTGGCACAAAGCGCTGGTAAATGCTTTATGGGCAGATAGAATTACGAAGAAAGCTTCAATCGGCACTTCTCCCTTTAATTTAGTTTATGGGAAGGAAGTGGTTCTTCCAACTCACTTAATCATTCCCTCTTTGTCTTTAGTACAACACATCGATGAAGTATCTACTTCCTCTTTGCAATTGAGACAAATGGAGATAATCAAACTAGAAGAATGCCGAGAACAAGCTAAGAAAACCCATGCTCATCACCAAGCGCTAATAAAATCCTCTTTTGACTCAAGCATCATAACCAGAAAGAACTTTCAGATGGGAGATTTAGTTTTGAAATGGGATAAGGCTCATGAAGAAAAGGGCAAACATACGAAATTTCAGAAGCTGTGGCTTGGTCCTTTTCAGATTGTAGAAGTCATAGGCCCATCGACGTTTGTGTTGCAGGATTCGGAAGGTAGAAGAGATTCTTTGCTTGTGAATGGACAGATTCTTAAAATGTATTTTCCATAGAAGATCATTCTTCTATTTTTGTAGGATAGTTTTAGTTTCTTTTATTTTGTTTTTCTCTTTCTTATAAATAAAACCGGTTGTAAATGATCATTGAAAAAGATTCATGAAAGAGCACACCAACTCTCTATCAGATTTTGATTTCACTTGTACAAATAGCAAAAGTTTTCGAAAAATCTGATTTTTATTATTGACAAATAGAGTTAACTTTAACCTGAATATGATATTAGTTTCAACCTCTCAAAAACTTTGATGAAAGCAACCTTTGGTAAAAAATTGTTTTATGCCAGCACAATGAAAGGTATCATCAATAATAAAATAAATATTCTCTGTAAAGCTGTTGTTTTCAAACTCTATTATTGTCGTCCAGAGCTTTCTTAAGGAAAAACAATGACTTCCTCCCTGCTAAAGGAAACCGCAGCATTCAGAGAAACAATCCGAGAAAACACTATATCTCAAAGAATGAGAGGTCTCATCACGAGTCGGCTTATCATGATCACAGATATTATAACTTGCTGACTTTGCCAATACTGTCTATCAAAACAGAGCAACGACTCAAGATTGTTGCAATCAAAAAACAAGGGGTCTCATCACGAGCCAGCTTGTTCAGCAAAAGTGTAAATCAAGTGAATGACTGTGTCATAATTTGGCCACCAAACCAAGACATTGTTCTTTAGAGAGTAAAAAAAAGGAAAAAGTAAAAAAGGATTTTTCTCTGAAATGTTGTAAATAACCTCAAGTAGGAAAAATGATCATTGCTGGATAACATGGTAACCCTGTCGAGGCTATGGACGCTTGCGGGCAGCAGAGGCTCTACCTACGACAAATGAGCATATTTTAAAGCCAGTACGCAGAGAAGACCTTATTTTATCTTTAAAAAGGACCAAGTAATGTCTGGTATGAATGCAAGAACTAAGCCTAAGGAAGCAGACAATTGGAATAAAATAAAGGTTGAGACAAAGTATCATTGACAGGATAAGGGGTAATCTACTCTATTTGTCCATAACAAAATTTAGACATATGAAAATTTTTCTGTTTCGGAAGTGGAAATGTCAATAGAAAAGCAGAGATAACTGGTTCTTCACAGTGAATCGCCATTGTTGTGGTCACCAACAACCCCCCTCTTTGTTTGGTATTAGCAATAACATCAAGCAAAGGGGGACCCTTAACTAAAAATCCCAAAAATATTTTTATCAAAATTTTGTATTTAACTCCCTAAAAGCTATATCGCATCGCAAAGAGAGAGTGAAGCGTTTTTATATGCGCATAAATTAAGCTGCAAAGAAGCGATGCGACATTCATCGCATCGCATATTTTTGAAAGCGCCTTTAAAAGAAAATCTAAGGAATCGCCGACGGCCGATATGCGACGTCGCATATCGCAACGTCGCATAAGCAGCGCACAGTGATCAAATGAAAAATGCGATATTGCGATCTGCGATCTTACAAATCTGCGATCTTGCGATTTGCGATCTGCGATGAATGAGACTATCAATTGCTGCGATGCGAATCGCAGAAACCACTCATCGCAAAGTTTCTTCGGCATGATCTGTAAACCCAAAATTGAGCGTGCACCTTAAGGAAAATTAATGATTGCACGCCTGAGTATCCAAAGATGATCGTGTTGCGTTTTTCGAAGAGTCAAGTCATTATGAGTGTCATGATTATGCATTCATTAGAACTTAAAGCTTTCATGTCAATCTTTTCGTCATTTTCTCTTTTCCTTTGCGTAAACTGCAAGGCAGCAACTAATATAAATCTATATGCAGGAAACATCTAAGGAAAAGGGGAAAGCGCCAATACTAGAAGAACATAGAGGAGATGCCTTCGCAGATGGATGCCGCATGCAGCAGGGCCGCGGATTCCAGAGTATCACTCAACAGACACTGATGAAAATAGACTATCCAAGACTCAGAGTCAAAGGCGCACAAAAGCAGCATGTTTGCAAAAGATCCTGGAGCTCAGATTGGATAAAGCAAAAAGAAAAACGCTGAAGAGGGAGGACGCTCCAGAAAAGCCTGGAACAAAGAACGGAAGCAATTTTCAATACGGAAGATTGTCCAGGCAATGAAATCCCTAACTCATTGAGTCATTCGCACGGCCGGAAACTGAAATAGCAACAACACAATCAGTTTGAAAGAAGTCTGGGTTATACTAAGTATACACACAGCAAATACACCCAGCCAGAGGAAGATTTTCAAAAATATCTTCTAGTTTGTCAGAAAGAGGTGCCAGCTTTTGTTATTTCTACTTTTATCGCTCGAGCAAAGGAAAAAGACAACCAGCCGACTCTTTCCAGGCGAACCTTGCATTGCTTACAGCACTAAGGAGCAGATACAGAAACGGTTAGAAATTAGATTCAATTTTTAGCAATAAATTTGTTTTAGTAAAAGGGCGGTCATTTAAAGCCGTTTCCTAAATTTGTGTAATTAAGATTAGTTAGTTAGTAGTATTTAACCCTTCTCATGGAATTTGGAGAAGGGCCCGGAAATTTGTCAAAAAACTTGTCCTCAGAACATGCACTTTTGCACCCTCGGAGGGGGTTTTTGATGAATGGATGGATCGAGGTTTATTTATGTTTGCATTTTAATGTCTGCTACTGATGTTGCACTTATGTACTCTTAGTAGATGTTAGAAGTAAGTAGAGATAAATCGTTATTGCTTGAAGTTTGTGAGTGAAATCAGTCATAAATGGTACTTTTATCTCTTGATTAATTTCTGCTCATATTCTTAGAGTGATATACAGCTGACTTGTTTATATGTTAATGTATGAATGTGTGGGTTACCATTTGGCACTTTTGTACGATGGATTCATTTGTTTGTGCTTGACATATGAATAACTGATTATGCGATATGCTATTCACAACTGTTTTGCCTAACTTCTTATGCAGAATGGTTTATCTTAATTGATTTATATTCTTATGATAGCTGAATGATCTTTATTACCAGTTGTTGTATGAAATCTTTTTAGATCGCATAATGAAAGAATTTTACCCCGGGTTAGTATAGATTATATGTGCTGTTTTTGTTAGATTACAGTAGCATAGAGTCAGTTTAGAGTCTAGAATTAAATTAGCTTAAAATTACCTTTAGATTAGCATCATCAAAATCTACACACACACATCTTTTAGATTGGGAAGCTGGTCCCATTATCCCCAGTCGGACCCGCTACACCAAACGGGCAAGGAGCCGCCAACTAGGTTCCCGACCGGGTGGGTATCCCCCTTGTTGTTGACCCGATTTCGGGGCCCTCAACATTTCCTTCCGCACAAAATTTCATGAAATTTTCTTGAAAATTAAAAGCTATTGTACCCAAGGATTGTAGCCATTGGACTCTTAGTATAACATCAGCACCACCCATTGGAATGGAAAGCATTGGGCTATTCAATACATATTCTCCCATGGATAGCTTGATATTATAGCACTTTCCAGAGAAATTTGTGGTTCCTCCACTTGTAACCATCACTTGAGATTCTGGTGCTGGATATAGGAAGCAATTCAACTCCTTGGCTATTTTACAATGAATAAAATTATGGGTACTTTCCGAATCAATCAACACTATTATCTTTTTCTTCTTGATATGTCCTTCTATCTTGATAGTTTGAGGAGTGGTAATTCCACCCAATGCATTACAAGATATAGTCAGATCCATTTCTTCTTTATCTAGGGTTTGTTCCTGGAGTATATCCTCTTCTTTTAACATTTCTTGTTCCTTCTCTTCCTCCTCTTCACAATCTATGTAGAATAATTTCTTCTCAGCACACTTATGACCTTTAGTGTATTTGCTATCACAATTGTAATAGATCCCTTTTTCTCTTTTTTCTTCCAATTGTTGTGGTTTCAACCTTGTAGGTTGTGGAAGGCTAGGGGCAACAACACTTCCATATTTATAGTTGTGAGTGGTAGGCTTCCTGGTTGCCATAATTTTGCTTTCCATTTGTCTTGCTAACCTGAATGCCTTCTCCAATGAATCAGGTTCCCAAAGGCGAACCTCATGTTGGATATTATCCTTTAAATTCCCTATTAACACATCAACCCTATGCTCCTCTGGAATATCTTTTACCTTATGTTCAATTTTTAGAAGTCCTCAATGTGCTCCATCATTGAACCCTTTTGTTTGAGATTTATCAATTGGCTAAAAAAGGTGTTGCTTTTTGTATCCTCATAATGTGCTATCATTTCTTCTGTAAAAATTGTCCAAGTGACAATTTGTTTACGAGAGCAAAGCCATCGATACCATACAAACTGATTTGGTTCCAAATATAAAGTTGCAATACGTACCTTTTGTGTGTTTTGCACATTATGGAGATCAAAAAATTGCTCCATTTGTAGTATCCATGTTCCGAGATCCTTGCCATCAAACTTCCTCATATCAATTTTTGGAACATGGTGGGTCTTCAATTCAACATGAGAGTCTATGAAATCATGATTAACATTTCTTTTGTTCTCATCATGAGTTTCCTTTACTACCCTTTCACCATCAGTAACCATTTCTTGTAGCAACTTATTCAAATTTATCTTTCATTCTTCCATCTTAGCATCCATGCCATTCATCTTAGCGTCCATGCCATCCATCTTAACTTGCATGCCATGCATATTAGTTTCCACACCATTCATCTTGGCTTTAGTTACCTTTTGTGAGAGTGAAATTTATTGTACTTGGTCTTGTAATTTTGATATATCATGTTGCATTTCTTCCTCTTCTTCACGAGTCATGCTAGAGCTTTCAGATTTCTTACTAGGTGTTTCCATTTTCCTTCTTTAGGGCATCAATAATGCCAATAATCCTTCATTATTCCCTTTGAATTCCTTCAAACTAATTTTTCAAACTAATCTTATGCAAAATTTAAAAAAAACTACACACATTTTTTCACTTTGTAAGAGCTCGATATTGAATATGTTCTATCTCTGTAACTGCAGATCTAGAATATCCAAAATCACGTCCTCCAGTAGCCCTTTGAGTCCTCTTTCTAACCCCGCAAGTCTGATCAATATTGGATTCTTCAAGGAAGAGTTATGCCAAATCTCCCACGGTGACCTGATTATAGACTAGTTTAGTAGAGCGAACGTGTACAAAGTGCCACATGTCACTGTTTCGACCTTAGTACCTAAAAATGATATACATAAAACTACAGGTCATCCTATTTCTAAAACTTCTTATGAAATTTCAATCTGATGCTCAAAAAAAAATTTATGATAATTTTCCCCAGGTCACTTGTTTGGAATGTAACTTAGGAGTCTAGAAAAACCCTAACTTCCTCAGATCATATCTCCGAAAATATAGCGAGACAAGCTCTGAAATGTGGACCCAAAGTTCAGAACTATTTCGGCTCAAATGGTTTTTTTTTTAGCTTCTGAAACATTGCATAAAAATAGTTATAGAAAAAATTCCATGATGACCTGTTTGGAGCAGCGAAACCCTAGAATCCAAAGCTCTAATACCAAATGTCAGGAAACTAGCTCACAAAAAGATAGAAAAGATAGATCAACACCTTAGAATTCAGCCTCTTCGAGGGGGAAACCTCCTTTACATTACACAAATGAACAATTCTTGGATGATACAAATGATTAAACCTCCCTTCTATATATAGGAGTCTGGGGTCACAATATAATCAAGTTGACCTAACAGTAATAACATAAGGGCACAACAATAACAATAGTGGGTTTCTATGGGGCACACTAATAACAATATGGGGACAATAATAACAATAAGGGATATAATGACAATAGTAATGGGGGAATCACTAGTATTATAGGGACCTAACAGATTCACTATGGTTGTGGGTTGGGATAGAATCTCTAGAGCCCTGGAACAACTTGGGTTCCCTAGAGGTTATGAATTGAGATGGCAGTTCTCTAGAGCCCTGTAACAACTTGGGTCCCTAGAGGCTGTGGGTTGAGATAGGAATCTTTGAAACCTTGGAAAAAATGTGAAGATATTGATCTGGTTTGGTATTAGTGATTTCTGGACCGTTTAGGTGAAATCACTATGGTTGAGGGTTGAGGTGGTTTGGCCTCTGGAAGCCCTGGTTGGTTCTATTTTGGTTTAACACATATGATCCCACGTTCATGCTTGGAATATAGCACGGGGGTGATTGGATTGAAGAGAGATTTGGTTCAGCCCAAGCTATGGTCAAGTGGTACATGGAAGTCCCTAACTTGGTTGGAATTTTCATATGTTAATATGAGTTATTTCCTTATTGTGATTAATGAGCACATGTATTGGTTATTATGTTGATCTTATGGTTGATTTTTCATGGTTTCTATTTTGGTTATATGCTAGTTATATGCATGGTTATATGATTTTATCTAGCTATAGATGGTGTTCGTGATTTGATAAGTGATTGAATGGTTGATGAATGCATAGGATAACAAGTGTTGCTTTAGCTACCTTGAGAGGGAATTGGACCTTCTTGATAATTCTCTAATGAAGTTCAAAAGTTTATGATCATATATGCATTCATGACTTGTAGTTTCTATGCTTACTATTTGTTTGACGAAATTTGTATCATGTATTAGGCATGTTTGGTCAATATCTTGCTTGAGTATTGGTTGTTTAGACTTGTTATTACCTTAGACATGATTCTGGAAAGTTTTGGGCACTTTTGGGCAGTGGTCTATAGGCCAGCCCTGAAAAAGTGGCACAAATCTCGCGACCATTGGCACAAAACAAATAAATTTCGGTCATAACTGCATGGAGACAAGCTTGTGCATGTGGTTGTAGCCTTTCAACTGCATGCACAACTTGGAAAGGGTATGGATTGTTGAGAAATATAGGGCATAGAAATTAGGTGATTTCTCTTCTATTGATATCTGCCTATGAATTATTTTTACTTCTTAGATTAGGATCTTATTTTACTTATGTTATTATAGTGTTATTCTGCATCAAATAACTACCAATGCATAAACCATAAAGAGACAAGAGACACACAATATAGGTTATCAACAAGGGCCAAAACCTCTCCCACTTGAGAGGAAAACCTATACAAATTCTTCTTCTTATAGAGACTCCAATTGACAACTACCAAGACCCATACCCTTAACCTATTTTCCACTCCAGGACCAAGACACAAGATCCTTCCTTCTCTTTTATTCCTTCTTCTTAACCAAGTCAATACTAGTCCAAACTTCTTCTTTCTTCTACACTTCTCGGCTACCTTGAAACTTCGACCTCTTTCCCAAAGATCTGTAATTCATATTGTTGTGATTCCACACGTGTGAGGATTAGGACCAAGATTAGAGGTGTTTCCTTCCTTCGTTATACTTGGAGGATTCTCTAGATGAACTTGGTTAGAAATAAGACTAATTTGGAGACCATTTTCTCATCCTTTACTACAACATATGTACCCACTGCAAAAACCCTAGTTTTTGCCACGTGTGTGAAGGAGTTTACCCAAGAAACAATTCCAAATAGGCTTGATCTTCCTCTTCCCTTCCTCACTTATTAATAGGTTGCCTTCTTGTGAAATTCACACTTTTTCTATTTCAAAATTTAACTGAAATTCATCACTGAAAATGTCTCTGAAATAAGGCTGAGTTGCCCTATCTATAGTTGTTTCCCATGATAATAAACCTACATGACATGTAGGTGAGCCAACGTGTCCTTTGGTGAAGATATTATTCTTCTTCTTGAAGCCAAATTGAAGGAGGTGATTTTACTTGGTTTCGGAGGGCCTTCTTATATATCAAATGACTTATACAAAAATGTAACATGCCCAAGAAGGGTCATTCATACATGAAATTGACTCAAATTGACTTATGACTAGATGAAAAAACCTAAAGGTTCACAATGGGAACCTTAATTAAAAACAAAATTCCTTGATCATGAAACCCGTGATTCAAGTACTATAAAAATAATTTTATTTTCTTATTTTCATCAATTACATAAAATCACAATTTACATATGTCATTATGAAGACTGAACCTAGTTACACTTTTCAACGTGGTTGGGGTGTTAAGCTTGTGAAAAGAAGTTTTAGCTCAGGATCTACTCATCAAAGGTTGTTGGCTGACTTATGGGTGATTTGGTCTTTCTAAGAAGTATCAGTAAGCTTTAGGTTTATAGGCCCCACTTCCATAACTGGAACTTGGAGGTCAGGTCATGTCATAGTAATAATTAGCTCATGTTTACCTTGGAGAGCTTGTAAAAGCGGGTAAATGTGGGAGGAGGTGTTACAATATCATCTCCAAAACCCAATAGTTTGAGAAGATCAATTCATATCATCTCCAAAACCCAATAGTGGGATGAGATCAATTCATAACATATCCAAAACATAACACTAGCCTCACAATCCCTCCACCTATAAGCTACCAAGATTGAATACTTTCAACTCTCTAAGTACAAAATACAAATCTAATTTCTAACCTAACTTAAGTGCTAAAAGTCCCCTTGAATGAGGCACAAGGGAGCATTTATAGACGTGGGAGGTGTTCTTTTATCTTCCTCATGACCTTCCAATGCCCCATGGCTCTTCAACTTCTCTAAGACCCTTTAGAATTCCTCATGACCTTTCATGTTCCCTAGGACCTTTGATGCTCTTTTGTCCTTTTCCATGATTTTAATATTTGTCATTTTTGTAATAAAATAATATATTTACAATATGATATGAAGAAATTTAACAAGCTTTGACGTAGTATCTTGTAGGAAGGCATTAGACTTGAAGAAACTAGGTGATGTCTTTGTCAAATCCTAGTATAACCCTAGTGCTAGTTGAATCATCCAATAGTTGTCATGGATGGAGATCATACATCATGCAACATTTAAACCAACAATCTTTATGTAGCCTCAGTCCTGAAAACCCACAATTAATAGTCACATCAAAATATTATAAGATTCTAACTTAACAAGATAAGAAACTAGTGATATTTATACTTCATTTATTATAAATGAAATTTCCCGATATAAATTAGTAGTGAGAAAATTTAATCCTTATTAGTCCCTGCCGAGGACTATATGCGATCGATAGATCGCTGACCGCGCGTTGACCTAGCGAATTTTGCGAAATATTAAGGCAATTTCCTAAGTCGGACTAAGGTTTTGGGCGAGGAAAGGTTTTGGGGTCTTATTGCTGGCTTCGCGTGGTTCGAGGTGGAGGCCACATGGTCGCGCGGCTCCCACGCGGACGGCATGCGCTATGGTGGTCTTATGGGCGGACACCTGTCGCAGGTACGCGGATGGCATGTACTGTCGCCTTGGGTTTTACCCTGTTCGCGGCGTTTGGGTTGTTATTGTTACTTGGCTGTTTATTGTTTAGCTCTGCAGTCTCTGCGATTTTTCCTTTCTGTCTGTTGTATTGTCTGCGGTGAAAACAGAATGCGGTTAACTGTGTAGCAAACGTTTGGTTGTGGTTCTGTTTTTCCAGGTCCGGCTTGTATCGCTCGAATGCCTGGTGTCGCTTCGGTAAGTTCGGATACTGTATTGTTTAGATGTTTGTTCCTCTGTCGTTTGGCGTTTTCCAGTGGTTAGTCCCTGCCGGGGACTATATGCGATCGATAGATCGCTGACCGCGCGTTGACCTAGCGAATTTTGCGAAATATTAAGGCAATTTCCTAAGTCGGACTAAGGTTTTGGGCGAGGAAAGGTTTTGGGGTCTTATTGCTGGCTTTGCGTGGTTGGAGGTGGAGGCCACGCGGACGGCATGTACTGTCGCCTTGGGTTTTACCCTGTTCGCGGCGTTTGGGTTGTTATTGTTACTTGTTGTTACTTGGCTGTTTATTGTTTAGCTCTGCAGTCTCTGCGATTTTTCCTTTCTGTCTGTTGTATTGTCTGCGGTGAAAACAGAATGCGGTTAACTGTGTAGCAAACGTTTGGTTGCGGTTCTGTTGTTCCAGGTCCGGCTTGTATCGCTCGAATGCCTGGTGTCGCTTCGGTAAGTTCGGCTACTGTATTGTTTAGATGTTTGTTCCTCTGTCGTTTGGTGTTTGTCACAGTATTGAGGGTTTATGTTAGCTGCATGGGTTTTATGGAAATTTCCGTAAATGTCCTGCAAAGTTACTCGGCTTGGGTTTTACCCTGTTCGCGGCGTTTGGGTTGTTATTGTTACTTGGTCGTTTAGCTCTGCAGTCTGTGCGATTTTTGCTTTGTGTTTGTTGTACTGTCTGCGGTGAAAACAGAATGCGGTTAACTATATAGCAGACGTTTGGTTACGGTTTTGTTGTTCCAGGTCCGGCTTGTGTGGCTCGAATGTCTGGTGTCGCTTTGGTAAGTTCGGCTACTGTATTGTTTAGATGTTTGTTCCTCTGTCGTTTGGCGTTTTCCAGTAGCGTTGATGTTTGTCACAGTATTCAGGGTTTCTGTTAGCTGCATGGGTTTTATGGAAATTTCCGTGAATGTCGGTTTCGACCACCATGTGACTTCGTTGTCATTTGGGCCGAGACGATGTTGCAGATTGAGCGGCACGTGGTCCCGCGACTTCCAAGCGGACGACATGTACTGTGGTGATGTGCCTGCTCGAGATCCTGGAAAGCTATTCAACTTGGGTTTTACCCTGTTCGCGCCTTTTGGGTTATTATTGTTACTTGGTTGTTTAGCTGTGCAGTCTCTGCGATTTTTCCTTTGTATTTGTTGTATTGTCTGCGGTGAAAACAGAATGTGGTTGCTACCTGCTCGGTTAACTGTATAGCAAACGTTTGGTTGCAGTTCTGTTGTTCCAGGATCGGGTTGTATGCCTCGACTGTCTGGTGTCGCTTTGGTAAGTTCGGCCACTGTATTGTTTAGATGTTTGTTCCTGTGTCGTTTGGCGTTTTCTAGTGGTGTTGATGTTTGTCACAATATTGTGTGTTCGTTTTCCTCAAGCGTCCATGGTTATTTGAGCATTATAAGTTAATGGCATTTCTCTTACCTGCATGGGTTTTATGGAGATTTCCGTAAATGTCGGTTTCGACCACCATGTGAGTTGCGTGTCATTTGGGCCGAGACGAGCTGGTTGAAGTTGTGGTTCTTGGTACAGATTGGGCGACAGTCTTTTGTAGTTTGAAGGGTTTTTGCACATGAAGATGTAAACAAATTGAGGTTTTTGAACTATTTGAACTGTTTGTGCGGCATATTGGGTTTTTAATGGAATGTATTGTGGTTTGGAGAGAATTAGGTACTCCTCTGTTAAATTCAAGGTTCTGGTGCTGGGTTCTGCATGAATATGATCTAGACGAGAAGGAATTCGAACTCTCGGCTTCGTTGCAAGTACGACGTTGTTCTGCTAATTGGTTTTTGTCAAATTTTCTATTAATTGCTTTTTGTCAATTTGTTAGGCTTTTAATTTTTTCATTGTGTAGGTTTATGGTCCAGTTACTTTAGGTTTATAGTCCAGTTACTGCGTGGTCCCTGCCGGGGGCTATATGCGATCGATAATTTTTCCATATATTGACAATGTAAGCTAAGTCGAACTAAGATTTTGGGGATGGAAAGGTTTTGGGGTCTTATTGCGGGCTTCGCATCGTATTTGTTGTATTGTCTGCGGTGAAAACAGAATCCGGTTGCTGCCTGCTCGGTTAACTGTATAGCAAATGTTTGGTTGCGGTTCTGTTGTTCCAGGTCTGGCTTGTATGCCTCGACTGTCTGCTGTCACTTTGGTAAGTTCGGCTACTGTATTGTTTATATGTTTGTTCCTCTGTCCTTTGGCGTTTTCCAGTGGTGTTGATGTTTGTCACAGTATTGTCTGTTCGTTTCCCTCAAGAGTCCAGGGTTATTTGAGCATTATAAGTTAATGGCATTTTGGTTAACAGGGCGGACATAGGAAGAACGTTGGCATGTACTGTGGTGGTCTTATGGGCGGACAACTGTCCCTCCTCGAGATCCTGGAAAGTTACTCGACTTGGGTTTTACCCTGTTCGCGCACTTTGGGTTATTATTGTTACTTGGTTGTTTAGCTTTGCAGTGTCTGCGATTTTTCCTTTGTGCTTGTTGTATTGTCTCCGGTGAAAACACAATGCGGTTCCTGCCTACTTGGTTAACTGTACAGCAAACGTTTGGTTCTGGTTCTGTTGTTCCAGGTCCCGCTTGTATGCGTCAACTATCTGCTGTCGGTTTGGTAACTTCGGCTACTGTATTGTTTAGATGTTTGTTCCTCCGTCCTTTGGCGTTTTCCAGTGGCGTTGATGTTTGTCAGAGTATTGTCTCTTCGTTTCCCTCAAGAGTCCATGGTTATTTGAGCATTATAAGTTAATGGCATTCTGGTTAACAGGGCGGAGATAGCAAGAAGGCTGGCATGGTTTCTGAGAAGGACAGAAAACGAGAGCTTACCAATTGAATTGGCTTAGTTTGCTGTTGTTTATGTATTGGATCAAATGCTTCCTTTGCGAAAATTATAAGCTTTTCCCTGATACTGAGGGTTTTTGTTACCTGCATGGGTTTTATGGGAATTTGTGTAAATGTCGGTTTGGACCACGATCTGACTTCGTTATCATTTGAGCCAAGACGACGTGGGTGAAGATGTCATTCTTGGTACAGATTGAGCAGCAGTCTTTTGTACTTTGAACTGTTTTTGCACATGAAGATCTAAATAAATTGGGGTTTTTGAACTGTTTGTGCCGCATATTGGGTTTTTAATGGAATGTATTGTGGTTTGGAGAAAGTAATAAAGACCTGCAAGTATTTATGTGTCGCATATTGCCTTTTTTTTATTGATGGAATGTATTGTTATTAGTGGAATGTGTTACTGTGTTAAATTCGAGGGTCTGGGCTTGAGCAGACTGCTGTCCCTTAGGCGTGTATTCAAGGTTTTTCGCTTGTATAATTTATGTGTATGCTTACATTGGTGCATAATGTTATTTTAAGTTTGTAATTCTGTTATGGATGTATGAATATTCGACTCTGACATTACTCCTAGAGCGGAAGCAGACTGCTGTTCCTTAGGCGTGTATTCAAGGTTTTTCGCTTGTATAATTTATGTGTATGCTTACTTTCGTGCATAATGTTATTTTAAGTTTGTAATTCTGTTATGGATGTATGAATATTCGACTCTGACATTACTCCTAGAGCGGAAGGTTCCTTTGTTAAGAACTCTGTTAAGTTCATTTAGTTACTGTTAAGTTCATTTGCTTTGTTAAGAACTGCTGAATTGAAGGTTTGCTATACTGGTGCTAGATGTTCTTCGTTTGTTGTTGTTTATATATTGGATGAAATGTTTCCTTTGCGAAAATTATAAGCTTTTCCGTGATGCTGAGGGTTTCTCTTAGCTACATGGGTTTTATGGAAACTTCTGTAAATGTCAGTTTCGACCAGCATGTGACTTTGTTGTCATTTGGGCCGAGATGACCTGGGTGAAGCTATGATTCTTGGTACGGATTGAGCGCCAGTATTTTGTAGTTTGAAGTGTTTTTGCACATGAAGATCTAAATAAACTGCGGTTTTTGAACTGTTTATACTGTTTGTGACGCATATTGGGTTTTTAATGGAATGTATTGTGGTTTGGAGAAAGAAATAAAGACCTGCAAGTATTTATGTATGTGGTGCATATTGCCTTTTTATTAATGGAATGTATTATGGTTTCGAGAGAGGAATAAAGAGCTGCAAGTATTTTTCCAGGCAGTTCTGGAGACTTCGTTAACCAATTTCGTCATTTGCATATTTTCTCATGTACTGGTACAGGCTGTGTTGTGCATGAATATGGTCTAGACGAGAAGCGATTCGAACGCTTGGCTTCGTTGCAGGTACGGTGTTATTCTGCTAATTGCTTTTTGTCAATTTTTCTATTAATTGCTTTTTGTCAATTTCTTAGCATCCCCCCGGATGCGGGTGTCTTTGATGTGTGAGAGGCAGGTGGCTCGTCACATGGGCAGCTGTCAGCCCGGACAAGCCACGACATACCAGGACACTGGTGCATTAACTCTGACGGACGGTGAAGCCATCGGGATGATAAGTCTGGTTCAAGCGCCATTCAATGCGGAAGGTGAATTCAATGGGATGTTAAGTCTGGTTCAGGCGCCATTCAATGCGCAGCATCGGACGAGGAGAATGGAGCTCAATAAGCTCGAACCCTATGTCGCTCTCCCGCATTCATTCAAGCGGTCCGAGCAGACATTGGCAGAGACAGAACATTCTCTGGCTCATTGTAAGATTTCTCAAAGGGATTCTGTTACGGGAGTTAATCGACGGATGCCAATAGAAAGGCTCAGGATGAGTAGTCGCCACGACGGTTCAAGGGGTCGTTCTGCCACTCAGAGGCCTACCATTTCGCCCTCCTCCTCAGTGGAAATAACTTCCGAGCAGAACAGAATTCCGAGCGGACTAGCAGGCCGTAGAAATGAAAGAGGTAGGGGAGAAATTATGGACTGTGGTCATGTGGAGCATCCAACAGTTCGCTATAGGATCCCCTGCACGCTGGAGAACAACACTCTCATCGTCTCAGTCACCGTGGAGCATTGCAGCAATCTCAGGGGGCAACTTGAAGACCTGTCGGTGCCAAGGGTTGACATGCAAGTCCCCAGAGTTGATATGAGGCGACCAATTCAAGCTGATGAAGCTGGCCCCAGTGAACCGGTCCAGAGGTTACTGCGCTCAGAAACGGAGGATACCAAGAAGCTCAAAGGTCTTGCGACGGATGAGCCTCACACCACCGATGAGGAATAGCTCAGAAGCCACTCTGTTTTCGCGGCCAGGAATGCTACTCTCTATCCAACTCTTTCTGCTCACTTTGTATGCCTGTTATTGGGTCTATGTCCACCGTGAAGGTCTATATGTCCACAGTGTCAGTTTACGTGTCATCTATGTTAGCTTATGTGTCCACCGTGTCAATTTCTGTATCCACTGTGTCGGCTCAAATGTCTACTGTGTCGATTTAGATGTTGGTTATGTCGGAAGGAAGAAAACCTGGTTCCTTTTTGCACCAGTGTTGCTCTGAATGGTTAATCATGGGGAAAATCTCTCTGGAGATGCAGGGCCACGGCCCTGTTGTAAAATCTTGCTGTAATTTTGGCTTTTTTGTAATATAAATTAGCGTAGTCTTATGGAGAAAAAAAAATTTCTTAGCATCCAACTAGCTCCGTATAGTGATGTATCAAGACATTTTGTCTATTTAAACCTTAGATTAAAATCTCATGTTAGCTAGTTATAACCAAATTGATTCTGATATCATGTTCAACTACGTTATTCTCCTCAGAGAGAAAAAATAATTTTATTATGAAAACAAAATTACACTTACTATATATGTTTTTGCATTTCACACATATCCTTAAGCATAGGAAGTGATAAAAGTATTGCTAGCAACATATCTTGCTTCATAAACAGTTTTCAAAAATGTCAATATGACAGCCCTATCATAGTCATTCTAACATATATCAGAGCTTTGAAGCCAGTTTTGTCTCATAAGAAATTAGCTCCTAGATATGTCCATAAACAGTCCCATAAAAAAATTTAGATATAGAGATATCAATATGACAGCTCTATCATGGTCATTCTGACATATATTGCAGGTTTGAAACCAGTTTTGTGTCATAAAAAATTAGGTCCTAGATATGTTCATAAACAGTGCCATAAAAAAATATAGATATAGATATTCACATTTAAACAGTCCCATGATTATATCAAAAGTGTGTCAAGACATTCCATGAGCTGCCCTTCCACTTTCTCTTGAATGATCCAAGGTCGTGCTACCAAGTGTAATCTAGCTTTTGACAGTCCATCAGTTTCCATGTTCATGTCTTTGTAAACATGTTAAAATATAATGTGTTAAATACTCTGTTCAAGCAAGTTGAATCTGCTGAAATATACGGTGAAATTTATAATTATCCAATGAATTTGTTCCATTCATCCAATTCACCACAATTTGTGAATCATCAAAGATCTGTAATTTTTGGGCATCTTTTTTCACGTGTCACAATTGGCAACAGTCTTTGGACAATTTTCTCAAGCAGACTGTTGTTGTGTTTGCCAAAGCTGTCCTTTGAACATATTACATGTTCATCATTCATATGAATCATACCTCCAGCATTGTATAATAATGGATCTTCTTGACAAGGCTTATGGAACTATGCTTATGCACTACTCATATCTGGTTCTCAATGGCTTGTTTGGGTTCCTTGACCCTTGAATTCTGTTTAGATCCATATACTATAACCATACTGTGATATCGAATAGCAGGAAACTTTTTACCTTGAAGTAGCCTCACAATTATTTTATTTCACAAATGCAATTGACAATGATGTTAACTTTCAGAAATATTCTTAAACTTATGCTGCATTTTTTCATTTTGTCTTCCCATTGCTTCCTTTTGTTAACTTCATTTTGTCTTTCCATTCCTTGCTTTTGTTAACTTGCACAAATATTCTTAAAATTATGCTCTTGTTTTTCATTATGTCTTTGTTTGTTTCCATTTCCAGCTTCTTTGTTATTTATAAATATGGCTTCTTGGTAGAAATTTGATATTTGTTTAGCAACATAATGCAATAGCCTATTTTTTTAATATACATACATTTTGTTCAAAATAATCATGTTCAGTTTTTGCTAACTTCATCAATATTTTTTGCAAAGTTGTACAAGACAATTGCAAAAGGCAACTCTGGTAAGCAATTGCAAATGATGGAAGAAATAATAGATGTTGACAATTACAAATTCAAATTGCAATGCATTTTGCCTGAGAACATTGATATTGTATTAAAAAGAAATGGTCTTTATAGACTAAATGCATTTTCATATACTGTAGGAGATTGTCTATTTGACTCATTCGAAATGCTTCTACATTTTCGTTATACTTCAAATGAATTGCGAAATGGGTTAATAGACCACTTTCTTTTTTGCTTAAAGAACAATGACGTTGAAGCAATACAGTCATATCAGTATGAACTAGCACCTGATTTCCTATACGAGTTACATGGTGTTAATGATATTGGTACATATCTTCATAAAATGCGTTATTCTGCATCTACAAATATAAAGGAGTCTGACAGAGGTTTATGGGGTGATACCTTTTGTATACGTTGGTTAGCTAAATGACTAGATATATCAATTGCAGTTTGGTCATTGACAAGAAAAACAAGATATTTGCTCTTTAATCAACATGAAAATGCAATTCCATATTGCATTCTCTTTCATGATGCAAATCCTGTTAGTGGTCATTATGAACCATTGGTTTACCAAAAGTTTCCAATTTGCATTTCCAACCAGTCTAATATCTACTTGTCACCTATTTGCAAAGATATTGAAAGCCATTGGATGCAAATTGCAAATAATATGCTTTTTAATGCACTAACAATTGCAAAGCAAGTGACATCTAATTGTGGTGACAGTCTCTTTAATGCAATTTTCTATTTAGTAGCAACAGAATTCAATGCAGAGTCTTTGCGACTTTACATTGTGCAATCTTTTTGCAATGCACTTATGCATAAGGATCAAGAGGCATTGCATTGTTTAGAGAAATACCTAGTAGTTGACGTGCTACACTATACAATGAATAGCAACTGGCAATAGTATTTGATAAATATGGCAATGCCATATGAAAAAGGACAAGTGGAAGGCGGACCATTTTGTCTACAATGGATATCTGTCATATTCAAAGTCAATATCCAAGTATGGTCCTCTGTTGCTAATAACTTTGTCAATTACAGTTCCGCTTATTCGAGATGCAATGATATTGTTAACATCTTGTCATTCATGACAAATACATCACATATTCACTACCACGCATTGATACAACAATATGTTCACAATTCTCAAGAACTGGACATCGAAGCAAATGACGTTTCTAGTCAATTGCATCATAAGCATATAGTAGAAAAAGAGCAATGCATATCTCAAGTACATTTTAGCAATAATATTGCATTTGAGATAGCATGTCATTTAGATCAAATGCAACCAACTAAGGATTGTAGGCTGAATTATCACAAGCTAAAGCAATTCATACGTACAAAACGCATGATACAAGAATATGTTCACAATTCTCAAGAACTGCACATCGAAGCAAATGACGTTTCTAATCAATTGCATCATAAGCATATAGTAGAAAAAGAGCAATGCATATCTCAAGTACATTTTAGCAATAATATTGCATTTGAGATAGCATGCCATTTAGATCAAATGCAACCAACTAAGGATTGTAGGCTGAATTATCACAAGCTAAAGCAATTCATATGTACAAAACGCAAATGCAATGACAAATGCAAAAAGCGATTTTCTAATAAGAAGTCAAGAATTACAAGCAAGAAAAATGCAATACAAATTTATATGGAAAAAGTTGAAGACACGCCTAGGAATACATGTGCAGTTTGCAACAAATTGCATTTTGCAAAAAATACTAGATTCTTCAGTACAGATTTGCAACAAAAGCATATGAATTTGACATTGAACAATAGGACCTTTAGCAATGAAAACATATGTGTTTCTTGCAAGAAAGCGCTCGAGAATGGAAAGCTACCACAATTTGCAACACCTGAACAAATAAGACGTAACACTTCATTGCCAACTGTAAATATACTTTCAGACCTAGAAGAAAGACTTGTGTCATTGAGAATTGCATTTGCACAAATCAGACAATGGGGACATAGACGATCACAAATTGGCTTAACAGGATCAATTATCAATGTACCAGTTCATATGGACATCGTGCAAAGAGCGTTGCCACAATATCTAAATGATACAATGACAATTGCAGTTGCATTGAAAAGACGATTGCAATACAAAAATGCATACCAAACAGGTAAAGTACGTCCAATTATTGTCATGAAAGCACTGAACGAACTATGTTCTAGAAGTCTTTATAAAGATAGCAACATTTGTATAAATGAGAATTGGGCCCATGTTTTACAAGAGAATAATGAATACATTGTAGAAAATTCAAACAGTGACAATGAAAGTAATACAGATAGTGATGCAAATAATGAGACAGCTACTGAAACATTGGTACATGGATTAATAGAATCACAACGCATCTACGATTTGCAAGACAGGATTATTGAATTGGCACCTGCTGAAGGACAACGACCATTAGGCATTTTCAAGGACAAATATGCAGAAGAAATGAACTTTCCAACATTATTTTATGGCAATGCACGTGATCATGACATCACAAATAGGTTTAGTTACCAAAAAATTGTGCAATGGGAATTGTTACAAGCAAGTGGTGACTTCCAATATCATACAACAAATTTGTTTTTCAAGACAATGCGAATAATAATTGATAAAGTGCTTTCTTGCATATGGGTGCGAATAAGAAAAGGACAACTAAAAGGCAGGAAAATATTGGCAAAAGATGTCAATTATCGAGCAAATTTGGAAAAGTTATTGAAGTCTGACATTGGATACATAGATTTCAAAAACATTCGCATATCTTCTGACCATTTGGAACAAATTAGGAAAAACATATTTGCAATGATACGACAACTAGGGCCTCCAACTTTCTTTGTGACATTCACAAGTGCAGAACATCGATGGAAACCATTAGTAGATACACTTGTCACACTGTTTAGAAATAAAGGAAATAAAAATGCTATTGACATATTAGAGGATGATGACATTGACTACCTTATAAGAAAGTATCCAGTCACATGTAGCCAATACTATAGACATAGAATTAATGCTATAAAGCAACTGATATGTCAAGATACTACATTCTTTGGCAAAGTATCTGATTACTATTTCGTAACAGAATTCCAAAATAGAGGAACTGAACATGAACATGGAC
The DNA here is from genome assembly GCA_031772625.1 of Pinus tabuliformis. Taxonomy (NCBI): domain Eukaryota; kingdom Viridiplantae; phylum Streptophyta; class Pinopsida; order Pinales; family Pinaceae; genus Pinus; species Pinus tabuliformis. The sequence goes on along the minus strand of CM062815.1, from coordinate 373,127,663 downwards.
TGTTATGGATAGAGAATGCTCCAATATATGGAAAAGAAAGCAATTCAGAAATTGAGAAGTTTCTTGACAATTACATCAGTTGTAATACAGATCATCTGGAGCCAGATGTCGCTAAATTGCATAAACATCACCATACAAGAAGTTGTAAGAAGCGAAAAAATTCAAATTGCAGATACAACTTCCCCATGCCGCCAATGAAATCAACAATGATCATTGAACCAACCAATGCAGAAAATAAAAAAATCATAGAGAAATCAATATCGTTCTTTGCATTCTTGGAGGAAACAAACTACAATGATTCAACAACACATGACAGTTTCCTCCTAGAAATAGGGCTACTAGAAAATGAGTACATAAAACTATTACAACATACAATAAAGCAACCAACAATTTTCCTAAGACGAAAACCTTCTCACATTTGGAATAACAGTTTTGCAAAGGCTATTCCTAGTTTATGGAATGCAAATACAGATGCACAGTTTGTGCTAAATGCATATGCTGCAGCGTCATATTGTAGTTCATATATGACCAAAATCGACAAGTCTATGACAAATGCATTTAGAAGAATACGCAAAGAGCATCAGAAACATGAAATTGATGCTATGCAAATGATTCGTAAACTCGGAAATACATTACTCAATCTACAGCAAATGTCAGCTCAACAAGCAGTGCATATAGCACTTTCATTGCCATTGAATTCTAGTTCAAGGGAATGTATATTTGTAAACACGTCTCCAGTCGATGAACACACATTTATGCTTAAACCACCTATTCTTTTGAAACAAGAACCTGATGATTCGGAAGATGTTATGTGCCATTCCATTGTTGACTACTACATTGGACGACCAAGTTCCATTAGCAAAATTTGCCTTGCAGAATTTGTATCAAATTACAAGAAAGATGACAGATCCATATCTAAAAGGAAAAAACCAAATGTTATACGATTTTTCAAATATAACAAACACAATGATATTGAAAACTTTTGTCGAGAGAAATTATTGTTATATATGCCATTTGAAAATTGTGAAGATACGTTGAAACAAGAATTGCCTACATGGCTCTCTGCATATACATTACATGAAAAAACAATCCAAGTCAATGAAGTCAAATTTACATATAGCATCAATCCAACATGGGGTGATTTAGAAACTGCAACAAATGAGCAAATTAGTTCTTTGAATAATAATCAAATGAATATGCAAAACCAAGAGAACAATTCCCATTATGCGGAATATGATTTGCAATCGAACTTGCAATTTGCAAAACAATCTGAAATGAAGAAAAAAATCAATCTTGGATTTCAAATTACTGCCCATCCATTTTTAATGGAGAACAATGAATATTACAAACTTAGAAGAATCTTGAACAAAGAGCAACAAGCAATTGTAAAAGACATTGCAATTAAAAAAAAAAAAACTCGAAGGAACCGATTTACCTTTTTATTACAGGTGGAGCAGGTGTAGGTAAAACGCTCACAGCAAAAGCGATTTTCCAAATGCTTATACGAATTTATGATTCACAAAAGACAACTGATCCTATGAAACCAAAAGGTCTAATATTAGCATACACAGGAAAAGCTGCATATAATGCAGGTGGAACAACAATCCATTCTGCATTGCTAATGCCTTTTAACAAGTCTCAACTATTTTCACTAGGCAAAGAAGTATTGGACAACTTGTCAAAGCTATATCAAGAATTGCAAGTAGCTTTCATAGATGAGGTCTCCATGATTGGAAGTCGGTTCTTATATTCTATTGACAATAGACTCAGAAACATAAAACATGTCCAGACGAAATAATTTGGGAACATTGACATGATATTTTGTGGTGATTTCTATCAAGCACAACCTATTCAAGACTCTCTTATTTTTGAACAACCAACAATCAACAATCAAAAAATAACACATGATTTCTAGAAGGATAATGTCAAGTGCTTCCAATTGCATACGACGATGCGACAAACAAATAAGAGATTCATATCAGTGTTAAATAGAATGCGAACAAATTGTCAAACATCTGACGATATACCATACATGACTACAAGTTGCATGCCCCCTGTACCAAATGATCCAACATTTCCCTATTTATTTTACAAAAACAAAGATGTTGCAATGCATAACAAGAAAATGTTGATGCTGATGCCTGGCAAAGAAATTTTAATTAATGCAATTGACGAAAATGAGAAAAATAACGACAATTTCCCAACTCATCAACATACAGCTGTTTTGCCACCGCAGCTTTTGATAAAGTTGAACATGTTAGTTGAAATGTATGCTTGCAATTATGATGCACCAGATGGGCTAGTGAATGGTGCAGATGGAATAGTTAAAGCATATACCCGTACAGATAACGTCGATGTTCTATGGATTAAGTTCCATGACCCTAATATTGGTCATCGACAATCTAGAAAACTAGCTCATTTGTATAGTTCAGACATAGCATATGATTGGACACCAATATTGCGAATATCAAAACCAATGCCTATGACATCAAAGATGGTGCCATTGAAAATACGAAAACAATTTCCAATTCAACTTGCATGTGCATGCACAATACATAGATCACAAGGATTAACCTTGGATAGGGTTGCATTCGACCCTACTGGAGTACAAGTGCATGGCCTAGTATACACAGCACTATCACGTGTCAAAAACATAGAATCATTGTATTTGCTTAATCCTCTTAAACATAATAATTTCAAGGTCAAGCAAAAAGTAAATTGTGAGATGCAACGTTTGGAAACCACTGCAAAATGGCAATTAGAATATGACTCTTCATCAATACAATCATTGCAATCCATCTTTATTCTTTCATTGAACACTCGCAATCTTCATGCGCATCTTGCTGATATATGCAATGACTATGACACAATGCAATCTGATATCTTGTGCTTACAAGAAACACATATGTTGCTGTGTATGGAAAATGAATGCTTCAAAAATTTCAATTGCATCTCAAGTTGCATTAAGCATGGAGTAATGATATTGATAAAGAAAAATATCATTATCCTTGAACATACCCATTTTGAAGACTGCTTTGTAGAAGCATTGCTTGCAAAAATAAAAGTTCACACATTACAAATTGCAATACTCAATATATATGCATCGCCACGTGCAAACCTGAACAATATCCTCGATGTCATTGCAAAAGCTTTGTACCACTCAGATCTAAACAATATCATAGTTATATTAGGGGACTTCAATATTGATATGGTACATTGCAATCAAAAAACAAAGCAGCTAGAAACCTACATGCAAAACTACAATCTGCATTTCCAAAACTAATAGCATGCACAAATCATTGATTGACCATGTTTGGGCAAATCTGGATAATATAAAATATACAATTTTTGTATTGGATACATATTGGTCTGACCATGATACAATATCTCTTGTCCTTCAGCTATGATAACCAATTTCGCCATTTGCACATTTTCTCATGGTACTCGTACAGGCTGCGTTGTGCATGAATATGGTCTACACGAGAAGGAATTTGAACCCTTGGCTTCATTGCAGGTACGACGTTATTCTACTAATTGCTTTTTGTCAATTTTTCTACTCATTGCTTTTTGTCAATTTGTTACGCTTTTAATTTTTGCATTGTCTACGTTTATGGTCCAGTTACTCTAGGTTTATACTAGAGTTACTCCGTGATTGTTTTAAAAAATATAGATATTTAAGCTGTATTGGCTCATTTATATTTTTTCTCTCATTCAATTATATTGCAATTCAAATGTGGAATCGTCATTGTTTATTCTGTGTTTACATTAATATTAATATTAATATTATTAATTATTCCCTGCAACATTTTTCAACATTTGCCAAGAATTGCTCTACTGTCCCTCTGTTACATACTATGCATTCTATTGTACATTTATGGCTGCTGCAGTTTTAAATTTTTTGGTCAATGACTTAAGACTTTGAACGTAACAAGTTCTCGGAGATGGACAATGGAATGAAGAACATGCAGCAATGCTTGTTCTTGGTGACATAATCAGCATCAAACTTAGAGATATTGTTCATGCGGATGCACGTTTTCTTGAAGCAGATTGTTTAAAGATTGATCAGGTCTTAATCCAATCCTTTTCTTTACTTCTTATTTCTGATTACATTTCTTTAGAGATTTGATGATTTAGGGTTTCTTCTTCTGTAACGATAAAATTTACAAAGCTTTGCTATAATCCTTTTGAACCTCTGCGGTCTTTTGCAGGTATTCAGCTCACCTTATCTCAAACGCATTCCCTCCCTCAAGCCAGAAGCTAATTCAAATCTTTTTCTTACTGAGGTTACAACGTTTTTCATGTTTAATAAATTCCGCTAATCAACAATGAAATGCCCTCTGCAAATTTTGAGAAAATGAACCTCTCGAATCTTAAAGTCATTTTCTCCATGAAATTTTCCATTTACTTTACTTAAAGGATGTTATAATTTGTTCAGGACAGGCGAGGAGATCAGGCGAAATACGATGCTAGGAGCAAACGATTATGCCTAGTTCCTGTGTCGTGTACTCTCCATGTAGCCAACAACAATGGGACAGATTTCTCGACATCTGGTATTTGCTTTCTTCCTATTTTCTTGTCTTTATTTAATATCATCTTCGAACAATAATAATTTGCAGAAGAATGCTGTAAGTCATCACCGTATTATCTGCTTTGTTACTATTTTCTTGCATTTTTCGTGTCTTTATTTATATCTGTTGATGCTTCCGCAGGTTGATGAAGGATTTACTGTGGCTCTGCTTACAAACAACCTGAACTTGAACATGTTGTCATTGCTACTGGGATCCATACCTTTTTTGGTAAACCAGCACATATTGTCAACAGTACAAACCAAGTTGCCCACTTCCAAAAGCTTGGTATTTATTCTGGACTTCTGATTCTTCTTTTTGTCCTTTCTCTTATTTCATAAATACATAATTTTTGCCGATACTGCACTTGTACCAAATTGCCTAGTTAGAGTTCGTGGTAATATTCAATGATCCACTACTGTTAGCTTCCTTCCAACAACTATCAATTACTAATTGTTCTCATGAATAGGTTTTCACAAAAGGATATGACAAGGATGCTGTTGTCTTGCTGGTTGCAAGAGCATCCAGAACAGAGAATCAAGATGCCATTGATGCAGCAATTGTTGGGATGCTTACAGATCCTAAGGAGGCAAGTATTTTATTTATGTCATCATATTAAATTTTAGTCAATAAGCAGGGCTATCCTTATTTTACTGATTTGTATCTTTTGTTGTGCCTTTTAACATCCATGCATCTAAAAGACACATGCAACCATTCCAGACCTCCATTTTCTTCCTTTCAATCCAACTGACAAGAGGACAGCTCTCACTTATATTGACAATGAAGGGAAAATGCATCGAGTTAGTAAACATGCTCCAGAGCAGGTATTGTTCTTTGGATCAATTATTTTTATCTTTCACACACAAGTAATGAATAATATAAATTTTCACAGCAATGCTGAATAATATTCTTCTTTTTATAAAAAAAATCAATGAATTAGGGAGATAGATTTAACCCGAAGGTCAGTGTTTGGCTCTGCAGTTGTCGCTGTCTCCCACTAGAAATTTGTAGATAACATTATACATAAAACTACTAAGATTCATAGTACGTAGCTCTCTATTTCAGGTGAACGTGCAATGTTTGCATTACTCAACCATTAGATATCAGTTCCAGTCTTATTTCTATTTTTGCCCTAAACAACATAAATTCTCAACTGGGACACATGGAAATCTATTGGAATGCATACTTGCTCACCAGGATATCCAAGTCCTATGCAATAAAAACGGGCACTGCTCTCTATTTCAGGTGAACGTGTAATGTTTACATTACTCAACCATTAGATATCAGTTCCAGTCTTATTTGTATTTTTGGCCTAAACAACATAAATTCTCAACTGGGACGCATGGAAATCTATTGGAATGCATACTTGCTCACCAGGATATCCAAGTCCTATGCAATAAAAACGGGCACTACACAACCCTTTCCTCTATGCTGTCCTTGGCACATCCTAATGAAGCGGTTCCATATCCCCACTCGTGGAAGCTGCATTGTCTCTTACAGATCGCCTGATCGATCTCTCTTTCGACATTCCCTAACTGTTGGTTGGTATTTCTTTCCACACCAGCAAGTTTTTTTTGTCTTTTCCACCAAATTCATTAAACAGACCTTGTCTTCCGCATTTAGGGTCCTATCAAGAAACTACCTTTGGAGTTCTTCGGCAAGGGGACTTAAACGTTTTTCTGAAACCCATGCCTACAATTTCTACTTGGCTGTTTGCATTTTCTTGCACCATTTTGCCCATTTGTTCTATACTAAGACAATGGCAATGACATGGTGCTCGAAACCGACATTTACGGAAATTTCCATAAAACCCATGCAGGTAAGAGGAAATTTCCATAAAACCCATGTAGCTAACAGAAACCCTCAATACTGTGACAAACATCAATGCCACTGGAAAACGCCAAACGACAGAGGAACAAACATCTAAACAATACAGTAGCCGAACTTACCGAAGCGACACCAGGCATTCGAGCGATACAAGCCGGACCTGGAACAACAGAACCGCAACCAAACGTTTGCTACACAGTTAACCGCATTCTGTTTTCACCGCAGACAATACAACAGACACAAAGGAAAAATCCCAGAGACTGCAGAGCTAAACAATAAACAGCCAAGTAACAATAACAACCCAAACGCCGCGAACAGGATAAAACCCAAGGCGACAGTACATGCCGTCCGCGTACTTGCGAGCCAATGTTCGTATTAGATCTCGTTAAAAAGCATTACCTAGTTAGCGTGAATCTGAAGTTTGATGACACATACAGATCTGCAACCAGTAATAGGATTGCATCTGATAAAGTACCTTTGAACAGCTTGATCTTATTTTGAAATTTTGTTATCTAATTAGCAGCGCTGCTGCAGTGACTTCTGAAATCATGCACACAACAGCTGCCAATATTACAATATTACCAGGAAAAGACCTTTCTCGGTCTGCTTTCGAAACTGATCAATTGGTTCAGGTATATAGAATACTCAGTTTCTAATAAATTGTTTTTGCAAATTAAAAGAGATCTCGTCAAGATTGCAAAACTGCAACAAGTCATGTTACAGATCTGTTTTACTCTTATACAGCTTTAGTCAATCAAATACTGTTTTTAATGTTAAACAAGCTTTTGACACATTGTACATGATATAAGGACTGCACAAGAAGCTTTAGTTCACATAACTCCTTAAGATGTTTTGTCTCAAATATGTCCTCTCTTCAATTTACAATGTTATCATTTTATTCTAACTAACTGTTTGTTATGCAAATTACAAAATGCAGGAACATGATGGCCTTCACGTCTACAACAAATGCAAAAGTAATATGAATATGTTTCTTCATATTATGCTCTTACTGCAATACACGTATTATGGCTTTGTAACCTCACAGTTTTGGTGTCTCCTTCTGCATTGTCATGTTTAGCTAGTTAGCATGACTCTAACCAGTAATAGAATTGCATATGATAAACTACCTTTCAGCAGCTTGATCTTATTTTGAAATTCTGTTGTCTAATTGGCAGGGCTGCTGCACTGACTTCTGATATCAGCCACAGAAAAGTTCCCAATATTACAATATTACAAACATAAGACCTTCCTCGGTCTTCTTTCGAATCTGATCATTTGATTCAGGTATATACAATACTCACTTCCTAATAATTTGTTTTTGCAAATCAAAAGAGATCTCGTCAACATTGCAAAGCAATGCGAAACCCGCAATAAGACCCCAAAACCTTTCCACCCCAAAACTTTGGTTCGACTTAGCTTATAATCACTTGCTTATAACAATGTGTTAAATCGCTAGTGATTGATTGAAGCTCAATTGTTGATACCTTGCTATGAAGATCCTTTATTCATCAATCCCATTCATCATCAAGCTACCCGACTATGCAGTCTTCACCAGCCCCATGGTCATCAAAGGTCAGCTTTGTTTAAACATTTTTATTTATTTCAAGTGCATCCATTTTCTATGCAGTTCTTGATTTCTCTCCAACATTTTCTAACATTTGCCAACAATTCCTCTACTGTTCCTCTGTTACTACTTTTTCATTTTGATTTCTTAGAATAAAACCCCTGTAGTACTAACTATATGCTTTGTTTCAAAATTCAGTCAAATCGCGATATAAACAGTATTGGCAATTTCTCTGAGTTTGAGGAGCCAATTCTTCGTCAAGGGAGTTCTGCCAGATTTGGAAGGTAGACAAAATTTGCAAAACTTTGTCAATTGCTGCTATCATGGGGGGTTTTGCTGATCTCCATTTCTGTACTAATTTCCCTGGCATTGTATATCACCTTTGCCAGTGTCACAGCAGCTCATCAGCTTATCACAAAAACTACAGTTCAAGTTGTAATATCTGAACGCACAGTCGCAACCATTCTAGCAAAAGTCTCAAAATGCCGTTGTTAAAATTCAGCAGCTAAGCTCGTATAAAGAAGCATAAATTTCTGCAAATTCCATGGGATCCCCTTCAACTGAAACTTTTGAAACATGGAGACTTGGAATGAAGTATTGTCATTGCTGACAAAATGACATTGTGTTACAGCACAAAATTTGAGTGCCATTTCTTTGACTTGACATAAATGTATTTTGATAAACATGAATTACATTATATTTTGAATTTGGATTCTACTGCCACTGCTTACGCTCCAAAACCAATGTTCTCTATGTAAAAAATATATCTTTTTATATATATTCAATATATCATTACACAATGTATTAGCTTATCATTTTAAATTTTAAATTATATCTTTTAATTCGATTACTATGATATTGCAGAAAGCAAGAGTATAGAACACCAAAACATAATGGTGGATTTTTTCTTGGAGATCATGATCAATTTACATTTCAACTCGTAAACTTTAAATGTTTTTTTAAATTTAATTTGTTTATTTTAATTTTTATTTTACTAATTACAAATTACATCAATTACTAATTACAAATTACATCAATTACTAATTACTAATTACAAATTACTAATTACAAATTACAAATTACTAATTACAAATTACATCAATTTACATTTCAACTCGTAAAGTTCAAATGTTTTTTTAATTTTAATTTGCTTATTTTAATTTTTAATTTATAAAATAAACTTATCAAAATTAATTTATTATTGTACTTAGATGCTATATTTACTAACCCAAAACTATAAAACAGGCCAAAAGTCATGTCCTTTTGCATCACAACAAATCATTAATTAAATGCAACAAATTACTAATTACAAATTAGATGCATTTCAAGTCATAAAGTTTAAATGTTTTTTTAATTTTAATTTGTTTATTTTAATTTTTAATTTATAAAATAAACTTATCAAAATTACTTTATTACTGTACTTAGATGCTATATTTACTAACCCAAAACTATAAAATAGGCCAAAAGTCATGTCCTTTTGCATCACAACAAATTATTAATTAAATGCAACAAATTACTAATTACAAATTAGATGCATTTCAACTCATAAAGTTTAAATCTTTGTTCAATTTTAATTTGTTTACTTTAATTTTTAATTTATAAAATAAACTTATCAAAATTATTTTATTATTGTACTTAGATCCTATATTTACTAACACAAAACTATAAAAAAGGCCAAAAGTCATGTCCTTTTGCATCACAACAAATTATTAATTAACTGCAACAAATTACGTCCTTTTCTTTGCTAATTGGTAATTGGACAAATTTAAAGTTCACACTAAAGTTATGATAAACAATATTTTTAAATAAATAAATCTTTTGTTCTTTTGACCATGGAATAATTCCTCAATCATTGAGATTAACCTGAATCATATCATTTATGTCCAAATATGTTACTAGATATGTAATCTTTCAATCATGGCTTCAAGACTCCATAACTATAATTTTTAAATGCTTAAGTCCTTCTAATTTATATTCATAATAATGTTTATTTGGTCATCATCATTTTATCAATATTTCCATAATATTCAAATGTAAAAAAATAAGAAAATTCTATCTTTTCTGCACCATGGTTATTAAAATACATAACTTGCTTTAACACCTTCCTATTATTTTATTATATTTTAATTTTATTATATTTTAAAATAATGGTTATAAAATTTTTATTATTATTTAATTTTATTATATTTTAATTATTAATCCAAGCATTTTTTTAATCATGAGACATTGGAAAATTATATCTAAAACTAATCTTATTTTAAGAAATACAAACTCAACATTATAACAAGATATATCGCAAGTGTCTTTTGAAAATTACTTTTAATCATAATAACAAAATATAGGACCAATGCCTTTTAAAAATTACCTTATAATTGAAAATAATAAAACAAGTGATTATTTTAAATATAAATGTTAATGTATTAACATACAAATTAAATTATTATTTTAAACAGATGGATACATTTGTAATATCAAACAAAAAATTTGACATATAATAAAATTGTAACAAGCATTTATCAATTCAATGACATTTCTGACAATTCTTACTTAACAAAGCCAAAGTTCATTGCATTTCACTCTTCGCATAAAGTCAAAAAGTTCATTCAAACTCTCATGATAACACAAATTAAACCTCATAATAACAACACACCAAACTATTTTGTTAACCGACAGGGACTAGCGCCACAACAGTGGCTCCTTGTTCTTATAACACACGCGCGATTTTGTCTCTTTTTGATGGTGTGTGCAAGCTTAAAATTTTCCACTGCTCGACCAAGCCTTTAATATTATGCAATATGGCCTCATTTATCAATGTCTTCATTACATGCATTATTGTGGTCCTTCTTTAGCGTGAAATACTTTGTGGTATGCACCAATATGTATACTGTATTATCACCTTATATACATAACCTTTCAATGTTCTTCGTATGGTTCCCAACATGACAAATGCATAGTTTGTGATGGCCTTCCATTATATCATTTCTCGCATTTTTGGATGTTGCCATCGCAACACACACATATATAATATGTCGTGCATCAATCTTCCAACGAAACTTCTTATTATTTTACCATTGTGCATTATGATGCATATGTCGACACAAGATTTTATTGTAATTCTTCATCCCTTGTCTTATTGCATGGTTCCTTTTGCACATATTCTATAATGTGATTTCCCCCAGTGTACCAGCATTTTGATATTTCAATGCACCCTTTGGAAACAATATTAAGATATCTTTTGACAAAGTACCAACCTTATTTTGATTACCCCTCTCATAATTGTGTCATGTCAACTTCTTTGATTACCCCTCTCATAATTGTGTCATGTCAACTTCTTTGTTTAGTGCCTCATTGGAAGGTGAATCGACATCATATTAGTCGCAATTGGGTTGTGCAAATATGTGCTTGTCATTACAATCTGCGTTGGAATTTAATGGGCGACGAGATTTTTAGCAATGGGAGGTCTCCATTTATAAAATTAATTTGCGCTAGTGCAATGTGATTTAGAGGGGGTGGGAGTTTTTGCAATAGGAGGTCAAACTATGTTGCCTTAAATTGTGTGATTAGTTATAGGCCAACTATCTCTCTATCATGCAATTGTGCGATTATTCATTGTTTGCATTTACTTCGCCATTTAGTAACTCAGCACATGCTTTGATTATAATGTTATCACATTTGTTTTGATGGTTTCAATCACTCCTTTTGAGATACCTCTCATATCCTTATGCCAACATATTAGAAGGTTGGCCACAACGTTTATATCCAGTATTTAATATTTCCTTAAATCATGGTTCTATTGGATCCCAGCTCGTAGCATGCCTTGTTTGCATACATCGCGTCCTTTCCTGCACTTAACATAACCTTGGCATACACCAATGTATATGATCCTCTTCGACATAATTTTTGGCATCGCTTTTAATGCACGTATCATTTTTCTATTGCAACGCATGGTCCCAGTTGTCATTGTTTTGTATAGTGGTACATTATTGCATAGTCTGCATTATATTAATAAATGTTCGTCAGCTTTATCAAATCGCCGGTGTTATCAAATTCTCTTATCATTCCCTGATCACATAGTTTGTTGTATTCTTTTGAACGCACCTTAGAAATATCCCTTCAATGCCTTGTTATAATATCCCATCATAGGATTTAAATAATTGGTCAAGGCTCCCTTTGAATCAGTACAACACATCTTTTAAATTTTCTTCAATGCATGTACACAACTATCAATGCACTGTAATGCGATTTCAACACTCGTTTGATCTCATCACATCCTTTAAATGGTTTATCGCAATAATTCTCCAACGTATGGGCATGGTTAGGATTGTACCGTAGCCCTTTAACTTGGCGTCATCGAAAAATTTATGATCTCCAGTGTATTATCACATTCTCTCTTCAGTGTATTGTCGCATTCTAATAGCCTTTAACACCTGCGCTTTGTCATGGTGTGCACCTTCAATATATTCCCTTTATGATGGACTTTATTGGTAGCGTGTATATATTGCAATGAAGCGTTTGCATTTACACCATTTGTATACATCTCCAGCACATTGTAATATTACTATTCGCAACAAAGATATAGCCTTAGTATCATCAAACTTCCCAATGATGATGTATATGACTCTCACAACATTTTGACATGCACCATTGCAATGTTTTGTATTACATTGTCCCTTTTATATATATATATATATATCCTTGCAATTTCACATTGCATGTATGCTTGCAATGCATTTGATATAGTTGTGACATATGTCACTAACCTTTCGAATCCTTGCTAAATGGTGTAGTTTGAAATATTTTCTTACATGTCATAATTTATAATATAATATAAATTAGTGAGCTTATGAGTTTGTACAATAGATAAGGGAATCAAAAGTACGTCACTAACCTTTGGAATCCTTGTTAAATGGTGTAGCTTGAAATATTTTCCTACATGTCATAATATAATATAAATTAGTGAGTTTATGAGTTTGTACAGTAGATAAGGGAATCAAAATCACAATCTAATCAAACTAACTGGTTTTAATGCATTAGGTTTTGCAAAGTTCAATAGAAATTTATGTAATTTTACAAATATAAATAATAAGAATGCTTTAAAGATATTTCTAAAAAAAACAATATGTAATGCAAAAGATAGAGATTTGAAGACCTAATCTGGCATGCAATCAAACCTTTTCTTCAAATAAATTAACACTCGAGCATATGAACACTTAATGGGATTAATACACAATTCATCTTCTAATATAACAAAAAACGTTATGAAATGCTAATGATGGTCTCAGAGAGGCAAATCAAAGAACAAGAAACTAGATGGAATATGTCTAGCCACACCATATATATATATCTTTAATTTGAAATGCATACCATATGGATATGAAGCTTTCCAAAGATGTGAATGAAACAACACCTATGAAACCCTAATGTGCTGAGAAGAATGTAAACCAAGATGAAGTAGGTAGGAAATGTCATGAAGACATGATCATTAATAGGGTTTGATGATAGCTAAGTGATTGAAGTATCTTACCAATATAGAACACAACCATAACCCTTGGAACCTTGAAAAAGAAGAAGGGGGCACCCAAAATTTGAGTGCTAGGCTAAAATTTTGGGTGTTGTTGTAACAATTACAACACATGGCAAACCACTGGTTAAATCCAACATCTCTACCTTAGTCCCTTCAATAAATTGAATCTTAAGGTGATATTGAATTAAGTACCATGGGTACCACTTGAGTTACACCATTTATAAAAATTTCCATTCAGTTGTATTCATCCCTACGTCTTATTAATCTATAAACACTACATCAACATCTCACACATGTAAGTCTTCAACAATGACATAGAGAACATGATAGAGAGATTATTATATTTAGAATTTTAAAGTGATTTTCTCGTGTTGTTGCATTTCCAGCAAGCCTATTGATCTCCTCGGTGGAGTCACTCAAGAAATCACAAGCATCGCTTCGTTGTAGGCATGCCTATTCATTACCTCATCGAAGTTGCTTGCATCACTTCTTTGTGCAGGAAGCCTTTCTCTTCCTTTACCCTTTGTTTGATTATTTTTCTTTTAGATGCACTTTGGCATAATTTATTAAGGCGTTCATTGTTCCAGGGTAGAAGAGGGATCTTGACTTACTTTATGGGAAAGAGAGGTTTTTTCTTGTTTTACATAAACCGAAAGACATTCTGAATTAGGTTTATCCTCATCCTTATTTCCACATCACGTCTCCAACCGATAAGTGGACATTAGAGCATAAAATGAAATATCATGACCAATTCAAAAACAAACTTCAGGTTATGAATATAGGCCATAAAACTTATTAGAGTTCCCCATAGGTATTAAATCATATTTTCCTTGTTAATAAAGTAGACTCGTGTATAAATGATTGGGACCAGCTTTCAATACTAGGTCGACAAGATGTTACCTCTTGGAGTGACCACAAAAACCATACACGACCATAAATGAGATTTCTTGCAAGAACATGCCAAGAAGAAGGCTCAAATGGGAAGCGAATGCATTACACAAGGAAATGATTGAAAGGAAATAAAGCTAAATGAAATGTAATGCAAATAAGAAGCATATGTAAATCAAAGAGAAAATAATGCTAAAATGCAATAAATGAAAACAACCCAACAAAGAATGAAAAGTTTATGCAATGAAATGTAATGCAAGAACGTGTTAGAGTCGGTCCTTACAGCCCTCCGTCAGAGATCTTTTCGCTTTTGCATATTATTTTTAGGTGTCTCGCTTGTTCCACTTCGTTACATTCCGCTAGGGGCATGTCATTGACTGACAAGAGGGTCTCGTTGTCTTGTGTTTCCTCATGATTGTACCTGCAGGGTTAGTCCAAATTCCTAGAACAATCGCCAAAGTTCATCGTCATAAATAATTGGTTTCGTTAAAGAAGAGTCTTAGTCTTAGAGTCTAGGGTTTTTAGTCCTTTGCATATATGTAATAGAAGCCTGCAGGTCATGAGGTTTTTCAAAGATTTTCATTTTATATTCTTTCTCAAAAAAGCATTTAAGGGCATTTTTAGTCCAAAACTCTGTTTTGGAACTAAAAATTGATTTGTTTCATCATAAGAAGATTCAGATGCAAGCCTCTGATCTTTTCCAAAGCCAAATGCCATATCCCTGCAAAAAATCAACAAAAATGATCAGTCCAACCTCAGAAAAGCATGAAAAAATCAAAAAGCAGTGTTGTATGGAAAGACCAAAAGTGAAAAGGCCAAACCTTACAAAGTGGGTTTTGAAATCAAATTAAATCAAATGAGATATTTTGTTTACTTATAAAAGGGGAAAACAAGTTCATTTACTCACAAAATCCCAAAGCAACATCAGGGCTAGGTGTTTGAAGGCCAAATCCGTGAGTTGCATACTTGTAGACTGTTTTGGAGGGCGCGCTACGCATCGAGACAGTGCGCTACGCACCGGGCAGTGCGCTACGCATTGGGTTAGCGCGGCCAGTGTAAAAATACACGGGCGCTACGCATCGGACCGTGCGCTACGCGTTGAGATGGTGCGCTACGCACTCAGTCCAGCAAGTAATTTCTCTATGTTCATGCGCCCAGATCGTGTCTAATTGCCTCCAAATCTGCAAGTAGGTGTTCTATGTCCGGTTTAATCAATTTCATATGGTTTATAATGGGTTTGAAGAGAAATATGATGTGATGAATGTAAACAAAAAAAATTGAAACCCTAGGCCTCACCAAAATCTGCCTTAAGGGTATTTATGGATGATTGGTGAAGATTTTTCTGCCTTCCCTTGGTGAAACATAGCCTCATATCCATATGTAAGCTTTGAGCCAAACAATACTTCATATTTTGGTTCATTTGTCAAACTGTCCTTATGATTGTTTTATGCCCAATACACTAAAACAGAATGTCCATTATGGCATAAGTCTTATGATGTTTAGGTTGGCTTTTGAGTATGTGTTAAACTTGTGATTTCACCATAGCTACAACATACATCCTACATTTTGCAGACCTCCTATATATTGCAGTCATTGTGTTTTCAAAGTCATGTCAGATACAGATTCAGCTTATGAGCAGGATAATGATAGTGATTCTACAACCGAGGGTAATGTGCCTCAGAGGTCTCGCAAAGGTGGCAAAGGTGGAAAGCATCTCAGAGAAGAGCCCACTTCTTTAGCTCAATTGCAGGCTTGCCCGCTTGCAACGGATTGTTTTTGCCATCAGTCATGCTATCACTATTGCGAGCTAATTTCACAAATTCACCATCATCGTGAATTAGCTCGCCTGTTCGTTCTACATTTACATGATGGCCATGTAAACCTTGCTGGAGTTAATTTCATTTTGTCACCGGAGACTATTACAGAGGCCACCGGGATACCAAATATTGGAGAGCAATGGAATAAATGTCAGCAACTAGAGAATTCCTATTATGAACCATACATCAAACCTGGGTATATGAGGCATTTGAGTAGAGTTTTTCCTTTCCAGTACCTGAATGATCAATTTGCACCTTTGATGAAGCTCATCATTCGCTATTTCAGTTGTGAGGGCAGATTTTCCCGTCTTTATGCGTACCATGTCGGTTTGTTGATGCATTTTACAAGGGTACGTCTGATGAACATTCCATACTTCATGTTTCGTAACATAGAGAGGATGGTTGTATTAGTACAAAGGAAGACCCCAGTACAGCAGCACAGGAGTATTTATCATTATGCGCTGATCAAGATCGTAGTGGTTCATCAGCTGGCACAGCAGGGTATTACTTGGGAGGATTTCATTTCTCGCGACCTCTTCACAGTGCCACAGCCACCTCACGAGATTTTTCATGATGAGGGAGGCCCTTCACATCAGTTTGACATTCCTCAGACCGAGCATGTCAGCGCTCCAACATGTGTGACATATCAGCGAGGCCACAGGGCCTTATTTGCAGCTACACGGCGAGTATTATCTCCACATGGTGTGTAAGGGGTCTCGCCTTCTTCTTCAGTACAGGTACAGGTTCAGGACAGAGGCAAGGAGCCAATTTATGAGGAGGGCCATTCCGGTGGTCATGATATTGATGTTGCATTGAGTGATGTGGATAGGAGCTCTCCTAGCTCGAAACAAAAGACCGAGATTGATAGATTGAATGAGAAGTTGCTGAAGGCAGAATGTCGGATCAAATACTTGGAGCAGCACAATAAACAGTTAGAGGACGAGCACACACTTATAGAGCTGCAACGAATCCGTGAAGACCGTAGGTTGGCTCGTAAAAGACCGGGCGATTTGACACCTGTTGCACGGCAATTTGTGCTTGAGAAGGTCAACTGACATTTGGAGGGGTTGTTGGCAAAGGCCAATAGAGACAAAGACTTTCTTCGTCACATGAAGAATCATTACTGGGCTCGCATGCATGTTTGTAAAGCAAAAATGAAAATTTTGCAAAGGAGGTTGAGCAAAGCACTAAAACGGCGAAAGAGGCTAGATCCGCTTCGAGTTTTGGCCGAGGCTTTGCTGGTTGAGCATGAAACATGATGGAGGGTCTTCGCTCCGAATTTGAACAAATTTGGAGAAAATTTTGTCATTTTGAAATTTTTGGTCTCAAAAAACAGTTTTTTCCGCTCAATGGGTAGCGCGCCCGCGCGCTCGCTTTTGATTGGGTCACTTGCTGGAGAAAAATCTTATATTTTTGGGTTTTTCATGATGAAATATACATGCTCAGTTATTGCCAAGGCATTTCATCAGGTTCTGGATGATCAAAAGGCCTAAAAACACCATGAAAACCACCTTGCTGCCACCTTTTGCAACAGCAGGAAGTACTTCTGAGAGAACTCAGTTTTGGAGGGGCAAATGAGCTCCAAATTGGAAAATTCCACTTGGGTTGGAAAGTAGACATCCAGGGCTTTCCAACGAGCTATCATGAGCTCAATTTGGATGTCGGGAAGTGCCCCAAAAACAGGCTGAAATGTGCGCTACGCATTGGGATCAGGGCGCTACGCATTGGGGTTTTTGGTCCAGTTTTCATCCTCGAGCTCAGGAATTCGGCTACTTTTCACCAGTTTCACTCCTTGATGTAATTTTTGACCCAACATGATGTAATTTGCTGTATGCAAGGTAACATGGCACTTATCTACCTTCTTCTAGATGATTCATTCACAAATTAGCAAGCAATTAATGTAATGAATCAGTTTCTTTCTTTTTAGAGGCAGGTTGTTTTGGTCACCTAGATTCCTGCTCCATGTTTAGAATTTGTTGAAACTGCTCTTAGAAGGAGGAGCTCGACCCCTAGAGGGTAGGGAATGAGGTTAGCTTGATCTATATATGTAAATTTTCATTCAGTAGCACAGGTTGGACTCTTGGGAAGATTTTGCACACTGTTGTACATATTTTCATATTTTGGCTAAGGGAAGATCATAGATTTTGCAGCACCTGTTGGGATCCTTGTGGCTTTGTGTGTTGATGGTGTGTTTCTTTTGTAATTGTAAGTTGTTAATGTGTATCATTTTCCTTCTTTCATCTTCTGCAATTGAACAAATGAAGTGTTAAGGTAGAATCCATAGATTGTTATGCTCTGCCTTTAAGTTTGTTTGATTTTCCATGTTTTCGTCAGTTTGAAGAGGATCCAAATTATCTTTGCCCTCTTCAACTCCTTGTCAATCTAATCTGTCCATACACCTGATCAAAAGACATCAATACTATTGCCTACCTCGCCCCAACTCGACCTCTGCAAAAATCTGACCTCAATCCCCGCACCCAAAATTGGTTTTCCCATTTCTCCAACAAAAACTCAAAACTCTAAATCAAAAACTTTCCCATCTCTTTACTAGCCTAAAATCAGTATTCCTTATTAGTCATCTCAGTTCCATTTGAAAACCTTTTGCCGAGATAGACCCGGAGAGAGCCCTCTCCTGTCCTCGTAGGGCTAGCTACGAGGCTGAGCGTGGTTTGATGTTGCCTTGAGTTTTGCCTTCTTCAGCCTGAGGCAGATTCGAGCGATAACATAGTGGCGACCATACTGGGGAACGATTAGAATGGTGTGCCCGTTGATGTCATTTCTCTCATAAGCTACAGATGGAGCCTGAAGATTAGCCAGGTAGCCTTCGAAACGCTTTTGCTTTGCATTAGCGCAAGTAGATCAAAGCTACTTCAGTCAATCTCTGGTTTAGCTTTTGACCGTGACGTTTGAAACACCCCAGTACATTTTCAAACTCTGAGATTTTGGATGATTAGTTGAGAGTTTTCACAGGCTGACTAGCTCTTTGTTCCTTGATATTTCGAAAATAACAAGCTGGCTTCAGATCCTAGTCTCATATTTAAATCTCATTCATGTCCAGCTATCTTTAAGTATTTTGAAGAAATTGATTTTGACGAGAGGTTTGAACTATCACTGTTTAAAACTAAGTCTGAAAGTGCACTTGATTCTCTAGTTCCTAATCCTGATTTTGTTGTTGCCCTTAAAATTGAAAGAAACAATAAAGTGGTTGAAAATTTTATCCTACGACAACTTCAGACAGATATTCAAGCTGCAAATCTGGTTGATTTTCTAGAAGCCGCATCTGCCAAAATTGGATCTACTATCACGGCTTCTGCTTCGCACGAGCAGACCGAACCCCCTTTCATCTCCATTTCTCCCGTAATTACCTATCCAGAATCTACAGTTAATTCCCCTTCTTCATCCCACGTGGTTTCTCCTCCACATACACCCCTACATACTGCACATACTTCAGCTACACCCACTCCTCCGACTACCCCTAGACCAAATCCTCCAAAAGCAATGGCAGCTCGGTTTGCACCCCTCGCTTTGCCTCAAGTTTTGAATGACATGCCTGCAGATTATCAAAGTAAAATTCCTTTGTTTGATGGCACACCTCAAAATATCACAGCTCAACAACATGTGGATAAGATGGAGGATTTCTTTGATCTTCATGAAATCGATGAAGAAAATGTGACTATGAGGTTATTCGTGCAGACTTTTAGTGGAGAGGTAAGGAAATGGTTTAGAAATCTGCCAGCCAGAAGTATTCCTACATTAGATGATCTCAAAAGGCAATTTCTAGAATGCTGGGAAGTGAAGAAAGATCCGCTGCAAATCAATTCCGAATATACTAAGCTTAAAAGGAGTGCTGGAGAGTCTGTTCAAGACTATTGTATCAGATTCAATGCAGTATACAACGCAATTCCGGATGATTTAAAACCAACCAGAAAATCGGCGCTGCTCAAGTTCCCCGATGGTTTTGATCCAGATATGGCATATCAACTAAGGGAGAGAGATCCGGCCACCTTAGAGGAGATGCAGAAAATTGCAGTCAGTGTTGAAGCAAATTTGAATGATAAGAGAGCTAGAATGAAAGCTGAGAGGAAGGTTACTATAAAGGAAGAAGCTTCTACATCAGATCAAGTTCTTCGCAAGGTAGAAAAGATGATTGAAAGGTTAGCTATTGACAAGCCCGAAACGCAGATTCGGAATCCTAATTTTCGTGGTCAGCAACAACCACAATTTATGATCAAACAGTGTGAGCAACGAACACAAGACACACCATCACAACAGCAGCAAGTGAAGACACCTCTCCAACAGAATTTTGTTGGTCCAAAGTCAGATGATGATGATCAGGTAGTTGGAGAAGAAAATCATTTTTTTACTCCTGACGATATGCCTACATTTATCACTGAAGATGATGAAAAGACAGCAAGATCAACAGTTCAAGATGATGTAGATTTTATCTTAGCAAATGAGATCGCTTTGGAGGAAGAGTCAGATGAGTATCAGAGAGGTTATATGCATGCATTGTCCGCTCAGCAGCGCCAATTATCACTAAGAGGCAAAAATGTTCCCATAAATCCCATCCAAAAGAGAAAAGAAGTTCCAGCATCTGAGGAAACATCAGTAGCATCAAAGAAAGGTAAAGAGAGTGTTGACCCTATGACCATCAAGTATATTCCAGCAAATGAGATCCCAGCAGATGAAAAAGTAAATCAGGTCAACAGACCAAAGGATAACCCTGAAAAGAAAGATGTTCCAGCCAAAAAAAATGGACAAGATTTCTTCTTTTAATTTGGGGAATGAAATTTCTAAATTGAAGGTGTCTATTCCATTAACTGAACTCATGAAGAACAGCAGCTATAGAGGACAAGTTTCCAAAATTTTGAATTTTGACCCAATGTCTGATATGGTCAATGTTGAGGATGATCAGCCGGAATTGATATTTGGACCAGCATTAAGTGGTGAGTCGGAAGTCCCTCCTTTTTATATAAGTTTAAGGCTGCATGAGTTTGTATTGCATAATGCTATGTTTGACACTGGCGCTTCCCACAATCTTATGCCGAAGGCCATCATGGAAAAGTTGGGTTTGGATATCACCAGGAAATATCATGATCTCTACTCCTTTGATTCCAGCAGGGTGAGATGTATTGGGTTGATTAAAGATTTGGTTGTAAGTTTGGATCAGATCCCTGCAAAGAATGTCTTGATGGATGTTGTCGTGGCCGACATTCCTCCTCGCTTTGGTATGCTCCTTTCTCGATCTTGGGGGGCAAAATTGCAAGGAACAATTCAACTTGATTTCTCTTATGCAACGATTCCCGTGTTTGGCCAAATGAGAAAGTTGTACCGGGAACAGAAAATGAAATATATGATCACCAGCAAGGAGAAACCAATCAATCATCCTGTAAATTATGTACATACAGCTTTGGAGTCGTTTGTTTTGTTTGCTGATAGTTTTAATGAGATAGATAGTCAATTAGTTCAGGCAGAAGATATACCAGAAATCACTGAGAATTTTAGAGAAGTTCTGCAGAAAGAAAGAAGTAAAAAGCAGGCTATTATGGAGAAAACAACTAAAGATAATGGGCAGCAAACAGGAAAAACAGAGATAAAACATTTTCAGCATTTGGAGGAGGATGAAGATGGTCTTTGGACCATGGATTTTGATGGCGCCGTAGGTAGTGATGGTGCTGGAATCGGTGTGTGGATTCGAAGTCCATTTTCTGCTCAAGATAAGGTTCCAAGCAAGGTGAGAGTATGTTCCTACAAACTAGCATTTGATTGTTCTAATAATGAAGCGGAATATGAGGCTCTCATTGCTGGCCTTAAGATTCTTCGAAAGCTGAAAGCGAAAAGAATTGCAGTATACGGTGATTCTGAGTTGGTGATAAAGCAGGTGAAAGGTGAGTTTCAAGCCAAGCATCCTCGCATGAGAGCCTATCGAAATGCAGTTTTAGATATTTTGAAACTCTTTTCTGATCATACATTGACATGCGTGCCTCGCATACAAAATGGTGTTGCTGATGCACTGGCTAAGGCAGCAAGTAATTTAAAAATTCCAATGAATTCCAGCAACAAATTCGAAATTCATGTGAAACACCGCCCCACAGTTCCAGATAATCAGCGATGCTGGCAAGTCTTTCATGATGATGAAGAGATTAATGATTTTCTGTGGAATAAGGGTAAGTTTAAAGATACCTCCATAGATACGGAACATGATGATGGTACTATTGATATACAAGTAAATCAAATGGATGTGCTGCAACTTAAAGATAACATTATTCCTAAGGGATTGATTCCTTTGGAGGAGCTGTTCGATCAAGACGATGTGGCCCGCAAACCAACATTGAGACCGACTGAAAAAGGTGTTGAGGAGGTAAACATTGGGACAGTTGAGAATCCCAAGATGGTAAACCTATCGAAGTCATTGTCACCAAAGGTAAAGGAAGAGTATGTTAGATTGTTATATTCATTTTCTAAAGTTTTTGCATGGGATTACTCAGATCTGAAAACATATGACACTAATATCATTCAGCATACTATCCCTATAAAACCAAATCAGAAGCCTTTCCGTCAAAAGTTGAGGAGAATCAATCCTAAGCTGTTGCCTTTGATAGAAAAAGAAGTGAACAGGTTGTATAAGTCAGGTATCATTGTGCCTATCAGATTTTCCGATTGGATATCAAATTTGGTACCTGTAAGAAAGAAAACAGGTGAGATCCGTTTATGTATTGACTTCAGAAATTTGAATAAGGTGTCCTTAAAGGACAATTATCCGCTGCCCAAAATGGACCATATATTGCAGCGAGTAGTTGGAGCATCAAGGATGTCAATACTCGACGGCTATTCAGGATACAATCATATTTTAGTGCATGAAGCTGATCATGACAAGACTGCGTTCACCACTCCATGGGGAACGTTTCATTATGCAAAGATGCCATTTGGTTTGAAAAATGCAGGCGCCACTTTTCAGCGTGCGATGGATATGGCTTTCGCCAACGAGAAGGATATATTTTTGGTTGTTTATCTTGATGATTTAACCGTGTTTTCAAATTCTGATGAGGAGCATTTATATCATTTGAAAATTGTTTTCCAAAAGTGCAGCAAATATGGCATTTCATTGAATCCAAAAAAGAGCCTTTTTGCCATGGATGAAGGCAAGCTCCTTGGCCACATCATATCAAAAGACGACATTCATGTGGACCCTGCATGTGTTGAGGCCATCCAATAGATTGAACAACCCCGGAATAAGAAAGAAATACAGTCATTTAATGGAAAACTGAATTTTCTGCGTCGTTTTATTCCAAATCTTGTCGAGCATCTTAGAGAAATCACGAACATGATGAAAAAGGACAGTCAATTAAAGTGGACAGAAGAGGCAGTGAAATCATTTAATTTGGTAAAGTTAGCTCTTTCTTCAGCCCCTACTTTGATTAGTCTGGATTACACACAAGACTTCATTTTGTTTTCATTTGCTTCTGAGCACACTTTAGCAGTTGTACTAATGCAAAAAAGGGATGGAGTTGAGAAGCCTATCGCCTTTTTCAGTCGTATTATAAGGGATGGAGCATTGAAATACAACATCATTGAAAAACAAGCTCTTGCGCTTGTAAAAGCCTTGAAAGATTTTCGTGTGTATATATTGCATTCTCACATTATAGCATATGTTCCTAGCGCAGCGGTAAAAGATGTTTTGGTACAGGCAGATCCAGAAGGAAGGCGGGGTAAGTGGATTGCTGCGTTGTTAGAGTATGATGTGGAGATTAAACCAACCAAGCTGATCAAAGGTCAAGGACTTGCCAAATTGATGGCTAAAACAAATCTGCATGTTCTAGATATAAATTTGATTGCTGCTATGTCCGATGAAGATGAGGAGGGTCTGGCAAATCAGGTATCTAATATCTTTGTTTCTTCTCCTTGGTACGCTGATATTATATATGTACTTCAAAATTTGTCTTCAACTCCCGGGATGCCTAGAAATAAGAGTAGAACATTGAAATTAAAAGCTGCCAAATTTTGCATCCTCAATTTTGCATTATATTGGAAGGACCCTGGTGGAATGTTGCTGAATTGTTTAGTAGAGGAGGAAGCCAAACGAGTTGTGGAGGATTTTCATAGAGGTGACTGCGGGGGTCATTTGTTTTGGAAAACTACAGCGAATAAGATTCTAAGAGCAGGTTTTTATTGGCCTTCGTTATTTTCAAATGTGTATAAGGTTGTTAAGAATTGTCACGAATGTCAAATTTTTCAAGGGAAGCAGAAATTACAGCCATTG
Organism: Pinus tabuliformis; assembly: GCA_031772625.1. Lineage (NCBI taxonomy): Eukaryota > Viridiplantae > Streptophyta > Pinopsida > Pinales > Pinaceae > Pinus > Pinus tabuliformis. The sequence goes on along the minus strand of CM062815.1, from coordinate 373,103,218 downwards.
CCTCTCAAACCAATTGAAGTTAGTGCACCATTTCAGCAGTGGGGCTTGGATTTCATCGGGGAAATTCATCCGGCATCGTCAGGACAACACAGATGGATATTGACAGCTACAGACTACTTCACAAAATGGATTGAAGCAATTCCCACCCGCCAGGCCACGGATGCGGTAATTATTTCTTTTCTTGAAAATAATATACTGTCACGTTTTGGGTGTCCTAGTAAGCTAATCACGGATAATGCAGCGGCATTCAAGTCGAAGAGAATGGTCGAATTTTGCTATAAGTACAATATCAGCTTGGGGCATTCAACCGCTTACCATCCGCAAGGAAATGGGTTGGCGGAATCGTCAAATAAGTCCTTGGTAAATATTATTAAAAAGTTGCTGGAAATCAATAAGAAGGGCTGGCACAAGAAATTAGTGAATGCACTGTGGGCTGATAGGGTAAGTCAGAAAAAGTCTATTGGCATGTCTCCTTTCGAGCTGGTGTACGGGACGGACACGATTTTTCCTACTTCACTTGCTATTCCGGTAGTCAAATTGCTTCAAGAAGCTGATAGTGAGGAAGATCCCATGCAGCGGCGGATTAATCAGATGATTCATTTACAGCAGACACGGGAGGAAGTATTTCAAAATACTATTAAATTGCAGGAGCGCATAAAGAAGATTTATGATAGGAAGGCAAAAACAGATAAATTTCAGCTGGATGAGGTAGTTTTGAAATGGGATGCCCGTAATGAAGATAAAGGAAAACACGGCAAATTTGACAATTTATGGAAGGGTCCCTATAAAATTGCAGCATATCATGGTCAAAACGCTTTTCTTCTCAAAGAAATGAATGGAGATGATTGTTTTGGAGGGCCGGTCAATGGTCGGTTGTTGAAGCGATACCATTTCTGATGTATTTTCTGCTCATTCCATCATCATTGTATATACCGTTTTACTTCAGTTCTATTGCATGTGTCTACTGATCTCTCATCTTCAGTCTGGGGCCCGCAGCGAAGGCTATAATTCTGGACATGGAGGTTAGTTGGTTTGAGATTTGTCAAGTTATTTATATCAGTCCTTTCAAGTTTTCAAAATCGAGTCAGTATAGGTCAGACTTGTATTCAGTTTTCAGTCAAATCAGCGGTCAATAATTGTGTCAAAGTTTGAAATAATGACTCCATCGCCCAATGGATGAAAGCACTGGTCTACTCTCCAGAGATCTGTCGTTCTTGGCGTCTCCAAGGAGTCACCATCCCCATTGGAGCCAATGTTAGAGTCGGTCCTTACAGCCCTCCGTCAGAGATCTTTTCGCTTTTGCATATTATTTTTAGGTGTCTCGCTTGTTCCACTTTGTTGCATTCCGCTAGGGGCATGCCATTGACTGACAAGAGGGTCTGGTTGTCTTGTGTTTCCTCATGATTGTACCTGCAGGGTTAGTCCAAATTCCTAGAACAATTGCCAAAGTTCATCGTCATAAATAATTGGTTTCGTTAAAGAAGAGTCTTAGTCTTAGAGTCTAGGGTTTTCAGTCCTTTGCATATATGTAATAGAAGCCTGCAGGTCATGAGGTTTTTCAAAGATTTTCATTTTATATTCTTTCTCAAAAAAGCATTTAAGGGCATTTTTAGTCCAAAACTCTGTTTTGGAACTAAAAATTGTCAAACTTTATTTTTGTAATATTTGTATTTGTTTCATCATAAGAAGATTCAGATGCAAGCCTCTGATCTTTTCCAAAGCCAAATGCCATATCCCTGCAAAAAATCAACAAAAATGATCAGTCCAACCTCAGAAAAGCATGAAAAAATCAAAAAGCAGTGTTGTATGGAAAGACCAAAAGTGAAAAGGCCAAACCTTACAAAGTGGGTTTTGAAATCAAATTAAATCAAATGAGATATTTTGTTTACTTATAAAAGGGGAAAACAAGTTCATTTACTCACAAAATCCCAAAGCAACATCGGGTCTAAGTGTTTGAAGGCCAAATCCGTGAGTTGCATACTTGTAGACTGTTTTGGAGGGTGCGCTACGCATCGAGACAGTGCGCTACGCACCGGGCAGTGCGCTACGCATTGGGTTAGCGCGACCAGTGTAAAAATACACGGGCACTACGCATCGGACCGTGCGCTACGCGTTGAGATGGTGCGCTACGCACTCAGTCCAGCAAGTAATTTCTCTATGTTCATGTGCCCATATCGTGTCTAATTGCCTCCAAATCTGCAAGTAGGTGTTCTATGTCCGGTTTAATCAATTTCATATGGTTTATAATGGGTTTGAAGAGAAATATGATGTGATGAATGTAAAAAAAAAAATTGAAACCCTAGGCCTCACCAAAATCTGCCTTAAGGGTATTTATGGATGATTGGTGAAGATTTTTCTGCCTTCCCTTGGTGAAACATAGCCTCATATCCATATGTAAGCTTTGAGCCAAACAATACTTCATATTTTGGTTCATTTGTCAAACTGTCCTTATGACTGTTTTATGCCCAATACACTAAAACAGAATGTCCATTATGGCATAAGTCTTATGATGTTTAGGTTGGCTTTTGAGTATGTGTTAAACTTGTGATTTCACCACAGCTACAACATACATCCTACATATTGCAGACCTCCTATATATTGCAGTCATTGTGTTTTCAAAGTCATGTCAGATACAGATTCAGCTTATGAGCAGGAGAATGACAGTGATTCTACAACCGAGGGTAATGTGCCTCGGAGGTCTCGCAGAGGTGGCAAAGGTGGAAAGCATCTCAGAGAAGAGCCCACTTCTTTAGCTCAATTGCAGGCTTGCCCGCTTGCAATGGATTGTTTTCGCCATCAGTCATGCTATCACTATTGCGAGCTAATTTCACAAATTCACCATCATCGTGAATTAGCTCGCCTGTTTGTTCTACATTTACATGATGGCCATGTAAACCTTGCTGGAGTTAATTTCATTTTGTCACCAGAGACTATTGCAGAGGCCACCGGGATACCAAATATTGGAGAGCAATGGAATAAACGTCAGCAACTAGAGAAGTCCTATTATGAGCCATACATCAAACCTGGGTATATGAGGCATTTGAGTAGAGTTTTTCCTTTCCAGTACTTGAATGATCAGTTTGCACCTTTGATGAAGCTCATCATTCGCTATTTCAGTTGTGAGGGCAGATTTTCCCGTCTTTATGCGTACCATGTCCGTTTGTTGATGCATTTTACAAGGGTACGTCTGATGAACATTCCATACTTCATGTTTCGCAACATAGAGAGGATGGTTGTATTAGTACAAAGGAAGACCCCAGCACAGCAGCACAGGAGTATTTATCATTATGCGCTGATCAAGATCGTAGTGGTTCATCAGCTGGCACAACAGGGTATTACTTGGGAGGATTTCATTTCTCGCGACCTCTTCACAGTGCCACAACCACCTCCCGAGATTGTTCATGATGAGGGAGGCCCTTCACATCAGTTTGACATTCCTGAGACCGAGCATGTCAGCGCTCCAGCATGTGTGACATATCAACGGAGCCACAGGGCCTTATTTGCAGCTACATGGCGAGTATTATCTCCACATGGTGTGGAAGGGGTCTCACCTTCTTCTTCAGTACAGGTACAGGTTCAGGACAGAGGCAACGAGCCAATTTATGAGGAGGGCCATTCCGGTGGTCATGATATTGATGTTGCATTAAGTGATGTGGATAGGAGCTCTCCTAGCTCGAAACAAAAGACCGAGATTGATAGATTGAATGAGAAGTTGTTGAAGGCAGAATTTCGGATCAAATACTTGGAGTAGCGCAATAAACAGTTAGAGGATGAGCACACACTTATAGAGCTGCAACGAATCCGTGAAGACGTAGGTTGGCTCGTAAAAGACCGGGCGATTTGACACCTATTGCACGGCAATTTGTGCTTGAGAAGGTCAACCGACATTTGGAGGGGTTGTTGGCAAAGGCCAATAGAGACAAAGACTTGCTTCGTCACATGAAGAATCATTACTGGGCTCGCATGCATGTTTGTAAAGCAAAAATGAAAATTTTGCAAAGGAGGTTGAGCAAAGCACTAAAACGGCGAAAGAGGCTAGATCCGCTTCGAGTTTTGGCCGAGGCTTTGCTGGCTGAGCGTGACACATGGTGGAGGGTCTTCGCTCCGAATTTGAGAAAATTCAGAGAAAATTTTGTCATTTCGAAAGTTTTGGTCTCAAACAACAGTTTTTTCCGCTCAATGGGTAGCGCGCCCGCGCGCTTGCTTTTGATTGGGTCACTTGCTGGAGAAAATTCTTATATTTTTGGGTTTGTCATGATGAAATATACATGCTCAGTTATTGCCAAGGCATTTCATCAGGTTCTGGATGATCAAAAGGCCTAAAAACACCATGAAAACCACCTTGCTGCCACCTTTTGCAACAGCAGGAAGTACTTCTGGGAGAACTCAGTTTTGGAGGGGCAAATGAGCTCCAAATTGGAAAATTCCACTTGGGTTTGAAAGTAGACATCCAGGGCTTTCCAACGAGCTATCATGAGCTCAATTTTGATGTCGGGAAGTGCCCAAAAACAGGCTGAAATGTGCGCTATGCATTGGGATCAGGGCGCTACGCATTGGGGTTTTTGGTCCAGTTTTCATCCTCCAGCTCAGGAATTCGGCCAGTTTTCACCAGTTTCACTCCTTGATGTAATTTTTGACCCAACATGATGTAATTTGATGTATGCAAGGTAACATGGCACTTATCTACCTTCTTCTAGATGATTCATTCACAAATTAGCAAGCAATTAATGTAATGAATCAGTTTCCTTCTTTTTAGAGGCAGGTTGTTTTGGTCACCTAGATTCCTGCTCCATGTTTAGAATTTGTTGAAACTTCTCTTAGAAGGAGGAGCTCGACCCCTAGAGGGTAGGGAATGAGGTTAGCTTGATCTATATATGTAAATTTTCATTCAGTAGCACAGGTTGGACTCTTGGGAATATTTTGCACACTACTGTACATATTTTCATATTTTGGCTAAGGGAAGATCAGAGATTTTGCAGCACCTGTTGGGATCCTTATGGATTTGTGTGTTGATGGTTTGTTTCTTATGTAATTGTAAGTTGTTAATGTGTATCATTTTCCTTCTTTCATCTTCTGCAATTGAACAAATGAAGCTTTAAGGTAGAATCCATAGATTGTTATGCTCTGCCTTTAAGTTTGTTTGATTTTCCATGTTTTCATCAGTTTGAAGAGGATCCATAATTCTCTTTACCCTCTTCAACTCCTTGTCAATCTAATATGTCCATACACCTGATCAAAAGACATCAAGACTATTGCCTACCTCGCCCCAACTCGACCTCTGCAAAAATCTGACCTCAATCCCCGCACCCAAAATTGGTTTTCCCATTTCTCCAACAAAAACTCAAAACTCTAAATCAAAAACTTTCTCATCTCTTTACTAGCCTAAAATAAGTATTCCTTATTGGTCATCTCAGTTCCCTTTGAAAACCTTTTGCCGAGATAGACCCGGAGAGATCCCTCTCCTGTCCTCGTAGGGCTAGCTATGAGGTTGAGTGTGGTTTGATGTTGCCTTGAGTTTTGCCTTCTTCAGCCTGAGGCAGATTCGTGCGATAACATAGTGGCGACCATACTAGGGAACGATTAGAATGGTGTGCCCGTTGATGTCTTTTCTCTCATAAGCTATAGACGGAGCCTGAAGATTAGCTAGGTAGCCTTCGAAACGCTTTTGCTTTGCATTAGCGCAAGTAGATCAAAGCTACTTCAGTCAATCTCCGGTTTAGCTTTTGACCGTGACGTTTGAAACACCCCAGTACATTTGCAAACTCTGAGCTTTTGGATGATAAGTTGAGAGTTTTCACAAGCTGACTAGCTCTTTGTTCCTTGATATTTCGAAAATAACAAGCTGGCTTCAAATCCTAGTCTCATATTTAAATCTCATTCATGTTCGGCTATCTTTAAGTATTTTGAAGAAATTGATTTTGACGAGAGGTTTGAACTATCACTGTTTAAAACTAAGTTTGAAAGTGCACTTGACCTACAACCTAAGGCTGAAAGAGTGACCAGGGCTCCAGAGCGTTTGTTCCAATCGCATCTCCAAGGACTAGTAACTCAACCCACCAAGGGCTCCAAAGTGTTTGTCCCAACCTACAGCTCCAGGAACTAGTAACTCAACCCAAATTGTTTTAGATCTTCTAGAGCGTTTGTTCCAACCCACAACCATAGGGAACCTAAGCACTAACCAAAAAAACAAGTGGAAAACCCAAAACACCATGGATATTCAAGAAATGGCAAGGCAAGGCTAAAACCACAATCAATCCAGGCAAATATCCATGCCAATGACAGAACATAACCAAGGAATCATATGCATATACCAAGCATCCAAAAATCAACAAGGAAATCACACATGCAACCTATTACCTACAAGGTATTCCTATTGATCCAACTATCTCCTTGCGCTCCCTTGCTTTCCTTTGATTTATTTCTTTGAACCAAGTGAATACTAGAATGCTCTGAGTGTGCAAGGGTATGAGAAAATGAATGAGAGAGCAAAAAAATGAACTGACAAAAGCTGTGAACTAATTCTCTGATGCTTTTTTATCATTCATGCCTCTATTTTCTTCATTTTCCTTCATTTTTCCTTTAATTTCCCTTGCATGCAAATATGTGTCTCGTCACCTTCCTTTTCTCCTATATTCTTTTATTTTCACAACTAAAATTCCAATTATTGCCTCTTTGCCTTTGCCAATTTCCATAGCCATAAATAATCCACAAGTAATTCCCACTAAAGTGTATTGCCCAACATTCAGCTTGGAAAACGTGTCCCATGACCTTGGTCTTATTTTATTTACATAAAAAATCAACTAAGGGTTGTTACATTGACATAAGATTAAAATATTCTCTAAAAGAGACATGCATCAAATCATATTCAATATTCATATCAATTTGAGGAATGAATTTGTCAGCTAAGTTTTTCTACGCAAAAATATTTGAATATTCATCAATGCTCAAAAGAATGCATTTTGCCTAAATAAAAATAATTAGCTTCATGACAAGCAAAAGAAAGATGAGGAGCCAATTTTTCATGGAAGAGTTTAACATAACGAAATATCCTAGCTGATGAGCACTTCTATCTTGATAATTGAAATGACAAGTCTTGAAACTATGTGCATCCCTCAAAGATATGCATTCCAACCCTAAATTGACTACACTAGGAATGAAAGGTTGTTTGCATTAACCAAACAAGATTATTTTATGTGATCAAAGACTTTATCTTGAAAATTAATAAAACTAACATGCAAACAATGAAAGTCTTTCAAGAATGAGCTTACATCCATTAAGATTATGATGATAAAATAATCTTGTGAGAAAATCATGCCCTGACCTAGTTCAAGGATCCCATCAGGATTGCGAGAACCTATCATAACCATCAGCAAAAGTTGAAGTGCCTTGACTTCCTGACAAGTCCTTGAACCTTCAAATGTTAGATGAAAAAAATTTTAGGGCTCGGTCATATCAACATTATTTACATCAACCAGATCCTTATTAACTAGATAACTATTGTTGGATTCACTAATTTGATTAGTTGTTTCAACATCGACAAACAAATTACTCAAGTCATAAGATTATTTTGGTCTAATATCTAAAGATGTATAGATAGTAAATTTTTCATGAACAACTAAAGCTAATGAGTTAACTCCATTGAGTGCGGGAGATTGTAAACCATAACAAGAATGTGTAATAATTCCATTGTTTTCTTCTTCCAAAGATGAAACATTGCTACTGCATGTTAGCTTGGAATCTAATTTATTTGATTTAGAATTTGGATAATTTGACATAATTTCAATATCAATTGATTCATTACATGCATCAGGACAAAAGGGATTATGAGTTGAGGAAGAGGAAGATTTAATTGCGATAAGAAATTCTTATATGATCGAATCAAATTATAGATCTAAATTTTGCAAGTCCAAATCTTCTTTATCAGTCAAGAAATCGACAAATATATAGGGATATTCATCGTCACACACACTAGTGAGGTCATTTTTAGTAGGATGGCGATTTCCTAAGCCTTTATTTTCATTAAGAGTTTCAATTTCACTACACTAATTAGTGAGAAAACCTGATTCTTCATTACTCGTGAGTGGAGAGCCATTAACCGAGATATTATCTTGAATAACCTGAGAAGGGAAATCATTGCCTTGACATACTTGGATTTGTGAGAGAGGCAAGATGCGAGATATGAGTTCATTCTTTTCTTCCTCTATAGGTGATTAATTTATAACTTGTATATGGTTTCTATTCAACCCAACATAATGAAATCACAAGCATTTGAAGCGATTGTTGGCATAACGAATTGATCAAGTGAATTGAGGCACAAGGAGTTATGAAATGTGAAAGATAGAGGAAGAAAATAATCCCTTAAAGAAACAATACTCACAATCAAATTTGATTCAAGATTTAGATTATGTTCATTGATGTCATCCCGAAGAATCGACGAATCAACCTTCTCATTAGGCTCCATGAAATTATTCAAACATTCAGAGTCATTTTGGATAAGATCTTGACATTTGAAAGCAGATAAAGGTGGGAGCATATGATGAAGACATTCATGAGTGAATTATAAATGATGTTTAATGGGATAAGGTTGAATCTCATCAATACGGATAGGGATTTTACCGATTTGATTTTCGGATTTCCATTTTGAAGTAATTATAATAGTTAGTATCATAGGGAAAATTTGCTTCTTTTTATCTAAGATATCTTTATTACCTAAATCATTGATAATGGGAAATTCAGTATCGGTGCAAGATATCACTTCATTTGGTAATGAAACTCTAGGATGATAAGAGACATTAGGGGTAGCAAATTCTTCCTTTGAGGGTTGGGGTCCTTCATGACTCAAGTAGGTTGGAAAAATAAATTTCGGATAAGATATGGCTAATTTTGGATTTGAAGATTACTTAAACCATTGAAGGACTGATTATCAGCATGGAATTTATATTCAAATTGTTTCTGAGAGATGTGAACCAATCATCAAATTTTTTCATCCAATAAATCCCAATCCACATATCTTTTAGGAAATTCATAACAAATATGAAGAAATCTATCAACAAAATCTATCAACGATTCATCGGGTTTCGCTCTAAGCTTATTGATCCTTTTATACACACAATGATAATCGTACTTGTCAAAAGCTTGACGAAGATCCTTAATGAGCTACTTGAAAGAATGAATAAATGTAGTTGGTAAGGTTTTGTACAATTCTTGACGCGGCCTTCAAGCGTGAGGGTGAACAAATTACAAATGACATCTCCACAATTCACTTCATTAGAATCACAAAATTTAAGAAACTGAAGCATATGTTCTACTATAGATATTCTACCCTCACCATCAAACTTATTTTGTGACAAGTGATGAATTATTTTCATGGGGATTGTAAGGTTCAATCTTTTAGAAAAGCATCCCAGTATTAATATTTGGGGATGAACCATTTTAGATTACAGATTTAAAACCGAACTCCAAAGACTTAGCATGTCATCTTTCCCTCCTTCTAGCACCAAAATGTGTTAACGGTGTTGGACATTCCACTAAAATTAGGGGATCTCCCTGGTGTAAAGTGCCAACTAGACCCTACACCATTTGGAATAGGAGTACCATCCGGGATACCGACTCGAATGCCATCGTGTGTGTGCTTTACTCTTACATATCAAATGCAGAAAGATAAGTGTTAGACTCAATGTGATATTGAAAAATAAAGAGGATGAGATCAACTCTCCATTGATGGCTTGCAGGACATGATACAAGAACACAACAACATCATAATGAGTGAAAGCATGCCTTGGGAAAGGATCATATAGCTGAGACTAACTAAGACATACACAATGGGAAAGTGCAAGAAATCAACTAAAAATTAGTTCACAATCAATTACTAACATTAACATCGAATGAAGAGCATAGATTCAAAGGACACACACAAGGTACGTGCAATGAATTAGTTCATAAACATGTAACCAGTATGTAAACACACATGGATGCATGATTGGAACACCAAATGGCTAATATAACTAATAGAGGAATGCACAAGAATAAATGCATGAATTGAAAATATTTTCATTAATAATGTTTCCCATCCAAATACATGTACCACAAACTCGTCAAAACCCAATAGTGGAATGGAAACAATTCATATCATCTCCAAGAGATAACACTAGCCTCACAATCCCTCCACCTATAAGCTACCAATAGTGAATGTTTTGATCTCCCTAAGCACAAAATAGAAATCTAATTTCTAACCTAGCTTAAGTGCTAGAAGTCCTTTTGAATGAGACATGAGGGAGTATTTATAGAAGTTGGAGGTGACTTTTCATCTTCCTCATGAATTTCCAATGTCCCATAAATCTTCAACTTCTCTAGTACCCTTTGGACTTGCTCATGACCTTTCATGTTCTCTAGTACCTTTGATGCTTTTTTTTCCTTTTCCATGATTTTAATGTTTGTCATTTTTGTTAAAAAACAATATATTTACAATATGATAAGAAGAAATTCAACGAGTTTTGACATAGCATCTTGTAAGAAGGTATTGAACTTTAAGAAACTTGTTGATGTCATTGTAACATCCTAGAATAACCCTAGTGCTATTTGAATTATTCCAGCATCTTGTAAGAAGGTATTGAACTTTAAGAAACTTGTTGATGTCATTGTAACATCCTAGAATAACCCTAGTGCTATTTGAATCATGGAATAATTGTCGTTGATGGAGATCGTACACCATGCACCATTTACACTAGTAATCTTTCCTTGGCTTCAGTCCTAAAAAAACACAATTAATAATCACATCAAAAGATTATAAGACTCTAACCTAATATTATAAGAAAAACCAGTAACAATTATCATTCATTCATTATAAATAAAATTTCCCAATATAAATTAGTAGTGAGAAAAATTTATCCTTATTCTTATGACACACGATCGTGATTCTGTGTCTTTTTTATGGTGGGCACAAGGTTAAAGTTCTCTATTGCTCGGCGAAGACTTTAACATTATCCATTATGGCCTCCTTTATCAATGTTTGCATTGCATGCGTTATTGTGGTCCTTCTTCAATGTGCAATACATTGTGGTATGCACCAATATGTATATCGTATATCACATTATATACGTAATCTTTCAACGTTCTTCATATGGTTACCGACGTAACCATTACATAGTTTGTGATGATCTTCCATTGGATCATTTCTCGCGGGTTTGAATGTTATCATTATAACACTGATATATATATAATCTTTCATGTATCAATCTTCCAACACATCTTCTTATTATTTTACCATCGTGCACTATGATGCAGATGTCGACACAAGATTTTATTGTAATTCTTCATCCCTTATTATTCAATGGTTTCTTTTGCACATACTCTATAATAGGTTTTCCATTGTTTACTGGATCACTTTCCGAAACAATTAATACTTTCCCTTTCAACTGATGCACTCTTTGTAATGGCTCCACCAACATATTAACATTTTGATATTTCAATGCACCTTTTGGAAACGATATTACGATATCTTTTGACAGAGCACCATAGCAGAGCACATTGGCTCATTAACAATTCTTAAGCGCAATCTTCTATGGTATTCAACACCAGTCTTATTTTGATTATCCCTCTCATACATGTAAAAACTTCTTTGTTTGAATATGTGCTTGTCATTACAATCTGCACTGGCATTTAATGGGTGACAAGAATTTTAGCAATAGGAGGGCTCGACTTATCAAATTAATGTGCGCCAATGTGATGAAATTTAGCCGGCGTGTGAGTTTTAACAATAGGAGGTCAAACTATGTTGCCTTAATTTGTCCCAATGAAACCATGCTAGTGTGCCAATGTCTCTTTTCGCACTACTCCATTTCGCTAATATATTTATAGGCCAACTATCTCTTTGTAATGGTATTGTGTGATTATTCATTGTTTTCATTTACTTTTCCATTTACTAATTGAGTGCATGCTTGATTACAATGCTATCACATGCATTTCGATGGTTTCAATCGCTCCTTTTGAGATACCTCTCATATCCTTACACCGACATATTAAATGGTTGGCCACAATGTTTATATCCAGTATTAATATTTCCTTAAAGCATGGTTGTATTGGATCTTGATTCAAAACTTGCGTTGTTTGCATATGTTGGGTCCTTTCCGGCCCTTAACATAACCTTTGCATGCACCAAAATATAAGATCCTCTTCGACATAACTTATGGCATCTGTTTTAATGCGTTGTGATGTAATTTTTCACAGCACATATTGTTTTTCTATTGCAACACATGGTCCCAGTTCTCGTTGTTTTGTATAGTGGTACATTATCGCATAGTTTGCATTGTATTAATAAACGTTTGTCACCTTTATCATAGTGCCAGTGTTATCAAATTCTCTTGCTGTGCATTGTATTATTCACTGCGCACGACATATCATTCTTTGATCACATAGTTTTTTGTATTATTTTGAATGCACCTCAGCAATATCCCTTCAATGCCTTGTTACATTATCCCATCACAGGATTTAAATAGTTGGTCAACACTCCTTTCTAATTGGTATAACACATCTTTTAAATCGTCTTCAATGCATGCACGCAACTATCAATGCAATGCGATGCGATTTCAACACTTTTTATATCTCATCGCACCCTTTAAATGGTTTATCACAATAATTCTGGGCATGTTAGGTTTTTACTGTAGCCCTTTAAATTGGGATTATTGCGGCCTTTATGATCTCTTCAGTGTATTATTGCATTCTAATAGCTTTTAACACCTGCACTTTGTCACGGTGTGCACCTTCAATATATTCCCTTTGTGATGCACTTTATTTGTAGCGCATATATATTGCAATGAAGCGTTTGCATTTACAACATTTGTATATCTCTCCAGCGCAATGTAATATTACTATTCATAACAAAGTTACAGCCTTAGTATCATCAAACCTCCCAATGATGATATATATGACTCTCACAATGTTTTGACACACACCATTTCAAAGCTTTGTATTATATTATCTCTTTTTCTTATGTATGTATCCTTGCAACACATTTGATATAGTTGTTCTTTCGTTAATTACTGATGGTTTATGATCTAATAGAATTGATAATGAAGTAACTAAATAAAGCAGAGAACATGTTAACTCAAATTTTAACATGGTATCAGAGTTGGGATGAGGACAAGCGCAAGCAAGATAATGGAAGAAAGCAATCACTTTGTCATGTTGATCTTATGAAGTTATCCTTGGAGGCCAGGTGCAGAATGACTACTCTTATGTTGGAGGTTGAATCTCAGAGATCATTTCTGGGCTTAGTTGCTAGCTTCTTCTGTGTCGATCCGATTTTATTCTGAGGCATGAACAATCTCCTATGATGGACAGATCAAGAGGCATACCTGGGCTAAATTGTCTTTCTCTTCTGTGTTGATTTGAGTCTATTCTGAGGTATGTTACTCTGAGTTTTTGGGGTTTAATCTTTCATCTTTCTGAAAGGCTCTTCACTGAATAAACACTGCAATTCTATGATTTATCTCGCACCGCTAAAAGAGTTAATCATTGATGTATGCCTGAAGCTTGAACCTGTTCTCTTAAAGATGTTACTCTACTGTCTTTTAAGGAGGTTTCCTCAGGATCATATCTCTTTTCCTAATAAACCGAGACTGCTTTAAAATCTACCATTAAGGGTTGTTCTCGGACCTATATCAAGGTCTCATTATGGACATGATTTATAGTCATAGTATCTGTGACTATGCTTAAATATTATCTAAAGACAGCAAAGATTTTTAAAGGGAATATTCCCTGATCTGGAGGTCTGAGGGTCTAATCTAATAGCCCTCACCAAGCCCAGTTATCTTTCAATCAAATCAGAATTCTGGGTTCAACATGGGGATCAAATCAAATCAACAGTATTTTATCATAGGCTCGAATTTCTGTTTGGAAATATTTTTGAAGTTGTCCTTTGATTCCTATAGAAATAAAATATTCAACAATTATGAGCTCTCGCCCCAAGTGAAGAAAGTATAATATTTAAGGATTTCTAAGTCTTCATCCTTGATTGAGAAGGAACCCTTACCTCTGCGAATTGAAGGACCGACAAGAAGCCAATTATCAATTTCTAAAGTTTTCTCCAATATTATTTGATCCATTTAATGAGTTTTTTTTTTTGAACTATGAAATCTACGCGCACTTATTGCTGCTTTGTAAAGATCTGGTACATCTCGTAACACTTCAACTTTTGGAAGGCAACTTGAAAAGCGACAGACTTCAAGCAGACATCGTGTTACGTATGACAACACACTTATTGGTGCTTTGTAAAGATGTGGTACATCTTGTAACACTTCAACTTTTGGAAGGCAGTTTGAAAAGTGACAGACTTCAAGTAGACATCGTCTTAAGTATGACGAAATCATACGTATGACAAGCCATTTAGGTTCAAATTTGTGTATTATCATCCCAATCGAGTAAGTTGATTCACATTGTATAGTTATAAGAAGCCATATTGACATGACGTCTGCAGTATAAATTATTTTGGCATTTAATTTACAGTTAGGTTAACATTGGCATCATCGCAGATACATACTTATAGTCAACATTAGGAGAAGTATTGGTATGACATACTTACAGTCTGAGCCAATTATGATATTTTGAAAAATTATTGACGACAGTATCATATTGAAATTTTGATGTCAAGACTGGCTATGAACAAGTCACGGGCAGAGGTAGTTTGAATTTCTCTTTTCTCATCATTGAAATAAAGTCTAGAAAATAAGAAGCAGTGTTCTATTACTCCAATCAACGACATTCAAACCTATATCATAATGAAAAGGGAGATGAGTCTCCTATACTAAAAGAAAACCTACGACGACGAATCTCCAGTTTTGAACAATAACATAAATTTTGATGTCAAGACTGGCTATGAACAAGTCACGGGCATCGGTAGTTTGAATTTCTCTTTTCTCATCATTCAAATAAAGTCTAGAAAATAAGAAGCAGTGTTCCATTACTCCAATCAATGACATTCAAACCTATATCATAAAGAAAAGGGATATGAGTCTCCTATACTAAAAGAAAACCTACGACGATGAATCTCCAGTTTTGAGCATTTTATTATATTTCAGGGCATCATGAAGAGGTGTGTTGCAGGCACATATGCTACAAGGAGTCAAAGATCAGAAGCAATCTTTGTAACCATACTTCCCAGTGTTGGAAAGGTCATATGCATTCGCATAAGGTGCCTGACAACTAATAAAGAAGTGTAAATCCTCTAGAGAAAAGGAACATATCTAAAGACTAAGGGTGCTCTATCACTGTCTCATCTTCCAATAAGTCTGGTTCTCTTGAAGTATTGTAACTAAAATAGAAGAAATGGCAACTGTTGAAGGATAATACATATGGAAAGGATCTTTCTTAGTGAAGTCTACAGCTCTAATCTGAGCTTTCTTCGGAAAGTCTGAGGTTCTAATCAAAGTTCAAAGACTATTAAAAAGGGGCAGTATGAAGAAACCTAGCACCTGATGGAACTGTGTTAGTAGCAACTTGGACGTATGGTCATTAAGAGAAATGCATAGCATCTTGAAGCAGTTTCTTGTAACAACCCTTATGTGCAAGAAATCATAGGTACCTTGAAGAAAGATGTAGATGCCTGAATAAGAAATCATGAATTAAGTAATTTGATTAATCAATCTTACCTGAAGCAAGGCTTCAAAGGGAGCGATAAAAATCCCTGACGACTTTTCCTACCCAATAATTTTTTTAAGTTATGGCAGTTGGGTATGATGACTCCGATGATCTATGTCGCCTCAGGAGGATAGGTTGCAGTTATCTCGAAGTTTATGGATGGAAGAAATATGTCAATTAGAGTATAAATATATAGTAACCGATGATGTTGATCCTCATGTGAGTTGTCTCTTAAAGTCAAGGTGGAAAGACCTTACCATGTTGCATGGTTCCCTGCACTTAAAAGTTGCTGGTCTGCATTCATATATCTTGTGGATCCTTGTTTACGCATATGGATAAGCCTCATATATTGGACAATTGTTTGCTGAGATATCCTTGTGACTCTAGCGCATTATAAATCATTGCTAGATTGAAGTCTGTGACTCTAGGAACTCCATTAAGACTGAATTAATAAAGCATATAACATGGACATCTAAGTAAACTCCATAACAGTCATTTATGCACACATTGTTGTATATTTCATAGTAGGATTCAGAAAATCTTGTATCTTACATATTAACAACATATACCAATTTATATGATACAACAAGGGACATTTTTGTTTATGGAAGAACATTACCAAGATTATGGCATGCTTAATTACAAAGTGGATGGATCTTATTGAGATGGACACTTTGCACGCTTGAAAGACAAGCTTAGGCCTGTGGTTTCCCTCAGTAAGAGGTAGTAGGAACAGTTAGATATTTCCTTCATCAAGATACCCAAGAAAGGATAGCCAATTGTTGCTAATATCTCTGTTGTAAATCAGCATGTTTGTAGAGGGTTGTGTATGCATCTATATGTTGCTCCGATCATCAATATCATCTTCAAGATCTAATCTTGATTTCTAGAAAGCAGCCTAGCACTATTCCCTTTATGAAAGGATCTTTGGTTAAGATGGAACATTGAGCTTTGGGAGCTCCTAAAGACTTTGGGTACTTATTGAGCTATGAGCGACGATAGAGTGAGTGGTTCACCTTCCTCTACAAGTGGGTGGTGTACAGGGTGAGTGGTTCACCTTCCCCTGTGACAAATGACGTGTGTAGGATGAGTGGTTAACCTTCCCCTACTATTTATGACACATGTGTGTAGGGTGAGTTTTCCACCTTCCCCTATGATTGATGACACATGTGTAGGGTGAGTTGTTCACCTTCCCTTACTATTGATGACAAATGCATAGGACTAGTGGTTCACCTTCTCCTATGGCATATGAGAAGGATGAGTCATTCACCTTCTCCTACGGATACCCCAGTGAGAGATAGGCATCTGCTTTTGGACATGTTGGTGGGATGTGGTTCATCCTTTCCCCACATGTAGGATTCTCATTCCCTACCATCGATGGTTGACATGTTGGTGGGACGTGGTTCATCCTTTTCCCCGCGAGTAGGATCCTTCCTACATTTGATTGATTGGAATGCATGTAGGAAGTGGTACATCCTTTCCCTACTCTCAGTGATTTGCATGCGCGTAGGATGTGGTTTTTCCTTTCCCTATGATGATTGTGATATGTGACTGTAGGAGGTGGTTCGTCCTTTCCCTACATATGGTTATGACATGTGTTTGTAGGATGTGGTTTCTCCTTTCCCTACTTGTGGTTGTGAGCGGGATGTGATATATTCTTTCCCTACTAGTGTTCCTGCATCATCCTACCCATGTAGTCCAGGATACATGGGAAGTATCTCTCATCTAGCCAATGAATTGGGAAAAGTGGTTTGGGACCATAGCACTACCTATGGACACATTGTGTACTGTCATACTCCCTATGTCTAGGATGTTGATGTTCAACAAGCTTGATCAATTCAGATCAAGTATGATTCAGTTCCTCACATGGTTATGTGGACTCGATGGAAAGTTGTAAGGTTTTGGGACTCACTCTCGATCGATTCTTCTTCATTATTCATATCAATGTTCAGCAGAGCAAAGATGAGATGAGATTCAAAGATGATTCATGGTGACAGGATGGCATGATGATTGGTATAAATGGTTGATGGTTTGACAAGTGGAATTCTCCCTAGTTGAGAGGGAGTGTTAAAATTAGAAAATAGGGAAAATTTCCACTTTGGATTTCTCCTTTGAAGAAGATAGTAATGGCATTGAATTCCTCTTTTCAAGAGGACCAAAATAGACCTAAATATCGACAAATTTGGATAAGGAGAAATAGGTTTTGAATTTATGTTCTCTCACATGTAAATTACCAAGGTCGGCCTCTCCTCTATGTCGTCTCATCAAGCCCAATATACATGTCCCTTGACCACATCGAATTGTATAAATAAAGGTGCCTTTGCCCTCATTTGTATACATCCATTTCTTATTATTCTCTCTGAAATGGCTGAGGAAGATCTTTAGAGAAGGTATCAAGGTCAAGATTGGGACTTGTTTAGTCTTCTTCATGAACCATGTTCTTCAGGAAAAAGGCCAAGGTTAGTATGGAGGAAGTCTGGGCTTATCTATGAATAATTTTAGGCTCATTCATCATCTTTTTCAGGACCGAGTTAGAGCAGATAGGGAGCCGCACTTGGCAAGGATTATTGGATGGTATTTTTGGTATATATTTGTATGGGTATCCTCTCCAACAATAAGCCACACTCCTATTAACATGGTTCAGATAAACCACAATACTTGTCACAGAAGGCCGAGAGATTGGTTGTCATCACAGCTAGGCCGTGGGCCTAGTATCCATGATCAGGTGATTGGAAGGCTTATACATTAGTCACGATCTACTATCTGAAGTGCACAAAATATTGTGAAGGAAGGCCCTAAAATGGGAATTAAGGGTGAGTAAGTGAGTTAAATCGACATGAAGTAAAACCTAACCATAACTCAGTCTTGAAGAGGAAGTTTCCTTGAAATTTGGACAATGGTATTGATACTCATATTGGAAAATCTATGGTTGTACTCTCTCTTCCTCTGCTAAACATTTGATAATAATAATAAGAATAATTGATCAAGGGTTTCCCCCATCTTGGGATTTTTCCTTGGCTTGTGCCATATCTTTGTGTTCTTTTGGCTCGGTTTGTCTTCTGCATTTACATTTAATGTTCTTTCGTTAGTTACTGGTGGGTTATGGTCAAATAAAATTGATAATGAAGTAACTAAATAAAGCGGAGAACATGTTAACTTAAATTTTAACAATATAACTATATAACTTAAATAATACTAGCAATAAGTTATGTATTTTATATTATTTTGGAGGACCATTCTCAATATTGATAATGATCCCTCAATAATTAATTAAATTAATGATGCAAAGATAATTATGTATTGCATTAACTGTAAGTAAAATTTTTTGATAAAAGTGAAGAATATCTCTAACATATTATAAAGTTTTTTGTGTGAATTGCAATAATTAATATTCATTATCAAAACATAGAATACATGGATTACATCATAATCATTACCAACTCCCTCTAGCACTACAAAAGAGGCTGAAGAACCCTGATCACCCACATTACAGATCCAGAGCCCAAAATGCTCATGAGTGCAACAATTTCCAATACTATAGACCATACATAGATTGTATACATGCCAATTTTGTCATCAATACATACCATAGTTCTAGTATCACCGCAACCAGAATGGAGAAGCAATAAACCTTTGCGCCAAACAACCAACAAGTATACTTAAAACACCCAGAATCATGAAGGGCTAGAGTTGCGATCTTGCGATCACGAGAGAAGGCGGTAAATAACAAGAAATTCAACAACAGAAACATTGGGCTATGCCTTTAGAGAAAAACAACCAATAACCTTCCTTGTGACCAATACGCCCCTCGCTAGATAAAGGGAACCCAATCCACAATTCATAGCAAAAGACATCCATGATGAGTTATTTTACATAGTGTGTGTGAGCCAACTACAACCCATAAAATAACAATATGCATTGAAACATATAATTGTACAGAAAATTAAAAACAATCATAACACTCCACAAAGAAACGTTGAAATAGTGTCACCAACATAGCAATGAGGACCATAACCATCCAATTGTGAACCAAAAATAGAGTGCCCATAATAATAGTCCTTCTAAAGATCATATAAACAACAAAATGTCAATTTTACAATTGAAATATCCATAAGAAGAGTAGCAAGGGACTAGATATTTTTCTATACTGTACCAAATTGTCAACATGCAAAATATTCTAGTGCATTGTACTTCAGAGCCAAAACACGAAGATAACTGCCATGGCAATTCTATACCTGAAGGATGCGTATCAAAATTTATAGCTAAACTTCATGAAACCCACCATCTATAGTTGTGATAAGAGGAAATTATAGTAGGAGCTAACACACTATCAACCAAAGGATTTGTGAGGTCACCAAAGGGAGAATCACTCACAAGGAAGCCTTCTACTTGAGCAAAGAGAGAATCCACATTATCCAAGAAAAACCTACATAAAACATGAAAGCGAAGACTAGAATGAAATCTCACCCGCATACAGGAGGATGAGGAGTTGTCATCGCCTCCACCCACACAAATCTTATACCATTGCCTTGCAATCACCATAACTGCCAATTTATATTGGCGAGCCCACTTGTTAAACATCATTCACTCCACAACTAACCTCCGCCATGCCATTATGGAGACAAGACATTTGGGAGGATGGAACACCTTTCAAAGAAGACTTGGTATCCAAAGCAACACCCCCATCAGGGTTAACATAGTATAATGTTATAACTCGAAGGCTATGGGCAATAAATTTGGTATTTTATATTATTTTGTAGGACTATCTAACTTTATAACGCAAACACTACTAGTAATAAATTAGGTATTTTATATTGCTTTGAAGGACCATTCTCTATTAAATTTATGATGCAAAGAGAATTGTGCATTGCATTAAATATAAGTAAAATTATTTGATAAAAATGAAGAATATCTCTAAAAAATATAACTTTATAACTCAAACACTACTAATAATAAATTAGGTATTTTATATTGTTTTGGAGGACCATTCTCAATATTGAGAATGGTCCTCCAATTATTAGCTAAATTTATGACTATAAGAAATTATTTGATAAAAATGAAGAATATCTCTAATGGAGTATAACTTTATAACTCAAACACTACTGGAAATAAATTTGGTATTTTATATTGTTTTGGAGGACAATATAACTTAAACACTATTAACAATAAATTAGGTACTTTATATTGTTTTGGAGGACTATTCTCTACTAAATTTACATTGAAAAGAGAATTATGTATTGCATTAATTAAGAATACCTCTAATGGAGTATAACTTTATAACTCAAACACTACTAGCAATAAATTAGGACTTTTATATTATTTTGGAAGAACATTCTCAATATTGAGAATGGTACACCAATAATGTTAGTATTTGTAGCATCAGATGTGTTCTAGCCATGAAATTTTGTGGAGAGGCTAGAATATAGGAGATCTCCAAAACCCAGATATCGTTTCTAGAAATTCCGCCTAGAAGTGTCTCAATTAGATTATTAACCGATTTTTAAATATTTCCTAAGTCTAAACTTAGGGAATATGATTAATTAATCAATATTAATTGAAATAAGGCGTGAATCATCTAGAAACACACACGAATAGATCTAAAAATAATCCTAGCCATTGATTAAGTTTTAATATTGGCCATTGGTGCTCCAACAATGGATTATAAAAGGAAGTCGATGTGGTGATGAAGATCATCCAGTGCAAATACTCAGTTGCCCAAGCAGTTTGATTTTCTCAGTATCAGCAGCTCAATAGAGAAGAAAGAGCCATAGGGTGAGTAGCAGGTGGAAGAGGAGAGTAGTAGCAATTTGGGAAGAATATTTCCAGCTCCTGGAAGAGTCGAAGGAAGGAAGATCGAAATATCTAGAGGGCCAACGTAAGCTCTGTGGAGAGGGTGACGTGAGGAGCTCAACGCAAAGACTAGGGAAGCTATTTCAGAGGCAGAAAATAGTTGTGGGGTGAGAGAAAATTTTCACGGTATTTTTGCCAGTATTTTTTTCCTCAAATTAGATTGCCAACTGGATATCTAAATTATTGTACTCAGAATTGTTGCTGAATACTAATAATAAAACCCTCATTCGCTGCACTGGTTTTCCCAAGTTGGATTTTTCTTGGGACAATTGTCCAAAAATAGCTATGTCAAAATTATTGTGTGTGTGCTAGAATTTCTCAATTTCTACTATTTTATTTTCTGCATTATTTTTATGGTGAATCTTCAGAATATATAAATCCCATCTATGAGTCTTGGACATAGGGGGAGGAGTTGTGTGAGTGTCTATAGCAAATCTGGAGGCTCTCTTCATAACTGGATGATTGTGTCTAGAACAGATATGGACACTCCTAGGTGAACTAGATGAGGGCGTCTGGGGTCAAACATACCCAAATATTCCTCAAGCCCTGGACGCTCTCATAAGGCTTATGTGGGAGCATTTATGGCAGCCCAGACGCTCTTAAGACCACTCTGTGCAAGCATCCATGAACTAATATAATTGATCTGTCTCTGAAACCTTGAACGCTCCCATAACGCATTGTTCCAGTGTCCAAGGCTCCCTGAACATTGTGAGGACCACTGTGTGCCAACATCTAGGGACTAAAATGTCTAGTTTTGTGCCAACATCGGAGATCCAGAAAAACCTATATCAGTGCGAGCTTCGACCCTGATATTTTAGACCCTTGTGTGAACTTTCCTCTGACAGACTTGTGTGAACCAAGACAATAAGAGAAGAGAAGATGGTTTGATCAATGTGTGTCCAAATAAGCTTGAGGTCTCTTCTATTTATAGGCTTTCATGAGGGTCCACTAGGGGTTGAGGCCGACCTGACCAATTTAACATGTGCTTAGGTCCAACCTAACCCAATATGCATGAGTGAATAAATAAATTCAAAAACCTACTTTCGCTTCTTCGAATAAGGTGATCTTTATGTCAATTTTGGTCCTCTAGAAAAGAGGAATCTAATGCAATCATCATCTTGGTCATCTAAGTTGTCCAAGGTGGAATTTTTCCGTAGTAGAAAAAATTAACAAGTAGAAGAGTATAGCTATATCATGACAGATGATGTTTGGGAGGTAGTGCCTAGGCCAAAAGACAGATGAGTTGTAAGTTCGAGATGAATCTATAAGATCAAATATGCGGCAAACAAAAGTGTGGAAAAGTACAAGGCTAGGTTCATGACAAAGGGGTATGCACAAAAAGAAGGGATAGATTATGAGGAGACCTTCGCCTCAGTTGCCAGATACACTTCTATCTGGTCAGTTATATATCTATCAGCTCAGATGGGATGGAAAATTCACAAGATCAACGTCAAGACAACCTTCTTGAACATGATGATAGAGGAAGAAATGTAAAGAGAACTACCAAAGGGCTTTGAGACGCATGAGAGGCACACACATGTGTGCAAATTGAAGAAATCCCTATACGGACTCAAGCATGCTCCCAAGGCATGGTATGGTAGAATTGACACCTATTTGCAACAGATGGGGTTCGTTAAGAGTGATGCAGATCCCAACCTTTACTATTTTATGGTAGAGGATGAGCCACTCATTCTAGTTTTGTATGTGGATGATCTATTTTTGACATGATCATCAGGGTTCATAAAGGACTATAAGAGGAACCTGGAAGCATAATTTGACATGAACGATTTGGGGTTGATGCACTATTTCCTAAGATTGGAAGTGTGGCAGAAGGATGGGGAAATCTTCATTGGGAAAGGAAGATACACTAAAGATATTTTGAAAAGGTTTAGAATGCAGGATTGCAGACGTATGTCTACACCCATGATTACCAATTGAAAGAATATAAACGCATCAGATGACAAGGATGTCAAACCCACCTTGTATAGACAACTCTTTAGGTCTCTGATGTATCTGATCAACACTAGGCTAAACATCTGCTTCACAGTCAATACCCTTAGTCAGTTCATGGTAGAACTGAAAATGGTACATTGGGCAGCAACAAGGCATGTTCTGAGGTATATTCACAACACAATTGAGTATGGGTTGAAATATACTCGAGAGGATGACGTAAGACTTTGTGGGTACATAAATGCAGATTGGGCAGGTCGTTCATTGGACAGGAAAAGTACCTCTGGGTACTGCTTCAGTGTTGGATCAGGGATGGTTTCTTGGTATAGCAGGAAGGAAATGTCAGTAGCACTAAGCTCTGCAGAAGTAGAGTATATGGCATCCAACACAGCTATGTGTGAAGTTATATGGCTTCGAAAGCTGCTTGTTCAAGCAGAGGATAGAGGTGACCAATGTCTATTGTGATAATCAGAGTTGCATAAATCTCTTTAAGAATTCAGTGTTTCATGACATGTTGAAGCACATCGATATTCAGTGTCACTTCATCAAAGATTGTGTACAACGAGGAGCAGTTCAGCTACAATATGTTCCCACAGAAGAGCAGGTTGCAAATATATTCACAAAAGCTTTAATAGGGAGAGCTAATTTCATTTATTTCAGAGAACATATGGGTATGGTGGCGAAACCATTTTAGTAGCAGGGACAGGCTATTTAGGATGCTTCTCAGTTGCAGTTGCAACAACAACAAATGAGAGGGAGTTGTAGTGCAGATGCAGTGTTGGCAACAATTTAACAGGATCAACAGCAACACAGATGCAACACATATCAGAGTTGTGCAATGGTTGGTGGGAAGCAGCAACCAAACATCATCAATGTGACAAGAGATGATGCAAAGACAGGGTGTTGTCACAGGATGTGCAATAGAGCACTAGAACAAATTCCTTGCTAAGAGAGAGTGTTAGTTTTTGTCGCATCAGATGTGTTCTAGCCACAAAATTTTGTGGAGACTCTAGAATACAAAAGATTTCGAAACCCAAAAATCGTTTATGGAAATTCCGCCTAGAAGTGTCTCATTTCCTAAGTCTAAGCTTAGGAAATATGGTTAATTAATCAATATTAATTGAGATAATGTGTGAATCATCTAGAAACTCACACAGATCGATCCAGAAATAATCCTAGCCATTGATTAAGTTTTAATCTTGGCCATTGGTGCTCCAATAGTGGATTATAAAACGAAGTCGATGTGGTGATGAAGATCATCTGATGCAAATACTCAGTTGCCCAGACAGTTCGATTTTCTCTGTTGCAGCAACTCAACAGAGAAGAAATAGCCATATGGTGAGTAGCAAATGGAATAGGAGAGCAGTAGCATTATGGGAGGAAGATTTCCAGTTCCCAAAAGAGTCGAAGGAAGGAAGGCTGAAATCTCTAGAAGGTCAGCGTAAGCTCTTCGTAGAGGGTGACGCATGGAGCTCAGCGCAGAGGTTGGGAAAGCTATTTTGGAGGCAGAAAATAGCTGTGGGGTGAGAAAAAATTCTTACGATATTTTTGCTAGTATTTTCCTCAAATTAGATTGCCAGTTGGGCATCTAAATTATTGTACTCAGAATTGTTGTTGAATATTAATAATAAAACCCTCATGTGTTGCACCAATTTTCCCAAGTTGGGTTTTTCCGGGGACAATTGTAAAAAGATAAGAGTGTCAAAATTATTGTGTGTGTGCTAGAATTTCTCAGTTTCCAATACTTTATTTTCCACAGTGTTTTTATAGTGAAAATTGCAGATGTGATTTTATTCGTTATTTGCTGTAGCAAATAAAATGTATATTTTTTTGAGTTAAAAGAATAATTTCTAGCCATAGATAAAATTTCACAAATAATTAATTATATTTATCATGTAAAGAGAATGGTATATTGCATTAACTACAAGTGAAATTATTTGATATAAATGAAGAATATCTCTAATATAATATAACTTTATAACTCAAATATTACTAGCAATAAATTATGTATTTTATATTATTTTGGAAGACCATTCTCTATTAAATTTAAGATGCAAAGAGAATTATATATTACGCTATAAATAAAATTATTTGATAAAAAAATATTTTTAATAAAGCATAATTTTATAACTCAAACACTAATAATAAATTAGATAGATCCATCTTAAGCATTGATCTAACATGAGCCGAGAAGGATCAAAGGGCCGAGACCTAACATGAGCCGAGAGGAATCAGAAGGAATCAAATTTCTTCACGTGGAAACTTCTTTAGAGTGTAAAATAAAATGTGTTATTTTTCATCGTTTAAATTGTATTTTTGAATGCTAAAAAGACTATATATAAGACCAAATAAATAAAAACTTAATTTTTTCATGATATATACATATTTTTCTTAAATGATATATAATATATACACAAATGATATTAAAATATTTTACATCACATGTACATAGAGACATTTTATGATGCAAATTATAATGATTTTTTTATTATTAACATATTTTTAAGTATATGTCAATATTAATTTGTATTAAAATATTTTATCAATAACCAAATTATAGATTTAAACATTTTACACATTTTTTTTTATACTTCTAATTACTTTACAACATATTTTATTTATATTTTGTTATGCCAACATTATTTTTCTATTTAAAACATAATGTTTAACTTTTATTTTTATTTTAAAGGGAAAAAAAAACAAATTTACACATTCTTATACTAGACTATAAAACCCCTCCTATTAAACTATAAAATAAACGTTTCAAGTCAATAAATTAAATAAATGAGATATAGTGTTTTGAAAAACTGATTTTCCAAAACAAAATGATAATGACGTATAAAATAATATATTACAAAATTATTTAAAAAAAAATTAACCTTAAAACTTGAAGCATAACCATATTTCGTCGTTACATGCATTGTTTGTCGTTTCTTAAAAACCCGCTTAGTCCTTTTAAAACTAAGTCTTAAATATACTTCGCTGTTCACCTACGATTTTCGTTGTATTGGGTTTTAAATATTCACCAGGAACCGAAGCTGTCAGATATTAAATATGAGGTATATTTCACCATTCACATATTGTTCTGCTTTTCTTAAAAATCAGCTTAAGACAGGGTCCCAACTCCATAATTTAAGATAAAATGCTGTTACGATGAATGCATTCCCGGTCAAAAATCTCAAAATTCAGGCATATGAATGAGGAGGATAAATATTGAAGTCCAGGAGGCAAAAGATAGTAATCTATGCCCAATATCTTATCTTATGCCTATGGGACAAATCGCTTCACAATTTGCTTTCTTTATTCAATGTTACGATGAACGCTCTGTTCTCGAAAGTCTTCTGCCTAAGTCAGCTTATGCAACGTGACAATGAGCTCCCAGCATATTTACATAAATTATTTTAAGAATTAGCTATCAGCATGTTAGTCTTCTGCCTAAGTCAGGTTATGCAACGTGACAATGAGCTGCCAGCATATTTACATAAATTATTTTAAGAATTAGCTATCAGCATCTTTATATAATTATTTCAGAACGTGTTTTTGAACGCGTCACACTCTAAAATAATATGGGGAAATGATTTTATTTTTCAAAACGTGTTTTTGAACGCTTCACACTCTAAAATAATATGGGGAAATGAAATGGGGAAAACTGTTTTTAAGGCCTCTCACTCTGAAATGAAATGGGGAAGTAGGCTGAGCCTAGGCCCCAATATACATGTCACACAAGGATTAAAGGTTAGTTGCTGTAGAGGAATTTAGTGTTGCAACTCATCTATCCTATTTAAAGCGTGCTCTTTTTCCAGGTCTATGTTCCTCTCGAATTCATGATCCCAGGGTTATCTCAACGGCATTGCTAGCCATCAGAAAGAAGCCCATTTAACGAGGTATGCACTGACATTGAGGATACCCAGATCACATTAGAAATATTATAAATATAAGAGGAGAAATTCCTGCCCGGGGATCTCACATCACATTTATCTGTGATTGTTAAATGAATATTGAGTCCGGGTGATTCCAATGTGAGGAAGTTAATATACAATTTCATTCACTTCTTATTCTTCATTTAATGTTGGAATGCGAGGAGAAATTGCTGTCTGGTGTTTCACATATCACCTTTAACAGTATATGGTTTGAATGAATGCTGAGCCCGGGTAACTGCAATGCCGAGGAACTTAGTATACAAAATTTGACTAACTTCGTATTCATTTAATTTTGGATGGCGTGTGACAGAACAACATCTATGGAGAACGACGAAAGAAGTTCTAAGGACCATACGGTGGGAAGCTGGTACTCCGTGCCAGAATTGAGTCTTCGTGATCATAGATTTAGTCTACCTCTCGATTACAAGTCCCCTGCAAGCTCTGTAATATCTGTTTTTGCAAGGGAAGTTGTTGGTGGTATGTTTCATTTTCCTCTCTTTCTTATCAAAAGTTTTGATGTTTATATTTTCAAGTGCTAGGAGAAACATGCCTAGAAATATCAGTTTTTGCAAGGAAAGGTGTTGGCGGTATGTTTCATTTTCCTCTCTTGCTTATCAAAAGTTTCGATGTTTATTTTTTCAAGTTATAGGAGAAACATGTCTAGAGGGGCAGCACTGTTAAGATTTGACTTGCTTGGATTACGTGTGAGGGGTAGATATTTTGCCAAATTACTTGTGACCTTGCACCCTGCCTCATCCCTTTCTAAATTCATGCCGTTTGGTCAGGACAAACCACAGTGAAAATGGAATCTTGGTGGATGGATTAACACTTTATCAACCTGTCCAGTGAACCAATGCCCTGTAGGCGAAAGTTTCCATGTTTGGATGCTTCATGTATATTATTCAGGTTATTTCAGATCAATGTTCTAAAACTTAGACGGATGTGGCATCGGCTGACGGTCAACTCAGACTGGGCCATGGCTCAGACTGGTTTGAATTAAATGACTGGGTTTATATATATACATATGAGTTGTCTTTGGTGTGACTTTTTGCAAGTTTTTCCGGTCTAATTTGTTTAAAATCCTGTCGGAATTTACTGAATCACAAGCTTGATGGGTAACCTTTACGTAATCGAAGTGCCCTAGGGGTTTTCAAAGTGTTGAATCCATATATACAGTCAAAAACCCAGTTTAAATAACACAAATCAAGATTGCAGCTCAAATTTTCCCGCCGGATTCCGGCACCGGAAAGTCCAAAAAGTTGCACTAAAGACAACTACTATATATATAATGCTTAAATTTTAATGAAAAAATATATTTTAAAGATTCCAAACCTATATATATATATATATATTAATGAAAAAAATACATTTTAAAGATTCCAAACTATTGGAGACAAAATTACAAAGTTTACTCATGCATATATCATGTAAGGGTGAATATATCAAAATGGCACAAAGTGTAATCCATATCAAAAACAAAATACGTAATCAATGATGGTCTAAATGACATCCATGTAAGGGTGAATACATTAAAATAGCACAAAGTATAATACATATCAAAAACAAAATACATAATCAATGATGCTCTAAATGGCCTATGGAGTCCAAAAAACATGCTGCAAGCTATTAGTCTAATGCAAATCACCCATAAACATGATTAAATATCAATCTCATCACCACTGCTAGAAATGGGATCCTTAGCATGAGCTATAAGGTCATCCTCTGGTTCAGAGTCTTCAACCTTGTTGAACTCCTCAAGGACATCTGCAATTGTAGTAGTAGTACTAGTATAAAAGTGAATTGCATGACTAGTGCTTGCCTATGTCATGCTTGTTGCTACGCCTACTGCTACTAGTTTATCTAGATCCAAATCAATCCACCCGAAGTCATCAACATCATAATCAAGATCAAACTCTATTGAGTGAGACGCCTCTACCCATTTTGATGTTGGATAATGTTAGGGTCCGACTCTAACCCCTTTATTAATGTAATAAGCCCAAGGGGCCTCGTAAGGGTTATGATTAGTTAGTTTAATAAATAAAGCCCGTAAGCATTGTAAGTGGTTGACCCACATTATAAAAAGGGACCACAATTGGTTATGGTTAATTTTTCTTAGGGCTATATTGTTCTTTGCTTTGATAATTGCATTTCATTATTTCCATATTTAAATTCACCCCATGGCATCATATCATTATTCATATTTACATCATTATTCAACAACATATGCAACTATGTAGAAAGAACAATATCATCATCAATGCAACAGAACATAAAGGAACAATAGAAGAAAAACATTCACACATAGAGACACCAGGATTGGTCAAAGACCAGGGCAAAACCCACTATGGGGAAAACCCTTTCAAATTATTCTTCTTATTAGATTGTCATTGAATGATTCAACAAAGAGAGAGTACAATGATCCATATCTTCAACCATAAACCTATCTAGCAAAAATCAACTAAACAATATCCATGAGATGAACCCAACCATGCCAATAATCAAAAACCCTGATTCAGGAGCCTGTAATCAACTGTCACTGTCTGCGGTCAACTGGCAAAAACTTCGGTCAACTAAAAAATCAAACTTTAGATTCTAGTCGCATGGAGGAAGAGACATGCATGTGACTGAGAGCTTCTAGTCGCTACCTTGAGCCTGCAAGCCTACGACTACAGTCGAAAATTGCCTTTGACAAGCTTGCGATTGTGACCCAAAACCCTAGAAACATGCGCGAGTTTCGGACCCTGTAATCTTGGACTTGTACCAACCAATTTCCATGAACTTGCCTCAAACCTGCGCGAACCAAACCAAGGGAGAGGATAGAAGAATGTATCATGATGATGTCCAAATGAGGTTGAGGTCACTTGTATTTATAGCCTTCCAAGGGTGTCCAATTTGCTTTAGAGACAACTGTGAAAATTCCGAGAACCGAAATCCTATTGCAACAACTTGGAAATTATTCTCCTAATTGTTAATTTAATTTAACAATTTATTTATTGTTTGTTACAACAAATACTGAATAAATCACACTGCAACCTACACAAATCAGACTGCGGAAGAATAAACGCTAGAAGAAATGATAGCACACACACATAAAATAACACAATTATTTTTGGGCAATTCTATCACTGGAGCAACTGATTTACTTTTCCTACTTATTTCATCATAAGTTATTCATGAAATTACTTCAACAAACATTAAAATAAATACTGCTGCAGATATCACACTATAATACAGAAACAAACATATGCACACATTGACATAGTTATTTTGGACTAATGTCCTCGGAAAAACCCAATGTGGGAAAACCGGTGCAGCAAGGGAGGATTTTATTATTCAGCAAATTTTCTAGTACAACAGGGTGCCAAACTGGCTTACCCACAGATAGTCAAATTTTCCAGCATTTCTTCTGAACCTTGCGTAGGTCCTACTGACCTCTGCGTCAGCCTGAAACCCTTTGCGTCAGCCTACTGAGGCTCTACGCAACCTCTTTGGCCTTCTACGCCACTCCTTCAACGTTTGCGTGGATGACGCAGGCCTTGTTGGCTCTACGCAGTCTCTGCTGCCTCTGCGTGGCTTCCTCTGGCCCTGCGTCTGCCTCGGCGTGGCTTCCTCTGGCCCTGCGTCTTCGTACTTGCTGCCTCCTGATTGCTCTCCAGACCATTGGGTCAATTTCTCAGCAAACCCCGCTCCAGAGATTGAACTGACTGGTCTCCCTCAGTGTGTCCTCCAAGTGACCCTCAAGCCTCCTCTTATACTTTTCTTGTTGACAAATCAACGACCGAGATTAAGTCCCTAATTAATGGCTAAGATTATATCTGGATTGATCCATGTCTTTTGGACCATTCTAACACAATTTCATATTAATACACATTAATATTTTATTTTCCCTAAGTTTAGACTTAGGGACTCCATTAAATATTAATTATTTTAATATCTCATGAACTGTTTAGAATATGCTCAAACTATTTCTGGGTATTGGAGATCTCATGTGCCCCAACCTCTCCACCAAATTTCGTGGCTAGAGCACATCCGATGCTACCCCAAATCAACACTCCCTCTTAGTGAGGACTGTGCTCTAGTAATACTCCTCACTGAGTGTTACCCTGATCATCCGGCATCGGTCCCTGTGCTGATGTTAAGCCTCCTTGCCCAACATCCTCTGCACTGTTGCATCCTGTACTACTACCCATGACTCTGCTACTGCCACTGCTGCATCTATACGACAGCTCCCTCTGCATCCGTGCTGCTGCTGGTCCTTTTCTCCCAACATTGCATTCGCACTGCAACTCCCTCTGCATCTGTGCTGATGCTGGTCCTTTCTCCCAACACTACATCTGCACTGCAACTCTCTCTTCATTCGTGCTGCTAACACATTACTTCTGAAAGGGGTTCTTTACCATCCCCATCTTTTCCCTGAAGTAGTCAAATTTTGACTTTCCATGGGCCTTGGTGAGGATATCTGCCACTTGTCCTCCTGTAGGAGTGTAGCTTAACTGTACAACTCCTCGTTGGACACAGTCTCTGACAAAGTGACATCGGATATCAATATGCTTTGACCTATCATGGAATATTGGATTCTCAGAGAGTTTGATGCAACTCTGATTATCACACATGATCCTAGTCGCCTCCATATTTCTTCCGAATTGGTTTACCAACAATTTTCTAAGCCATATGGCCTCACACGAAGTTGTGCTTAAGGCCATATATTTTGCCTCAGACGAGCTCAGAGCCACAAACTTTTGTTTCCTACTGCACTAGGAGGTCATTCCTGATCCAATGTTGAAACAATACCCAGAGGTACTTTTCTGATCCACTGAACTTCCTGCCCAATCCGCATCAGTAAAACCACTCAACTTGATACCCTTTCCCTTGATGTATAAGAGCCCATAATCAACTGTTCCCTGTAAATACCTGAGAATGTGTTTGGCTGCTGCCCAGTGTGCCCTCTTTGGTTCCACCATGAACTGACTGAGGGTGTTGACAGCGTAGTAAATATCTAGCCTGGTATTGACCAGATACATCAGGGACCCTATGATTTGTTGGTATAGGGTGGGATCGACATCCTTGTCTTCTGATGCATCAATCTTCTTCCAATTGGTGATCATTGGTGTAGCCATAGGTCTACAGTCTCCCATCTCGAACCTTTTCAGGATTTCTGTAGCATACCTCCCTTGCCCAAGGAAGATTTCTCCTTTCTGCTGCCAAACTTCCATTCCTAGGAAGTAGTGCATTCGTCTCATATCCTTCATATCGAACTGTGGCTAGATTCTTCTTACAGTCCTCAATGAGTCTGGATGATCCTGTCAGGAAGAGATCATCCACATATAATACTAAGATAAGTGGCTTGTTCTCTACGACTAGATAGTAGAGATTCTGATCCGTGTCACTCTTGACAAACCCAATCTTCTGCAAGTAGCCATCTATTTGACCATACCACGCTCTCTGTGCCTGCTTCAGCCCATACAAGGCTTTCTTCAGTCTGCATACATGAGACTTCTTCTCATGAGTTTCAAAGCCCTCTGGTTGTTCAATGTATACCTCTTCTTCTATTACCCCGTTTAGAAATGCCGTCTTGACATCCATCTGATGGATCTCCCATCCCATCTAGGCTGCAAGAGATATCACGGTCCTAATAGATGTATACCTGGCTACTGGGGCGAAGGTTTCCTCATAGTCAATCCCTTCCTTTTGAGCATACCCCTTAGCCACAAACCTGGCCTTGTATTTTTCAACACTGCCGTCCGCAGCATATTTGATCTTGTAGATCCATCTTGAACCTACCACAGATTTGTCTTGAGGCCTTGACACCACCTCCCAGACATCGTTCACCATTATGGAGTTATACTCAACCATTGCATCTAGCCAGACCTGATGCTGAGCTGCCTCCTTGAAACTGGCAAGCTCCCCATCCTGAGCTACTAACGATTGATACCTGTTTGGTTGTTTCGCTCCCTCTTACTGTGCCTTGGCTCTCCGATGAAGTTCTTTGCATCCCGCAGAATCTGACGAAGTTCCCTGCTGGTTCTTCCTCTGCCAATAGGTGCTTCTGTTCGCTCCTCCTCCTCATCCTGAGAGTCTTCCTAACCTGAGGAAGAATTCTTCACTTCCGTTGGTTGAAGAGGCATAACCAATGGATCCTCTTTCGACTGCTCCTTGGAAGGCATTTCGCGAGATCTTCTGAAAGCTCTGTCCTCCATGAACTTTACATCTCGTCGTACTACCACCTTCCTGCTCCCTGGAAGATAGATTCCTGCTCCCTGGAAGATAGATCAATGGAGGTCATCCTAGTGTTCTCGCTATATCCCACCAAATACCCCTTTTCTGCAGTCTAATCCAGCTTCTTCCTCTTTTCTTCGGGTGTGCGGCAATATGCTAAACTCCCAAATATCTTGAAATGACTGAGTTCAGGCGTCTTCCCAGTGAAGACTTTCTCTAGACTAATCTTGCCCAATGCCTAATGAGGAGCCCTGTTCTGAACGTAGACAGCTGTGTTGCATGCTTTTGCCCACAGAAATTTTGGCATATCCTGATCATACAACATGGCCCTAGCTGCTTCTATAATAGTCCTATTTTTCCTTTTTGTCACCCCATTCTGCTCCGGATTGTATGGAGTTGTCCACTCTCTTCTGATGCCCTCCTTAGCGCAATAATCAGTGAAGTCCTTATCGACATACTCTCCACCATTATCCGAGCGCAAGAATTTTATTCTCTTACCAGTCAGATTCTCCACTAGAGCCTTGAACTTCTTGAATCGACAAAAAACTTCATCCTTGGTTTTCAGAAAATAAATTCAAGTTTTCCTCGAGTGGTCATCAATGAATGTAAGGAAATACTTGGCACCGCTGAGAGCTTTGACAGCCATAGGCCCGCAGATATTTGAGTGTATCAATCCTAGTACACTCTTGGCCTTGTGTTTGCTCCTAGGAAATGTCGCCTTGGCATACTTTCCTAGAGCGCATCCCCTGCATACATCATCTCGTTCCGTACTCAGATCCGAAACTCCTGTTACAGTGCTCCTGAGAATTCTCAAAGCTCCATGTTGCAAGTGACCCATCCCTCTGTGCCATAGTTCATTCAAGTCCTTGTCCCCATGACTGCTTATTAG
Source organism: Pinus tabuliformis (assembly GCA_031772625.1). Taxonomy (NCBI): domain Eukaryota; kingdom Viridiplantae; phylum Streptophyta; class Pinopsida; order Pinales; family Pinaceae; genus Pinus; species Pinus tabuliformis. The sequence goes on along the minus strand of CM062815.1, from coordinate 373,068,760 downwards.
TGCCATTCGAGATTCTAGTTGTAATCTATACCACCAATTACTTTTGATCCCGATCTGCACTTTCTTTTTCCAGCTCGGGTGTTTGACTACCTTTTCCTTGATGAAGTAGACGTCATAGCCCTTGCCTTATAGTTGTGACACGGAAAGTAAGTTCATCCCTAATCCTAGTACATGCATCACATTTGTGGCACGGAACCGCTCTCCCAATTCTGTCTGAAAAACTATGGTACCCTTTCCTACTGGAGTACACTTTGCCTTGTTCCCCATGGTGATCTAAAAGTTCATCTTCTCTTCTCGATATTCTGAGAAACACTCCCTGATTCCTATCATATGCCACGAGGCTCCACTGTCTATATACCATACTTTTGATGATGCAGCACTAGTCATGCACGCCACTTCTTCTTCCAACCTGGAAGCCAACATAGAGAAATCGAGATCTCTTTCTCTTGTGCAATCTTCTGAAAATCTGTGTGAGTCCCCTGAGGTGGATGCCTCTGCATCGTGGTCTCGACCCATAATTGATTTTCCCTTTCTGTATCTGATTACTTGCATTGATACCATGTGAAAATTCTATCAAAACAACAACTGATTTACTTTTCCTACTTATTTCATCATAAGTTATTCATGAAATTACTTCAACAAACATTAAAATAAATTCTGCTGCAGATATCACATTGTAATACAGAAACAAACATATGCACACATTGACACAGTTATTTTGGACTAATGTCCCTAGAAAAACCCAATGTGGGAAAACCGGTGCAACAAGGGAGGATTTTATTATTTAACAAATTTTCTAGTGCAACAGGGTGCCAAACTAGCTTACCCACAGATAGACAAATTTTCCAGCACTTCTTCTGAACCCAGCGTAGGCCCTACTGACCTCTGCGTCAACCTGAAACCCTATGTGTCAGCCTATTGAGGCTTTGTGCAGCCTGTTTGGCCTTATGCGTCACTCCTGCAACCTCTGCGTGGATGACACAGGCCCTGCTAGCTCTGCGCAATCTCTGCTGCCTCTACGTGGCTTCCTCTGGCCCTACGTCTGCCTCTTCTGCCTCTGCACTGATCTCCCGTCTCTCTGTTCTGTACTTGCTTCCTCTTGACTACTCTCCAGACCACTGGTTCAATTTATCAACAAACCCCGCTCCAGGAACTGACTGGTCTCCCTCAGTGTGTCCTCCAGGTGACCCTCAAGCGTCCTCTTATACTTTTCTCGTTAACAAATCAACGGCCGAGATTAAGTCCCTAATCAACGGCTAAGATTAGATCTTGCTTGATCCATGTCTTTTGGACCATTCTAACATAGTTTCATATTAATACACATTAATATTTTATTTTCCCTAAGTTTAGACTTAGGGACTCCATTAAAAATATTAATTATTTTAATATCTCCTGAACTGTTTATAATTTGCCCAAACCCTTTCTGTGTATTGGAGATCTCATGTGCCCCAACCTCTCCACCAAATTTTGTGGCTAGAGCACATCTGATGCTACCCCAAATCAACACCTAAGATCTGCGCAAACCAAACCAAGGGAGAGGATAGAAGAATGTATCATGATGATGTCCAAATGAGGTTGAGGTCACTTGTATTTATAGCCTTCCAAGGGTGTCCAATTTGCTTTAAAGACGACTATGAAAATTCCAAGAACCGAAATCCTATTGCAGCAACTTGGAAATTATTCTCCTAATTGTTAATTTAATTTAACAATTTATTTATTGTTTGCTATAACAAACACTGAATAAATCACACTGCAACCTACACAAATCAAACTACCGAAGAACAAACGCTAGAAGAAATGATAGCACACACACATAAAATAACACAATTACTTTTAGACAAATGTCCCTGGAAAAACCCAACTTGGGAAAACCGGTGCAACAGTGAGGGTTTTATTTTATTATGCAGTAATGAAATCTGAGCACATCTATGGAAGCCCAACGAGCAATCCAAACAAGAAGAAAATATGGGCAAAATACTGAAGGGAATTACACTTCTCCCACAAGAAATCTCTGGCTTGACTTTCCCTACCAAAACTCGGCCTCCTGGAGCTCTGCGTTAGCCTCTGTGCTGCTCTGTGTAGCTGGCTGAACGACTTGCCTCAGACTGGGCTTTGATAAAGTCGTTCTGTCTTTGGATGCTGAGGAAATTGTCTCTCTGACCCTCTGGGCTTTCTTCCCGACCTTTGGAACTTAGAACAATTTTTCTTCCCTCGAAATCGAACTGCCTGGCTGAAGCAACTGCACTCTCCCTCAGTGCTGCCTCTTTGGGATAACTTGGCTCTCTTGCTCCTGCCTCTCCGGATATCTAAAATCTTTCTTCCAGATCACTGTCCTTGCCCCTCACACTGCTTTGATCTCACTGTCTCTCTCTACGACAACTAACTACTGCTACTCTGGAAATCGATCTGCTCATGAAATCGAATCTCTCACGTGTCTTCTCCATCACCACATCGACCTCCTCTTATAATCCTTTGTTGGAGCACCAAAGACCAAGATTAAAACATAATCAATGGCTAGGATCATCTCAGAGTCGATCTGTGTGAGTTTCTAGATCATTCACGCCTTGACTCAATTAATTCTGATTAATTAACCAGTTGTCCTAAGTTTAGACTTAGGAAACATAAAAAAAAATAGGTTAATAATCTAATTAAGTCATTTCTATGAGGAATTTCCAGAAACAATTTATGGGTTTTGGAGATCTCGTGTATTCTAGCCTCTTCACAAAATTTCAAGGCTAGAACACATCTGATGCTACAAAAACTAACACTCCCAATTAGCAAGGAATGTGTTCTAGTGCTCTACTGCACATCCTGTCTCTGCATCATCTCCTGCCATGATGCTGATGTCTGGCTACTGCTGCCCACCAACCACTGCACAACTCTGATATTTGTTGCATCTGTGTTGTTGCTGACTCTGCCATACTGCTGCCAACACTGCATCTGCACTACAACTCCCTCTCATCTGTTGTTGCTGCAACTGAGAAACATCTTAAATACTGAATCCACTGTGATCAGTATAATGCATCCGTCACCCGAGTCTCTGAATGCTGCTGGTATTTGCACTGTCACTGAAGAATCTGTGTTGCTGCTGACTCTGCACTGCTGCCAACTCTGCACTGCGCTCCCCAACATCTGACTGCTACTAGTCTTTGCAACTGTCACTCTGGCATATGACTACATCAACTGTCACTGATCCATCCTGCTACTGAATTGTCATGTCCTTTCCCAAATAAATTTGTAACAGGTTTTTGTCTCTCCCCAATTTTGTACAAAATTTTGTTAAGTAAAGGACCCAAGCAATTTTGACTTAGGGACTTAGGAGAAATGAAGGTTGGATTAATTTGCTAGTGGAAGGTGGGGGCCACCCACGTGGGAAAATGCATTGGGCAATTCGAATTGCCTTGGAGGGGAAATCGTATGGCTGGTGGAGGGGCCCACATGAGGAAAAGGGAGGCCCATGAAGTTATAAGGAGGAAGAGCTCCTCACTTGGGGATTCATTCATACTTGCACATCGAAATCACTTGACTATTTGCTCGAGCTGCTTAGCCAAGTCAACTGGCTGTTTAGCCACGAATCTCTCAAGCGGGAGATTCAACCTTACCTTCGGGGGACTACGAGTGCTACTCTAGGAAGGTATTTTCAGAGCACCAGGGAAGATTCATAGCCAACACACTCAGCCCACAAACCAATAGTGCGTATTTCTGGGCCAACAGAGAAGGGAACACGCAGTTGTGATCAGAGCTTCATTGGGCCAGCACTTGCCAGAGAAACTTGGAGAGTTGAAGGATATCAGGAGGCCAACCTTGGGGAGGAGTTTTGGAGCAGGTGGGTGCAGCAATTGGGCAGTTCGAAACTCAGCCTTGGAGGACTGCGTAGAGGGCCAAACTGGGCATCACGTGGGCATTGAGGGAGAGAGCCACAGCACCGGGATCACATCAGGGAAGGGAGGAAATTCATAAGGGATCACATCTCGGTGATTTGGGGCAGTTTTGGAGAGCTTTCCCAACATCATTCAGACAGGCCGAGTTTGCAAGCTTGAGTAGAAGGACTGGCTCCTTGAGGGTCGAATTTCAGGAATCTGAACTAGGCCAAACCCATCATCACTATGTTGCATCTCATCACGCTTCATTAATCATGACTGTACCCATCACTGTACTGCATTATGTGCCATTGCTGCACCATGTTGCCATCCTGACCTATGTGTTGGCTGCACCTTGCTTGCTTGTTGTCCTTAGCATGCTTGTTGTTGCATGCTAGTTGTCCCTTGCATGCTAGCTTTAACATTGCATGCTTGGTGTATTTGTTGCTAAGTACAATACAACTGTCCCAATGTTAGTTAGCTGTCCCTTGCATGCTGCTCTCCTTCGGAGACAGATGCTCCAGCTGTTTCGGCAGTTCTGGCAGTTCCTGTTGTTCCCGGCAGTTCTGGCAGTCCCGATAGTTCCGGCTTTTCCGGCAATTCCGGCATTTCCGGCTTTTCCAGCTTTTCCGGCCTTTCTGGCAGTTCTGGCTTTTTCGGCATTCCTGGATTTTCCGGCTTTTTCGGTAGTTCTAGCTTTTCTGGCTTTTCTGGCAGTTCTAGCAGTTCCGGCTTTTCTAGCATTTATGGTTTTTCCAGCTTTTTTGGCAGTTCCGGCTTTTCCGGTTGTTCCGTCTTTTCCGGCCATTATGGCAGTTTCGACTTTTTGGCTTTTCTGGCAGTTCCGACTTTACGGGCATTTCCGACTTTTCTAGCAGTTCCAGCTTTTCCGGCTTTTTCGGCAGTTCCGGCGTTTCCAACAGTTCCGACTTTTCCTGCTTTTCTGGCTTTTCCTGCAGTTCCGGTTTTTCCGACTTTTCTGGCAGTTCCGGCTTTCTGCCCTCTGGATCAGGGCAATGTTATTCCTTAGGATCTCTCCTCCTACTAAAACCCAAAGACAAGTAGAGAGAGGAAGAGATCCCAAGTGTGTTGAAATGACTTGAAGGCCACCTCTATTTATAGTAAAACGTTGAGCACATGTGGGGTTTATTTGGTTGCTGGCCGACCTTGACGAATTGTCTTATAACGCAAATAAATTCATAACTCCATGAATACTTATCAGAATCGGATGATCTTTAGATCAATCCTACAGCTCTCGATGAGAGGTATCCAAGAAAAATATCAGCTGCCATAAATAAGATGACCCACATGGAGTTTGGCCCTAGTTGCCAATTTTAGCAAACACCCTCCTCCTTGGCCTTGCCCTGATAGATACTGTTCTAACTACAATACCCCACCATCTCCACTCTGCAACTTACCCATAACCTCCTAAACCCCAACAAACTGAAGGTTAGAGCTCCTAGGCTCTGCGCAATCCTAACACCAGCAAATCAGCTTCCTCAACCAACTGTGTCACCCCTCTTGGCCTCTGCGTGGCTCTACGTGAGCCTGCTTTTGCCTTCCTCAGCCTTTGCGCTGCCTCTTCTTGGCTCAATCTTGATGACGCAGGCGTTGCGTCACCCCTTCCTTGCTGCTACTTTGCTAGGAACAACTTTTGTCACTCGGGACAATTGTTTTCTGTTGCTGCTGCTCTGCTCGGATGATGTCCTCATTTCTCCTGTGATCTGCAACGACGCTTCGATACCATGTTGGAATATCTAAGTCTAACCCATTAGAAACCCTTCATGTACTTTCTGATGTATTCCTACCTACTTGTTCCATTAATTAACAAGTTATTTACCATGTAAATACTGGAAATAAATACAAGTGCATGCTCAACATATTACAGATCATCAACTGAAGGAAACATGAACAAGCACACGAGTGACATCGTTGTTTTTGGACTAATGTCCTCGGAAAAACCCAATGCGGGAAAACCGGTGCAAGTATCTGAGGGTTTGATTTATTAAGCAGTTTCAGAATATAGTCTAGGTGCCAAATCCGGCTCACCCATCAGAGAAAAATTTCGGCAGTAGTACCTCTCTACTCGGAAGCAGATATTCTGGCCGAAACACCGATAAACACTCCGGCAGCTCCATAGCTCCAATCTGCCCCACGAAACCCCAACGCCAGCCTTTAGAGACTGCGTCAGCCTCTCTTTGGCCCAACGTTAGCCCAATATCACTCTGGCTCTGCCCGCGTCAGCCTCTGGAGGCACTGTGTCAGTCCTCTGGCCCTCTGAGGCACTGCACATCTCCTAGCTGCCTCTGTGTGAACCCTTGGCTGCTTCTGCGTCCCTCTCTCCGGCTACTGCATTGATCCTCCTAGTGCTATCTCTGCCTCTCTGCTTCTGTATTCGCTGCCCCTCAGCTCCAACTCTGATCACTTTCAACTTTCTCAGCAAACCCAGCCCCAGAAAGTCGAAATCTTGATCTCTCGGTGTATTCTCCAAGTGACCCTCAAGCCTCCTCTTATACTTTTCTCGTTGATAAATCAACAACCGAGATTAAGTCCTTAATCAACGGATAATATTATATCTGGCTTGATCCATGACTTTTGGACCCTTCTAACACAGTTTTATATTAATTCACATTAATATTTTATTTTTCCTAAGTTTAGACTTAGGGACTCCATTAAAAATATTAATTATTTTAATATCTCCCAAACTGTTTAGAATCTGCCCAAACCATTTTTGGGTATTGGAGATCTCATGTGACTTAGCCTCTCCACCAATTTTCGTGGATAGAGCACATCCGATGCTACCCGAAATCAACACTGCCGAATATTTTTCTCTGTCGGGTGAGCCAGTTTGGCACCCAGTTGTACTCAAGGATATACTGCATAATAAATAACCCTCAGAATTGCTCCACCAGTTTTCCCAAGTTGGGTTTTTCCAGGGACGAGTTGTCCAAAAATAACGGTGTCACTTGTGTGTTTGCTATTCTTTCAGCTGTTGATCTGTAGATGGTTTAGACTGTATTGTGTTTATTTCAATGTTTATAAGTTTAAATAACTTGTTCGTAATTAACAAGTAGGAGAAATAAACCAAAAGAATATAGATAAAATTTCTAATGGGTAAGGCTTAGAAATTTCAACAAGTGGATCTATTGATCCCCACTCCCTTAGCCATCTAATCTCTTAATTACCAAGAGATTCCTCATGCTTGTGCACTTGCGGTGGGGAGAAATCTTTGTTATTATTATTTGTAATATATGGTAAAATTTACTATCTTTTCTATTTCTAGTTCTTATTCAAAAACATAAATTTATATTTTCCTTAAAGCTAACTTGTATTTTTAACTTAAAGTCCACTTGTTTTCTTTCTTTATTTATTTTTTAAATTATTTCTTAATGTAGCGTTATCTAATGGTACATGACAACATCTCCCCCATATTGGGCTGTACAGCGTCTCTCAGCACAATAGTGTAACATTGTCTCATGCTACGTGACAACATCTCCCCTACAGAGGGATGTGGAGCCCCTTGTGGCACAATATACCAAATCTGAAAATTTACTTTTACAGCAGTTATAATGGCAATAATACAACAAATATAGCAGCAGCAAAACAACACTTAATTTCTTCAATGATGATTTAAAGTCACTCGACAAATTTTACCTTTTATTTATGTCAAATCATCAAGAGATATATAGCTGCAAATAACAATATATGGACAACATAGATGGCTGTAAATCAAATTTGGAAATTGTACAAGTTTTGGACAGCTAGAAACTTTATTAATATGCTCAAGATGAAGTTCATGTACATATCATTGCTTTCTCTCAAGTCTAGTACAAACTACTAGATCTCGAAAACCCTAGCTGGGGAAATAATGGAAATTCTAGCTCAACCAAGGAGCTCCAACATTTAAGAATCACTCCAACAAGTCTTGCAAGGGAAGATGCCCTCTTCTCTTCTTCCTTTTCACAAAATATACCCTAGGGTTTTATTACAACCCAAATCTCAAACCTTCAAGGGATCATCCCTAACCCTAGAGTTCCAAGATGCTCCAAGATACTCAAAGATAAAACAACCCTAACAACTTGAGAGATGGAGAGAGAGGGAGAGAACAAATGAAGACCAAGAGATACAGAGAAGATTAGTGTCCATTCCTCAAGATCACTTCTCTACAAAACAATGAAATATATGATAAGAAAATGATATGAATGAGAATTACTCCTTCCCCTCTATATATATGAGAGGTAAGGGTGTCAAACAATACAATGTGGGTTCAAGTCTTACAAGTGACCTGCAATAAGCTCATGTAGGCCTACACAAGTGAAGTGCTCCTCTCCAAACCACACTTGTCACACTACAAGGTGTTGTTGTAAACAATAAGGACTCCAAGATGATATAGCTACAAAATGGTATGTCCACTCCCGTCTATCACAAGCTTCCATGGACTCCATTGATCCTCCTAAACCATGCAATCTATCTGTTAGGTGCCTTTGCAAGAACACTATCACTGCCTAGGCATCCCCTGGCCAGCATGAATCTAGGCTACCCCATGCTATCTATGGCTTGATACCCTCCTCTAGGATGCACTATGCTCCTACTTCCCAAGTAGGGCATTCTCTAGGCAAGTGAACCTTTCCATGTGGCCATCATGAAGGACGTCCCCAAAGTTGTCAAGAGAACTCCAATGCCCTAAGGAAGAATACCAAGTCAACACCAACTCCAATGCCCTATGGAAGAATACCAAGCCAACACAAATAGAACCCAAGCCATCATTGAGCAAGTTGTCACCATTGTCTAATTCCATCATGGACCATCTCCCATGTCTCAATCCATCTCAGACCATCTAGGCTCCGGTCATACACCATGTGCGCCAAATCTCATGAAGCACCCCAGAAAGTTGTTTAAATGCTTTTAAAGTAACCCCAAAAATTGACAATAGAACTGGTAAAAGATGAGGTTGTTAGATTTCTATGATTGTGATTTCTGTAATTAGATTTCCTAGAATATACTGATTTTAGCCAATTCTCAACCAATATGATTATCATCAGTCACACTCTATTCTCTGTTATAAAAATATGCAAATTTTTAAAGTAGAACAAGCCTAAGAGATCACTTCCCTTCAGAGTTTGATCCAGACAATTTCATAATTTCATAGTTTTACAGCTTAAAACAATTGTTTTCTAATTTTTCAAGTATGTTCAATGTATCTTCACAGCTGGGAATGAAGAAAAATCACTTCCATACCTTCTTTACTTACAAGGTGGACCAGGCTTTGAGAGTCCATGTCCACAAGGAGCTAGTGGATGGCTGATGAAAGCTTGTGAAGAATACCGTGTGATTCTGTTAGACCAGGTAGGGTAGTGTGGTTATGATTTCAAGCTTACTAGTGCAAGTGTGTGTTGGATTTCGTGATGATATCTGTTTCTGGGGCAAATGACTTTTTCTGTTGTGGCAGCGGGGAACAGGCTTGTCAACTCCTTTAACAGTATCTTCACTTTCTCAGTTCTCATCTGCATTGCAGCAGGCAGATTATTTGCAACATTTTCGTGCAGATAACATAATAAATGATGCAGAGTTTATTCGAGTTCGTATAGTACCAAATGAAGAACCTTGGACGGTTCTTGGAACGGTTAGAATTTAGAGCATATACTTTTTTTGTCTTCCCAATTTCATTTTGATTTGTTATAAATTTTCACATTCAAAAATGAAAAGTACTATTACATTGGAAGCTGGGTGGAGAATCATTTTCACTAATGTGATGAGTATCCGGTTTTTTTTTCCTATCACAACAACTGATATCCCATGACAATAACATATATTGAAGAAAAAAGGAATCAATAAAACATTGCAGCTAGAATTGTGAAGCAAGCTTTGTAATCCATTATGGCAAAACTTATTTGCTATATTACTTCCACGGACAGGGAAATTTGTAGTATTTGAGAATTCTCCTTGCTGGGTCTTGTACTAAAAAAATGTATTTTTTTGATAATGCTGAACCCCCACAGTTTGAAAGTGTTAAGTCAAAGCCAAAAGGAACACAAGTGTAATGTTTTTCACATCTGTTTACAGGCTGTCTCAAGGACATTATTGCAAATAATCATCGACTATAGTTACTACAAATAATTTGCTGTAGTGTTATTGTTCAAAAAATCTGATTGGAAACATGTACAATGCCTTTTGACCTTATGCAGTGACCTACCTACTGTACTTGGGCAGAGAAGGCCTGACAGGCATACTAGAGTTTGTATTTGCTGGCTTCTGTTGGAGAATTGATGACCTGTTTTAATGTCTATATTATTATTAAATAAAAAGCGTCTTTTAACTATTGATATTGCAATATGTACATAGGGGGTTCACGCATGGAGCCACCACTAACACAAGCTCAAAATTGAACCTTCTTAGCCACCAAAACTGCCCAAGAAACTAAGCTCTGTAAGCAAAAGTAGTCAAAGTCCAGTTCAAAGAGACAAAATTACAGACCATGTCTACATTATAATCCCTGTTAGGAGGGTATTGTGCCATATGGCTTCAACTATTACAATCTTCATCTTAGCATAGTGTCTTTGAGTAGCTAATCAACTAATAATCTGATTCTATACGGCACAATGTTATAATGCCAGTCAGAGGCATACTGTTAAAATTGGCAACTAGGGCCAAACTCCATGTGGGTCATCTTATTAATGGAAGTTGATATTTTTTTGGATCCCTCTCATTGAGAGGTGTACGATTGATATAAAGATCATCCGATTCTAGTAAGTATTCATGGAGATATGAATTTATTTGTGTTATGGGACAATTCGTCAAGGTCGGCCAGCAACCAAATAACCCCCTCTTGTGCTCTACGTTTTAGTATAAATAGAAGAGGACTTTAAGTCATTTGACACTCACTCACTCTTGTGATCTCTCTTCATCCTGTTTTGGGTTTGATGAAGATGAGATCTAGAGGGAGTGCCCTAGGATATACGCTGCCCTAAGATAACATGCCCTAGATCTAAATGCAGTCATGGGAGAATAGGCTCTACGTTGCTCTAATGGAGAAGCCTAATGCAGCCATGGAAGAAGCCCTTCTGTTATCATGAAGAAACGCCTACGCTGGCATGGAAATAAAGTCTACACTGCCCTAATGAAGATCAAGCTTCAGCCATGGAGAAACTTATACGCTGCCCTAAATTACAGTCACGGAGAAGCCCTAGACGCAGTGAAGGAAGGAGCCTAATTGAGACCTATACGCTGTCCTAAAAGGGTTCTAACCACTATACAGAAGAGCCCTAATCCGCTGATCAAAGGAGTCTCCTTATATGCAGTCAATGAAGTTATCTAGCCACAGGTAAAGGAGATGCCTAGCTGCAGTTTGATAAGAGATCTATCAGCTGTCTAAGGGAACATCTATACGCTACAAAAGAAGTCCTAAAGAACCCTAGCCGTAGTCCTAGGAGGAGACATCAAGCCGCAGTTCATGCCCTAGCCACAATTGGGATGTGCCCTATCCACTGTTTGGAGGAAGGCTCTAATCCGCAGTTGAGGAAGCCTGATCCGCAGCTAAGAAGAGCTCAAATCTGCTGTCCCAGGAGGAGCCCTAATCTGCTGTCAAGCCGCTGTAAAGTGCAGCCATAATCCGCAGCATATGAAGGACAATGAAGCCCTAGCTGCAGCAAGAGGAGCCTCATCATAGCATATAGAAGTCTAGATGGACAACATTGATATCTTTGGTAACAGCAAGATAAATAAGGCAGTCTTAAGTAACTATAGCCTAGCTGCTCTGCTAGGCTGCAAGCCATAGCAAGCAGCTAAGGCTGATATACATTTGCAGCAAAGTGGACATTGTTTGATAAGAGCAACAGAAGTATTGCAGCAGCATGATTGTAATATCCCTTATCAGAGATATCCCTCAAACGCAAGCAAACTCCAAACAGAGAAATGCTAAGCCATTTTATTATACTGAGTAATGGAAAGAGTACAAGAGGTGATCAAAAAGATAGCACCTCGGCTTGCACAAGGCAAGTGAAGAAATACACTCAGAATGGTAAGGAAATGGCCTCTCTTTGAACTGCGTCCAAACTGCTGGAGAACTGTTGTGCTGCTGCTACTGCTGGAATCAAATGAGGATTTGGGGTTGTTCTCCTTCTCAGAAAATGCTGAAACTCTGGAATCAGTCTCTGCTCAATAAACCCAGAAAAGCCCAGAAAGCTTTTCTAAAATCGCTGACCCCCGAAAATCACCCCCTTGGGGATCTATGCAATCCCTCAAGGTTCTGCGCTGCCCCTGAAGAGAATCCTCCAAAACTCCACCCGAAACTCTGCCAAGATCCTCCAATATGCAAGGGCTGATTCCTTGCTCAATCTCCCAGCTCAAATCCTCCACACAAACCCAATTCAGAGTTCCTACCAAAAGAGACTGCGTCCTCCCCTCTCAAGACTGCGCAGTCATCAAATGCTCAGCTCCTCCTCAACTCCAGAAATCGCTCCTCTTGCAAAATACTGATGAAACTACCTTGCTCGAGCAGGCACTCGAAGTCCCCCGGGGCTAAAGGTGAGATCTCCGAACGGAGACACTCAATGCACTAAACAGTGTTGCAGACATGCTAAACAGCCAACATGCTCTAAGTCGAAGTGACTATCTCAAATGCAACATAATCGAATCATCAAAATGAGGAGGCTCCTCTCTCCTTTATAGCGTTGGCCTCTCTCAAAACCCTAAGGCCCACCTCCTCCAACGTAGCCTCTCTCTTGCCACGTGTTCCTTCTCCATCTGTGTAGTCCCTCCAAGTGTCTACATGGGCCCCTTCTCTACGTGGTCCCTGGGCCCCCTTGGCTCCCCTCTTAAGTTACAACGTTGTGCTATTAGGGAGTGACTTTATTCATAAAGTGAGTTATGTCCCCCTTTCCTCACCTTTTTATTTATAAATAACTATAGAAGACAAAATTGAGCAAAATTGAATATTCCAATTAGCCATGGCTAATTAGGAATATTACAGTCTCCCTCGGCAAAATGTTGCTTGTCCTCAAGCAACTGAAGTGATGGATGCTGCAAAATTTTCTCACTCTCCCAAGTGGCATCCTCATTCGGTAAATTCTTCCACCTCACCAAGAATTCCCGGACCGTCCTGCTCCATAGCTGCCTCTCCCTGGTATCAATAATAACCTCTGGCTGCAACACCAAATGCCCCTCATCATCCGTGGATGGTAGCTCATCTGTCACTGTCACCTGCTGCCCCAATGCATTCTTGAGGCAGGATACATGAAAAACGTTATGAATCTTGCTGCCTTGGGGCAGCTCCAATTCTCACGCAACCTGTCCAATCCTGCGTATCACCTTGTATGGCCCATAAAAACGAGGCTTGAGATTATTAGCTCGCTTCTGCTTCAGTGACGACTGTCAGTATGGCTGTAATCGTAGGTAGACCAAGTCCCCTACCTCAAACTGTCTCTCCACCTGACCCCTGTCAGCATACAACTTCTGTTGATTCTGCGCTGTAGCCATATTATCCTTGAGAGCTCGGAGGATATCTTGACTCTCTTGGATCCAAATCTTGGCTCTCGGAGCCTTGCTAGCACCAAACATCACGTCAACAAAAGATAAAGGATGATATCCATACAAATCATAGAATGGTGACATACCAATGGACATGTGATGTGTAGTGTTGTAACGAGACTCCCCCATATGCAGCCACTTCATCCATGCTCGCTGCTGCCCACTGACATAGTTATGCAAGTAGCCCTCCAGCCACTTGTTAACTATCTCCGTTTGCCCGTCTGTCTATGGGTGATAACTGGTACTCGGTGTCAACTCCGTCCCCACCAACCGGAAAAGCTCCTGCCAAAACCTGCCCATGAAATGGTTGTCCCTGTCACTGATGATGGTCTTAGGAAGACCATGTAGCCTGAAGATCTCTCTGAAGAACAGCTCGGCCACCTGCACTGCTGTGTAGTGTGCGGATATGGCGAAAAAATGTGCGTACTTTGTCAGTCGATCAACGACGACAAAGATACAATCTTTGCCCTACCCCATGGGCAACCCTGTGATGAAGTCCATCGAAATATTCTCCCATTTCCCCTCCGGAATGGGAAGAGGCTGCAATAATCCTGCGGGATGGTTCATCTCCCCCTTGTTCCTCTGGCAAATATCGCACTCTCGGATATGCTGGAGTACGTCCTCCTTGAGGCCCTTCCATGAGAACCTCTCTCTAATGGCCCTGTAAGTTTTGGTAAACCCCTGATGGCCGGCCATTGGTGAATCATGTGATGCCTGAAGTATCTCCTTCTTGAGCTGAGATCCCTCAGTCAAGAAGATCCGGTCCCTATAGTAGATGACCTCATCGATTACCCTGTACCTGTCATCTGCCACCTGCCCATCCAGAACCTCACATGCAAATCTATCCTTGGAGTACTCTACTAAGAGTGGAGCCCTCCAGTCTGTATCCAAGCTCATAAGAGACAACGTGGCTGGTCTACGTGAAAGGGCATCTGCTACCACGTTGTTCCTACCCTTGACATACTCAATGTCAAAGTCATACGCTTGGATCTTACTGATCCACTCCTGCTGCCTCTCCTGTAGCTGTTTCTGCTCCAAAAAGAACTTGAGGCTGTTGTGATCAGTCCTCACCCTGAACCTGTTACCCACTAAATACTACCGGAATTTGGCCAATGCATGCATAATGGCCTGCATCTCCTTGTCGTATATAGAATACAACCTCTCATGTGGAAGGAGCTTCCGGCTCTCAAAGGCTATAGGGTGACCTCCCGGCATCAACACTGCGCCGATCCCCTCTCCCGACGCATCACACTCCAAAACAAATGGCTGCGAAAAATTTGGCAATGCAAGCACTGGGAAGCTGCTTATAACCTCCTTGAGCCTGGCAAAGGCCCGCTGCGCTGTATCTGTCCAACTGAATGCCCCCTTCCTCGTCAGATCTGTCAGGGGTGCAGCAAGCTGTGAGAAACTCTTGACAAACTTTCAGTAGTAAGTACAAATGCCAATGAATCCCCGAAGTTCTGTCACGTTCCTCGGCTCCGCCCAATCTCTGATGGCCCTAATCTTCTCCTCATGGACTCTCACTCCGTCCACTCTTATGATGTGTCCCAAGTACAACATCTCCGTCAACCCAAACTCACACTTGGGGAGCTTGGCATAGAACTGCTGCTCCTCCAATATGCGCAACACTGTCTCTATGTGGTGGAGATGCTCCTCCCAAGTCCTGCTGTAAATGAGAATATCATCAAAGAACACCAACACAAACTTCCTCAAGTGACTGCGAAAGATGTGATTCATGCAGGACTAGAATGTAGCTGGGGCGTTGGTTAGCCCGAAGGGCATCACCAAAAACTCAAAGTGCCCATAGTGACACTTGAAGGCGGTCTTGGGAATGTCCTGCTCCCTCACGCGAATCTGATGGTACCCAGATCTCAAATCATCAACTCATCCATCAACTCATCGATCCTAGGTATGGGGTACCTGTTCTTCAGGGTATTCTTGTTCAGGGCCCTGTAGTCAATGCACATCCTCAATGTGCCGTCCTTCTTCTTCACCAACAACACGGAAGAAGCAAAAGGACTCGTGCTCGGTCGAATGTGCCCAAGAGCCAGCAACTCCTGAATGGCCCGCTCAATCTCATCCCGATAGGCCTTGGGATGCCTATAGGGGGTATTAATTACTGCCTGTATGCCTTGCTCAAGCTCAATGGTGTGCTCAAACCCCCGGTCTGGTGGCTGTCCCGGCAGAATCTCCCCAAACACTGTGGCATACTGGTTAAGGATGGACTGTATCTCTTGGTGCACCGTCTGCCTTGTAGTCCCTGCCTTTGATGCACGCAGCTCCACTGCCCACTCTACGTCTCCCTCCTGGAAGACTGCCTCCATCCGATGAGCTGAAACAGTCTGAGGCGGATATGTGTGCTGTCCCCGTATCTTCTCATGCCTCCCTGTCTTCTCATCTTTCCACTCCATCTCTAGGGCCTTCCAATCTGTCGTGACCTTCCCTAGAGTGATAAGCCACTGAACACCTAGTATCATGTTGGTGTCCGGAATATCGACCACAAAAAAGTGGTCAGTCAGTGTGTAGGTGCCCATCGTCATTGATAACTCTGGAACATAACGAGCACACATCATGGTCTGATCTCTTGGGACCAAAACTGAAAAGCCATCAAAGCTCTTTGTTTGTATACCTCTCCGCTCAACCATCTGTGCATCAATGAAGTTGTGGGTTGCCCCACAATCAACCAAAACTGATACTCGCTGGCCATGTACTATCCCTCGTACGCGCAACGTCAAATACTTGGGAACTCCTCGCAACGTTGCAAGGGCCCCTCTGGTAGGTGCAAAAGCTGCACCACCTGCTGCTGGTGGTGGAGGTGGCAAAGGATCCTGTGCGGCATGACTATCTCCTACCTCCACATCATCCTCCTCATCCTCTTCCCCGCTGCTCTTGGAGAAGACCTCAATAAAATGTGCTTTGCCAGCAGCACATCTATGTCCCGGTGCCCATGGCTCCAGATAGGTAAAGCACAACTGCTTCTTCTTCAACTCCCTCCTGGCATCATCATCAATCTGTGCTCGTCCTGGATTCCCCTTTGGAGGTAGAATCCTCACATCCTTCCCCTTAGGCTAGAAAGCCTGTCTCTAGGGGTGAGGTGTCCGGGTCCTGGGTAAAGCATCCTGTAATTCCCGGGTCCTGCTAATAGCATCCTGGAGTGTGGCTGGTCTAGTGGACCTGACTAGACCCTGAAGTGGCTCTGCTAACCCCTCAGCAAACATGTAGATCCTCCGTGCTGTGGATAGATCTGGCACCATCACTGAAACCCTCAAGAAGTCTGCAATGTAGGTCTCTAGGTTCCCAGTCTGTTTGAGCCTCATCAGCTCAACAAAGTGCTGTTCCAGATCCCTCCAGTCAAACCTCTCTATCAGTCTCCTGGTGAACTCGGCATATGTCATCACTGTGGAGTGTCCGAGTGTAACCAACCCATGGAACCACCAGTCCTGGGCCTCACCATCCAAATGTAATGTCGCCACCTTGATGGCCTCTGTCTCCGACATCTGGTTAAGCTGGAAATAGATGTCCAGCTTCTCCACCCAAGACTTTGCCGAACTGTTTGATGAGCCATCAAACGTAGGCAAGTGGAATCTACTAGCTGTGCGGTGGGTGTCTCCATCATGATAATGTCGGTACCCTCTGTGATGGTTGTGGGGTCTACTGTCCTGCTGGAGCTGAACAAAGTCTCTGAATGAGAGAGCATCCCTGAACTCCTGCCCATAGGCTTGGTACTCTACAAAATAATCACCCATATGACCAGGCTCTGCCTCCTGCTGGGCTCCGGCCCCAGTGTCTGCTCTTAAGAAAGTGGGCATGGTAGAGCGTGTAGGGGCATGTGAGGCCATCTGCTGAGTAGTATCATGTTGAGTGGCACCCTGCTCTAGAAAATGTTGGGATGTACCGGATCCCTCACCAACCTGGAAAACCCGTGGGTTCTCCTGCTGTCTAGCCTCCTCCGCTGTGAATCTCTGCCCCATCACCTCGATTTGCCTCGACAGATCCTGCACTGATTTGAGGAGCATGTCTGTAAAGCTCTTCCCGTCCTCATCTGCCATCGGATCCTCTTGCTCTGCGTCCACCACAGGGTCCTCCTGTTCTGTGTTCACCACAGGCTCCTCCTGTTCAGTGTCCACCACCCGAACACAGTCTCCCTCTCCGTAGGTGTTCTCCAACCTACGCTCAATATCTCTGTATTTCCTACCTCTGTAATAGATGTAGGGTTTCTCCCTCGGTGTCATAGACTGCTAGCTCCATAGGCTGAGCTAGATCTATGCTCTGATACCACTGTAATATCCCTTATCAGAGATATCCCTCAAACACAAGCAAACTCCAACCAGAGAAATAATAGTAATGCAACATACAATAACGTATACATGGAATATAAGCAGAAACTCGAGAAATGCAGAGAGAAATGCTAAGCCATTTTACTATACTGAGTAATGGAAAGAGTACAAGAGGTGATCAGAAAGACAACACCTCGGCTTGCACAAGGCAAGTGAAGAAATACACTCAAAATGGTAAGGAAATGGCCTCTCTCTGAACTATGTCGAAACTGTTGGAGAACTGCTGTGCTGCTACTACTGCTGGAATCAAATGAGGATTTGGGGCTGTTCCCCTCCTCAGAAAATGCTGAAACTCTGGAGTTAGCCTCTGCTCAATAAATCCAGAAAAGCCCAGAAAGCTTCTCTAAAATAGCTGACCCCCGAAAATCACCCCCTTGGGGATCTACGCAATCCCTCAAGGCTTTGCGCTGCCCCTCAAGAGAATCCTCCAAAACTCCACCCGAAACTCTGCCAAAATCTTCCAATATGCAAGGGCTGATCCCTTGCTCAATCTCCTAGCTCAAATCCTCCACACAAACCCAATCTGGAGCTCCTACCAAAAGAGACTGCGTCCTCCCCTCTCAAGACCGCGCAGTCATCAAATGCTTAGCTCCTCAACTCCAGAAATCACTCCTCTTGCAAAATACTGATGAAACTACCTTGCCTGAGCAGGCACTCGAAGTCCCCTGGGGCTAAAGTTGAGATCTCCGAACGGAGACACTCGATGCACTAAACAGTGTTGCAAACAGGCTAAACAGCTAGTGTGCTCTAAGTCGAAGTGACTAGCTCAAATGCAACATAATCGAATTATCAAAATGAGGAGGCTCCTCTCTCCTTTATAGCGTTGGCCTCTCTCAAAGCCCTAAGGCCCACCTCCTCCAACATAGCCTCTCTCTTGCCACGTGTTCCTTCTCCATCTGCGCAGTCCCTCCAAGTGTCTATGTGGGCCCCTTCTCTACGTGGTCCTTGGGCCCCCTTGGCTCCCATTTTAAGTTACAACTTTGTGCTACTAGGGAGTGACTTTATTCATAAAGTGAGTTATGTCCCCCTTTCCTCACCTTTTTATTTATAAATAACTATAGAAGACAAAATTGAGCAAAATCGAATATTCCAATTAGCCGTGGCTAATTAGGAATATTACAATGATGTAGCAACAAGGTATTGCAACATGATGATGATGATGTATTAAGCATGCCTTGAGTGTATGATTGGGTGAAACACAGTGACAGGAACAACAACATGAAGTGCATAGCATGGTCACTAGGTCTAGCACTGTGATGATGAGTGCAACATGGTATGGCACGATGAGGTGCAACATATGGACGAGATGCTGCACATGACAGGTGAAGGAGTCACCTTGGAGAATCAGTTGAAGTAACATGTCTTCAACTGATCTCATGTAGAGATGATTGATTCACTTATCTAGAAAGTCGAAGTGTTGACTTCTGTTGTAAATGTACTATCTCTCTCTCTCTGTGTTGAACTATTGAAGAACATATAAGAAGAATTGATCAAGGGTTTCCCCACATTGGGGTTTGTCCCTGGCTAGCGCCACATCTTGTCTCCTCTTGTCTTGGCTTGTTTTCTGCGATTTATGTTTATGTTCTATCTGTAGTTTATTTTAATGCTGATGTGATTGCTAATCTGGAAAAGATATTGAACTAACTGTGAAAATTGAAATAAATTGCTCTAAGCATAGAACATACCTAAATTTAACATGGTATTAGAGCTAAGGTGAGGACAATGCCCAAGCAAGAGTGAAAGAGAAATCACCGAAGACAGTTGGGAAAGGACAAAAGGATCAGTGGGTTCCTCATCCCTCTTCAAATTCACCGAGGGTGAAGTCGAAGCAGAGAATATTATCAGAATACCGCAGCGGAAGTTTCCGATGGCCTACCTAAAGATCACTTCATTGGGAAGTCTGGATCTAAGGGTGGAAGGAAAGGCATATGCCTTGGTTGCAATAAGTTTGGCCATTATGCGAAGGAGTGTCCGAATGGCAGAGACACATCCCTTGATGAAGATAACAATCATTCCAGGGGCATTTTCAATGATCAAAGGAATGATAGGTAATGCCGGTCATCAAGGAAATGGCCAACTCTTCAAAGAAAGCAAGGAACCCCAGGTATGAAGAATCAAATGTTGTTTTTGATAAGATAAAGAAGCGTTATCTTGTATTGGCCCTCTCCTTCAGATTCTTTGGGAATCTGGCTTATTGATTGTAGTGCTTCAAGTCACTTCATCGGATATAAGGGTGCACTCTCTAATTTGGTAGAGATGGAAACAATCGTGGGATTATACTTGGAGCCGATGCCACCTATCCCGGAAAGGGTGTAGGGAATGTTACCCCTCAATTGAATGAGGGTAACTCGATTCATTTACATAATCTCTTTTATGTACCTGATTGCAAGAAGAACTTGGTGTCCATTTCAGCAATGGAAGTCAAAGGTTATGAGGTGGCACTCATCGATGGAAAGGTACATGTTTGAAAATAGAATTTTCAAAGATGTTTCTGAGTTCAGGGTTGTATCAAGTTGCAGGATGGTTCATTGGGGATCATGTCAATTGACATATCACATCTATAACACCGGAGGTCTACCTATGGAGCCCTACCCGATGTGAGTCAGATGGTGATAGGGATGCCTGAATTCAAGAAGAGCATGAAGGTACATGTCTGAGATGTACCAAAGGAAAATCTTATAAGGGGACCATTCCCCTCATGCAGTAGGTCCACAAGTTTGGAACAACCTGAGGAGGTTTGAGATTCATGATCGGAAATCTCATGTATACAGGAGGAAAAAAGCCCTCCATGGCTTAAAGCAAACCACCCCTGGCATAGTATGAGAGGATTGATAGCTGCCTGATGAAGCTGAGATTCACTAGGAGTGAAACCGATCCAAACCATTACTCAAAGGTTGTGGATGATAGATCTCTCATACTGGCACCTTATGAGGACGACCTATTTATGACAGGTGCAGACCCTCTCATTTGCAGAAGTAAGAGGGAGTTGGCTTCCGGATGTGGAATGATAAACTGCAAACCTGTGACTACATCGATCTCAACTTTCAGAAGTTATATGGTAGTGATGTCGGACCAGATTTGGGAAATGCGTCTGAGTTTCTTAAACTCTTTCGCGTTGATGTTCTTGGTGAACTTCTGTCTGGATATATGTTTTGCAGTTAGCATGGTGAGCTCATATTTGGGTGAGCCTCACTGGGTTGGTGCCAAGAATCTTCTGAAATATCTTCGGGGCACAATCTCTCATGGATTGAGATACATTGTCGGAAATATGAAACTGCATGATTATTCGAATGCTGACTGGGAAAGTAGTGTGGAGGACCTCTAGAGCACTTCTCAAAGTTGGTTCTCTTTGGATTCTGCTTCGATATCATGGATGAGCAGGAAGCAGAAGTCGGTTGCGCCGAGACCGAATACATAGCTACGAGTATGATCTTGTGTGAAGCTACATGGTTGCAGAAGCTCTTAAGTGACTTGTTTTTACACATGATGAATACCACTGTGATTCTCTGTTACAACCAGAGGGGGGATTCAATTATTGAGGAATCCCGTATTCGATGATTGCTCTAGCAGATAGACATCAGATACTGCCTTATCTGGGATATGGTAAGTCGATGAACAAGGAGGCTCCATCACATTGAGACTGATGTACAAGTCATAGACATTTTGTCAAAGCCTCAGGAAAGGTCAAATCTACGACTTTCCCGAACAACTTGGAGTCGTTGAGAGACCTTCTTATAAGGGTCCTGCATGTTGCATGCATTGAGCTCTGGGAGCTCTGGGGGGCTTGGGGTACTTACTGGAGCAACATACGACCACAGGGCGACTCACCCTCCCCTGGTGGTGCACTATGGAACAGGGTGATTAATTCTTCTGTGGGCCAGGATGATTCATTCTCCGTGGTGACTATGGAACAGGATGATTAGTTCTCCTATGGGCCAGGATGATTAATTCTCTGTGGCATCCATTGGACAGGATGATTCATTCTCCTATGGACAGGATGATTAGTTCTCCTGTCGAGGCATCCTACCCATGCAGTCTGGGACTCATGGGAAGTACCTCTCATCCGATCAATGAGTAGGGAAATGAAGTTGGGGACCATAGTAGTACTATCGATGGACGCACCGTTGTATCTACCGTACTCCCTATGCTAGGATGATCTCCATTGATTTGGGATCAATGGAACTGATCTGGGATTAGTATGAGTGGTTTGAGACACTCTCTTGTGATATTGATCTGGGATCAATAAAACTGATTTCGGGCCCGTAAGAGTGATGTGATACACTCTCTTCAGATGAAACTGACTTCGGGTCAGTAGATAATGGTATGAGATATTCTCGATCAATTCTTCTTCTTCATGGTTTTGCAGAGCAGAGCGGAGCAGTGTAGGACACCGATGGCAGAGATAGTATAGTTGGACATATGGATCAGCGGATGGAGTTCTCGCTAGTTGAGAGGGAGCGTTAAAATTGGCAACTAGGGCCAAACTCCATGTGGGTCATCTTATTAATGGAAGCTGATATTTTTCTTGGATCCCTCTCATCGAGAGGTGTAGGATTGATCTAAAGATCATCCGATTCTGATAAGTATTCAAGGAGATATGCATTTATTTGTGTTATGGGACAATTCGTCAAGGTCGGCCAGCAACCAAATAACCCCGTCTTGTGCTCTACGTTTTCGTATAAATAGAAGAGGACTTTAAGTCATTTGACATTCACTCACTCTTGTGATCTCTCTTCATCCTGTTTTGGGTTTGATGAAGATGAGATCTAGAGGGAGTGCCCTAGGATATACGCTGCCCTAAGATAACATGCCCTAGATCTAAATGCAGTCATGGGCGAATAGGCTCTACGTTGCTCTAATGGAGAAGCCTAATGCAGCCATGGAAGAAGCCCTTTTGTTATCATGAAGAAACGCCTGTGCTGGCATGGAAATAAAGTCTACGCTACCCTAATGAAGATCAAGCTTCAGCCATGGAGAAACTTATATGCTGCCCTAAATTACAGTCACGGAGAAGCCCTAGACGCAGTGAAGGAAGGGGCCTAATTGAGACCTATATGCTATCCTAAAAGGGTTCTAACCACTATACAGAAGAGCCCTAATCCGCTGATCAAAGGAGTCTCCTTATACGCAGTCAATGAAGTTATCTAGCCACAGGTAAAGGAGATGCCTAGCTGCAGTTTGATAAGAGATCTATCAGCTGTCTAAGGGAACATCTATATGCTACAAAAGAAGTCCTAAAGAACCCTAGCCGCAGTCCTAGGAGGAGACATCAAGCCGCAGTTCATGCCCTAGCCACAGTTGGGATGTGCCCTATCCACTGTTTGGAGGAAGGCTCTAATCCGCAGTTGAGGAAGCCTGATCCGCAACTAAGAAGAGCTCAAATCTGTTGTCCAAGGAGGAGCCCTAATCTGCTGTCAAGCCACTGTAAAGTGCAGCCATAATTCGCAGCATATGAAGGACAATGAAGCCCTAGCCGCAGCAAGAGGAGCCCTCATCATAGCGTATAGAAGTCTAGATGGACAACGTTGATATCTTTGGTAACAACAAGATAAATAAGGTAGTCTTAAGTAACTATAGCCTAGCTGCTCTACTAGGTTGCAACTGATGATGAGGTGCAGCTCCGTGATGAGAGCAGCACAGTGACAGGAACAACAACATGAAGTGCATAGCATGGTCACTAGGTCCAACACTGTGATGATGAGTGCAACATGGTACAACACGATGAGGTGCAACATATGGACAAGATGCTGCACATTACATGTGAAGGAGTCACCTTGGAGAATCAGTTGAAGCAGCATGTCTTCAACTGATCTCATGTAGAGATGATTGATTCACTTATCTAGAAAGTCGAAGTGTTGACTTCAGTTGTAAATGTATTATCTCTCTCTCTCTGCTGAACTATTGAAGAACATATAACAAGAATTGATCAAGGGTTTCCCCACATTGGGGTTTGTCTCTGGCTAGCGCCACATCTTGTGTCCTCTTGTCTTGGCTTGTCTTCTGCGATTTATGTTTATGTTCTATTTGCAGTTTACTTTAATTCTGATGTGATTGCTAATCTGGAAGAGACATTGAGCTAACTGTGAAAATTGAAATAAATTGCTCTAAGCATAGAACATACCTAAATTTAACAATCTTCATCTTAGCATATTGTATTTAAGTAGCTAATCAACTAATAATCTGATTCTATACGGCACAATGTTATAATGCCAATCAGAGGCATACAAATATAAAGAGTGCTACCACCCAAAATCCCACTTCTTGTGATAAAGTCCTAAAGCACAAGTAGGACCTTGGATGAACTAACAGAGGCTACCAACTGTCACCACAGTATCTCCCTCTCACTTTATGATGGTTGTCCTTTGGCACAAGGGAGGTATTCCTAGAATAGGATTGCTATAGTTATTCAATGGAGGTTCAACGCTAAATGAAGAGTTAACTTTAGCAAAATTGAAACCATAGTATAGACTTTATGATTAGCATCATGGGTGGACCAAGACTAGTTCTTATACATTGGGCAAGTGGAGGCAAAGGATAAAACTAGGAGGGCTGTTTTCTCAAGTGATCAGGAAAGAAAGTAGCTGCAATGAACAACCTACATGTGAAAATTTGGAAGATCCAAATTTCTACTGCAAAAATTGATTAAATTCCTTCCATTTGTTAATTACTGAACAAATTATTCACTGCATCCTACAACAAATACCAAAACCAATACACTGCAGCCTTCACCAATTAAAATTATATGTGGAAACAAGAAACTAAGCAAGAAAGAAATACACAACACATTACACCGTTATTTTTGGACAAATGTCCTCGGAAAAACCCAATGTCTGAAAACCGGTGCAACAACTGAGGGTTTGTATTATTAAGCAGTAATTTCTGAATACAAAATTTGGATGCCTTGCTGGCTATCCAATACATAGAATTTGACTGACAGAGAGATTCGTGAGAGATAGCTCACACTATCATTGGTGATCCAAGACTGATCCAGTCACTTAATGGCTAGTCCCTAGCAGCCTCTACATAGTTTTTGCGCAATCAATGCGATGTTCTGCGTCACTGCTTCTGGGGCCTACGTCACTCCTTTTCGCTGATCGTTTTGCTTCTAGAGCTTCGACTTCTGCCCTCCCGGTCTCACACCCCGGCTTCAGGCTCCAGAACTCGACTTCTCCAGCAAAATACAGATCTCCTCTTAGGCTCTGTGCTACTTCTGCATCAGCCTACGCTGCTCCTGCGTGGCCTCTATGCTGCGTCTTCTGGATCTCTCTCTGCCTTCTCAGCGATGTATTCCCAGATCAGGAACCTCTAACCGGAAAATTATTCCTGCCCCTCCCTACAATAAATCACTTCGACGTTCTCTCTAGCAACTGTTGCACTACTCTCTCTGAGAAATTCGATCTTTTGATCTCTCACTGATTTATATTCCAAATGCCCATCAAGCCTCCTCTTATAATCTTCTCGTTGAGAAGCAACGACCCATATTAAATTCTAAGCAATGGCTAAGATCATTTTGGCTTGATCCTCGTCTTTTTCTAGAAGATTCACCCTCAATTTGATTAATACCCTTTAATTATTTTAATTTCCTAATTTTAGGCTTAGGCACCCATTAAAAAAATTAATTATTTTAATAAAGTTGTCTCCGGGTGGAATTTCCCAAAACAATTTTTGGGTATTGTGGAATACATTTGTCCTAGACTACTTGCAAATTTTGAGGCTTAGAGCACATTCGATGCTACTAGAAATCAACACTCCCTCTTAGCGAGGAATGTGCTCTAGTAATGCAACTTGCTAAAGCATCACCCTTCTTTGTAACATCTCTCTCTACGCTGCTGATGTCTGACATTGCTACCCACCAACTACTGCGCAAATGTTGTATCTATACTGCTGTTGACACTGTCACTGCCAACATTGCATCTGTACTGCAACCCTCATAAGTTCTGCATTTGTGTTTGTTGGACACCTAATCCTCTATGGGCTAGTGTGGAAGCGGAATAGACTAAGGAAGTCCAAGATACCTTGGGATGTGGAACCCAATGGTCAAACCATGTACTATAAATCTATATGTTTTGTTAATAAAAAATGTACTCTCATGTTTTATCTTTCATATTCTGTTGCTACCATGTGTGTGTTTAACATGGTATCAGAGCAGGCGTATTCCTGGCCTGCATAATTACTTTGAGCCATTTGTTTTATGGCCTTTTTGTGCAGGTCATTTCTACCATCAGTTCTGCTCATGAATATTTTTCTCAGCGAAATTCTAGCTGCAACCTCTGTCATTTCTCCAACGCCATTTTTGGCTTCCCTCTACTTTGTAACTCCCTATTCTGCCTATGTTCTGCCTTGCATACAAAACACTGCTCTCTGTCTATTATTCACCTGCATATAAAAGCGCTGCTCCTCTGCTCTGCTCTGACATATAATACGCTGTTGGTATGCTGCCCATATCGATTTAGTTTTCCATATAATACACTGCCCATGGTAAACGTTGTGGTGTCTGTTGCCTGAAGCCTGCTCCATGCAGATGGTGTCAGTATACGTTTTATTCTCTCTAAATAGTCCGCCCTCCAACCGTTATGCTCGGTGAATATCGCTGGTCTGACCTGTGATGACTAAATGTTACCATTCTCATGCCATGTGAATGATGATGCGATGTGACCATTCTCATGAGGTCTTGTAGATGATAGTCCCATGTTACCATTCTCATTTTCATCCTTGATATAAAAAGAAACCAACAAACAACGGTGGTCCAAGACTGTTCATCTAAGCAAAATCTCTGGTACTGAAGTTGTCTGGTGAGATGGGCCGAGTTATGGGTTGTCCTGCATTTTGCTTAAACAAGGTGAAAACCATCTTAGGGTACGATTGCCCCTGGGCGGATCTAGGCCATCATCACGTCCAACAGTTACAATATCGATAATAAGCCAGTGCAAGTGCTAGATCCCAGGAAGGACAAGATGTGGCTCCGTCATAACCTGATTATTTGGATTTATGAAAAACCCATACTAATATGGAGTGCCGAAAGATTTCTTGCTCTTGGGGATTAATATTTGTGTCGTCATAAACAAGATATTTGGGTGCAGATTGCACATCATCGGCCGATACTTCATCGCCGAGGTCGATTTGCTTTTCACTATAGAGCGGCCAGAACTTCATAAGAGGATGGAAATCGTCCACAACTTCTCCGATAATGCTTTCTCTCATCAGTCGCCGCCTTATTTCCTGCATTCGGTAAGAATGGAGGAAAATGACAATTGAAAGCAAGTAGAATGAAAGGATCGAAGGCGCTTCAGAATGCAATGAAGATACCGAATCGGCACGCCATTGTTTTCTTTGGTATATATATAACGCTGGTATATAAAGGATTTCTCCAAAATGCAGTGTTTCATATACATAAATGCTAAATATATCAATCTATTCATCATCAACACAAGTTTTAAAGAGGAGTCACAATTGTGTATTCTCTGCGCAATTGGAAAGTGATTGTGATCCGGCGAAAGCAACTCTGCCAAAAGACTATGAGAACAAGGTTGAGAATGATCCGATGAGTTTAAACCACAACTTCAATGCGATGATTCACAGATTTCAGGTTTCAAAAGCCCAATTTTGAACTAGTTAGGCATAAGTATTCATCCAAAGCGAAAGCATTCATTTGAAAGGAAGCGAAGCAAACTGATGGCTGGAAAGCTGCCGTTGATGCTTGGAACGAACGCATTCTCAGTTATGTTTCCAGCAAAATGCCAGATAAGTGTTGGGCTGGAATATGCATGCTAGGAGTGACTTGCCAGGAGTGTAATCACCAACGATTTTTGGAATCTTACTCCACTTGGTTTCAAAAGCTTCTTGTACTTTTGATTCAACTTTTCTTAGAGTGGCTGCATGTGCTTCGCTTTCAGACCTTTTAACTAGATTGGGAAGCTTCCCCAGTGTCAAGAAAGAAGGAACCTCTTTGGCTGGGAAACTTGTGCAAACAGTTTTGCAATTACTTGGTCAAGATGATTCAGAAGATGTGTCGAATGATACAGCTTCCACACTCTGCTTAAAATGGTAATGGATTTACATAATGATGTGAAAGAGCTTCCTCTGCAGTGCAACGACGTTCAGGGTTGAACTGAAGCATTCGAGAGAGCAGTGGCTCCAATTCAGAATCAGGTAATTTCTCCTGAGCTTGAAGATATTTATCCATGGTGTGCTTTTGATGGAAGATATGCTTTATTTGAAGTTTTCCAGGAGAAGACAACTAAAAATGCAGCGTGCTCCCCATATGTCTATTGCTGAGCCGTAGTTTCCAGGTGACATGATAAATTCTGGAGGATGATAAATAGGTGTCATGAATAACATCTGTAAATGTTCACATCACTGGTTACCTCTTGGACTGGGCGCGAAAGATTGAAGTCACAAATCTTGATAGTGAAGGGTAACATTACCAATACATTTCCAGCTTTTATATCCCTGTGCCAGTCATTGCAGAAGGCTTAAAGTTTGTATACTTGCAGTATTTTTCAATTAACATAATTTTGTGGCGCTTGTGTGTCATGCGAAATACAAGCAACCTGTAGATTTGGAGGTCAAAGGGATATAGACACAATCTACATATTCCTTGGTACTTCGACTGCTGCATAAGAGTTTGGTGGGCTCTATAAAGGCAATGATTGTTTTGACAATTAAAAGTAGTCTTTTGTGGAGGAAAGTTTAGTCGGTTGTATTGTGAGAACATAGTGTTGGTCATGAGTAAACTCTTATTTTTATGTAATGGATTGTAATTGGTGCTTGTTGTTTGCACACTAATCATTTGCTGCACATTTATAAAGGATATTGTTGTGTACTGTGAGTGGGTATTACTTTTCTGCATTGAGTAGTCGCTGTGATCAATTTTTAAGGTGTAATTCTGACATTGAAGAAAAAAAATGGCCAGAATCAATGAAGTATTAGAGTTTCTCAAAACTCTGATATTGTTTACTACTCATGATACTTTAAAAGTCAGCAAAGTTTCTCTCGTAGACATTCAGGTCTGTCTACAAAATGCACAAGAAAAAATTGATTTTTTTCAGCTCGAATCTCAGCTACAACAAGAAGAATTAAAACAGAGGAGTCATCATTCTGAACCTGTTTCTGTTCAGAAGATTGAAACAGACTCCCATAAAGCAGCAGTTGTACATGCAGACGCAGAAGTTTAGTTTGCACTTCCCAAGCCCATCGTCAGACCTTGGGAACAGCTTGTCCACAACAATCACAGAATTGGTCTTGGATATGACAAGGATGTGTCCTTTCATATTCCAGACTACTCAAATCCCATTCAGTTTCAGAGTGCTGGATTTCTTCATGAAAATTCATCTCCAGCTGTTTTAGACTCTTCCCCTCTTCCACAGCAACAACAACAACAACAGATTGTGAAATGCCAACACTGTGACCGAGTTGGCCATCTGAAAGATCACTGTTTTGATCTTCATCCATGTAAGCATTGTCATAAAACCAATCATTCTTCAAACAGATGCTTCAGAAACAAACCTCCTGCAAGAACAAAGATTCATCTTGGATGGATCGCTTCTTGGCAATGGGCATCAATAGCCAAGAAGATATTTCAGTCACATGTCAGAACTTGTTCAAGAGTATTGAGCAGTCTTGCAGTTGAGTTTTCTCCATCATCTCACCTCGTATCTAATAGGGGGGGAAATGATGGTCATCTACAAGCTTCAAAGCCACATCAAGCGAGCCTGAGCCGCAACTTGCCACACCCGTTTTTGAGTTGTAGTAAGAGACAAAGATGCCCTTGAGCATGCCTTCTGTTGGTAATGCCTTTTCAAAGAATCTGGGACACTTCCTCTAGCAGAAGACTTTAGCTTCTTGCTAGTTTCGGAAGAATTCCAAGAATAGAGTTGGGGACACTTCCTCTAGCAGAAGACTTCATCTTCTTGCCAGAGTTGGAAGAGTTCCAGGAATTGCATTAAGCATTCCAGAGTTGTTGGTCATCCTTAAACCATCATAGGTTGAGACTTCTCTTTTCAGGTTGAAGTTCTCCCTTTTATGCGGGGTGAGACCTCCCTTTCATGGTTGAAGGTTTCCCTCTTCAAAACATCAGGAGCACTTCCTCTAGCAGAAGACTTGAGCTTCATGCTAGACTTGGAAGAGTTTCGAGAACTGCACTAAGTGTTCCAATGTTGGTGGTCATCCTTAAACCACTGCCCTTTATACCAACATTTCAGAGAGCACATTCAGCCTAGTGCTGCCATGCATTTTTGCACATTTTGTATTACATCTCTCTTCTTGGACTCATACATAACCCTTCGGATTAAGGGGGGGAATGTTGGACACCTAATCCTCTATGGGTTAGTGTGGAAGCGGAATAGACTAAGGAAGTCCAAGAGACCTTGGGATGTGGAACCCAATGGTCAAACCATGTATTATAAATGTATATGTTTTGTTAATAAAAAATGTACTCTCATGTTTTATCTTTCATATTCTGTTGTTGCCATGTGTGTGTTTAACAGTGTCGTTGCTGTCACTGCCACTGCCAACACTACATCTGCACTGCAACCTTCTCTAACTACTGCTGATACTGCATCAACAACAGAAAAGCATCCAAAAATGATTGAACAGGTGTTCAGCATGATGCATCTGTTGCTGGAGTTTTGACTATTTCTAGTATCTGCGTTGACCTTCTGAAGCGTCTGTGTTGCTACTGACTCTGCACTGCTACCAATTCTGCTCTGCGTTGCTCAGTCTCTGGCGCTCCTAGTCACTGCAACTGTCACTCTGTCATTCCTCTGCACCAACTAACACTGGTCCATCTTGCTACTTCTTATCTGGGCTCTCGTAGCAAGGTATTGATCCGAGAGGTGGACTCCTCAAGGATCTTGCCCATCTGCAGTTTGTTGATTTTGGGTAGCATCGGATGTGCTAGATCTCCAAGGCCCAGAAATCGTTTGGAGAAATTCCATCTGGATGAAGAGATATTAAAATAATTAATATTTTTAATGGGTTCCTAAGTCTAAACTTAGGGAAATAAAAGTATTAATGTGTATTAATATAAAATGGGTGAGAAAGTTCTAAGTGACGAGGATCAAGCCAGTTCTAATCTTAGTCGTTGATTGGGGACTTAATCTCAGCCATTGAATCGTCAACAAGAAAGTATAAGAGGAGGCTTGCGGGTCAGTTGGAGATACACCAAGAGAGATCAAGAATTCAATTTTTTGGGGCAGGGTTTGCTGAGGAAATCGAGTTAGTGAGTTGTAGTGAGCGGCAGTTCAGCAAGGGATTTTTATCCAAGGCTGAAGAATACATACTAGAGAGGTAGCACAGTGCCGGGAGAGATGACACAGGCCTAGAAGGGCTGACACAGACGCTGTAGGCCGTAGGGCTGACGCAGAGGCCGTAGGGCTGACGCAAAGGCCGTAGGGCTGACGCAGAGGCTGTAGGGTTGATGCAGTAATTGGTTGAGCTGTTTCAGGCCTGCTCCTCCAAAGAGATGTACTAGCTCTGTGCAGTGGAGAAGCCAAGGCGTGTTATAATACTGTCCAAGCCTTCTTCGAAATAGTCTTAGTAGAAGCTTGGCTGACCAAAAGCCTATACAATGAGTTATGAGGGACTATTTATAACAAAGGGTGGGGTGACCCTTGACATTCCCCTTTGTGACCATTCAACTACCCTCATGACTTTTCACCTACTCTATGACTGTTACATCCACTATTGACACTTGACCTACACTTGACATGACTCAACATTATAATGCACATGTACTCATGTGAGACAACGTGGCTTGAGCAAGCCTTGCAAGACATCTCTAACACTCGGTCCGCTGTGGTGAGACCAACTCTTTGACATGCTTGTGATGGTGAAGGTGGTGAGCTAATGCCAAGCTTGGTCATCCGTGATGGTGTGCATGCACCTCATGGTGACATCTTGCTGAAGCAAACTCTTGCCTCCGTTGCAACTGGTGCATTGGTTCGGCCCCTTCATCCAACTCGTCTGCTAACATGTGCATGGTCTTCTTGGGTATGGTTGAACCGACAACACACTGATGCATAGTGTACGTGCCGATCTTCAAGGGTGTGCTGGTGGTCATGAGCATCAACTCGACGAAGTACATGTTCAGCTCCAGTTGAACTTGCTTCTTGTCTCCGCCTTGGTGAGTGTGCTGAATGGGTTGGGTTGCATGCATGCGTACAATGACATGCATGTTGCTGAATCCCTTGCATGTGATCAACAACACTGCTCACCATGTCTGCTCCGTGTTAGCTATTGGGATGGATCTTTATCTTGTACGGGCACAGTTTCATCCGTGAGTGCATGTTGCGCCCACTGCCATTCCCTGATCCTACTGCAACTCATTCATCTATTTGTGCAGCTTCATGTTCTTCCTTGAGATGCTGCTTCGGCACATGCAACTCCTTCTTTCCATTCTCTGTATCCGCGCGACCTTCATGTCGCGTCGTCACCTCATAACTCGAGTCTCCAAAGTTGCCTTCCATTATCAGTGGATTTGCTTGATCTTGCAACTTTGTTCTGCCTCTGTGTTGTCAACATCCTTCCTCTTGCATTCGCTGCATTCGGTATGCTGCCTTCAGCTGTTGTTCATGATGCTGCTTGTTGTGATGTTGTTGCTTGATGTCCTTGTCTACGAACAACTTGGTGTCTTCGTGAGTAGGCAAGCTCATAGACACTTGATCGACTGCATCCCCAAGCTTGCTCTGAATGGTGTCTTCATCTCATCTCCCCTGGAAACCATTGTACCTGTACTGCTAAGAGGCAGATGAACACCTGGGATACATGAAGACATGGAAACACTCACGGAAAGCAATCTGTTAGTCGAAAACCAAAATGAACATGAGAACTAACTTGCAACATACCTGGGTGCATGATCACGAAGGTTGCGCAATTTCGCCTGGGAGGTCGGGAGATCGACTG
Source organism: Pinus tabuliformis (assembly GCA_031772625.1). Classification (NCBI taxonomy): domain Eukaryota; kingdom Viridiplantae; phylum Streptophyta; class Pinopsida; order Pinales; family Pinaceae; genus Pinus; species Pinus tabuliformis. The sequence continues at coordinate 373,036,137 of CM062815.1, read as the reverse complement.
CCAAGACTGCATAAGGCACAGTCTGGGCTGCTGGGAGACTGACTGACCACTGGAACTGCACAATGCACAGTCCAGTTTGGCTGCTGACTGTTGGGATTGCGCAGTGCGCAATTCCAGTGTGAGCCTTGGATGAAAATCCCTTACTGAACTGCAACTCTGATCACTAACTCGATTTCCTCAGCAAACCTCGCCCCAGAAAATCGAATTCTTTGATCACTTGGTGTGTCTCCAACTGACCCTCAAGCCTCCTCTTATACTTTTCCTGTTGACGATTCAATTGCCGAGATTAAGTTCCTAATCAACGACTAATATTAGAATTGGTTTGATCCTCGTCACTTAGAACTTTCTCGCCCATTTTATATTAATACACATTAATATTTTTATTTTCCTAAGTTTAAACTTAGGGACCCATTAAAAATATTAATTATTTTAATATCTCTTCATTCGGGTGGAATTTCTCCAAACGATTTCTGGGTTTTGGAGATTTCATGTGCCTTAGCCTCTCCACCAAATTTCATGGCTAGAGCACATCCGATGCTACCCAAAATCAACACCAACTGCACTGCTTCCAACTCTGCATTGCGTTGCCTAGTATTTGACTTGCTACTAGCCACTGCATCTGTTACTCTGGTACTGATTGCACAAATTGCCACTGATCCATCCTACTATTGAATGCTATGGGTTCCCGTAGCAAGGTATTGATTCATGAGGTGGACCTTCTCAAGAATCCTACCCATCATGTAGCTCTATGGGACTACAAAACCAAGTCACCCCACCTCACTACTGGAGGTATGGCTACCAACATGGAGAAATATGATATACTCATACTGCGGTTCCTACTGTTCCTCTAATGCTTCTGAATTGTTGCTGCAACTACTGCAATAATGAGTCCGAACTCCCTAGATCTAGAAGTACTAGCCTCCATAGGGTTGCTCCCTTTGAAACTAGACTCCCTCTGAGTCTCGATCTCCCTATGGGAGATCTCTCTACTCCCTCCTGGCAATTCACACAGTCCTCCTACACTGGAAACTAGATTGCGAAGCTCTGCGCTGGGAATGCCCTGGCTAGAACTGCACTTGCATACTGCAACTGGGCAATTCACACTACCTATGTCACTGCAACTAGTTCTACAACTGTCTTCTAAAAACTGACTGCAACTAGCTATGCAACTATCATTTGAATGACTAGCTGCGTCTGTTGACACTATGATCCTCCTGCTACTGATTTTGTTGGGCTCCCATAGCAAGGATATTGATCTATGTGAGAAATTTGGAGCAACTGGATCTAATTTTTTGCTCTTCCATGGATCCTACCCATCTGTGGCCATCTCTGCAAATGTCGAATTCCTCCTCTTCTCCTCTACGCAATTGCTAACTAGATCTACGCACTCCCTGCTGGAGTGGGCAAATCTCCTCACATCTACAGCTACTCTGCTAGGAAAATTCGAACTTCTGGGCTAATTTGGAGCAACTGGATCTAATTTGTTGCTCTTCCATGGATCCTACCCGTCTGTGGCCATCTCTGCAAATGTCGAATTCCTCCTCTTCTCCTCTACGCAACTGCTAACTAGATCTACGTACTCCTTGCTAGAGTGGGCAAATCTCCTCACATCTACTGCTACTCTGCTAGGAAAATTCGAACTTCTGGGCTAGAAGTCCCTTGAGAAAAGAATTCCCTCAGTGTGTGCTCTTCCTTCCACTTGACGCTATTTTTCACTAGCAAATTGCTGCAAAATAACTGCATCCCAAATGAAGATTTGCTTAGCAAGGGAAAGACACTGCGTCTCCCTCTGCCTCTAGTAATCTCTGATCTGGAAATTCTAATTTCTTTGTCGATTCTCTTAGAGAAATAGACCTTTCCTCAAGAAACTCAACCCTCTTGGCCAAAGCACTGTGCTGCCTCTTGAGGGTTTCGAACTGCTGCCTCTGTAGAGATTCGAAATTCCTCCTCCCTTCTGCTACTGAGCTCTTTGGCTTACGATCTATGCTCTGATACCATGTGAAAATTCGGTGACCCCGAATCCTACTGCAACAACTGATAATGTTTTTTCTATTTGTTAAATTGATCAACTAAATTATTTGCAGTTTCTTGCGGCAAATATCAGAAGATATACATTGCAGCCTTCACAAATTCAATACTGCGGAAGAAATAAAAACACTGGAAGAATAGATACACACACATAATAAAACACCGTTATTTTTGGACCAATGTCCCTGGAAAAACCCAACTTGGGAAAACCGGTGTAGCAGCTGAGGGTTTTATTATTATGCAGTGGTAAATCTGAGTACAAATCTATGGAAGCTCAAATCTATCTTTCCATACAGAAAAAATGACTGGTAGAAGTCTAGTGAGAAAAATATTGCTTCCACTAGTGATCCGACACTGACCTTAGCTCAAGATGAGCTGCTCCTTCTTGCCTCTGCATCACCCAGCTCAAACTAGTGTCTCTCTCACTCTGGTGATTAGTTGCTGCTCTGGAAACTTGATCTTCTGGCCTCCGGGCTCCCACTACAGCTCCTACCACTGAATCTAGACTTCTCCTCGGCAAAATACGGATCTCCATCTGAAGCTCTGCACTGTGTCAACCTCTCTGTGGAGTATGTTGTCTCTCTGCTATGCACTCACCAGACTGAAAAAACTTCCTTCCAACCTTACTATCCCTGCGCCTCTCTCACTGCTTCGAAACTATTGAAACACCTCCGGCAACACACAACTGCTATTTTGGAGTTCAATTTCCCAGCAATATCGAATTCCTTGTTCCTCAAGTGTGTTCTCCAACCCCAATCAAATTTCTTCTTATAATCTCTCGTTGAGGCTTCAACAACCAAGATTAAAACATAATCGATGGCTAAGATTAACTAGAATTCGATCCATGTCTTCTTCTAGAAGATTTCACCATGACTTAATTAATACCCTTTAAATAATCAGTTTTCCTAAGTTTAGACTTAGGCACCATTAAAAAAAGATTAATTATTTTAATTAAGTCGTCTCTAGGTGGAATTTCCATAAACGATTTCACGGTTTTGGAGAATACATCTATTCTAGCCTCTCCACAAAATTTTGTGGCTAGAACACATCCGATGCTACAAAAAGCAACATGCCTTGCACTTTGGGCAACCCGGTGATAAAGTCCATCGACACGCTCTCCCACTTCTCCTCAGGAATAGGAAGAGGTTGTAGTATCCCAATAGGGTGTGTCTACTCACCCTTGTTCCTCTAGCTTGTGTCACACTCCCAAACATGCTGTGAAAATTCCTACACTGAAGGAACCCCTACTACAACAAATCTGAATATACTTCACCTACTTGATTTTTTAAATTACATTCATGAAGTTATTCTTCTGAATACTGAAGCAAATTACTTTTGTAGCCTACACTAATTAAATATTTGATCTCATGAAACAAAAAACAAAGCAAATAACAAGATACATAGGACACACTTATTTTTGGACACAATAGTCCGCGGAAAAATCCAATGCGGGAAAACCAGTGCAATAGTTCTAAGGGTTTATTATTACGTAGGAGAAGTATCTTATACAAATCTAGGATGCTCATCTAGCAATCCTTTACTGAGAAAATACTGGAGGAAAATCTGAGTGAGTTTTACCTTACATCACCCGGCAGAATTCTGACTGATCCGAAAACAAGACTAGCTAACCTTGGCTACTTCTGCGTTGGCCCTGCGTAGGCCCTGTGTCAGTTCTTTTGCCCTCTGCATCAACTATCCCAGTTGTTTTAGTAGTTCCCAACAATTTCGGCTTCTGCATGACAGGCAACTTTCCCCTCTGCACTAGCCTTTCTGGCTCTGCGTCAAGGCCGCGTGGACCCAGACTGGCCCAACTTCAGCGCTCCCAACTACTGCGCTGCCTCTTTGCAAGCTCTCTCCACCTCTCTGTCAGTATTCTCCCGAAAGTCCTCCTCCTAGATTCTCACTGCCCCTCTGCTACTGAATGATCACTTAGTTCAAATTTCTCAGCTTCCTAGCCCCAGAAATCGAACTCCAGATCAATTCATTCTCTCCGTGTGTGTTTCCAAATGAATCCCAAGCCTCCATCTTATACTTTTCCTGTTGAGTCTTCAACGACTGATATTAAGTCTCTAATCAACGGCTAAGATTAAAACATGACTTGATTCGCCTTCTAGATCATTCTCACCCATATTTTGATTAATACCCATTAATATTTTAATTTTCCTAAGTTTAGACTTAGGAACCCCATTAAAAATATAAATTGTTTTAATAAAATACAATTTGGGTGGAATTTCAACAAACAGTTTCTTGGTTCTTTAGAACTCGTGTCTTAGCATCTCCACCAATTTCCAAGGCTATAGCACTTCCGATGCTACCGAAAACTAACTCCCTCTTAGCGAGGAAAGTGCTCTAGCAACAATGTCCACCTGCATGTTGCTCTATTTCTGAAGCACCTCCTTTCTGCATTGTTGTTGCCACCAACACTATGTTGTTGCTGCTACCCTACTGCTTCCCATGACACTACCACTGCCACTGTTGCATCTGTACTACAACTCCCTCTCAAACACTGCATCTGCTATGTTGCTAGCACTGCCATTGCTAACACTGCATCTGTACTGCAACTCAGTTGCTGAGAGAAACAACTGAAAAACATCCAAAATTAATTGAACTTAACTATGTTCAGCATAATACAATGAATGTTGGAATCTGACTGCTATTCTCTGACCCTCTGAATGTTCTGCCCTGTGCCAATTGCACTGCTACCAACCTTGCTCTGCGTTGATCAGTCTTTGGTCCCAAGCTACTACATCTGTCCTCCAAACAATCCACTGCATCATCTGACAAAGTTCATCTCGCTACTGCTGAATCTCGGGCCCTCGTAGTAAGGAATTGATCCAAGAGGTGGACTCCTCAAGGATCCTGCGCACATGTAGTCCTCCTGACTACAGCTCAATATTGCCCCATCTCCCTCCTAGAAATGCGCGGGCACTCATGGCAAACTCATCCTCGTCAATCTTTGCTGAAGCAACCTTAGGATCATGTTTCTCATCCTTATCCTTTTTCTTCAAAGGACACTGGGATGCATAGTGGCCCATCTCACCACAAGTGAAACATTTAACCTTCCAAATGTCCTTCTTCCACTACGGCTTCTGCTGTCCCTTCGATGCTAGAGCTGCGTTTTCCTCCTCCTTCGTCTTTGTGCCACTCCCACTGCTGCCATTGAGGTTGACCTTCACTAGGTTCCTCCTTAACTCCTCCTGTTGAAGAGCCGCCCACATCTCCTCCCATGAAGGTAGTTTTTCCCTGCCCAATATGCTTTGGACAAAAACTTCCCATTCATCCGAGACTCCATTCAGGGTTATCCTCACCAACACGGTTGGATGAGGAGTGGACCCCTCTGCAACAAGTTGGTCTCTGGTGTCCCGAAGACGTTGAAGATAGAGGTTCACCCCTTCTCCTTTCTGCATCAAGGTCCACTGCAACTTCTGCTCTAAATACATATTCAGATGTTCAAAAGAGCCTTCATACAGTGACGACAAGGCTTCGCACATCTCCTAGGTTGTATCCTTGCCCTGCAAGTGTGGGACCACATGATCTCGAACTCCATCTAGAATGAGCCTCTTTGCCTTCCCTTGCTCAACCTTGTACTTCTTTTGATTGTTGTCAACGGGAACAACTGTTTATTTGTGGTAGCATCAGATGTTCTCGAGCCTTGAAATTTGGAGGAGAGGCTAAGGCACATGAGATCTCCAAGACCCAAAAATCGTTTTGAGAAATTCCATCCGGATGAGGAGTTATTAAAATAATTAATATTTTTAATACGTTCCTAAATCTAAACTTAGGAAAATAAAAATATTAATGGGTATTAATAAAGATAAGGATGAGAAAGTTCTAAGAGACAAGGATCAAGTCTGTTTTAATCTTAGCCGTTGATTAGGGACGTAATCTCAGTCGTTGATTCATTAATAGGAAAAGTATAAGAGAAGACTTGAGGGTCATTTGGAGATAAACTGGCAGATACTCAGTATCTCAAGGAAATTCGATTCTCAAGGAAGAGGAGATCGATTTTAGAGGGAGTTGCAGGGTGGAGGAAGAGGAGGGCTTCAGCAGCAAGCAGAGGTCGAGGAGGAGGTGATGCAGGGGGAATGGAAGACAGTGCAGCAGGAGAGACGTAGTCCAGAGAAGAGATGTAGGGCCTATGCAAGCTGACGCAGAACCACTCAGAGCCACGCTGGGTCAATCAGAGTGATGTAGGGGTGACGTAGAAGTGGGAGCAGGGTCTCCAAAGTGTCAGATAGTCTCAGAGGGAAATTATCAGGTGTTTTCTTTCAGTTCTCTGTAAAAATCATTCCTTGTAAAAGCAATTGCTGCTGAAGATTAATAAAGCCCTCATTTGCTACACCGGTTTTCCCGCATTGGGTTTTTTCAGGGATAATTGTCCAAAAATAATTGTGTCGATGTGATTAATTCTTGTGCATGTATTTTTCTCTAGGTAATTGTGTGATAACTGCAGTAGAATTTATTTTAATATTTGCTAAAGGAATTTCATAAATAACTTATTGAGAATAATAAGTAGATAAAATAAATTAGTTGTTGCAGTGATAGAATTTCAGTTTAGAAATTTTCACATGGTATTAGAGCAGAGATCCGACAACAGGATAGGGAAATCGATTATCGGTCAAGAGCATGATGCAGAGGCATCCACTCAAAGGGACTCGCGCATATTTTTAGAAGGATGCACAAGGGACGAATATTCAATGTTAGCTTCTAGATTGGAAGAAGTCACTTGCCTTGCAAGCTCTACCTCCTCAGAGGTTTGGTACATAGGCAATGGAGCTTCCTGGCATATGACAGGAATCCGAGAATGTTTTTCAGATTATCAAGAAGAAAGAATGAATTTTCAGATCACCGTGGGGAATAAGGCAAAGTGTACTCCAGTAGGAAGAGGTACCATAGTTTTTCAAAGCGAAGCAGGAGAGCGACTTCGGGCAACCAATGTGCTGCATGTGCCGGGATTGGGGATGAAATTAGTTTCTGTATCTCAACTTCAAAACAAGGGCTATGATGTTTTCTTAATTAAGGAGAATGTGTATGTCAAACACCCAAGTTGGAAAAAGAAGACTCATATTGGAATTAGAAGTAATAGGTTGTATAGGTTACAACTAGAATCTCCAATGGCTCTGATAGGCAGTAATGGAGACAAAGACTTGAATGAGCTATGGCACAGGAGGATGGGACACTTGCACCATGGGGCTCTCTGAATTCTCAGGAAAACATAATCAGGAGTTCCAAAACTAAGTACTGAACGGGATGATGTATGAAGAGGGTGTGCTCTGAGCAAGTATGCCAAAGTTGCGTTTTCCAGAAGTAACAATAGGGCGAAGTGTTTGCTAGGATTGATACACTCAGACATCTATGGATCGATGTTCACAAAAGCTCTTAACTGTGCTAAGTACTTCGTCACCTTCATCGATGACCATTCCAGGAAGACTTGGATCTACTTTCTGAAAACCAAGGATGAGGTTTTCGGTTGATTCAAAGAGTTCAAGGCTCTAGTGGAGAATCTGACAGGAAAGAAGATAAAAGTGTTGCGCTCGGACAATGGTGGAGAGTATGTTGACAAGGACGTCACTGTTTTTTGCGCTAAGGCATCAGAAGAGTGTGGACATCTCCCTACAATCTGGAGTAGAATGGAGTAGCAAAAGGAAAAACAGGAGTATTGTGGAAGCAACCAGGGCAATGCTGTATGATCAGGATATGCCTAAATTCCTGTGGGCAAAAGCATGCAGCACAATAGTTTATGTCCAGAACAGGACTCCTCACAGGGCATTGGGCAAAATCACTCCAGCGAAGGTCTTCACTGGGAAGACACTTGAAGTCAGTCATTTCAGGATATTTGGGAGTTTAGCATATTGTCGTATACTTGAAGAGGAGAAAGAAATTAGATCAAATCGCTGAGAAAGGATAGCTTGTGGGATATAGAGAGAATGATAAGGCATACAAAATCTATTTTCCAGGGAATAGGAAAGTAGTAGTTCGGTGAGATGTAAAGTTCATGGAGGATAGAGCTTTCAGGAAATCCCTAGAAATGCCTTCTGAGGAGCAGTCAAAAGACAAGCCGTTGGTCAGACCATTTCAACCAGCGGAAATTGGTATCAGAAATTCTCTTGAAGACAAGGCTTCAGAACAGGAGGAATCTCAGGAAGAAGAGGAGTTGATAGATATACCGCCTACTAGTGGAAGAATGAGCTGGGAAATCCGACAGATTCTACGAGATGCAGAAGACTTCATTAGTGCACCCAAGAATAGCAAAAGGGAGCGAAGACAGGCAGACAGATACCAGGCCTTAGTAGCTCAGGTGGGGGAACCTTCTAGTTTTCAGGTGGTCATTCAGCATCAAGTATGGGTATATGATATGGTGGAAATAATGGTCAATGATGTCTGCGAAGTGGTACCTAGGCCTCAGGACAAATTAGTGGTAGGTTCAAGATGGATCTACAAGGTCAAATATGTTGCAGACGGCAGTGTGGAGAAATACAAAGCTAGTTTCATGGCAAAGGGGTATGCTCAGAAGGAAGGGATAGACTATGAAGAAACCTTTGCCCTAGTAGCTAGGTATACTTCTATTAGGACCGTGATATCTCTTGCAGCGCAGATGGGGTGGGAGATCCATCAGATGGATGTCAAGACGACATTCTTGAACGGGGTAATAGAAGAGGAAGTATACATCGAACAACCAAAAGGTTTTGAGACACATGAGAAGAAATATCATGTATGCATATTAAAGAAAGCCTTGTATGGGATGAAACATGCACCTAGGGCATGGTACGGTCGAATTTATGACTACTTGTAGGAGATTGGGTTCGTTAAGGGTGACGCAGACCCTAATCTCTACTATCTAGTTGTAGAAAATGAGCCTTTAATCCTAGTGTTATATCTGGATGATCTCTTCTTGATAGGATCATCCAGGCTCATCAAACACTGCAAGAAGAACCTAGCCACATAATTCGACATGAAGGATTTAGGACAGATGCATTAGTTTCTTGGGTTGGAAGTTTGGCAGCAGAAAGGTGAGATCTTCCTGGGACAAGGGAGATATGCTACAGAAATCTTGAAGAGATTCAGGATGCAGGGCTGTAGACCTATGGCTACTCCATTGATCACCAACTGGAAGAAGATTGATGCATCAGAAGATAAAGATGTTGATCCCACCTTGTACAGGCAGCTCATAGGGTCCTTGATGTATTTGGTCAATACCAGGCCAGCCATTTGTTACGCTGTCAACACCCTCAGTCAGTTCATGGTATAACCTAAGAGGGCGCACTAGGCAATAGCCAAACATGTTCTCAAGTATATACAAGGAACAATCGAGCATGGACTATTGTAACCAGAGGCAATGATATTAGGCTGAATGGGTTCACTGAAGCAGATTGGGCTGGAAGTTCAGTGGATCGGAAAAGTACAACTGGGTATTGTTTCAACATTGGATCAGGGATGACCTCCTAGTGCAGTAGGAAACAAAAATCCGTGGATCTGAGCTCAGCTGAAGCAGAAAATATGGCAGCTATCATAGCTTTGTGCGAAGCCATATGGCTTAGGAAATTGCTTGTGAATCTATTCATGAGAAGGATGGAAGCGACTAGGATCATGTGTGATAATCAGAGTTGCATCAAGCTCTCTGAGAATCCAATATTTCATGATCGGTCGAAGCACATTGATATCAGGTGTCACTTTGTCAGAGACTGTCCAACGGGGGGCAGTACAGTTGAGGTACACTCCTACAGCAGAACAGGTGATAGACATCCTCACCAAGGCTCTAGGAAGAACAAAGTTTGTTCATTTCAGGGAAAAGATGGGGATGGTAAAGAATTCATTTCAATAATGGATAAGTATCAGAAGTTGCAGTGCAACAGTTAGCAGATTGAGAGGGAGCCGCAGTACAGATGTAGCAGTGGCAGTGGCAGTGTCATGGGCAGCAGTACAAGAGGCAGCAGTGCAGATGATGTAAGGCAGCAGGCCAAGCATCAGCACAGGTACCGGTGCAGAGGATCAGTGTGATGTTTCAGTGATGGAGCATTACTAGAGCACATTCCTCACTAAGAGGGAGTGTTGATTTGTGGTAGCATCAGATGTTCTCTAGCCTTGAAATTTGGAGGAGAGGCTAAGGCACATGAGATCTCCAAGACCCAGAAATCGTTTTGAGATATTCCATCCGAATGAGGAGTTATAAAAATAATTAATATTTTTGATGGGTTCTTAAGTTTAAACTTAGGAAAATAAAAATATTAATGGGTATTAATAAAGATAAGGATGAGAAGGTTCTAAGAGACGAGGATCAAGTCTGTTTTAATCTTAGTCGTTGATTAGGGACTTAATCTCGGCCGCTGATTCATCAACAGAAAAAGTATAAGAGAAGACTTGAGGGTCATTTGGAGACACACCGATAGATACTCAGTATCTCAAGGAAATTTGATTCTCAAGGAAGAGGAGATCAATTTCAAAGGGAGTTGCAGGGTCGAGGAAGAGGAGGGTTTCAGTAGTAAGCAAAGGTCGAGGAGGAGGTGATGCAGGGGCAGTGGAAGACAACGCAGAAGGAGAGACGCAATCCAGAGAAGAGACACAGGGCCTACGCAGGCTGACGCAGAGGGACACAGAGCCACTCAGAGCCACGCTCGGTCAATCAGAGTGACGCAGAAGTGGGAGCAGTGTCTCCAAAGAGTCAAATAGTCTCAGAGGGAAATTCTCAGGTGTTTTCTTTGGTTCTCTATAAATCATTCCTTGTAAAAGCAATTGTTGCTGAAGATTAATAAAGCCCTCATCTGCTACACCGATTTTCCCGCATTGGGTTTTTTTCGGGGACAATTGGCCAAAAATAATTGTGTTGATGTGATTGATTCTTGTGCATGTATTTTTTCTCTGGGTAATTGTGTCATAACTACAGTAGAATTTATTTTAATATTTGCTGAAGGAATTTCGTAAATAACTTATTGAGAATAATAAGTAGGTGAAATAAATCAGTCGCTGCAGTGATAGAATTTCAGTTTAGAAATTTTCACAACAGCTACAACACTTTTGACGCAGGCCTCGAGATCATATTCCTCCATAACAGCTAAGATTCTGGTCTTCCATATGACATAGTTGGAGGCTCCGTCAAACCTATCTTGATCTCTGAGCCCATGCGATGCCATCTCACCCAACTATCGAATTGACTCCTCTAGTCACTGCTTAGCAAGTGAGAAATTCGAACTTTTTGGCAAAATGTTCTCTATGGAGAAAATTCCCATTCTACGTGTCTTCGTTCTTTTCTAGTGGATTTCTGCCATGGCAAAAACTGCGCCCTTCAAGTACTGCGCTGAGGATCTGCATTACTCCCTTTGCCTCTGCAAACTCACGAACTGGAAATCGTACCTCTTTGTCGTCTCACTCAGAGGAAGATTTCCTCGGATCTGCTTCCTCGCAAGGATTGCACAATCTCTTCAAGGGGATTCGAATTGCTGTCAAGTGTAGCTTTCGGTCTCACTGCTCAACACTGGATTTGCTCAGGACACACTTATTTTTGGACACAATAGTCCCTAGAAAAACCCAATGCGGGAAAACTGGTGCAGCAGTTCTGAGGGTTTATTATTATGTAGGTGAAATATCTGAATACAAGTCTAGGATGCTCATCTAGCAATACTTTACCGAGAAAATACTGGCGGAAAATCTGAGTGAGTTTTACCTCACTTCACTTGGCAGAATTTCGGCTGATCCGGCAACAAGACTGGCTAACCCCGGCTACTTCTGTGCTCGCCTTGCGTAGGCCCTTCGTCAGCCTTTCAGGGTCTGCGTCAGCCCTGTGTTTGTTCTTCTTCCCTCTGCGTCAGCTATCCCAGCTGTTCCGATAGTTCCCGACAGTTTGGCTTTTGCATGACAAGTAACTTTCCTCTCTGCGCTGGCCCTTTTGGCTCTGCGTCAAGGCTGCGTGGGCCCAGATTGGCCCAATGTCAGCTCTCACGGCTACTGTGTTTCCTCTCTACAAGCTTTCTTCGCCTCTCTGTCAGTGTTCTCCCAAAAATCCTTCTCCTGGATTCTCATTGCCCCTCTATTGTTGAATGATCACTTAGTTCAAAATTCTCAGCTTCCTAGCCCCAGAAATCGAACTCCGTTCTCTCCGTGTGTGTTTCCAAATGAACCCCAAGTCTCCATCTTATTCTTTTCCTGTTGAGTCTTCAACGGTTGAGATTAAGTCTCTAATCAACAACTAAGATTAAAACATGACTTGATCTGCCTTTTAGATCATTCTCACCCATATTTTGATTAATACCCATTAATATTTTAATTTTCCTAAGTTTAGACTTAGGAAACCCATTAAAAATATTAATTATTTTAAGAAAATAAAATCCGGGTGGAATTTCACCAAACGGTTTCTGGGTTCTTTAGAACTCATGTGCCTTAGCCTCTCCACCAATTTCAAGGCTAAAGCACTTCCGATGCTACCAAAAACTAACACATGCCTCAGAACATCATCCTTGAGGCCCTTCCATGCAAAGCACTCTCTGATGGTCCTGTAAGTCTTGGTAAACCCCTGATGCCCTGATAATGGTAAGTCATGGGTTGCGTGCAGGATCTTCTCCCTCAAATAGGAGCTGGGTACCAAATAAATCCGTTTCTGAAAGTAGATCACCTTGTTCATCACCCGGTACCGGTCATCCACCACTGCACAGTCAAGGACCTCACGTGCAAAACAGTCCTTGGAATACTTTACCAGTAACTCTGCCCGCCAATCCGATGCAATGCTCATCAATGAAAGTGTAGCTGGACAACACATCAGCTACTACGTTGTGCTTCCCTTTGACATACTCAATGAAAGTCATATGCCTGGAGCTTGCTCACCCACTTCTGCTGTCTCTCCTGTTGTGGTCTATCTTGATCCTTAACCTGTTTCCCACCAAATACTCCCTGAACTTGGCTAGCGCATGCATAATGGCTAACATCTCCTTATCGTAGATGGAGTACAATATCTCGTGGGGCAGTAGCTTCCGGCTCTCGAAAGTTATTGGGTGTCCCCCCTGCATCAAAACTGCCCCTACACCCTCCCTTGATGCATCACACTCAAGCACAAAGGGTTGTGTGAAATCAGGGAGTGCCAACATTGGGCAGTTGCTCATGACCTGTTTGAGGTGTTCAAAAGCCTCCTGCGTCCCATATTTCCACTCAAACACCCCCTTCTTCATCAAATCAGTGAGAGGAGTTGCTAGCTGTGAGGTGCCCTTCAAAACTTCTGATAGTAGGTGCAAATTCCCACAAAACCCCTCAACTCTGTCCCATTCTAGGGCTTTGGCCAATCCCAGATGGCCTTGATCTTCTCCTCATGAACTCTCACGCCATCCTCCCCAATAATGTGCCCTAGATAGAGCATCTCTGTCAAGCCGAATTCGCACTTGGATAGATTAGCGCAGAATTGTTGCTCCTCCAGAATATGCAACACTATCTCAACATGCTGCAAGTGCTCCTCCTAGGTCCGGTTGTAGATCAATATGTCATCGAAGAACACCAACATGAACTTCTTCAATTGCCCACGAAATACATGGTTCATGCATGACTAGAAGGTGGCTGGTCCGTTGGTCAGCCTGAAGGGCATAACCAAGAACTTGAAGTGCCCATAGTGGCACTTGAAAGTCGTCTTAGGGACATCTTGGTCCCTCACCCTAATCTGGTGGTACCCCAAGCGCAAGTCAATCTTCGAGAAGAACTTAGCCCCCTCAGCTCATCCATCAGCTCATCTATACGTGGGATGGGGTAACGGTTCTTCATAGTCTTCTTGTTGAGGGCTCGAAATCTATGCACATGCGTAAGGACCCATCCTTCTTCTTCACCGGGACAACTAATGAAGCAAAAGTGTTGGAGCTAGGCCTAATGTGCCCAAGTGCCAACAACTCATGGATGACCCTCTCAATCTCATCCCTATATGCCTTGGGATGTCTGTATCGTGTAGTGATCACTGCCTGTACCCCCAGCTCCAACTCAATGGTATGCTCAAAACCCCAATCAGGAGGTTCCTTGGGCAATAGTCTCCAAACACCACCCGGTACCTGTCCAGAATAGCCTGTATGTTTGGGTGTGGTGGCTTGGGCTGACCCCTAGCCTCATAAATCCTCAACTCCACGGCCCACTCAATATCGCCATGCCTCAGATCAACCTCCATCCTATGGGCCGAAACATTCTGCGAAGGGTAAGAGTGCATACCCCTCAGCAAAACCAATTTGCCATCTAGCCCCGTGAACTCCATATCCAACTTCCTCCAATCTGTAATGACTCAGCCAAGTGAATAAATCGATTGGACACCCATCACCATGTTGGTGTCCGGTACATCTACCACAAAAAAGTGGTTTGTCACTGAATAGTTCCCCATGGTAATTGTCAAGGCAGGAACATAGCGAGTGCACTGCATGGTCCTATCTCCCGACACAAGAACCGAAAATCCCTCAAACTCCTCGGTTGTGATGCCCCTCCTCTGAACCATTTGTGCATCAATGAAGTTGTGAGTAACCCCATTGTCCACCAAAACTGAAACACGCTGCCCCTGCACTGTGCCCCTAATCCTCAAGGTCAAAAACTTGGGTACCCCTCGCAAAGATACAACGACCCCTCCTATTGGTGCGAAAGAAGCTTCCTCGTGTGGTGGTACATTGTTTTTGCAAATTACATGCTTGATTTACAAGACCAACTAATGACCCAAGCATCCCATACTTGCCACGAGTTTATAACACATACTCGGTTGTCAAGTTTACATCAAAATGGAAACAATACCCCAGCTATGAAAACAAGGCCAAAATATCATTGTTGCTTCAACAAGTGATGGAAAACACCTCATCATTGCAACACATGATTTACAAAAATAAGGCCAAACGCTATTGTTGCTTTAACAAGTGATGGAAAACACATCATCACTTTACAGTTTAAATGCATCACAAAATAAGACTAGATATCATTGTTGTTTAACAAGTGATGGAAAACACATCATCACTTTTACATTTTAAATTGCAACAAATGATTCACAAAAACACGGCCATGACAAGCTAACATATCTAGATTTGAACCATTTTTCACTTATCAATGTGAATGGGTCACCCCCCTCTGGTGGTTTTGCTTGTCAAATGTCTTTTTCAACTGGCTCATGTACTGACGCTTTGTCTTTAAGGCATTGCTCTGGATGGAGCATCCACCATGTGGCTCTTTGATGGCCACCTCTGTCATAATGACTGCAATAAGTCTTCTTCCTCCAGATCTGCTTAACCTGCTTCTTTCTCTGTTATGGAGAATGCCTTTCACGCCTCATCCTCTTTCATGTTGCCATTCTCTTCCAGCACTCATCAAATACAGGTTATGTAAACCACAAAAAGTACATGTTTTTCAATGCCATGTTTTACGTTCATCATTAACAAAATGACTGTAATCGAAATGAACATTTGAATATTGAGACTTGCTATACCTTTCCTTGTTGTCTTTGGTGTAATTATGGCGATGAGAGCTTGCCTCAGCTCTTTCCCTGCAGTGGGCACTGTCATGGGATGATGGTGATGTGTTCCCATCATTCTCTTTCCTCGACTATTTCAACGATGTCTCGGAAGAATTTGACACCTTTGAGCATTCTCCTTCGGTGTATCCCAAGCCTGCAAATCTAGGGCTCTGCACAACCTCCAATGTCTGAGTTATGCCTTGGTTATTAACACCAATTCCTTCTTCTTCCTTGTACCTCATCCTGGTAAGGAGCCTCATGTTTGTCCCTGTAATTGGTATCTCCACATTTCCAATAGAAATTATACTATGTGAAGATGAAACTGAAGGGAAATCAACATCTTTTACCTCCACTGTCGAGTTGGAAAGCACTAATGAGGGCTTCTCATCATCTGTTGTTGGTGGTTCGTTGGTTGTCTTAGCGCATTCCCTAACTTCCTTCCCGACATACCCAAGTCCTGCTTGACAGGGTAATTCCTCTACTTTGATAGGGTTGACAATGCCTTGGCCATTAATGCCCAAGCCTTTTCCTTCATACCCCATTTTCCTCAACAGTTTGGAGCCAATTCCTGTGGTATGATTTTCAAAAATAGCGAAATCATCATCAAGAAACATACATGAAGTCGGAGAATTACTTTTTACCTCACAGGGGTCACGCTGTAGCTTTTCCAAGGCCTCGTCCTTAGCTTGCAGCTGTCGTAACAACCTTTGTTTCTCCTCTTTCTCTTCTCATAGAAGCATCTTCAATTCAACGTTATCTGCTTGAAGACTCTAGTTGTTGTGCTTCAGTTCTTCCAGGGCCTCTTCTGTGGCTCGCAACTGAAGCTGCAATCGTTGCTTTTCCTCTGTCTCTTCTTGTAGAGCTTCATACATTATGTCCATCTTTTGGGACACTCTGAGCATGGTCTCGTACATCGCTTTGTCATCCTCCATCGCTACATGTTCCATTGTTCACGCTCGCAATTCACATCCACGCGAAGACTACTCTGATACCAAACTTGATCCGAGTTGACTCAACTTCTGGATTTAACCAAGATCTTTTGCTTCCGTGATGTCGTTAGAATTGCATTTTATAAGAGCATAAATGAACATATATGCATGCTTAATCAAATGGAAACATAATGACAATCAGCAAATCATAGACATGAGACGTTGATAACGGAGTTCGTCCAGTGTGGACTACGTCTCCGGGCCCGGTGTCAAGATGGTGTTGGTCGCTTCATTCAGTGCTGGAAATGGTGAAGATGTACATGGACTATGTTTTCTGTCATACAAGGATATGTTCCCTCTACATGAGTGGCAAAGTCTCTCCATGAGACGTTCCGCTACAAGAACTATCACTCACAACAGACCTCCTATCAGCATGACATAAACTTACACATGGTGACAATGAGTATCCCGCCATCATGGCAACAAAGGGATCTCAGTCAAAACATACATAACAATCCATGATGAATACATCTCACATGAAACAGACACAAAGATTCTGCGTTATACATCAAGCAGGAATCAAAACAACATAGTACATCTCACAGCGAATGATCAAAGAAGTACATGACAACAACACTCCATATACCTCAAATTTGCTGATGGCTGAAGAATAGAATACTCAGCTGCTGGATCTGAATGCACCATCGAAATTGTGGAGTCGAATGGCATAGAATCGACTGTCCACACTCTGAAATTTGACACCATCACTCCAATCTGGAAAATGGCCGAAAAATAAAAGGCTCAACTACAAAAACTGACTACACCACTGAATTTGTGTTTTCGAGAAGTGTAAAATTGACTATCCATTTTCTGAATTCTGACACTGACAAAATCTGGGCCTGTAGGAATATTTGAGATTCCCTCGCGATACTCCAAAGATTCCCTCCTCTAGGTTGACTGGAGATCTACAACTCAAATCAAAAAACTGATCTCGCCATTGAGATCCTTGCGAAATTTTGAGAAGAATGATTATAAAGTTGGTTGCATTCTGGATCTGAGAATTTTCAGCCTCCAAGGAATCTGGAAGATCCCCTCAAGATCCTCGAAGATTCTCCTCCGCTGGGAATCTGCAAATCCGCTGCTCAAAAGGCGAATGTGACCTCGCCGTTGCGTTCCCTGTGAAAATCTGAGAAAAATCACTGTAAACTTGATTACATTCTGACAAAATGAATTTTTACCTCCCAAGGAATCTTTTTAGCAGCTTAAGATTCTCTGCAAAAATTCTGTCTCGAAAAACGTGCCATCATGTTTCCACCTCTGTGGACTGTGTCATGGTTCCACTGCTTATCCGTTTCTCCGTTCCCCGTTCGGTGCCTCCCTTCTCTATGCAAATGAATTTGAAGGTTTAAATATAAATGGGCAAGGGAGTTTCCTAAGGAAAATGTCGTTGGCGTGTTGGTAAAAACGAACAAGTGGTTGAGGAGGGGTCGGCAGATCAAATCCCGCCCCTCCTATTTTTTAACATACTGATTTAAATTTAGGGGCGGTCAGCCCTTTAATTGTGGCATCCATTAACGTTTATGTTTGATATGATATGGTGTTGTGTATTAGCATTAAATGGGGTCACCGCATTGTGGTGGGCCAGCCCACGTGTCCCGCGCGGGTTCAATACCCACCGACCTCCGTATATTAAAAGTGTTATGGGGATGGGAGCGTGGGTCGGGTCCACCAGAGGTGGCCCGCCCAACCCAATATACATTTATGTTATGTTAGTTGGAGGTGTTGTCGCACAGATTGACACGACAACGCTCAGACCGGGAGCTGTCACTCCGATCCCCGATCTCTCTGTTTAAGCCTGTCTCCCGCGGCTAAGGGGGGTAGACCCTATGAGATGATGAAGACCAACTGTCAACCAGTTGGGTTGGGAGACACGAAGGAACAAGCACTAAATTGATTTTACTGAATTTAATAGACCAGTGCCTTATGGAGTTAATGTTTAAATGATTACTTGCCAGATGTTGTAGAAATATAAACCATGAACAACAATCATTTATCATCAAATAAATTGAACAATGCAAGATATCCAGTAAAACCACAATGTTCTTAGAATAATTAAAGATTAAGGACGATATCCAGCGATTAAAATTTTCGAAAGATAAATGCTTTAAACAACCACGCAATTATGAACATTAACCAGATATCATATTCATGCAGCTAATCTTCAAAATGATCATTCATGTGCGGACTCGCTTAACATGATGAACATTTATTCCACATCAAAAAAAATTGAATCTCAGCAGAAAAATGTGATAAGTCCCGGAGCAAAACTGAATCTGGAAAAAAATTTCCACAATTTTTTTTTTTTATGCTTTTCAAATACGGCAAAAAATTTGAAGCTAAGAAATAAAACTAAATAAAAAAAAAAACTAAGTCTACACTTCAGAAGAATTTTTTTTATTTTTTTTTTAAACACAAAAAAAAAAACTTTAAATATAATCTAAAGCTAAAACTAAAACAAAACCCGAAATTAAAATCTAATCTAAGACTAAATAAAAATTAAAGATTGAACCTTTTTATTATTATTATTATTATTATTTTTATTTATTATTATATATATATATATTTTTTTAGGTTTTTTGGTTTGATTCTAAAAAAAAAAAATACAAAATGAAACCTAATTCTAAATCTAGAACTACACCCTAATTTAAATTCATGAACAAAAATAAAAATATACACATATTTTATTTATTTATTTTTAAATCAAACAAGACTAAAAAATTAAATCTAAACTAAAACTAAAGCCTAAGATTAAAAAAAGGTAATCTAATCTAATTTAAATGAAAACGGATCTTTCAGCAAAACTTATAAAGTTCTAAACTATATAAAATAAAAATAAAATCAACGTTAAATCTAACTCAAAAGAAAATGGAGTCCGTTTTTTTTATATATACATATTTTTTTTAATTTAAAAGAAATCTAAACCTAAACTAAACTGATCCTAGACTAAGCTATACCTTAAAAAAAAGAAAAGCGAAGACGTGACTTATGCCTGAATCACTCAGCAAAAGAAAACGATCACCACACTTGCTGCGTAATATACTTGCTTACAGTTTAACTTACGTCAAAACCTGAAACGCAAATACCTTACGGCGTTCACCTGAAAAAAAAATTCGAAGTCTTGCTTACTGCTCTACTGCGCAGATGATGGAGAAAAAATTGACGACAGCAAATTCGTTCTTGCTCAGGCGGCTACGAGATATCGAAAACAGATCTACGATAAAAACCTGGAGCGAAATGGTTCACGCCGGAAAGCTTTCAAGCAACCTGGCATCACACGCAGTCATGCCCACGCATAGAAAAATGAAAATCGATGCCTCACGTCAACTGGTTTTTGCGTAGACCTGAAGCGTGCAGCCTCCAGCAACCAGGCGGCGGTGAGAAAAACGCGTGGGTATTTTTTCAAGTTTGACGTCTGACAGGCTGACCAAATCGTAATGCCTCTGAAGCTTATGATATGCTCAGGTGACGGTGGAACGCACGACAAGCCTGCGAGCTGATCCCGATTGCCCTTGCGAAATACTGCGGTTGCCTCACGTTAAACACCTGATCAACGACAACGCTCTGAGAGTATATCAACCAATGTGTGCACATGAAATTCGGCTCTGCGTCCTCGCTGTTTTGTGCAGGCGGAATATTGTATTTGCAATGCGATGACCAGTATATACCCCAGAAGAACGTGCTTCTTCGTGGTGGCAGACAGAAGGAAATTTGCAGGCGGGAAAAGGCACGATCTTTTGCAAGAGCTTGGAAATTGAAGGACGTGATGGTAGGCAGGGGGGATCAATAGAATCGTTTATGGATGGCTGAGCTGGAGAGGAAGAGGGTTTGAATGGCAGATTTCGCAGCAAATGGGATAGACGTGAGGCAGTTGGCAGCCTGGTAGAGAGGCTCAGCTGCGCTGGTTTGAGTTTGCTGAATGATGATCTGACAGTGAGAACTCAGGAGCTGATTATCAAATGGAACTGATGTGAAAATTTTTCCAGATCTGAAAAACCCCTGGACAGCGAAACAGTGACCCTGCAAAACTTTCAAAACTTGTACCTGCAACCTACAATAACAGAAAACCCAGAAATAAAATATGCTAGAGACAAAACCCTAAATCCAACTAAATAATTACAGTATTTACAGATCTAAGGCTCTTTAGTAGCCAGATTTATCAATAATCACAGTGATATTATCAGAATTTAATTTAAATGTAAAACGCTTCAGAAGACTCTGCATGCATTCATATAAAATATTTCGAATGATAAGCCCGGGATCAAGAACTACCTGGGCTCTTTCAGAAAACACAACTCGGGAGTTGGCTGGTTCAGCCGAGAACTTCCCCTAACACCCGGTAATCTGAAAAAAGGATTTCCTGCACAGCTTAAATTCAACCATCAACATAGAAGGAGAAAACAATAGTGAAACCCCGATCAAATGGAGATACCTGCCAATATATTTCAGAATCTGAACTATCATTCAAAACCTCAAAGATCAGACAAGATACCTGTGCCTAGATCAATCTTCATTAAGCTATCATTAATGGCTGAAAATAAAATCATGCAGAACAAATAGAACAATCTTACAGCATTTTCAGAAGAGTAACACCAGCAAGATTTTTAACCCCAAAGTCTTCTTTATTGCACCAAAAAAATGAACTACAAGAGAGCTTCTTCAGCACAAGACTCCCAGATCTTCTAATCTCAAATGACCCCTAGCACCCTATTTAAAGGAAATGATCCCAACGACTAGTTCGATTGATCCATGTCGAAATGATCTCGACCGTCGATGAGGATCAAGACATCTCTTAATCTCATCCGTCGAATTTGTTAATTCATTAAAAAATGAAATTTTGCATGTATTTACTCAAAATATTATTATTTTATTATTTTTTAGGGTTTTTGCTTTATTTTATAATTTTTTTATTATTTATTATTACTTTTATTTTTTTATTTTTTTATTTTATTTTTCAGTTATTTATTTATTTATTTTTAATTTTTAATTCATTTTTAAATGGATCCTCGAACTTAGCCTTTGGAAAAATCACCTAGGACCTAGGACTTAGGACTTATGAGGGGATTAAAACATTTTCTAACCCTCAAGACACTTTACATCATGACTTTTACAACTTTACATCTCAAGGGGGAAAACCCATTTGACATAGACCCTCATAAACCACCCAGTTCTGCGACACAACTATAATCTAGCAGATTAACACACTAGGATTCTCCTAAGATTCTAATGACAAAATCCATCCCGGCTTTGGGGTTAGGCTGAAGGAAAACTCTGCCGATCATGGATCGGTGAGACAAAAAACCTTCCGGAACGTAGATTATCACTTAGAAAATTAGGTCCACCTAGGCAATTTACATACATGACTCATATCTGCTAAGATTATTTACAATTTATACATGCAGACTGGGTTTACAACATAGATTGATCAAGCTGTCGATGACTGCAGAATGGCACGGACATGTCGATCAAGCGCTACCCTTTTTGCAAAGAAAAGGGGGGGGGACTGCTATGGGCAGTTGACCGGTAGTGGTCAACAGGAGGGTCCAGTGGGATCATGGCCGCCGACCCTTTTTAATGTATTTTTTTAATATGAATGCGGTTGGGGCCGGCAAGGGTCATGGCTCGCCTCCTAATTTAATATATTTTTTCTTATTTTTTAATAATAATAGGCTATTTTTTATTTTGTCTAATATAACGGATATTAGACAAATTAAAGAGGGAACAATTTCGTCCCCTCTCGAGAGCTAAGTTCCCACGCCGGTTGACGGTGAATTTGTTGGACACTTAACCCTCACTCACTGCCCAACTTTGACCACAACTTTGACTGGCTCTATCTCCTCCATACGAGCTTAGATTTGAGTACCGTTCGCATCGTTGGAATCAGGGTGATGAGCACTTCGATCTAGTGCTAGTTTGGGAGCAATCTAACAACTTTGAATTTTGACCCTTTTTTAGTCCCCTTGGACTTTTGCATGTGTCTAGAGCCATCTGGATCAATCCTCCCCACTGGGGAACTTTTGGTCCTCCAAAAGCATGAAAATAATCTGCAACTTCTTCGTACCCTGTCTGCACTTACAAGTGTCTGATAAGTCACCCTTCCTTCTCCTTCACCTTTGTCCTTCAAAGCCATAAGCGATGAGCCGACACCTGCAACCTTTGCAAATTACATGCTTGATTTACAAGACCAACTAATGACCCAAGCATCCCATACTTTCCACGAGTTTATAACACATACTCGGTGGTCAAGTTTACATCAAAATGGAAACAATACCCCAGCTATGAAAACAAGGCCAAAATATCATTGTTGCTTCAACAAGTGATGGAAAACACATCATCACTGCAACACATGATTTACAAAAATAAGGCCAAACATTATTGTTGCTTTAACAAGTGATGGAAAACACATCATCACTTTCACAGTTTAAAATGCATCACAAAATAAGGCCAGACATCATTGTTGTTTAACAAGTGATGGAAAACACATCATCACTTTTACATTTTAAATTGCAACAAATGATTCACAAAAACACGGCCATGACAAGCTAACATATCTAGAAACCATTTTTCACTTATCAATGTGAATGGGTCACCCCCCTGTGGTGGCTTTGCTTGTCGAACGTCTTTTTCAACTGGTTCAAGTACCGACGCTTTGTCTTTAAGGCGTTGCTCTGGATGGAGCATCCACCACGTGGCTCTTTGATGGCCACCTCTGTCGTAATGACTGCAATAAGTCTTCTTCCTCTAGATCTGCTTAACCTGCTTCTTTCTCTGCTGTGGAGAAGGCCTTTCACGCCTCATCCTCTTTCATGTTGCCATTCTCTTCCAGCACTCATCAAATACATGGTTATGTAAACCACAAAAAGTACATGTTTTTCGATGCCACGTTTTACGTTCATCATTAACAAAATGACTGTAATCGAAATGAACATTCGAATATTGAGACTTGTTATACCTTTCCTTTTTGTCTTTGGTGTAATTATGGCGATGAGAGCTTGCCTCAACTCTTTCCCTGTAGTGGGAACTGCCATGGGATGATGGTGATGTGTCCCCATCATTCTCTTTCCTTGACGATTTCGACGATGTCTCAGAAGCATCTGACACCTTTGAGCATTCTCCTTCGGTGTATCCCAAGCCTGCAAATCTAGGTCTCTGCACAACCTCCAATGTCTGAGTTATGCCTTGGCTATTAACACCAAGTCCTCCTTCTTCCTTGTACCTCATCCTGGTAAGGAGCCTCATGTTTGTTCCTGTAATTGGTATCTCCACATTTCCAACTTGGTTGTCTTAGCGCATTCCCCAACTTCCTTCCCGACATACCCAAGTCCTGCGTGACCGGGTAATTCCTCTACTTTGATGGGGTTGACAATGCCTTGGCCATTAATGCCCAAGCCTTTTCTTTCATACCCCATTTTCCTCAACAGTTTGGAGCCAATTCCTGTGGTATGATTTTCAAAAACAGCAAAATCATCATCAGGAAACATACGTGAAGTCGGAGAATTACTTTTTACCTCATAGGGGTCACGTTGCAGCTTTTCCAAGGCCTCGTCCTTAGCTTGCAGCTGTCGTAACAGCCTTTGTTTCTCCTCTTTGTCTTCTCATAAAAGCATCTTCAATCCATCGTTATCTGCTTGAAGGCTCTGGTTGTTGTGCTTCAGTTCTTCCATGGCCTCTTCTATGGTTCGCAACTGAAGCTGCAATCACTGCTTTTCCTCTGTCACTTCTTGTAGAGCTTCATACTTGTGTCCATCTTTTGGGACACTCTGAGCATGGTCTCGTACATCACTTTGTCATCTTCCATCGCTACACGTTCGATTGTTCATGCTTTCAATTCACATCCACGCGAAGACTGCTCTAATAACAAACTTGATCCGAGTTTACTCAACTTCTGGATTTAACCAAGATCTTTTGCTTCCGTGATGTCGTTAGAATTGCATTTTAGAAGAGCATAAATGAACATACATGAATGCTTAATCAAATGGAAACATAATGACAATCAACAAATCATAGACATGAGACATTGATAACGGAGTTCGTCCAGTGTGGACTATGTCTTCAGGCCCGGTGTCAAGATGGTGTTGGCCGCTTCATTCAGTGCTGGAAATGGTGAAGATGTACATGGACTATGTTTTCTGTCATACAAGGATATGTGCCCTCTACATGAGTGGCAAAGTCTCTCCACGAGACGTTCCGCTACAAGAACTATCACTCACAACAGACCTCCTATTAGCATGACATAAACTTACACATGGTGACAATGAGTATCCCACCATCATGGCAACAAAGGGATCTCAATCAAAACATACATAACAATCCATGATGAATACATCTCACATGAAATAGACACAAAGATTCTGCATCATACATCAAGCAGGAATCAAAACAACATAGTACATCTCACAGCAAATGATCAAAGAAGTACATGACAACAACACTCCATATACCTCAAATCTGTTGCTGGTTGAAGAATAGAATACTCAGCTGCTGGATCTGAATGCACCATCGAAATCGTGGAGTCGAATGGCATAGAATCAACTGTCCACACTCTGAAATCTGACACTGTCACTCCAATCTGGAAAATGGCCAAAAAATAAAAGGCTCAGCTGCAAAAATTGACTGCACCACTGAATTTGTGTTGTCGAGAAGTGTAAAATCGACTATCCATTTTCTGAATTCTGACACCGGCAAAATCTGGGCCTGTAGGAATCTTTTAGATTCCCTCGCGATTCTCCAAAGATTCCCTCCTCTGGGTTGACTGGAGATCTGCAACTCAAATTAGAAAACTGATCTCGCCATTGAGATCCTTGCGAAATTCTGAGAAGAATGAGTATAAAGTTGGCTGCATTCTGGATCTGGGAAATTTCAGCCTCTAAGGAATTTGGAAGATTCCCTCAAGATTCTCCTCCACTGGGAATCTGCAAATCCGTTGCTTAAAAGGCGAATCCGACCTCGCCATTGCGTTCCCTGCGAAAATTTGAGAAAAATGACTATAAACTTGATTACATTCTGACAAAATGAATTTTTACCTCCCAAGGAATCTTTTTAGCATCTTAAGATTCTCTGCAAAAATTCTGTCTCAAAAATTGTGCCATCATGGTTCTGCCTCTGTGGATTGTGTCATGGTTCCACTGCTCATTCATTTCTTCGTTCCCCGTTTGGCGCCTCCCTTCTCCGTGCAAATGAATTTGAAGGTTTAAATATAAATGGGCGGCGAAGTTTCCCAAGGAAAAGGCCTTCGGCGTGTTGGTAAAAACAAACAAGTGGTTGAGGAGGGGTTGGGGGATGAAATCCCGCCCCTCCTATTTTTTAACATACCGTGATTTAAATTTAGGGGCGGCCTACCCTTTAACTGCGGCATCTGTTAATGTTTATGTTTGATACGATATGGTGTTGTGTATTGGCGTTAAATGGGGCCGCCGCATGGTCGCAGGCCGGCCCACGTGGACGGCACGGGTTCGATACCTGCCGGCCTCCATATATTAAAAGTGATATGGGGATGGGGGCGTGGGCCGGGTCCACCGAAGGTGGCCTACCCACCCTAAAATACATTTATGTTATGTTTGTTGGAGGGTCCGGCGAGGTCATGGCCACCAGTGCTTTTTAATGTTTTTTTTAATATGATGTGGTTGGGGCCGGCAAGGGTCACGGCCTGTCGACCCATTAAAATTTGTTTTTTTGTTAATATATAATTTGGAGTCGGATGGAGGTGGCAGGGGTCATGGCCTGCCTCCTAATTTAATATATATTTTTTTATAATAATAGGCTATTTTTTCTTTTGTCTAATATAAGGGATATTAGACAAATTAAAGAGGCAATAATTTCGCCCACTCTCGAAAGCTAAGTTCCCAAGCCGGTTGATGGTAAATTTGTAGGGCACTTTCCCGACTTTGACCGCAACTTTGATTGACTCTATCTCCTCCATACGAGCTCGGATTTGAGTGCCGTTCGCACCGCTGGAATCAGAGCGACGAGCACCTCGATTTGGTGCTAGTTTGGGAGCAATCTGACCACTTTGAATTTTGACTCTTTCTGAGTCCCCTTGGACTTTTGCATGTGCCTAGAGCCATTTGGATCAATCATGCCATACAGAAAATGCAGTTGATGTAGTTCTAATGTCATGAATGTGGACATCTAAGTATTCTGTTCAATTCATGTTTGAATTACTAGAATTTTATGGCACATACTTACAAACATTGTGCACTTCAATTAGTGGTTGTGCATGATTATGAACAATACACATCATAGCCTGCCAAAAACACAAATTTTCTTTGTTCAGTGCAAGGGCATCATAGGCCCTGAGAGAAATGTTTTGGATTTAAGAAAACGTTGATATGGGGAAAGTATACAACTTCAAAAGTATCCCCATATGAACAGTGAAAACTGAGGCTATAAAACTGCTACAAAGACGCAAGTAAAATGGTCCGACAGTAGGGATAAGATAAGATGGAATCTGTAGTTTAAGGCTTCAAACCCCATTTCATTAAGAATGTTGGCGCTGTATTTCATATTTTGGCTGTTATATTGCTGCTGAATAAAAAACAGAATGAAAAGAGGGCGAACTGAACATAAAATGATGCACGTGAACAGGCCTCTAAAAAGTTGAAAACCTGGTTTAATACTTGCAGGTACCTGTTGCAGCAGCAGTATATTATGAAGACATGTATGTTAACATCCATATTTCTCAAGATACGGCTTCACAGATCGCTGGCATCAGACTTTGGATAACAAATGAATTCAGGCATTCTGGCATTCATGACAGTGGAAGTCAAGTATTTGATTACTTAATGGGAATGTTGAAAGGGAAAAAGCCTGTCTTCTAATACCTTTTCCAGCCATGTGTTGTTTCTCTGGAGCAATTATTTCTAATAAGATAGATACATACATCTTCATTTACAAACCATTTATTTGACTACTCTTAGCTGTCATGTCTGTTTTTGGCTTACCATCTTCCTTTCACTTGAAGTGTCACATTACAGGATGAAGTGGCAAATGTATTTATCTTATATATGACATCAACTGAGTGACAGAATTTGTTTTTTCAATCATCAGTATCACTATTTCATTCATGTTCTTCTTTATAAACTATTTGTTCAACAACTCTTAGCAATCATGTCTGTTTTTGGCTTAGCATCTTCCTTTTCACTTGAAGTGTTACATTGCAGATTGAGTGATACATGTATTTATCTTCAGAATGCAAATCCTCTGGAATTAATCCACAGTAGTTATTTTGTAGGTCAATTTGTAGGTATTTATGACATCAACTTAGCAACAGAATTTGTTTTTAGCCCTCGATATCACAACATTTTTTTTTATTTTATTGTTATTGCTTGAATATTTTATGCAGTCTGATACTTTATTTAACTTGAACATTATATGCATATTAAAATTCTGTAGTAAACATATTTCCTAGTGCCTTTCCGCCATTTGATTTGCATGTGGCTATACCATATTATTTTGGGTGCAGACCTCCCAAGTCACATGAGAAGGTGGGAATGTTCAAGGTCCAAGCTTCGACGGTTCAAAATACTTGAAATAGTTTTAATACCTAAAAATTTGTTTAGAAATTACAAAGTAGAACTCATTTACTAATGCTAAGAATGAATAAATACGCTTTGACACTACTTGGAAAACTTAACATTGGCTTGCATTAGAATAGACAATTGGTTAGAACATAAGAACTCACATAAATCAAACTCAACTGATAGTAAGTTAGATGTGACATGTGACAGCTGCACATATTCAAGCAATGAGAAACAGTAGTTTCGAAACTTACAGAAATCAAACTCATCTGGTAGCAAGTTATATTTGACATGTGACAGCCACACACATGCAAGAAATAAGAAACAACTAATGCAGATAAAAATATATGAAAAATAATGTAATCTACATAACAAATAAGGACAAGATCAAAGCTGAAGAGTATAGATATTAAATTAAATTGAATAGAATGGGTACTATTACACTGTAGTGCCCTCTTTTGCTTTGACCTTTTTTTACTTTTCTTTTTGTATCTAGAGGAATCGGAAACTAGGTTGATCTCATACTCGCGTGACATGGGGTTGATTCCAACCATGACCACTATAACCTCTAAGTACCTATATATGCCTCTTCTATGGACACAAGTGAATCGAAGGGATTTGAACCTTGAACCTCCTTGCACATAACACTTCAATTTCATGGCCATCGCCAATTGAGCTGTGTTAGATTTTGTAGGATCGGACAGGTATTCTAGTCTCGATTTGTGTCTAAGAGGCTAAGGAACACAATATCTTCAAAACCTAGAAAAATTGACGTGCGGTAAGCTTGTGAAATGTCTTAATTAAATTAATTAGCCATCATTTAAATTTTTCCTAAATCTAACTTAGGAAAACTAGTTAATTAATGGGAATTAATTAAGAAAGATCGAGAATGCTCTAGAAACTCACATAGATCGAGTTTGAGATAATTTTAGCCATTGATGAAGATTTAATCATGGTCGTTGAAGCTCCAGCAAGAAATTATAAGAGCGAATCGATGGGATGAAGATAGACACGAGAGGGAGAGTGAATTATCTAGGCAGTGTGAATTTCCCAGTGCACAATGATTCAGTGAGGGAAGAATTGGATCCAGTGGAGGAGCATCAGTGATTGAGGGAGCAACAGCAAAGAGAATAGGAGAATTTTCCAATGTCTCTCCATTTCCAGTTTGGCAGGAGAGAGGAGGCCAAATATTTCTGCAGAGAGAGTTGCATAGCCAGTGCAAGTGAGTGAGTTCCTAGTAAGAAGTGTCAAAAAGGAGGTCAATTCAATTGTTGGAGGCCGAAAGATTATACGAGAGGCAGAGCGACTTCATTCTAGAGGCAGAGGTACGACTCATATGGAGCTAGCTAGCAAGTTGTATGATTTTCCCAGGGCAGGCAGTGTGAATTCTGGCAAAGCGAGTTGCCAATGAGAGAATTTGAGCAGGCCAGAGAGAGGCCAAATTATTGTAGAAGGGAGAAAATTTCTCCAAATTATTTTGCCAGTGTATTTTCCATAGGATTGCTAGTTGGGCATCCAGATTATTGTACTCATATTTTTACTGCTACATAATAATAAAATAAACCCTCATTTGTTGCACCAATTTTCCTTTCGGGGTTTTTCCAGGGACTATTAGTCCAAAATTATTGTGTCGATTTTATTGTGTGTGTGCATTATTTTCTCAGCTTCCAGTTTATTTTCCACAGCGTAATTTATTTTGGTGAAGATTGCAATTGTGAGTTTTTCAATATTTGTCGTAATAACAAATAGATTACGGAACAGTTAAAATATAAATTTCTAGTTAATTGAGATAAAAAAAAATTCACATGGTAGCAGAGCAATTTTGAAGAACATATCAAAGGCTCAGAAGTAAGAGGAGAAAAATTGTGTCGCTTCATAGAGAGATCTGGACACAATTTCTCTAGATCTCCGTAGGCCATCCAGGGGTGCGAATTGCAGAGACAGTGGGGTTCAATTTCCAGTTGCAGGTGCTAAAAAAGTTTGAATAGCCTTAGAAACAGAATTTGCAGGCAATGGATTTGTCAGGAAGCAATTCCGGTGAGCACATAAGTCAATTCATCGAGCAAATCTAGGTGCAGAAGTTTTGCGGCAAGGGTTTCAACTACAAATCTGTGCAGGGAAAGGAGGACAAAAGCACACTAAGATAAATTTCCATAATTTCTCAAAGGGTTTCCAGATCCAGTTTTCAGGAGGACATCCATAATTTCCAGAAGCAGAAGACCATAACAATTTTGACAATCAACCAATGCGAGAATCAAGAGCAGTGGATCATGTGCTAGATTACGAAGAAGGAATTCTGAAAGGTTCAGCGAGTTGCCTAGTAGGAAGAAGCAGACAGAGTGAGACTTGGAGAATGATTTCTAGAGGCAAACAATCCCAGATATGCACATTCCTAAGGGAGTGCTAGTAGCAGATGAAAGGCCAAGCAGTAAGAAGAAGGAGATTTCCAGTTTCAACCTCTAGGTTATTTGAGTTTCGTAGAGATGGCTGCAGTAGGTCTCAGAGATTAGATAAACTTAACGAAGCCTCAAACTTTGGTGTTTGGAAGGCTAAGATGTAATTCCTTTTGGATGAGCATGGCATGAAGGAGTTTGTGACAACATCCATAGTTGTACCCGCAAACCCTATCCATTTTCATGAGTATAAGAAGGATATGGCCAAAGCAAAAGGACAGTCTCGAATGGAGTCCAAGATCATATTGTTCCACATATTGCAGATAAGGCTATAGTAAAGGAAATGTGGGATGTTGTCGTGAAACTATACTAGGATCTGTCAAGTAAATATAAGATGATTCTCAAGGAGAATTTGAGGACCACGAAGATGCAGAAGGGTGAAGGCGTGACTCGTATCTCACCAGAATTCAGAATGTCCGATATGAGCTAGAAGTTGTGGGAGAGAAACCAGAGGAGTGCGAACTGGTGTGAATTGCTCTAACTGGTTTTACCAGAGAGTGGGGCAACGTTTTTGCAGGGGATTACTGTTAGTTTTTGTAGCATCAGAGGTGTTCTAGTCTAAAAACTTTGTGGAGAGGGTAAAACGCAAGAGTTCTCCATAACCCAGAAATCATTTCTAAAAATTCCACCTAGGAGTGTCTCAATTAGATTATTAGCCTATTTTTAAATATTTCCCAAGTGTAAACTTAGGAAAAGGGGTTAATTAATCAGTGTTAATTGAGAAACGTGAGAATTCTCCAGAAACTCACATGGATCGACTAGGAAAAAATATCATCCATTGATTAAGTTTTAATCTTGTTGGCATTATGACTAATGTGTTGTCCTTGATGGAAACCTACTTGATGAGTTGTCTTTTGATGGCAACCTACTTGATGAAGATGTCAAGAGGATGTGTCTACATCTGACAGAGAGTTTAGTTAAAGGCATAGTAGTCCAGGGACAGAAGAATGATAAAGGTGATGTTTGAAGAAGTATACGCGGGTTCTGTGAAACAAAGTCGTGTACATACGTGAGTATTAAGAGGAAAAGGCGTGTACAGTTTCCACACCATGGTATTGTGAAAATTCGAGAATCCCACTCGAATCAACTACTGTTGCAACTGATTAAACTTCTCCTATCTGTTAAACACTGAAACAAATTATTTATTGTTTCCTACAACAAATATCGAAGCTAACAAACTGCAACCTTCTCTTAATTTATTAATTTGTCCAAAACAAGAACATAGCAAATAGAGAAAGATGCACAAGTGACAGTGTTTTTTGGACAAATGTCCCCGGAAAATCCCAATGCAGGAAAACCAATGCAACAGCTCTGAGGGTTTTATATTATTAAGTAGTAGTTTCTAAATACAACTCTGGATGCCCTTCCAACAATCCAATTATAGAGAAAATAAATTGGCAGAAAAACTTAGTGAGGTTACCTCACTCTACCAGCCAATTCCAACTATTCTGGTAGTTGAACCAATTGTCCCCAGCTATCTCTGCGTTGGGCCTGCGTCAGCCCAACAGGGAAACGCCTGCCCTCTGGAGTAGTTTCCAGCCCTCCCTACTCAGAAATCTCAACTTCATGACAAATTTTAGATTTTTGCACTAGAAGAATGTGTTGCTTCTGCATGAGCCCTTCTGGCTCTGTGTCAGCTCTGCGTGGGCCCTTCTGGCCCAGCATCAACCCCTCCTGGGTATGCGCTGCCTCATCCTGGTGTCTCTTTGCCTCTCTGTTGTTGATCCTGGGTCCTAGAGAAGATACTTCAAGCCATCTATCTATGCCCCTCACTGCAAAAGCTCACTATTGAAAATCTCCCAGCAGTTGCTTTGCTTCAGAAAATCGATTCTCTGAAATCCCTCTATATGTGCTCTCCAAGTGTCCATCAAGCCTTCTCTTATAATCCTCTCATTGATCAATCACCGACGCAGGTTAGAATCTAATCAATGGCTAGGATCATATTGACTTGATCTCCGCCTTCTTCTAGAAGTTTCACCCATAATTTATATTAATACCCTTTAATTATTTTAATTTCCTAAGTTTAGAGTTAGGGTCCCATTAAAAATAATTAATTATTTTAATAAAATTGTCTCTAAGTGGAATTTCCCAAAATGATGTTTGGGTATTAGAGAATGCATGTGTCTAAGCCTCCCTGCAAATTTTGAGACTTAGAGCACATTCGATGCTACCAGAAATCAACACTCCCTCTTAGCGAGGAATGTGCTCTAGCAATGCACCCTACTGAAGCATCACTCTGTTCTGTAACATCTTCTTATGCATTGTTGATCTCTGACATCCTTTCCACCAACTACTGCGCAAATGTTGCATATGTACTGTTTCTAACCCTACCACTACATCTGTACTACAACTCCCTCTGAATTTCTTCATCTGTGTTGTTGTTGCCACCACCACTGCGAATTATTATTGCACGGCAAACTGCTGCTGCTATTGCATCAGCAATGGAAAAACATCCCAAATTACTGAACTAACTGTGTTCAGTATGATACCACATGAATCTTGGAGCCTGACTACTGCTAGTCTCTACGTTGACCCTTTGAATCTTCTGCGTTGTTGCCGACCTCTGCTCTGTGCCATCTGCACTACTACCAACTCTGCTCAGACTTTGACGCTCCTAGCCACTGGAACTGTTTCTCTGACGCTCCTCGGCATCATCCAACACTAGCCCATCTTACTACCTCTGATATGGGCTCCTGTAGCAAGGAATTGATCCAAGAGGTGGGCTCTTCAAGGATCCTCCCCATCTATAGATCTTTCGAACTACAACTCCAAATCATCCCACCTCCCTCCTAGAGGTATCTCAGCTGTCATGGCGAACTCCTCCTCCTCGATCTTCGTAGGCACCGCCTTCAGATCGTGCTTCTCATCTTTGTCCTTCTTCCTGAGAGGACATTGAGTTGCATAGTGACCCATCTCACCACACCTAAATCACTTGATCTTCAAGACGTCCTTCTTACGTCTATGTTGCTCCTTCTATCCCTTCGATGCAAGGGCTGCATTATCCTCCTCCTCTTAGGCTTTAACCCACTACTGTTGCTTCCGTCAAGCTTGCAATTGACCAAATCTCTTCTCAGCTCCTCTTGTTTGAGATTTGCCCACATCTCATCCTAATTTGGCAAAGTCGCCCTGCCCAGGATACTCTTAACAAAGACTTGCCACTCATCTGAGACAGAATTGAGGGCCAGTCTCACCAACTCTGAGTCTTGAGGTGTAGACCCCACAATAGATAACTCATCACGGGTCTCTTGAAGCTTCGTGAGGAATGGATCCAGACGCTCCCCCTTCTACATCTGAGCAAATCTCAGCTTCTGTTCAAGGTACATCTTCCGCTACTCTGAAGATCCTTGATATAACATAGACAATGCATCCCACATCTCTTTAGCAGTCCCTCTGCTAGTGATGTGACAGACCACATGATCCTTCGGGTATTATAAATACCAAAGGTCTTTACCATGGTATTGAGCCCAACAATGGATATTTGATCCCATCAAAGAATACCATCGACATTAGTGTGGTTTTGACTAGTGGTATTGGACAAGGCCTAAGCTATATAAGGAGATGAAAATCAAAATACCTTTGTGTGCAAGTAATGAATATTTCATGAATAGTTAGATCTGAAGCAAGTGTGCATGTAATGGACTATTAATGATTTGTTTGATCTGAAACTATGTATGCACCCGGGAATTTGATGATGGATTAGATCCAATAGATCTGAAATGACTATATTGATAATGGATTGAGTTGATCTGTAATATTTATGTCTGATGCATGTTTTTATTATGTATGTCAAGAGATGGGTTTGTTCTGAAGGTTTGATGTGCAGCAAAGTTATAAGTCAATAATTGCATATATGTACGCGGGTTCGATAAGTTGAAAGGCGCATACATACGCGAGTTTAATGTTGGTAAGTCGCGTATCGATTCAGATTTGTACACGGGTTTGATTCCTGAAAAGCATGTATACATGCAGAAATGTTTTGAGGAAAGCACGTATATAAGCTAGAGTTTTATTGAATAAGATGTCTAATCAGTCTTGCTATGTTTATGTTGTCTATCAATGAAGTCTTACTTTATGATCTGGGCTTAATAGTGATGTTTTAAGATGAATTGATTGAGGATTGGTATGTTGAAGAGTGATGATGCTACTAGTTGTATGTGATTGAAGATCAATGATGGTTCTGTGATTATTTCAGAATGATTCAGTGGTTCTGTGTGTGACTCAATGTTTATTTCAATATGACAATGATTCAATTTCAGGGTTCATTGTTTTGAGATCTGTGTGTGAGTATGCTTCATGGAAAGCGTGTATATATGTGAATATGCTTGAGAACAATAGCGTACATATTTTGGTATATGGTTTATGAGGGTTTGTAGTGACAGAATCTAGTTTCTGTAATGAACAATATGTTGATTGGTATTATGGTTACAATGATCTAACTGCTTTGGTTGTTTGAGAATAAGTTGATTGATTTGGGTCTCATTTGGTTCAGTGATTTGTTGATTCAGTGGGTTCAATGATTGAGTGATTTGTTGTAGTGATCAGTTTCAATTTTGATTTTTTCTATTGGGCTTAAATTATGGTAGTGGGTCCAGTCTGAAAAATTGATGAAAAGTGGCCTACAATTTGTGATGTTTTGTAACAGGTGGATCCAATGTGAAATTTTATGAAACGTGGTCCACGGTGGTGCTGAGGGTTGGAGCCGAGAGTTGGAGCCTTCAGTGAGGGATTCGAAGCTTCCTTCCAGGGGTAGTTGGTAAATTAGATCAGGGGGTAGGATCTCCCTTCCGATGGGTGCCGGTAAACGAGATCAGAGGGTTGGAGCTCCCTTCCAGTGGGTGCTGGAGAACGAGAGAAGGTTGTAGCCTTCTGCGGGTGGGCACCTGCATGCTAGTATGATTCTGCGTTAGTACAATATTTAAAGATGTTTTCTTTATAATAAAATATAAAGACAGAGACGACAACAACGGTGGTTTTTTCCCACATTGGGTTTCCACCTAAAAATCCTAGTGTTCATGTGTGTTGATGTGTTGCTTATATGTGATGGTTTATTATGTTCTTATTGCACATGGTTATTGTTTAATTAATGCCTATTGAAGTACTGATACATTGGTTTAAGTCAAACAAGTGATGCATTAACTGAAAAGTAAGTTAACTTGATGTATGTTAGGTGTCTACATAACAGTCGCATACATACGCAAATTTCTTTCAATAAAGTTGCGTACAGAAATATGAGTAAGAAAAGAAAAGTTTAAGTGAGTTTTAAATATTGATTCACACCCCCATCCCTCCCATCTCAGTATTTTTCCCAAAAATTGGTATCAGAGTAGGTTCTTCGAAAGAAGCTTGATCGCTTGGAGGAAGATTCATCAAGATGAGCAATCAAGAGGGGACAACATCTATTTGGCCACCATTG
Organism: Pinus tabuliformis; assembly: GCA_031772625.1. NCBI lineage: Eukaryota > Viridiplantae > Streptophyta > Pinopsida > Pinales > Pinaceae > Pinus > Pinus tabuliformis. Next base: position 373,000,303 of record CM062815.1, on the reverse strand, counting down.
TTCAACGGAACCAATCTAGTTTTCTGGAAGGTAAGAACAAGATTTTACTTATAGTCACTTGGAGCATATGTATGGGGAATCGTTGGATGAGGCTAGCGATATTCATCCTCCATTCTCACAGATGAAGCAGAAAAGAAGAAATATGAGACCAATGCAAAGGTTGTGAATGCTCTGTTAGGAAGCTTGACATAATCAGAATTTGTCAAAGTCATGTAGTTGAATACGACGAAGGCTATATAAACTATGAAACTGACACCAAAGTAAAAAGTGTCAAACTTCAAACCCTTAGAATTCAATATGAAACTCTCAGAATGCACAATGATGAAAGTATCGCAAGTTTATTTCTTAAGGTAGATGAGATCGTGAATTCTATGAGAAATTTTGGTGAAGAAATAAAAGAATCATCATTGGTTGAAAAAATATTAAGGTCTCTAACTCCTAAATTCGATTCAAAAGTTTATGCCATAGAAGAAATGCAAGACTTGAAGAATCTTACTATTGTACAACTTCATGGGATTCTAACAGCCTATGAAATGAGAAAAGTGGGTCCCTCAGATATTAGAGAAGCTGCATTCAAAGCTACTACAAAAGGAAAAGAAAAGGAAGAATCAGGTTATGTTAGAAGAAGAAGAGGCAAACTTCGTAAAAAAACTCCAAGTGGGTACTAGAAGATTTAAAGGTAAGTTTCCCTTCAAATGTTTTGCTTGTGGTAGAATTGGCCATTACGCTGCTAAGTGTCTCTATAGAGAAAATGATGAGAAAGGGAAAGTAGTTGTAAAAATAAATAGGAGAAGGTTTGAAAACAAGAGAATTTTTTATGCACATGAAGATAGTGATGATCTTTAAAATGGTGAAGAAGGTGAGTCTGATCAAGAATGTCAATTACTTATGGCATTTGAAGATAGAAGTTGTCATGAGTCTGATGCCCTAGAAGAAAAGGATATTTTTATTGAAAACTTTGACAGTGATATATCAGATGCAGTGACATTTACACTATGTTGCAGGAAACATGGGGCAGAAGGGCGTTTCCGTATGGAAACGGGTACGAAACGCTGAAACGCGTTTGGTACGGCCCTGAAACGTGTTTTAGGCCGTACTGCCACGTTTCACGAAACTGAAACGTGGCCAGTACGGCCTGAAACACGTTTCAGGGCCGTATGACCATGTTTCAGCATTTACTTGTGTTTTATTTTATTTTATTTGTTTTCTAATCTATTCTTACGTTAGCCTAGTGACTTCTAGTTGCGTCCAGATGCCTGTCTAAAGTTATAAAAGTGAACTTTTGCCCTAGTGTTGATATGCAGTTCATGGTAATATTAAATTCTTAAAGTAAAAGTGATATTCTCCTTTATTTTTCATTTTCATCCTTTTACTTAAATTTTTAACATTACCATGAAATGACTCAGGATGTTTGAGAGTGGTTTCGCCCTCATTGGATTTCATATGGAGAAAGTAGAATTTTAGATCTCACTCAAAATCCAGCAGACTTATCTGTTTTTCAGGATTTCAGGATTGGGGGGATTGCAATGTTTCCATTGGATTTTATCATGTACTAGGGTATGGAACTTGTATTTAATCAAGAGAACCAAGCCCTCTATGCAGGGGAGACTCCCAATAATCAAGAGAATGTAGGGTACTAGGGTATGAAACTTGTATTTAATCAAGAGCATTAAGGTTGTTCGACTATGTAGGAGGAGACTCCCAATCAAGCACGAGACAAGAAATTAGAAATTTCTCGTGGCTGATTTTGGATATTTCTATTTTCATTATGTGATTATTCATGAGTAAATGTGATGCAAATTTAGATACTTATAGTTTATGCATTGACAATTGACAGTTTTATCATAATGTAATAAATTAGAATGTATCATATATGCTTTATGATTGCACATATTTCATAGTGAAGCAGCTGAACTTGCACTCATGGGCAAAAGTGAAAGTAAGCACTCTAAAGAACAGTCAGATTAAAAAATGATGCCTCTAGAAGCTGAAGATTAAGGCATGTCAGAAACAATGATCAATGCAGATGTGCTTATGCTAAGCAGAGATAACTATCATCAATGGAAAGAAAATATGAAATCTAATCTAATCTAATCTAATTCATAGAATGGATTAGAGGAGGGGCTCAGATCCCATCTTTGGTCTCCTACATCTAGAGCAATTTATCAAAAAATAAATTATGGTTGATTGGGAATCTATAATGGGAGGTTGGATATGGTTCTTGGGTCGAGATTGGTTTGGACCCCACCAAAGGTTTCAATGGTGATTATATTCTCCCTGTTGTGACAATCAGGGATATCAACAACTTGGGCATTTATTTTTTAAATTAAATTTATGTTTCTATTGGATCCATCATTGTTGTTCCTTCTTAGTCACGCTCATGGGAACTTGGTATTTATGATGAGATGGTCAGTGACTAGGACCGGTATCATCATAACCTGGCAATGACAGGTATTACCTTGTCTAAGAGTGAAGAAACTCTCACGTGGAATGGTAAAACAATATCTGGTCAGATTTCGGTACATGATGCCTACAATTATATCTTGTCGACTAAATCATCTGATGCGGCTCCCTACTGGTTTAGTAAGATTTGGGCATGGAATATCTCTCTCAAACTGGTTTGTTTTGGCTGGTTGGCATGGAGAAATAAAATATTAACATGGGATAATCTTTGCAAGAGAAGTTTACTCGGGCTTGGTAAATGTGCGATGTGCAAAAAAGAGATGGGAAATGCCAGATATCTCTTTCTCATTTCTCCTTTTGCAATTTCCAATTGGAATGGAATTCTGAAGATACTAAATATATTTGCCCAATGGAACTCCAAATCTATTGAAGACTGTTTAGCTGAATGGACTTCAAATTACAAGGTATATCGGTGTCTTACTTTTTACATCTGATGGGGAATTTGGAGATGTAGAAACCCATACATTTTTGAGGATTTTGTTGTGGACATTCATCAGTCTTGTGGGAAGATTATTTTTTCTTCTTCTTCTGAAATTGGTATGGTTACCAAAAAGGCTACACAGAGAAATATCAAACAAGTGGATGTCTTGAAAAGAATCCCTATTGGTTTTTTCGATGAGGCAGTACGCAATAATGCTTGTGGATGTGGGGCGTATGTTGTATTTAAGTCAGGTTTTTATTTCCATTTCATTTGGAATTGTGGGGAGGGTACTAATACCTGTGCTAAGATCATTGCTTTATGGGGGTATTGTTCTGTGCTAAATGGATTTCAATTGAGTCTATAGATATCTTTGGAGACTCAAAGGTGGTTATAGATTGGATGCTGAAAAGGTCTTCTATGGAGCCTCGTATGCACATCAATTGGATGAATCACATTAATATGTTGACTGACAAATTCCAAAGGTTGACTTTCAATCACATTTATAGGGAGTAGAACGAAGTTGCAAACACATTATCAAAGGATGGATGCTTAAAATCCCAGGAAAAATCCACTACTTTGAGTTCTACAATGACTCTCTACTGAGATTAGGGAAGATAGACATCATATAGTTTCTCTGATGTGCAAGCCACATTCATATTTTTTTGTGCACAAATTTGTTTTTTGCAACATAGATGACTCTATAAGTAATATGTATTAGGAATTTTACTATATTAATTTTTGTTTCCTTACGTGTTTGGATATATGCTTGGATATACATTGACACTTATTTTGGATGGTGCAATCTAGATAAAATCTATGGGTTTTTTTATTGAAATTTGGAGCATAAAAGTAATCAAGCAACAATATATTAGTGGCATTTGTACTCATGTAAACATCCTTCTATTAATAGAAATCATGTTTGTTTTTTTTTTTTTTGGCCTTCTGAGAAAAAGGAATATTTTATATTGTTTTGAAATTCCCAAAATTTAGATAGCTTAACACTTGTATATCACACAAACAATGTTGTAAAATAGATAGAGAGTGGAACGGATGCCCGCTGAAGGCCCTGCTCCCGCCTGAACTCCCTGTGCGCCTCTGCCCTCGCCCCCAGGCTCTGCCTGGTCGGGCCCTCGCGCCCCGACCTCCTCTGTGTCTTACAGCGCGGACCCTCACGGGGCCTGCTGCCCGTCGGTCTGATCCCTCACGCTTTCAGCGGGCCTGCAATGGCAGGATCCGCTTCCCCCCCTCCTGCTTCAGAGAACCAAGAAGAAATTTTCGCCTCCCTTTTGTCCGAACCATCAGATGCTAGACCGCGCCCCTCTCAAACAAAGTTCATTAAAAAGCTGGATGAAATACCCGAGGTGAATCTCCCTCCTTCTCTACCAAGGAAATCGGCAATAGCTCTATCAGAAAGAGGACTCGTAGGTCAGTTTACTGGGCTCTGGCCATCCCCAAGAACGGTTCAAAAATGGGTGGAACGCAACTGGAGCACAATGATTCAAGGGAAGATCGCCATCAGATTTTGTGGCCGCGGGTATTACACCTTTCTGTTTGAGTCAAAAGAAGACAAGAATCTCATCTTCCGCAATGGCCCCTACTTCATGGACACAAGAGGCCTCTATCTGAACAGATGGACCCCGGACTTCGATCCGGAAATGGATATACCTAATGCAGTTCCTGTTTGGGTGCGCCTCCCTCACTTACCGCTTCACTGTTGGGGGGACGAATCGGTAAAAGCCATCGGCAATGCAGTTGGAAAATACATTGACAGATCAGAACCAAGAGAGAACATGCACGCATGCGCAAGGATCTGTGTGGAAGTCGACCTAGGGAAAGGACTGCCTGAAGCCATTAAGATTAAGGTGGACCAGTGGACGCACATCCAGCAGCTAGACTATGAACAGCTCCCCTTCAAATGCAAGGTATGTCATGAGTATGGTCATTTTGCAAATAGATGTAGCAAGTTAAAAGCAAAAGAAATAGAAAATAACGAGGAAACCACAGAGGGAACATGGGAACAAGTTAAAAGGAAAAAGTCCTCCTCTAATCAGGGCCCCAGTTCCACAGCCCCTCCGGCCTCAAGCCTCCCCCCCCTCCCCCCCCTCCTCCTACCTCAACCTTCCCTTCATCCTCTAATCCCTTCGAATCTTTAGCGGCTGAAACCCCTCTCTCCCCCCCTCAATCCCCTCGCCCAGCTTCCCCCTGTTCAAATCCCCCTCCCTCTCCCCCCCCCACCATCGAAAGAATCCTCACAAGAAACAAAGCCAAAGAAGCCAATCAACCTTCTGATCCCCCGAGAAAAGTAGGCAGGAAAACGAATAAAGAACTCAGGGATGAAACAGCAGCAAAGGAGATGGCAACTGGAACACAGCAACCCATGGACTCATATCTAGGCAAGTTAAAAGGAAGTGGCGAAAAAACAAAGGAGAAATCCGGACCCCACCCCACAGCCGGTAAATAATGAATTTGGTCTCTTGGAATTGTAGGGGAATGGGCTCCTCCCTAAAGCTGAAAGCAATCAAGGATCTACTAAATCAGGAACAGCCAGACATTCTTCTAATCCAGGAGACCAAAATAACCGAGCAGGACTTTCTTCACCAAACTCAACGATTTAAAAATTTCTCAGGTCTCTCCAAGGGTTCAGACGGGGCATCAGGAGGAATAGGAACATTATGGAACAAAAACAAGTGGGAAATCACCAACTCACACCAATGCTCTTGGTGGATCAGAACAGACCTAAAGCATAAAAGCTCGCAGGAAATTTATCACATATTCAATATATATGCACCCAATCATTACAGGGACAAAGCTAGTTGCTGGAACACCATAGAAGAGGACATCTCCGTTCTCCAAAGCAGCAGGCTAATTCTCGGGGGAGACATGAATCTGATAAGGCAAGTGGAAGAAAAGTATGGTGGCAGTTACCATGCAGATCCCTCAAGAGACAAGTTAGAATCTATTATTCAGCTCTTCAACTTGATAGACACCCCTCTGTCAAATGGAAAATACACTTGGTCCAACAAAAGATCAGGCACACACAACATCAAGGAGAGGCTGGACAGGTTCCTAATTCAGGAAGGTATAGCAGGCAACTTTCAGTCAATCAAGAGTAAAATAATCCACGGCTCAGCTTCGGACCACAAACCGGTGGTCCTCACATTGGATAAAGGTCCAAATCTTGGCCCCCTCCCTTTCAAATATAACAAAAACTGGGACCTCCATGAAGATTTCCGCACCCTAATACAAAAGAAGTGGGCTAAAGAAGTCATAGGGTCGCCTTATTTCGTTTGGGAAACAAAGCTGAAACAGCTTCGGACAGTAATAAAACAGTGGGCGAGGGAGCAGGCAAAACTTGACAGGAAAAAGAAATCTGAACTGCTAGCAGAGATGGAACGCTGGCACAAAGAAAAAGAGCAAGCTCAATATACAGCTGAGGACCTCGAGAGGGAAAAAACTTTGTACAAGGAGCTTTACCGGCAAAATCGTGTGGAGGAAGAGGAACAAAGAATAAGATCCCGCTGCCTATGGCTGAAGGCTGGGGATAAAAACACTTCTTTTTTCCACAATAATATCAAGATCAGAAGAGCCAGCAACCAAATAGACAAAATTGAAGTTGCAGGGAGTGAGCTGAAGGAACAAGAAGAAATAAAAAGCGCAGCCTTTAATCATTTTAAGGATCTTCTTACAGCAGATCGCCAACAACATAACAGCGAGGCTTTCCTTAGTATAATAGAGAGCAAAATAAAAGAAAACCACAACAATGAGCTTGAGCAAGACCCTACAGAAGAAGAAATCAGAGAAGCCACCTTCACCATGCAACAAGACAAGGCCCCGGGGCCGGATGGCTTCACGGTTGCTTTCTACAGGCAACATTGGGAAACTATAAAGAAGGACTTTGTGAGAATGATAAAGAACGTCTTTAGAAATCACAAGGTGGGGGAAAACACAAAGTCATCACACATAGCTTTGATCCCTAAGGAAGCAAATCCAAAAACCTTCGACAGATTTCGCCCCATATCGCTTTGCAATGTCTCATACAAGATTATTACAAAAATTCTCGCCAACAGATTAAAGAAATTCCTTCCCCTTCTAATCTCTGAGAACCAGGGCGGCTTTGTCCCAAGTAGGCAGATCATCGACAACGTCATTCTAGTTCAGGAAGCCATTCACAGTAGCCTCAATAGAGGAGAGCGGGGAATGATCATCAAATTGGATATGGCAAACGCTTTCGACCGGGTGGACCACACATTCTTAAGAGCAGTTCTTAAAAAATTTGGCTTCTCCTCCAATTTTGTCAGCATCATCAATGGGTGTATCTCTAACCCCTGGACCGCCCCTCTGATCAATGGTCGCCCCAGCAATTATTTTAGAAGTTCGAGGGGACTAAGGCAGGGCTGTCCCCTCTCCCCCTTCCTCTACATTCTCATGGCCGAGACACTGAGTGCTCATCTAGAAAACCTTCGCAGCAAAAAAGAAATCACGGGCATACGCATTGAAAGAGGAATTAAGGAGATCAATCACTCGCTCTTCGCGGATGACACTCTGCTAATTGGGGGAGCATCTAGTCTGATGGCCAGGAGGTTCAAAAGAGTTCTGGATGCCTTCCTCATTGCTTCTGGGGGCAAATTAAACAATAGAAAATGCAAAATTTACACTTGGAATGTTCCCCTTCATATTCAACAAAGAATTTCTCAGATTCTAGACATTCCTCTGCAAAGAAGCTGGAGCTCCTTCTCTTATTTGGGTCTACCTTTGGCAAAAGATCACATTAAAGCAGAAGTTTGGACAAAACATATCGAGAAGATGAGAGGCCTCCTCCAGAGCTGGGGTGCCTCCTGGCTGAACCTTGCTGGCAGAACCATTCTCATAAAGGCTGTCCTTTCAGGCCTCCCTATTTATCAGTATGCGGTAATCATGGCCCCGCTAGCACTCATAAGCATATGGAACTCATTATGAGAAGTTTTCTCTGGCAAGGGGGAAAACAGGACACAAAGAAATTCAGTCTTGTTAATTGGGACCAAGTCACTCTACCGTATGAAAAAGGTGGCTTATCCATAAAAATCCCTAGTCTTTCCAATCAGGCCCTGGGGCTCAGGCTGATTTGGAAGATTCTTTCAGGAAATGGCTTGTGGTGGGTGGAGACAATAAAAAGAAAATACCTCAGCGGTCCGAACTCCAACATTCTCCATGAACCAATTATAGACAGGCCTTGTACTCCAATGTGGAGATTGATTAAAAAAGTCTTACCCCACTTCAGAGGAAATGCCTCTAAAGTCCCAGGCAGCGGAAAGAATGTTAAAATTTGGCTTGACAGAATTATGGGATCCAATCCAAGAAATTCGCTTCAAGAATTAAGACCTCTTCAAGCTTGGATGGAGGAGCGAAACATATCTACTCTGTTTGACATATCCTCTTGGTCCCAAAACAGGTGGCTCGATTGGAAGGACTTAAATCTCCCTCCGGAGCTCAGAGATCTTTGGCACAACTTGAGACTCTCTCTCTCTGGCTCTGCTCCAATTAACAAGGAGATGGATGATAGATACATATGGGATACCTGTGGCGGAAGCTTCACAGTGAAAGAAGGCTATAAATCTCTGCAAAACATGACTCCCACAGTAAATTGGAATCTTCACAAGGCAGCCTGGAAGACTGAATGCATCCCAAAGGTGAAACACTTCAACTGGGCCCTCTTAAAAGGGAAAATTCTAACAGCAGAGAACTTGAGAAAGAAAGGAATACAAGGCCCCTCGATCTGTTGTTTTTGTCGAGCTGAAGAAGAGTCCATTCATCACTCCTTCCTTAGTTGCCCCTTCGCACAAAGCTGTTGGAAACAGTTAGTTAGCCCTCTGGAAGTTACAAGAAGCTTTGATCAGGTGAACAACCTACAGAGAAATTGGAACAAAGAATACCCTTTGAGCAGGAAAGGCAAGAATAATCTCATAAGAATTTGGAAATGCATTCCAGCCACGCTGTGTTGGAACATCTGGTTAGCTAGGAATAATTATGTCTTCAAAAATGGACAGCCTAAAATAGACAGGATCATCGCCAAGACAATTGCAGGGATCTCAGAAGCTATCAGTACTAACTATATAGCACTCCCAGATCAACAAAGTTGGACAAAAGATGAGAGAGATTGGTATAACAGTTTTAACATTAGCCACTCTCAAAGTCCCTCCCCTCAGCCGAAAGCTCCGCAGAAGAAGCACAATTGGAAACTCAGGGGAGACAAAGAAGAAATAAACAAATGGATCCTCGCTTAGAATCGTCCCCTTCTTCTTTTTGATGGAGCATCAAAGAGCAACCCCGGGAGAGCCGGTGCTGGAGGTATAATCAAAGATCAGAAGGGGAACCTCATTTGCAGCTACGAATGGGGGCTCGGGATCGCCAGCAATAACGTCGTCGAAGCTTATAGCTTGTTACTGGGTTCCTCGATTCTTCACAGGTTAGGTCTCCGGAATGCCATAATCCTTGGGGACTCGACAATCATTATAGCAGCCATGAACGCAGGCAAAGATTTCAATAAAGCAAGTATAAATAACATCAAGGCGCGGATAACAGACAATCTCAGACATTTGGGGGAAGTCACCTTTATGCACGTGTTAAGAGAGAACAATGTAGAGGCAGATTCTTTAGCAAGCAAAGCGGTCAATCGGCAACAAGGACAAGTCAGTGAGAATGGCAGAAACTATGCAAGAGCAATCCCATAAGAATCCCAGTTGTCAGACAGAACATAAGACAAGCTCCCGCAGAATTTGTCAGTACATCAATCACACCTCGGGTTCTCCTTCCCTCGATTCTCCTTTTTCTCTCATTCCGCCGGCGTCTCCCTCCCTCCTTGATCTCAGAACATCTCTCCCCCATTCTCCTCGTGACTTTCCCTTCGACTTTTCAGGTAACCGTCCCTTCCACACCCTTGAAGTCTGCCTCCTAAATCCGCAAATGGATCTGATCTCAGCTTCCCAGGTAAAAAATCTCCATCACCCTCATCATGACAGACCTCTCCCGCTAAAAACTTCACGGAGAGCATGCAGGCAGAGGCTTCTACAAAGGACAGTCAAAAGGAGCAGCAGAAAGAAGATCAAATGGAGGACACAGTGAACCAATTCTGGTGTTAATCTCATGGAAAGTAAAGTCTGCCTTATAGATGGCCTTTTTGTTAGACAGTATAGTAGATATCTTTTTCAGCACCTTCTTCTCAAGCTAAACTCTCAGAAGTCAAGGGCTGCGCCCCTTTTTTGGACTTCTTCTTTATTCCCTCTTCTAGCATCTTATGTATCATCTCCTGCTTACTGCAGTTTTTATAATATATGAGTAGACGACCTTGTAAAAAAAAAAAAACACTTGTATATCACACATATGATATACCATTTTTCAGAGAAAAAACCAGCATAGATTTATATTAAGGAAATATAAAAAACCTCCATAGGAAGTGGACCTATATTGAGGTGATATATAGACAATTTTGTATTCTAGGAAAAGATTATGGGTCAAGGAATTGTTCGTACCTGCAATGAAGTGCGTAGGGTTGAGCTAAGGCTATACTTTGCTACCGATGAAGATTTTACATTGTACCAACTAAGAACCACTGCAATTAACCGCACCAACCAAAACCAAACAAATAAGGCCTCCAGAGTATTTATGGAATGGAACATAGAACAATGCAAAGCGAAGCCATACATAGGCTGAAGAAGGCTTGCCAGAGATGAATTTATGAGGAAAGGGAGAAAAAAAATAGAATTGACCGAAAAAACAAGAAAAACAGTGTTGATTTCAAAGAAGAAAACCTTGAATGCTGAAAAACACGAATAATCAAATCTACTTCTTCAAAGTGGGAAAACCTATTGCCAAACTAACAGTGAGCTTGTTAAAGTGACCTTTACCTTATTATATCTATATATTTTTAAAAATTTAAATTTAAATGGTTTTAAATAACCTAAATCAGCGTAATTACTTTTCAAACTTACCACAGGGCACAAATTAAAACAGACATGAATTTAAAAGGCAAGAAGAACTCAATGTATCATCTCCCCTGCCATACCCATTTAATTTTGAAAGCTTAAGGTTAATTTTATATAACCTAAATCCAATACACCTCCCCTTTCCAATAACAATACTAAATGAAACAGACATGAATTTAAAAGCTAAGAAAATATTGACGAACACTAACAACCTCGGCTATTGCAACCTATGACTTTCGTACTGTACTCGCAAATTTCACCAAGAATAATAAATATTGTGTGTAGGATTGAGGTTGAGGCTGTACCTACTAGCGGTGAAGACTTAACGAAAACCACTGCAACTAGCCAATTTCACCATGAGTCATAAAGGTTGTGGGTTGTCAGTCTCTGTCTTCCAAATCACCAGCTCCATTAACTGCAAACCAATAAAACACCACCTCAGAAGGATGAAGGTTCAGTCTATGATGGAACATATAGCAATGCAAAAACGCTTCTGAGAGATGAAAGCATGGGCAAAAGGGGAAATAAGAAAAAACAGAGACCATTTTAAAGTTGGGGTTACTTGAAATGTTTACAGTGTGAAATGTGTGTTGCCATGAATCAATAGCACCTGCTTTGCATGGTGGCCAGATGTTCAATATAGTTTCCATATGGATGTAGTATTTTAACAACAACATTGGTGTGGGCTTTCATGTTCCATTCACTGTCTGTGGAAAATTGTCTGATAAAAAAATTGGTCTATTGAATATCACAAATTAAAAAATCGTGTCAATTGAAATGACAAGACACCAACTTTCCTCTTTTCATAGTTTTGATAGATATCAAAGTAATGATAAAATTTTATAATTTTATTTTCACTGTAATTTTTCAAATATATGTTATAAATCAATTACAATATTTTTTAATATTATAGATTAAAAATGAAATTTATCATAATTTGTCATTTATTTTTTACTTTTAAAACTTGTGTAAAGAAGCAAAAATCCATTTTTAAGGATTGAAAACTAAATCTTCATAAAAATTGATGAATAGTGCGAGCGAAAGTTGGATGGAATAGTTTCTTAATTCATTAAATACTCAAGTTCAGGGCTTCCTATCTGTGGGAAATATATTGAAGTAACCAAAGCATAGACCAGTCACCAAGGTGTTTCCTTTAACCATAAAAACCTTTAGTGCACATAATATCATGATATAGTAGGAGGGCGTTATGCCTGACAAAAATATGTATAAAACAATAACTCTGGATACATTATAAGCCATCTAAAAACTAAGTATAGATAATCAATAAAAAAAAGAATTGAATAGAGCGCAGAAGACATTAATACATGCATCCATTTTGTTGAAACAAGTCCTCACAATCACAAATTGGTTACACTTCGAAAGTTGACAAATGAGTTAATTGACGAAACCAAAGTATGTAGAGTGTTGTTTAGTCGAGGTCATTTTCCCCAAAGGGGTTAACTTCAAGCGTTCAACGACTCTCTAGGCGGTGGGCTAAAGCGCAAAATGCTTCTTATCTTGAGAAGGCAACCTAGATAGGGCTAATCCCCCAAGGTAGGAGGGGGTATAGGGGGAGGACGAAATATCTAATGTATTAATCCCCCAAGGTAGGAGGGGGTATAGGGGGAGGACGAAATATCTAATGTATGTAGATTTTAGTCGTTTTTCCATAACAAATGGATGAAATGAAGGTAGTCTAGACTCAAATTTGATCAAAATTACACAGAATTATCAAATTTATCAGAATTAAATGTTCAAATCAAATATTTTCCCATATAACTTAAGATGTTTTCCAGTAAACCCAAAAGGAGTTGGGAAACAGCGATCCCACTATTGTTGTAGGCTTAAATAGAAATTTTCCACAAATAATAGAATTTTTCCATAAATTGATAGGCCTTTTTAGAAGCTTTTAAAAAAATAGACATAATGCGCCCATAACCCCTAGAAGTCAATGGCCAATCAGAAAATTGACTGTATGGTCAAATCTCTAAATACCCAACCCACACCCAAGCAGGAGCTACTTCCTCAACCTTCTGGTCAAGCATGCTCCTTGTATGGAAAACTGAAAAACATAATGACGAATATGCGAAAGGGAATCCACATGTTAATAAGAAGCGTGTGCAAACCTAGACCCTTGAAATAGAGCCCCAAAAAGCTTGTTCTAGCATCCTGGCCTATTATACAATAATATGTATTTGACGAAATAACAGGACGATATACTTTTCTAGCCATCTTTCTTTGTTATTTGAACGAGAAACTTCCCCACAAGGAAGAGCGCTCAAATCTTTCATGTACAAAGAAACGTGATAACCCCGAAGAAAAGGAAGATCAAGCAAATGTCACACCAAATTTTTAAAATTTTGCACCTACACCTTACGTGAACCTGGGTCTGCATCAACACGCCACTTAGGTGTGTTTGTATGGATGTGTGTATAAGTTTCTGAATATAAAAATAATTGCAACCTAGCAAAACAATGTTTAAACTAGTGAAAAATCATAATTTTTTAAAAACTTTGTCACAAATTTGAAAAAAAATATATATTTAATTGTTCCATTGACACCTTGTAGCAAGAAATTATCGTGCTTAACCATTGACACTTAGGTGTGTTTACATCTCCATTTACCATCTTAGAGCTATAGGGTTTTATCTTTAGCTTTCACCTTTTTTCTCTGATTGTTGTCCTTATTAAATAAATTATTATAAAAGAAAATATAAATTGATATATCAAATATAATAAAATATATAATATATAATGAAAATCTATCATTAAATTTTATATAATAATTTTTATTTCATTTTATATAATAATTTTTATTTCAATTTGGGAAAAAATTTATTTCTATTATATATTTTATATTTAAATAATACTTAAATTAACTTAACATTAAAAAAAACTTTATTAAGTATTTTGTTTTTCACAACCTACATTCATTTAATTTTCTATATTATTATATGTCTTAATATTATATAATATTTTTCTATAATAAAATTATTTTTTATTCCTGTTTTATAAATTATTATATTGTAATTAATCAAATTTTATTAAATCATCAAAACAAAAATATTAAAATTTATTAATACAAATAATAATTACATCTAAATAGATAATATTAAAAATTAAATCTTTATTCTTAATTTGATTAATAATTAAAAAAAATAACAAAAATAAAACTTTTTAATAATATATATATTAGCATTTTGTTTACAATTTTAAAAATAATTCATTTACTACTTATAAATTATCATTTTATTCAAATTATTTTTAACATTATATATATATATATATTAATATTAATATGGTGTTATATGATTTATTTATTTATTCATTTTTTAAAAGAAAATCTTGTTGAGAAATTCAATGGATGTTTCTCTATTTATGGACAGCATTTCTAAACAAATTTATTAATGTATATGAATGGACTTGACCGAAAAAATTTACAACTTTTCCATCGTTTAACATTACAAATTAGTTTTATTTTTTATTTTTTCATCGTATGTAAACTTATTTATTTTAAATGTAATTGGTTCAATTGCTATTTTGAAATGATCACATTTGTATAGGTTAGTTCACCATATTTTAATGATGTGTACATTGAGACTTTGATGTCAACCAAACACAAACACAAGTACATAATTCATGATTTAGCATTTGAATAGTTCACCCCTACTATAGATTGGTGAATGAAAGGCAATATGGTCTTGCCTTCAAATATATATGCCCACCTCCATAAAGGTTGGATTTGGTGTCGCAGCGTTACTAGATGCAGATATATTTGTGATGTTTATTTTTAGCATATTCAGATGTATTTGTGCAATTGTAATATTGTATAAAAATATAAATTGATGAGAGGCAGTGTATATTTTTTTTTCTTTGCAGTTTTAGTTGCCAAAATCCCAATGCAAGATAACATTGAGACTTTTAAGTTAAGTACTAATCTTATCCACCTCACACATTTATCTTCTTGTTATTGTTGACTATTTTTTAACTATTATAAACATTATTGATGTGTTGTAAATTTCTAAATAATAAACAACATTTTTTTACATTTCAAAATTCAATAATTACACTGAATGCCACACAAAACTAGCTATATAACTTTGTTTTAAAGAGGAAAAACTTCCTTAAACTCATATAACAACACGCTTATTCGTTTAAATCGAACATCATTAAAGAAAAAAAATCAAACAAGAAATCCCCCTTCAAATTATTACTCAGTACGGGATAAGGGATTCTATAAGATTGAAGTAATTGTCATTGAAATCTGCAATATATATTGATGGATCACATAGATGTACAAAACTAAACAAATAGGTGACTGCCCTTTTATTATCACAGGATTCGTTCTCCTATACTGTATAAATGGGTCGTTGCATTGATTCGATGGCAATAACGTCCACCTCCTCCATTTTTATATATGGTTTAAATCAGTTTTGAGGTAGGTGTTGGCCTTTAATTAAAAATGGGGCACATTTTAATAGTGTCAATGTGTTTTATTTTTTATTTTAGTCTTTAATTATAGGAGTTGTTTTTAGTCCAAAAGAATCATATCAGGAAATTGGGTCAAGTTAAACAATCGTTACTGTAAAAGGAGGAAGCCTCATGGAGGCTCAAAAGCAGAGCGACTTGGCTCAGAGAGGGAGATCGGAATATAAAGTATTTTCACAATTTTGCTAGCGCCAGACGTAGTAAAAATTCTATTTGGGAAATTGAGGATGGTAAGGGAGGCTATTTTGTCACTCAACATGACATCTCTGTTGAAGCTACAAGATTTTTTCAGAACCAATATAGGAGACAACAGAGTAACATAAGTGACATCTTATGGGCCGTGGATCTCATGCCTGAGATGTATGATGACCATGCAAACGATAATTTTTTCATGCCCATAAAAGAAGAGGAGCTTCAAGCTGCAATTAAAGCTTTCAAAAGGGACAAAAGTCCCGGTCCAGATGGGTGGACAATTGAATTTTTTTCCCATTTCTATGACATCTTCAAGGATGATTTGTTAAGGATGGTGGAGGCCTCCCGTACATCTGGAAATATAAATAGTGCCATCACTTCTACATTTATAGCTCTTATTCCAAAAAAGGACCGTTCAGAATCTCTCCATGATTACAGGCCGATTGCATTATGCAACACATTGTTCAAAATAATCTCTAAAATCATTGCAGAGAGGATGAAGCCTGTTTTAAATTCTTTCATCACTTGTGACCAGCATGCATTCTTAAAAGATAGGAACATTCTGGATGCGGTAGCCATGACCCAGGAATGTTTATTTTCAATGTTATCAAACAACATTGACGCTGCCATTTTAAAGATAGATCTGAAAAAAGCTTACGACTGTGTTGATTGGGGTTTTCTTCGAATTCTGCTGGCTAAGATTGGACTGAGACCACAATGCATCAACTGGATAATGGCTTGTGTCGAAAATGTCAAATATGCAGTTATAATTAATGGCATTCCATCACCCTTTTTTCAAGCTGAGAGGGGACTCCGGCAACGCTGTCCCCTTTCTCCATTGCTATTTATCCTTGTGATGAATTCCCTTAGCAATCAGATCAACCAAGCTGTGTCTGATCAAAGATGCATGCCGCTTAAAATCTGCAAGGATATCTTTCTATCACATAACCTATTCGTTGATGATGTGCTCATCTTCGCCATGTTCTGTAGAGCGACATGGAGTTGTTTATTCGATATCCTTGGAAAATTTCAAGCTGCTTCGGGTCTGGTCATCAATAAGGAAAAATCCATGCTTTATCATAATGAATCAAATATGGATATTGTTTATTGGATATCTGATTTATTTGGCATCAATCATTCCTCGATTAAAGAGGGATTCAAATATCTCGGTTTCTCCTTAAATGCAAAAGGGAACCGCAAACAGGACTGGCAATGGTTAGTTGACCGCTTCTATAAAAAAATCTCTAGATGGGAATCGCGATTTTTATCTCTGGCAGGTAGACTTATCTTGGCGCATGCTGTATTATCTCAATTATCGGTGTATTGGGCTCACTTATATCTTCTCCCGGCTCCTGTTATAAATAAAATGTGTTCTTTAGCGGGGAATTTTTTATGGGGTGGAAGATCTTATCAGTCCAAGATCCATCTAGTTAAGATGGCCGCTATCTCAAAGATGAAGAAGGCTGGTGGATTAGGTCTCATTAACATGAGAATCTTTGGGAAAGCCCTTCTTTGCAAAACTCTTCATCGAGGCATTTTCGGGACTGGTCCATGGAGTAGGGTCATTCATAAAAAATACTTAAAAGGGCGCAGCCTAGTTTATTGGTATAGAAGGAATTCATTAGGCATCAAAAGAGGATCTGCTATATGGCTCAGCTTCCGGAAAATTCAGCCTTTCTTTATGGAAAATCTTCGATGGAGGTTATTTTCGGGATCCTGTATCTTCATTGGTATTGATCAAACTGTAAATGGTCTGGAATTACTGCTCCCTCGCAGTCTGATTTCTCATTTCCATACTAAAGGTATTTTCACATGGCATAAGTTGATAAAATCATGGGCATCTTCATCTCCTGTTTGGATGGACGGGGAGGATTTATCACTGCCTTCCTCCTTGAGACCTGTTTGGACCTCTGTGATTCAGAACCTTTCCAGCAAAGGGGTCCATCGCTTTGGTAACAGGGATGATCTGGTGTGGTCCCCTTCGATGTCATCGCTGCCTATTCGGGTCAAGGATACTTATGCTGCAATGATTGGCTGCCATCCATCTGGCGCTGATCCGATCTTCCCTCTTACTCTATGGAAGGTGACATGTCCTCTAAAAATGATTCTATTTTCCTGGTTGGTCTTCTCTAACAGGAATCTCACTTGGGAGGTTCTCCAAAAGAAAGGATGGATTGGTCCAAGCAGATGTTCTATGTGTCTCTCCGAACATGAGTCCAATGTTCACATGTTCTTCCAATGTGCCTCAACTCTTCACATCTGGTATGCATTGTCTTTGTCTTTTGGTTTTCCTCACCGGGTCTTTTCTACTGTACAGGAAGGTTTCAATTGGTGGAGCGAACAACGCTCATCCTGGCGTTCCTTATTTGTCATGGTTATATGGTTCTTATGGAAATGGAGGAACGGTCGAATCTTTCAAGAATCCAGGGACCCCCTGGACTCTATTCTGCTCCTGGTTTCGGAACTCTCAAATTGACCTGATGCTTCGGGTTGCTGATCTCTATCTATGTGATTTCGCTGTTTTTATGGCTTTTCATTATGTGGTGATGATTTCTCTGTGTTTAAAAATTTGTTATTGTAACTGCTATGATCTGACTGGATTTCCTTTCCACCATCTGGCCATTGGGTCTCATGAACCGAACAGAACAAATGGTTTTGTTGTTTCTGGACAGTCTGCCTGAATCATCGGCAATATGTTTCTGTATGCATTCTGAACTTTATATTTTCTTAATATAAACTATCATGATTTTTCTTTCTAAAAAGGAGTTGTTTTTAGTGCTATTTTTTGGAGTTTCCGGTGTTAGAACTTGATAGAAAATTTTGAGGTGAAATTTTGATTTCTGTTATTTAAATTGGTTTTTTGATTGTATGTATGGATTCAACAACTTGAAAAACTTCTAGTACACTTAGTTTGTGCAGGGGTTACCATGAAGCTTGTAATTTCAATAAATCCCTGCTTGATTTTAGAAAATAAACCATAAAAACCTCCCAAAAAAAATCCCACTACAAACAATTCATTAACTATATACGTTCCTAGCAAAACCTGTTGTATAAACTGACCCAAAAAAGTGCAACTGCAAGACGTGTTGTATGAACTGCCCAAAATGGTGCTCCTTTTTAACGCGCCATATTATTTTTATTTTTTTTCCAATGCAACATTGGATGACGCAGGCTACATTAGTGAGTAGTCATACAAGGTATTCCTGCCGCGGCAGGATATAACGCGTTCGCGAATGCGTTGACAACTAATTTTTTTAGTTTGCCTAAAAAAATCAAAATAAGATATGTAATGTTAATTTTATATCTTAAAATAATTTATTTTATTAAATTATTTTAAATTTATTTTTTTAACAATGATGGGTTGTGTCAGGGCTTTTCTTATTAAATCATAGAATTGTCTATAATGCGATTTTTTGGAGATTCCGGTGAATCCGGTGGAAGAAATCGAGGTCAAATCTTGATTTGTTGCAGTTAAAATGGTTTTTTAACTGCATATTTGGATTCAGCACCCTGAAAAACCATGGGACGCTTTGATTGTGTAGAAACTAGCTATCAAACTTGCGATTCCAATAAATTGCTACCGAATTTTGACCGGAAAAACCCACCAGAAAAGCTTCCAAAAAATCTCTAGACAACTGCTTAAATCACGATGACATTGTACACTACCGGCGTCCGGTTGACTGGAGCTACAGTTAGCTAATGGCCTCCCCAACAGCGAATTACATTAAGACATTAATAACAGGATCGGCCTCGGCAATCCAACTGCAGATCCTGAAGGTTTTTATCAAACCGACGGAGAATACATATTTCATAAATGGTCCACCAAAGCGTGCGACATTGTTATTTTTCATAAACTTGTTAATTTAAAATGAGATGTAAATAAAATATGAAAACATTTTTTTATCAATTTTATAAATTTAAACGTTATCTTCTTTCTTTCTTTTTTTTTCCGAAGGTGGTAAAACCTATCAACTCAGGTGTCAAACCAACAGTGAGGACAGCCATCTCTGGCTGCTATCCGCGAATGCTGGGTTTGACTCATCACTGTTAAATAGGAAAACCACGCCACCTGGCATAACCCTACTGGTGGTCCGTAATCGGGAGCAGGCTCTCACTCCTGCCAGATGCCTCTGGGTCTTGGGCCGTTAACCTGTTTCCTTACGTCCGAGGAAGACGAGCTCTTAGCTAAGCAGAAGCAGTTTTACGGCATACTCCAGGCCGTAAACGTTATCTTCTTTCATCGGAGTGAGTAGTTGTAAAATAAATAATTTCCCTATATAAAGTTTTTAATAATAGAATAGAAAAAAGATCAATATAATACTATTTATAAATTTATACTCAATTCAAGTAAATTAATATTCAATGAATTATAAGCTAAATGATATATCTTAAATTTTACAAATTTATACCCAATTCAAGTAAACTAATATGCAATGAATTTAAGCTAAATAATATATACCAAACACCACAAATTTATGTTCGAACTCATAAACTAATATGCAAGCTACATGCTATAAACTATGTCATTGTAGATATAATAAATATAGATCATTTACAAAATAATTGTATACTAAAAACATATTTGTATTATACTAAACTACATATAAATACATTAAGTATTGGTTTGGTTTAAAATAGAAATGTTATTTTGACGATATAATTAATTAGTTGAATAAATATTTCAACTAAATATTAAACTAAGAGCTATTTTAGTCGAACTAAATCTCTCCAATTCAACTAATGAACAATCAACAAACTCACATAACAATTACAGTTATGATGAGGAATCTCATTCAATAGTCATAAGACAAGTAAGAGTTATATCTCCAACAATACCAATCTTAACATCTACCATATACACCATTTTGAGCCTATCTTCTTTCTAACATCTAATCATACAACTTTGAGTCAAATTTAGATTTTTGGTTATTTAAAACCTATTAGAATATGGTTCAATTTAACTATTATACATTTTGAGTTTTTTCTTTTCTTTTTTATTCCAATAAATCTCTACCAAATTTGAAAAAAATCAAATGTATTAGCTAATTACTTTTTGCATAAGTGGCAGATATTAAGCAGCTACATATTGTTTAATAATATAATCTTGATACTTTTAGATTTTGATATATAATAGATTTTTAATAATTGTGAAGAAATCTCTTTCAAATACAAAAAAATAAAATGACTACATATTCATATTGTAATACATTTTTTTTATGATTAATATACAATTTATATCATAATTTTGGGTGAATAAAGAGAACTTGACTTTCATGGTGGGTAGTTGATTCCACGTTATCATTGCTATCAAAATTATTTTAACTAGATGTATAATATCAAAAGAAATTCTTCAACATACACACAAAATGATTAGATACTCATCTCATACTCTTCATTTATGATTAGTTCATGAATTAAAGACCATGACTTTTGGCACGTCATGGGAATTTGACTTTCATGGTGGATATTTTCTCATACTCTTCAAATTAAGCAAGAGTAGTTAAAATATAGAAACTGATTCACAGGTCTTTTCAAAATTCAATAAGATGTATAATATCAAAAGAAATTCTTCAACATATAGACAAAATGATTAGATAATCATCTCATACTCTTCATTTATCATTAGTTCATGAATTAAAGACCATGACTTTTGGCATATCACTGGAATTTGATTTTCATAATGGATATTTAACTATATTTAAATTAAGCAAGAGTAGTTAAAATATAGAAACTGATTCATAGGTCTTTCAAAATTCAATAATTAAACTAAGTGGCAAGAAACGCTAGTTATGCGACTTTGTTTTAATCAAGTGACCAAATTCTCATCCTTTTGAACTAAATGAGCTAAACTTGTACCCATGTGAACAACAAATTGATTTTGAGTGGAGAATGGTGAGAGATTAACTGGTCTCTTTCTTGTTATTAATATTACTCAGTTTTTAAGTTTACATAGACTATTTACAACATTTCATAAAGTAAATTAAAGTTTGAAATAATTATTCATTAAATTTTTAAAGATTTTTTAAAATAAATAGAGTAAATTAATTACTTTATGTTAATTAAATTAATATTTCAACAACACAAGTTTAGAATGATTATTTATTAAATTTGTAAAGAAAAATATCTTTTTAAGCAAAGTAGGTTACTTAATTTAGGTTAATTAAATTATTATTTTCAATCTGTTAAGTTTCCTAGACTACTTACTACTTTTATAATATTAATATTTATTATAATTAAAAAAATTAATATTAATATTTAGCTTACTGCTTTTATAATATTAACCTTTATTATATTAAAAAAATATTAATATTAGAAGTCCATCTTTTTTATTTTTTTTTATAGATTTAATAATTTTTTATGTTAGAAGTCCATCTTATTAATGAGATTTTAAATAAAAAAAACTACACTTTTTATAGAGTTGCTTTAGTTAAACATTGTTTTAGAAGAAAGGCAACATAAGAGGAAAACCCAATGCTCTCGACAATCACTATCAAGAGGCAAAATTCTTCTAACACAAGAAAATCGTACTATCTTCAAGATAATGTTAGAGACATTAATTTAGAAAGAGAAAACGGGTGTCAAACGCTTCAACAGCCATGAGTTAACAAATATAATCCAAAGTGCACTTCAGAAGTACAAAAGAGCAAAAGCTAAGAAATCAGAATCAAATTGCTTTCCTGTAAATGCTTGGTTTGATGAGGAATGCAAAATGGCAAGGAGAACCTTGAAAAAGGTAGGAAAAGAGAAGAGGAATGTAAAGTTATATAAGCAGATACTAAAAAGGAAAAAAGATGAGTTCATGCAAACAAGGAGAGAAGAGTTAATATATTTAAGCAAGAAAAATCCAAAGCTTTTTTGGCAGGAACTGCAACCAAGGAAGAAGAAAATTGAAAATAATATTACAGCCAATCAATGGTTTGATTATGCAAGGCAACTCTATGAGAAAGAATCCGAGGTGGAGTCCCCCCCAAGGATCAACACAAATTCAAAGCTCTTCACATTACAGGAGGTGAAGAATGGAATTAAGAAGCTGAAAACAGAAAAGGCAAAGGACTTGGTTGAACTTCAAGCAGAGTATCTAAAATGGGGAATGAATGCTCTTGCACTACACATCATGAAAATATTCAACAACATCATTCAGCAAGGATTCCAAAGAGACTGAACAACTAGCCTAGCAATACCCCTTTTTAAAAGTGGATACATTAATAAACCATCCAACTATAGAGCAATTATGACCAATCCTTTGTTTACAAAGCTTTTCGGCAACATGGTAGAAGATAGAATTAGCAAGTGGGCAGAAGTAAAAGAAAGGAGGGCAAGAGGACAAGCGGGTTTTACGCCGAAACATTCTACAGTGGATCATGGCATCACGTTGAGACACATTGTTGAAAAGGTTTAGCAGGACAAAGAAGTATTTTTCTGCTTTGTTGACTTCAAAAAAGCATTTGAAACGGTCCCTAGGGATAAGTTGTGGCGTAGAATGGAAGAACTTGAAATTCCTGTGCATTATAGAGCCGTTGTCCATAGACTTTATGAAGAAGTGAAAGTCAAAATTAGAACCTCAGCAGGTATTTCAGAAAGCTTTAGAAGTGACATTGGAGTCAAGCAAGGTTGCCCTCTATCCCCCACTCTTTTTGGTCTATATATTGATAAATTGGAAGAGTGGCTAAATCTGCAAGGTGGAGATGGTGTTTGGTTGGGGGAGTTTGTGATAAAGCTTCTTTTATATGCTGATGATATTGTATTGATTTCTAAATCGGCCCATGGATTGCAAATGCACTTATATGCCCTTGAGCATTTTTGTAGAGCAGTGGGGATGCAAGTCAATACTAGCAAGACCAAAATAATGATTTTTTCTAATAAAAGGAAGCATAGCCAGCATACTTTCTTCTTTGAAGACAACATTATTGAAGAAGTAAAGGAGTACAAGTACCTTGGGATTGATTTCAACAACAAACTCAATTGGGAGGACTACAAAAGAAGAGAATTTTAGGAGGGTGGGAAGCATTATATGCTCTTCAAAACAGATGTAGAGAGGCAGATTTATGGGATTGGAAAACGATTAAAGTGCTTTTTGGACTCCTAGTATGTCTAGTGATGCTATATGGGTGTGAATTGTGGCTAGCAGCACTCCCGTCTCAAAATGGTAACAAATTGAGAAAATCCAAAACGCTTGATCATGAGCAAGTTCAAAATAAAAATTTTGGTACCTTGTGAGATAATGATGGGTGAAACAGGAGCAACTCCCATTGAAGCAATTGCTATGGTGCGGCTCATAAGATACCTAAAAAGAATTGAACAAATGAGAGTAGGTAGATGGCCTAATGTTATCTTCAACGAAGGCATCAGTGAAAGAAAGAAAACATGGATGAAACAAAACTACACATGGATGCAAAAATGGGATATCTACCTCAATGCTTGTCCCACAAATAGCAAGGAGCTAAAGGATTTTGTTATGGATAAGTTTCGTAAAAAGGTATGGGGAAAAGAGTTGGGTAGAAAGAAGAAATATTACATTGAGGAATTCAAGCCTACGTGTGATTTACAACAAAAAGAGCTCATTGGAGCTAGCATTTCGTGGAGGGCAAAGGTTCTTATTGCTCAATTAAGGACCAACTCACATCAAATTCGGTGTGAAACAGGATGGTGGAAAAGGCCTAAAGAAGCTTGGGAAGAAAGGGTGTGCACATTTTGCACGTCTGGGGCTGTGGAATCGGAAAAACATTTCATTTTGGAATGTGACGCATTCAAAGACATCATAGAAAGTTATGAGAACATGTTAGCATCAGTTTCTTGGCATTGTCTTTTAGCGAGGAGATTGTTGGAAGGTTGGGTCAGCTCATCATCAATTTGAATCGGAAAAGGATTGAATTGCAAAGAGCGAAAAACAGGGAACTAATGGTCTCATAGACTATTTTTAATCTCGTGGACCTTAAAATATCATTTCATTTCATTCCAATCAATCATAGAGATTTATTTTCTTGTGCCTCTCTCGAATTAAAATTAAGTTGGTGAGATATGTAATCATTATTTGGAGACTCAAGAGTGGCTCCAACCTCCCCTAAGCAATCTTTGCCTCTGCCTTGTCAAGTTTTTTGTCTAGCTCTTTGAAGTTACCCTTTGAGTTGTTACCGTCTGAGAAGGCAAACTTTTTGTCTAGGTCTTTGAAGTTACCCTTTGAGTTGTTATCGTCTGAGTTGTATTGACCCAAGCAATCTTTGCCTTGTCAATTTTTTTGTCTAGCTCTTTGAAGTTTCCCTTTGAGTTGTTACTGTGTAAGTTGTGTTGACCTGACTAGTAAGAGAAACAATGTGAAAACTGATCTATTTAATGTTTATATACTAGTTATTCTATTAGAAATAAGAATTTTTATATTTAGTGATTTAGTTTTCAAGATGATCTTCCAAAACATTATATTCTTTCAGTATAACTTTGCACCTTTAGGGCCAATTGCTAGTATATGTTTTTGCAAGAAAGTTGGTGGTATGTTTCATTTCACGTAGTCTAAACATGTCACATTTTCACACAGAAAACAATAGAAATTCCTACATGATTTTGAGAACTGACAAATTTTGTGATAGCTGTTAAGTTGGGTTCTTGATAATGCTAAATCCATTTCCCATAATAAAAAATGTCATCCTTTTCAAAATTCTTTCCATTTGGTCACAACAAAATCACAATGAAAATGAAACCATGCTAGATGGATTAACACTTTGTCAATATATCCTATCAATCTAACCAATGAACCAAGTTTTCATGTTTGGATACTTAAGGCATATTATTGAGGTTATTTCATATCAATGTTTTGAAACTCATACTCGACTTTGGCACGTCAACTTAGAATCAACCATGAATTAAATGGCTGGGTTTATTATAATTATATATATATATATATATATCAAAAAGTACATTTTAAAGGTTATGTGCAAAGTTTAGTCACACATATATTATGTAAGGGTGAATATATTAAAATCAAACAAATGTGTGATACATTAAAAAAACAAAATACATAATTGATGATGCTCTATTTAGTCTTTAGAGTTCAAAAAACATGTTATAAGCTATTAGTCTACTACTAGTCATTGATTAACATGATCAATTATTGAATTCATCACCATTATTAGGAAGAAGCTCACCTTGGTGCTTGCACACATCAATGACAAGTTTCCTTACTCTTATTGATTCCAGAGTTGGTGGCCTAGCAAATTTCGTATTGGGTTTATTATATATATATATGAAAAATTACATTTTAAAGGATATGTGCAAAGTTTAGTCATGCATATATTATGTAAGCGTGAATATATTAAAATGACACAAAAGTGTAATACATTAAAAAAACAAAATACATAATCGATGATGCTCTATTTAGTCTTTAGAGTTCAAAGAACATGCTATAAGCTATTACTCTACTACTAGTCATTGATTAACATGATCAATTATTGAATTCATCACCACTATTAGGAAGAATCTCACCTTGATGTTTGCATACATTAATGGAAAGTTTCCTCGCTCTTCTTAATTCCAGAGTTGGTGGCCTAGCAAGTTTCTTATTGGCCTATGGCCATTGCCAATGTACCTATGCTCCTATGCCTCCATGTCAATGACTAGGCGACGAATGTGTTGGAGAAAATCATCATCAA
The DNA here is from genome assembly GCA_031772625.1 of Pinus tabuliformis. Taxonomy (NCBI): domain Eukaryota; kingdom Viridiplantae; phylum Streptophyta; class Pinopsida; order Pinales; family Pinaceae; genus Pinus; species Pinus tabuliformis. The sequence continues at coordinate 372,974,142 of CM062815.1, read as the reverse complement.
ACTGCTCTTCCCCTTTGGCCATGCTAGGGAGGGAGAGGCGGATGTCTGCGTCCTCTACCACTTCTCCTAGATCTACCCCTTTTCAAGAACCATGATTTCTTGGTTGCGGAATTGAATCGCCCTCAAATTTCTACTACAAAGCTTAGTCGCATTGAGTTCCTTAGCCCCGCAACCACTGCAAAGGCTAGACACCTAATGTGCATAATGACTGAGGGAATGAATGTTCTGATGGGAATTTGTGGCAAAATTCATATTCCTGACCTGGAGTAATGGCCTTGTACTCGGTCGATCGTCCTCCTATGTGCTGCATTAAATGAGATCAATTGTGCATGGCCACCACTCGGTCGATCGTCCTCCTATGTGCTGCATTGAATGAGATCAATTGTGCATGGCCACCACCCGGTCTCATACATTAAGGCGTTATTCATATCTAGCACGAGGATTCTGATAATCCTCAATGAGCCTGAGTGCACCCAGATTCAAGGTATTATGCCATGATAATATTTGATATTTATAATACCATTAATTTAAAATGATTCTTATTAAATCTTAGATAAAAAATATAATAACCTAATTCATAAAATATTTAAAATATCGCCTTCTGGATAATTATATAAATGTATAGAGAATTTTATATTTCACCATATGTAAAATTATTTGATAAAAAGGAAGAATATTCATAACAAAATATAACTTTATAACTCCAACAATGTTAGCAATAAATTATGGTTTCTATTGTTTTGGAAGACTATTCTCTCTCCACTCCATTAACAAAATGATCATGATATATAAAGACAATATATTACAAAAGTAGTGTAGCCACATAAATTAAATTGATGGTAAATACCGATAGGAACTAATCCATGATAAATATAAAAACACTTACTTCATGATAAATGTCACATTGTTAAATTAAAAAAATCATTAAAATTAACTAAACCAACATAGATCCATCTTAACTCTGAATCTAATAGGCACTGAGAGGGATCAAATCTCTTGAGATGGAAACTTCTTTTAGAATGAAAAGTGATTTGATCCCTCTCAACGTTTGGTAGATATGAGATGAATTTAGGATGGCTTAGTTCCACACTTTAAATATGCTATATTCCACATGAATACCATGGTTTCTCATAAATATGGAGCTCAAAAACCACTGGTAACTTGACCAAGTCAAGTTTACCTTAAGCATCCAATAAAAATTAATAAAATCAATAAAACAATAATGTAGAATTTTTTTTTTATTTTTATGAGGAAATATCCAAGCAAATCCACCTGAAGGGATCACTTCCCATTGGCTTATTATGAGAGCCTAACCCAAAGGGCATCAAGGAAAATTGACCTTGCGACCTCCCATTAGTGAGGTGCTTTAACGACGATAACTTAACCAATTGAGCTAACCCTCGAGGCTGGATTTTTATTTTATTATTTTAGTTTGTTATTTTTATTTTAACATAGAATTATTTTTATGTTATTTGACTAAGTCAAAATGTTTATAGGACACTACTATATATTTTTATGTTATTTGACTAAGTCAAAATGTTTATAGGACACTACTATATAGCGCTAGAAAGTGCCTCTCGACGCAACAATTATAACATTATTTTAAATTCTTATTATCATTATTTTTTGTGGTTCACGAACCCTAGAGACTGGGGATCGCTACACCCACCGAATATTTAACCAGACAGATCTATCAGATTGGATCACTTCTTGCCGATTCAATTGTGGAACCTAACCCCGAGAGTGTCGAGAATTTTGAACTCGTGACCTCCCACTAGCAAAGGTGCTTTAAGGGCAGATACTTGACCAATTGAGCTAATCTTCAAGACTATTATTATTATTGTAAAACGAATTAATATATAAGTTAAATATATATAACAAATAAGAAACATGTCATAGGATTCTTAACGATGGAGATTTGCTTTTGCTTTACATGCTGATTTTTAATTCGAAAATAGGGTTTGTTAGAATATCTTGGGCCAATACCATGGCTTATCAATACTACATGCCCAATAAATCATAGTTCATTTCATATGACATTTGTTTAATGAATGAATGAATGATTTTTTAACGTCCACGAGACTAAAAATAGTCTATGGGACTACCAACTTCCCTGTTTTTTGCCTTTTGCAATTCAATCTTTTTCTTACTCAAATCGCTGATGAACTGACCCAACCTTATAACAATCCCTTCATTGAAAAGACAATGCCAAAGAAGTGATGCTAACATACTACCATAACTATCCCTAATGTCTCTGAAAGCATCACATTCCAAAATGAAATGATTTTCCGATTCCACTGCCCCAGAAGTGCAAAAAGTACACACCCATTCTTCCCAAGCTTCTTTAGGTCTCTTCCACTGTCCCGTTTCACACCGAAGTTGATGTGAGTTAGTTCTTAATTGAACAATAAGAATCTTTTCTCTCCACGGAATGCTAGCTCCAATGTACTCTTTTTGTTGGAGATCACAAGTGGGGTTGAATTCCTGAACATAGTACTTCTTCTTTCTACCCAACTATTTTCCCCATATACGCTTACAAAACTTCTCCATAACAAAATTCAATTAAAAAGGAAAAAAGAACCTAACTATTTTGAATAGAAGAAAGAAAGAAAGAAGAAAGAAATTATTTTAATGTCCAAGAGGCTAAAGATAGCCTATGGGACATATTACTTCTTCATCTGCTTGATGTATTCGACCCTTTTTCTGTGAAACTTCAAAATAAATGCTCCCAGTTTCTCGACAAACCCCTCGCTAAATAGATTATCCCAAGAGCTAGTTGCAAGCATATCTGCATAACTTTCTCTGTTGTCTTTGAAGGCCTCACATTCCAAAATGAAATGTTTTTTTGTTTCCACTTTTCTGGAAGAACAAAATAAATAACAATCAAGTCATACCCAGGTTTCCTTAAGATTAGTTTGTTGGAACTGCAGAGGTTACCCATGGAGACGACGACTTGGGTTAGGGCCTATTGCGGAAGATAGAGACATAATTTTCCTCATAGAAACACATGAGCATGAAGGGTGCAAGACACGATGTTTGAAGGATACTGGAAGATGGAAGTGTGGAACAAGGCAACAGGGAATGGCAAAGGGCACGGGGGTATCATTGTTTTAGTAAGGGAGAAAGAAGGTCGTCTCATTCAGTTAGAAAAAGAAGACTCAAATAAGCATTTCATTTGGTTTAAAATATCAGAAAATGGAAACCACATTAGAATTGCAGCATGCTATTTTGCGCTGCAAGTTTCAAAAATCTACAAAGGTAGAGGGCTTGACCACAAAGATCCATTTGCAACCTTAAAAGCAGATATTGCAACATATTCGCAGCTAGGTGAAGTCCTTATAGTGGGTGATTTCAATGCTAGGACTGCAAGTGAGCAAGCTAGCATTCTTTGTTGTAAAGATGATTGTGACCCTATTTGGCTTACAGAAGAAAGTAATCATCAGTGGGAAAGAATTTCATAGGACAAGGGATGCAATCTCTTTGGTGACCAATTGATCCAGGTGGATATTGGTGGCCACCCGCCAATTCCACTTGGACGCCCACCATTGTTTCTTTCAGTTTCCTTATTTGTAGCACAATTTACTATTTTTGGCAGTTTTTCGGGTCCTCAACTTCTGAAGCTGTTTTGAGGCCCTAAATGACATTTTTTGGGAAAACTAGGAGCAACATTGGTCCATGGATTGATGTTTCTCATCCCAAAGTTTTAGTCCTCGGATAGATCTTTCTAATGAGGTATTGTGCGCGTCAAACAAAGATCGTATGCCAAAGTTATGACCCCGGGAAGTTGATGTACCAATTTACCCAAAAAGGGGCCCATAGTTTGGCGCTTCATCTCCTAGGGTTAGGGTTTTTGATGTTTAGGGTTTTCCATTGTTTCTCAACAATAAATAGGCCTTTGAGCCTCATTATAAGGGAGTTTAGAGGCATGTAGCCACCACATCTCTTCTCAGAGATAAGCTACCATTGCTCGAGCTAGTTTATTTCCATTTCTGTTTGTAAGCATATTTCAGTATTTTACATTAATGAAATAAAGTATTATTTCTGATGTATCTTTGTATTTATGGTTATCTCTGTAATTTGTTGCGTTCTTGTTTAAATCTGGATCAGTGGTATCAGAGGGGTTTTCTCTTTCTCTATTTTTCTTTTCATGTCCCCAACGAGGTCGGGATATAAGGAGTTAGGGCTTGAACTGGTCGAACCTTTGCAAGACCAGCCTCGCAAATCTCAATGCCCTCCCATGGTGGATGAAAAGAAAGATGAGGGGGCAAGAGATCCTATCAAAATCTTGCTCGAAGAGGACCTCAAGCGACAAAGGAACACGATGATGGACAACTTTGCCCAGATCCTTCAGCGGCTACCTAGGGGCGACACATCTACTTCCAGCAGCTACTCTGGAAGTGCCACACCCTTTAAGGTACAAGTTAACTTTGACATTCCCATATTTGAGGGTCAGATAGATGCAGACGTTGTAAATAAATGGTTAAATCTGCTAGAATGGTATTTTTTTGTTCATGATTTTTCCGGCTGGGAAAAGATTACTTTCACTCTTCTCAAAGTCGCCCCCCACGTCAAGGACTGGTGGGAAACCTACTGCGAGCAGAAGGATGAAAGTATGGCCTCACTGTTTTCAGTCGCACCCACTTGGAATTCATTCTGGAATGCCATCAAGGAGCAGTACTACCCTGTCAGAAGCTATGAGGATAAATACATAAAGTGGACCATGCTGCGGCAAGGAAGGGACCAAGACGTGCCAGATTTTACCAATATTTTTCATACCCTTCGCACAAAGTTGGGTATCAAGGATTTTGAGCTACATTTGGTACTCAAATACCGCGGTTGCCTACACAGGTACATCCAAGACAAGATGGAGTTCCTGGACATCTCCTTGCTCGGCACGACGTACCGATACACTGTTAAGATCGAGCAGAAGTTTAAATAGAAGAAGTGAGACTTTGGATCTACAAATCCGAAGCAAGGGAAAGGCGCCCCCAAACCACTGAACAAAGGACAAAGCCAAGGCGGGGTGGCCCAGGACAACCCACCAAAGCCGCAAGCAAAGAACAACACCGCGAAGCCGAAGAAGGACACGAGAAAGTGGTGTGAGTTCCATAAGAGCTCCACTCACAACACAAGTGAGTGTCGGGCCAAGCAGTCACTGGTGGCCGAGCTAAAATCTTCGGAATCAGATGCATGTTCAGACTCTAAGTCAGAACACGATAAGGGGAATGACAAAGGGAAGTAGATTATCAATGTGGAGCCCAATGCCACTGTTGCCACCACAAAGATCCAAAATGAGGAACTTGAAGATCCAAAGGAGGATGAGCACCTCTTCCACTCCTAAATGTGGGTAAAGGGCTACCTGCTACAGTTCATTGTCGACAGCGAGAGCCAAAAGAACCTCATTTCGGCAGAGGTCATGAAGCGGTTGGGCTTACCGACCACATCACATCCACAACCATACACCATCGGGTGGCTTCACCAAGGACGGGATCTTCGTGTGAGCCAACAGTGTCACCTTCCATACAACATCAAGCCCTTCACGGATGAGGTATTGTGTGACATTGCTCCCCTTGATGTTTGTGATGTATTATTAAGCCAACCAAACTTGTGGAAGTGACATGTTGTATGTGAGTCAAGGCCTCGTGCTGTTATTGTTACTTTGGGAAATAAGTTGTACAGGATACCGGAGGTAGCACCGCCTACCGCCATCTCTTTGGTTACTGCAAAAAAATGCAGTAAGCTCATTTCCAAAACCGATAAATTTGTTTTCCTGATGATACACCCTCAAGGAAAGAAGAAGACGGTGGCCACAACCTCCAGATAGGACCCCTCTGCACGACAACTACAGATAGACAAGGTCATGGAGGAGTATGAGGACATATTCACCTCCCCCGCAAGGGCTCCTCTGCACTGTCAGGTCAAGCACTCCATCGATTTGACCCTAGGTGCACCACTGCACAATGGACCAATCTATCGGTGCTCCGTTCTGGAGAACGATGAAATCAAGAGCAGATTCAGGAGCTATTGCAGAAAGTTCACGTCTGATCGAGTTCATCGCCTTGTGGGAGCTCGATCGCGTTGGTACAAAAGAAGGATGGGACTTGAAGACTCTGTATTGACTATCGGGCGTTGAACAAGATCACTGTCTGGAATAGGTACCCGATCCCACAGATTGACGACCTTCTGGACCAACTGAAGGGGGGAAAATATTTCAGCAAGATTGATTTGAAGTCAAGATATCACCAGGTACCAATCGAACCCTCCGATGTGTGGAAGACTGCCTTCAAATCCAAGGAGGGCCTTTTTGAATGGTTGGTTATGTCTTTCGGGTTGACGAATTCTCCTGCAGCCTTCATGAGGCATGGATGACATCTTGCAGCCATTCACCAACTCATTTATAGTGGTATACTTGGATGACATCCTGATCTTCAACCAGAGTTGGGAAGAGCACCTCCACCACATCCAACAGGTTCTCCAAATACTGCGGCAACACAAGTTATGTGCAAAATTGAAGAAATGCACTTTTCGCATGACCCAAGTTCAGTATCTGGGATACATTATTGATGAACAGGGGGTGCATGTGGATCCATCCAAAATCTAAGTCATTCGAGATCGGCCATATCCAACCACTCTGATAGAGCTTCGCAGCTTTCTGGGTCTTACCAACTTCTACCACAGGTTCGTGTTGGGATTTTCTCATATCACTTGGCCCTTGAGTCAAGTCACCAAGGGAGGAGCGAAAGAAAAATTCTTTTGGTCTGAATCTCAACATAAGGCATTCATAGAGTTGAAACATTGCCTCTGCTCGGCACCAGTGCTCACATTACCAGACTTGCAACAACCATTTGAGATCGAGACAGATGCCTCTGACTATGCTATTGGGGCAGTCCTTACTCAACATGGGCATCCAATGGCATATCACAGTGAGACACTTTCAGACACAGTCCGGAAGTATCCCACTTATGACAAAGAGATGTATTCCATTATACAGGCCTGCCGACAATGGAAGCATTACATTTTGGGGAAGGAAACGGTCATCCACACAGACCACTGACACCTGCAGTTCATACAAACGCAAGGGAAGTTGCAGAATGATCACCATTAGAAGTGGTCCACATACCTACAATAGTTCCATTTGAATATCAAGTATAAGAAGGGCAGCACCAATAATGTTGCAAATTGCCTCAGTAGACCACCGATCATGGCGTTAACCACCATACTCAACTCTTGTGGGCACGAGACTTCTGATTGGCCACTTCTCTACAAAAGCGACCCAGAATTCAGCCACACATACCAGACACTCTTGGAGGGTCAGCATGTTCCAAATTTTCACCTCTAGGATGCCCTGTTATGCCACCTGGTTCACCTTTGTGTTCCTTCAAGCGAGCGTGGGAAAACGATTTGGGAAGCACACTACAATCAGGCTGCTAGGAATTTCAGGGTCAAGAAAACGGTTGCAGTACTGCAGAAGTATTTCTATTGGCCGAATCTTCAACAATATGTCGGGAAGTACATTAGATCTTGCACTGCCCGCACCATTGCCAAACCGACCATCGAGAAGCAAAGCCTCTATACTCCGTTGCCTACCCCTAGTCGACCTTAGGAATCCATCTCCATGGATTACATTTCGGGCCTTCCTTCTACTAAGCATGGAAACGACTGTGTTTTTGTGGTCGTCAACAGGTTCTCAAAGATGGCCATTATGGCAGCCTGCAAGAAGAATATCATAGCAAAAGCCACTGCTAAACTCTTCTTTGAACGAGTGTAGGTACACTTTTGGATCCCACAGTCTATCATCTCAGATCGGGACAACAGGTTCCTCAATACATTTTGGTCCAGTCTCTGGTCGATGCTAGACACCAAATTCACTAAGTCCATAGCCTTCCATCCCCAAATTGATGGCCAGACAGAGGTTGTCAACAGGATGATCGTACATGTTCTGCGCATGTACAACTCAAAGCATCCACGCACATGGGATGAGTGCCTCCCCTATGTTTAGCACAGTTATAACCGGGCTCTCCACAGCTCAACTAGCCATAGCCCTTTTCAGGTGGGCTTGGGATTCCAGCCACTATGTCCCATTGATGTGGCCATGCCATTTGTAGCTACTCAGGCAGATTCGGCTCATGTCCAGTTCGAAACGGATAAGGCAAACAACTTCATTGAGCACATCCAACATATCCGCTAGTAGATCCACGACATTTTGGAGAAATCAAATGCCAAGTACAAGCAGCGACATGATCAACATCGGGTGCCACACAAGTTTCAGGTGGGCGACAAAGTTTGGTTGCATTTGCAAAAGGAATGCCTTACCAGAGCCTATCAGAAACTCAGACCACTCTGATATGGTCCTTACACCATTACCAAGGTTGTGGGAGGTAATGCATTTGAGCTCAACATTCCCCCATTCCTTGGTCTGCACCCAGTGTTTAATGTGGACCGCCTTCAGCCATACTTTCCACCATTACTCGACACATCCGACATTGTAGAACAATTCACACCAACAGAGTTAAATCCAGATTACATGGAACAAGCTGCAACTACTCAGATCATGGACACACAGATCAAGCACACCCACTAGCAGAAGATCCAACTATATCAAGTTGTCAAAGCGAGCCAACTCTTTCACCAGGGCAAGTGGCTCACCAGGGACCAAGTTCAACAAAAGTTTCCTCATCTCATGGAGGAACTCAATGCAATGGGGACCATTGCTTCCTAAGGGGGGAGGAATGATGCAGGTGGATATTGGTGGCCACCCGCTAATTCCACTTGAACCCCCACCATTGTTTCTTTTAGTTTTTCAGTTTCCTTATTTGTAGCACAATTTACTGTTTTGGCAGTTTTTCGGGTGTTGAACTTTCGGAGCTGTTTTGAGGCCCTAAACGACATTTTTTTGGGAAAATTGGGAGCAACATGGGTCCACCCATGTTGTTCACCCTAAAATTGTAATCCTCAGATAGATATTTCTAGCGAGGTATTGTGCGCGTCAAATAGAGATTGTATGCCAAAGTTACGACCTCGGGAAGTTGATGTACCAATTTACCCAAAACGGGGCCCATAGTTTGGTGCTTCATCTCCTAGGGTTAGAGTTTTTGATTTTTAGGATTTTCCATTATTTCTCAACAATAAATAGGCCTTCGAGCCTCATTGTAAGGGAGTTTAGAGGCATGTAGCTGCCACATCTCTCCTCAGAGATAAACTACCATTGCCCGAGCTAGTTTATTTCCATTTCTGTTTGTAAGCATATTTCAATGTTTTACATTAATGAAATGAAGTATTATTTTTGTTGTATCTTTGTAATTTGTTGTGTTCCTGTTTAAATCCGGATCAACAATTGCTTACTCTATGTGGGGCCTTTGATTTAGTCATTTGTAATTGCTTGATTAGATGAGCAAAGTCCGGTAATTTCACTTGCAATACTTACAATGGAGCAAGTGTGGTAGATTATGTAATTTGCTCGCATGGTTTGTGTGAGAAAATGGAGGAAGTTTTGATTGGAGATTAGCTGTGGGACTTGAAATCATATCACAAGCCAATTTATTTATGTTTCTCTTGGATTGGAAAGAAACAATTAGAGTAAAAAATTCAGCATGTCCAACAAAGTCTCCCACAGGACATAATTCTTTTGACCCTAGAAAATTGTAATACCTTCAAAATGACACTAGAGAGGCTCTTCGAGAAGGAGAAAATTACAATTCATAACCTTCATAGTCATGAATTAACACATTTAATTCAATGCGCACTTGCAAAGTGCAAAAGAGAAAAAATTAAGAACTCTGAAACAAATTGCTTTTCGGTTAATGCTTGGTTTGATGAGGAATGCAGAAAGGCAAGGAGAATGTAGAAAGAGTCAAACAAGGATTAACATAAAGCTCAAAGCTTACAAGCAATTATTAAGCAAGAAAACGATTGATTTCATGGTTTCAAGGAGGGAAGAATTAATTTTCCTTGGGAAAAAATAATCCCAAATTATTTTGGAAAGAGCTCCAACCGAAAAAGATACAAATTGGAAATAATATTACAGCTTCTACATCGTTTGACTATGCAAGACAACTCTATGCGCAGGTTCCCAAGGTTGACCCTCCCCCCTTGGTCAACAGTGATACTGAACTCTTCACGGTACAAGAGGTAGAGATGGGTATCAAGAAGTTGGGTGTTGGAAAAGCAAAAGACTTAGCTGAACTCCAAGCAGAATATCTAAAGGGGGGCTCAAAGATTCTTGCACCTCATATTACAAAAGTCTTCAACAACATCATACAACAAGGGCTCCCCACGAATTGGACAACTAGTCTGGCAATACCTCTTTTCAAGAGCGTTGACGTCAATAATCCCTCCAATTATCGGACCATCATTATAAACCCTTTGTTTGCAAAGCTATTTGGAAGCATGCTAGAAAAAAAAATTAGCAAGTGGGTAGAAGAAAGAGATAAGCGTGCTAAAGGGAAAGCAGGTTTTAGACCTAAACATTCCACAGTTGATCATTGTATAACTTTAAGGCACATCATTGAAAAAGTTTGGGAGAAAAAGGAAGAAGTCTTTTGTTGCTTTGGTGATTTCAAAAAAACCATATGACTTAGTTCTTAGGGATAAGCTTTGGCACAGAATGGAGGAACTCGGGGTTCCAAACATTTGAGAGCAGCGGTGCATAGGCTGTATGAAGAGATGAAAGTCAAAATTAGAACTTCAGCAGGAATTTCTGAAAGTTTTTGAAGCGATATCGGGGTCAAGCAAGGTAGCCCACTGTCTCCTACCCTTTTTGGTTTATATATCGACAAGCTTGAGGAGTGGTTAAATTCGCAAGGGGGTGATGGTATCTATTTGGGAAAGTTTGTTATAAGGCTTCTTTTATATGCAGATGACCTTATTCTGATTGCTAAATCGGCTCTTGGTAAGAGCACTTATTATCCCTTGAGAATTTTTGTAGAAGTGTGGGGATGCAAGTCAATATCAGCAAAACGAAAGTAGTGGTCTTCTCTAAGAAAATAAAACAGAACCACCATAAGTTCTACTTTGAAGGCAACATTCTGGAAGAAGTTTCGGATTAAAAGTACCTCAAAATTGACTTCAACAAAAATCTAAGCTAGAATAGTTGTAGAAAGAAAAAAACTTTGGGGGGTTGGAAAGCATTTTATGCTTTTCAAAATAGGTGCAGAGAGGTAGAGTTATGGGACTGGAAAACCACTCAAACTCTTTTTGGGCTTCTAGTGATTCCAGTGATTCTCTATTGTTGTGAACCATGGGCTAGTAGTACATCCGACATGCAGTGGAGACAAATTGAGAAAATTCAGAAGCATTTGATCACAAACAAATTTAAGATTAAAAGTGCGGTTCCTTATGATATCTTGTTAAGTGAAACATGGACTGCTCCTATTGAAGCAGTTGCTATGGTGCGAGTCATAAGGTATTTAAAAAAAAATTGAGCAAATAGAAGATGGTAGATGGCATAAGGTTGTCTTTAATGATAGATTGTGCAAGAGCAAAAAAACTTGGATGTAGAAAAATAACAAATGGTTTAGTAAATGGGGTATTTGCTTGAACGCGTGTCCCATAAACAACAAAGAGATAAAAGTTTTTGTTATGGAAAAGTTCCACAAGTGTACTTGGGATAAGGAGCTAGGAAGAAAGAAAATTTACTATATTGAAGTGTTTAATCTCACTCATAGTCATCAACCAAAAGCATACATAAAGGCCAATATCTCTTGGAGAGCCAAAATTCTTATTCCTCAGTTAAAGACTAATTCTCATCAATTCCGTTGTGAAATAGGGCACTGGAAAAGGCCAAAGGAAGTGTGGGAGGAAAGAGTATGCATTTTTTGTTCTTTCGGAAAAGTGGAAACAGAAAAACATTTCATTTTAGAATGTGAGGCCTTCAAAGACAACATGGAAAGTTATGCGGATATGCTAGCAGCTAGTTCTTGGGATAATCTATTTAGCGAGGGGTTTGTCGAGAAGCTGGGAGCATTTATTTTGAAGCTTCACAGAAAAAAGGCCAAATACATCAAGCAGATGAAAAAACAGCCTATCCCATAAGCTATCTTTAGCCTCGTGGATGTTCAAATAATTTATTTCTTGCTTCTTTCTTTACTCCCACAAGATTAAACCCCTATCATCTACATAGTAATTATCAGTGTTCCACCAAGGTTCCAGGACGAGGGGCGAGGGACCGAGGGGGCGCGGGAGCGGCCTATGCAAAAGCTCCCTACCATTTTTTAGGAAACGTGGGGGAGCGTCAGGGTCTTAAAAATTTATAAATATAAAATATAATTTATTAATTGAGTCCACTATGACAATTTGACAATTTGGTTTGAATTGAAAAGCTGCAAAGCATAGCGTAGGCCTGTTCATGGTGAGATATGTATTAGACGCTATTCATATATCAAACACTGTTCATATATTAAACGATGTTCATGACGCTGTTCATGGTGTGATATGTATACAAACGATGTTCATATATTAGACGCTATTCACATGTCAAACGCTGTTCATGTCATATGAATATGGAACCACGTTAATGCAATATGGAGTCCATACATGGCATATACGCTGCAAATATATACATTGAATATATATGCTGGGCATTCATATAATACACCACGCAGTCATACACAGTCATGAGGATATCCACGCTGCTGATGAGTATGAGCCACGCAATAGATCCATTGACATGATACAGCCGCAGGCATAGATGGCAGCCACACAGATCCGTTGTCATATAGCCGCAGTAAGGAAAGAAATTTAAAACACAGTCACGAAGGGAAATTACATGCAGATCAGGGAAACTTCTACGCAGTCAAAGAGACATGTAACTTATAGCCAAATGAAGAACTGTTCACGCTGAAAAATGACAGGTGTGGCAGCCGCAGTCAAAGTTATAAACTCAGGTACAAGGTCCCACATTAATGGAACGTAGCTATAGATGACAACGTGGTAAATCCAAGGCTGTCTATAACAGTCTTGACATCTGATCTCGGTGGTTCTTCTGTAGCAATTTAAGCATGTTGGACAGCATAATATAACAATGATTAGAAGATGAAAATCTCGGACGAAGGGACTGTGTTATACACAGCAGTCCTGGGATGTCTCGGTAAAATCTCAATGCCAGTACAAACATCTTGTACAGCAAGGAAACGCCCCTTCAGGGAAGGGAAACGCCTCCCTGACACGTCTCCCTGAGTTTCCTCATTTTTGGGAGCGTGGGGAAACATCCCCTTCTAGTCCCCAAATCCCCGGAGCGCAAAGGAGCGAGAAAACTAGACCCCTAGGGGGGCGAGTCCCCGTGGAACACTGATAATTATTACCAATTTAATTAAAATACTAAAAGCCAATTCCAAAATAAATACATTTTAAGTTTAAAAAATTACGATTCCAATATTACGAAAAACCAATAAATATTCCCTGACATTAAATATGAGGCATATTTCATTATCCACGTATTGTTTTTTCGATTTTCTTAAAAATCCGCTTAAAACTGAGTCCCAACTACCAACACATTTTTTGATAAAAAATGTTATAATGAATACAATCCCGGCCATAATTGCGAAAATTTAGAAAGCTTAATGCGTGTATGTCACGCATATGACCCAAAGATTATTCTAATGGTTACTTGCTGTAGCGAGTCATGAATTTAGTGTTGCAAGTCATCCATCCTATTTATACGAATATAATTAATGCTACTCGATCACCACGATGGAGGCACGCATTTTCTGAGCAACTCTCAATTCGCAAGAGGGGAAATCTTTCTCTTTCTCCAGTTTTATGTTCCTCTCGTATTCATAATCCCAGGGTGATCTCAACCGCATCTGCTACTCGTCGGAAAGGCCATTTAACGAGGTATGCACTGACATTGAGGATACCCAGATCTCATTAGAATGTCCCGCTCGGGGATCTCACATCACATTTACCTGTGATGGTTGAAAGGATATTGAGCCTGGGTGATTGCAATGTGAGGAAATTGGTACACAATATCATTCACTTCTTATTCTTCATTTAATATTGGATTGCGAGAAGGAATTTCACCTTTACCATTAGATGGTTTGAATGATGTTGAGCCGGGTGACGGCAATGCGAGGAACTTGGGATACTCAATTTTCACTAACTGTGTATTCATTTAATGTTGGATGGCGTGTGACAGAACATCATCTATGGAGAATGACGAGAGAAGTTCTAAGGAACATACGGTGGGAAGCTGGTACTCCGTGCCAGAATTGAGTCTTCGTGATCATAGATTTAGTGTACCTCTGGATTACAAGTCCCCTGCAAGATCTGTAATATCTATTTTTGCAAGAGAAGTCGTTGGTGGTATGTTTCATTTTCCTCTCCTTCTTGTCAAAAGTTTTGATGTTTATTTTTGCAAGTGCTAGGAGAAACATGCCCAGAGGGGCAGCACTATAAAGAGGGACTTGCTTGGCTTAGGTGTGAGGGGTAGCTATTTTGCCAAATTACTTGTGACTTTGCACCCAGCCTCATCCCTTTCAAAATTCACGCCATTTGATCAGGACAAACTACAGTGAAAACGGAATCTTGGTGGATGGATTAATACTGTATCAACCTAACCAGTGAACCAATGCCCTGTACGTGAATGTTTCCATGCTTGGGTACTTTATGTATATTATTCAGGTTATTTCAGATCAACGTTTTAAAACTCGGACTCGCCCTTGACATCGGCTGAGGGTCAACTCAGACTCGGCCATGTCTCAGATTGGTTTGAATTGAATGACTGGGTGTATATATATATATATCAAACTATTAGAGACAAAATGTGCAAAGTTTACTCATGCATATATCATGTAAGGGTGAATGTATTAAAATGATACAAAGTGTAATACAAAATACATAATCAATGATGCTCTAATGTAATGTCTTCTATGAATTGAGGATGAAAGGACTTAATAGCCTATCCGTCCCTGTAGGCTATAGTCCTTTATAAAGGGGATAATAACCCAAAATACCCATTGTTGGGCAAATTTTGGGTCAGCGGGGCGAAAAAAACCAAAATTGGGGTTTTGAGTGAGATACACTCAACCAATTAAGAAGATGGAGCCGCCCTCAAGGAAGTCTATAAATTAAGGAGGGTTGACTTCATTTGGAGGCATCATTGTGAATCATCTTATTGATTTTTTGAGCAATTGCTCATAGGGTTTTAAGACCCCTTACTAAATTGTCAATTTCGGTGGTGAAAGATCCCACCCTAGTTGACACCACTTCCTCTTCTTTGCTTTTTGTTTGGTATAGGTTTACTCTTTGAAGAAGAAACCGAATTTGTGTGGGATTAATTCTTTGTTATGGGTACAAGAAGGTATTGAAAGACATCGAATTCTGTAATAATCTATCTCTGTTGAAACAACAAATCGATTGGTCACAATTCTCTGTTATCAGTAGCGAAATTCTAGAAGACTCGACTTTGATTGGCAACATTGTTGGTTATTTGTCTTGATGATAAGAATATAATAGTTGGAAAGGAGAACTAATAAGTAACAACACAAGAAAGTGTCAAAGAAAGAGAAATCAAATTAATAAAAACCCTAACTATGCTGCCCTAAGGACTTCTCAACAACAACAACTCCCTCTTGCGTTTGACAACTTCACTTGACGACCACATTGTCATAAACAACGAACTAGCAGTCACATGTGTTAGTTTTTGTAGCATCGGATGTGTTTTAGCCACAAAATTTTGTGGAGAGGCTAGAATACATGAGATCTCCAAAACCCAGAAATCGTTTTTGGAAATTCCACCTAGAAGTGTCTCAATTAGATTATTAACTGATTTTTAAATATTTCCTAAGTCTAAACTTAGGGAATATGGTTAATTAATCAGTGTTAATTGAGATAAGGCGTGAATCATCTAGAAACTCACACGGATCGACCCAGAAATGATCCTAGCCATTGATTAAGTTTTAATCTTGGTTGTTGGTGCTCTAATAGTGGATTATAAAAGAAAGTCGATGTGGTGATAGAGATTATCCAGGGCAGATATTCAGTTGCTCAGGGAGTTCGATTTTCTCAGTAGCAACAACTTAGCAGAGAAGATAGAGCTTGAGGGTGAATAGTAGGTGGAAGAGGAGAGCAGTAGCATTTCCGGAGGAAGTTTTTCATTTCCCGAAAGAGTCGAAGGAGGGAAGGCCGAAATCTTCAGATGGTCTACGTAGGCACTGCGCAGAGGGTGACACAGGCATCTTAGCGCAGATGCTGGGGAAGCTATTTTAGAGACAAAATAGCTGTGGGGCGAGAGAAAATTCTCACAATATTTTTGTCGGTATTTTCTTCAGATTAGATTACCAGCTGGGCATCTAAATTATTGTACTCAGAACTGCTGCTGAACATTTATAATAAAACCCTCATCTGTTGAACTGCTTTTTCCAAGTTGGGTTTTTCCAGGGACAATTGTCCAAAAATAACTGTGTCAAATCTATTTTGTGTGTGTTATAATTTCTCAGTTTCTAGTATTTTATTTTCTGCAGTATTTTTATGGTGAAAATTGCAACTGTGATTTTATTCGTTATTTGCCGTAGCAAATAAACTGCATAATTAATTTTTGAGTTAGAAGAATAATTTCCAGTAGTTGCAATAGATAAAATTTCACATGGTATCAGAGCTTAATTGGTCAGCCGAGAAGCTTAGAAGTAGAGAAAGGAATTTCGCTATTCAGAGGGAGCAGCAGATCGGAGTTCCTAGAGAAACTGCGTAGAACCCAGAACAGGCAGTTCGAGTTGTTAAGGCAACAGTGCAATTTTTTCAGTTGATAGGAGGCAGGAAAATCAAATTTCCCAGATTAGTGATTCCAGCAATAAGAGGGAGCAGTTGCAGCTCTGATTTTCACTGAGCAGAATCTTGGTTGGATGCAAAGAATTTTTGCTGCAGGCTATAGAGCAGAATCCACGTCGGGAGAAAAAGAGGAATAACACACTAAATTTGTTCAAGTATAGCCATGGACAGAAGTAACATTCAGGAGACTTCAGATTTGTCTTCCAGATTGGAAGACAAATTTGCTTGCTTAGCAGGATCAACTTCATAGGGAGTTTGGTATATAGACAGTGGAGCTTCAACTCACATGACTGGGGTTAGAGAATATTTCTCTAGCTACAAAGAGGAGTAGATGGATTTCCATATTACTATGGGAAACATAACGAAATGTACTCTAGTAGGGAGAGGTACCATAGATTTTCAGGGGGAGTCAGGAGCAAGCCCTAACACTTAAGATGTATTGCATGTGCCAGGATTGGGTATGAACTTGATTTCAGTATCCCATTTACATGATAAGGGGTATGATATTCACTTTGTGGGGAAGAAAGTGTATGTCAAACACCCAAACTAGAAAAAGGTAAGACAGATTGGAGTTCGAAGTAACAAGTTGTACCGGTTACAAATCGATTCTCCAATGACACTGATCGACAGTAACAGTAGCAGTGAGAAGGAGCTGAATGAATTATGGCACAGGAGAATGGGACATCTACACCATGGAGCACTCAGGATACTCAAAGAAACCGTAACAGGGGCTCCTAAACTTGGAACTGAACACGATGATGTGTGCAGAGGGTGCGTACTTGGGAAGTATGCTAAGGCGACATTTCCAAGAAGTGACAATAGAGTTGATGGCGTGTTAGGACTTATACACTTAGATATTTGTGGCCCGATGTCCACTAGAGCTCTTAGCGGTGCCGAATATTTCGTCACCTTTATTGATGATCATTCCAGGAAAACCTGGATCTACTTCTTGAAGACCAAGGATGAGGTCTTTGATCGTTTCAAAGAGTTTAAAGCTCTTGTGGAGAATGCGACAGGGAAGAAGATCAAGGTGCTTCACTCAGATAATGGTGGAGAATATATTGATAAAGACTTCACAGATTTCTGTGTAAAAGAAGGCATCAAAAGATAATGAACAACTCCATATAATCCACTGCAGAATGGTGTAGCAGAGTGGAAAACAGAACCATTGTTGGAGTTGCAAAGGCTATGTTATATGACCAGGATCTACTTAGATTTCTGCAGGCAAAAGCATGTAATATGACAATGTATATTTAGAATAGGACTCCCCATAGAGCATTGGGGAACAAAACGCCATAAGGAGCCTTCATAGGGAAGAAGCCAGAAGTCAGCCCCCTCAGAATTTTTGGCAGTGTTGCTTATTGTCACGTGCTAGATAATAAAAGGACCAAAATGGATTAGACTGCAGAGAAGGGGTTTTTCGTTGGGTACAACGTAACCCAAAGGCATTCAAAATCTACATTCCCAGCAATAGGAAGATAGTAGTAAGGTGAGACGTGAAGTTCATGGAGGACCGAGCTTTCAAGAGGTCTCGTGAGATGCTTGCAGGTGATTAGAATCAATCAGCAGAAGCTCCTTTAGTCCAGTAGCAGGGGTAGCCACAGGGGCAGCTAGTGGGACAAGCAGGGGGATAATCACAAGGGTCAAGTACTGTGATCAGTACCGGTATTTCCTCGAGTGCAGGAAATCCTGGGAGTTCCCAGCAGATGGAGCAACCGAGGGAGGATGAGGAGGAGCTGGCAGAACCTCCCACGACTAGTGGTCGAGCCAGCAGAGAGGTTTGTCAGACATTAAGAGATGCAGGAGTTTATTTGAACTCCCAGGATGAACAAGAGACAATGCAGACAACTTGATAGGTACCAATGCAGACAACCTGAGATGTACTGCTGCTACAACACCCTGTCTCTGTAACACCCTCTGTCATGTCGCTGATGTCTGACCAATGCCCACGAACTACTGCACAACTCTGATGTTGCATCTGTGCTGCTGCTGACCTTTCTATACTGCTGCAAACTCTGCATCTGCACTACAACTCCCTCTCATTTGTTGTTGCTGCAACTGTAACTACTGCAACTGAGAAGCATCCAAAATACTGAATCATCTGTGTATGTTGCATCTGTCACTCGAGTCCTAACTGCTACTAGCACCTACACTGTCCATTGAAGAATCTGCGCTACTGCTAACTCTGCTACTGAGCCTCCTGCTCTGCTGTCAACACTGTATTGCGCTCCTCAGCACCTCATTGCCACTAGTTTGCAACTATCGCTCGGGAATCTTACTGCATTACTGACACTAATCCATCCTGCTACTGAATACTGTGGGCCACCGTAGCTAGATAATGATCCATGAGGAGGACACCTTAATGGACCCTGCTCAAATCTACAACTCTAGATCGCCCCACCTCTCTCTTGGAGGTATAGCTGCAAACATGGAAAACTCTTCCTCCAACCTGTAGACGCTGACGCTTGGTCCTGCTTCTCCTGTTTGTCCTTCTTCCTGAGAGGACACTAAGTGCTATAGTGGCCAAGCTCACCACATCTAAAGCACTTGACTTTTGACAGGTCCTTCTTCTTCTTCTTCTCTCCCTGTCCTTGGCTGGGAACCTTCGCCAATCCTTCGAGACACTGTTCAGTGCCAAACATACAAGTTCTGTGGGTAGGGTGCCGCCCCAACGGCTGCTAGCTGATCGCGGACCTCCTGAATCATGGTGAGGCACCCATCTGCATCCTGATGCTTCTCAACTTCTCATGGAGAAACATCTTCTGCTGCTCGGAAGAACCCTAATATAACGCGGAGAGAGCATCCCACATCTCCTTGGCAATACCTTTGCCAGCTACATGTGAGACTATATGATCTCGAACTCCATCCAAAATCATTCGCTTCACCTTCACCATTTCTTTTTTGTACTCCTTTAGCTGATCCACATCCTGGGGTACTGCTACCATATTCTCTGCATAGGTCTTCAGGCCATATTCATCTAGAAGGAAGGACATCCTAGCTTTCCAAATGACATAGTTGGAGGCTCCCTCCAACCTATCTTGATCTCTGAGCCCAGCTGTGGCCATCTCTAAATCTGGTTGAAAATATTCCTCTTTCCCTCTGCTCAACTGCTGGATCTGCTATTCGCACTCCCTTCTGGAGTGAGGAAATCTGCCCACAACTTTTGCCAATCTGCAATAGGAAAAATCAGACCTCTAAAACTCGAAGTCCCCTGAGAGAAATTTTCCCTCTGTGTGTGCTTTTCTCTTCCACTCGACACTGATTCTGTTGTTGCAAAACCCTTCTGCGCCCCAACAAGGAATCTGCTCAGTGAAAATTTGAGCTGCTGCTGCTCCTCCCTCTGCATGTTGGAATCACTCAACTAGCAAGCCGAATTTTTCTGCCAACCTGCTTTGAAAAATCGAACTTCCCCAAGCAACTTGATTTCCCTGGCTTAGGCTTTGCGTAACCTCTAGAAACTTGTTCTGTTGCTCCCTCTGAACAACGAATTTCTGTCTCTGCTTCTGAGCTTCCTTGTCTGATCAACCATGCTCTGATACCATGTGAATATTTCGAGTCTGAAATTCTTATTGCAACAACTGGAATTAATTCTTCTAATTGTTAATTAATTTAACAATTTATTTGCTACGACAACTATCGAATAAATCACACTGCAACCTTCACAACTAAAACTACATAAAAGAATAGCGCTGGAAACTGAGAAATGTTAGCACACACACATAAAAATTGACACACTTATTTTTAGAGTAATGTTCCCAGAAAAACCTAACTTGGGAAAACCGGTGTAGTAGTTGAGGGTTTTATATTATTAAGCAGTAGTGAAATATTTTGAGTACAATCCCGACGTCGAAAACTAACAATCCTGAAGAGAAAATACTGGCAAAAATTTCTTGAGGGAAATTACCCTCACTCTAAGCAATCCTGTCACTTAGCTGCCACTAAAAAGAAAGTCGTCCAACTGGGTCTGCGCAGGCTCTGCGCCACTCTAATACTGCCTACCACATGTGCTGCTTGAATTGACTGCCAATCAAGTCGTCCTGCTTGCTGCTGTTCTTCTTCTCAACAAAGATCGAATTGCCCTTTGAGGGTCTGCGCTGCCTCTCTACAACCTCCTGGAGAAAATCTCGGCCTCTCTGCAAAGTACTCATCGAATCTGGAAAACTTCCTCCGGCTTCACTGTCCTTGCCCCTCTCTGTCTCTGCTTCCTTCTATCACGAACTTTTCCAGCTGCTGCTTCTGGGAACATCAAACAACCCAAGGAAATCGATCTCTGTGTCTTGTCACACAACTGTGTTCTTCATCTACCCATCGACTTCTTCTTATAATCTTCTGTTGGACCTCCAATGGCCAAGATTAACACTTCATCAATGGCCAAGATCATATTGGAGTTGATTAGTGTGAGTTTCTAGATGTTTCACACCTTATCTCAATTAATTCTGATTAATTAACCAGATTTCCTAAGTTTAGACTTAGGAAATATTAAAAAATAGGCTAATAATCTAATTGAGACACTTCTAGGTGGAATTTCCAAAAACAATTTCTAGGTTATGGAGAATTCTTGTGTTTTAGCCTCTCCACAAAGTTTCGAGACTAGAACACCTCCGATGCTACAAAAACTAACAATTCCCGGTCAAGCCTCCACAACGAATGCCCTCCTCTAGTGATTGCGCAGGCCCCAGTCAAGCCACCTTTGTGCATGCCCAGGAATGAGAAATTCAGCCTAAATAATGGCCACCCAATCTGCCCGTCAATCCACTGCAAAAATGCTGCTAAATACCAAGGGAATGTGCCCCTAAATTCCTTGAATCATTTCTTCCCTAAAGCTCTCTCCCCACAAGTGTGTTCCCTTTCTGTGCCCAGTCTGCTCCGAGGTAGCTTGAATCTCCTTGTACATTCCTCCAGAACAACTCCACAATTGTAGCAAAGGCTTCCTTAGGGCGGCACTCGAAGTCCACCGAAGGAGGAGTTGAGATCTTCCCTCAGAAATCTTACAACTCAAGCATACAAGAGAGTTTGTTTGTCAAATGATCAAAAGCCCTCAAATGATGCCTTCTCTGTAAATGTGTTAGAAAACTTGCACAGATGAATCTAGTTAGTAAAGGTTGAACACACAGCTTTGCAGAGCAAAAACACTAAAAAATCGAAAGAAAAAAAAGAATTATTGATTAACAGAAAATAGGTTACAATGCTCATGATATACTACATGAGAGTCAACTAATACGCATCACTGGGTGAAGATCCCAAGGTAATGCGCCATAGTGGTGATCAATGAGAGGACTCGACACCTACAACAAGTTCCGGAGAGAACTAGCCAGTTGCGGAGTGAAAGGAGGAGCAAATTAGGGAGTAAATCATGTAGAAAGGATCTTGCATGTAGTCCCATGCATGCATGGACATTCAAAGGCTCCAATCTGGTGAAGATTCCAATGTTGAAGCCTTGTATGTCAGTGAATGCTCTAACAAAGTGCCCGCATGTGCCAGTAATGAAGGTCCTAGGTGTGTAGTACCTCCAACACCCCCCTGAACACCACTATGGGGAAAAATAGAAAATGGGCCCTGGCAACTAAGGCCAAAGGTCACCCAAAATACAGTGCAACTTGTACTAAAATTGAGGAAAGAGGGAAAACCTCGTGGGAAAACCCCCCCTCAAAATACAATGTAATCAAAAGAAAAGAGGAAGAAAAGATAGTTGCTAAGCAACTGTGTCCTTCACTCCAAGACGATCGCGCAGAGAGTGAAACTTCTGCTTAGTGAATGTCTTGGTGAAGATGTCTGCAGTCTGTTCTGCTGAAGGACAGAACTGCAAATCAATGACCCGATCATGTACTAAGTCTCTGATGTAGTGCATATGGATCTCTATGTGCTTCGTCCGCTATCGCTGTACTGGATCCCTGCAAAATTTGAGAGTGCTTTGGTTGTCACACCAGATGATAGTGGGCTGGTGGAACTGGACGCCCAACTCAGTGAGGAAGTGCTGTAGCCACAAAGCCTGAATGGTGATGTTGACTACTCCTTTGTACTCGGCCTCAGCTGAAGAAAGAGCAATAGCAACCTGCTTTTTGCTCGACCAACAGATAGGGCCAGATCTTAGACTGAGTGAATATCCAGAGGTGGACTTGTGATCAATGCTGTCGCTCGCCCAATCAAAATCTGTGAAGCCAAGGAGATTCAATGCAATGCCTGCTGCATAGTGAATCCCGAAGGTCATGGTGCCCTGCACATATTGGAGGATGCGCTTGGCAACTTTCCAGTGTAGCTCATGCGGCTCCTGCATGTATCTGGAAACTGCCCCTACTGCATATGAGAGATCTGGTTTGGAGTGGGTGAGGTACAGTAAGCTCCCCACTAGCTGTCAGTAGAGAGTACTGTCAACTAATGGAGTGTCACCTCCATCCTCAAGGCGGACCCCAGACAGAAAAGGAGTCGGTGCTGGCTTGCAGCCAGTGATGTGAAATCTCTCGAGGTGATCCCTTGCATACTTAGCTTGAGAGAGTTTGATGCCTGTGGCATCCTGGCTGATCTCAAGACCAAGAAAGAAGTGTAATGGACCCATGTCCGTAATCAAGAACCTATCATGCAAGGTCCTCTTGATTGCAGCAATGGCTGAAGCCGAGTTGCCGGTGATAAGGAGATCATCCACATACAAAACTAAGATAAGAAGAGAGTCATGTGTCCTGAGCATGTAAACATTCGGATCAGACTTACATCTTTCGAAGTTTTGTGATAAGAGAAAAGAATCCATCTTCGCATACCAAGCTCTCGGGGCCTACTTAAGGCCGTAGAGAGACTTCTTCAGTTTGTAGACCAAAGATGAATCCTGAATGAAACCATGTGGCTGCTCCATGTAGATCTCCACAGATAGGTCTCTGTGAAGAAAGGCATTTTTCACATCCATCTGATGTACTTCCCACCCCTGGGCAACCGCAATGGCAAATGCAAGGCGTATGGAATCCATCTTTGCTACTGGAGCAAAGGTCTCATCATAATCAATGCCATGCACTCGCTGGAAGCCTTTGGCTACTAGCCTGGCTTTCGGTCTGGTGATTTGCCCATCTGCAGCACTCTTGGTCCTATAGACCCATTTGCATCGGATAATTTTCCTTCTTGAAGGAAGAGGGACCAGATCCCAGGTCTGGTTCTCGAGGAGGTAGTTGTACTCCTCCTCCATGGCGGACTCCCAAGAGGGATGCCCAACAACCTCAGCATAAGACTGCGGATCAGAAGACTGAACCCATCAGGAAATCAGGATCGGTATCCCTTCACACCATCAGGGTATCCAACAAAGATGCACTCAATGCTCTGTGGATCAAGAGCTTTCCTCTTTTTAGAGGGGATCCTGGCCCATGCTCGGGAGCTGAAAACACGGAAGTGGGTGACCTCTGGTTTAGTGCTGCTCCAAGCCTCAAAGGGGGTCTGATCCTTGACAGATCTATGAGGAGATCTGTTCTGGATGTAGTTAGCACAATTAAGTGCTTCAGCCCATAGCTTATGAGGTAGTGACTTAGCATGCAACATGCAGGAAGCCATCTCTTTGAGAGATCGGTTCTTTCTCTTAGCAACTCCATTCTGCCGTGGAGTGTATGGAATTGTGTGCTGCAACTATATGCCGGAAGGCAAAGGTTCTAAAGTGCTGTGTTAACATATTCCCCCCCATTGTCTGTACAGAGGGCTTTGATCTTTCTCTCCGACTGTGTCTCAACTAGTGCTTCGAAATCTTCAAAGTGCGCAAAAACTTTAGATTTGGCCTTGAGAAGATACACCCAAGTATATCGTGAGAAATCATCAATAAATGTAAGCACATACCTTGCTTTGTTGATGGAAGGATGAGGAAAAGGCCCCATGAGATCACTATGGATCAGATCTAGAGGAGAGGATGCTTTGTGAGTCTTGCCGGTGTCAAACTTTTCTCTAGGATGTTTGCCATGGACACACCCTTCACAAACTCCTTTGGAGAAACTGATATTTGGCAAGCCTTCCACCATCTCTTGCTTGCTTAGCTACTGCATATACTTGTAATTTAAGTGACCAAAACTCTCGTGCCAAAGCCTACTACTATCATCAGCATGTGTAAGCAATAAGGAGGATTCAGATTCAATAAATTCAGAAAATGTATACAGTCTAGCTCCATTGTTTACCTCATTGGTTTCAATTTTGGAGCTGCTATGTAGGTCATATATGTTCACTGCATCTGGAGTGAATTCCACTCTCTTTCCAGTGCCAGAATGAGTGATTTGATAAACTGAACGCAGGTTTATCGAAAGTTTTGGAACATGAAGCACATCTTCAAAGCTTCAGTGTAAAAGTTCCACTCTACCTTTTCTGGTGACCTCAATAGGTGAGTCATCTCCCATGAGGATGGGAGGTCCTTTGCATGCATCTAAAGAGGAATAGACTTCCTTTGCAGCAACCATATGATGTGATGCACCAGAATCTATAATCCATGCATCAGGGGAAGAGTTAATTGCAACTAAAGCATGAAAATTGTTACCTTTCCCGTGTGGCGGATCCTCAGTTTTCTTCTTGGCGCCTTGAGGGATGTGGTCCCCAAGGTTGTGCTTCTGAAGGATTTCTGCCATTTGGTCAATTTGTTTCTTCATGCAAGAGGATTTCGGATGGAATCCTCGGTGACAGTAGGTGCATTTGTCTCCTTTCTTCCCTTTCTCATTTCTGGAGCTGGAGGAGTCATTGAAGGGCTTGGTGTACCCTTCCTTCTTTGGATGGGAATGTGCTTTTCCCTTGTCTTTTTGCTGCTGATTTTTCTGATTTGAATCAGATCTGTGATTTTTATTGTGGTTTGTTAAATTTGGACAACTAGGTCCAAACTCCATCTTCTGATGCTCAGATTAAGAGGCTAATATTTTTGTTGGATTCCTCTTTCTGAGAGGTGTAAAATCCATATAAAAATAGTCTTAATCCGATGAGCAGAACTTATATTGTGAATTTATTATTCTTAATAAATTATATGTGCAAGGTCAGCCAGTTTTGTAATGTAGGCTCACATGCCCAACAGATGTGTCACACACCCTCATTGATGGATATATATACAGGAAAAGTTGGAGAGAATTTTAACACAACTCAACTCACATCTTCCTCTCTCATCTTAGAGAGTACGCTACCTGGAGGACGAATTTCAGCCACACGTGGGAAGGACGAAGAGGACAGACCGTACGGATTTTCTGCTGCTAGGGTTTCGCAGAAAGTTTGACCAGCGTTGACTTTGGTCAATGCTTGGTCCAATCAAGCTGAAAATTGGTGGAAAGTTCGATTTTTGAAGGCCGTACTATCTGGCACAAAAATCGAGGTCAAAGGGTTGACCGTTTTGCTGTTGCGTTGACTTTTAGCTTGCTGCCCCTGCGTTGACTTTTCAGGACAACGTTGACTTTTTGTAGAATTGACTTGGGTTGACTCATCTACTAGTTGGAGGGATCTTGTGACACATCTGGGCTGGCTGACCAAAGGAGACTTTGCTGGTTGAAGCATCCTGTTGACCACCGAAATGAACACACACATTTTTCTTGTTTCTGATTTGTCTTCTGTAAGATCTGCTTATATGTTCTATCTGCATTTTGCTTAACTACTTGTATGATTGCTGTGAGAAAAGTGAAATTGCTCTTAGCATAGAACATCTACAAAACTTTACATGGTATCAGAGCTGAGGTGAAGACAAACTCTATCTATAGCAATCATCATCGAAATAATCATGCCCTAATCGAAGTCAATGGATGCCTTTGTGTCGCTGTACATAGAGGATTATATACGCTATCAATGATATACGTTGTAACGGAAAGATATACAGCGCAGCTGTAGAGGATATGTTTAGGCAGTAAAGGAAGCCGCAGTCATAAGGACATGAGGCTGCAGTCATGAAGAGTCAAGTCGTAGTGATGAAGAGGTATCTGCAGGCTTAAGGCTCTGGCCAAAGTGCGAAGAGGAGTATTTCTGTGTCTTTTGTTTATGATCTGATTGGCCAAGTAAGGAAGGAGGCTAGCTGAGCTTGTAAAGAGGAGTTCTGAGCATAAATGCAAGGGTTATTCTCTATGCACAGGCCGTTGAGTGATTTTGAGTTTTACAATGGGACAAAAGTCTGTTTTGAGAGGGCCGAGAGGCCCAGCAAGGAGCAGGAAGAAGGCCGCAGTACCCTTGACCATCAATGTAGGAATTAAAGAGGTTTGAAGGCTGTATAGTGGGCTGTCGTAGAAGCCACAGAAAGCCCTAACCAGGGCCGAAATTTCAGGGTCCTGTGCATTGGTCAAAATGTAGTTGTGGACAGAAATATGACGTCTATCACAGGTATGTGCTTGTCTTTTATAATGATGAATTTGCCAGATACTATGGTCCAGATTAGACAGTTTGCAATTCTGGTATAATGGGCTGTAAGAAGATGCTTGGTAAAGCTCCAAGTATAGTCCCTTTAGAAGGACAACAAGGGCTGTTAGAAGGTAGATGATTTGGAGTCTTAAAAATGGATATATGGAAGAGCTTAAGGGTAGTCAAGTGGGCTTATTATCAGACCCCATCTTCTGTACGTATGACAATGAAATATGACAATATGACAGAGTTTTTGACAGTGATCTTCTGCACTCATTATAGTGTCACTTACTCTTATAACAGTTATGCATAGCAGTGATATTGTTCTCTTGACAAATGGAGATGATATATGGAAGTGATATTTGTTCCTATGACAATAATGTTTGGGCAGCGACTTTAGTGATATTTGGACAATGTTTCTTGATGTATGGAAGTGATTCTTGTATGACAGTGATTTATATGGCTGTGATGTGACAATGATATATAGGACAGCATGATGATGATGCATAGGCAACATTATAAGATCATGAACATGAAGGGCTGCCTGATTTTGGAAATAATCATAAAGGTGTATGTAAGGGCTGAAGGAAAACATACAAGGGGACCTTTCCCCTCAAGTGTCACAAAGACATCTGAGATATTGCAACTGGTCCATTCTGATCTTTCTGGTATGTTGCCTGTAACATCCCTGGGGGGATGTTCTTACTATATGACATTTACTGATGACTTCTCTCGCAAAACTTGGATATACTTCTTGAAAAAGAAGGATGAGGCTTTCATGTGGTTCCGTACCTTCAAAGCCTTGGTGGAAAATATGACCGGAAAGAAGATCAAGATTTTGAGGACTAACAATGGCACTGAATATGAGTCAAATGAGTTCAAAGACTTCTGCAGAGAAGCTGGCATTAAGAGGGAGACTACCACTGCACTCTCTCCACGTGTTTGGGTTTTGTGGACAGAGAGATCTAGAGGAGAATCCGCAGTTCTAAAGAGCCCTCATACGCTGTCCCAAGAGGCCCTTACACGCTAAGAATAGGAGCCCTAAATCTGCGGTATATTGGGCCCTAAATCTCTGTTTTATTGGGTGCAGGTAAGGGCATTTCCAGTGAAGGAAGAGGGGACGTTTAGGTCACTCCTATGACTGTTGGAGTGAAAATTAACCAGCAGAAAGGCCTCAATAAAGGAGACAAAATTCTGGGTTGATTTGAATATTATGTGCGGGCTGGAAACTCTGTTTCAGCAGGCCGTGGGTACAGGAAGCCACCTGTGGTAGGCCGCAGGCCCTTACCCCACTGAAAAGGCATTGCGTGGGACTGTTTTGGGGCTAGATTGAGCCCTAATCAACAGCGTGGATGCAGAGGACTTATACAAGGGTAGCACGTAGTTTTTGAAGACTGTTTGGTGACTTGGTTAAGCGCTGTTGCAGCATATGGATGCCCTAACCAGTCACAATTAGGAGCAGCAGCGAAAACAGATTGGAACAACAATTTATGCCTTGTGTTGGGTCAAGGAATTTGATCAGTTTTGGATCAGATGGTTGGGCAACCTGTGGGAGCAAATTTGGAGGCTTGATTGGGTGATCGTAAGCCTCAATTAGTGCAGATCTGACTGTGTTGTAGTGTTGCAACGTGATGATGCAAAGGCAGCATGGGTAGCATGCAGCGTGATGATGCATAGACAGCAAAGAAGATATGAATCTCCACTAGGAGTATATTACAATGAAAAGACCAGATCTGTCATTCTTGTTGATTTGGGGTAGCAATGTGATGCTGTATAATGAGAGCAACATTACAGTCATTGAGGTGCAGATCCATGATGATTGAGAATTGACTATGACGATATATTTGCACCTGTGGCTCGATATACCACCATCCGATCCATCATAACCCTTGCTGTTATGCAAGGATGGAGTCTTCATCAGATGGATGTCAAGACCGCTTTTCTGCATGGTGCTATAAAGGAAGAGGTGTATGTAGAACAACCTCTGGGATTTGAAGTTCAAGATCGAGACACTTATGTCTGCAGGTTGAAGAAAGCCCTCTATGGGTTAAAGCAAGCACCCAGAGCTTGGTATGAGAGGATGGATAGTTACTTGATGAAGCTGGGCTTCACTCGAAGCAATGCTGATCCAAACCTTTACTTTAAGGTTGTGGAAGGAAAGCCTCTCATTCTAGTGCTGTATGTGGACGACCTCTTCCTGACAGGTGGTGACCCTCTCATTCATCAATGTAAGAGGGAGCTTGCTGCTGAGTTCGAGATGAAAGACCTAGGACTGATGCACTATTTCCTAGGCCTAGAGGTCTGGCAGAGACCTGGAGAGATTTTCCTTTCTCAAGGAAAGTATATTGTGAAGCTTCTGGAAAGATTTGGGATGGTGGACTGTAAGTCTGTGTCGACACCAATGGAACTCAACTTTAAGAAGTTGAGTGGCAGCGCTGCAGGGCCTATCTTGGCCAATCCTACTGAGTATCGTCAACTCATAGGAGCTTTGATGTTCTTAGTGAACACCCGTCCGGACATATGTTTTGCAGTGAATACTTTGAGCCAACAGATGGTTGAGCCTCATCATTTTCACTGGGTTGGTGCCAAGAATCTTTTGAGATATCTTCAGGGCACGATAAACCATGGGCTGAGATACACTGCCGGGAGTGTGATACTCCGGGATATACTGATGCCGATTGGGCTGGCAGTGTGGTGGATCGTAAGAGCACATCTGGATGCTGTTTCAATCTTGGTTCTGCTTCGATCTCATGGATGAGCAGGAAGCAGAAGTCGGTGGCTTTGAGCACCGCGGAGGCCGAATACATTGCTGCTAGTATGGCCTGTTGTGAAGCAGTTTGGTTGAGGAAGCTCTTTAGTGAGCTGTTCCAACATGTGCTAGATACCACTGTAATACTCTGTGATAATCAGAGTGGGATTCGTATGACTGAGAATCCTGTGTTCCACGACCGATCCAAGCATATTGATATCAGGTACCACTTTATCCGGGATATGGTACAGCGAGGCGCCGTAAGGCTCGATCATATAGGAACTGATGAGCAGGTCGCGGATATTCTCACTAAGCCCCTGGGGAAGGTCAAGTTCCTAACCTTCCGTGAGAGTCTTGGTGTCGTGGATAGACCCTATGATGTGGGTCCTGTTGGACGATGAGCTCTGGGAGCTCTGGGGGGCTTTGGGGATAGCTTCTCGAAGCTATAATCACTCATAATGCTTCTGCCCCACCCTTGTAATTATTGAGCTGGTTCGCCACTCATTTAATCTGTGCCCCGTATGCATCCTACCCATTGAGTTCAGGGCTCATGGGAAGTACCTCTCATTTGGCCAATGAGGTGTGGAAAAGCTAGAGACTATTAGCAAAGACTGATGGACGCATCAGAGATTGCCGTACTCTCTATCTAGGATGGCATGGTCCAACATCTTGATCTGGGATCAAGATTTGTGAGGTCTGGGACCTCTGGACTGATTATGTCAGTCGGGGAATGATGTCTTTGTGACTGACCCACTTCTGTTCTGAAATAAAGAAGCCAGCAAAGCAAGTTTCGGCGGGATGACTCACGATGTTGATTGCACTAATAAATGGAGTTCTCCCTAGTTGAGAGGGAGTGTTAAATTTGGACAACTAGGTCCAAACTCCATGTTCTGATGCTCAGATTAAGAGGCTAATATTTTTGTTGGATTCCTCTTTCTGAGAGGTGTAAAATCCATATAAAAATAGTCTTAATCCGATGAGCAGAACTTATATTGTGAATTTATTATTCTTAATAAATTATATGTGCAAGGTCAGCCAGTTTTGTAATGTAGGCTCACATGCCCAACAGATGTGTCACACACCCTCATTGATGGATATATATACAGGAAAAGTTGGAGAGAATTTTAACACAACTCAACTCACATCTTCCTCTCTCATCTTAGAGAGTACGCTACCTGGAGGACGAATTTCAGCGACACGTGGGAAGGACGAAGAGGACAAACCGTATGGATTTTCTGCTGCTAGGGTTTCGCAGAAAGTTTGACCAGCGTTGACTTTGGTCAACGCTTGGTCCAATCAAGCTGAAAATTGGTGGAAAGTTCGATTTTTGAAGGCTGTACTATCTGGCACAAAAATCGAGGTCAAAGGGTTGACCGTTTTGCTGCTGCGTTGACTTTTAGCTTGCTGCCCCTGCGTTGACTTTTCAGGACAACGTTGACTTTTTGTAGAATTGACTTGGGTTGACTCATCTACTAGTTGGAGGGATCTTGTGACACATCTGGGCTGGCTGACCAAAGGAGACTTTGCTGGTTGAAGCATCCTGTTGACCGCCGAAACGAACACACACATTTTTCTTGTTTCTGATTTGTCTTCTGTAAGATCTGCTTATATGTTCTATCTGCATTTTGCTTAACTACTTGTATGATTGCTGTGAGAAAAGTGAAATTGCTCTTAGCATAGAACATCTACAAAACTTTACATGGTTGCCATCATGCACAACAAGTGCATGCGCTTTTGGAAGTTTGATTTTTCCCATGCCAATGAGTTTATCTTGCTCAAAAGTGAGGGACTCCATGTAATCTTTGAGAGAAGGCATAGTGTAGGATTTACTAGTTGCAAGCCTTACTGTATGAAATGTAGACACAAAGACGGAGTATTCTGGTCCGAGATTTGACATAATAGAGAGAACTTGGCGACTCTCCTCCTTGGATTTGTCAATTCCACAACCCTTGAGTTGCAGCAATAGATCATTGTATTTGGTGAAGAAGTCTTGAATTTTGTCATAGTTCTGTGGATCCAATGAGAGTAGCTCCACTTCGAGCAGATGTCCTTTCATGTCATCCTGTTTCCCGTAGAGTTTTTCAACCTTTTTCCAAATCTCATTGGGAGTACTGTAGGCAGATAGATGAAACTGCAACTCTGGGGAGATGCACATGCATATGGATCCATGGGCCTCATCCATGCGGTTGAGGTACTTGGATTTCTCTATGGCTGAAGTGGGTTCTACTTCTGCAACCATGGTAACCCTGTACAACCCTTTCTGATGAAGGTATCGAGCCATTTGGTCCTTCCATTCATGATAGTTGTACGGTGTTAGGATTGATGCTTTGGGAAACTCCATTTTTCTGTCGATCTTTGATCTCCCAGCTGTAATACTTGCAAAGTAAAGTACTGGTGCGCCTTTTATCTAGCAACCTGTGGGCTCTGATACCATGTAAATGTGTTAGAAAACCTGCACAGATGAATCTAGTTAGTAAGGGTTGAACACATAGCTTTGTATAGCAAAAACACTAAAAAAATCGAAAGAACAAAAATAATTATTGATTAACAGAAAATAGGTTACAATGCTCATGATATACAACATGAGAGTCAACTAATACGCATCACTGGGTGAAGATCCCAAGGTAATGCGCCATAATGGTGATCAATGAGAGGACTCGACACCTACAACAAGTTCCGGAGAGAACTAGCCAGTTGCGGAGTGAAAGGAGGAGCAAATTAGGGAGTAAATCATGTAGAAAGGATCTTGCATGTAGTCCCATGCATGCATGGACAGTCAAAGGCGCCAATCTGGTGAAGATTCCAATGTTGAAGCCTTGCATGTCAGTGAATGCTCTAACTAAGTGTCCGCATGTGCCAGTAATGAAGATCCTAGGTGTGTAGTACCTCCAACATTCTCCTCTTATTTATCCTTGAGCTCTCTC
Source organism: Pinus tabuliformis (assembly GCA_031772625.1). Lineage (NCBI taxonomy): Eukaryota > Viridiplantae > Streptophyta > Pinopsida > Pinales > Pinaceae > Pinus > Pinus tabuliformis. Next base: position 372,941,400 of record CM062815.1, on the reverse strand, counting down.
TCTCTCTCCATGTGGGCCCCATACATTGACCCCCTTCTTCTACCTCTCTCTCCACAAGCGCGTTTTTCTCCAAGGGGTGTGTATTCCTCTTGGGGTGGCCCCCACCTTCCACTAGGAATTCAATTTGCCTCCTTTTCCTATGTTGGAGCCTCCTTAGCCAAAAATGGCAAGGGAGGGTCCTCGTAACCTACTATTCTAAGTCTAAGATGGCAAAACTTCAAAATTGGAAAAAATGGTAATATACTTAGCAAAATTGCTAAGTAGGAATATCACAGTCCTCCCCACCCAAATGTTGCTTGTCCTCAAGCAACTGCAGTGATGGGTGTTGGAGTACCTGTTCCCCTTCCCAAGTGACATCCTCCTCTGGAAAGTCCTTCCACTTCACCAGAAACTCCTGAACCATTCTGTTCCCGAGCCTCTTCTTGCTCACCTCCAAAATAGCCTCCGGTACCAACACCAAATGCTCCTCATCATCCAAAGGGGGTAAATCAGTAGCCGTTGTCACTTGCTGCCCCAAAGCCTTTTTTAGGCATGAGACATGAAATACATTGTGCACCTTGCTCCCAAGTGGGAGCTTCAGCTCATAGGCCACCTCTCCAACCCTCCTGGTCACCCTGTAAGGCCCATAGAAACATGGTTTGAGCTTCTTAGCTCCCTTTTGTTTCAGAGTGGATTGCCTATATGGTTGGAGTCTCAGAAAGACTAAGTCCCCAACCTCAAAATGCCTCTCAACCCTGTGTCTGTCTACATATATCTTTTGTTGTTTTTGGGCTATTTGTAAATTATCCTCGAGAGCCTTAAGGATGCCCTGGCTCTCGTGTATCCAATCTTTGGCCCCTGGGGCCCTGCTGTCTCCAAACACCAAATCAACAAATGTCAGAGCATCATAACCATACAAAGCATAAAATGGAGACATACCTATTGACATGTGGAACGTGGTATTGTAGCAGTACTCTCCAAGGTGAAGCCACTTCACCCATGCGTGCTGCTGTTTGGTCACATAGTTGCGCAAGTACCCCTCCAACCACTTTTTCACAATCTTCGCCTGGCCATCAATTTGTGGGTGATAACTGGTACTGGGTGTGAGCTCAATCCCCACCAACCAAAACAACTCTTGCCATAATCCCCCCATAAATCGATTGTCCCTGTCACTCACTATGGTCTTGGGGAGACCATGCAACCTGAACACCTCCCTGAAAAACAACTCGGCCACCTGTGAAGCTGATGACTGGGAAGGTATGGTGAAGAAATGGGCGTACTTGGTCAACTTGTCGACCACTACGTAAATGTAGTCCTGCCCCAATGCTACTGGTAGCCCTGTAATAAAATCCATGGATATACTCTCCCATTTCCTCTCAGGAATGGGAAGAGGCTGCAGTAATCTTGTGGGGTGTGTCTGCTCTCCCTTGTTCCTCTGACAGGTATCACACTCTTGCACGTGCCTCAAAACATCCCCCTTGAGGCCCCTCCACGTGAAACGCTCTCGGATAGCTCTGTATGTCTTGAGGAACCCCTGATGTCTTGCTAGTGGAGAGTCATGTGCAACTTGCATAATCCTCTCCCTCAACTGCGAACCAGGTACCAAATAGATCCGGTTCTTGTAGTAGATCACCTCATCCATCACACGGAACCTATCATCTGCAAGGGTGCCATCTAGGATCTTAGAAGCCTGCCTGTCCGTAGAATACTCTACTAGTAATTGCGCCCTCCAATCCTGGCAGATACTCATGAGGGATAGTAGTTGATGCGTTATCCACCGTTAGAATTGCCTCAAATTTGGAGGAGAGGGAGTGGACCCACCAATGCAATACCTTATAGGAGATCGAAAATTTTCCTTGGGTTAATTCCTAGGAAATTGATGCCCTAGGTGACCTAATGGGGCTAGACCTAGGGAGAAAGGGAAAAGGGTAAAAAGGGACCAGAGCCTAATTCACTTTGGGATATGGAGTCAAGGATGGTGATGAGTAAGAACTTGGTTTCTTGATCAAGGAGGCCCAAAAAGTCAACTTCATCCAATGTTGAGAGAAAGAAAAGAAAAGTGACCTTCAAGCATTTATACTTCAAAGCAAACGATGCAAGCTTATCGAGACAAATAATCTCTAGGACATTGCATTCAGATAACATTGGCCCACGTTGAATTTCCATGACCTTGGGTCTAGGTTAGACTCTTAAAATCACTGACACTACCAAACCAAGAATCTCAACCATAAACTACTTTGCACAGCGGAAATATAAAGCAGTAAATCACATATGCATAAATATACACGGTTTTAACAAAATTGTACAATATTGTACAATCCCAATCTTCATTATACTAAACCAAATTCGAATAATACAATAGTCTATGGTATACAAGATAAAATGATAAACTTCGTTGCAACTTCGATGTCGTATCTTGTCTTGCCGGTCCTTCGCTCTCGTATTGCTCACTAGTAGTGCCTTAGTCCATCAATGCCACTACACATCGAGACCCCAAGAGGGCTGCCACCTAACAATGCTGCAAGTCACTTCTGTTGCATGTACACTGGCTCATCACACTGCTCTTTAGGCTGGTCAATACCTGAGCTCCAATCTGCCTTCTAGTAGCCTCTTTCGTCCATCAAAGAGCTATTCATAAGGCTCCAAACTTCACCCAATCACACATCAACAATGTCCTTCTTGTCTGTTGCTCTAGGGCTACTTTGGGTAGCCAACACACTCCCCTCCAATTAGATCAATGGCACCTAGTCACGTCACTGTTAATTATGCTCCTAGGAAGACTCTTCACCTCCTCGGAAGATCCTCCACATGGCACCAATAGGTTGACACTGCATTTGAGCTTCTTCGGAATGATGACACCGACCAAGCTTTCTTAGGAGAGGTATATGATGGCATGGATTTCATGGTTGAGAAAACTATGGAAATCATTTCACAAGAGTCTCCACTGCTTTTGTTGGTTGATGATCATTTTGCTGATTTAGTCAAGAAAATCATTGTTGATAGGTGGAACAATTTCAACACTCCATTGCACACTTTAGCACATGCCTTGAACCCCAAATTTTATGATGAGGAGCTTATTGCTCGAAGCAATGGAAAGAAGAAGGCACCCCATAAGGATAGAAAGGTGGCTAATGGGGTGAAAAAAGCCCTTATGAGAATGTTTCCATCTCATCTACACAGCGAGGTAAAGGAAAAATTTGGCAATTTTGCTGCAGGATTAGATGATTATTCAGATATATCAGTTTTGGTAGAGAGAAGCACCATGAATCCAGTTAGGTGGTGGATTTGTCATGGAGCAAATGGTGTACATTTGCATAACCTTGCCATTCGTGTTCTTTCACAAGTGGCAAGCTCTTCATCAACAAAAAGGAATTGGAGTACCTATGGTTTTATTCATTCTGTGAAGCGCAATAGGTTGGGCTCATAGAAGGCAGATGATCTTGTTTATGTGCACTCCAACCTTTGCCTTGCATCTCGTAGGGGTCCAAAATACAACAGTGGTCCTTCTAAAGAATGGGATCCAGAAAGTGCTGATTTGGATCTCTCTCTTGCTGCCCTGAATATTGAGGTCCAACCTGGAAGTGGAATTGGCCCATCATCTTCTTCAGCACCACAATCCATTGTTGAGCATGCTTCTGCTTCTATTTTTGATGAGGATTAGTCTTTTGTCTTTATAGTTCTTGCAACCTCATAGTCTTTATTATACTTGCAGCCTCATATATATAATAAACGCTGATTTTGAGACTTGGATATATAATAAAGGTTGATTTTGGATGTTCCGATATTGCTATTTTCGTTATGTGATCATTCATGAGTAAATGTGACGTAAATTTAATCATAATGTTTAAACTTTAAATGTAATAAATTATAATGTATCATGTATGCTTTATGATTGCACATAACATTTCTTAAATGTCCTAAATTCTAATATATATATATATATATATATCACATTTCCTTGTTTCCAAAATTTAGGGGGGTCATCTTTTGTACCTGTGCTTGTTTCGGAAACTTGTACGTGTTTCCCCGTTTCGTGCAACTTAGGTTTGAAGAGTTCTCCACCAGGTGGGGGTTGGTGCTTCTCCTCCTCCACTACCACCGATGGCATGCAAATCACCACCTCCTACATTATCCTCTTGCTCCAAGTCGTCCTCTGGCTCACTGTCAGAAAACACCTCTGTATAATGGCCCTTGCCCTTGGTACACCTATGCTTCGATGCCCATGGCTCCTGACAAGTGAAGTACAACTTCCTCCTATGGAGGTCTCTCCGAGTCTCGTCATCCAACTGTCCATGCCCCTAAACATCTCTTTGTGGTGGGGGCCTAGTGTCTCGGCCCCTCTGTGGGAAAGGAGCTCGTGGTGGAATTGGTGCCCTAGTCTTGGAAATTGCGTCCTGTAATTCCTTGTGCGATTCACTGTCTCCTGTAGAGTGGTGGGCCTGCTTGGCCTCACTAGCCCATGCAAGGGCTCAACCAAACCCTCCACAAATGTGGAGACCCTTATGGCATCTGAAAAATCTGACACCATCACCAACACGCTTAAGAACTCCGATATGTAGTGCTCAGGGCTGCCTATCTACTTGAGCTGGGTTAACTCTCTGAAATGTTCCTCCGGATCCCTCTTGTCAAAACACTCCAAACCCTTCGTGTGAAGTCCTCATAGGAAGTCACGCTGGCATGCCCTAGCATGGTCAACCCATGGAACCACCAATTGTGTGCCTCTCCCTCCAAGTGCAAGGTAGCCATTTTGATGGCGTCCACCTCTTTCATTCGATTAAGATGAAAATACGTATTGAACTTCTCCACCCATGCCCTAGCCATGCACTTGGATGAACCATCAAATGTGGGGAGATACATCTTCCCAATCGTACGTTGTAGCTTTGAATTGTGCATGCCTGAGCCTCCTGTGCCCTTGCCCCTATCATGCTGCTTGAGCTGGCAGAAATCTTAGAAGTTTAGTGCAACTCGAAATTCATCCCCTATTGACTGTCACTCCCCGAAATACTCTCCCATGGGCATCTCATCCTGTGCAGCCTGCTTACTAGCTCCTGAAGGTAAAAACATGGGCAATGTAGTCCTGGTTGGCTCACTGAAAGCGTGTGGGTGAGTCAAAGGGGAATGATGATCGTACTGGTGGGAAGCTCTCGAGGTCTCCCCGAACACAAAATCTTGGTGGATGCTCTTGTCCCGGTTCTGCTGCTTAATCTCTTCCAGCATTTCTTTCTACCCCTTTGCCGGGTCACTCAAAGCCTTCAAGAGGCTATTGAATGTTGCCTCCTCTTTGCTCATAGGTTCCACCATGTTTGCTTCCTCTACCTCCTGATCTGGGGCTTCAATATTAGGTGTGATCTCTAATTCCCTCTCCCTAAGTATCTATGCCTCCTATAAGTAATGTTCTGCTTCTCTTCTGTCGTCATAGAAGATTTACCGCACGGATGAGCCAAAATTAGTGCTCTGATACCACTGTAATATTCCTACTAGGAATTAACAGTGATAATCAAAACACATCACATACAACACTAAAATTCAACATGCAATTAAACACCCATAAATTTAGCCAAAAATAGCACCAAGCTGAGCCATTTTATTATCAAGAGGAATGTACAATATATGTATGGAATGTGTGCACTTGGGCTTGCTAAAGCAAGCTAGACAAACCCTAGGTGAGAAAATGTGCTGCCGCTCTTCAAGCTCTACGCTGGCCCTAGAAATCTGCAACTGCTGGCTGGGAAGAGACTGTTGTTTGACCCCTCTAGAGTGCTTAGAAAATTTTGTAAAACTAACCTTGGGCTCTCCTCATTAAACCCACAAAGACCCAGAAAGGGTTGGGCCTAGTTCCAACCTTCCGAAATTACCCCTAATTAGTGCGAGCTCCTCCTCTAGCTGGGTAATTCGCACTACCTAAGAATCTGCTGCCAAAGCCCTCCAAAATAGCTGAGAAGACCCTCCAATAATTCTCCTTATGTCTCCTAGCAAACTCAGCCCCAAACTCTCGGTCAAGCCTCCACAACGAATGCCCTCCTCTAGTGATTGCGCAGGCCCCAATCAAGCCACCTTGTGCATACCCAAGAATGAGAAATTCGGCCTAAAGAATGGCCACCCAATTTGCCCGTCAATCCACTACAAAAATGCTGCTAAATACCAAGGGAATGTGCCCCTAAATTCCCGGAATCAGCTCTTCCTTGAAGCTCTCTCCCCACAAGAGTGTGTGGTCCTTTCCTGTGCCCAGTCTGCTCCAACCTAGCTTAAATCTCCCTATAGAATTCCTCTGGAACAACTCCATAATCGTAGCAAAGGCTCCCCTAGGGTGGCACTCGAAGTCCATCAAAGAAGGAGTTGAGATCTCCCCTCGGAAATCTAGTGTGCTGAATAACACTTCGTAGACTTGGCTCAACAACTCAAGCGTACAAGAGAGTTTGTTTGTCAAATGATCAAAAGCCCTCAAATGATGCCTTATCCTTCTATTTATCCTTGAGTTCTCTCTTTCTCTCCATGTGGGCCCCATACATCGCCCCCCTTCTTCTCCCTCTCTCTCCACAAGTGCGTTTTTCTCCAAGGGGTGCGTATTCCTCTTGGGGTGGCCCCCACCTTCCACTAGGAATTTGATTTGCCTCCTTTTCCTATGTTGGAGCCTCCTTAAGCCAAAATTCCAAGTGGGGTCCTCCTAACCCACTTTCCTAAGTCTAAGATGGAAAAACTTCAAAATTGGCAAAAATGGTAATGTACTTAACAAAATTGCTAAGCAGGAATATCACAAATCAACAGTAACCTCCTCCTCAATGTTTAGCTTACGTGGCCCATCTCCCATTCGATTTGTCTACAAATGGTGGTGCGAATTGTTTTTGGAGGCTCGACTTGGTCTCTTGGTCATTATTTCCTTTTACTGGCTATATTTTGAGTACATCCTCTTATTTTCTTGGTCTACGTTGGTTGCAATGGCTAGTGGACCCTTCTCCAACAACTAGATTTGACCCAATGGCTACTTTTTGACTCAATTCCACTTTGACTTCTCCCTTGACAATTCGACTTAGCCTCTTAGTGCTGGATCTCCAATGTCCTTGTCCTTTTGGCAATCTAAAACACTGGTTTTTCTACTCCGGTTTTGATTTGTACTGAGTATGTCTTTGTTTTTGTCGATCATCTTGGGCATTGGCACATCATCACCTTGGCTGCCACATCATCCTACCCCTGTTCCTAATCTCTAACACCTTGCATGATCTCAAAATTCTGACACCTGGGTATTCTTCATCTCGTTGTGTTGTATCAGTTTTGACATAACACATTCAAGTTTTTGCCCAATGCTTTGTCTAAAAATTCACTTGGAATATATCCCTTATCTCGCTGACCAAGTTTGACTAAGCCATAATTTTTCACCAGATGCTTTGATTGGAAAATTTCTACATGACATGGAATCTTCTAGTCATGCTTTGTAATCTGAAACTAGGTTGGCTTTTTGACCACTTTGACCATTTTGCATTGGAAACTGTGACCTGCCTTGGGAAACGTAAAAGTTGTTGCAAGCTATTGCTATACTGTGAGAGCAGTCACTAGTAATACTACACCAAGGTTAAGGTCACCTATAGATTCTATAGACACTAACCATGTGGAATGACATAGGAACACGTTGACGTGGGCTGGACTGGCCCATACACCAGTGATCACCCCCACAAATGTAGGCTCCCATAAAACCATGAGTCCTCCTGTGAAGTCCATCAAGGTTCTCCAATCCAATTAGAGATGAGATTGCCTAGGTGAAGCTTTCAAGGGAGGGGACATTGTTCGACCAAACAAAATGGACTCAAACTGACACAATACAGGTCTAAGATATTGAATACAGGGCCTCGCATAGTTTTTGTATGGCTTTAACTTGTGACCTTGGGATTATAATGGTGGTGAATTCTGCACTGAAAAACTATGTACCCCTACTAATAGAGGGTTAACAGGGCTGTTATGAAACATATAATAAAACAACAGTGGAAAGAGGACAATATCTTACTTAATAGCTCAATCTTCTAGGCAATCCAAGGAGAAAATATACTAGATTGTCTAGATAAGTTTCCAGTCCTTCTAGGGCAACTTATCATACACTAGCATAGATCCATCTTAACCCCGGATCTATCAAGCGTTAAGAGAATCAAATGTCTTGAGATGCAAACCTTTTCTCAAGTTATATATATTTTGAAGGAATTCCAAACATTCCTTTAGAGTCAAATCAAGATATATTGTTGCTTCCATTTTTCTTAATTCTATGTATTTATACTTTTGGGTTTAACACTAAGTGTAGATCCATCTTAGACTCGTATCTCCATTTTTTTTTAATTCAACGTATTTATGTTTTTGGGTTTAACACAAGCGTAGATTCATCTTAAACCCAAATCTCTTAAATGCTCAAAGGGATCAAATTTATTAAGTTGTAAATTTTTCTATCATTTAATTCCATGTCATGTATTAATTCTTTCATATTAAATGATAAAAAAGTTACACCTTAAGAAAGTTTATCCCTCTTGGTGTTTGATAGATTCAAGTTTAAGATGAAACTGCATTGTTTTGATATATATATATATATATATATATATATATAGTTAGTTAGTTAGTTAATTTTTTGTTGTCACGTAAAGTTACATGATAACATCTCCCTTGTTAGAAAATCAGAAAGGTAGAAAAATTTGCTTATGTTGATAATTACTTGTGATATTTTTGTGTTCTTATCAACTTTCTTATGTTCTTTTATATTTGTTTCATCAAGCAATTATCAAAAACAAAACACAAAGATCAAGACACCAGATGTAGGCACCCTGCTACGGCTAAAACCCCTCTATAGGGAAAACCCAGTCAAACTCTTCCACTGGCAAATTCAAGTTGAGATAGACCAAGAACCTAGACCAAAAGACCTTCCTCGTCCACCAAGTCAACCTTCCAATATGATTCGACAAATTTCAGTAGTCTCTTCTTCTCCAGAAGCTTCAGCCCAACAACAACAACCCAGAATTTCGCCCCCCAGCAAATCTCCTACTCTCAAGTAGCGCATTCTCTAGGTAAGTGAACCTTTCCATGTGGCCATGATGTAGGATGTCCCCAAAGTTGTCAAGAGAACTCCAATTGCCTAGGGAAGAATGCCAAGCCAACACCAACTGCAATGTTCTAGGGAAAAATACCAAGTCAACACAAATAGAACTCAAGCCATCACTGAGCAAATCGTTGCCATTGTGTAATTACATCATGGACCATCTCCCATGTCTCAATCCATCTCGGACCATGTAGGCTCTGATAATACACCATGTGCCCCGAATCTCATGAAGCACCTTGAAAAGTTGTGTAAACGCTTTTAGAGTAACCCCAAAAGCTGACAATAGAACTGGTAAAAGATGAGGTTGTTAGGTTTCTATGATTGTGATTTCTGTAATTAGATTTCCTAGAATTTACTGATTTTAGCCAATTCTCGAGTAATATGACCATCATCAGTCACACTCTATTCTCTGTTATTAATATATGCAATTTTTTAAAGTACAACAAGCCTAAGAGATCACTCCCCTTCACAGTATGATCCAGACAATTTCATAATTTTACAGCTTAAAGCAATTGCTTTCTAATTATTCAAGTATGTTCAATGTATCTTCACAGCTGGGAATGAAGAAAAATCACTTCCATACCTTCTTTACTTACAAGGAGGACCAGGCTTTGAAAGTCCACGCCCACAAGAAGCTAGTGGATGGCTGAAGAAAGCTTGTGAAGAATACCGTATAATTCTGTTAGACCAGGTAGGGTAGTGTGGTTATGCTTTCAATCTTACTAAGTGCAAGTTTGTGTTGGATTTCAAGATGATATCTGTTTTTGAGGCAAATGACTATTTTTCTGTTGTGGCAGCGTGGAACAGGCTTGTCAACTCCTTTAACAGTGTCTTCACTTTCTCAGTTCTCCTCTGCATTGCAGCAGGCCGATTATTTGCAACATTTTCGTGCAGATAACATAATAAATGATGCAGAGTTTATTCGAGTTCGTATAGTACCAAATGAAGAACCTTGGACAGTTGTTGGACAGGTTAGAATCTAGATCATATACTTTTTGGTCTTCCCATTTTCATTTTGATTTGTTATAGATTTTCACATGCAAAAATGAAAAGTACTATTACATTGGAAGCTGGGTAGAGAATCATTTTCACTAGTGTGAAGAGTATTCATTTTTTTTTCCCATCACAACTGATTTCCCATGACAATAACAGATAATGAAGAAAAGAAGAATCAATAAAAAATTGCAGCTAGAATTGTGAAGCAAGCTTTGTAACCCATTATGGCAAAACTTATTTGCTATATTACTTCCACAGACAGGGAAATTTGAAGTATTTGAGAATTTTCCTTGCTGGGTCTTGTACTCAAAAAATGAAGGTTTTTTTTGATAATGCTGAACCCCTGCAGTTTGAAAGTGTAAGTCAAAACCAAAAGGAACACAAATGTAATGTTTTTCACACCTGTTTACAAGCTGTCTCAAGGACATTATTGCAAATAATCATCGACTGTCGTTCCTACAAATAACTTGCAGTAGTGTTATGTTTCAGAAAATCTGATTGGAAATACATGTACAATGCCTTTTGATCTTATGCAGTGATCTACCTATACTTAGGCAGAGAAGGCCTGACAGGCATACTAAAGTTTGTATTTTGCTGGCTTCTGTTGGAGAATTGATGGCCTGTTTCAATGTCTATATTATTATTAAATAAAAAACTTCTTTTAATTATCGATATTGCAATATGTACATGTTATGAATATAATTTAGATAAAAATAATATAAATAAATAATAATAATAATCATAGTAATGATTAATTAAATAATCATTAGTATAGAAGAGGCATGTCTCTAAGAACATGACCATTCATGAAGGGACACCTGCCTAGGTATATAAGCGGACCCTCATTTGTAACCACAAAATCTCATATCTCTTGTATTCAAACATTCTTTATATAAATATTACTATCCTATAATGGATACTTTTATATTTCAGATATTCTGAGTATTCCACTGTGTTTACGAACTGTTGAAGTTGTAATTAGGTTCGGTCTTCATTATCATGATCTTGTAAAGAGTAAAAAAGAATTCATTTGAGTCAAAAAGAAAATTATTTTTGTCATGTCCTATTTGGACATTCTAAAGAAAAAGAAAATTAAATTTTGATGTAACTTTGGTCAAATCCCAACTGCCAAATCAGCCCTCCAGATGACAAGTTGGTTCTGTCTTGAGAGGCATCTTTTCAGACATGGAAACAACTATATATTGGCATCTCTTCTCCACCATTTGCAACCAGTTCGCATCTCTTCTATGGAGGACAAATTCCGATATGTTTGAGGCAATTATCTTCTGTGGTATGAAAGATATTTGAGGGACAATCTTCTGTAATGATGCAAGCACTCTGTGACACTTCTCTCTGCGATATGCAAGTTTCCTGTAGCACCATACATCTATATGTGAGTTTCCTGTGGCTTTCAAGCGAATTTCTGAGGAAGTTTTCTGTGACTATACAAAGTTCTTCTCTCTCTAGTTATGCAAATTCTCTCTATGATTACACAAGTTCTGGGCAGACTTTCTTCTGTGGATATACAAAGTTCTGGGCAGGTTTCTCTCTGTAGTCATGTAAAGTTCTCATCGATGGATATATGAAATTTTAAGGCTCATTATCAAGGATGAAATTCATGTTGAAAATTGACAGCTGAGAGATGAATTTACTTAAATAAAATTTCATTTCTGACAATTCTGGAGTGACTTTCTAAAAATAGAAAGTCATTTCTAGCATTTCAATTATGACTTTCCAAAAATAGTAAATCACCTTGTATCAATTGATAATCAAGTATAGTTGATGGAAAATCACTCAAACTATCATTAATCAATCCTAATTGTTCAATTTTTACTTAATCATCAATATTATCATTATCCTTATGATTTTATGTTATTATTATAAAAAAAAAAGTTCAAATCACCTTACGTTAATACTTCGCTCCCCTCTCTCCTTAATGTCTCTCATGACTCTACATTACTCTCTCATTAAAGACTTGGCATATTTTTCTTACACATTCATTGAAGGCATGTCATAAAAGATTCCTCTTATGCACTCTTTAAAGCATATGTTACGCTCTCTTAAATGCATAAGTTACAAAGGCATGCGTATCTCTCCTTAAATGACATTTGTTACCCTCTCTCCTTAATGGCTTGAGTTACTCTTCCTAAAAGGACATGGGTTACACTCCTCAAGGCATGTGAGATTCCTTCTTTGAAGGCATGTGTTGCCTCTCTCCATAATGGCTTAAGTTACTCTTCCATATTTGGCATACGAGTTACTCTAAGACTTGCTCCTCCTTTATGGCATGAATTCGTTGCTCCTCTCCTATGTATATGTACCTCATATCTTTTCCCCTCATTAATTGTGCATTGTGAAAGAAGGATTCAAAATTGAGAGATAGAGTTGGAGAGACTTGAAGAAGATTGCGAGGAAGAGAGACTTGGAGAGTAAGAGCAGAACTTGACGGTTGATTCAGTATTTGCATCAGCTGCTGCTATCAATGATCTTCATGCTACAACTTGTTCAAATTTGGGTGAACTTACTCATTCTCTTGCTCTCTCATTGTACTTTTTATCTTTGCTGAGCAATTGATATCTAATAGAAAAAGAATCTGGTTGGTTTTTCTCCTGGTCATTGGACTTAAATTCTCTGTGTCTCATTCTATTCTTGGTTGTTTTTCATTGTGCATTTGGTTTATGTTCTATCTACAATTGCTTAACTGATATTGCAGCATAAAGAAGTTTTGTAATAAGTGATTGTTACAACATAGAACATCAGATTTTAACATGGCATCAAAGCTTTGGTGAAGACAAGCCCAAGAAGATAAAGGGTCGTCACTTCTTATTTGCTACTGAAATAAGGAGTCCTTAGTTGCTGCTGAAATAAGGAGATCTTATTTGCTGTCCTATTTTCCGCTGAAATAAAGAGATCTTATTTCTTGTCCTATTTGCTGCCGAAATAAGGAGATCTTATTTGTTGTCTTATTTGCTGCCGAAATAAGGAGATCTTATTTGTTGTCCTATTTGTTGCTGAAATTTGTTTGACATGATCAAGATGTCTTCTTTTTACTTCAAGAATGAAGAGAAACTGAATGATGCTTCAAATTTTGGTCCATGGAAGGCAAGGTTGGATATTACTCTTGAGGAGCATGATGCACTAGAATATATTGAAGGTGAGGCAGCAAATCCACTAGAAAGTTTGAATGCTGCTATCAAGACTAGATACAAGAAAAGAGAAGTCAAGGATAAAAAGACTATCCTTGATTCTCTTGGAGACCATCTCATCACCAATGTCTCCAACTTGAAGAAATCTAAGGAAATGTATGACAAGTTGATTGGAATGTATCAAGTAAACAACTTGAGTCAAATCTTTGCTTTGAAGAACAAGGGTCAACATAGAATGCTTCAAGTGTCATAACATTGGTCATATGGCACGTAATTGTAACTTGATTTGGGCACCTTCTCAAGCTAGAACCATGCCAGAAAAGAAAGTTACACAAGTATGGAGAAGAAAGAAAATACAATCTGAAAATCTCCTGAACCCTCCAGCCAACAACACATGTTGTTGACTTGATGAAGATATTCTTGATATTTCAAGTGTTTGATGATGGGATTCTGCCAAAAAGAGACCATGCATATAGTTAGGGGGAGCTTGTGATTCTTGATCATTATTGCAGAAGCTATTCATGAAAGGGTCCTTATGAAATCCTTGTTGAGCTATATTAACAATCATCCTTTGATAAAGATCATTTCTCAGGAGCACTACATTGAAGAACATGATCTTGTAACCATTCTTTGGATTGTTGTTGAAGATGTTTTCCACTTAATCACTAAGAAAAATTTGGAGCAGCAGAGAAGGCCATCCAATGCTAGAGAAATAGGGCAAATAACTATGTTGTTGGTATTACAGAAGTTGAATGTCTCGACTCAGGGATATAATGTGAGAACAGGTAAATCAAGGATAGTAATAGAGGCAACCTTCAAACAAACAAACACATCTGGGAATGGAGCTTGAAGCAAGAGCAGTTGGAAGAATCTAGCATAATTGAAGCATTGCAAAAAGTTGTCAACCAGTAAAAGAATTTAAAAGACAGTCACAGATTGGATATCAAAATCTGCTAGTGGAGATAACTTGCAGAGACTTTTACAAGAACACAAGGAAAAGATGGCTCATCAAAAGGACTATAGAAAGGAGAATGTTGTGCAGTCGAATATAGCTCAGTAACTTAAGGAGAAGCACAAAGATACAAAGGAATCTTGATTTGAAGAAAGATAGCGAGAATGACAGTGGCATCTTCTCTTGATTTAGACTATAAAGACTCCTTAATTCTGACTGTGAAGACAACAAAATTCGGATTGCAGAAGCATAAAAACTTGGACTTGAACATTTGGTGTATGGCTATTTGGAGCCTATTTGGAAGCATTGAAATGGAGCATCTTTAAGCATTGTTGAAAGCATTATGAAGAAGTTCTGAGACATGAAGAGGGGATAATGTGCTAGTTGATGATGAGGAAAAAATCCTTCTATCTTGAGTAAAAAGAAGAGCACCACGACAGGGGGAGTAACATACCCATAAAAATATACTATTCATAAAGAACAAAAGCAGTTCGACAGGGGAAGTCCTTGTGCACTCCTTTGCCATTAATGTCAAAGGGGGAGAAGAAGAATATTGCCATCAATGACAAAGGGGGAGATTATTAATCTAGGTTGTCATTGATGTCAATATAGCAGTGTTTGTGATGGCAAATTCTTTGATACATGATTGCCCATTGATGCCCATTGATCATAATGCTCATAGTGATGAAAGTTTGATATATGATGATATGATGAGATGGAGGACCCAAGTGGATTGAACAGCAGGAGGTCAATTGAACAGCAAATGATGCAGGAGGTCAATTGAACAACAATTGAACAACAGATGACGCAGGAGGTCAATTGAAAAGCAAATGACGCAGGAGGTCAATTGAAAAGCAAATGACGTAGGAGGTCAATTGAACAACACTTGAACAACAAATGATGCAAGAGGTCAATTGATCAACAATTGAACAACAAATGACGCAAGAGGTCAATTGATCAACAATTGAACAACAAATGACGCAGTAGATCCAGTAAAGCAATAGGAGCAAGAAGCCAAAGAGTAAGATGAAGAGTTTATCGAAAGCCATCAAAGAAACAAGTCATCGGAGCAAGAGAAGCAGGTTATCGCATATGCCCAAGGGTAAGTGTTATCGAAAGAACAAAGAGAAACAATGATAACAGAGGAGTAAAGAAGAAAACTATCGAAAGAGCGAAAGAGTGAAGAGAAGTCATAGGAGCAACAACTATCGGAAGAGCGGGGGTAGTAAAGTACGGACTTCCTTGATCGTGGCTAAAGTCTCGTACTCAATCCTAGTCGTCGATCTCATAGTCAACCCTTCGATCACTGTCAACTACGGGGGTTAAGGTCGTTTTTAATCCATGTGCCAGTTGAAGTCTTGCAAACCGTCAATTGCGATAAGGCTGTGGACCCGACAGGTTTATTAACAACTGCTTAAGATCATATCGCATCCGCTCCGTCAGCCGTAGGGGATTGACTATGTTATGAGAAGACCTCCGGAAGTTGCGATTGCGATTAAAGGTGATGATGTGGCATGTGGGATCTCCATATGGGTAATGTATCTTGAGCATCTATCACAGAGAAGAGGTAACAATTCACAACTCGTGAACTTGAAGGAACAGAGGAAGCCAGAAGGTCAAGCGAATGAAAGAAGAAGTCGAAAGGTCGAGAAGCCAAAGGTCTGGCAGATGATGAAGGTACAAAAGAAGCCGAAGATCGAGTGAGAGAGAAGTAAGCAGAAGGACAAAAGTAAGTCGAAGGTCCAGCAGGACAGAAGGAAGCCGAAGGTCCAATAGGACAGAAGGAAGCTGAAGGTCCAGTAGGACAAGAGGAAGCCGAAGGACGAAGCAATTCTGTTGATTGGGTTAATCTTTGAAAGGCTTAGACTTGTGATGAATTAATCAAGTACATAACACAACCTGAAGAACAATTCTGTGAAGGGGAAAAATAAAGTTTCATCTGACATCGTTTGAAGGGAGAAGTAGCCAGCACCAGCATTGAAGCGTTTGTGAGTCTGTTTCTGGGAAGTAAGAGATCGCGATAGCAAGAACAATGAGAAGCAGTCACGCTTGAAACAATTACCACAACAGTAAAGAAAAGAAACTTGAAAATAGAGAATTGCTTTTGTGCATACATTGAGGCTTAGCGCATATATCTTGTTGGAAAGCTTCAACAAATCTTGGAAACATTATTGGAGATCATGATGCCTATTTGAAATCATCATGAGGTAAATTTGCAGACTCTGTTAGGGAAATATGAAGAGTTGTGAAGACTCCTTCATATGAAGACAGGCTGTCATTGATGTAGCAGTGAAGGTGTAGATAGACAAAATTCAGTGAAGAAGATGTTGGGAGCAAAGAATAACTATCAAACATATCTAGACAATATATAGCAGAGGGTTGGAGCCCTTGGGGTTGGTGCCTCAGAATTGGAAGGATTGGTGTCCTTGGAGTTGGTGCCTTGACAAGATAGGGTTGGTGCCTCAGAATTGGAAGGATTGGTGTCCTTGGAGTTGGTGCCTTGACAAGACAGGGTTGGTGCCCTGGAGGTTGGAGCCTCATAAAAAGTCCAAGTTGGAGCCCTATATACATTGTACTTGATTTATTGTAAAGATTATATTAATAAAATCATTTATTCCTGTTGTTCATTTTGTGTTCTAATTATAAATGATTTAGCTGACAAAAATAACAATTGAAAAGGAATACTGATTCACCCCCCCTCTCAGTATTTCCAACATGCATCAACCCCTTTGGCACAGCGCTGCCACTGCTGGATCTCCCTCTGTCTTCTTTGCTTAGTATTCTTTGTCCGGGACAGATTTCCCTTCGGATACTATCCCTGCCCCTCACTGCACAAGCTCACTTCGAATTTCTCTTCCGACAACTGCTCTGCTTCATAAATTCAATCTTTTGAACTCACTCTATGTGTTTTCCAATTAACCCTCAAGCCTACTTAAATAATCTTCTCGCTGACATTCAACGACCCAGATTAGAAGCTAATCAATGGCTAAGATCATTTCTGCTTGATCCTCGTCTTCTTCTAGAAGTTACACCCACAGTTAGATTAATACCCATTAATTATTTTAGTTTCCTAAGTTTAGACTTAGGGTCCCATTAAAAATAATTATCTATTTTAATAAAACTGTTTCTGGGTGGAATTTCCCAAAACGCTTTCTAGGTTCTTTAGAATACATGTGCCCAAGCTTGCCTGCAAAATTTGAGACTGAGAGCACATCCGATGCTACCAAAAATCAACAGGTAGAGAGGGTGACACAGAGCCAGGAAGGGCTCACGTAGGACCCAGGCAAAAACCTTCCACACAGAGGTCCGAAATTTGCTGAGGAGGCTGACGTTCTGAGCCAGGAGGGCTGGAATAAATTCCTGAGAGCAAATTGATTCCCAACAGAGGTGACGTAGTGCCTTAGAGGTTGACGTAGGCCCACCCCGGGGCAGCGCAGGAGCAGCCAGGGACTCGTTGGATCAACTGCCGGATCAACCTGGACTTGCAGTGTAGAGTGAGGTAATCTCACTAATTTCTTCTACCAAGTGATATTCTCTGTACTGGATTGCCAGCAAGGCATTGAGAGGTTGTATTTAGAAATAACTTATGCTTAATAATAAAAACTCTCAGATCTGCCGCACTAGTTTTCTTGCATTGGGTTTTTTCGGGGACATTTGTTCAAAAACAACTGTCATATGTGTTGTATCTTTCTCTTGTTCAATTTCTTGTTTTGGCATATTATTTTAAATAGTGTAGGCTGCAGTGTATGTATTTCAATGTTTGCTGTAGGAAACTGCAAATAACTTGTTCATGTAAATCTAACAAGTAGGAAAAATATCATTAGTTGATGCAGTAGGGATTCTGGGTTTAGGAATTTTCACAAGAAGCCTACACAGGAAGTATATGAATGTAGAAGGGAGCAATTGTGGTTCATGAGTTACCCCGACCTTTGTTTTTCCACCCTTCTTCATATGCCTTGTGCCCTTTAATGATTTTTCTTTCTTTTAACTACCCAAGGCTCCAGGGAATGAGAGCATAATGTGTATAATATGGCAATGAAAACCCCCTTAAGGTTGGGCAGTTCATCGCCCACTAGGGGTTGGGACAATCATGGGTTCCTCAATGATGTTGGGAGCTCATATAGGGGCCCTAGGAACCCGAGTGATGGCGATAATGATAAGGAGTAGAGCTCATGTCTGGCTTTTGGCCATGTGCTAAATTCTTACGTCCCGACCATCTTTTGCATTTTATGGTACATTTCCTGTTGTAAGTGGCCAAATAATGCTTTTAACTTTCTTTTTAGCTGCATCAACCTTCAAGGCATCATTCCAGGCCCAACCCAATGTGTGGACAAAGGGAGGGGGAGGTTAACTCCTTGTGGACCCAATGGACAAATGTGGACCTGGATGGGGAAATTGTGAAAAAGGGTTATAATGAGTGGGGGGAGTGTTGTATATGACGTCGGGATGTAAGACTCTGCAACCAAAAATGGGGTTTCCCATGTAGTGCCACTCTTAAAGCTAGTAGACAATAAAGGGGATCTCACAGGACTAGGATACAAGACTAACCACCAAGTTGGACAAGGGGACAAGAGTGCAAACCAAGCCCATTCATTCCGCCGAACCCCCCCACTAATCTATGTCCATATGTATCCATGATTAGTAAGCAAAAATACCCAATTACATAATGAAAGGCCATACCTTAAAGGTTGGAAGGGCCATCTTCAAACATACGATCATAACAGATGGGTGAGGGCACATAATGGCTAGCTCAGGTGGCGTAGAATGGTGGCACATCGAGCTCTCTGGTGGCTGCAAGGGGCTGTTGGCTAAAGACAAATCTAGAAGATTTTTTTTTCCTATGGGTGTCACCCACTAGTGGTGGGTAATAGTTCACATATTGGAGTTTACATTAGTATTATTCTTTCTCTTTATAAAACTTGTTACCACTCAATCTAGCAGGGGTACTTAAGGGACAACTACTAAACCAAATGACAAAAATGGGACAAAGACCCACTGTCACCTCAGTGTTGATTTGGGGTAGCGTCGGATGTGCTCTAGCCACGAAAATTGGTGGAGAGGCTAAAGCACATGAGATCTTCAATACCCAGAAATGGTTTGGGCAAATTCTAAACAGTTTGGGAGATATTAAAATAATTAATATTTTTAATGGAGTCTCTAAGTCTAAACTTAGGGAAAATAAAATATTAATGTGAATTAATATAAAATTGTGTTAGAAGGGTCCAAAAGTCATGGATCAAGCCAGAGTTAATCTTAGTCATTGATTAGGGACTTAATCTCGGTCGTTGAATTGTCAACGAGAAAAGTATAAGAGGAGGCTTGAGGGTCACTTGGAGAACACACCGAGTTGATCAAGATTTCGATTTTCTGGGGCAAGGTTCGCTGAGGAAGTCGAAAGAGTGATCAGAGTTGCAACTGAGGGGCAGTGATAGTACTAAGAGGATAAGCGTAGAAGCCGAGAGAGAGGGACGCAGAGCCAACGAGAGGTTCATGCAGAGCCAGCTAGGGCTCAGGCAGAGGTAGCCAGGAGTTGCGCAGTGCCTCAGAGAGCCAGCGTGGGTGACGCAGAGGCTCTAAGGGCTGACGCAGTGCCTCCAGAGTTTGACACAAGGTGAGCTAGGATGACGCTGGGATAGAAAGGGCTGACGCAGTCCCTAGAGGCTGATGCTAGGGTTTTCGTGGGGCAGATTGGAGTTGGGAGCTGTCGGAGTGTTTATCCGGGGTTTCAGCTGGAACATCTGTCTCCGACTGAGAGGTACTACTGCCGAGATTATTCTCTGTTGGGTGAGCCGGTTTTGGCACTTAGATTGTATTTTGAAACTGCTTAATAATTAAAACCCTCAGATAGCTGCACTGGTTTTCCCGCATTGGGTTTTTCTGGGGACATTGGTCCAAAAACAACGGTGTCACTTGTGTGCTTGTTTTGTTTCCTTCAGTTGATGATCTGTAATGTGTTGAGCATGTACTTGTATTTATTTTCAGTATTTACATGGTAAATAACTTGTTAATTAATCAGAACAAGTAGGCAGAAATAAATCAGAAAGTACATGAAGGATTTCTAACAGTTAGACTTAGAAATTCCAACATGGTATCAGAGCGTGGTTGCAGATCACAGGAGAACTGAGGACATCAGCCGAGCAGAGCAGCAGCAACAGAAAACAACTGCCCCAGTGACAAAAGTAGTTCCTAGCAGAGAAGCAACAAGGAAGGGGTGATGTAGTGCTTGCATCATCAAGTTTGAGCTGGGAAGAGGATCAGCGCAGTGGCAGAGGGGAGCAGACTCGACCTACGTAGTGCCCGGTCATCTTTCTCAGTCAGGAAGGATTGACGCCCGTGGCCAGGAGGTGCGAATTTTGCTGGTGTCGGGATTGCACAGACCCTATAAGCTCTAACCTTCAGTTTGCTGGAGCTTAGGAGGCTGTGGTTAAGTTGCAGAGTGAAGCTGGTGGGGTACTGTAGTCAGAACAATACCTAACAGGGCAAGACCAAGGAGGAGGCAGTTGCTACCGAGGATTTCTAGCCAAGAAATCCGGATCAATGGTGCAGCTGCACTAACGATCGGAGTGGGGGTATCTCGACATTGGCATAAGGGTTTCCAGGAGGAAAATCGAGGCTCAGAGGGAGTCAGGCCAAGAACTTCCAGGAGGGAAGTAGAGGAGCAGTGAGATGGCGGTGAACGGGGTAAGAGACCAGGACAAACTGGACGAAGCCTCCAACTTCGTAGTTTGGAAGGCCAGAATCTTGTCTGTTTTAGATAGGAATTGTGTCAAGCACTTCGCCTTGAGGACGATAGCAATCCCAGTTGACCCAACTGAGAACAACAAGTACGAGGAGGCAATGGCGAGGGCCAAGAGCATCATCCTTGACGGGGTCAAGGACTATGTAGTACCACATATTGCCAAAAAGGACACGACAAATGAGATGTGGGAGGCCCTAAAGAAATTGTACCAACATACTTCTGTGCAGAGAAGGATGCTACTAGAAAATCAATTGCGGTCATACCAGATACAGAAGGGAGAACAGATCGACACCTTCCTCAGACGATTGAAGGAGATCTGGGATCAACTGACTTCCATAGGGGCCACGCCAGATCAAGAATTGATGGTGAGAACAACCTTGAACGCAGTCTCTGAAGACTGGGAGGTGTTTGTCTAGAGCATACTTGGCAAGGCGACCCTTCTAGATTGGGAGGAAATGTGGGCGGCTCTTCGCCAAGAAGTGATCAGAAGGCTAAGCAAGGTGGGAAGCAACAGAAAGGGGATCAAAATCAAGGAGGAAGAAGAGGATGCTGCCCTAGCATCTGAGGGAAAGCAGGAGAAATGAAAGAAGGACCTCTCCAAGGTCAAATGTTCCACTGTGGGGAACTAGGTCACTATGTGATCCAGTGTCCGAGGAAGAAGAGGAAGGTGTTGAGATTTTCTGTTGTAAATAAAATAGGCAAAAATCCCAGTGTGTGACAACAATAGAAATTTGTTGCTGGATTAGCTCCAGGTTGTTGGGAGAGAATCAATGCATCCTAAATTTGATGTGAGAGGCAGTTAGATTCTCCTTGCTATAAAATAGGTATCCACACGGATAGTTTGGGTTGTGAGAGTGTGAGGATTTGATTAATTATGTAATCTCCTGTTTTGATTAATAAACATTGCCGATGCCTATGTTTGGTGGACGTAGCCCGGAATGGTTGGGTGAACCACGTTAAACCCTGTGTCTCTTTTATGATGTGTATCTGCTGTTGTTTGTCTTTGGTTTAGCTGTATGCTCCAACAAGTGGTATCAGAGCAATGTTGGAGTGCTGGTGCTGTTGATTGCTGTCCAACTGCGTGGAGGGAACAAATCTGCGTGTAGGTGGAGTTTTTGAAGCGTGTGGCTGCCCGTAACGCTGCTGTTGTATTACAACGGAGTGCGTTGTGGAGACTGCTGTTGTATTACAGCGGTGTTGCGTTGTGGAAACTGCTGTCGTATTACAGCGGAGTGCGTTGTGGAGACTGCTGTTGTATTACAGCGGTGTTGCGTTGTGGAAACTGCTGGCGTATTACAGTGGAGTGCGTAGTGCATTAACCTGCAACGTTGCCACCAGAAAACGATTGCACTTGCTGCGTGGAGGTATTTTCAAACTTGTTTATGCTGGCGTAGCAACGTGCTGGAGCTTTTTCTTACCTGCGTGGAGTTCTGGATATCGAAACAGCGAGTAGCTCAAAGTCAATAGAAAGGCGGGCAGCTGGTGCGTGTTAATGAGTTGCGTGCTGGTGATGCGGAGGCATTGCGTGCTGGTGATTGTGCGTGCTGGTGATGCGGAGGCATTGCAGTAACGATTATATTTCAGCGCCAAGGAATTCTATTTTGGTGAAGCGGATCAGTCCTTACATTGGTGGTTCGAGCTATTTTTTATGGTGTGCTGCGGATTGGCGTGGGATTTGTTAATACAGTCGCGCCAACCAACTGAAATGGCGCGGATGCTATGCAATTAAGTGCGCCAATGCACTAATTTGCTGCTCAGCGCGTATTTTCAAGGTATAATCGCGCCATTTTGTCAACACTTAAAGCGTTTTTTAAATGGCGCGGTTCTTGTGGTCATCAGCAAGCGCCAATTTTTTTAAAAATTGAAATCTGAGATTCAATCAGCAAAGTAAAGGGGGTTGTTTTTTTTTTAAATAAAGGCGAAGGTAAACTAAGGCATAGGCATTTATTGAGATTCAATTTTTTTTTTTTAAATTGGAATTGGAGATTCTTTGTTTTTTAAAACGAGATGGCAAAAACTCAGAGTGCCCGATTTGAAATCGAGAAATTTAATGGCAAAAATAATTTCGAGATCTGGAAGGTAAAGATGCATGATCTGCTAGTACAACAAGGCGTGGCGAAGGCGCTGTTGGGCAGATCCAAACTGCCTTACCCCGTGACAGATGATGAGTGGAATGAATTGGATGGAAGAGCCTTGAGCGGAATTCGATTGTGTTTGGCTGATGATGTTTTATTTAACATCGTGTCAGAGAAGACTGCAGCTGGTTTGTGGACGAAGTTGGAGAAGCTGTATATGACGAAATCCTTGACAAATCGGATTCTCCTGAAGCGGCAGCTATACAGTCTGCGAATGAAGGAAGGTACTTCCATTACTGACCATTTGAATGTTTTTAATACTTTAATGGTGCAATTAGAAAGCATAGAAGTAAAAATTGAAGCCGAGGATAAAGCCATAACTTTATTGTGCTCGTTGCCTGAGTCGTGGGATCATTTTGTCACGTCTATAAGTCTTAGTTCATCTGAAACCATTGAATTTGATGATGTCGTCGGAGCTTTGTTGTCCGAGGAGACCAGGAAGCGGTCGAATGCTGACACCTCTACATTAGAGGCAATGATGGCTAGAGGTCGTTCTAGAGAAAGACGCTCTGGTAAGCGCAGCGATTCGCGTTCAAAGTCCAAGGGGAAGAAGAGTAAAGTCAAGTGCTGGTTCTGCGGCAAATCAGGGCATTTGAAGAAGGATTGCTGGAAGCGACAACAAACTTCTAAAGAAGCTTCATCGACAGAAAAGAAGGAAGCGAACACGACTGATACAGGTTCAGCATCTGGTTCAGGTATGAGCGACGAAGTCTTATCAGTTAATTTGTCAAATCATGATCAACATTGGTTGCTAGATTCCGGTGCATCAAACCACATGTGTATTCATAGAGACTGGTTTAAGACATATAGATCAGTGAATGATGGAGTCGTGTACATGGGTAATGATGTCACATCTAATATTGTGGGAATAGGGAGTATACAGTTGTAAATGTTTGATGGGACAACCAAAATGTTAAATGATGTAAGACATGTACCAGATTTAAGAAAAAATCTAATTTCACTGGGGGCACTTGATACAAATGGATATAAAACTGTCATTCAAGGTGGAGTAATGAAAATTTACAAAGGTATTTTACTAGTAATGAAAGCTAAGAAAGTAGGAAATCTGTTTCAGTTAGAAGGAAGAACAGGGTCAGTTCATGTGTCTACCGTGTCTGAACATGACAGTAGTTCCATTCGCCTATGGCATCAGAGGTTGGGCCATATGAGCGAAAGAGGGTTAAAGATTTTGGCTGATCGCAAGTTACTTCCTAATCTAAGATCTGGAAAGTTAGATTTCTGTAAACATTGTCTGTTTGGCAAACAAAGTAAGCAAAAATTTAAAATAGGCAAACATACTAGTAAAGGCATACTTGATTATATCCATTCAGATGTTTGGGGACCAGCCCCTACAACCTCATATGGTGGCTCGTCTTATTTTGTATCATTTATTGATGACTTTTCTAGGAAAGTATGGGTCTACATGTTGAAAAGGAAGTCTGATGTGTTTTCAGTTTTCAAGCAGTTTAGAGCATTGGTAGAAAACAGCACTGGTAGAACAATAAAATGTTTAAGAACTGACAATGGTGGTGAAACTTCCAAGGAGTTTGACAACTATTGCAAGGATGCAGGGATCGAGAGACATAAGACCACGGTTTATACTCCTCAGCAAAATGGAGTTGCTAAACGCATGAACATGACTCTTCTAGAGAGAGCAAGGAGTATGCTGATAACGCCGGGTTGCAAAAGGAATTGTGGACGGAAGCGGTGGCAACAGCTTGTTATGTGATAAATCGATCTCCATCAACGGCGATAGGCTGCAAGATTCCGCAAGAGGTATGGAAAGGACACCCTTGTGACTATTCTAAACTCAGAGTGTTTGGTTGTGATGCATATGCTCTAGTGCCTAAACATCAGCGAACTAAATTAGATCCAAAATCGAAAAGGTATGTCTTTGTTGGGTATGGTGATGGAACAAAGGGATTTAGATTGTGGGATCCTACTACCCGCAAAATCATCATCAACAGAGATGTAAAGTTTGATGAATCCTCTCTTGTACAGTTAGATGTAGATAATAAATTGAAACAGGATGATGTATCTGATTTCCAGCACATTCAGTTTGACAGCACTTCTAATGATAGTCATGATGACCATAGTTCAGATTCTAGTCATGAACAGGTTTTAGAATCAGATTATGAATAGGGTTCAGATGGAGGTCATGAACAGGTCTCAGATGGCGATCATGAAGAAGTTCCTACAGATGATAGACAGCCAATTGTGGAAGCACCAGAAACATCCTTAAGGAGGTCTACAAGGATCAAACGTCCTCCGAGAAGGTATGATGATTATGTTACTTCAGTTGCTTTGACCGCTAACGATGATGAACCTTTGTGTTATCAGGAAGCTGTAGAAGGTTCAAAAAGTGACAAATGGAAAGCAGCCATGAAGGAAGAAATGATGGCCTTAGGTAAGAATGGCACATGGGATCTGGTTGAACTTCCCAAAGGCCGGAAAACTGTGGGATGTAAGTGGGTGTTCAAGGTGAAACGGGGTGTGAATGATTCAGAGGACAGATACAAAGCAAGGCTGGTTGCAAAAGGATTTGCTCAGAAAGCTGGCATAGACTTTCATGAGATATTTTCACCAGTTGTTAAAATTGTTTCAATTAGAATTGTGTTAGTGTTAGTTGCTTTGCTTGATTAAGAATTACAACAACTAGATGTTAAGACTGCGTTTTTACATGGTGATTTAGATGAGGAAATTTATATGGAACAACCGGAAGGGTTTGTTCAGCATCGCAATAAGAAATTTGTCTGCAGGCTCAAGAAGTCATTATATGGCCTGAAGCAGTCGCCTCGGCAGTGGTATAAGAAGTTTGATTCTTTCATGTTGAGTCAGAAATATGTAAGAAGTGAATATGATCATTGTGTTTATTTTAAGCAGTTAAGTAATGGCATGTTCATTATCTTAGTGTTGTATGTTGACGATATGCTTTTAGCAAGCAAAAGCATTGAAGAAATCAACAGGTTGAAGACTCAGATGGCAAGGACGTTTGATATGAAAGATCTAGGAGCAGCAAGACAGATTTTGGGCATGGAGATTTTCAGAGACAGGGGCAATGGTAAGCTGTGGCTATCACAACAGAAGTATGTTGAGAAAATACTTTTGAGGTTTGGTATGAACAATGTGAAGCCTGTGTCAGTCCCTTTAGCTTCCCATTTCAAGCTTTCTTCCAGTTTATGTCCTAATACAGATGAAGAAAAGGATTATATGTCTCGAATTCCATATGCCAATGTAGTAGGATGTTTGATGTATGCGATGGTGTGTACGCGACCAGATATTTCACATGCAGTTGGGGTTGTCAGCAGGTATATGGCAAATCCGGGTAAAGAACACTGGTCAACAGTGAAATGGGTGCTTCGGTATTTGAGAGGCACAAGTAGTTATTGTATTACTTACAATAAGAGTAGTGAATCTGTTTGCGGATATGTTGATTCTGATTTTGCAGGTGATTTGGATAAGAGAAGGTCAACTTCAGGGTATGTCTTTACTCTTGCAGGTGGAGCTATTAGCTGGATGTCAAAGCTACAAAACATTGTTGCTTTATCCACTACTGAAGCAGAATACATTGCTGCTTCGCATGCTTGCAAAGAGGCGGTTTGGTTGAAAGGTTTGCTTGGTGAGTTTGGTAGGTTACAGGACAACATCAGGTTACTTTGTGATAGTCAAAGTGCAATACATTTGGCTAAGAATCCGGCCTATCATAGTAAATCAAAGCATATTCCAATTAAGTACCATTTTGTAAGACAGGTTATCACTGAAAGGGGAGTCTCTCTTGAAAAGGTGCATACAAAGGAAAACTGTGCAGACATGTTCGTGAAACCAGTTTTGTTGGAGAAGCTACGCTGGTGTTTGGCATCTCTTGGCTTGCAGAAAAGATAAAATAATAAACAAACAGGGCATCAGGCTAATTGTTGTCAAGGTGGAGATTGTTGAGATTTTCTGTTTTAAATAAAATAGGCAAAAATCCCAGTGTGTGACAACAATAGAAATTTGTTGCTGGATTAGCTCCAGGTTGTTGGGAGAGAATTAATGCATCCTAAATTTGATGTGAGAGGCAGTTAGATTCTCCTTGCTATAAAATAGGTATCCATACGGATAGTTTGGGTTGTGAGAGTGTGTGAGGATTTGATTAATTATGTAATCTCCTGTTTTGATTAATAAACATTGCCGATGCCTATGTTTGGTGGACGTAGCCCAGAATGGTTGGGTGAACCACGTTAAACCTTGTGTCTCTTTTATGATGTGTATCTGTTGTTGTTTGTTTTTGGTTTAGCTGTATGCTCCAACAGAAGGGAGAGGCTTCTGAGACCAAGGTTGCGCCAGCAAGGGCAGAGAAAGAAGTGGAGACAGATCATCACTGTGCCATGAGTGCTCACACGCCGCTTGAGCGAAAGTGGGGAGACATCGAGCTATAGTTAGACGGACTACAGGCGATGTGGGGCATGATCCTCGAGGTACCCAACCTCTTGGATTATAACTTGCTACGGGAGCCCCAAAGAGGAGTAGCAGGCCTGGCGGATGTTGGTAGAGACGGATGCAGATGGAGCGACAAAGGGAGCTACAGTGCAGGAGTCCCAGGACAATGTGAGGCAGCGGTGCGAGATGCATAGAGTTGTTGCAGCAGCGCAGAGGTCAGAGAGGGAGCACTTGTCAGCGACAGAGGTAGCTTCAGCATGGGGAGTGTTTCTAGCCTAACGGAGATGTCAGAGTTGGGAGATCAGTTACTTACTTCTCAATAACTGAGTTGCAGTTCAACAGTTAGCAGTGTCAGTGCTATGGGCAGCACGATGCAGCATGATGAGAGGGGCTGCCATACAGATACAACAGTGGCAGTGGCAGGGCTATGGGGAATAGTACATGATGCAACAGTGCAAAGGATGTTGAGCAATAGGCCTAGCATCAGCATAGGGACCGATGCCAGAGGATCAGGGTGATGCTCAGTGAGGAGTATTACTAGAGCACAGTCGTCGCTAAAAGGGAGTGTTGATATGTGGTAGCATCGGATGTGCTCTAGCCATGAAAATTGGTGGAGAGGCTAAAGCACATGAGATCTCCAATACCCAGAAATGGTTTGGGCAGATTCTAAACAGTTTGGGAGATATTAAAATAATTAATATTTTTAATGGAGTCCCTAAGTCTAAACTTAGGGAAAATAAAATATTAATGTGAATTAATATAAAACTGTGTTAGAAGGGTCCAAAAGTCATGGATCAAGCCAGAGTTAATCTTAGCCATTGATTAGGGACTTAATCTCAGCCGTTGAATTGTCAACGAGAAAAGTATAAGAGGAGGCTTGAGGGTCACTTGGAGAACACACCGAGTTGATCAAGATTTCGATTTTCTGGGGTAGGGTTTGTTGAGGAAGTCGAAAGAGTGATCAGAGTTGCAGCTGAGGGGCAGTGAATACAGAAGCAGAGAAGCAGAGATAGCACCAAGAGGATCAGCACAGACACTGGGAGAGAGGGACGCAGAGGTAGCTAGAGGTTCACGCAGAGCCAGCCAGGGCTCACGCAGAGGAAGCCAAGAGCTGCTCAGTGCCTCAAAGAGCCAACGTGGGTGACACAAAGGCTCTAAGGGCTGACGCAGTGTCTTCGGAGGTTGACGCAGGGCGAGCTAGGGTGACGCTGGGGTTTTTGTGGGCAGATTAGAGTTGTGAGCTGTTGGAGTGTTTATCCGGGGTTTCAGCCGAAACATTTGTCTCCGACTGAGAGGTACTACTGCTGAGATTATTCTCTGTTGGGTGAGCCAGTTTTGGCACCCAAATTGTATTCTGAAGCTGCTTAATAATTAAAAACCCTTAGATAGCTGCATCGGTTTTCCCGCATTGGGTTTTTCCAGGGACATTGGTCCAAAAACAACGGTGTCACTTGTGTGCTTGTTTTGTTTCCTTCAGTTGATGATTAGTAATGTGTTGAGCATGTACTTGTATTTATTTTCAGTATTTACATGGTAAATAACTTGTTAATTAATCAGAACAAGTAGGCAGAAATAAATCAGAAAGTACATGAAGGATTTCTAATAGTTAGACTTATAAATTCCAACACTTAGTCAATGTCCTCGGCTCATTACAGACTTTCACCGATGGGAGGATTCCCGGTATAAGGGAAATCACTTGAATGGTATGATCAATGGCAAGGTATGATGTGATTTCCAAGCCCCATTCAAAGGAGAGACTCAAATAATGGCTCAATGCTTCAAAAGAAGCTTAATGGCTCTCCAAGAAAGGCTTATGAGGAGACCTAGACCTAGGAGGAAGGGTTATTCAATTACAAAGGATACTCCTAGACCTAAGGCTTCCTAAGGAGGCAAGACCTCTCTAAGGGTTTGTAAGATGACTACCATATAAGGGTTTGACACCACGAGAGAGACCTATGGAAAATCCAAGCAAGGCCTAGGGCTTGGAATGATTACGAAAGGAATGATCTCCAATGAGATTTCTAGGTCAAGCAAGGATGAGAAAGGTCCAAAGAATGATTAAATTCTTTTGAGTTTTCAAGAGAAATGGCTTTTGGAATGCTGCTGACCAAAAACATTTTAAGGGTAGAATCAATGTTGGAGCTAGGGATGGAGATTTCTCTCAAATTGGCCACAAGAATTGCTTCAAATTCAGAGGGCTAAAGAGGACACTACAACACAGTAGCTGACCAATTCGCTTTCAAAAAGACCCCTCCTAAAGCAATTCGCACTAGGCCCTAGATGACCTAGGCTTAGAGCAGAAATTTGTGAGAGTTGAAAAGAAAAGGGTTTTAGGTTGATCACCTAGGATTAAGATGAGTGCCTTATGAATTAAGAGAAATGGAGTCAAGGTTTTCCTTTGATGAAAGAACTTCGCTCTATCAAGGAGACCTATGCAGCTTTCGCTAACCCTAAATATCCAGCGACTTGAATATAATAGATGTTTATACTTCATTTGACAAAGGTTGATGGATATTCGAGGATGCAATATGCAAAACGAGCTTCTAGGAACACTCATTCACATTATCTTTGATTAATGCATGCAATACTTCAATAATATTAGTGTTTTTTTTGAAATTTGCATTATATTAGGGCACATACAAGATCATGACAAGATATTCCATACATTATACATGTTAAAAATATAGCATCAAATAACACTTACAAGATAATGCGAGTATATCCATCCATCAAATTTGAAAATAGAAGCTCCAAGACAAGATAATGAAATTCCCAAACATCAAAATGCATCAATAACATCCAATTTCGTCCATCAATTGCAGGTCCGAATTCTACAAGAGAAATCCCAATCCAAATGATGATGAGTTACAAAATGAGGCTCTCTTTCAATTTACATGAGTGTAATTGGCCTAATAAAGCCCCTAAAAGTATTTTAATGTGTAAATAACAATCCTATTGGTGACAAGCTCACCAAATAGCTCAAATGTGCTAACTAAGCCATCCAACTTAGGCCAAAAATGGTACAATAATTTCAAAAGAGTGCCATGGAAGGCCAAATAGACTCCTCAAGCATCATGATGAGTGATAGGGCTCCATAAACAATGGTCAAGAGGATGGCCCCTTGATCTCCATGCAAAACACGAAGTGGTGCTCCAAGGTGCCCCTTGGGCACAAGAAATGGTCTCATGGGTCTCCAATTGGTTCAAACATGTCGATGCTCCATCAATAAGGACCAGAATGATAACATGTGTCCTCCTATGTCTCTCCGGATGAGACAAAACCCCATCTAGGCCCTAGATCAACTACCAAGTGTTAGGTGCAAATGTGTGGCTGGTTAGGCAATGTGGTCCAAGTGCATCATCATCTCTGCATGAATGGGAACGAACAAGCAATGTATGGTGCTGAAGAAGCCGATAGCGTGGCAATCAATGCTCTGCTATGATGGAGGCCCATGGTTCTCAACACTCACCCTATAAGTGCCATTATGACCCTCTGTATGGCCTGGACCCCATATAGGGAGACCAAGTCCAAATGGAGACCCACTTGCAATCCTGTATAAGATCCAATGCATCTCCTCACCTTCCAGTACAACAATCCATTAGTGCAATTGAGTAAATAAGCTTGCTAACCAGGGGCAAAAGTGGACACTTCATAGTGGCATGCCCTTCCAAATGGGCTTTAGAGTGCGCAGGTGTCACCAAGCTCAACAAGAGATGTTAATAAAATACCCTATTAAGTGGTTTCAACCTCTAAGGGAGTAACATGTCTATGGTATATCCATCAAATGGGAGGTGTCATAAAAAACGATGGTGGAATGGAGTGGGGCAACAAAGAAGGCTCCAAGCCACATGCCATTGTACAAGGGTAGCTATAATGAGGGAAGCCCACACATTGGGTGTATAGATGTAGGAGGGAGTAATTGTGGTACATGAGTTACCTTGGCCTTTGTTTTTCCACCCTTATTCATATGCCTTTTATTGATTTTTCTTTCTTTTAACAGCTCGAGGCTCTAGGGAATGAGAGCATGATGTGTATGATAAAGTAGTGATTAGTGATTACCCCCTTAAGGTTGGGTAGTTGATTGCCCACTAGGGGTTGGGACAATTATGAGTTCCTTAATGATGCAGGGGCACTCATAGGGGCCATATGAACTTGGGTGATGGCCATAATGATAGTGGGTAGAGCTCATGTTTGGCTTGTCCACGTGCTAAATTCTTATGTCCCAGCCATCTTTAGCATTTTGTGGTACATTTCCTGTTATAAGTGGCCAAATTATGCTTTTAACTTCTTTTTAGTTGCATCAACCTCTGGGGCATTGTTGTAGGCCCGACCCAAAGTGTGGACAAGGGGAGGGGGAGGCTAACTCCTTGTGGATTCAATGGACAAATGTGGACCCAGATGGGAAAAGTGTGAAACGGGTTATAACGAGTGGAGGGGAGTGAGATATATGGTACCGTGAGGCAGAACCACGCAACCAAAATAAGGGTTTCCCATGTACTGC
Source organism: Pinus tabuliformis (assembly GCA_031772625.1). Taxonomy (NCBI): domain Eukaryota; kingdom Viridiplantae; phylum Streptophyta; class Pinopsida; order Pinales; family Pinaceae; genus Pinus; species Pinus tabuliformis. The sequence continues at coordinate 372,909,466 of CM062815.1, read as the reverse complement.
CACTCTTAAAGCTAGTATCCAATATAGGAAATTCCACAGGACTAGGATACAAGAACCACCAAGTTGGGACAAGGGAACAATAATACATTCCAAGCCCATTTTTTCTGCAGAATCCCTCCACTAATCCATGTTCAAATGTGTCCAAGAAAAACAAGCATAAACACCCAGTTACATAATGAAAAGCCATACCTTTGGGGTTGGAAGGCCCACCTTCAAACATATGATCATAATAGATGGGTGAGGGCACATAATGGTTGGCTGTGGTGGCGGAGAATGGTGACACATCTAGCTATCTGGTGGCTGCAAGTGGCTGCTGGCTGCCGGTTGAAGACAAACCTAGGAGAAAAATTCTCCTATAGGGGTCACCAATTGATGGTGGGTAATAAAACCATGGTGGAAGCACCAATTTCCGATGCGCTACACTATAATGCTTTTGCCACTTCATGGTTTCATTTTTGTAATATCAAGAGCTTTACACATTTACTAATCAACTTTTAGAAGAAAGTTGAATCTACCAATTCTAGTCAGCCTATTATTTATTACATGGTGAGTAGGTCTAGGCAATTGAAACTTGTAAGATACAAAGCTGTCTCTTTCTGACTGAATTTTAGAATGGGTTAAAAACATGGAAAAATAAGGCCTTACGATCAAATGCATTTCAAATTCTGCTGCATCTCTAAGCTCCTATTCTTACCAAACCTACAAAGCATCTTAATTTCTTTCTTATATAGATGCCTTAAATTATGTGAGCGATGTTGGCTATTTTATGTAGAACCATTTTGTATTCATGACCCAACGTAGGTGTCATTTTGATGAACATGCCGTTTTGCTGAGTATGATGGTGCCTTAACTATGTCTAATGCAGACATACATGGTACATGTATGCCGATAAAAAATTAAAGCTGGATCTTGCAACTTTATTGCCGAGACTTTCTTCTACCTATATTTGATTTTTAAACATATATGTAGGTTACGGTATCTTTCATTGTATTATTTTTGGCACTTTCTAGGAGTTGCACTGGCACTCCTGCATTGTACTCGTACTGGTTGTACTCTTCAGTCTCTTTGACCTACTTCTGTGGTCATTTGTCAGACATAAATAAAATTATCTTATTGGCCGCTCCCTTGCACAGTATTCAATAATTTGCAAAGGCTTTACGGGTGTGATATTTCAATTAGATGCCTTCAATTTTGCAAAAATATCACTTTATAGATGCATTTACAGATGAATTCTTAAAAATTGAGACATGACGACAACTTGCATAGATGTTTCTCTTCTTGGTTTGCTTCCTGTAGATATTTCTTTTCTTGGTATGCTTCCTGACTATAGTAGTTTGTGTGGAAAGATTCACTTGCCTCAATGCTGAATCCATTGCATTGAAGCTGATCTTGATTCTCAGTTTCTAAGTTTAATATTCAATTCATTTCCTTATTTTAGCTGCTCTTGCTCTTTGTGTCTATATTTTCATTTATTATGTCAGTAAGTATATTTGTATTCAGGTTTTTGACTAAATATGGGACCCTTTATTCATTTGCAGAGCTTTGGTGGTTTCTGTGCTGTTACATATCTAAGCTTTGCCCCAAAGGGTCTCAAACATGTCCTTTTGACAGGAGGCCTTCCACCCATTGATAATGAATGCACTGCAGATACTGTATATAGGGCATGCTACAAGAATGTTTTATTGCAAAACCAGAAGTACTACGAGAGGTTTCCCCAAGACAAAGAAATTATCCGTGAAGTTGTTCTTCACTTAGCAGAGTCTGATGGAATGGGGGTAGGTCACCATTTTTCTGGCAAATGAAATAATGCATTTTTCAATGGTGTGTAATTGCTACTTTATTTATTGGCGACAGTAGAACATGCTGTATAGGTTGTAATATATTATGTTTCTTGTAGGTACCTCTACCATCTGGAGGTCTATTGACCCCATGGGGCCTACAACTTCTTGGTCTCTCAGGTTTGGGTTCTAGTGGTGGTTTTGAACGGTTACATTACATGTATGTGGTTTCAACATTTCTTTGTCTGAAAAGTTGCTGTAGTATCAAAGCAAGAGCAATATACTTTTTTTTCCAAACAGGGTGCTAGTTTCGTAAATAGTAACTCATTATATTTAGTTTTCCAGGTTTGAGAGGGCTTGGGATCCTGTGTTGGTACCTGGAGCTAAAAAACAACTCAGCTATACCTTCAAGAGGGAGGCAAGTGTTTTGATTTTTTTTACTGTTTTTAAATTTCCTGTTCTCTCTTAAACTTTACTTATTGGTATGTTTATTCAACATGAACAACTATAAGATAATACAAGGACAGAAGAGATAATTGATCGAGAGTCACTGCCATGAATGAGAGGTATTGTGACTTTCACATGTCTGTTCACATAGTAACAAGACAGGAGGGTTGAGATACTACTAGAGGAGAGCAGGAAATAAGAGAATAAGAGACCTGATTGCAGTGATAGGAGTCATGAGCCATGACAATGCAACATTCATTCTCAAAAGTATTTTCTTCCTTTGATTTTTCATTCTCTTGCACTGGATTCACATATGTACTACAGAACATTTAGCACCTGTCATGCATAAGTAGGCATATTTTCCCTTGTTATATTGGGCTTTTACGTCATTAATCTGTTTTGGACTGACCTATAGTGCTCCTTAATTCAGGTAGGAAGACACTCTAAGTAGATTTGCATTTCTATATGATAATTTACATAAGAAGTTTAAAGCATGCTTGCATACATCATGTTCATATGGTGTATTGAATCGTGATAGCCTCTTTTTAATCTGTGGCTCTACAGTTTGAAAATTCGATAGACTTTGATACCAATCCCCTTTATATCATGTTGCACGAGATGATATACTGCCAAGTAAGTCATTTCTACCTATTTACCCCAGTGATATTGGTGAAAGACAAATATAAAGCATTATTGTATCCATATTTTTAAGCAGAATTTTAATTTTCATGTCACCATCACAAGATCTTAGAAGAGGGAGACAGAACAGGATGAGTAAGCAGATTTTTGCACTGTTATTTTGGGATGTAGTTCATTCTCTAACGTCATATGAATCTTACACATTTTAGGGAGCTGCATCAAGGTGGTCTGCTCATAGAATCAGAGATGAAACTGGGGATATTTTTGATGCTGTCAAAGCTGCTAAAGAAGGCCGGCCTGTTTTCTTCACAGGAGAGGTATCTTTTGGCAACTCTTCTTATATTCTTTGGCACATGTTATGAAACCAGCCTTTATTTGATATCATATTTCTATATGATTTTGTCTTTCTTTTAAATTTGTTGATTGTTTTGGTCAGACTTTATGAAATAATCTTCAAAACCCTTTTGTAAGAATATGGCCATTTGTGTGGCTATATTTATAACCATTTAATTAGTTTTTAATTTATTATTCTCTACCCTGTTTGGATGTCACTATTTAGATTCTTGTTCCTTTGCCCTATAGTGACACTGTGTGTGTAGACATGGAAAAAATTCAATAAGTAATGAAATTTGTATTTGTAATAACTTAGTCACTGTTGCCTCAAAATCTTGCAGGCTTTGTGAGAGGCCTCACAAGGCAAAGGCTAGACCCTTTCTCAACAATGAAGGAGGTTGCCTCTATCACCTCAGCGATCTTCCTCCTGCTATTTAGTGCAATTGCACCACCAGGGAGTATTCCCAGTGATCACCTAAAGGTATTCTATATTATATGGCTCAAGGTGATGTAGATATAGGCTAGGTGAAGACACTCTTTAATGGACAAAGGCACAATTCTTCCTATAAATTAGTAACATATCATGCATGAAGCCTATAGATGACACGTATGGCCTAGGGTTTTCAAGATTTATAGCAACAAAGATACTTCTAGGCATACATGCATCAAAGAAAGGGTTTACAAAAGATGTAATCAACAAAGGAGAAAGGAAAACCCTCAAATTAAGCCATAAGTTGAAGCCCTAGCCAGGGTTAGGGTTTTTCTAGTGCACAAATTACTTAGAAAATGAGGACGTCAGCCATTTTAGGATAGATTTAACCATGCTAAAGGCTAGATTTTGAGTTAAATGAATCAACAAGGTTAAGATCAAGGCCTATTACCTCCAATGTTCATCTAGCTATGCCCTAATTGAATTTGTCCTATGAATTTGCCCTAGAGACTTGTCTTGAAGGGCTTAGAAAGTAAAAGAAAGAGAAAATATTATGTTTTGAAGATTTTTGACCAACATTTACCAGTGCCTATTTCTACTTGTTTGATGGAGTTCTTAGGGCTAAATTTTAGAGATAATGGACAGATGCTTGGACTAAGGGGAAAAACAATAAACCCCTTGTTTTCACTTGTATAAACTATAGCTATCTTTTTTGTGAGGGGATAAATTAAATAGGGGAAACTCTTCAGGAGTTCCCCTATGGATTTCATGGAAGATAAATTTAACATGCAATAATCAACCAAGATTTTCCATAAATTGTTTGCATTTAGACATGGAACAAAGAAAAACCTTAGCAACAACTAATTACATGAAAAGTAATAAAATCTGCAATAAAACTTACAATTCTTCCATGAAATAACCTTCTTTCAATCCCCAATAAACATATCCAAGTCAAAAACCAATTTCCAACAGAAATAACACCATAAAGATCACATCTCCACAAGTAGTGTGTTTACACACTGCTAAGTCGAGCTATCTAAAGGAGGCCGAAATCCAAGGGTGATGATGGAAGAATACACATGAGTGATCCTCTATTTAGAATATATATGAGGTCAATCTCTCATAATTATTAGCCCTAAAATCCTATGACAAGTTTAATTTTGAGTGTACATGAAGAAAATGGGTTACAAGCCAACCCGATAGCTCAACATAACAAAGATAAGCCATGAAATCCCACACATGTGGGTCGAAACTCTCCTCTAGCATGATGTCATTCCCGTTTTGGCAAAAAAATGCTCTAAAAATGCATGGAATGGGAAAAATGAATGTTCAATCATCATAATCAACTCAATGCTTGAGGGGAAGCCCTCAAATCATGTCTCAAAATGCCTCCATCTGTCAAAATCCTACTTTGGGTCCCTATGTCATCTCCAAAGTGGCTAGAAGGGTGACGTGGTACACTCTCTCAAGCATTGGGGCTCCAAGTGCAAGTACAAGCCCTCCCTTTTCATCCTAGGGATGACCATCATCATCTAGAGTCCACATCGAGTCATGATCGTCAAACAGTGTCAAGGTTAGCCTGGGGGGAATGTTGGGTCCGTGTTGCCTCAAAATCTAGTAGGATTTGTGAGATGCCTCAAAAGGAAAGAACTAAAGTAAAATACAACAATGACGTGGAAACTACTATCACCTTAACACTCCACCTTCTACTTTTTAGTGGAATTTCACCACATGGGAGGCTTCCTAGTATATATCACCTAAAGGGTGTTCTAAGTCAATAAGTTCAAGGTGGTGTAATAGAAAAGCTTAGTCAAGGTACTTTTCACTTGGATTAGGGCACAATTCTTTATGCTTAGGGACAATGTACCATGAAATAGGCCTTGATTGAATACTTGAGACCTAAGATTTTAGGATATGATTAAATAAGATTGCATCTAGGTATACAACTATAAGAAAAGGTTTACTTTAAGGTTATAATCAATGATATGGAATGGTAAACCTTCAACAAACCCTAAGTTGAAGCCTTTTTACAAAACTAGGGTTTTATGAGGCCCTAAATTGCCTAGGGTTGATGACCTCAGTTCTAATGAAGAAATTTTCACCAAGGAAGATGCTAGATTTTGAGTCGGTAAGGTCAAACAAGGTGAAAAGGTGCCAAAGCAGCTCCAATGTTTCACAAGCTCAAGCCCTAGTTGAATTTGGCCCTTGCCCTAGCCCTAGTGACTTGCCTTGAAGGGCCAAAAAAGTAAGAGATACATAAAAGATAAAAGTTTTCAAGGATTTTGATCATCAAAAGCGATCCTAGTGCCTTTTCCCTACTTGGGTGATGGAGTCTTAGGAACTTAATGTTGATTTTTAGTAGCATTGGATGTGCTCTAAGTCTCAAAATTTGCAGGGAGGCTTAGACGCATGCATTCTCCAATACCTAGAAATCGTTTTGGGAAATTCCACTCAGAGACAGTTTTATTAAAATAATTAATTGTTTTTAATGGGACCCTAAGTCTAAACTTAGGAAATTAAAATAATTAATGGGTATTAATCTAAATTGTGGGTGTAACTTCTAGAAGAAGACGAGGATCAAGCCAAAATGATCTAAGCCATTGATTAGAAGTTAATCTGCGCCGATGGTTGTCCAACAGATAGATATAAGAAGAGGCTTGAGGGGCACTTGGAGAACACATTGACGGAAGATCAGAAGTTTGATTTTATGAAGCGAAGCAACTGCTAGAGAGATTTTCGATAGTGATCTTTTGTAGAGAGGGGTAGGGATAGTATCCGAATGGAAACCTTTCCCGGTCGGAGAATGCTCAACAGAGAAGAGAGAGAGAGATCTAGTAGAGGCAACGCAAAACCAGAGAGGTTGACGCAGAGCCATGCAGAGGCACCGTAGAAGCCTTGAGGGAGTCCGAAATTTGCTGGAGGGTTCGATTTTTGTAGGTAGAAGCCGGGGTGTGAGATTGAGAGAGAAGAAGTCAAAATCTTAGAGGCAAATTGATCAGCTAGGAAGAGTGACATAGGTCCTAGATAGTGTGACATTGGGTTCACGCAGACACATCGCAGAGTCAGCTAGGGGCTGTTCATTCAAGGGCTGGATCAGCCACGCCTTCCAGTGATAGTGTGAGGTAATCTCACAAATCTCTCTGTCAGTGATGTTTTCTGTAACTGGATTGTATTTAGAAATTACTACTGCACAATAAGAAAACCCTCTGCTTCTACACTGGTTTTCCCGCGTTGGGTTTTTCCAGGGACATTTGTCCAAAAACAATTGTGTAGATGTGTTGTATCTCTTTCTTGTTTCCTCTTATAATTTAAATGGTGTAGACTGCAGTGTATTAGTTTTGATATTTACTGTAGGAAACAATAAGTAACTTGATTCATAAATTAACAAGTAGGAGAAACTTAATCAGTTGCTACAGTAGAAGTTTGGGCATCCAAATTTTCACACTTAAACCATAGAGATATCAAATTTTTGCATGGAGTAACGGGGAAGCCCCTAGTTTTCACTTTCTAACCCTAGTTATCTTTTTTTGAGGCAAGAAATTAACTAGAAAAATACTCACGGGGAGGTTTTCTAGGGAATTCGAGGATAATAGATTATAAATGCAATAGTTTACCAATAATTTCCAATAAACATATGCATTTAAACAAGGAAAAAATTCAAAACCCTAGCAATATTTCATTACATGTAAAACCATAAAAACAAATATAAGTAAATAGTCAAAAGTTATCCAACAACATGTATTATCCGTTTTAATTATTTAGCTAAAAACACCCATAAAATATTGTAGCATAAATTTGTTTTCGAAAATATTAGTAGAATGCAACACAAATCCACATAAATTGCTCTGATACCACTGTAATATTCCTGTTTAATTATTTGGATAAGTTTCGCAACAATCTGTTTAGGGAAGTACACCATAATAAAATTGCACAATTTTACCAACACATAAAACTGCGTGAAAGAAACCATAAATGTTGCAACTTTAGCAAAAATTATATATTAAATGTGGAATATGATATTAAATGCCAAATTTGGATTAGAACCTGATAAAAATATCAAAAAATATCTAAATGGATGATAATAGCTCCTCCAATGTAATGCTCCTACGAGATATTTGATTGATCTCTCCTCGCTAGATCAACTAGATTTTCCTAAGCTCAAGTAGCTCCCGACCTTCCATTAAATCACTAGAAATGAAGCCCAAATTGGAGATTTGGGTGATCCGCATTTCCAACCCACAAATTTTCACTAGATTTGCTCACCAACTGATGCCGATGATGCCCTATGAGGCTTCTTAATGAAATCTCCATCATAGCGAGTAGGGGTTTCATCTAACACACCAAGAAACCCAAGGGTTTTCGTCGTAGGGCTCTCTGAACCTGAAAACAATTTCTCAAAATATTTCCCAGAGAAAATATTCCAAATCCCAAATAGGCCAAATGACTTGCTTTTCCCCTCTTTTAAAGATGTGATGGATCTCTCTTCAACTTTCTAGAAGAACTTTAATTTTATTAATTTATTTTCATTCTAGAAGCTTGTCCGTTTTGTTTAATTTAGGTGAATATTTTTATTTCTTTTTATTTAAGTCACTTTTAATCTTGGGAAATGAATAATCTTCCTTTATGATTCATTTGGTCACTGAAAGTCACTTTTCATCACCTGATCTTGTAGATATCTTCGTCTCGATTCTAATGAACTATTATACTAAGGTGTTTCTCTGAATAACACCTTTAGTATATTTAATTAAAATATTGTTGATTTGGGGTAGCATCTGATGTGCTCTAGCCATGAAAATTGGTGGAGAGGCTAAAGCACATGAGATCTCCAAGACCCAGAAATGGTTTGGGGAAATTCCATCCGGTTATAGAGATATTAAAATAATTAATATTTTTAATGGAGTTCCTAAGTCTAAACTTAGGAAACTTAAAATATTAATGGGTATTAATATAAAACTAGGTGAGAAGGTTCAAAATGACATGGATCAAGCCAAATATAATCTTAGCCGTTGATTAGGACTTAATGTCGACCGCTGAAGACTCAACAGGAAAAGTATAAGAGGAGGCTTGAGGGTTAGTTGGAGATACACCAAGATTGATCAGTTAGTTCGATTTTCTGGAGTGGGGTTTGCTGAGAAAATTCGAACAAGTGATCTGAGTTGCAGCGAGGGGCATTGAGTACATAGCAGAGAGGCAGAGATAGTGCCAGAGGACCAGCGCAATGATTGAAGAGGCTACGCAGAGATAGCAGGAGCCACAAAGAGGCATCTAGAGACTGCGCAGAGGCTGAGGGGCTTGCTTGGGTGACACAGAAGGCCAGAGAGCTGACGCAGAGAGGCAGAGGGTTGACGCAGGGGGTTCCAGAGCTACGCAGAGGCTAGCAGGTTTGACGCGAAGCCTTGGAGAAGCGCCAGAAGGATTTTCGTGGGGCAGACTAGCACTGAGAAGCTGAATATCTGCTTCCGAGAAGAGGTATTACTACCGTGTAGAATTCTCTGTTGGGTGAGCCAGTTTGGCACCCAAGTTATACTCAAGAAAAATGCTTAATAATAAAACCCTCAGAACTGCTTCACTGGTTTTCCCACATTGGGTTTTTTCCGGGGACGATTGTGCAAAAATAACGGTGTCCTTTGTGTGTTTGTCTATTATTTCAATTGATAATTTGTATAGGATTTGAGATTGCATTTGTGTTTATTTGCAGTATTTATATGGATAAATAACTTGTTAAGGAATAAACAAGTAGGTGAAATAAACCAGATAATGTAGTAGGAATTTCTGATGTGTCAGACTTAGAAATTTCAACATGGTTTCAAAGCATTGCAGATCACAGGAGGACTAAAGGCGCCATCATAATCATAAATATTTGCAGTAGTAGCAGCTGTCTCGAGAGACAGAGTTGCTCCTAAGCAGAAAGCAACAGAGAGGGAGTGATGCAGAGGGCTTGTGTCATCATTTCGAGCCAAAGAGAGGGCCAGCGCAGAGGCAAAGAGAGGCAGAAGAGGCTCACGAAGAGCCACATCATCCTACTCAGTCAGGTAGGCTTGACGTAGTTGGCCAGAGGAGTGATTCAACCTTTGTCGGATTGCGCAGAGATGGAAGGCTCAATTTCTTCAGTTGCTGGGGCATAGGGAGCTGTGGGTAGATTGTGGATTAGGAAGTTGGTGGGGTGCTGTTGCTGTCAAAGTAGAACAGTACCTAACGGGACAGAACCAAGGTAGAGGGAGTCGTTGCCTTGACGGATTTCTAGCCAAGAAATCCAGATCCAAGTTGCAGTTGCAAAGAGGATTGGAGAGGAGCAGATCGACAGTTGGCGGGAAAATTTCTAGCAGGGAAATCGACACTCAGAGGGAGTCTAGGAGAGAACTTCTGGGAGGGAAGTCGAGACTCAGAGGGAGTCCAGAAAAGGAGCGAAGATGGCAATGAACGGACTGAGGGATTAGGACAGGTTGGACAAGGCCTCCATCTTTGTCATTTGGAAGGCCAGGATCCTATCTGTTCTAGATAAACATAGCATCAAGGGCTTCGCCTTGAGAATCGTGGTTATCCCAGTCGACCCAGCTGATAATGAAAGGTATGAGGATACAATGGCGAAGGCAACGTGTATAATCCTTGATGGGGTCAAGGATCATGTAGTACCGCATATCGCCGAGAAGAGCACGATAAAGGAGATGTGGGATACGTTGACGACATTGTATCAGGGCACTTCCGTGCAGAGGAAGATGCTGTTGGAGAATCAACTGCGGTCATATCAGATGCAGAAGGGGGAGTAGATAGATCTACACCTTAATAGGTTGCAAGAGATTCGAGACCAACTTACTTCCATAGGGACCACACTGGATCAGGAGGTCATGCTGAGGACCGCCCTGAATGCAGTCTCCGAGGATTGGGAGACATTTGTCTAAAGCATTTTGGGTAGAGTTGATCTTCCAAGATGGGAAGAGATGTGGGCAGCTCTTTGCCAAGAAGAGATCAGATGGTTGAACAAGGCGGGAAGTAGCAACAAAGGAGGTCGAATCAAGAAAGGGGAGGAGGAAGATGCGGCTCTGGCATCTGTGGGACAACAAGGGAAGAGGAAGAAGAAGGACATCTCCAAGATGAAGTGCTTCCATTGTGGGGAGTTGGGTCATTATGCAACCTAGTGTCCCAGGAAGAAGAATAAGGGAGAGGCTTCTGACTCCAAGGCAGCTCCGAGTAAGGTGGAGAAAGAAGTCGAGATTGATGACGATTGTGCCATGAGTGCTCATACACCTCTAGAGAAGAGGTGGGGAGACATTGAGCTGTAGTCCGGAGGACTACAGAAGATGAGGGGTAGGATCCTTGAGGTACCCAAACTCTTGGATCATATTCGGCTACGGGAACCCCGAATGACAGTAGCAGGATGACAAATGTCGGTAGAAGCAAGATGCGGATGGAGCAACAAGGCAGTGCTAGAGTCCAGAGGTTTGTAGCAACACAGTGGGGGTTGCAGCAGTGCGAGAGGCACAGAGGTGGTTGCAGCAGTGCAGGGAGGCACAAAGATGGTTATAGCAGTGCGAGAGGCACAGAGGTGCTTGCAGCAACGCAGAGGCAGGAGAGGGAGCACAGGATAGCAGCAGAGGTAGCTTCAACATCATGAGGCTTCTGGACTGACAAGGATGTCAGTAGTTGGGTAGATCAGTTACTCACTTCTCGGTAACTGAGTTGCAGTGCAGCAGTTAGCAGTTAGAAGTGGCAGTGCTATGGGCAACATGATGTAGCATGTTGAGAGGGAGCTGCAATACAAATGTAGCAGTGGCAGTGGCAGAGCCATGGGCAGCATTACAAGAGGCAGCAGTGCAATGGATGTTGGGCAGTAGGCCAAGCATTAACACAAGTACTGTTGCTAGATGATCAGTGTGATGTTTAGTGGTGGAGCATTACTAGAGCACATTCCTCGCTAAGAGGGAGTGTTGATTTGGGGTAGCATCAAATGTGCTCTAGCCATGAAAATTGGTGAAGAGGCTAAAGCACATGAGATCACCAGGTCCCAAAAATGGGTTGAAGAAATTCCACCCGGTTAGAGAGATATTAAAATAATTAATATTTTTAATGGAGTTCCTAAGTCTAAACTTAAGAAAATTAAAATATTAATGGGCATTAATATAAAACTGGGTGAGAAGGTTCTAAATGACATGGATCAAGCCAAATCTAATCTTAGCCATTGATTAGGACTTAATCTCGACCATTGAAGACTCAATAGGAAAAGTATAAGAGGAGGCTTGAGGGTCAGTTGGAGATACACCAAGATTGATCAGTCTGTTCGATTTTCTGTGTTGATTTGGGGTGGCATTGGATGTGCTCTAGCCGCGCAATTTGGTGGAGAGGTTGGGGCACATGAGATCTCCAATACCCAGAAAGGGTTTGGGCAGATTCTAAATAGATCAGGAGATATTAAAATAATTAATATTTTTAATGGTGTCCCTAAGTCTAAACTTAGGGAAAATAAAATATTAATGTGTATTAATATGAATCTATGTTAGAGTGGTCCAAAAGACATGGATAAAGCTAGACCTAATCTTAGCTGTTGATTAGGGACTTAATCTCGGCTGTTGAGATGTCAACAGGAAAAGTATAAGAGGAGGCTTGAGGGTCACTTGGAGAGTACAGTTGATGATCAGTCATTTTATTCTCTAGAGCGGGGTTTGCTAAGAGAGATAGAATCAGTGATGGGGAGAGCAGCTGAGGGGCATTGAGTACAGAGAAACAAAGAAGGCAGAGATTGTGTCGGGAAAGCAATGCAACAGCCAAAGAGGGTGATGCAGAGCCAACAAGGGCTCACGCAGGGCCATGCAGAGGCAACCAAGTGCTGCACAGAGCACCAGAGGGGCCAGTGCAGCTAATGTAGAGGCTCCCAGAGCTGAGGCAGGGCCTCTTAGGGCTGACGCAGGGCTAGAAATGCTGACGCAGGGCCAGTGTGAGACAGAGAGGGGCTGACGTAGTCCAGATTGGGGTTGCAGGAGCAGTTTTGTGCTAAAAAGTTGCCAGAAGGATTATTCTGGGGTTTCAGCGAGGAGATTTCTTTCAAACTATGAGGTATAGTTGCTACGGAAATTCTCTATTGGGTAGGCCAGTTTCGGCACCCAGATTGTACTCTGATATTGCTTAATAAGAAAACCCTCAGATAGCTGCACCGGTTTTCCCGCATTAGGTTTATCCGGAGACATTGGTCCAAAAATAATGGTGTCATGTGGTGTGTTTGTTCTTGTTTCTTTTAGTTGCTGATTTGTAATATGTTGAGCATGCACTGGTGTTTATTTTCAGTATTTACTTTGTAAATAACTTAGTAAAGAAAAATAACAAGTAGGTAGGAATAAATAAGAAAAAGTGCATGAAGTATTTCTAAACTAAGTAAACTTAGAAACTTCAACATGGTATCAGAGCGTGATTGCAGATCATAGGAGGACTATAAGACATCAGCCGAGTGGAGCAATAGCAATAGGAAATAGCTGTCCCGAGATCACAGACGCTGTTTCTAGTAGCGCAGAAGCCAAGGAAGTGTGACGTAGAGCCAGCCAGAGCCATGCAAAAGAAGCCGGGAACTACGCAGAGCTGCAGAGAGGCCAGTGTTGCTGACTCAAGGGGCCAAAGGGCTAACGCAGGGCATCCCATGGCTAATGCAGACCCATTAGGGGTGGCGCAGAGCCAGCATGGGGCAGAGAGGGGCTGACGCAGTTCACAGAGAGGTAGTTGCTGGGGTCTAGAAGGGTGCAGGAATATTGTAGAGTGGAGCTGGTGAGGTACTGTAGTCAGAACAGTACCTGACAGAGCAGGGCCAAAGGAGTTATTCCCAAGGGATTCTAGTCGAGGAACCCGGATCAACAGTGCAGTTGCACAAGAGGCTCCTAGAGCTAACACAGGGCCTCTTGGGGCTGACGCAAGCCTAGAAAGGTTGACGCAGGGCCAGCGTGAAACAGAGAGCGGCTGACGCAGTCTAGATTGGCCAGACGCTGGGGTTGCAGGAGCAATTTTGTGCTGAAGAGCTACTGTAAGGATTTTTTCGGGGTTTCAGTCAGGAGATTTCTCTCAAACTGTGAGGTATAGCTGCTAAGGAAATTCTCTGTTGGGTAGACCAGCTTCGGCACCCAGATTGTACTCTGATATTGCTTAATAAGAAAACCCTCAGATAGCTGCACCGGTTTTCCCGCATTGGGTTTTTCCGGGGGCATTGGTCCAAAAATAGTGGTGTCATGTGGTGTGTTTGTTCTTGTTTCTTTTAGTTGCTAATCTGTAATATGTTGAGCATGCACTAGTGTTTATTTTCAGTATTTACTTTGTAAATAACTTGTTAAAGCAAAATAACAAGTAGGTAGGAATAAATAAGAAAAAGTGCATGAAGGGTTTCTAAACTAAGTAAACTTAGAAACTTCAACATTCTAGAGTGGGGTTTGCTGAGAAAATTCGAACAAGTGATCTGAGTTGCAACGAGGGGAAGTGAGTACATAGAAGAGAGGCAGAGATGGTGCCAGAGGGCCAGCGCAGTGATTGAGGAGGCTACGCAGAGGCAACAGGAGCCACACAGAGACAACTAGAGACTGCACAGAGGCTGAGGGGTCTGCGTGGGTAACACAGAAGGTCATAGAGCTGACGCAGAGGGGCAGTAGGTTGATGCAAAGGGTTCTAGAGCTACGCAGAGGCTAGCAGGGCTGACGTAGAGCCTTGGAGAAGCGCCAAAAGGTTTTTCGTGGGGCAGACTAGTGCTGAGAAGCTGAATATCTGCTTCCGAGAAGAGGTATTACTGCCGTGTAGAAATCTTTGTTGGGTGAGCCAGTTTGGCACCCTAGTTGTACTCAAGAAAGCTGCTTAATAATAAAACCCTCAGAATTGTTGCACTGGTTTTCCTGCATTGGGTTTTTCCGGGGACGATTGTCCAAAAATAACGGTGTCCCTTGTGTGTTTGTCTATTATTTCAGTTGATGGTCTATATATTGTGTTTATTATATGGATAAATAACTTGTTAAGGAATAAACAAGTAGGTGAAATAAACCAGATAATGCTGTAGGAATTTCTGACGTGTTAGACTTAGAAATTTCAACAAATATGCTTTTGATAATAACCTCGTTTTATGAGAATCATTGGAATGCAACGAAACTAAGAATCAATTGTGCGAAATTGATCTTGATGATGAAATATAGAAAGCGAACCCCGTCGGACCCCATAAAACTCCTCTAAAACATTCTGGGCCCATCGATGACATAATCTCGCTCCTGTGACCTAGCTGGCACAAACCATGGAAATCCACCCAAACACACCATAAGGGAAACAAAAAATGGGGATATTACAAGTTTTCCCACCTCGAGATTGCTTTCTCTCAAGCAATCCACATCTATCAACTATAAAGACATATGTACACCAATACCAGGATCCCATATGAACCATTGTCACATCATTCCTCCATGCCACCCAATCATGAATGGATCCCTCGATACCTGGATCCCAAACAAACCTTTGACTCATCCTGTCACCAACAAATCCAGCTAGATCCCAATGCCATCTTGGCCATCCATCATCGCCCATATCCCATGGATCTAACTGTACTCTTTCCTTGGCTATGGATGTTGTGTTGGAATTTCTAAGTCTATCCTTTAGAAATTCTTCCTGTACTATCTGATTTATTTCTTCCTACTTGTTCAGTTACTTAACAAGTTATTTACCATGTAAATACTGAAAATAAATACAAGTACAATATCAACACATACAGATCATCAACTGAAAGAAAAACAAGCACAAGTGACACCGTTGTTTTTGGACTAATGTCCCCAGAAAAACCCAATGTGGGAAAACTGGTGCAACTATCAGAGGGTTTTATTATTAAGCAATTTCAGAATACAATCTGGGTGCCAGAAATGGCTCACCCAACAGAGAATGCCCTCGGCAGTAGTACCTCTTAGTTGGAGACAGATATTTTGGCTAAATCACCGGAGGAACGATCCCACAGCAACACTGTAGCATTTTTGTTTTTCTCTGTCACCCTGATAGGGATTGCATCACCCTATCCAGCTCTCCAGCTCCAATCTGCCCCACGAAATCTCGCAATGTCAGCCTCTAGGGTCTGTGTCAGCCACTCTGGCCCAGCGTCTGCCTCTCGGGGCTTTGCGTTAGCCTCTGGAGCCTTTGCGTCTCCCACGCTGGCCCTCCTCAAGCTCTGTGCAACTCCTGGCTGCCTCTGCGTCAACCCTCTCCCGGCTTCTGTGCTGATGCTCCCGGTACTATCTCTGCCTCTCTGCTATGTATTCACTGCCCCTCAGCTGCAACTCCTCAACAAACCTTGCCCTAGAAAATCGAGTTCTTGATCTCTCTCGGTGTGTTCTCCTTACCCTCAAGCCTCCTCCTATACTTTTCTCATTAGTCCATCAATGATTGAGATTAAATCTCTAATCAACGGCTAAGATGAGATTTGGCTTGATCCATGACTTTTGGACCATTTTAACTCAGTTTTATATTAATTCACATTAATATTTTATTTTCCCTAAGTTTAGACTTAGGGACTCCATTAAAAATATTAATTATTTTAATATCTCCCAAACTGGTTAGATTCTGCCCAAACCATTTCTGGGTCTTGGAGATATCATGTGCTTTAGCCTCTCCACCAATTTTCAAGGTTAGATCACATCCGATGCTACCCCAAATCAACATGTTGTTCCATAAATTATGCACCTAGCAGGATACCAACTTATCACTTCTCTCCAATCCATCCCCTGGCATGGACCTTGTGCATAAGTGCCCATACAAGTCAACCTCCCCCTGGAATGTTGATGAATTGTTGGCCTATATCCCATTGCCAACTGGAGTGTCTAGTAATCCCAATGTCTCAAGACCTCCTCTGAGATGTGCCCTTGACTAAAACTACCTCTACAAGTCTAATCCATTCCACCATTCCACATGGCACCAACTCAAGCTCTCTCGCCATTCATTCTCGTGGGAAGGATCAAATGCATGAAGACTTGTACATGGAACAAGTCCACTATGCCAATACTGCACCATGCTCAACTCATGTTGCTCCGACAGGTCAACCCCTAAGGTCCATCTAGAAAACTTTGCCCCTCTCTCCAATGTACAAAGGTGGGCTGATAGTGCTACAAGCCCTATCTATGTACTCCTGAAGAGGGCCGCTCTGAAACTCTAGAATATGCTCCCCTGGTTGCCCAGTTAGGGACATCTGTTGTTCCCCAATGCTAGATAGCTTGGCTACTAACTTGGCACACACAACTCCAAGCTCCTCAAGTTTATTGATATGTTACAAGATGGTGCCTTGGAGTGTCCGGGTCTTCTTCTTCCTTGCCATAATATTTGTCTTGAAATGCTCAATCTTCTCCTGGTGGCTATTATTTGGAATTCCTGTAGCCTTGATGGATGCCTCTGCATCTACTTGCACCTCATCAATGGCTGGCCCCAAGGATGGATGCCCAAGTGCCTCGACGACGAATCCAATTTGATCGTTCAACTGGCTCTCTAGAGATGACTCATAATGCACACACTGTGTATCATACTCCTCATGTTCATGCACCATCGAGTGCTCTTCTCCTTGGCCTTCTTCACACATGGGAACAATATGCTGGTCACTAGGAGTTTCATCTATCTCCTCCTTACGCTGACCATTTTCAGCCATCAAACATGTATGCATAGGTGAAATGTTGTGAACATCTTCACATGATTGCTCATACAATTCAAGGGTATTCTCATGAAAAGAAATGGGTCCAACTATAGTAGAAGAACCAAACTCATTCTCATCAGAATTATCAGAAGGAACCCCCTTGTGTTCTACCCATTTAGCTTTGCCATTTTACTTGAGCATGAGTGATTAGTCTCCCAAGGTCCCTTGCAATTGAAGCAAAGATTTTTCCTCCTTAATTCATTCTTACTGTCTGTTTGAACCTTTGCACAAGAAGCGTCCTTGTCTTTACCAACACTACTCAAGTGGCTAGATGAACAAATTTGCTCCTTTCGTGTAACTTGCATCCTCATCAGTTCTTCCTTGGTCAACTGGCTTTTGAACAGTCTCATCTTCTGCTCAACCAACCTTTTGGCTAGTTCATAAGTAGCAAGTGAGACAATTTGTTCCTTTCTCCAAATGGACAACAACTTGGATTGCGACTACTTGCAAATGGCATCATGGTCACCCATAATTGAAATAAAATTAGTTTGCATGTTTGTTTTGACACTATTCGGTCAATGTTCCTTAATGTTGGAGAAGAAGTATTGGAACATTTGAAGAATCAAATCATTGCAATCTAGGTCAAGCATGATAGCATATGATTTGACTCTAGCCATGATTTCTAAATTCTTGAGTCTCTTTCCCAAGGTAGAAACCACAACGTTATCCAATCTTTGAAATCTTTCTACTATTAGTTGGAAAATTTCCTCATAATGTAATCATTGTAAGAAGGTATAGGTGAAGTTAACCTTATGATCTCACTAAGACAGGAGGCAACTATAAGTCTTACCCCTTCACAAGGGTGCTCCAAGAACTTGTGTTGTATCAAGGTAAGCATTGATGGTTTTAGGGCCCAATTTAAACTCCTCCAATCTGATTGGTTCACTTTGGAAAGATGTGAGTCTAATTCCTCCAATTTTGAAAGGGCATCCACTGTAACCTTTGTGATCTTCAAGTCTGACCCAAGTGCAAGGAGCCTATTTCCTATTTCTTGTTCTTTCTTCGTATCCCTCGGGTGTTCCACCTGTAGAATGGCATGGACTCCTCTTGAGAAGGGTATGCTGTTCTGCCTTTTCCTCTAGTCATTGCAGTCCAAAGAACCAACTAATCTACTGTTGTGCTAATTTATTAGGCGTCTTAATTGGTCAACAAACTCCATTATTCATTGGCTCATCATCAAACCCTAATAGCATCATCAACACACTCTAGCTCAGCCATACAAAAGCATCACCAACACATAGCAACAACATATACAATATTCACTCATATACTTTGACTTAATACTAAACACCGGATTTCTGCCTAGATTTACATGGCTTTGGCATAAATACAAATACATGACATTAATGGACATTAATTGTACATGGTAAAAACAACATGTTCTCACACTCTCAACCACAACTTTTGGCGTCAAGACAATATAAGTCAGCTACGACATTAAACTGGCAATATACCCTTGTAACACAACCAAACAAATACAATTCTACCTTTGATACAACAACACAATCATCGATCCTTTGCTCAAATCGCACGCACTTTATCTCAAGCTGCCACAATGCACAACATTTGTTGATATGAGACATGTATTTAGTCTTCGACAAACACACTACTACTCTACACAGGTACTCTGTCTCTTGCAAATCGCACCACAATCGGGGTACACACTTGATGTTCACTAGTTTCACATTCTGCCCAAATACACTGACAATTGGCCTCTCCCCATGGATCCACAAATTGATTCCCCTTCTTGTATGCTACAGGATGGCAACAGTATATTGCACTTCCATTTTTTTTTTATTGACAAAAATCAGGAGGAATTTACAATTTATTTTTACAAAGGAAAGTTATTCTAAACAAGTGCTTTCTTACTATGCCTTAAATCTCTGCCACAACTTCAAAATATTGTTCCAGTGCATTTTATAATTTGCTTGATCTTCTGATGATTTGAGATTTGGCCCTTAGCTTTGAATCACGCCCATTTATTTGTCCATTTTGCTCGCAACAACTCGACCCACATGCAATGGTGCCACAACTCCTCACTAATCAGTCCCTAAGTCATCAATCTCGCTCAAGCGACTTTGTTCTTTTTTGTTTTTAAGTGCGATACTCCTCGCGGTGGCTCCTTAATAGATAATTGGCTATGTGCACTTCGGCCCCATCTGATTGGTTCATGAAATAAAGTCGACTCAACGACTCAAGGAAATTCCACTTCTAATAAGAAAAACCGTACTCATCCATAGATTTGTTCACTTAACAACGTGTGAAGATCTCCTGAGATAAATTAAATTGGCTTCCTGGCTAATGGAAACTTGGCCCTTGATTGTTATCAGATCAACTGCCTATGGACAAAGTCTCGACCTCCAAGGTTGGCTACAATGGATACAATGCGACCCTCGAAAGTAATGAAATCAATCTTGATAAGATAATGAAATCGACGCAATTCTTATTCTCTTTGCATGGATAGGAGCTTGATCCAACAAATACAATAATATGCGGCCTTGACAGGATGTTGAGATCAGGATATTGGATCCAACCCTGCTCTCCTATTCAGACAACTTCAATTCAACCTTCTTTTTGGTATTTCAAAAGCCTTCTTTAACTCGACCTGATGAAATACAAAAATTCGGCCTCAACAAACACCACAATTTGGTCGAAGCAATAAAACTAGCACGATCTCCTTAAATTATCTTTGACCCCTACAAAGAAAGCTAATATCCTTTTGGAAGTTGCTTCAACAATTTGACACAATTTGGATTCCGCTGTAACCTCCTTGGCCTTCCTGGAATCTGCTATTAGAGTTTGGATATCAAAATGTTGTGCAATGAACCGTCTTCAGGAATACAATTCCGAATTTGACCTTTCGGCATGGCAACAAATTTTAAGTAATAGGGCAAACTTGGCTCGATCTGCAATAAAACCCCCAGGCTAGCAGGATGCACAACTCTGATACCACAATAATATCCCTTTTTATTTATTTATCTAAACACACCTAGAAAAACATTGTAGCATAAATTTGTTGCTAGAATACTGGTAGAATGCAACACAAATCCACATAAATTGCTCTGATGCCATTGTAATATTCTCGTTTAATTATTTCGATAAATTTTCCAACAATCCACTTAAGGAAACTACACCATAATAAAATTGCACAATTTTACCAACACAAATAAAATTGTAGATGTGAAAAAAACCATAAATGTTGCAACTTTAGCAAAAATCAGCCTTATTATATATTAAATATGGAATATGATATAACATGCCAAATCTGGATCAAAACCTAATAAGAATATCGACAAATATTTAAATGGCTAATAGTAGCTCCTCCAACGTTATGCTCCTATGATAGATTTGATTGACGTCTCCTAGCTAGCTTAGCTAGATTTTCCTCAGCGCGATTAGCTTCCAGCCTTCCATTAAATCATTGGAATTGAAGCTCAAATTGGAGATTTGGGTGATCCCCACTTCCAACCCATAGATTTGCACCAGATCTATTCACTAAGTGATGCCAATGAAGCACAATGAGATTTTTGATTGAAATATCCACAATATTATTGGGGTTTTGTCCAACACACCAAGAAACACAAGGGTTTTCGTCTTACGGCTCTCTGAATCTGAAAACCAATTTCTCAAAACATTTCCAAGAGAAAATACTCCAAATCCCAGATAACCCAAATGACTTGCTTTTTCCCTCTTTTAAAGATGTGATGGATATCTCTTCATCCTTTTAGAGGAACTTTAATTTTATTGTTTTATTTTCGTTCTAGAAGCTTCTCCCTTTTATTGAATCTAAGTGATTCTTTTTATTTCATTTTATTTAAGTCACTTTTAATCTTGGGAAGCTATGATTCCTCTGGCCACTAAAAGTCACGTTTCATCATCCCGTCCTGTAGATCTCTTCATCTCGGTTCCAACGAGCTATTACACTAAGGTGTTTCTCCAAATAATCCGCTCCAAATAACACATTTAGTGTATTTAATTAAAATACTCTTGATAATAACCCTGTTATACGGGAATCATCAAAATGTAATAGAACCAAGAATGAACTTTCTAGACCTAACCCTGATGATGAAATATAGCAAGTGAACCCCATCAGACCCCATAAAACTCCTCCAAAACCATCTGAGCATTCTCGCTCCTGTGACTTGGTGTAATATTCCTTCTAGGAAATAATAGTAATAAACAAAGCAAAATTCCACATGCAACACATAAAAATTAACATGCAATTAAACACCCACAAATTTAGCCAAAAACTATGCCAAACCGAGCCATTTTATTATATAAGAGGAAGGTACAAAATATGTATGGAATGTGTGCACCTGGGCTTGCTAAAGCAATCTTGACAAACCCCAGGTGAGAAATTGTGTTTCCCGAATGCTAGGGAGTACTTCCTCTTCAACTCTACCTTGGCCCTAGAAATATGCAACAGTTGTTTGGCCTCTCTAGAGTGCTTAGAAAATTCTGAGAAATTAGCCTTGGCCTCTCCTCAACAAACCCACAAAGACCCAGAAAGGGTTGGGCCTAGTTCCAACCTCCAAAATTACCCCCAATTATAGCGTGCTCCTCAATTAGCTGGGTAATTCGAACCACCAGGAAATACTGCTGCCCAAGACCTCCAAAATGCTGAGTAATCTCACCCAATATTCTCCTTATGTCCCCAAGCAAACTCAACCCCAAAATCTCGGATCAAGCCTTCAGTGAATCCTCTGTAAAAATGTCGCTAAACCCTGAGGGAATATGCTCCTAAATTCTCGGAACAATGCTCCTAAATTCCCGGAAATAGTTCTACTTTGTAGCTCACTCCCCTCAAGAGTGCATGGTCCCTTCCTACGCCCAATCTGCTTCAGAATAACACGAATTCACTTGTAGAAAGCTCTCCAGAACAACTCCACAATGCAGAGATGGTTCCTTTAGGGTAGCACTCAAAGTCGATCGAAGGAGTTGAGGTTTCACCTCAGAAATCTCGTGTGCTGAACAATACTTGTAGACTTTGCTCAACAACTCAAGCATACTAGGTGAGTTTGTTTGTCAAAGGTTCTTCTCCTATTTATCCTTGAGCTCTCCCTTCACCAAGCAGGCCTGATACATCAACCCCTTTTTCCCTTTCTCTCTTCCCACAGGTACACCTTTCTCCAAGGGGTGCGTATTCCTCTTGGGTGGCCCCCATGTCCCACTAGAAGACTGATTTTCCTTTCTTTCTCCTATGTTGGAGCCACATCAAATCAAAATTGCCAAGTGGGGTCTTCCTAACCCACTCTTCCTAAGTTTATGATGGAAAAATTGCAAAATTGACAAAATTGGTAATTACTTAGCAGAATTGCTAAGTAGGGACGTCACAATCCTCCCCAACTATTTCGTGGCTAGAACACATCCGATGCTACAAAAACTAACAGAGTCAACTTGTCGCTCATCAAGGTTCAAACATATAAAGGGTTCCTTTATTATGTGATGGACCGCCTAGTGCTTAGACACTGGGTGATGGCTAATGAGGGGGGTAGAGCTCATACTAGGATTTTTCTCATGTGCTAATCAATGCTGCAACCATATTTTGCATTTTAACTTTTTTCTTTTTTCTTTTATTATGACCATTTTATGCGTTTACCTTTCTTTTAGTTGCATTAACCTCCAAGTAAAAGTTTTCTGGCCTTGACTCAAGGATTTATATGAGGATGCCAATCCCAATGAATTAATGACAACAAACCCAATAGATGGATGTGAAATTAGAGTAATGGTGAAAAGTGGTAAGTATGAAAAGGTTATGGACACGCTATTTCAATCCAGGTTTCCTAAATAATGCCCCTCCTATAACCCTAAGGCCTTAGAGGAGGTCCCGTTGGACTAGGGCCAAAGACTAACTGTAATGTTCCAAAATTGAAAATTTGCCAGAAAATTGCTTAACCAAGATTTAACCCTAAATTTCTCCAAATAATAGCAGAATATGCACCATGAGATTATGACAACAGAAATGGATTTACATTATGGAACCCAGAAATGCTACAAACTCATAAGAAATGTTGCAAACTCAACTTTATTAATAAAGTTATAATATGCTAGTACCAAAGCTAGAGTTAGGTGAGATAAGATGGCCACAAAATAATTTGTTGCAAGCTGAACCTGAACTCCATAAAAATAACTTAAGATGATGCCCAAGCTGAGGATCTGAGTGGTCCTCACTCCAATATCACTGAAGCTCTATGAAACTCCTGGATGAAGTCTGCTCAAGAAGTTTTGGGTTTTTGTCCAACACTCAACATCATACTTGAGGGTTTCTGCCCTGAGGCTATAGTAGCTAGTGTTGGAAAATCAAAGTAATTATATTAGGGTTTGATTCTCCTTTCTTGATAATTACTTGTGAGTGTGTTGGATTCTTTTACTTCTTTATTATCTTATCTTTCTTCAAGCAATTACCATATTATGTGTGTATGAAAAATCACAAAACAAGGGACACAAGATATAGGCACATGCTAGGGAAAAAACCCCCTCGAGGGGAAAACCAAGTCAAGACAATTCTTCTTTTCAATAGTATTCTTTGAGACTCTTCACCCTAGACCAAGACGAGACTTTCCCTCCACACCAAGTTAGCCTCTCAGATCTTCGACCCCTTCCAACAACTTCGACTAGGCAGTAGCTTTTGGCAACAAGCAGCTTTTGGCACCAATGAAACTTAGGATACTTTGATCTCCCAATCCAGACCACGAAACAAAGAGAGAGAGGCACCAAAATTTCGATTTTTCCTTTCTACTCGGACTTCCCCAAACTTGCATTCACTTTGGCTTCCCAACAACAAACTTTGCACTCTTTCCCAGCGACAAGAGAACTTCACACTTTTTCCAGCGACAAGAGATTTTGAACTTGTGTGAGAGAATGATGATCCAAATGAATTCGATGAGCTTGCTTTTATAGCCTTCATGTGGGGTCGAATAGGGTCCTTAGGCCGACTTGATCTTCTTTTAGGCCGGCATGGTGTGGAGGTTACATAAATCATATTTGACTCAATACTTAACTTTTTAACATGATTCAAAAGCCCAAGAAGGGCCTCTTTAAAAGTACAATGACTCTATTGACTCAGCATAGTCCTAGAAGTCCTCAATGGGGACCCTGACCTAAAACAAGGTGAACCAAGCATGAAACCCATGCTTTAATAAGTCACAATAATAATAATAATAGTTTTCTTTATTCTTTTGACAAGTACTTTACATGATGACTCAAGTACATTAATGAAGACTGAACATAGTTACATTTTCCAACACTCCCTCTTAACTAGGGAGATATTCATAATCTACAAATACAGTGGAAGATCTCAAACTATATGAACCATGAAGAACTTTTAGGCACCACAATGCCATGGACTAGATTCCTGACCAGGGCAATCTATCCAATCAGTCACTCAACAATTTAGGCACCGCAATGCCATGGACTAGATTCCTGACCAGGGCAATCTATCCAATCAGTCACTCAACAGTTTAGGCACCACAATGCCATGGACTAGATTCTTGACCAGGGAAATCTCTCTAAGTTGGAATAAGATGCACTCAAGCTTTCAACCCCTCTAGGTACCAGCTGGCTTACTTGCTAACCACCAACCCAAAGATTCAGGTGTGTTTCCAAAAAACAAAGCTCAATAACCAACACCACCTTTCCAACTTCGGGACTTAGACATCAACACAAAATGTCGGCCAGATGTCCTCCCAAGCAGTGCTTCACTCACAAAGCCTCAACACCCCTTGATCTAGATCAAGGATAACCAATCTCTCCTAATCAAACTGATTGGTAACCAACATGCTATCAACACCTTCGAGAGATTCACTTGTACAAACACAACCCGAATCAATAATACTTTCACATGTACATAATCAAAAACAAACCTTTGGGGTCTTCCAAACAACTTGATGTTGCTTTTCAACTTTTCATAGTAGGACTATCAACCGAATCTTTGACAGAAGATTCCTCATTGCTCAATCATACATTTTTCTTCCTACTTCATATGCAACAACATATTCTTCAACCGGATCCTGCTTTCCTTCTTTCAGGAACACCTCAAAATGCATTCTCCAATTTCTGTCTCCTACTCATGGCCTTCAGTAAAACTTACCACTGTTAGTCCTGGTCTAGTGCATGACACATGAAGCAAAGAATCATATCTGCCACTCCCTCATAAATAGAGAGGATCTAATCATTCCTATACAAGGAATATTCTCAATCATCGTCTTATTCTAGGGAGATTCCTTCCATTCAAGCTCCCTCTTAACCTAGGGAGATTTCATCTAGACTCCTTCTTTAGCTAAGGGACTTTTGCTTCTTCTTTTCGTCATCAGAGAATCTTTCGTGGCTTCCAACCATTTCATCAGAGTTACTATCATCCTCATCATGCTTATTAACGAGCAACTTCACCAAATTGAAGATTGTGTACCTGCACAACTTAGATAGCAAGTACGACCAAATCTATAGAAGCGTGATGTTAGCCATATTAAAAACATGAAAGCATTTCAACTTTATACATATCAGATACCCAGATTTAATTTACAAACAAGAGACATATACTCTTCATCATCTTGCTAGGACTTAGTCATAAACCCTAGACTGCTTCATAACAACTTTAATTCCATCTAGGGTTTCAATGTTACTTCCAAAGGTATGACATACCTTACTACACCATTAGCAAACCGTAGAAAACAAAACAAATATATATCAACAAAGCATCTACAACTTTCAGAATTAGACTTCTCACTAGGGTTTCATATAAATCCTAGATTTCATACAATAGAATCAATCAAAGTCAACCACAACTTAGTCATGAACATGACCAAGTTCCACTAGGGTTGGTTGCAACCCATAGATTTCCGATCAACCATCAATCCCAACCAAAACTCAGCTTTCAACAATCTTACAGAAATCTCAAATTATCGCATTGTCATCATACGTTAGAGATTTGTACTTCGACTAAGGTTCAACTCCAAAACCCGAGAATTTTCACAATCTCAACAATCATTAAATAAATAGATCTCAGATTGTTATATCACACATACTAGACAATTTTAGCTACCACTAGGGTTTAGCTGCAAAACCCTAGATTTCCAAATGTCATCATCCTACAATCTTAGACAAGGACTTCCATTAAATCCTAAGACTTATGACCATCAATAACTAGGTGTAATGTTCCTTTTTTTGGTATTACTCATGGCATGGTTAGGGTGGACTTTCAAGGCTGCGACAGAGAGGTCACAGGTGCAGGTTTACTTCATCAGCGGGCTCAGAGGCTTCAAGAGGTGTTTCATGGGGTTCTGAGGAGTTTTTATGAGGTTTGATGGCATTTGCTTGGTCTATTCCATCATTCGCACAGTTTGCCTTTTGTTCCGTTGCGTTTCGACAACTTTCAAAAAATTGAGTTATGAATGGGCCTGGCTCCATTAATTTTGCTTAAGGTGGAATTTCGGGAGGAATACTTGGCAGAACACCTTAGTATAATAGCTCGTTGGAATCAGAACGAGAATATCTATAGGATGGGATGGCTAGAAGTGATTTTCGGTGGCTTGAGGAAGCATGGTGGCCAATTTACCATTTTCCCACATTAAAAAGAATATTTTAATTAAGGGAAATGTGCTCAATGATTAAAATAATAATAAAACAGGAGCTTCTAAGGGGGTCCATTAGATCTATAAAAAGAGGAGGAGGAGGCCATTAGAGGACATCTTGGATTTGATATTTGTTCTTGTATGAGAGGTTGGGAACTTGATTCTATACTTACTTGGTAGCCCCAGGACGGAAATCCTCGGGCGATTGAGTGAGATTGGGCAAGTACCCATCTCTCCTTGGTGAATTTATCTAGAATTCACAGGAGAGCTTAGTAGTGGCAGTTCAGTTCAGTTTTGGTGGAGGGCCCGTGCAACATTGGAGCAGATCCTTGAGGCCAGTTCTATCTCAGCTATATCAACTATTTTGTTATTTCAGCATGTAAAACCCCAGTTATATATTATAATAAAAACTGAGATTATTTCTGCTCATTGTATGATTGAATTGCATGCATTCTCTTGTTCTATTTTACATGGCAATCTTATGTAAATCGAATAGTAATTTTATGAAGAAATTTCGGTTGAATTAGTTTTGAAAAATCTACAAAATATCCTGAAAGTGATATTACAGGGGTATCAGAGCTGGTTTTCCTGCCAGCCTGAAGGTTTTTTACAGATCAGTTCGAGGGTCTATTTTGAAGGTGCAATGAGAAAAGATATCCTTGTTGGAGAAGTGTGAATTTATTGAAAAAAAGGGTGCTTGAGATTTTATCAAAGGTTTATTAAGTGGGGCCATTAAAAATATTTGAAGGGAAATTTTTATCAAAGTCTTGATTGTCGTTGGTAATTTGCAAAGAGCAGAAGCATGGATACATCAAATATAAAGTGAAATTTTAATTTCTAAGTGGGGCCGTCGAACTATTCTAAAGGGGTGGTCAAATAAAATTAGCGTGGGCAAATTATTGTTTGCTTTGGCAAATCTTATGGTAGCCCAATGTTGATTTGGGTAAAAGACAAGTGGTGATGCAAGAACCACATTTAAGTCTTGACACAAAGGAGAAAGTCGTGATTGAGTTGCCTGTATGGTGCGATTGTGTGTGTGACAGAGCCGATTTGAGCCATCAAACATCAAACATATTTTCTCTTGCTTGAAGGTGTGACGTAAGACATGTAATTTTTGCAAATATTTCTCTTAGTCGTGGTCTCGACATTTATGTTGGTTATCAAATCAACAGGCAACACTGAACTAAATCTACACCAATTTGCATAGCTGCTGGAAAATCGAACTGTACATTGAGCACCTAATCTACCAATTGTTTTGGAGCGAATTTCTGTTGCATGCGGAGGTTCATGCAACCAGAATAGAGGCACTGGCACTGAACGTTGGCTGACAGGGCATTGCTGAGCGACTGTACATAGCAATTGAGAGCAAATAATACCTGTAGTTGCGTTGGGGAGACTGGATGATCGACGTCAGTCTATCACTGGGTGATCCACGCCGGTTTATCACCTCGAAAGAACGATCCTTGAGTCAACGGTCGCTACCTGTCACAAGGGTCGCTTTGAAAAAAAATAAAATCGAATCGCTGATGCAAAGTACCAGAACTAAAAGCTGGGTCCTTCATCAAAACCAATATTAATTGTCAACTGCACCAAAACACAAGATAGCAATGCTCTAAGCGGAGAATTCTACCAATAATTTTTTCTAAAATTGTTGAGAATTGTTTGTGAATTGAGATTGTATTATGGACAGAGTGTGACGGGAAGGATGTGCACCCAAAATTGTGATCTGTGCTCAGAGGCTTCCACCAAAACTCTTGTGAATCACTGCTATAACTAAGGCGTAAGCCAACATATCAATTCTGACTTGCTAACATCTTTTCTGAGGCCAAACATATGCCTATAGCAGGGTATCTTGGAGTGGTCAGGATTGAGCGCTATTAGCAGGTCTGAGTATAATTCAACTCCCGCCGCTGTGTGTAGCCGCAATGCTATGGAATGCCACTACAACCCTCATTCCAGATATACTTCAAGAGGAGACCGATTCAGTGAAATCCTATTTGCGTAAGATCGGAACTCTGTCGGAGGTTGAATTTTCTCATTGTGTATGGTGCGATGAGAAGCCATGTTCCAGGCATCGAAGTAGGAGGACATAGCAATCTGTGACAAGCTGTAGCGATAGATGGTATAACATTGGAGTGAGTAAAAGTGTTGTTCTATGGTGACAGCATATTGATGCAATGCATTTGTGCAGCTCATGCCATTTAAGGAAATCACATTGTTGTCGTTGATTAGAAGCCGAATTGAGATTCAAGCAGAAGCGAGCTTGCAGTGGGGGCGTGTCTTGTTAGATAAGGGGAACCGATCTGGAAAAGTTCCACGGAGCTATCTTTGCAAGGTATTTACATGGTGGAGATCGAAATAACAGCTGAATTTGTGAATCATCAGCGCTGGGACTAAAGGAACGAGATTCTAGCTCCATCTGCTGCATGGGACATTTATATAAGAGGACGTCGAGTTCTACCTTGGAGAAATCGAATTGCTGCATATAAAGAGGTCGAAATCCTTGTTTAGTAGATTGTTGGCCACCTACACTTGTGACAACCATATTTTGATTTGATCGTTGTGTTGGAAGCTATCTGCTGACTTATCTCAGGTTCATCTATTCCTTTGTACCACTGTTGTTTTTTCTCTAGTAAATTAATGTGTGGTTGCTTATTTGTGATGAATGCAAGATAGTTTTGGGCTAGTACTCTGCCCATGAGCTGAAGTAGAACTGTTAACATTTCTGGGTGTATCCCAAATCATTTTTGATATATTTTGGAGTGTTGAAACCCACTGTGTGTGCATTGACAATTGAATCACCTACAACAGCATGACAAAAATCTGATTGGCAAACATTTGAAGAGCGAATCTTATAAAATGGGGAAGATCCCAGATCTGAAGTTCATTTTTGGACCACATTTTACATACCTGTAACAACCTAATCTTCCAAGATTTACCTCAGAATTCTTCAACATCAAGGGTAGAGCTGATCATTCTCACTTAAACATGGATAAAACATTCATAAACTCCCTCAATAAACTGGCAACAACAATCAACAAATCCCTTTCCAAGGGGATACTTTCTATGCTACAGCAAGAACAACCACAGAAAGAACATGAGTTGGGATACAAAATTTATGCACTTGGAATAGATTTGAGATGCATGGAGGTTGCAACAAAAGGCATACTCAAACTAGAAGAACTTGCTTCACTTCTATCCAAGGTGCATCAGTCAGACGGGAAAAGCTTGGTTTGGGCTCTAAAATTAGCGATACTTGCTCTCATACAACATGAATTTTTGGATAATCCTTGCGTAAGGGTCAAACTTCTAGTTGCTTCTTGTCTTAGTAGTATCATGATGTTGACCGCATCTATACCCCCTTACAGTGATGGCCTTATGAGGAGAGTCTTCAAACTAATAGTGGAGACCTTTCAGGATTTGGATAACAGTGAGGGCCCTACCTTTGGAAAGAGGCTAGAGATTCTAGAAGTCATGGCCTTGGTTAGGTCTTATGACTTCATGTTTGAGCTGGGGTGTGACGATTTGATCCTGCAGATTTTCCAATGCTTCTTCAACATTAGGAAACATCATCCTGATATAGTCATAACACACATGCAGTCCATTCTATCCTCATGTATGGGAGGCCATGATGCCATTTGTAGGAGGTTGTAGTCTAAGCTATTGGCTATTTGGAGGCAGTAACAGTTGGTTTCATTTGCTGCCTATAAACTAGCCGAAAGGTTAGTTGAGCAGAACATTGGACTATTCAGGAGACAGTTGACCCAGGGGGAGTTGCGGTGGATTTATGGTGACCAACCATGCAACAAGAATGAGCTGAAAAGGAAGGGTCTTTGCTTCATTTGCAAGGAACCTTGGGGACCTGACCACTCATGCTTGAGAGATGTGGAGGAGATGGTAGAGGTAGCGTAGGAGGATATTCCTTCCGCCTTTCAGGATGAGGACTCTTCATTGGAGAGTCCATGGGGTCTTACGAGGGTGCCTCTGGGGAGCATGAGCAGTCATGTGGAGTTGTTGACAGCAGGCTAGATCTATATTCCAGTATGTATGGTGAGCAGTTAGTGGACCCTATGGGAGACATTTGGGATGATGAGTCACTAGTGATGATTTGGAGCATGAGTTAATTGAGGAGGATGATATGCACAATATGCATGATGAGCCCATGATGGAGGAAGATGAGCCGCTATCCTTGGGGCCAACCATTGATGAGGAGCAGGCAGATATACAAACAGCTCGCAGGGTGGTAGTGTTTGCAGACACATGTCCTCAGGAGGTGTGAGGGCTTGACGGGATAACTTTGCATGAGGTTGGTAGACTGGAGGAGCATGGAGTTTCAAGCCAGATGAGGGTGGATCTTTTTGATATGGTGGTGCATCCATCTTTGGGCCGACCCACTAATGGGGTGCATGTGCTTGCACAGGCAGCTAGCAGAGTTGCAGTACTTTCAGGGAGCAACCTTCTCCAAGAGTACATGGATAGGGCTTGCATCATAGTTTGGCCACTTGTACCCATTACAGGGAGAGAGGTAGGGTTTTCTCGATGGATATTATTGACTGACCAGGCAGAGTTGCGTGAGTGGGGCACCATGCACCATAGGGGACTTATCACATATACAGGTGCCTATGCATTCGATCCGTCCCATAGGATGGATTGGCGAGAGATCATGAGTTGGTATCCTATTGATGGTGTGTTATCCTCTTTCAGTGGTGTAGTAGAGCAGGGACCCCTAGACATGTCAGAGACTACATACTCCAGTTGGCAATGGGATACAGGTCGACAGCTCTTCAGCGTTCCATCTCGACATCAGGAGAGCAGGATTAGCATTGGATTGAGTCAGGGATTGGACTGGAGAGAGGTGATGAGTTGGTACGCAGTCGGTGGGGCAACATTCATAGCCAGAGCTATAGCACTGTAGGAACTGTGGAGCACAGATGCTTGTTTTGGGTGGCATTGGGATCCAGGAGGATTTGTTGATTACAGGTTTAGTCAGAGATTGGCCTGGGATCCGGGCATTGAGGGGTCCGTTCATGGTAGGTTGACATAGAGGCAGAGCATCACCCAGTGGTTCGTATGGGATCCGGGCATTGGGTCTCAGTTGCGTTGGGCCACCAGACTGGTCCACAAGTTTGGATTGCTTGAAGGCAAGCAATCTTTTAATGTTCCTTTTCTTGTTATTCCTCATGGCATGGTTAGGATGGACTTTCAGGGCTGGGGCAGAGAGGTCACAGGTGCAGGTTTACTTCATCAGCGGGCCCAGAGGCTTCAAGAGGTGTTTCATGGGGTTTTGAGGAGTTTTTATGAGGTCTGATGGCATTCGCTTGGTATATTCCATCATCCGCATAGTTTGCCTTTCGTTCCGTTGCATTTCGACAACTTTCAAAAAACTGAGTTATTAATGGCCCTGACTCCATTAATTTCGCTTAAGGTTGAATTTCGGGAGGAATATTTGGCAGAACACCTTAGTATAATAGCTTGTTGGAATCGGAACGTGAATATCTATAAGATGGGATGGCTAGAAGTGATTTTTGGTGGCTCGAGGAAGCATGGTGGCCTATTTACTATTTTCCCACATTAAAAAGAATATTTTAATTAAGGGAAATGTGCTCAATGATTAAAATAATAATAAAACAAGAGCTTCTAGAGGGGTCCATTAGATCTATAAAAAGAGGAGAAGGAGGCTATTAGAGGACATCTTGGATTTGATATTTGTTCTTGTATGAGAGGTTGGGAACCTGATTCTCTACTTCCTTGGTAGCCCTAGGATAGAAACCCTTGGGCGATTCAGTGAGATTGGACGAGTACCCATCTCCCCTTGGTGAATTCATCCAAAATTCACAGGAGAGCTTAGTAGTGGCAGTTCAGTTCAGTTTTGGTGGAGGGCCCGTGCAACATTGGAGCAGATCCTTGAGGCCAGTTCTATCTCAGCTATATTAGCTATTTTGTTATTTTAGCATGTAAAACCCCAGTTATATATTATAACAAAAGCCAAGATTATTTCTGCTCATTGTATGATTGAATTGCATGCATTCTCTTGTTCTATTTTACATGGCAAACTTCTGTAAATCGAATAGTAATTTTATGAAGAAATCTCGGTTGAATTAGTTTTCTGCAAAATCTACAAAATATCCTGAAAGTGATGTTACACTAGGTCAACACACATATCTAGGAATTCATAACCATACATAAGCATATCATATGTCCAACAACATTAATACATCTTGACCTAGGTCAAACTAGGGTTTCAATCAAAAGGACATATCTATATATGCCTAGATTTCATCATCATGCAAATACATTTAATATTATGTGTTAGTCAAATCCAACTTCACAAAATTATCAAATAGGAGTTAGATATACAAACTCGATTAGACTAGGGTTTGATTAGACAAACACACACATACCAAGGATATCATTTCTAAGTCAATATAAGGGTCTTGCTCAAACATTTCACCAAACCCTAATGAGCTAGGGTTTTGTTAAAATTGGCAACTAGGGCCAAACTCCATGTGGGTCACCTTATTTATGGCAGCTGATATTTTTCCTAGATTCCTCTCGTCGAGAGGTGTAGGATTGATCTAAAGATCATCTGATTCCGACGAGTATTTATGGAGATATGAATTTATTTCTAATTACTTGACAAACTGTCAAGGTCGGTCAGCAGCTAAGTGTGTGGCACACTTGCCCAGCGTTTCATATAAATAGAAGAGAGGTTGAGTCATTTGGTACTCATCTCATCACTCATCTTCTCTCTCTCCTACGCATTAGATGAGCCTCTCTCTCTCTCACACACGTATGGCTGAAGAAGGAAGACACAGATTTCTGGTTAGGGTAGCGTTGACTTGGGTTGACCTAGCTGCAAGTGGGCAGATTGGATAGCGTTGACCAGTGTAGAGGCCTTCTTGACTGTGGATTGGGTTTGGCAACCTCTCCTAGGCTAGCTGCAGTTCTGTTCAGCACCTTTGACCAAGTTTGACCACCCCTTTGACCAATGTTGACTGTCAAGGAGCTGTTGCAGGTTTGACCAGACTTTGACCAAGTTTTGACTGCTGTTTGACTGAGGTTTGTGGACTGTTTTGGGCTGCTAAAGATAGCTGTTGAAGACCGAGTTTTTCAAGTTGACTAGAAGTCAATCCGGGGCTATTTTGACCAAGTTTGACTTCACTGATTTAGGGCTCTCTGCTGCTGTTATAAAATTACAGAATTCTGAATTGTACTATTTCTCTCTACTGAACTATTGAAGATAAAATAAGATTTGATCAAAGGGTTTCCCCGCATTGGGGTTTGTCCCTGGCTAGCGGCCACATCTTGTGTCTCTTGTCTTGGCTTGTTTTCTGTCGATCTTTTAATGTTCTATCTGCACTTTACTTTATGTTTATGTGATTGCTAAATAGTGGCTAATAAGAAGAAAAGAAGTAAACTGCTCTAAGCATAGAACATACCATAATTTAACATGGTATCGGAGCTGAGGTGAAGACAAAGCCCAAGCCAGAGCAAGAGCAAGAGCAATCACTGAAGAGAAGGTTGGCAAGGCTATCTTAAAGAAATAATGGGGTCCTCAACACACTTCCCTGTTGAAGACAAACTCCGTGAGAAGTCTGACTATCACGGATGGAAGATGTCTCTCGATCCAACATTAGAAGAGCAGGAAGTGTTGGACCATGTGAGAGGCAGAATTGTTGAGCCTCCATCAAATGCATTCACTGCTACTAGGAACAAGTGGACAAAGGGAGAAGTCAAAGCAAGGAAGATCATCCAAGACTCTATTGACAAGCACCTGGTGGCCTATGTTTCCGAGCTGACCACCTCCAAGGAAATCTACGATAGACTGGTGAGTTTATTTAAAGTTAATGATGCAAATAGAGTTTTGTTCCTTAAAAATAAGTTGAAGGAAATTAAGAAGGGCAAAGATGAGAGTATGCAAGCATATTTCTTAAGGATAACCGAGATCAAGAACGATCTCCGATCTATTGGGGAAGTAATTCCTGACAGGGAAATGAGACTCACAACTCTTGGAGAACTGCCCCCTGAATGGTATATATTTAGGACTACTCTTCTCAATAATAATGTAATTCTTGGATTTGAGGAATTGATGGCAAGATGCATTCAAGAAGAAACAAGGATGGAAGATCAAGAAATGCCCGCACTTAAAGGCCATCCCTCTGCCTTTTCTTCTCATGCTAAAAGAAGAAACAACTCTGGGGCTAATTCCAAAGAAAAGGCTGGACCAAAAGGTGGAAGAAAAGGTTGATGTTACAATTGCAACAAAATGGGCCACTATGCGCGGGAGTGCCCTGATAAAAGGGACTCACGCCATAACGATGATCAAAATCACTCTCAAGGCAATCAAAGGAATGGCAGGTACAATGGCAGAGGTAAAAGAAATGTTGTAAATCAAGGAAGAGGACAACCCTTCAAGAAGGCAAGAAACTCCAGGTATGAATCTAACGTTGTTAACAATAAGCAAGATGGATATTATCTACCAATGACCCTCTCTACTACTGCTCCCCCGGACTCGCTGGGAAATTGGCTTATTGATAGTGGTGCCTGAAGGCACTTCACTGGTTACAAAAAAGCTTTCTAATTTGGTAGAGAAGGAGACCAACCTAGAAATTGTTCTTGGGGACAATTCAAAATATCCCGTGAAAGGCATAGGGAATGTCACTTTTCAATTGTATCAGGGAAATACAATCCATTTACAAGATGTATTATATGTACCTGATCTCAAAAAGAACCTGGTGTCCATTTCGGCAATGGAAGACAAAGGCTACAAGGTGGCCTTCAGCGATGGCAAGGTACGTGTATGGAAAAAGAACTTTAAAGATGCTTTCACTCTTGGGTTTCGAGTTGATTCATTATATCAGGTCGGAGGAACTCCGCTGGGTGTCATGTCTTGTGACACATCTCTTCAGTCCGAACTATGGCATCGGAGGTTTGCTCACCTTCATTATAAAGCTCTACCCGATGTGAGAAAAATGGTGACCGGGATGCCCGAGTTCAAATTAGAGCAAGAAGGTGTATGTCTAGGATGTGCCGAAGGAAAGCTCAAAAGGGGACCATTCCCCTCCAGCCAAAGAAAGACCTCCAATATATTGCAGTTGGTTCACTCAGACATATCTGGTATGATGCCTGCGAACTCCTTGGGAGGATATTTATATTACCTTACTTTTATAGATGATTATTCTTGCAAGACTTGGATATACTTCTTGAAAAAGAAGGATGAAGTGTTTTCCTGGTTTCGGCACTTCAAAGCCTTGATCGAGAATCAAACCAAAAAGAAGATCAAGATCTTAAGGACTGATAATGGGACTGAATATGAATCCAATGAGTTTCATGACTTTTGCAAAGAGGCTGGCATTAAGGGGGAGACTACTACACCATATACTC
The DNA here is from genome assembly GCA_031772625.1 of Pinus tabuliformis. NCBI lineage: Eukaryota > Viridiplantae > Streptophyta > Pinopsida > Pinales > Pinaceae > Pinus > Pinus tabuliformis. The sequence continues at coordinate 372,873,220 of CM062815.1, read as the reverse complement.
CTGAGCAGAATGGTGTGGCGGAAAGGAAGAATTGTACGATTGTGGAAGCTGTCCGTGCTATGCTCCATGATCAAAGACTTCCGAAGTTTCTATGGGTGAAGCTGCAAATACCGCTGTATATGTACAAAACCGATGCCCTCATCAAACATTGGGTTCCAAGACTCTCGAAGGGATATTCACTGGTAAGAAACCTGATGTATCTCATTTTAGAATTATTGGAAGTCTTGTATATTTTCATGTGCCGAAGGAGAAAATGAATAAATTGGGTGCATCTGGAAAGAAAGGAATCTTCGTGGGCTATAACGAAAATACTAAGGGCTATAGAATCTATGTGGTTGGTCAAAGGGAAGTCGAGATTAGCCATGATATCACCTTTGACGAAGATATGGCTCTTAGCAAAGTTGACAATCTTCCTACTCTAAGGGGATCTAAAGGAAGTTGACACCAGGGAACTGAAGGAAAAGGAAGATGAGACGATGCCCGATGTGGAAGAACCTATGGATCCTCCTCCGCAACAGCCTTCCTCTTCTAGGAAGAGGCCTTCATGGCTTAGGGGGACACTTGATGATGCTGAAGGACACATTGCACCCAGGGGAACCTTTTGGGAAAGTAAGAAGCCGAACAGGTATCAGGGATACCTGACCATCATGAGCACGATCATCCCAAATGAGCCTTCGTCATTCATAGAAGCTGTCAAGCATCAAGTATGGAAGGATGCTATGACCGAGGAATATGAGTCCATCATGAAAAATGATGTCTGGGATGTGGTCCCCAGACCCCAGGGCAAAGAAGTTGTCACTTTGAAATGGCTTTACAAGATAAAGCATGCAATTGATGGAAGTGTGGAAAAGTATAAGACTCGTTTTGTTGCTCGTGGCTTCTCTCAGAAGGAAGGTATAGATTATGACGAGATATTTGCACTTGTTGCCCGATATACCACCATTCGCTCGATCATAGCCCTTGCTGCTTCGCAAGGATGGAACCTACATCAGATGGATGTCAAGACTGCGTTCTTGCATGGTTTGATCAAAGAGGAGGTCTATGTGGAGCAACCCGAAGGATTTGAGATTCATGATTGAAAATCTCATGTGTGCAGGTTGAAGAAGGCCCTCTATGGGTTGAAGCAGGCACCCCGAGCGTGGTATGAGAGGATCGATAGCTACTTGATGAAGCTAGGATTCACTAGGAATGAAGCCGACCCTAACCTTTACTTTAAGGTTGAAGATGACAATCCTCTCATATTGGATCATGTACGTTGAAGACCTCTTTCTAACAGGGGCAGACCCTCTCATTCCCAAATGTAAGAGGGAGTTGGCTTCTGAGTTTGAGATGAAGGACCTAGGATTGATGCACTATTTCCTAGGACTAGAAGTCTGGCAGAAGCCAGGGGAGATTTTCCTATCTCAAGGAAAATATGTCGTGAAGATATTGGAGAGATTTCATATGGTGGACTGCAAGCCCATAACTACCCCAATGGAGCTTGACTTCAAGAAGTTAAGTGGTAGTGCTGCCAGACCTATTTTACGAAATGCTACCGAGTATCGTCAACTCGTCGAAGCATTGATGTTCTTGGTGAACTCCCGTCCGGATATATGCTTTGCAGTCAACATGTTGAATCAACACATGCTTGAGCCTCACCACACACATTGGATTGGTGCCAAGAATCTGTTGAGATATCTTTGTGGCACAATCACTCATGGGTTGAGATACACTGTCGGAGATGTGAGACTACTTGGATATACCGATGCTGATTGGGCAGGTAGTGTGGTGGACCGAAAGAGCACTTCTGGGTGCTGTTTCTATTTGGGATCTGCCTCGATATCCTGGATGAGCAGGAAGTAGAAGTCGGTGGCTTTGAGCACCGCCAAGGCAGAGTACATTGCTGCTAGTATGGCCACTTGCGAGGCGGTCTGGTTGCGAATGCTCTTCAGTGAGTTGTTTGGATTTACTTTGGATACCACCGTGATCCTGTGCGACAACCAGAGTGGGATTCGTTTATCGGAGAACCCTGTATTTCATGATCGCTCCAAGCATATTGATATCAGGTATCACTATATTTGAGACATGGTGCAGCGGGGAGCAATAAGGCTCCATCATATCGGTACAGATGAACAAGTCGCTGACATTTTGACAAAGCCTCGGGGAAAGGTCAAATTCTTGACTTTCTAAGAACGACTTGGTGTCGTTCAGAGACCCTCTTATGAGGGTTGAGTATGATGTATTGAGCTCTGGGAGCTCCAGGGGGCGCGGGGTACTTCTTGGAGCGACATGCGACCACAGGGCGACTCACCATCCCCTAGTGGTGCACTATGTATAGGGTGAAAGGTTCAACCTTCCCCTGTGACACCTCGTGGCGACTGTGGAACAGGATGATTAGTTCTCTTGTGGGCTAGGATGATTAGTTCTTCGTGGTGACTGTGGAACAGGATGATTAGTTCTCCTGTGGGCCAGGATGATTAGTTCTCCGTGGCGACTATGGAACAGGATGATTAGTTCTCCTGTGGGCCAGGATGATTAGTTTTTAGTGGCGATTGTTGGACAGGATGATTCATTTTCCTGTGGACAGGATGATTAGTTCTCCTGTCAAGGCATCCTACCCATGCAGTCTGGGACTCATGGGAAGTACCTCTCATCTGATCAATGAGCAGGGAAATGGGGTTAGGGACCATAGTAGTACTATCGATGGACGCATCGTTGTATCTACCGTACTCCCTATGCTAGGATGACCTCCATTGATCTGGGATCAATGATACTGATCTGGGATCAGTGAGAGTGGTATGACACACTCTGAGACTGACTTCGGGTCAGTGGAGGATGGTATGATACATCCTCGATCATTTCTTCTTCTTCATAGTTCGAGTAGAGCAGAGTAGGGCAGAGTAGAGCAAAGCCAAGCTGTGCAGGGCAGTGCATTTGATGGCTGGGATAGTCGTGACGGTCAAACGGATCGCAGATGGAGTTCTCCCTAGTTGAGAGGGAGTGTTAAAATTGGAAACTAGGGCCAAACTCCATGTGGGTCACCTTATTTATGGCAACTGATATTTTTCCTAGATTCCTCTCGTTGTGAGGTGAAGGATTGATTTAAAGATCATCCTATTCCGACGAGTATTTATGGAGATGTGAATTTATTTCTAATTACTTGGCAAATTGTCAAGGTCGGCCAGCAGCTAAGTGTGTGGCACACTTGCCCAACGTTTCATATAAATAGAAGAGAGGCTGAGTCATTTGGAACTCATCTCATCACTCATCTTCTCTCTCTCCTACGCATTAGATGAGCCTCTCTCTCTCTCACACGTGTGGCTGAAGAAGGAAGACGCAGATTTCTGGTTAGGGCAGCATTGACTTAGGTTGACCTAGCTGCAGGTTGGCAGATTGGATAGCGTTGATCACCGTAGAGGCCTTCTTGACTGCGGATTGGGTTGGGCAGCCTCTCCTAGGCTAGCCGCAGTTTTCTTCAACACCTTTGACCAAGTTTGACTACCCCTTTGACTAGCGTTGACTGTCAAGTAGCTGTCGCAGGTTTCACCATACTTTGACCAAGTGTTGACTTTTGTTTTACTAAGGTTTGTGGACGGTTTTGGGCTGCCGAAGATAGCTATTGAAGATCGAGTTCTTCAAGTTGACTAGAAGTCAATCCGGGGTTGTTTTGACCAAGTTTGACTTTGCTGATTTAGGGGGCTCTGCTGCTGTTATAAAATTACAGAATTTTGAATTGTACTATTTCTCTCTGCTGAACTATTGAAGATAAAAGAAGATTTGATCAAAGGGTTTCCCCGCATTGGGGTTTGTCCCTGGCTAGCTGCCACATCTTGTGTCTCTTGTCTTGGCTTGTTTTCTATCGATCTTTTAATGTTCTATCTGCACTTTACTTTATGTTTATGTGATTGCTAAACAGTGGCTAATAAGAAGAAAAGAAGTAAACTGCTCTAAGCATAGAACATACCATAATTTAACAGGTTTCAATGTAGAAACATAGCAAACCCAACATTACCAAAACTTCAAAGGTTCTGGATTTTAGACCTTATCATTCAACCTTAACAAGCTAGGTTTTCCTGATCATACCAAAATCCCAAATATGACATCATCAAACTTCAAATAGCATTTCACAATACCCCTAATTGTTAATTTGGGGTAGCATCAGATGTGCTCTTAGCCATGAAAATTGGTGGAGGGGCTAAAGCACATGAGATTTCCAAGACCCAAAAATCGTTTTGGAAAATTCCATCCGGATGAAGAGTTATTAAAATAATTAATATTTTTTAATGAGTTCCTAAGTCTCAACTTAAGAAAATAAAAATATTAATGGGTATTAATAAAGATAAAGATGAGAAGCTTCTAAAATATAAGGATCAATTCTATTTTAATCTTAGCCGTTGATTAGGGACTTAATCTCGGCCGTTGATTCATCAACATGAAAAGTATAAGAGAAGACTTGAGGGTCAGTTGGAGACACACTGAGGGAGACTAGTCAGTGCGATTTCTGGAGCGGGGTTTGCTGAGAAATTCGAAGTAGAAGACTGGATTGCAGCAAGAGGTAGCGAGTACGTAATAGAGAGGCAAGGATAGGCCCGAAGGACCAGTGCAGAGATCAGAGAGGCAGACGCGGAGCCACTTAGAAAGATGCAGAGGTAGCTGGATTGCGCAGTGATTGGAGGGCATGCGTGGGTGACGTAAAGAGGCCAAGTATTGACGCAGTGAGGTAGAGTACTGAGGCAAAGGGACTGGGAGTTGCGTAGAGACTAGCTTGATTGACGCTGAGCCTAGGAGAAGCGCCGAAGGATTTATCTCTGCTGGGTGAGCCAGTTTGGCACCCTAGTTGTACTCGAGAAAAGCTGATTAATAAAATCTTCCTCTATTGCACCGCTTTTCCTGCATTGGGTTTTTCCATGGACGATTGTCCAAAATAATTGTGTTGATGTGTTTGATTCTTGTGCATGTATTTGTTTCTGTATAATGGTGTGATATCTGTAGTAGAATTTATTTTAATATTTACTAAAGGAATTTGGTAAATAACTTATTGGAAAATAAGTAGGTAAAATAAATCGGTTGCTGCAGTAATAGAATTTTCACACTAATCAACTTTAGGGCTTCAGACATTCACATAAGCATACCCTTCGGTTAGGGTTTTCCAGAACTTGACTAGGGTTCTATACAATCAATTAAGAATATGAGTGGGATGGGTAGATTTATCAAGTGATGAATCACCCAAAGCAAGAATCAATATGATTCAATATAGCTTAGACATAACAATGTTAGTAATAGATCATTAAATGAATAATCCTTTCAATCACTGTATTTAAAGCATACCTTTGTTCCTTGACCTACCTTGTCCTGAAAGGTTCTCCTTCATACTTCTTGAGAATATAGCAAATGTCTTAGGAAACATGAATATATGTTGGACTTCCAAAGATTCGGAGGTGATCCACGCTCGGCTTCTTTCCTGTGAATACTTCTTTGGGTGTTGTATTATCAAGACTCTTATTGTAATGACCCATTTTGATTTATAAGCAAAAGAGTATTAGCATGCATACGAGGTATGCATATGATAGCTACATATGCATACTTCGCATGCCTTGCACGAGTATATTTATTAAATAATCATGAAAGATGTTTAAATGAATGATAAAGGGATTAAGTACCTAAATTATTAAGAAGGGAGATATTACCTAAAATTCGACACTCTCAAAATATACATATTAAATATTTCATAATTATTAAAGTTATTGAATAAAATTAATACTTTCAATCTTGCTATTGTAAATATTGTGAAAATTTGGATGCCTAAATTGCTACTGCAGCAACTGATTACGTTTCTCCAAGGTTGCACGAAACGGGGAAACGGGTACGAGTTTCCGAAACGGGAAGCGATACGAAACGCGACCTCCCCAAATTTTGGAAACGGGGAAACGCGAATATATATATATATATATATATATATATATATATATATATATTAGGAATTTAAGAAATATGTGCAATCATAAAGCATATATGATACATTCTAATTTATTACATTATGATAAAATTGTCAATTGTCAATGCATAGACTATATGTATCTAAATTTACATCACATTTACTCATGAATAATCACATAATGAAAATAGAAATATCCAAAATCAGCCACGAGAAATTTCTAATTTTTTGTCTCGTGGTTGATTGGGAGTCTCCTCCTACATAGTCGAATGACCTTAGTGCTCTTGATTAAATACAAGTTTCATACCCTAGTACCCTACATTCTCTTGATTATTGGGAGTCTCCCCTGCATAGAGGGCTTTGTTCTCTCGATTAAATACAAGTTCCATACCCTAGTACATGATAAAATCCAATGGAAACATTGAAATCCCCCCAATCCTGAAATCCTGAAAAACAGATAAGTCTGCTGGATTTTGAGTAAGATCTAAAATTCTACTTTCTCCATATGAAATCCAATGACGGCGAAACCACTCTCAAACATCCTGAGTCATTTCATGGTAATGTTAAAAATTTAAGTAAAAGGATGAAAATGAAAAATAAAGGAGAATATCACTTTTACTTTAAGAATTTAACATTACCATGAACTGCATATCAACACTAGGGCAAACAAATGTAAGAGATCTACATTAGAAAAAAAAAAAATAAAAAACAAATGTTTTTTTTTGGGAAACGTGGCCCGTACGGCCTGGAAACGCGTTTTCGGCCGTACGGCCACGTTTCCGTTTCGGGAAACGTGGTCGTACGGTCGGAAACGCGTTTCCAGGCTGTACGGTACGGAGAAACGCGTTTCGTTTCGTTTCCCCTGGCGAAACGCCCCCTAGGGCCACATTTCCTGCAACTTAGCGTTTCTCCTATTTGTTAATTACTGAACCAAATTACTTACCATTTCCTACATTAAACACTGAAATGAATACATTGCCGCCTACACCATTTAAATTTATAAGCGGAAACAAGAAACTGAACAAGAAAGATATACACACATCTACACAATTATTTTTGGACAAATGTCATTGGAAAAACCCAATGCGAGAAAACTGGTGCAGCAGCTCTGAGGGTTTTATTATTAAGCAGTAGTAATTTTGAGTACAATTCGTTGGATGCCCAACTGGCTATCCTATAAGAGAGAAACTGGACAAAACAAATAGTGAGATGCTTTCACCCTGTCACTGGAAGGATCCAATTCTGATCTCGCTAGAATAGAGGCTCTGCGTCCCTTCTGCGCAAAACTGCGTCAACCCCACGCAGTCTCTGCGTCACCTTTGCTAGGGACTGCTTGCTCCTCCTTCGGACCCTTTGCTGACTAGAAACTTCGATTTCTAGCCTCCCGGTCTCACACCTCGGCTCTCGACTTCTGAAACTTGATTTCCTCAACAGGAATTCGATCTCCCTCTAGGCTCTACGTGGGCTAGCGTTAGCCTCTCTTTGGACGTCGTTCTATCCTCTCTACCTTGTACTCTCCGGCCCAGGAAAAAATCCTCACCGGCTACTATCCCTGCCTCTCGCTGCAAAAGACCACTTCGAAATTCTCTCCGATAGCTGCTCTGCTTCAGAAAATCGATCTTCTGATCTTCACTCTGTGTGTGTTCTCCAAGTGCCCCTCAAGCCTCTTCTTATATCTTTCTATTGGACAACCAACAACCCAGATTAACTTCTAATCAGTGGCTTAGTTCATTTTGGCTTGATCCTCGTCTTCGTCTAGAAGTTTCACCCACAGTTAGATTAATACCCATTAATTATTTTAATTTCCTAAGTTTAGACTTAGGGTCTTGTTGTCACACAGATTGTCTGGGAAGCGCGACAACGCTCAGACCGGGGGCTGTCACTTTGATTCCCGATCTCCGTTTAAACCGTCTCCCGAGGCTAAGGGGGGTAGACCCTATGGGATAAAGGGAGACCAATTGTGGACCAGTTGGGTTGGGAGACACAGCAAGGCAACTTAGCACCTAATTGATTTTAGAGATTAATGTACCAGTGCCTTATGGAGTTAATGATTAAATGATTAATTTTTTAAATTAACCTTGTAAAACAATCATTTATCATCGAATATCCCAAGCGGTACAAGCTATTCAATAAACTCGACGCTTTAATAATGATCTAGCAATTAAATTTCTAAAGATTGAATGCTTTAAACAACCATACAATTTAAATGCTAACCACTCACCACTTTCATATAGCTAACTTTAGATAAACATTTAAGCACATTTAACTATAGTGAAGTGGAACAAAAGACACCAAAAATGAATTTTCAATTTCTTATTAGTCTTTTTCGAAATTTTTAATATTTTTATATTTTTTTTATAAAATTTTAAGTCTAAAAAATAAAATAAAACTAAAATTAAATCTAAATTAAAAGTAACCTAAAGACTAGCCCTTTTTAACTTTTTTATTTTTTAAATTAAAAAATCAGAACAGAAGAACTAAAATCTAAATAAAACAAAACTAAAATCTATTCTAAACTAAAAAAAATGAAAAGGAACCTTTATTTTTTTAAACCATTTGTGATTTTTTTATATTTTATATTTTTTATGATTTTTGAATTATTAAAAAATAAAACAAAACTAAAACTGAACGTAACTATATAAAACTCTAAATCTGAAATAAGAAAAACCTAACCTAGCCTAAAATAAACTAAAACTTGTCTAAATGAACTAACGTACTCATAAGATTAAAACACATATATGCTAAAAAACTTTTTCAAAGGCGTAAGTCGTTTTGCTGTTTGCAGGTTTGGTCGATGGCAAGGAAGGAAAGCTCAAGTGAGGGCCGGGGTAAGAAATGCGGGTTTGGCAGCTCGGAACAATACGCAGAGGACAGAGAAGACTGCGGATGGGAGAGCTGGAAGGTTTCACGCAGGGCTATGGTGATGAAATGGCTGCGCGGGTTGACTGTAGTGGACAGGCAGCTCGATGGAGGGACGTGATCGCTGTTGATGATGGCTGTGTGGAGGAGGAAGATTGAGCTATGCGAGGATGCGAGTAAATGGCGGCTATGGGTACGCAGCAAGGAGAGCTGCGTGTAGAAGAAATTTTGAGTTTGTTGCACGTGGGAGGAGCAGCGAAATGAAGGCTTTAACGCAGAGCTGGATTGGAGGAGTCGGCAGTGGGTGCGGAGAGGTGAGGTTGCGTAGGAAGGTTACGTTGAATGAAGAAAATGGATAGTGGCAGCAAGGACGTTGAGGGTAGCACACATAGAAGGACGCAGCGATATGGATGGCTAAGGACGTGGAGCTGGGCAGCATGAAGATTTGCGTGAGGGTTTGGTGGAATGCGTAGAACAGGCGTGGAGCTGACTGCTGCTTGGCGTAGAGAAGGAAGGCAGGCTTTGCAGGATAAGGTGAAAGACGTGGATCTGGATTACAGCTATGCGAATGAGCAATTGTTTGTGTGGTGGCTGAGGATGCATGGAAAGAGAGAAATGGCAGAGGGTATGGCAGCAACGAAAAACTTTGGCCCCTAAAAAAAATTTCATTTTTTTTTTTTTTTTTTCTGTAGCAATAAAACCCCAGGAAACAGTGAAAAATGAAAACGCAGGTAGCAGACCCGTAGCCCAGAAACTTGATTGAAATTTTAAATTCTTCCTACTCCAGATTTCCTGATGGAAACCCTGAAAATTTTTCAAAATCTATACCTGCAACCTGCAATGGCAAAAAACAAAACACCCAAAAATAATATATGCAAGGATTAAACCTAAAAAAGAAACCCAAAAAAACCAGCTAAACAATTACAATATTTACAGATTAATGACTCTAAGCAGCCAGATTTATCAATAATCCACATAAATATTTTCGGAATTTAAATTTTAGATAAGGTGCTTCAGAAAACCCTTCATGCATCTAAAACAAAAATTCTAATGATAAGCCCGAGATTAAAACTAGCTGGGCTCTTTCAGAAAACACAATCCGGGAGTTGGCTGGTTCAGCCGAGAACTTCCCCTAACGCTCGGTAAATTCATGGATATCCTGCACAGCTTAAATCAACCATTAACATAGAGGGAGAAAACAGTAGTGAAATTCAGATCAAATGGAGATACCTGCCATTATATTTCAGAAATTAAACTATCATTCAAACCTCAAAGATCAGACAAGATACCTGTGCTTAAATCAATCTTCATCAAGCTATCATCAATGGTTGAAAATAAAATTATGCAAAAAAATAAAACATCTTACAGCATTTCCAGAAGAGTAACACTAGCAAGATTTCAACCCCAAAGTCTTTCTTTACTGCACAAAAAAATGACTACAAGAGAGCTTTCTTTAGCACACGACTCTCAGATCGAATCTAATCTCAAATGACCCTTGACACCCTATTTAAAGGAAAATTTCCCAATAGCTAGTACGAGTGATCCATGTCAAAATAATCTCGATCGTCGATGAGGATCAAAATCCCTTTTAATCTCATCAGTCGAAATTTTTAAATGCATTTTAATATATTAAAAATTTAAGTTTTGCATTTATTTCCTCAAAACTTTTGACTTATTATTATTTTATTATTTTATTTTATTTTTCAAATTTTTATTTATTTTTTAATTAATTAATTTATTTTAATTTTATTCTATTTTTATCTTTTAGTTATTTTTTAATTTTATTATTTTTATATTTTTTAATTTTTAATTTTTATTGGATCCTCGAACTTAGCCTTTGGAAAAATCACCTAGGACCTAGGACTTAGGACTTATGAGGGGATAAAACATTTTCTAACCCTCAAGACACTTTACATCATGACTTTTACAATTTTACATCTCAAGGGGGAAAACCCATTTGACATAGACCCTCATAGACCACCCAGTTCTGCGACACAAATATAATCTAGCAGATCAAGCAATTTGTAATAACCTAACCAAATAGTTAGAATTATTTCCAAATTACTTTTACATAGACTCGAAGCACACTAGGATTCCCCTAAGATTCTAATGACAAAATCCATTCCGGCTTTGGGGTTAGGCTGAAGGAAAACTCTGTCGATCATGGATCGATGAGACAAAAAACCTTCCGGAACGTAGATTATCACTAGAAAATTAGGTTTGCCTAGGAAATTTACATACATGACTCAGATTTGCTAAGATTATTTACAATTTACACATGCAGACTGGGTTTACAACATAACATGATTGGGCTGATGATGACAGTCGAATGGCACGGACACGTCGATCAAGCGCTATCCCTTTTGTGAAAAAGGGGGTGTACTGCTATGGGTAGTTGACACGTAGTGGTCAACAGGTCTCATTAAAAATAATTAATTATTTTAATAAAACTGTTTTCGGGTGGAATTTCCCAAAACGGTTTCCGGGTATTGGAGAATGCATGTGTCGAAGCCTCCTTGCAAATTTTGAGACTTAGAGCACATCCAATGTTACTAGAAATCAACACTCCCTCCTAGCGAGGAATGTGCTCTAGCAATGCAGCCTACTGAAGCATCACCCTATTCTGTAACATCTCTCTCTGCATTGCTGATATCTGGCATCCTGTCCACCAACCACTGCGCAAATGTTGCATCTATATTGCTGCTGACCATGCCACTGTCAACACTGCATTCGTATCACAACTCACTCTTAATTTTGCATCCATGCTGTTGCTGGCACTGCCGCTGTCAATACTACATTTGCATTGCAACCTTCTCCAATTGCTGTTGCTACTGCATCAGCGACGAAAAATCATCCTAAATCATTGAATTGGTGTTCAGTATGATGCATCTCATTGTTGGAGTTCTGACTGCCCCTAGTCTCTATGCTGACCCTCTAAAGCCTCTGCGTTGCCGTTGACTTCTGCTTTGTGCCATCTACACTGCTCCCAACTCTGCTTTGCGCTGCTCAGGCTCTGGCGCTACTAGCCACTATAGTTGTCACTCCAGCACTCCTCTGCACTAGCTGACACTGGGCCATCCTGCTACTACTGATCTGGGCTCCCGTAGCAAGGAATTGATTTGAGAGGTGGGCTCCTCAAGGATCCTGCCCAGCTTGTAGCTCTCTGAGGCTATAATTTCAGATTGCCCCACCTCTCCCCTGGAGGTATGGCTGCCAACATGGCGAATTATGATATACTCATATTGCGGCTGCTACCGCTCTACTGATGCTTCTGCACTGCTGCGGCAACTACTGCAATGATGAGTCTGATCTCCCCAAATCCAGAAGTACTAGCCTCCATAGGGTTGCTCCCTTTGAAAATAGACTCCCTCTGAGTCTTGATATCGTTATGGGAAATCTCTTTACTCCCTCCTGGAAACTCACACAGTCCTCCTGCACTGCAAACTGGACTGCGAAGCTCTGCTTTGGGAATCTCCTGGCCGAAACTGCACCTGCATACTGTAACTGGGCAATTCACACTGCCTGTGTCACTACAACTGTCTTCCTGAAACTGACTGCAACTAGTTATGCAACTGTCATTTGAATGACTGGCTGCGTCTGCTGACATTGTGATCCTCCTGCTATTGATTCTATTGGGCTCCTATTGCAAGGTGTTAAGTTATGGTATGTTCTATGCTTATAGCAGTTTACTTATCTTTCTTATTATTATCCACAGATTAGCAATCACATGTACATAAAGTAAAGTGCAGATAGAACATTAAACGATCGACAGAAAACAAGCCAAGACAAGAGACACAAGATGTGGCGGCTAGCCAGGGACAAACCCCAATGTGGGGAAACCTTTTGATCAAATCTTCCTTTATCTTCAATAATTCAGCAGAGAGAAATAGTACATAAATCTGATTTACATCAGCAGCAGCAAACCCTAGATCAGCGGCATCAACATCAGCGGCACTGGCATCATCGGCATCACCGGCACTGGCATCACCGGCATCATCGGCAACATCGACATCATCACCATCATCGGCATCACCGACATGAACGTTATCAGCATCACTGGGATCAGCATCATCGGCATCACCGGCATTAGCACATCGGCATCACCGACATCAGCATCATCGGCATCATCGGCATCAGCACATTGGCATCACCGGCATCATCGACATCACCAGCATCAGCATCATCGGCATCACCGGCATCAGCGCTAAACTAGGGCAGACAATATCTTGCAAACTGACTATCGGATCGGTTTGATTCCTTCACCAAAAAATGCGGCCTTCTGAGGAGAGTTAGATCCACCTACAATGCAGTTCTGAGAGGGAGAAAGATGGTCAACGCTTGTCAAACTTCCGATCTGCAGTTGCATCCTTAAATCTGTGTCCTTCCACACATGTGAGAGATCGTCTTTTCGCACAGTAGGAGAAGAGCCTCTTTTTTGCGCAGGAGAGAGAGAGATGTGATGAGATGAGTGTGTCCAAATGAGGAAAAGACCTCCTGTATTTATACACAACTGTTGATGATTGAATAGATGCGATTGTTGGGCTTCTGAGCCTACATGAGTTACTGGTCGGCTTGATAATTATTCCATAATCGAAATAAATTCATATCTCCATAAATACTTATCGGAATCGAATGATCTTTAGATCAATCCTACACCTCTCGACGAGAGGAATCTAATAAAAATATTATTAGCCATGAATAAGATGACTCACATGGAGTTTGGCCTTAGTTGCCAATTTTAACACTCCCTCTCAACTAGGGAGAACTCCATCTGCAATCTGTCTGTCGGTCGCTACTATTCATCCATCAAATGCACTGCCTTGTATAGCTTGACTCCTGCTCTGCTCTGCTCTATCTTGCCTGCTCTACTCTGTTCTGTTCTGCCCTGTTCTGATCTGCTCTGTTATGCTTTGTTCTGTTTTGCCCTGTTCTGATTTGCTCTGCTCTGCTTTGTTCTGTTCTGCCCTGTTCTGATCTGCTCTGTTCTGTTCTGCTCTGCTTTGTCCGAATTATGAAGAAGAAGAAATGATCGAGGATGTATCATACTGACTCAAAGTCAGTCTCAGAGTGTGTACCATTGGTCCCAGACCAGTCTCAATCGACCCGAAGTCAGTGTCATAGTGGGTACAACTCCTACCATTGGTCCCAGACCAATATCATCCTCCACTAACTCAAAGTCAGTCTCAGAGTGTGTACCACTGGTCCTAGACCAGTCTCAACCGACCCGAAGTCAGTGTCATAGTAGGTACCACTCCTACCACTGGTCCCAGACCAGTCCTCCACTGACCCGAAGTCAGTCTCAGAGTGTGTACCACTGGTCCCAGACCAGTCTCAACCGACCAGAAGTCAACGTCATAGACTATAGTAGGTACCACTCCTACCACTGGTCCCAGACCAGTCCTCCACTGACCTGAAGTCAGTCTCAGAGTATGTACCACTGGTCCCAGACCAGTCTCAACTGACTCGAAGTCAGCGTCATAGTGGGTACAACTCCTACCGCTGTTCCCAGACCAGTATCATTGATCCCAGATCAATGAAGGTCATCCTAGCATAGGGAGTACAGTAGATACAGCGATGCGTCCATCGGTACTACTATGGTCCCTATCCTCATTTCCATACTCATTGATCAGATGAGAGGTACTTCCCATGAGTCCCAGAGTACATGGGTAGGATGTCTCGACAGGAGAACTAATCATCCTGTCCACAGGAGAGCGAATCATCCTGTCCACAATCGCCATGGAGAACACATCATCTAGGCCTCATAGGAGAACTAATCATCCTGCTACACAACCGTCATGGAGAACACATCATCCAGACCTCACAGGAGAACTAATCATCCTGCTACATAATCATCATCGAGAACACATCATCGAGACCTCACAAGAGAACTAATCATCTTGCTACATAATTGTCATGGAGAACACATCATCCAGACCTCACAGGAGAACTAATCATCCTACTACATAATCGTCATGGAGAACACATCATCCAGACCTCACAGGAGAACTAATCATCCTGCTACATAATCGCCACGGGGTATCACAGGGAAAGTTTGATTCTTTTTCCCTGTACACGTACACCACCAGGGGATGGTGAGTCACCTTGTGGTCATATGTCGCTCCAAGAAGTACCCCGCCCCCCCCGGAGCGCCTAGAGCTCAATACATCATACAGGACCCTCATTAGAGAGTCTTTGAACGACACCAAGTCGTTCTCGAAAAGTCAGGAATTTGACTTTTCCTAGGGGCTTTGTCTGAATGTCGGCAACCTGTTCACCTGTACCGATATGCTGGAGCCTTATAGCTCCCCGCTGCACCATATCTCGAATATAGTGGTACCTGATATCAATATGCTTGGAGCGATCATGAAATACAGGATTCTCTGATAAATGAATCCCACGCTGGTTATCACACAGGATCACAGTGGTATCCAATGTAAATCCAAACAGCTCACTGAAGAGCTTTCGTAACGAGATTGCCTCACAGGTGGTCATGCTAGCAGCAATATACTTTGCCTCGGCGGTGCTTAAAGCCACCGACTTCTGCTTCCTGCTCATCCAAGATATCGAAGCAGATTCCAAGGAGAAACAACACCCGGAAGTGCTCTTACGGTCCACCACACTGCCTGCCCAATCAACATCAGTATATCCAAGTAGTCTCACATTTCCGGCAGTGTATCTTAATCCATGAGTGATTGTGCCACGAAGATCTCTCAGCAGATTCTTGGCACCAATCCAATGTGAGTGATGAGGCTCAACCATATGTTGGCTCAAAGTGTTCATTGCAAAGCATATATCCGGACGGGAGTTCACCAAGAACATCAATGCTTCGACGAGCTGTCGATACTCGGCAACATTCTGTAAAACGGGTCTGGCAGCACTACCGCTTAACTTCTTAAAGTTAAGCTCCATCGGGGTACTTACGGGTTTGTAGTCCACCATGCCGAATCTTTCCAGTGTCTTCACCACATATTTTCCTTGAGATAGGAAAATTTCCCCTGGCTTTTGCCAGACTTCAAGTCCTAGGAAATAGTGCATTAGTCCTAGGTCCTTCATTTCAAATTCAGAAGCCAACTCCCTCTTACATTTGTGAATGAGAGGGTCTGCACCTGTTAGAAAGAGGTCATCAACATACAACACTAGTATGAGAGGTTTGTCATCTTCAACCTTAAAGTAAAGGTTGGGATCGGCTTCACTCCTAGTGAATCCTGGCTTCATCAAGTAGCTATCGATCCTCTCATACCATGCTCTGGGTGCTTGCTTCAGCCCATAGAGGGCTTTTTTCAACCTGCACACATGAGATTTTCAATCATAAATCTCAAATCCTTCGGGTTGCTCCACGCAGACCTCTTCTTTGATCGAACCATGCAAGAATGCGGTCTTAACATCCATCTTATGTAGTTTCCATCCTAGTGAAGCCACAAGGGCTATGATTGAGCGGATGGTGGTATATCTGGCAATAGGTGCAAATATCTCGTCATACTCCTTTTCTTTCGATTCCCACGGTGTCAGCTTCTTGAGAGCTCCTCACTGTAGGAAGATTGTTCATCTTGCTGAGAGCCATATCTTCGTCAAAGGTGACATCATGACTAATCACGACTTCCCTTTGATCGGCTACATAGATTCTATAGCCCTTAGTATTTTCACCATAGCCCACGAAGATTCCTTTCTTTCCAGATGCACCCAATTTATTCCTTTTCTCTTTTGGCACATAAAAATATATAGGGCTTCCAAAAATTCTAAAATGAGATATGTCAGGTTTCTTACTGGTGAACATTTCTTCAGGAGTCTTGGAACCCAATGCTTGATGAGGGCATTGGTTTTGTACATATACAGTGGTGTTTGCAACTTTGGCCCATAGAAACTTCGGAAGTCTTTGATCATGGAGCATGGCACAGACAGCTTCCACAATCGTACAGTCCTTCCTTTTTGCCACACCATTCTGTTTAGGAGTATATGGTGTAGTAGTCTCCCTCTTAATGCCAGCGTCTACAAAAGTCATGAAACTCGTTAGATTTATATTCAGTCCCATTATCAGTCCTTAAGATCTTGATCTTCTTTTCGGTTTGATTCTCGATCAAGACTTTGAAGTGTCGAAACCAAGAGAACACTCCATCCTTCTTTTTCAAGAAGTATATCCAAGTCTTTCGAGAATAGTCATCTGTAAAAGTATAATATGAATATCCTCCCAAGGAGTTCACAGGCATCATACCAGATATGTCTGAGTGAACCAACTGTAATATATCGGAGGTCTTGCTTTGGCTTGAGGGGAATGGTCCCCTTTTGAGCTTTCCTTTGGCACATCCCGGACATACACCTTCTTTATCTACTCAGAATTCAGGCATCTTTATCTTACATCGGGTAGAGCTTTATAATGAAGGTGGGCAAACCTCCGATGCCAAAGTTCGGACTGAAGAGATGTGTCACAAGACATGACACCTAGCGGACTTCCACCGACCTGATATAATGAATCAACTCGAAACCCAAGAGTAAAGGCATCTTTAACATTGTTTTTCCATACACGTACCTTGCCATCGCTAAAGGTCACCTTGTAGCCTTTGTCTTCCATTGCCGAGATGGACACCAGGTTCTTTTTGAGGTCAGGTACATATAATACATCCTGGAATTTCTAGCCTTCTTGAATGGAGGCCACCAAGCGCTTGTTGATAGAGTCCTGGATGATCTTCTTTGTTTTGACTTCATTGGTTTTCCATTTGTTCCTGGCAGCAGCGGGTGCATTTGATGGAGGCTCAACAATATTGCCTCTCACATGGTCCAACACTCCTTGATCTTCTAAGGTTAGATCGAGAGACATCTTCCATCCGTGATAGTTAGACTTCTAGTGGAGCTTGTCTTTGGCGGGGAAGAGTGTTGAGGACCCCATAGTTCTTTTAAGATAGCCTTGCCAATCTTCTCTTCGGTGATTGCTCTTGCTCTTGCTTGGGCTTTGTCTTCACCTCAGCTCTGATACCATGTTAAGTTATGGTATGTTCTATGCTTATAGCAGTTTACTTATCTTTCTTATTATTATCCACAGATTAGCAATCACATGTACATAAAGTAAAGTGCAGATAAAACATTAAACGATCGACAGAAAACAAGCCAAGACAAGAGACACAAGATGTGGCGGCTAGCCAAGGACAAACCCCAATGTGGGGAAACCCTTTGATCAAATCTTCCTTTACCTTCAATAATTCAGCAGAGAGAAATAATATAAATCTGATTTACATCAGCAGCAGTAAACCCTAGATCATCGGCATCACCGGCATCATCGGCATCAACATCATCGGCATCACCGGCATCATCGGCATCACCGGCATCATCGGCATCACCGACATCAGCAGCATTGGCATCACAGGCATCATTGGCATCCCCGACATCAGCATCATTGGCATCACCGGCATTATCAGTGTCACCGGCATCAGCATCATCGGCATCACCGACATCAGCATCATTGGCATCATCATCATCGGCATCACTGGCATCATCATCATCAACATCACCGGCGTCATCGGCATCACTGGCATCAGTATCATCGACATCATCGGCATCAGCACTAAACTAGGGTAGACAATATCTTGCAAACCGACCGTCGGATCGGCTTGATTCCTTCACCAAAAAATGCGGCCTTCTGAGGAGAGTCAGATCCACCTACAACGCAGTTCAGAGAGGGAGAAAGATGGTCAACGTTGGTCAAACTTCTGATCTGCAGTTGTAGCCTTAAATCTGCGTCCTTCCTTCCACACATGTGAGAGAAGAGTCTCTTTCTGCGCAGTAGGAGAAGAGCCTCTTTTCTGCGCAGGAGAGAGAGAGATGTGATGAGATGAGTGTGTCCAAATGAGGAAAAGACCTCTTGTATTTATACACAACTGTTGATGATTGAATAGATGCGACTGTTGGGCTTCTGAGCCTACATGAGTTACTGGTCGGCTTGATAATTATTCCATAATCAAAATAAATTCATATCTCCATAAATACTTATCGGAATCGGATGATCTTTAGATCAATCCTACACCTATCGATGAGAGGATTCTAATAAAAATATTATCAGCCATGAATAAGATGATCCACATGGAGTTTGGCCCTAGTTGCCAATTTTAACACAAGGATACTATTAGCTCTGCTACATGTTGTTGATGTTCGAGGAGCAGAAGTAAGCTTGGTCCTTGGTTTTGCTCAGAAAAGGCCTACACCGGATATCCTCACCCTTCTCCATTTCCTCGCCCATTCCCCTCTCATCTCCTTTACACATGCTTCTCGGTTAAAAAATCATAATAAGCACCCTCACTCTTAAGCCACGAGCGTTAAAACCCAAAACCCCATATAACCGCACGCCTTCACAAACCCTCTGCCGTGACCTTAACCGCCGCTCTCCGCCACCCCCGATCCAATGTTTCCCTGTCACATCAAATGAAACCCGCGCGGTTTAGACCCTGCCGTCCGATCACCTACCACACGATCGGACGGCGTTCGCTCTCCCTGCACCTGTGAAGTGATAGCGTGATAACTCGTGATGAAAAGCGGTTTCACCCGTACCCCGTCGCCACGCGTCACAGGTTGAATGGAATCGCGCACCCCTGTACCTTTACCGCCCGATGGTCCACGGCGGTGCGATCAATACCACCCGCTGCCGAAACCGCTTTCCCCGGCCGTTAACCCCGGCGCGTCTCCTCCGCCCGATGACCGTTGGATCTGCCCACCCAAGATCCAACGGCTCACGATCGTCTTGCCCTGCGTCCTCCCGATACCTTCCGCCAAGCCATACCCGCCATCCATCTGCTCAATCCAATGGCCAACCTTGTTCCTCCGATCAGTTCGTCCACCTGCCATGCAGTACGCGACCTTTGATTGTTCTGTGCTCCCGAAGGATGAAGATAACCAGTCTTCGGTACTAATTGCAGTAGTTCCTCAACAACCGCATTCAAGAGACAGTAAGGCCGAGAAGAAAAAGGACAGAGCTCGATCAAGCAAATGTATTTAACAATTATGGGACTTCATCCCATATGAGACTCCACCTGCCCGAGAAGGACAACAGAGCACCTGAGAAGATCGGATTTGTTCACTGAAGCAGGCAAATTGCACTAGAGACTCCATCAGGCAGTTAAAGCGGTTGGTGGTCAATTATGGCCCCTCCATACTTAGAATGGCCGAGTGCCTTTGTAATGAAACTCTATAAATACCCAGAAACAAGATGTAATCAGGGTTGATGGTTGTTGTTTTGATGTAAGGTTCAACTTTTGGAGACTGTAACTGCTTTGATACTTGCAGCATCTCGTCTTCATTTTCAGCTAATACAAGCTTCTTTTGCTGTTAATTGCTCACTTTCCATTCTTCTTCTATTCCAAGCTATGCTTGATATGCTGCATTCTTGAACTCTTGATGTTTAGCATTAGAGTAGCTGTCATCCTACCTCTGTGTTAAAATCTTGTATGTATCAGTGAATGAGTTATTCAAGTTTCTCTTCCACTAGTGCCAGAGAGCTGTCATCCTGTCTGTGCATTAGGGGATTGGATTTGCAAACTTCTTTACTAGTTGCAGCTGGCCATCACAGGGTCCTGTGCATCTGCTGGTGTGGTCAGTATTCTCCATATTCACCCAATCCTTAAACTGTGAGTAATTGGTGGTCTAAAGCCTTGTAGTCTGGGGGTGTTCACGCATGTCTGGAGTCAAGCAAAGTAGAAGTGGTTATTTGGCTTGAACAAGCATCATTCCTTCCATTCATCCATTTCCAACATTAAGTTGAGTTTGTAATGTTACGAGCATCTCCGAGCTACAACCTAGGAGAGTTTCTTGGGGTGATAACAGATACTGATGCATGTGAGATATTTGTAGCCACTGGATCTAATTCGTTGCTCTTCCATGGATTCTGCCCATCCGTGGCCATCTCTTCAAGAATGTCGAATTGCCTCTTCTCTCCTCTGCGCTGCCGCTTGTCTAGCCTACACACTCTCTGCTGGAGTTAGTAGATCTGTTGTCCCTTGCTGTTGTTCACCAATTGAGAATTTGAATTCCCTGGCTAGGAATTCTCTGAGGAAGAAATTCCCTCAAGTGTCTCACTTCTTCCTTTTGACGTCTTTCTGCCCAGCAACTGCCTGCAGAAAACAACGTCCCACCAGAAACCCCTCTTCGCTGAAGCTATTGTTGCGTTGCTCCCTTTGCTGCTAACAAATTTCGATCTGGAAATCCTACCTCTCTGTCGACTCACTCAGAGAGAGATTTACCACGAAAATCTTTCCCTCTTGGATTGAACTTGCGCAATCCCTTTGGGGATTCGATTTGCTTCCTATGCAACACTTCAACTTCCCTTCTTCCTTCAGCGATGGGCTCTTCTGGCACTACTCTCTTGCTTCACCTGTACCTTTGATACCATGTGAAAATTTGGATGCCCAAATTCCCACTGCAACAACTGATTACGTTTCTCGTATTTGTTAATTACGGAACCAAATTATTCACTGTTCGCTACAGTAAACACTGAAACAAATACACTGCAACCTACACCATTTATATTTATAAGCGGAAACAAGGACTGAACGAGAAAGATGTACACACATCTACACAGTTATTTTTGGACAAATGTCCCTGGAAAAACCCAATGCGGGAAAACCAGTGGAGCAACTCTGAGGGTTTTATTATTAAGTAGTAGTAATTCTGAGTACAATTCGTTGGATGCCCAATTGGCTATCCTATACAGAGAGAAACTGGACAAGAAAGTAGTGAGATGCTCTCACCCTGTCACTGGAAGGATCTAACTCTGATCACGTTGGAATAGAGGCTTTGCGTCCCTTCTATGTCCTTTCTGCATCAGCTTCTGCGCAGAACTGCGTCAACCCCATGCAGTCTCTGCGTCACCTCTACTAGGGACTGTGTTGCTCCTCCTTCGGATCCTCTGCTGACCAGAAACTTCGATTTCCAGCCTCCCGGTCTCACAACCCGACTCCTGGCTTCTGAAACTTGATTTCCTCACTAGGAATTCGATCTCCCTCTAGGCTCTGCGCTACCACTGCGTGGCCCAGCGTCAGCCTCTCTCTAGACGCCATTTTGTCCTCTCTGCCTTGTACTCTCTAACCCAGGAAAAACTCTTCACCGACTACTATCCCTGCCCCTCACTGCAAAAGATCACTTCGAAATTCTCTCCGGCAGCTGCTCTGCTACAGAAAATCAATCTTCTGATCTTCACTCTGCGTGTGTTCTCCAAGTGCCCCTCAAGCCTCTTCTTATATCTTTCTGTTGGACAACCAACGACCCAGATCAACTTCTAATCAATGGCTTAGATCATTTTGGCTTGATACTTGTCTTCTTCTAGAAGTTTCACCCACAGTTAAATTAATACCCATTAATTATTTTACTTTCCTAAGTTTAGACTTAGGGTCCCATTAAAAATAATTAATTATTTTAATAAAACTGTCTTCAGGTGAAATTTCCCAAAACGGTTTCTTGGTATTGGAGAATGCATGTGTCTAAGCCTCCTTGCAAATTTTGAGACTTGGAGCACATCCGATGCTACCAGAAATCAACAAATATTGATCACCATAGCATTAAAGTTATAAGTTAATTATTATTGATATATATGTATAAATATTTATTATATTTAAATATTATAATTAAAGTTTTAAAAGTTAAAATTTTAAATTTAACTTATCAAACTCCCCACTAATATATTAGTATGTATGTGCCCTCTCCTTCCTGCTACATGTAAAGCATATGACACTCAAATAAAATCAAATAAAATATGATGAGGGTGGTGGACGAGGGCGACGACCGCCTAGTAAGGGGTATTTATCTGAGTACGCAAAGACACCAGGTGGTGAGGGCTTTGCTATAAGGGTGATTGTGATTCGTGAAGTGTGGCTTGGAGGAGAATTCAATCAGAACTGGAGATTTGAGCAATTGTTCTTGAAGCTTTTGGGCATAGAGGCCAGAGTGCTTCAATTGCGAAGTATTCTGGGGCTGGGTACCAAGGTTGTGCCCAATTTGGTAGCAAGGATTTGGTCATTTTGGTAACGGGAGCGAATTTGGAGTAGCGACAGCCCAGGATCGATTTCAAAAGCGAAAACCAGGTATGCACTGTGAATTAAATTGATTAATTTTGCTTTAAAATGTCACTGTCTAGTTCTATGTATTAATTTGTTAAAATTAGGGCTTCACATTTTGTTTTGAGAATTAATTTGTTAAAATTAGAACTTCACACTTATGAGGACTCCTATTTTGAATGTATACGACTATCATCACTGCTTCTTCCTATAAGAACTTTGGTAGATCTTGATCAAGGAGCATAGTTCGAATGCCTTCTTCAATTGACCTATTCTTCCTTTTGGCCAATCCATTTTGTTTGCGATAATAGGGAACAATGAGCTCCCTCTTAATATCAGCTTCCTTACAATATGCAATCAATTCCTTAGAAGTTTATTTCCCACCATTGTCAGAACGTAGAGTTTTTTATCTTTCTTTCGGTTAGGGTTTCTGCTTCAACCCGAAACTCCTTGAACTTATCAAATACTTCATCTTTGCCTGGAGGAGGTAGAGCCATGTCTTTCTAGAATGGTCATCAATGAATGTTACATAATAGAGATGGCGCCCAGGTGATTTGTCAGACATGGGCCCACACACATTGGAATGGATGAGGTCTAATATCTCTTTAGGCTTAGTTTCACGAACTCCAATAACCCTAGCATTATCAATACTAGAGTCTTTTTCCGAAACCAATACTTTTCTATCAACAAAGACAATTCTTTCCCTTTTATCTTCTAAACAATAAAAAACATTCTTTTTCAAACCCGGAACATATAGAATGCAACTTCAATCCATTATCCAGGTTCAATGATGTTGATCCCAAGCCTCTAACAACATAGTCATCAGTAAGAGAACCTGTAAGAGCAACCAAGAATCCTTGACTCTTGACCTTGTTGGACAAGTAGTAGATGACCTTCTCGATCCAGCTTCCAGTAGTGTTGAAACCCATTCTTGTGTAGTTTATCATAGAGCGAGAATCCATGCCAACAAAGTGATATTTGACTCTTCCTGACCTTAACTCTAATACCATGTTGGAAAATGAAAGTAATTATATCAGGATTTGATTCTCCTTTCTTGATAATTACTTGTGAGTGTGTTGGCTTCTTTTACTTCTTTATTATCTTATCTTTCATCAAGAAATCACCATATTATGTGTGTATGAGGATCACAAACAAGAAACACAAGATATAGGCACATGCTAGGGAAAAACCCCCTCGAGGGGAAAACCTAGTCAAGATAATGCTTCCTTTCAATAGTATTCTTTGAGACTCTTCACCCTAGACCAAGACGAGAGTTTCCCTCCACACCAAGTCAGCCTCCCAGATCTTTGACCCCTTCCAGTGACTTCGACTTGGCAACAACTTCTGGCAACAACGAAACTTAGGAGACTTCAATCGCCCAATCCAGACCACAAAACAGAGAGAGAGAGGCACCAAAATTTCGATTTTTCCTTTCTCCTTAGAATTCCCCAAACTCACATTCACTTCGGCTTCCCGGCAACGGAATTCATACTCTTTCCCAGTGACAAGAAAACTTCACACTTTTTCCAGCTAGAAGAGATTTCACACTTGTGTGAGAGAATGATGATCCAAATGAATTTGATGAGCTTGATTTTATAGGCTTCATGTGGGGTCGAATAGGGTTCTTAGGCCGACTGGATCTTCTTCTAGGCTAGCATGGTCTGGAGGTTACATAAATCATATTTGACTCAATACTTGACCTTTTTACATGATTCAAAAGCCTAAGAAGGGTCTCTTTAAAAGTACAATGACTCTTTTGACTTAGAATAAATCCTACAAGTCCTCAATGGGGACTTTGACCTAAAACAAGGTGACCTAATCATGAAACGCATGCTTCAATAAGTCACAATAATAATAATAATAAATGTTTTCTTTATTCTTTTGACAAATACATTACATGACTCAAGTACATTAATGTTAAAATTGACAACTAGGGCCAAACTTCATGTGGGTCATCTTACTTATGGTAGCTGATATTTTTCTTGGATCCCTCTCATCGAGAGGTGTAGGATTGATCTAAATATCATCCGATGCCGATAAGTATTCATGGAGTTATGAATTTATTTGTGTTATAAGCTAATTCGTCAAGGTCGGCCAGCAACCAAATAAATCCTACATGCGCTCAACGTTTTAGTAGAAAAGGAGATGACTTGAGAGTCATTTCTCACACACACTTCTCTCTTGATTTCTCTCTTGTCTTGGGTTTTAGTGGAAGAAAAATCTAGGAGTGGAAGCCCTAGACGTTGGAAGAAAAGAGGCTGCCCTAGCCTGCAGTCAAGAAGAAGGAATACGCTGCCCTAATCTAGAGGACACAGTCATGAAAGAGAAGCCCTAACACTATCTTGAAGGAAGCCTACAACCCTATATGTTGGTCCCTACCAAAACGCAGTCAAGGAGGACATTACCATGCCCTAGTTGCAACATTAGGAGGCTGCCCTAGACAGCGTGGAAGGGCTTTGCGGACATCGTATTGAGCAGGAGTCTTAGCCACTGTTTGGAGGGGTCCGAAGTGTTGGAGAAGGGGCCGAGTTCCCTTGTTATCATGCCGCAACAATAAAGGACTGTTGGAAGGGCAGCCGCAGTCATAGGACTGATTTGTGGGCAGTTTTACTGACATATTTATAGTGTCGCAATGAGGGACTGTTAACAACAATTGGGAGATATAGTTTGGATGGCCGAGAGACCTATAACAGACTTCCTAACCAAGACACAGTCACCTCTAATGAAAACAATGCAACTAGTACAACAGTGCTAATATATATGGGACAACTGGGCTACATGGTGCTGCCCAGAATGTTTGTACCGCAGAATGATGGGACAACAATGTCATTATGGACAACAACTATGTTGGGACAGCCCTATGACATAGGACAGCAGTGACATTGTGCAGCAGCTGCAAAGTGGGACAACAACTATGACATGGCAGCAAAATGGGACAACAGCGGTGACATGACAACAGCAAGCGTGGTGCAGCATGGCAAGCGTGGACAACATGGATAGCTGTGGCAAGCATGGTGCTGCAAGCACATGAGACATGATGTATGACAACATGGTTCAACAATAGCACATGGGACAACAATGCAGTAGTCATGAGGTCCAACAGTGTGATGATGGGTGCAACATGGTGTAGCACGGTGAGGTGCAGCATGATGACGAGATGCAACACGATGATAGGTGAAGGAGTCACCTTGGAGAATCAGTTGAAGCAACATGTCTTCAACTGGTCTCATATATCATATTCTTAGAGATGATCTATGCTCTTATCTAGATAAGTCAAAGTGTTGACTTCTGTTGTTAATGTACTATCTCTCTCTCTCTCTCTCTGCTGAACTATTCAAGAACATATAAGAAGAATTGATCAAGGGTTTCTCCACATTGGGGTTTGTCCCTGGCTAGCGCCAGATCTTGTGTGCTCTTGTCTTGGCTTGTCTCCTGCGATTTATGTTTATTTTCTATCTGCAATTTACTTTAATGCTGATGTGATTGCTCATCTGGAAAAGGTATTGAGCTAACTATGAAAATTGAAATAAATTGCTCTAAGCATAAAACATACCTAAACTTAACATGGTATTAAAGCTAAGTGAAGACAAAGCCCAAGCAAGAGTGAAAGAGCAATCATCGAAGACAGTGCGGAAAGGACAAAAGGATCAATGGATTCCTCATCCCTCTTCAAATTCACCAAGGGTGAAGTCAAAGTAGAGTATATTATCAGAATGGCGCAACAAAAGCTTTTGATGGCTTACCTATAGATCACTTCAATGGGAAGTCCAGATCTGAGGGTGAAAGGAAAGGCAGATGCCTTGCTTACAATAAGTTCGGCCATTATGCGAAGGAGTGTTCGAATGGCAGGGACACATCTCTTGATGAAGATAACAATCATTCCAGGGACATCTTCAATGATCAGAGGAATGACAGGTAATGCAGGTCATCAAGGAAATGACCGACTCTTCAAGGAAAGCAAGGAACCCCTGGTATGAAGAATCAAATGTTGTTTCTGATAAGATAAAGAAGCGTTATCTTGTATTGGCCCTCTCCTTCAGATTTTGTGGGAATCTGGCTTATTGATTATAGTGCTTCAAGGCACTTCATCGAATAGAAGGGTGCTCTCTCGAATTTGGTAAGAGATGGAAACAATCGTGGGATTATACTTGGAGCCGATGCCACCTATCTTGGAAAGGGTGTAAGAAATGTTACCCCTCATTTGAATCAGGGTAACTCGATTCATTTACAGAATCTCTTTTATGTACTTGATCGCAAGAAGGACCTGGTGTCCATTTCGGCAATGGAAGTAAAAGGTTTGAAGGTGGCATTCATCGATGGAAAGGTACGTGTTTGAAAATATAATTTTCAAAGGTGCTTTTACTCATGGGTTCAGGGTTGGCAATTTGTATCAAGTTGCAGGATGGTCCATTGGGGACCATGTCAATTGACACATCTCATCTATAACACCGGAGGTCTATTATGGGGCGCTAACCGATGTGAGTCAGATGGTGACAGTAATGCCTGAATTCAAGAAGAGCATGAAGGTACATGTTTGAGATGTACCGAAGGAAAATCTTACAAGAGGACCATTCCCCTCATGTAGCAGGTCCACAGGTTTGTGTTGATTTGGGGTAGCATCGGATGTGCTCCAGCCACAAAATTTGGTGGAGAGGTTGGGGCACATGAGATCTCCAATACCCAGAAAGGGTTTGGGCAGATTCTAAACAAATTAGGAGATATTAAAATAATTAATATTTTTAATGGAGTCCCTAAGTCTAAACTTAGGGAAAATAAAATATTAATGTGTATTAATATGAATCTGTGTTAGAATGGTCCAAAAGACATGGATCAAGCCAGTTCTAAACTTGGCCGTTGATTAGGGACTTAATCTCGGCCATTGAGATGTCAATAGGAAAAGTATAAGAGGAAGCTTGTGGGTCACTTGGAGAACACACCAGAGTGATCAATCATTCTATTCTCTAGAGCGGGGTTTGCTAAGAGAGATAGAATCAGTGATCAGGAGAGCAGCTGAGGGGCATTGAGTACAGAGAGAGAGCCAGAGATAGTGCCGGAATAGCAGCAAAGCAGCCAGAGAGAGAGAGACGCAGGAGTAGCCAGTGCTCACGCAGGGCCATGCAGAGGCAGCTAAGTGCTGCGTAGAGCACTAGAGGGGCCAGCGTAGTTGACGCAGAGGCTCAGAGAGCTGATGCAGGGCCTCCTAGGGCTGACGCAGGCCAAGATAGGCTGACGCAATGCCAACGCTGGGCTAGGAGAGGCTGACGCAATGCCAATGCTGGGGACACTGACGTAGTCCAGATTGGACAGACACTGGGGTTACTGGGGCAGATTGGTGCTGAGTAGCTACCGAAAGGATTATCCGGGGTTTCAGCCAGTGGATTTGTCAGAAACCGAGAGGTATTACTGCTAAGGAAATTCTCTGTAGGTAGGCCAGTTTCGACACCCAAATTGTACTCTGATATTGCTTAATAAGGAAACCCTTAGATAGATGCATTGGTTTTCCCGCATTGGGTTTTTCCGAGGACATTAGTCCAAAAATAATGGTGTCATATGGTGTGTTTGTTCTTGCTTCTTTTAGTTGCTGATCTGCAATATGTTGAACATGCACTAGTGTTTCTTTTCAGTGTTTACATTGTAAATAACTTGTTAGGAAAATAACAAGTAGGTAGGAATAAATCAGATAAAGTGCATGGAGGGTTTCTAACTAAGTAGAGTTAGAAACTTCAACATGGTATCAGAGCGTGATTACAGATCACAGGAGGACTAAAGGACATCAACCGAGCGGAGCAATAGCAGTAGAGAACAACTGTCCTGAGGTGACAAAAGTTGTTTCTAGCAGAGCAGCAACAAGGAAGGGTGATGCAGTGCCTGCGTCATCAAGGGTGAGCCGGGAAGAGGCAGCGCGGAGGCTAAGGAAGGCAAAGAAGCCTCACCCAGTAGCTGGGAGGGCTGACACAGTTAGCTGAGGAGGCCGGGTTACTGGTATGGGGATTGCGCAAAGCTTAGGAGCTCTCACCTTCAGGTTGCTGGGGTTTAGAAGGCTGCAGAAATATTGCAGAGTGGAGCTGGTGAGGTACTGTAGTCAGAATAGTACCTGACAGAGGAAGGCCAAAGGAGTTGCTACCGAGGGTTTCTAGCACAGGAACCTAGATCAACAGTGCAGTTGCACAAGACGATCAGAGTAGGGGGCATCTCGACAAGCAGTAGAAGGATTTCCAGGAGGGAAATTAGGACCCAGAGGGAGTCCAGAAGAGAAATTACAGACAGGAAGTAAAGACTCAGAGGAGTCCAACAGAGAACTTCCAGGAGGGAAGTAGAGGAGTGTCATGGCACTACACGGGGTAAGAGACCAGGATAGACTGGACGAAGCATCGAACTTCGCAGTCTGGAAGGCCAGAATCTTATCAGTGCTTGACAGGAATCGTGTCAAGAACTTCGCCTTGAAGGTTATAGCTATCCCAGTCGACCCCAATGATAACGACAAGTACGAAGAGGCGATGGCAAGGGCCAAGTGCATTATTCTTGACGGGGTCAAAGATCATGTGGTACCACATATAGCCGAGAAGGAAATGACAGTTGAGATGTGGGAGGCTCTCAAGAACCTATACCAGCATACTTCTATGCAGAGAAGAATGCTGCTCGAGAACCAGATGAGGTCGTATCAGATGAAGAAGGGTCAATCGATTGACACCTTCCTCGGAGGATTGAATGAGATCCGAGACCAGTTGACTGCTATAGGAGCGACACCGGATCAAGAGCTTATGGTGAGGACATCCCTGAATGCTGTCTCAGAAGATTGGGAAGTGTTTGTCCACAGTATCTTGGGAAGAGGGACTCTCCCACCTTGGGACAAGATGTGCGCAACTCTTTGCCAGGAAGAGATCAGATGGCAGTCGAAGACAGGTAGCAACAACAAAGGGATCAAGGTCAAGCAGGAGGAGGAGGATGTGGCCCTAGCATCTGAGGGAAAGCAGGAGAAGCGGAAGAAGAAAGATTTCTCCAAGATCAAGTGCTTCCACTGTGGGGAGATGGGTCATTATGCGACTCAGTGCCCATGGAAGAAGAGTAAGGGAGAGTCTTCCGAGACTAAGGCAGTGCCAACACGGGCATAGAAGGAAGTTTTGATAGACAATGACTGTGCCATGAGTGCACACACGCCACTTGAGCAGAAGTGGGGAGACATCGAGCTGTAGTCAGGCGGACTACAGGCAATGAGGGGCAGGATCCTTGAGGTACCCAGCCTCTTGGATTAGACCTTGCTACGGGAGCCCCGACGAGGAGTAGTAGGACTGGCTGAGTGGGTAGAGACGGATGCGGATGGAGCGACAGAGAGAGCTATAGTGCAGGAGTCCCAAGACAGCGCAGAGCTAGCAGGCTGCAGCAGTGTGAGAGGCACAAGAGTGTTGCACCAGTGCAGGAAGGCACAACGAGGTGTGCAACGGTGTGAGATGCAGGGAGTTGTTGCAGCAACACAGAGGTTAGAGAGAGGGAGCACTTGTCAGCGGCAGAGGGAGCTTCAGCATCAGTGGGTGTTTCTAGCCCAACAGGGAGGTCAGTTGGGAGATCAGTTACTTACTTCTCAGTAACTGAGTTGCAGTGCAGTAGTGGGTAGCACGATGCAACATGATGAGAGGAGGTGCAGTGGATATGCAGTGCTGGGAGGAAGGACCAGCAACAACACGGATGCAGAGGAAGCTGTCGTACAGATGCAGCAGTGGCAGTGGCAGAACCATGGGCAGCAGTACAACAGGCAATAGTGCAGAGGGTGTTGGGCAGGAAGGCTTAGCATCAGCACAGGTACCGATGCCGGATGATCAAAGTAATACTCAGTGAGGAGTATTGCTAGAGCACAGTCCTCACTAAGAGGGAGTGTTGATTTGGGGTAGCATCTGATGTGTTTCAGCCACGAAATTTGGTGGAGAGGTTGGGGCGCATAAGATCTCGAATACCCAGAAAGGGTTTGGGCAGATTCTAAACAGATAAGTGGATATTAAAATAATTAATATTTTTAATGGAGTCCCTAAGTCTAAACTTAAGGAGAATAAAATATTAATGTGTATTAATATGAATCTGTGTTAGAATGGTCCAAAAGACATGGATCAAGCCAGATCTAATCTTACCCGTTGATTAGGGACTTAGTCTCGGCCGTTGAGATGTCAACAAGAAAAGTATAAGAGGAGGCTTGAGGGTCACTTGGAGAACACACCAGAGTGATCAATCAATCTATTCTCAAGAGCAGGGTTCGTTAAGAGAGATAGAATCAGTGATCAGGAGAGCAACTAAGGGGTATTGATTACAGAGAGGCAGAGATAGTGCCGGGATAGCAGCAAAGCAGCTAGGGAGAGAGAGACGTAGGAGCAGCCAGTGCTCACGCAAGGCCACGCAGAGGCAGCTAAGTGCTGCGCAGAGCACTAGAGGGGTCAATGTAGCTGATGCAAAGGCTCAAAGAGCTGACGTAGGGCCTCATGGGGCTGACACAAGCCAGGATAGGCTGACGCATTGCCATCGCTAGGCTAGGAGAGGCTGACGCAGTCCAGATTGGGCAAACGCTGGGGTTTCTGGGGCAGATTGGTGCTGAGTAGCTGCCGGAAGGATTATCCGAGGTTTCAGCTAGTGGATCTGTAAGAAACGAGAGGTATTACTGCTAAGGAAATTCTCTGTTGGGTAGGCCAGTTTCGACACCCAAATTGTACTATGATATTGCTTAATAAGAAAACCCTCAGATAGCTGCACCGGTTTTCCCACATTGGGTTTTTCTGGGGACATTAGTCCAAAAATAATGGTGTCATATGGTGTGTTTGTTCTTGTTTCTTTTAGTTGCCGATCTATAATATGTTGAGCATGCACTAGTGTTTATTTTCAGTATTTACATTGTAAATAACTTGTTAGGGAAAATAACAAGGAGGTAGGAATAAATTAGAGAAAGTGCATGGAGGGTTTCTAACTAAGTAGAGTTAGAAACTTCAAAAGTTTGGAACAACCTGAGGGGTTCGAGATTCATGATTGGGAAATCTCATGTGTGCAGGTGGAAGAAAGCCCTCTATGGCTTGAAGCAAAACACCCCGAGCTTAGTATGAGAAGATTGATAGCTGTTTGATGAAGTAGATTCATTAGGAGTGAAGTCGATCCAAACCATTGCTTGAAGGTTGTGGATGATAGACCTCTCATACTAGCACCTTCTGAGGATGACCTGTTTCTGACAGGTGCATACCCTCTCATTTGCAGAAGTAAGAGGGAGTTGGATTCCAGATGTGGAACAGTAAACTGCAAGCCCGTGACTACCTCGAGGATCTTAACTTTCAGAAGTTATATGGTAGTGATGCCGGACCAGATTTGGGAAATACCTCTGAGTTTCATAAACTCATTCATGTTGATGTTCTTGGTGAACTTCCGTCCAGACATATGATTTGCAGTTAGTATGATGAGCTCATATATGGTTGAGCCTCACTGGATTGGTGCCAAGAATCTTCTGAGATGTCTTCGGGGCACAATCTCTCATGGATTGAGATACACTGCCGGAAATATGAAGCTGCATGATTGTTCGAATGCTAACTAGGCAGGCAGTGTGGAGGATCTCAAGAGCACTTCTGAGTGCTGATTCTCTTTAGGTTCTGCTCAATATCCTGGATGAGCAGGAAGCAGAAGACGGTTGCTTTGAGCACTGCCGAGACTGAATACATAGATACGAGTATGACCTCATGTGAAGCTGCCTGGTTGTGGGAGCTCTTCAGTGAGCTGTCTGTACACATGATGGATACCACCGTGATCTTCTGTGTCAACCAGGAGGGGATTCGATTGTTGAGGAATCCCGTATTCTATGATTGCTCCAGCTTATAGACATCAGATACTACCTTATCTTGGATATGGTACGTCGATGAGCGAGGAGGCTCTATCGCATTGAGACTGATGTACAGGTCACAGACACTTTGTCAAAGCCTTGAGAAAAGGTAAAATTTGTGACCTTCCCGAACGACTTGGAGTTGTTGAGAGACATTCTTATAAAGGTCTTGCATGATGCATGCATTGAGCTCTGGGAGGTTCAAGGGGCTTGGGATGCTTACTGGAGCAACACGTGACCATAGGGCGATTCACCCTCCCTCAATGGTGGGCTGTGTACAGGGTGAACGGCTCAGCCTTCCCCTGTGATACCCCGAGGCGACTTAAGGACAGGATGAATGGTTCTCCTGTTGAGGCATCCTACCCATGCAGTCTGGGACTCATGGGAAGTACCTCTCATGTGGCCAATGAGAAGGGAAATGGGGTTAGGGACCATAGTAGTATTATCGATGGACGCATCATTGTATCTACCATACTCCCTAAGCTAATATGACCTCCATTGATTTGGGATCAATGAAACTGATCTGGGATCATTATGAGTGGTTTGAGACACTCTCTTGTGATATTGATCTGGGATCAATAAAACTGACTTCGGGTCTATAAGAGTGGTATGACACACTCTTCATATGGAACTGACTTCGGGTCAGTAGAGAATGGTATGAGACATTCTCAATCAATTCTTCTTCTTCATGGTTCAGCAGAGTAGAGCAGTGCAGGGCACTGATGGCTGAGATAGTACAGTCGAACATATGGATCAATGGATGGAGTTCGCCCTAGTTGAGAGGGAGTGTTAAATTTGGTAACTAGGGCCAAACTCCATGTGGGTCATCTTACTTATGGTCGCTGATATTTTTCTTGGATCCCTCTCATCGAGAGGTGTAGGATTGATCTAAAGATCATCCGATTCCGGTAAGTATTCATGGAGTTATGAATTTATTTGTGTTATAAGCCAATTAGTCAAGGTCGGCCAACAACCAAATAAACCCCACATGTGCTCAACGTTTTATTATAAAAGGAGATGACTTGAGAGTCATTTCTCACACACACTTCCATCTTGATTTCTTTCCACTTGTCTTGGGTTTTAGTGGAAGAGAATTCATGATTAGAAGCCCTAGACGTTGGAAGAAAAGAGGCTGCCCTAGCCGCAATCAAGAAGAAGGAATACACTGCCCTAATCTAGAGGACACAGTCATGAAAGAGAAGCCCTAATGCTATCTAGAAGGAAGCCTACAACCCTATACGCTGGTCCCTACCAAAATGCAGTCAAGGAGGACATTACCATGCCCTAGCCACAACATTAGGAGGCTGCCCTAGATAGCGTGGAAGGGCTGTGTGGACAGCGTATTGAGCAGGAGTCTTAGCCGCTATTTGGAGGGGTCCGAAGTGTTGGAGAAGGGGCTGAGTTCCCTTGTTATCATGCCGCAGCAATAAAGGACTGTTGGAAGGGCAGCCGCAGTCATAGGACTGATTTGTGGGTAGTTTTAGTGACACATTTATAGGGCCGCAATGAGGGACTGCTAACAGCAATTGGGAGATGAAGTTTGGATGGCAGAGAGACCTAGAACGGACCTCCTAACCAAGCCACAATCACCTCTAAGGACAACAAGTCAACTAGTACAACAGTGCTAATATATATGGGACAGCTGGGCTACATGGTGCTGCCCAGAATGTTGGGACAACACAATGATGGGACAACAATGTCATTATGGACAGCAACTATGTTGGGACAACAACTATGATGGGACAACCCTATGACATAGGACAGTAGTGACATTGTGCAGCAACTGCAAAGTGGGACAGCAGCTATGACATGGCAGCAAAGTGGGACAGCAACTGTGACATGACAGCAGCAAGCATGGTGCAGCATGGCAAGCGTGGACAACATGGATAGCTGTGGCAAGCATGGTGCTGGAAGCACATGAGACATGCTGTATGACAACATGGTTCAACAATGGCACATGAGACAACAGTGCAGCGTAAGGTGCAGTAGTAATGAGGTCCAGCAGTGCGATGATGGGTGCAGCTCGGTGAGGTGCAACATGATGATGAGATGCAACATGATGATAGGTGAAGGAGTCACCTTGGAGAATCAGTTGAAGCAACATGTCTTCAATTGATCTCATGTATCATCTTCTTAGAGATGATATATGCTCTTATCTAGATAAGTCAAAGTGTTGACTTCTATTGTAAATGTACTATATCTCACTCTCTTTCTCTCTCTGTTGAACTATTGAAGAACATATAAGAAGAATTGAGCAAGGGTTTCCCCACATTGGGGTTTGTCCCTGACTAGCGCCACATCTTGTGTCCTCTTGTCTTGGCTTGTCTCCTGCGATTTATGTTTATTTTCTATCCGCATTTTACTTTAATGCTGATGTGATTGCTAATCTGGAAAATATATTGAGCTAATTGTGAAAATTGAAATAAATTGCTCTAAGCATAGAAATACCTAAACTTAACAATTATTGAAGACAAAACATAGTTACATTTTCCAACAGCTAGGAACTAGGTTCTCCAACTTTCATCAAGACAACGTGCATAAATCCAAGATGCCCTCAAATGGTCTCCTCCTCCTTTTTATAGATCTCATGGACCCCTCTAGAAGCCTTTATTTTATTATTATTTTAAGCACTTGGTGCATTTTCCCTCCTTTTATTTATTTAAAATACCTTTTTTAATTCGGGAAAATGGTAAATCGGCCACCATTACTCCTCAGGTTATTGAAAGTTGCTTCCCACCATCTTATCCTGTAGATATCCTCGTTCCGGTTCCAATGAGCTATTACACTAAGGTGTTCTGACAAATATTTCTCCTGGAATGCCACCTTAAGCATAATTAATGGAGTTAGGCTCAATAGTAACCCCATTTTTCAAAAGTTGTCGGAATGCAATAAAACAAAAGGCAAACTGTGCAGATGATGGAATATGCCAAGCGAATGCCATCAAATCCATAATAACTCCTAAACCCCATAAAGCCCCTCCAGAAGCCCCTTGGCTGCTGATGGAGTAAATCTGCTCCTGTGACCTAGCTGCCTCCAAGCCTGGAAGTCCATCCTGACCACGCTAAATTGGAAACCAAAAAAAGGAACATGACATATAGCTTTAGAGTAGGAGATTTGGTGTCTTGATGTTCTGCTTGTGTTGTGTTTGCGATTGTACTGGTTTCTGTTCTTTTTGACTATGCAACTCCTATGAAGTACTTCTTGTGTTCTATATCACTGCACAACTCACAGTAAATGACACATGCTTCCTTATAACCATCTTCCTCCTCAAGTTGGCTGTTGTCCAGATTGGGATTGAAATGAACAAAATTACTTTGAAGGATAATTTGGTGATGAGCTTGTTTGATTTCGTAGTTACTTGAATTACTTGTAGGAGGTGCTATGTGTGCTTCTGGTCTTACATTTTGAAGTGTACTGATTAGTATTGTGTTTTTGCCCAAGTTTGAAGAAAAGGTAGAGTAACACAGTGCTTGGACTTAATAGGAAGCTTAATCTTGGTCTCAGACAGGAATCCTGTATTCCAAGGCAAGGATTTTAAAGTTTAATGTTAACCTTTGTGTTCTTCTGGGACTGATGCACGGATATTTGAATGAATATTATGAAGCAGATGGTGTTCCCTTGGATGTTTGATGAGATTGCTGTTCTCCGTCCTTTCAAAGAGGCTGCTCATATGTTGGCTGAGAAAAGAGATTGGCCACCACTATATGATACTCAAAGACTCAAAGAAAACCAGGTGTGTTGCAAGTTTAATTGGAGAATTTGAAAATGAAACGATGCTGTTCTTTGGTGATGCTTCTTGCCTAGAATCTGACAGCCAATTTGTTTATGCTTCGCTTGAACTATGTATGGCTTAAAGACTGTTCTGCTGTGCTTTATCATTCTGATTTTATTATGAAGTCCTGAATGATTTTTAAAATCTGGAGCAATGACATCTTTGATCAATCATGTTTTTTTTTTTAAGTGAAATGCATTGACCCTTGTGGGGAAAGTCCTTGATTACAATAATCATGTTGTTGTATGGATTTCTCAACCAAAATTAAAAGTGTAGATTTGACCTGTGTCCAGTCTCACTACACATCGTGAATACCAAATACACATGTTTATGAGCTATGTGGACAGTAATACATAGAAGCCAAGTTATCAATTAAAAATCAGGATTAGATGTGTTATTTAGTTCTAAGATGCATGCACTCTGCATGCCTATGTATTGGATAATCTAGCTCTGTTGATTCCAATGTAATAGGTACATTTCCACTACTAATGCCTCTTATTCTACTTTCAAATGTGCATCTCTGCCATGATTATCTGTTACTTTACTTCTCCATTAGAATTTTATCTAAATTTTGGAGGCACAAGGCTTCACGCCAATATAAAATTCATTTAGATTGAATGCTTATTACTCTCTCCTAGGAAGTTTTTGTGTCTAGTTTGAAACAAGCAGTGCTTCTAGGAACTTGGTATTTAATGACCATGATGTTAGAAGGATTTTATTCTATGTACTTATTTGTGGGTTTGTTACTAGATCATGTTGTATATACTTAACATAATAATGTGATGACAACAGGAGTTAATTGAAGGTTGTCTGCTGCATGAACCCATATCTACATGGGTGCCTTTTTTCATCACTAAACGTAGATCTTATTTATTGTTGTGATTACCCTTTGATATACTTTCTCTCATCCCATTGTTTAAGGAATAAATTTTGCATGTGAATGTCCAAACTATGAGAGGGAGGTAGCATTCTGAAGTTGGCTGGCAACTGCACAAATTTCTATTGTAGGCAAAATATGGCCTAGGCCCTAGACCCATTAATAATGATTTAATCCTTCCTTTCTTAGTTTTATAACTAAAAATTTCTACATAGAACTTTGAGAGAAAGTTACAAAATTGATGTAAAAAAGGAATTATTTTACAGTTGGTATAATACTCAGTTCAATGAAG
Organism: Pinus tabuliformis; assembly: GCA_031772625.1. Classification (NCBI taxonomy): domain Eukaryota; kingdom Viridiplantae; phylum Streptophyta; class Pinopsida; order Pinales; family Pinaceae; genus Pinus; species Pinus tabuliformis. The sequence continues at coordinate 372,835,641 of CM062815.1, read as the reverse complement.
TATTGTACACGGTGTTGCTTTTAATTCCTCAGCCATCTAATCCTCATTGATGAGCATTTCAATTCGTTGATTTTAAATATTATAGAAGGCTAAGAGGCTTGAATATTGAAATTGCTATATGGCCTGAAGTACTATAGTTCTTATGAGTAGTTGAATTACCCCCCAAATCTATCAAATAATACTTGAAATTCTAGATAAAATTGGGCTTGGAAAGAAATTAATGATGGGAGAGCTTTGTGAAACACTAGAAAGCTATTTGCCAAATGCATATGATAACTTTGGTGGAATGTCTTTTTAAGCAAGGGGATGTACTATGTACTGTAGTGAACCAAATTGAGAGGTGCCACATTTAAATAGAATTTTAGGAACCCCTGGTTACGTAGCCTAAGTATTTACTATTGGGAGCTGAGGATAGAATGCAATGTACAAGTACACAGCTAACATATGAACCTAGAATAGATGCTTGAACAACTGAATAAAATATAGCAGCATATACAAAAGGATTGAAATAGGACTCCAAATTATGAATAAAATGCAGACTCGAGGAATGATAATGACAACAAATATTATAGTCCATAGACCACGACATATATAAATGGCTTGGGGTTGGGAGTCGATTAAGGGATTGTTGTCGCAAAATTTAGCAGGCCTGATGCAAGGCCTTATTGGGTGGGGCTGGACCTTATGGCAACAAGAGAAAGGGTTGCCACTATCACCTCAACAACCTTTCTCCTGCTCTTTGGTGGATTTAAACCACAAGGGAGGCTTGACTAAATCACTAAAAAGATGTTCTAATGCTATGGCTCATGGTGATGAGTAAAATCTCTATTGTTGGATCGAGTACTGGCAAGGCCTAAAATAGCCTAGGTGTTCAATGCTAGGTTTCAAATATTCTATGCCTACACCAAGAAATAGGCTGCTATAAGTTAGGGTTTGAAAGATATGCAATGATGAGGCATTCAATGTCACATAGCAGCCTAAGAAATGATTTTAGGATGATACTCAACAACAAAGGATCAAGATCTTCCAATAGAGACTAGGGTTAAACTAGGAAATTATTTATATGGCTGTTAGGTTTGCATTAAGAGCAATAAAGAGAGTGTTGGCAACCCTATTTAAGGTGAATATACCATGCACTATGCTAGATTTTTCCTTTAAACAATTTATAGATGCAATTCCTAAATTATAAGCCCTAGTTGTCTAGGATGTTGATGTTTGTAGCTCAGATAGGTACTTCTGCACATGCCTAAGTGTCTACGCGTGAAAAAGTTGCCCCAAAGTCTCCTCAGGACACTTGCTCAAATAAATATTGAGCAAGATGCATTTGTATCTTAGCTTAAGTCTAACTTCGAAATATTTTTATCGATTTTTCACACTTTGAAATATATATATATATATATATATATATATATATATATATTAGTTGCACAGTTGTCGAAAGTCATTTAAGGTGCAACTATATTTCTATCGATTTTTTACAATTTTTGTTCATAGCATAAAGGGCTAATAGCCCTATTCTTCTGTCTAAGGCAGATCTTATTGAATTTTGTAACTAGTATCTGTCTTCATAATGTATTGTCATTTATAAATTTATTAAAGCATATTTAATATGCTTTAAAATAATTTTATTTGTAGCATGGGTTTCATGCTCAAAGAAAAGAAAAATTTGTATATTTGAAAAAGAAAAGAAAAATCAAATTTTAAGTGACTTTTGGTCAAACCCCAAATGGTCAAGTCGGCCTGCCCAAGATATGTGCCCCTTCTCATGGACGAACAACTATAAATAGAAGCTATTCATTCTCCAAAAGATGTATTCAGATCTGTTTCAAGGCATATGCGAATCTGAGGCTACTTTCTATAATGCGAACCTGAGGTTACTTTCTATAATGTGAACCTGAGGCCAATCCCTGTGATGCAAAATCTGAGGCAACCAGCTCACGCGAGATTCTGAGACACTTATCTCTATGTTGATGCGAGCTTCTGAGGCAGTTTATATCTGTGTTGATGCGAGTGTCTGAAGCAATGTATCTTTGTGGTGATGTGAGCTCTTGAGGCAACTTATCTATGATTTATGAAGAGTCTTATGGTCATAACTTTGTGGTAGCTTGAGGATAACCTCATGACAAACTTCATGAAGACTATTGCTTGTTATGGAGGGCTGACTTGGCACTTGGGAAGTCATACTAGTTAGTTTGTTTATGACTTGGATTTCTCTTGTTGACAAAGATTCTATAAGGAAATGATTGTTGGGTTTTCCCCTTGTGGGTTTTGACCTGGCCACTGGTCTAATTTCTGGTGTCTCGTCTTTTTGTGCATTGTGATTTCTACTGCCTTTATACATGCATAATTGAATGTATAATTGCTTGATGACCTAACTGAATGAAGTGAATGCTAAAAGGAAAACATATATCATGATTAGGAATTCAACATGGCAATTGAATTTCAACATGGTACTAGAGGGTAGGTTATAGGGCAGCGTTGAAGTTAAATTATTCGCCCTAATTCAATGTCTTGGAATTGGAAGCCAACAAAGTGCCCTAGCTTGTCTATTGTAAGAAGGTCAACGTTATGAAATCTTCAAGCCATGAATCCATTGTCTAAGATCAATCTCTCTTAGGAGAAAATCAGAGCTTCCAAGAAGAGTGAAAGTATGAATGGCAAGTCTCTGTGGCATAAGAGCATGATCTAAGTCCATTCCTATGGTATAAGTCCAAGACTACTCAGTGATGGTGCAATAATCTGAAGAAGCCTTCACTACAAAGATCATATTTTGTTTAATAAGGGTTAATCAAGGAAGATCATTATTTTTCTAATCTGGAAGGTGTCATAATGAAGAAAATGTCAGACCGAATACATGGAGCTTCCCTTGAACATAAGTCATTTGTTATCTAATCTCAAAAGATTTGTCCTCTTGTGTGAATAAGCACTGTTCATTGCTTAGTAACAAAATGTGTCTCTAGCAAGGAAGCTGTGTCACTAACAAAGTCTATTCATTCAATGAAAGGAATAAGTGAAAAAGAACCATGACACAGTAGGTCAAAATACCACTGTATCCTCGATTGCAAAAAGGAAAAATTCTGATATAAAATATGACTATACACTTTAGAGCCAAGATTCTCTGAAGGATTATTACAGTCACGAAGGAGATTAAAGAGTCTTGTTTCATTGTGATTCGTACTGCTACATAGAGACCAAGAAAAAGGATACCTCAGACCACTGAAGATCTTCACCTCAGAAGTATGCAAATACTAAGGCTTGTTCTGAAAACCTCAGAAAAGAAATCAAGTCTCCTTTATATCTCTGATAAAACAGATTTTGATGCTATCTTTCAAGGATCTGTAACTTATAAATAATAGAGATGAGACCTAGTCAAAATATACATTGCAAAGAAAATGACCTGATAAAGCAGCTTGATTTCATGACACATAGAATGGAATGCTAGACCTACTATGTTATGAAGGAATCACTTTATCAAAGCAAGATAAGAAATTGAAGTGTGAGCTAACAATCTTATGCTCCATTGAAAATATTGTTGACATCTGATGTATTACAAAAGGGGTATCGGTAAAATGCATTGTATAAAAGGTCGTGTTCCTCTTTCTCTGCAAGGCTAATTTATTAACAGCAGGGCAAAGTCTTGGAGGACGTTTCTTGAACTTGTTGCAGGACTTCTTTGAAGGATGACCCTTTTTGACAAAGACCTTTTTGATTGATTTGGCAAAGAAACCCAAGATGCAATACAATCTGAAGTCTGACGTGTGAGATCTAGTGTTAACAAGCCAAGGACATTGGAATAAAGGGATCTGACCTTCTAAAGTATTAATGCCACAAGTGCTTGGGTATTGAAGATCTACCGTGATGAAATACAATGATTCTAAGAAGCCAGGTTGCTTGGCTTGATGAAGTCAAGGTTAACTTTTGATTAATTGATGACGTAAAGAATCTAGGTTCTTGGCATTTGGGCACTTGCAGTTTGAGAGTCTAGGGTTTACAAAACCCTAGCAAGTTAAGAAGACGCTTAAGGGAAAAATCTTATCATGCTACAATGAACATGAAATATCTAGGGCTTGTACCCCAGATTTGATTGCCTTCGCTGAAAGAAGAGGAAACCCTAGTCTATGCAAGGAAGATATAACTTCATATTGGTGTGCAAGGAGTCTAAGATTAAGAGGGCGCAGACTTTTCTCAAAATATAAGTATTCTATATCTTTTCTCTTTGATTAAGACTATTGTTATTGTCTTTAATTTTCAATTAGTTTCTTGTCCATGCATCCTTTGCTTGGTTTTAATCATTATCCCATGACCTCCGACCTCCTAGTGAGGATTGTAGCCCAATAACAAGGAATTCCTATACTTTGGCAATAGTGGAAGAACAAATCAGAGCAAGAGCATTTTCTAGAATTTCTACTTAAAGGATATTGTACCAAATAAGACCCAAGTTCAAAGGGAGCATGATGTTTGAAGTATGTCTTGATTGTGCCAAAGAGAAGTGTGATATTCCCACTTAGCAAGGTTGCTTAGTGAATTATCAATTTTGATCAATTTTGTCCATTTTGGGTTGCAACTTAGGAAAAGTGGGTTGTGGGGTCCCACTTGCAATTTTGAGGTGAAAGAAGGCTCCAACATAGGGGAAAAAGGAAAATCGAATTGCTAGTGGATGGTGGGGGCCACCCCCAAAGGGAAATACGCTCCCCTTGGCTAATACACACTCATGGAGGGAAGAGAGATGAAGGGATCGATGTATGGGACCCACATGGAGGATTGGAGGCTCAAGGCTAAATAGGAGGTGCATTCATCATTTTGGCACATTTTAATCATTTGACATTTACAAATACCTAGCATGCTTGAGCTGAGAGCCAAGTCTTGTAAGTGTTGTGGAGCACACACGATTTTCATGCGAGAATCTCACCCTACCTTCTATGAATTTCGAGTGCTAGCCCAAGGAGGTGATCTGCACTTTGTTTGGGAGCTGCTCAGGAGGTGGGTAAGTAATTCATGGAGTTTCTCCAGTAGTTTGGGCACAGAGAGGGAAGTATGCATCCCTTGGAAGAGCTGGTTGTAGAGAAGAGAATTCATGGAGCTTTCCGGGAGTGATTTGGGCCATTATTTGCGAGAGTTTGGGAGTGCTAGTTGGGTTTGATTTTGAGGGAATTTGCTATGCACATCGAGACAACACCAGAGACTACGTGGGCCTGCGCAGAGGAGATTTCGTGCCACACGTGGGAGTTTGGAGGAGGCCAATTCGAGTGTTGAGACGAGATGAATCTTGTGGGGAGTTCCGGGGAGGAATTTCGTTGGGCTTTGTAACCATTTTGGGGGCCTCAAACAATGTTATTTTCTGAAGGGTCAATTAGCCCAGCAGTTGAAGGAGAGCGTGAAAATTGGGCCGAATTTCAGAGGTCAGCTTTTGGCAAAACCCTTTCTGGGTTTTGGTGGGTTAATTGTGGGGAGACGGGGGTTAATTTCCCAGAATTTTCTAAGCACCGTAGGTGGACCTAGCATTTGTTTCTTGCAACCAACAATGCAATTTCTGGGGCCAACGCAATGCATTTAAGGGACATTTTCCTAGTGGTTGAGCAACTGATTTCATCCCCTGGATCTTGTTAGTTTACCTTGAGCAAGCCCATCTGCGAGCTTATATTGTACACCCTTCTTATTATAATAAAATGGCTCAATTCTATGCAGATTTTGGTGTCTTTTCGGGTGTTTAATATTGTGTGGAAATTTTGTGTTGTTTTTTCTATGCATGCTTTGTTTATCGCTGTTAATTTTACTTAGGGATATTATAGTGGTATCAAAGCTCATAGTCTTGGCTCAGCCTGTGGGAGTAACCATTAGTCTATGACACCAGAGGACAGGCAGAACATCATGTATAGGAGGAAAAGGTACAGAAGCAGGGAAAGGTAGCTACAAATTACTCCTGATACAAAAACCTTGAGCCGAATGTGAGAAATTGATTCCCTGATTCCTACTACAACAAACTGATGATATTTCTCCTATTTGTTAATTACTTGAACAAATTACTTGCAGTTTTCCACAGCGAATACAAAATACATACACTGCAGCCTACACAAAATAAATACTGCGGAAACTAAATATGACACAGGACAGAAATAAACACACACACATCTACACAGTTGTTTTTGGACAATGTGCCCAGAAAAACCCAACTTGGGAAAACCGGTGCAGTAGTCGAGGGTTTTATTATTATTCAATAGTTTCTGAGTACAAATTGTTGGATGCCCGAAATGGCTATCCGATACAGAGGAAAACTGGCAAAGAGTTAGTGAGAAAAATCTCACACTGATTCAGGAGATCCGACACTAATCAGGGATAGACTGGCTGGCCCCATGCTGCCTCTGCGTAGCTTCTGTGTCACACTTTCTGGGCTCTACGTCACTTCCTCTTTTGATCTCTTGCTGTCTGGAAATTCAACCCTTTGGCCCTCCGGTCTCACACCCCGACTTCTGGCACTAGATCTCGACTCTCAAGTTGAATTTCGAACTCCCTATGAAGCTTTGTGTTGCCTCTACATGGCACTGTGCTGCCTCTCTGAACTGCTCTATGCCTTATCTGCCTTGCACTCTCCGGATCTGGAAAACTCTCCTCCGAACTACTATCCCTACCCCTCATTGCAAGAAGATCACCCGATCTCACTCCGACAACTCAACACTGCTACTCTTGAGAAATTCTATCTTTGATCTCTCATTCGATGTGTTTTCGAAGTGCCCATCGAACTCCTTATAATCTCTCGTTGGAGCTCCAACGACCAATATTAAAACATAATCAAGGGCTAAGATTAACTGGGAGTTGATCCTCGTCTTCTTCTAGAAGATTCACACTAGATTTAATTAATAGCCTTTAATTAACTAGATTTCCTAAGTTTAGACTCAGGGAACCATTGAAAAAAGTTAATTATTTTAATTAAACCATATCTAGGTGGAATTTTCCTAAACGATTTCTGGATATTGGAGAATGCATGTGTCTTAGCCTTTCTGCAAAATCTTGAGGCAAGAGCACAATCGATGATACATAAATGAAAACTCCCTCTTAGTGAGGAATGTGCTCTAGTGCTGCAACCTATTGAAGCATCACTCTGTCTCTACATCATCTCTTGCTGCGTTGTTGATGTCTGGCTCTACTGCCCATCAACTACTGTACAACTCTGGTTGCTGCATCTGTGCTTCTGCTGGCCCTGCTAAACTGTTGCCAACACTGCATTTTCACTACAACCCTCTCTCCATTTGCTGTTGTTGCAACTACAACATCTACAACGGAAAAGCATCCAAAATACTGAACCAACTTTGTTCAGTATGATGCATCCGTCATTCGAGTTTTGACTACTCCTAGTTTCTGCGTTGTCACTGAAGCCTCTGCACTGCTGTTGACTTTGCTCTATGCCAAGTGCACTGCTGCCAACTCTGCTCTGTGCCAAGTGCACTGTTGCCAACTCTGCTCTGCGCTGCTGCTGACTCTGCTTTGTGCCAAGTGCATTGCGGCCAACTTTGTTGTGCGCTGCTTAGAATCTGATCGCTGCTAGCTATTGCATTTGTCACTCTGGCACCTGACTGCACCAACTACCATTGGTCCATCCTGCTACTGCTGACTATGGGCTCCCGTAGCAAGGTACTGATTCATGAGGTGGACCTCAAGAATCCTGCACATCCTGTAGCTCTCTAGGGCTACAACTCCAGATCACCCCACCTCACCCTTGGAAGCATCTCGACAATCATGGCAAACTCTTCCTCCATTCTGGAGGACAACCTCCCTGTTGATTTCTGGTAGCATCGGATGTGCTCTAAGTCTCAAATTTTGCAGGGAGGCTTGGGCACATGTATTCCAAAGAACCCAGAAAGCGTTTTGGGAAATTCCACCCAGAAACAATTTTATTGAAAAAAATAATTATTTTTAATGGGACCCTATGTCTAAACTTAGGAAAATAAAATAATTAAAGGGTGTTAATCAAATTGTAGGTGTAACTTCTATAAGAAGACGAGCGTCAAGCATAAATGATCTTAGCCATTGATTAGCTTCTAATCTGGGCCGTTGAATGTCAACGAGGAGATTATTGAAGGACACTTGAGGGTCATTTGGAAAGACACATAGAGTGAGTTTAGAAGTTTGATTTTCTGAAGCAAAGCAACTGCAGGAGAATATCGATAGTGAGCTTGTACAGTGAGGGGCAGGGATAGTTGGGTTGTAGTACCTTCTCCAGAGCCTAGGATACGCAGCAGAGAGGCAGAGAGACACCAGAAGGAGGCAACGCACGACCTAGGAGGGGTTGACGCTGAGCCAGAAGGGCTCACACAGAGGTTAACACTGAGCTAAAAGGGCTCACGTAGAAGCGTCACACAGTTCTCCAAGCAGAAGTTCGAATTTGTTGAGGGAGCTGACATTTCTGCGCCGGGAGGTCTGGAAACTACTCTAGAAGGCAAATCGATTCCTAGTTGAGCTGATGCAAAGCCTTAGAGGCTGACGCTAGGCCCACGCAGAGGCAATGTAGGAATAGTCGGGGACATGTTGGTTTAGTTGCCAGATCAGCCAGAACTTGCCAGGTAGAGTGAGGTAATCTCACCGATTTCTACCAGTTTATTTCTCTGTAACTGGATTGTTTGGAGGCCATCCAGAGTTGTATTAAGAAAACTACTGCATAATAATAAAACCCTCAGATTTGTTGCACCGATTTTCTTGCATTGGGTTTTTTCGGGGACATTTGTCCAAAAACAACTGTGTCACTTGTGTGTATCTTTCTCTATTGTTCTGTTCTTGTTTTAGCATATTATTTTAATTGGTGTAGATTGCAGTGTATTAGCTTCGATATTTGCTATAGGAAGCAGTAAATAATTTGTTTCAATAATTAACAAATAGAAGAAGTTTAATTAGTTGCTACAGTAGGGATTCCAGTTTGCGGAATTTTCACACTGCTGATATTAGCGGATGTAGCTTGCTGATCCTGCTTCTCCTCTTTGCCCTTCTTTCTGAGAGGACACTGAGTGTTGTAGCGGCCTAGCTCACCACACTTGAAGCACTTGATCTTCGAAATGTCCTTTCTTATGCGCTTCTCCTTCTGCCCCTTTGATGCAAGGGCCACATCCTCCTCTTCCTTCACCTGCTTCGTCCCATTTCTGCTACTGCCACTGATGGTGGCCTTTACCAGATCACACCTCATTTCCTCCTGCTGCAGATCAGCCCACACACGTTCCCAATCTGGTAGTTTTTCTCTGCCCAAGATACTCTGGACAAAAACTTGCCAATCTTCAGAAACGCTATTCAGCGCTAATCGTACAAACTTTGAGGGTTGGGTGTTAAATTGGCAACTAGGGCCAAACTCCATGTGGGTCGGCTTATTTATGGCAGCTGATATTTTTATTGGATCCCTCTCGTCGAGAGGTGTAGGATTGATCCAAAGATCATCCGATTCCGATAAGTATTTATGGAGATATGAATTTATTTTGTTTATGTAATTATAGTCAAGCCGACCAGCTCTTATGTAGGCTCTAGAAGCCCAACCGACGTGTCTATTCGTCATCTTCGTTTTGGTATAAATAGATGAGGATTTTATGTCATTTAGACACCTCTTCATGTGTAGTCTCCTCCTCTCCACGTCTGGGTTTTTGGTGAAGGAGAGAGACACCATGTGTGATACGTTGGTCTTCAAGAAATGCCCTAGCTGCTGTACATTGCCCTAGCCGCAGAGATCTGGCCGCAGTAAACCCTAGCCGCAGAGATCTGGCCGCAGTAAACCCTAGCCGCAGAAATCTGGCCGCTATAAAAGAGGTCACATATGCAGCCAAAGGAAACGTTCTATTCACATTGCCATTGTGGAAGAGCCGCAGTCATAAGGATATATATACGCAGGGCAGACAATACAACGCAGCAACATTTGTATATGCAATGATACAGTCACGTAGGCAATTGCGTATGTATATATATTGAGTCATCAACGAACAGCTTTCACACTCAGGAAATGCAATATATATTCACTGTTAAGACAACCTAAATCTGCAGTGATATAGAGACCTGAAACCGCAGTAAAATGAAGGGTTAGCTACAGCAAGAGGAAGCTGTTGCTGCAGCAAGGAGAGGCCTAATCAGCAAGGTCATTTGAGGACTGTTTCAAGGGTCCGAGTTGCTGATTGTAAGGCCGAGGCCCTGATCTTGGAGGCCAAGGTTAGGAGGACTTGCTGTAGCGTGGACAGTCCTTACGTTGGGCTTGAATCTGCTCTAAAGGAGCAGCATGTAGGGCAGCATCTTATTGGAGGACAGCCGCAGCAAGGGAAAGCAATTCTGGGCCAGTTTGATGAGCTGTTAGGGACTGTGATTGGTGCCCTAACCAGTCCCAGAATTGCAGCAGTGCAACAAGAAGTCTACAGCACTTTTAAGAGATGCTTTAAGCATTTGATTGATGATGTTTTGAGGACATTTGCTACAGGAGTTGCTATGTGCTAGGCCACAGGCCATAGCACCATAGCAAGGGCTACTTAGGGCTGCACTTTGTGCCTTAACCAAAATTGCAGGAGCAGGCAATCAGAGTAATGTTGCAGTAGATTGATGATCTACCAAAAGGGATATGCAACAGCACTCTTATTGAATGTTTTCAGGACTGCATCTTAGATCAGTCATCATTAGCAGAATGATGGACTTACTGCTGCTGTCGTAAAATCTCAGATTTGTATATTTGTACTATCTCTCTCTCTGCTGAACTATTGAAGAATATAAGAAGATTTGATCAAAGGGTTTCCCCACACATTGTGGGGTTTGTCCCTGGCTCGCGCCATATCTTGTGTCCTCTTGTCTTGGCTTGTCTTCTGCGTTTTATATTTATGTTCTATCTGCAGTTTATCATAATGCTGATGTGATTGCTAACTGTGAAAATTTAAATAAATTGCTCTAGCATAGAACATACCAAAACTTAACATTGGGGCACTGACCCTACTGAAGCCCGCTGGTCTTGGACATCCTGGAGCCTCGTAAGGAAGGGGTCTACACGCTTCCCTTTCTTCATCCTCATGCATCTGAGCTTCTCCTCTAAGTACATCTTCTGCTGCTTGGAAGATCCTTCGTATAGCGTAGCTAAGGCTTCCCACATCTGCCGGGTAGTATCCTTGTCGGTTATAGATCTCAAACCCCATCGAGAATGATCCTCTTAGTCTTCGCCATCTCAACCTTGTACTTCTTGAGCGGATTTGCATCGGCAGGTACAAATACCACACTATCGACATAAGTTTTGAGATCATGCTCATCTAGAAGGTAGGGAATCCTAGCCTTCCAGATCACATAGTTAGAGGCTCCGTCCAACCAATCTTGATCTCTCAACCTAGCTGATTCCATCTCTCTTGAAAAAGTCGAACTGCTCCCTCTTCTCCTCTGCGCAGATGCTGCCCAGCTATTCGCACTCCCTTCTGGAGTGAGAAATCCCGCAGACAACTACTGCTGCTCTGCTTGGAAAATTCGAACCTCTTGGCTAGAAGTCATCTGAGGAAGAAATTCCCTCAGAGTGTGCTATTCTTTCCTTCTGACGCTATTCTGCTGCAAAATAACTGCGTTCGAGCTGAAGATCTTCTTTGCAAGGAAACTGTGTTGCTCCCTTCTGCCTTTGGAAAGCTTCGATCTAGAGAATCGAATTTCTCTGTCGACTCACTCAGAGAAATCAATCTCACTCAAAACTTTGACCTCCTTGGCCCAAGGACTGCGCTGCCTTTGGGGTTTCGAATTGCTGCCAAGGCAGGATTTCGAACCTCCTTTTTCCTTTCTGCTCTGAGCTCTCCTACTCACGATCTGTGCTCTGATACCATGTGAAAAATTGGTTACCCGATTCCTACTGCAGCAAATTGATGATATTTCTCCTATTTGTTAATTACTTGAACAAATTACTTGCAGTTTTCTACAACAAATATCGAAATACATACACTGCAGCCTACACAAAATAAATATTGCGGAAACTAAATACGACACAGGAGAGAAATAAACACACACATCTACATAATTGTTTTTGGACAATGTCCCCGGAAAAACCCAACTCGGGAAAACTGGTGCAACAGTTGAGGGTTTTATTATTATTTAGTAGTTTCTGAGTGCAAATCGTTGGATGCCCAAACTGGCTATCCGATACAGAGGAAAACTGGCAAAGATTTAGTGAGAAAAGTCTCACATTGATTCAGGAGATACGACACTGATCAGGGACAGGCTAGTTGGCCCCACGCTGCCTCTGCGCAACTTCTGCGTCAATCATATGCAGCTCTACATCACACTTGCTGGGCTCTGCGTCACCTCCTCTTCTGATTTCCTGCTGTCTGGAAATTCGACCCTCTGGCCCTTCGGTCTCACACCCCAACTTCTGGCACTAGATCTTGACTCTCCCAACTGAATTTTGAACTCCCTCTGAAACTCTGCGTTGCCTCTACATGGCACTGCGCTGCCTCTCTACACTGATCTATGCCTTCTTTGCCTTGCACTCTCCGGATCTGGAAAACTCTCCTCTTGACTACTATCCCTGCCCCTCACTGCAAGAAGTTCACTCGATCTCACTCCGACGACTCAATGTTGCTACTCTTGAGAAATTCGATCTGTGATCTCTCATTCGATGTGTTTTCCAAGTGCCCATTGAACGAATTATTATAATCTCTCGTTGGAGCTCCAACGACCAATATTAAAGCATAATCAAGGGCTAAGATTAACTGGGAGTTGATCCTCGTCTTCTTCTAGAAGATTCACACCTGATTTAATTAATACCCTTTAATTAACTAGATTCCTAAGTTTAGACTTAGGGAACCATTTAAAAAAGTTAATTATTTTAATTAAACCATCTCTAAGTGAAATTTTCCCAAACGATTTCTGGGTATTGGAGAATGCATGTGTCTTAAGCTCTTTGCAAAATCTCGAGGCCAGATCACATCTGATGCTACAGAAATCAACACTGAAGCGTGAGGTGCCAAATATGGGGGACAACCTGAATGATAGAGTGAGTAAAGAAAAGGAGTTTGCCCAACATCTCTTGAAGGCTATCCATGACTTATCTAGGGGTATTGATGAGTTGAGGTAGCAGAACAACAGTAACAACAAGGGAAAGGGCATTCAGGGAGATATACACTTAGGTGAGGGCTCGGGTACCTTGCACCACTAGGCAACAAACTCACCTAACGTGCCTCATGTCTTTAGGACACCACAGAAGTCAACTATCCCTTCATTTCTAGCATCAGGTGTCGAAGGGCCGCAGGGGCAGGAGGACATGCCCATGGGAGACTATTTCGTGGAGTACCAATCCTATGGGGCTGATTTCAGAGATGCCATCACCTTCAAAGACTTTTTCCAACTGAAGGGCAACAATAGGAGCAAGGGGCAGAGTGGAGGAGGTTACACGCATGGCATCGATTTGCAGCGCACAGTGGGAAGGTTATTCCTTCCAACTTTTGATGGCTCACCTAAGAGCTCAGCCAGGGCGTGGGTTGAGAAGTTGGATGTCTATTTCTAGCTTAACCAGATGACAAGGTGGAGGCAATCAAGATTGCCACTTTACACTTTGAGGTAGAAGCCCATGATTGGTGGTTCCATGGATTGACCATGATGGGGCATGCAGGAGTCACACCTATGAGGATTTCACACAGAGGGTACTTGAGCACTTTGAGAGGAGAGACCTGGAGGAGCACTTCGGGGAGTTGACGCGGCTCAAGCAGACCGGTAGTGTAGAGGCATACATCTCTGAGTTTCTGAGAGTATCAGTGATGGTACCAGATCTATCAGAGACCAGGAGGGTTTTCTTGTTTTTGGAGGGGCTAGCAGAGCCACAGGCCCACCACTTTGTAGGACCCAATTGGTAGAGTCTGGGACTTGCAAGATGCTTTGCCTAGGGCCAGAGCGCAGATACCCACCAGACTTGTATTCCAATAGAGGGGAAGAGACACTAGACCCCCACCACAGCGAGACATTCAGGGGCGTGGGCAGTTGGATGACAAGGCCAGGAGGGACCTCCGCCGAAGGAAGTTGTGCTTCACTTGCCAAGAGCCATGGGCACCAGGACATCAGTGTACCAAGGGCAAGGAACATTTCATAGAGGTATTTTCCGACAGTGAGCCGAAGGATGATGTGGAGCAGGAGATAGGCATTGGAGATGATGGGTCATCGTTGGCTGGAGGAGGAGGTGGAGGCCCACCACCCCCATCGGGGAGATCCCCTTTCTTACCAGCAATAGGAGTCATCGCTTCACTTCAGGGAGTGCTGAAGTACCTCACTTTGAGGATCAAGGGCACTGTGTAGGGGCAACGCTTTTCGGTGCTGGTAGACAGTGGGGCCACCCACAACTTTGTAGATGCCCAGATGGTGGAGAGGAGAGGCATATGCACAGTCCTTTGAGGGATTCTCGGTTTTGGTGTCGGGAGACCGTACCATGTAGTGCACTAGATGTGTCCTCGGGATGACAATGGTGATGGGGAACTACTCTATGACGGACCAATTCTTTGTGGTTGATGTTCCGGACACCAATGTGGTGCGTGGTGTGTAGTGGCTATACTCTCTTGGGGCCGTTACTACTGACTGGCTGAAATTGGAGATGGAGTTCACAGGGCTTGACGGGAAGATGGTTTTATTGAGGGGCATGCACTCATACCCCCCACAGACAGTGTCAACGCATAGGATGGAGGCAAATTTGAGGCATGGTGATATAGAGTGGGTCGTGGAGCTAAGGATATCCGATGTAGGGGGGAAATCCCAACCACCACACTCAGACATCTAGGCCATTCTAGACAGGTACCCAACAGTGTTTGGAGACATTCTGCTAGGACGACCACCTGATAGGGGGTTTGAGCACACTATTGAGCTAGAGCTAGGGGTGCAAGTAGTGATCACGACCCCCTACCGACATCCCAAGGCTTACCGGGATGAGATTGAGCGGGCTATTCATGAGTTGTTGGCTTTGGGGCACATTAGGCCCAACTCTAGTCCCTTTGCTTCATCAGTTGTCCTGGTGAAGAAGAAGGATGGCACACTGAGGATGTGCATCGACTATAGAGCCCTCAACAAGAAGATGCTGAAGAACCAAGACCCCATTCCCTGCAGAGATGAGCTTATGGATGAGCTTAGAGGAGCCAAGTACTTCTCTAAGATAGATCTGCGTTCGGGGTACCATCAGATTCAGGTGAGGGATCAGGATATCCCCAAGACAATGTTCAGATGCCACTACGACCATTTTGAGTTCTTGGTTATGCCCTTTGGGCTAACCAACGCTCCAACCACCTTCTAGTCTTGCATGAACCACGTGTTCTGCAAGAAACTACGTAGATTTGTGCTGGTGTTCTTTGACGACATATTGATCTACAATAGGACATGGGAGGAGCACCTACAACATCTTGAGGAGGTGCTTCATATTTTAGAGGGACAACAGTTCTACGCGAAACTGTCCAAGTGTAAGTTTGGGCTGACCGAGATGCTCTACTTGGGGCATACCATTGGAGAGGATGGAGTGCGAGTGCGTGAGGAGAAGATTAGAGCCATTCGGGATTGGCCAGTTCCTTGGAATGTGACCGAGCTAGGGGGTTTGTAGGCATTCACCTATTACAGGAAGTTCGTAAAGGGCTTTTCACATCTAGTAGCACCTCTCATAGATCTGACCAAAAAAGGGGCATTCACATGGATTGACAGGGCACAAGAAGCATTTGAGCACCTCAAGGAGGTGATGAGCAGTTGTCCAGTATTGGCTCTACCCGATTTTACACAGCCATTCACCTTGGAGTGCGATGCATCAGGTGAGGGCATTGGCGCAGTATTGTCACAGGGGGGCCATCCTATAGCCTTCGAGAGTCAGAAGCTCCTTAGTCACGAGAGGTTTTACTCGATCTATGACAAGGAGATGCTGGCCATCATGCATGCTTTGGCCACATTTTGACAATATTTGGTTGGTAACAGGTTCGGAGTCTTCACCACTTTCTGGGGCAGAAGGTCCTCAATGACAAGCAGCAGAAGTGGGTGAGCAGGATTCAAGCCTACGATTTTGTCATCGAATATGTCAAGGCAAGCATAATGTGGCAACATATGCCCTATCTAGGAGGTCGATGACACTTTCCCTCATGAGCATCTGCCATGATTGGAAAGCACAGTTGTTGGTGGAGTACTCCAAGGATCGACAGGTGTGTGAGATCTTGGAGGGTACCCATGGGGCTGAGCACTACGGTGTGATGGAATATGTTATTTACTACAAGGGGCACATCTATTTAGTTCCTGGTTCACAGTTGAGGGAGAGAATCCTTCATGCAGTGCATGATTCACCACTGTTAGGACACCAAGGGTTCTTGAAGACCTACAAGACAGTTAGAGAGTGCTTCACATGGAAGGGCCTCAAAGGGGATGTGCTGAGGCATGTACAGGAGTGCGAGGCTTGCCAGAGGAACAAAGGGGAGTTAACTCATCCAACTGGGTTATTACAACCACTCCCTATTCCAGAGGGGAAATGGGAGAGCATCTCGATGGACTTCATCACAGGGCTTCCCACGGTGCAAGGCCGTGATTGCATATACATAGTGGTGGACAGATTGACGAAGTATGCCCATTTCTTCACCATTCGCGCCAAGTACTCTGTTTGCAGGTTGCAAAGTTGTTTTTCAGGGAGGTCTTCTGGTTGCATGTTCTCCCCAAGACCATAGTGAGTGATAGGGACAACCGTTTTATGGGGGCTTTTTGGCAGGAGCTTTTCAGGTTGATGGGAACAAAGCTCACACCGAGTACCAGCTACCACCCCTAGACCGACGTGTAGACCGAGATAGTAAACAAATGGATGGAGGGTTTTTTGCGGAATTACGTGACGAAGCAACAATGTGCTTGGGTGAGATGGCTTCACTTGTGGGAAGTCAACTCTTGGTCGAACAAAAAATGTCCTCCTTCGCACGTGTGAACTCGCTCTTTCTATTTCAGATCATATTGATGTGTGATGAGTGTACAAATGAGGCTCCATGAATTTGTATTTATATGTGATTCATGAAGTGGCTTTCACACATGTGGGTTGACTTGATGGTCATGAGACCGACTTGGTTAAACATGTAAATACCATTGAGAAATCAATGCAAGTAAACTTAGGTCTTAGATTCCTCTTTCTTGATAATTACTTGTGAATTATGTTGGCTTCTTTTACTTCTTTGTTATATTATTTTTCATCTAGTAATTACCAAATTATGTGTGTATGAAGATCACAAAACAAGAGACACAAGATCTAGGCACTGTACTAGGGAAAAACCCCTATCTAGGGGAAAACCCAGTCAAAATATCTTCCTTCAATAGTTATCCTGAGATAATCCTAAACTCTTCACCCTAGACATAGACTTCCTCCAACCACCAAGTCAATCCTTCCAACAACTTTGATCTAGATATTCGGCCTTGCAGCAACAAAACTTCGATCTATGCAGCAACAACTACTTCGACCTATGCAACACTTCGACCTATGCAGCAACAACATTTCAACCCCAACAACTTCGACCCTTCTGCAGCTTTGACCTACTGCAACTTCAACCTATTGCAGTAGCAGAACTTCGACCCTGCAACTCCAACAACTTTGATCCTGCAATTTCCCAGTAACTTCGCAGAAAAGAGAGAGAGAGAGAGCCCAAAAACTTCAATCCTACACTTTTGCTTCTTCCTCCTGCACTTTACACTTTTTACTACACTGCTTCTTATGTGTATCGAACTTGTTGAGTGGATGAGCAAATAGATCGAATTGCACTTGTATATATAGGCTTCTTGTGGGTCAAATTTCTCCCTTTCAGGCTGACTTCATCAGGCAAGGGTCGACTTGGTGTGGAGGTGACAAAATTTACTTTTGACTCAAAAATAATTCTTTTTACATGATTCAAAAGCCCAAGAAGGGTCTCATAAAATGTACAATGACTCTAATGACTCAATATAAATCATAGGAGTCCACAATGGGGACATTGACTAATAAAAGATAACCCAAGCATGAAACCCATGCTTCAATAAGTCATTATAGCAATAATAAAATTTTTCTTTTTCATTCTTTTGATAAGTACATTACCTAACGACTCAAATACATTTATGAAGACCGAACCTAGGGAGGTATTCATAATAACATATACAAGTACAAGGAAGATCTCAAATCATATGAACTATGAAGAGTTACTGCAATGCCATGGACTAGATTTCTGACCAGGGCAATCTATCTGGGTGGGACTAAGATGGACTAAAGCTTTTAGCCTCTCTAGGTACCATCATGGTTAGTTGCTAACCATCAACCCAAGGATCCAGGTGCGTATCCAAGGTCTGAGCTCTATGACCAACGCCACCCTCCCTACTTCGGGATCCAGACATCAACACATAGTGCTAACCTGATTTCCTCCTAGGCAATGTGTCTCACACACGAAGCCTCAACAAATCTCTTCCAAACTTTTATCATCATCAACAAGATAAACAATATCTACTAAACCAAACATGTTTCTAAGATATTCAAATTTCTTATTAGGAAGAGACTTTGTTAGTATATCAACTACCTGATCGTCGGTTGAGACATATTGTAGCTTCACGATCCCATCTTGCACCAAGTTCTTAATGTAGTGGAACTTATTGTTGATATGCTTTGTCCTAGCATGAAACACAGGATCTTTAGACATCTTGATGCAACTTTGATTATCACAGTTTATCATAGTAGGACCCAGATGCTTCTCGAACAAATCTGTCAAAAGCTTCCTCAATCTTACAACCTCCTTTCCTACTTCACATGCAACCATGTACTCTGCTTCAACACTACTCAAAGCAACAAGATCTTGCTTTCTACTAATCCATGAGATCATGGCAGATCCCAAACTAAAGCATCCACCTGTAGTGCTTCTTCCATCGGTCTCACTCCCACCCTAATTAGAATCTGTGAAGCCAATCGACTTGACTTTCTTGCTATCGTACCTTAGGCAGTGATGTATAGTGCAACGAAGATATCTCAATATATGCTTGGCAGCTATCCAATGATCATGATGAGGCTCCAACTGAAACTGACTATTCTTGCTGCCGTACCTTAGGTAGTGATGTATAGTGCAACGAAGATATCTCAATATATGCTTGGCAGCTATCCAGTGATCATGACGAGGCTCCAACTGAAACTGACTAAGGATATTCATTGAAAAACATATATCCGGCCTAGTATTTACTAGATACATTAGAGAACCCACCAACTTACGATAGGAGGTAGGATCTACGAGACTTGAGTCAGAGCTCCTCAACTTCTTGAGATTGGTGATCATAGGAGTAGTCATGGTCTTGGAATCGATCATCCCAAATTTCTGCAACAACTTGATGATATACTTTCCTTGCTCCGGATATATCTCCCCAGGGTTCTGCCTTACTTTCAAATCTAGGTAATAGTGCATTAGTCCCAGATCTTTCATCTCAATTTCCGCTGCTAGCATCTTCTTGCATTCTTGTATCCTTCGCTCCACACCTGTAATGAATAGATTATCCACATATAGTAGAATAATGACTGGCTCATTATCCACAACCTTGATGTAGAGATTTGGATCAACAGTACTTTTCACGAACCCAATTCTTAGAAGGTATGCATCCATTCTTGCATACCATGCCCTAGGAGCTTGCTTCAAACCATATAGGGCCTTCTTGAGTCTACAAACATGAGTGTCTTTGTTATTTACTTCAAAGCCTTCGGGTTGCTCAATGTATACTTCCTCATCGATGGTCCTTGTTGATTTTTGGTAGCATCGGATGTGCTCTAGCCTTGAAATTTGGAGGAGAGGCTAAGGCACATGAGATCTCCAAGACCCAGAAATCGTTTTGAGAAATTACATTTGGATGAGGAGTTATTAAAATAACTAATATTTTTAATGGGTTCCTAAGTCTAAACTTAGGAAAATAAAAATATTAATGGGTATTACTAAAGATAAGGATGAGAAGCTTCTAAGAGATGAGGATCAAGTCTGTTTTAATCTTAGCCATTGATTAGGGACTTAATCTCAGCTGTTGATTCATCAACAAGAAAAGTATAAGAGAAGACTTTAGGGTCATTTGGAAAGACATCGACAGATACTCAGTATCTCAATGAAATTTGATTCTCAAGGAAGAGGAGATCGATTTCAGAGGGAGTTGCAGGGTGGAGGAAGAGGAGGGCTTCAGCAGCAGGCAGTGATCAAGGAGGAGGTGATGCAGGGGCAGTGGAAGACAACGCAGAAAGAGATATGCAGTCCAGAGGAGAGACGCAGGGCATGCGCTGGCTAACGCAGAGAGACGCAGGGCCACTCAGAGCCACGCTGGGTCAATCAAAGTGATGCAGGGGTGATGCAGAAGTGGGAGAAAGGTCTCCTAAATGTCAGATGATCTCAGAGGGAAAGTCTCAGGTGTTTTATTTCAGTTTCTTTGTAAAATCATTCCTTGTAAAAGCAATTGTTACTGATTATTAATAAAGCCCTCATCGGCTGCACTGGTTTTCCCGCATTGGGTTTTTTTGGTGACAATTGTCCAAAAATAATTGTGTCGATGTGATTGATTCTTGTGCATGTATTTTTTTCTGGGTAATTGTGTGATAACTGCAGCAAAATTTATTTTAATATTTGTTGAAGGAATTTCGTAAATAACTTATTAAGAATAATAAGTAGGTGAAATAAATCAGTTACTGCAGTGATAGAATTTCAGTTTAGAAATTTTCACATGGTGTTAGAGCAGAGATCTGACAACACGAAAGGAAAATCGATTATGGGTCAAGAGCATGATGTAGAGGCATGCACTCAAGGGGACTCGTAGATTTCCAGAAGAATGCACAAGGGACGAATTGTTGAAGTTTCTAAGCTTACTTAGTTTAGAAACCCTTCATGCACTTTTTCTGATTTATTCCTACCTACTTGTTATTTTTCTTTAGCAAGTTATTTACAAAGTAAATACTAAAAATAAACACCAGCGCATGCTCAACATATTATAGATCAACAACTAAAAGAAACAAGAGCAAACACACTACATGACACCATTATTTTTGGACCAATGTCCCCGGAAAAACTCAATGCGGGAAAACAGGTGCAACTATCTGAAGGTTTTCTTATTAAGCAATATCAGAGTACAATTTGGGTGCTGAAACTGGCCTACCCAACAAAGAATTTCCTTAGCAGCTATACCTCATAGTTTGAGAAAAATCCCCTGGCTGAAACCCCGGAAAATCCTTCAGGCAACTCCTCTGTACAAAACTGCTCTGCAACCCTAGCGTCTACCCAAACTAGACTATGTAAGCGCCTGTCTATCTCACGCTGGCCCTGTGTCAGCCCCAGGAGGCCCTGTGTCAACTCTGGAAGCCTCTGCGTCAATTGCATTGGCCCCTCTGGTGCTCTTCGCAACACTTGGTTGCCTCTACGTGGCCCTACGTGAGCCCTGCTGTCTCTGCGTCACTGTCCTTGGCTACTGCACTACCCTCCCAGCACAATCTCTGCCTTCTCTGTATTCAATGCCCCTCAGCTGCTCTCCCGTTCACTGATTCTATCTCTCTTAGCAAACCCCACTCTGGAGAATAGAATGATTGATCACTCTGGTGTGTTCTCCAAGTGACCCTCAAGCCTCCTCTTATACTTTTCCTATTGACGATTCAACGGCTGAGATTAAGTCCCTAATCAATGGCTAAGATTAGATCTGACTTGATCCATGTCTTTTGGACCATTCTAACACAGATTAATATTAATACACATTAATATTTTATTTTCCCTAAGTTTAGATTTAGGGACTCGATTAAAAATATTAATTATTTTAATATCTCATTATCTCTTTAGAATTTGCCCAAACCCTTTCTGGGTATTGGAGATCTCTTGTGCCCCAACTCTCCACCAAATTTCGTGGCTAGAGCACATCCGATGCTATCCCAAATCAACACGAATATTCGATATTAGCTTCTAGATTGGAAGAAGAAGCCACTTGCCTTGCAAGCTCTGCCTCCACGGAGGTTTGGTATACAGACAATGGAGCTTCATGGCATATGACAGGAATCCGAGAATGTTTTTCAGATTATCAGGAAGAAAGAATGATTTTTCAGATCACCAAGGGGAATGAGGCAAAGTGTACTCTAGTAGGAAGAGGTACCATAGTTTTTCAAACCAAAGCAAGAAAGCGACTTTGGGCAACCAATGTGTTGCATGTGCCGGGATTGGGGATGAACTTACTTTCCATATCTCAACTTCAAAACAAGGGCTATGATGTTTTCTTCATTAAGGAGAAAGTATATGTCAAACACCCAAGTTGGAAGAAGATGGCTCAGATTGGAATCAAAAGTAACAGGTTGTACAAGTTACAGCTAGAATCACCAATGGCACTGATAGCCAGTAATGGAGACAAAGACTTGAATGAGCTAAAGGAGGATGGGACACTTACACCATGGGGCTCTAAGAATTCTCAGAAAAACAATATCAGGAGTTCCAGAACTAAGTACTGAATGGGATGATGTATGCAGAGGGTGTGCTCTGGGCAAGTATGCCAAAGCTGCGTTTTCCAGAAGTAACAATAGGGCGAAGAGTGTGCTAGGATTGATACACTCAGACATCTACGGACCAATGTCCACAAAAGCTCTTAGTGGTGATGATTACTTCGTCACCTTCATCGTGACCATTCTAGGAAGACTTGGATCTACTTTCTGAAAGCCAAGGATGAGGTTTTCGATCGATTCAAAGAGTTCAAGGCTCTAGTGGAGAATCTGACAGGAAAGAAGATAAAATTGTTGCACTCGGACAATGGTGGAGAGTATGTTGACAAGGACTTCACCGATTTTTACGCTAAGGAAGGCATCAGAAGAGAGTGGATAACTCCCTACAATCCGGAGCAGAATGGAATAGCAGAAAAAAAAAACAGGACTATTGTGGAAGTAGCTAGGGCAATGATGTATGATCAGTATATGCCTAAATTCCTGTGGGCAGAATCATGTAGCACGATAGTTTATGTCTAGAACAGGACTCCTCATAGGGCATTGGGCAAAATCACTCTGGAGAAGGTCTTCATTGGGAAGACACCTAAAGTCAGTCATTTCACGATATTTGGGAGTTTAGCATATCGCCATATACCCGAAGAGAAGAGAAAGAAATTAGATCAAACTGCTGAGAAAGAATATCTTGTGGGATATAGCAAGAATGCTAAGGCATATAGAGTCTATCTTCCAAGGAGTAGGAAGGTAGCAATTCGGTAATATGTAAAGTTCATGTAGGATAGAGCTTTCGAAAAATCTCGAGAAATGCTTTCCGAGGAGCAGTCAAAAGACGAGCCATTGGTCAAACCACTTCAACCAACGGAAACTGGTACTAGAAATCCTCCTAAAGACAAGGCTTCAGAACAGGAGGAATCTCAGAAAGAAGAGGAGTTGATAGATGTACCTACTACCAGTGGAAGATCGAGTCGGGAACTCCAACAGATTCTACAAGATGTAGAAGACTTCATTGGTGCACCGAGGAATAGTAGAAGGGAGCGAAGACAACCAGACAGATACTAGGCCTTAGTAGCTCAGGTTGGGGAACCTTCTAGTTTTTAGGACGCCGTTCAACATCAAGTATGGGTAGATGCTATGGTGGAGGAATACAACTCTATAATGGTCAATGATGTCTGGGAAGTGGTGCCTTGTTAAAATTGGCAACTAGGGCCAAAATCCATGTGGGTCATCTTATCCATGGCTGATAATATTTTTATTAGATTCCTCTCGTCGAGAGGTGTAGGATTGATCTGAAGATCATCCGATTCTAATAAGTATTTATGGAGATATGAATTTATTTTGATTATGGAATTATTATCAATCCGACCTACAACTCATGTAGGCTCAGAAGCCCAACAGTCGCATCTATTCAAACATCAACAATTGTGTATAAATATAGGAGGACTTTTCTTCATTTGCACTCACTCATCTCATCACATCTCTCTCTCTCTCCTGCGCAGAAAAGAGACTCTTTCTCACACATGTGGAAGGAAGCTGCTGAACTTGAAGCTGCAACTGCAGATCCAAACTTTGACTAGCGTTGACCATCAAACCTCCTCTTCTGAACTGCGCTGTAGGTCCATCTGGACCTCCTCTGAAGGCCGCATTTTTTGGTGGTGGAATCAAGCCAATCCGACGGTTGGTTTGCGAGATATCGACTGCCCTAGTTTTGATGATGAAGCCGCTAATGCTGATGCTGCTGATCTAGGGTTTGCTACTGCTGATATAAATCAGATTTATTGTACTATTTCTCTCTGTTGAATTATTGAAGATAAAAGAAGATTTGATCAAAGGGTTTCCCCACACATTGTGGGGTTTGTCCTTAGCTAGCCGCCACATCTTGTGTCTCTTGTCTTGGCTTGTTTTCTGTTGATCGTTTAATGTTCTATCTGCACTTTACTTATGCACATGTGATTGCTAATCTATGAATAATAATAAGAAAGAAAAGTAAATTGCTCTAAGCATAGAACATACCATAACTTAACATGGTATAGGAGCTGAGGTGAAGACAAAGCCCGAGCAAGAGCAAGAGCAAAGAGAAGATTGGCAAGGCTATCCTAAAAGAACTATGGGGTCCTCATCACTCTTTCGTGCCGGTGACAAGCTCCGTGAGAAATCTGACTATCACGGATGGAAGATGTCTATCGATCTAACCTTAGAAGATCAAGGAGTGTTGGACCATGTGAGAGGCAATATTGTTGAGCCTCCATCAAATGCATCCGCTGTTGCCAGCAACAAATTGAAAACCGGAGAAGTCAAAGCAAAGAAGATCATCCGGGACTCTATTGACAAATGCTTGGTGGCCTACATCTCCGACTTGAACACCTCCAAGGAAATCTACGATAGACTGGTGAGTTTATTTAAAGTTAATGATGCAAATCAAATTTTGTTTCTTAGAAATAAGCTGAAGGAAATTAAGAAGGGTAAAGATGAGAGTATGCAAGCATACTTCTTAAGAATCACCGAGATGAGGAACGATCTCCTATCTATTGGGGAGACTATTACTGATAGGGAAATGGCACTCACGACTCCTGGAGGATTACCATCCGAATGGTATGTGTTCAGGACTACTCTTCTGAACAATAATGTAATTCCTGGTTTCAAGGAATTAATGGCTAGATACATCCAGGACAAAACAAGGGTAGAAGAGCAAGAAATGCCCATGCCTAAAGGTCCTCCTGCTGCTTTTTCTTCTCATGCTAAGAAAAGAAATACTTCCGGTCTAAATCAAAAAGAAAGGCTGGACCTAAGGGTGGAAGAAAAGGACGATGTTACATTTGCGATAAAGCAGGTCACTATGCAAGGGAGTACCTTGATAGAAAGGACTCACACCGGGACGATGATCAAAATCCCTGTCATGGCAAATTCAATAGCAAAGGTAAAAGGAGTGTTGGGAATCAAGGAAGAGGACAACCATTCAAGAAGGCTAGAAATTCTAGGTATGAATCCAACATTGTTGAAAATAAGCAGGATGAATATTATCTACCAGCTGCTCTATCTACCTCTGCTCCTTCAGATTCAATGGGAATTTTGCTCATTGATAGTGGTGCCTCAAGGCACTTCACTAGTTACAAAGAAGTTCTCCATAATCTGATAGAGAGAGAAATTAACCTGGAAATTGTCCTTGGAGATAATATGAAATATCCCATGAAAAGTGTAGGCAATGTCTCTCTCAAATTGAATCAAGGTAATACGATCCACTTACAGGATGTATTATATGTACTTGACCTCAAAAAGAACCGAGTGTCCATCTCGGCAATGGAAGACAAAGGCTACAAGGTAACCTTTAGCAATGGCAAGGTACATATATGGAAAAATAATGTTAAAAGTACCTTTACTCTTGGGTTTCATGTTGATTCATTATATCAGGTCGGTGGAAGTCTGTTACGTGTCATGTCTTATGACACATCTCTTCAGTCCGAACTTTGGCATCGGAGGTTTGCCCACCTTCATTATAAAGCTCTACCCAATGTAAGACAAATGGTGACAAGGATGCTCGAATTCCGAGTGGAGAAAGAAGGTGTATGTCCAGGATGTGCCGAAAGAAAGCTCAAAAGGGGACCATTCCCCTCAAGCCAAAGCAAGACCTCCGATATATTACAGTTGGTTCACTTAGGCATATCTGAGGCTGGCATTAAGAGGGAGACTACTACACCACATACTCCTGAGCAGAATGGTGTGGCAGAAAGGAAGAACCGTACGATTGTGGAAGCTATCTGTGCCATGCTCCATGATCAAAGACTTCCGAAGTTTCTATGGGTAGATGATGTAACAATGCCTGATGTGGAGGAACCCATGGATCCTATTTATCTACATGAACCTTCCTCTTCTAGGAAGAGGCTTTCATGGCTTAGGGGGCTACTTGATGATGCTGAAGGACATGCTGCACCCCAAGGAACCTTCCGTGAAAGTAAGAAACCTAACAGGTATCAGGGATACCTAACCATCATGAGCACGATCATACAAAATGAGCCTTCATCATTCTCAGATGCCGTCAAGCATCAAGTATGGAATGATGCTATGACCGAAGAATATGAGTCTATTATGAAGAATGATGTCTGGGAAGTAGTTCCTAGACCCCAGGACAAGACAATTGTCACTTCTAAATGGCTTTACAAGATAAAGCATGCAGCAGATGGAAGTACGGAAAAGTATAAGGCTCGTTTTGTTGCTCGCGGTTTCTCCCTAAAGGAAGGTATAGACTATGATGAGATATTTGCACTTGTTGACAGATATACGACCATCCGCTCGATCATAGCCCTTGCGGCTTCACAAGGATGGAACCTACATCAGATGGATGTCAAGACCGTGTTCTTGCATGGTTCGATCAAAGAAGAGGTCTATGTGGAGCAACCCGAAGAATTTGAGATTTATGATCGAAAATCTCATGTATGC
The DNA here is from genome assembly GCA_031772625.1 of Pinus tabuliformis. Classification (NCBI taxonomy): domain Eukaryota; kingdom Viridiplantae; phylum Streptophyta; class Pinopsida; order Pinales; family Pinaceae; genus Pinus; species Pinus tabuliformis. The sequence goes on along the minus strand of CM062815.1, from coordinate 372,808,829 downwards.
AGGTTGAAGAAAGTTCTCTATGGACTGAAGCAAGCACCCCGGACATGGTATGAGAGGATTGATAGCTACTTGATGAAGCTGGGATTCACTAAGAGTGAAGCCGATTCTAACCTTTACTTTAAGGTTGAAGATGACAAACCTCTCATACTGGTGCTGTATGTAGATGACCTCTTCCTAATAGGCGCAGACCCTCTTATTCACAAATGTAAGAGGGAGTTGGCTTCTGAAGTTGAAATGAAGGACCTATGACTGATGCACTATTTCCTAGGACTTGAAGTTTGGCAGAAGCCAGGAGAAATTTTCCTATCTCAAGGAAAATATGTGGTGAAGATATTGGAAAGATTTGGTATGGTAGACTGCAAGCCTGTAACTACCTCGATGGAGCTTGACTTCAAGAAGTTAAGTGATAGTGCTGCTGGACTTGTTTTATGAAATGTTACCGAGTATCAGCAACTCGTCGGAGCATAATGTTCTTAGTGAACTCCTGTCCAGACATATGCTTTGCAGTCAACACATTGAGTCAACATACGGTTGAACCTCACCACATATATTGGATTGGTGCCAAGAATCTGTTGAGATATCTTCGTGGCACAATCACTTATGGGTTAAGATACACTGCCGGAGATGTGAGACTACTTGGATATACTGATGCTGATTGGGCAGGCAATGTGGAGGACCGTAAGAGCACTTCCAGGTGCTGTTTCTCCTTGGGATTTGTTTCGATATCCTGGATGAGCAGGAAGTAGAAGTTGGTGGCTTTGAGCACCGCCGAAGCAGAATATATTGTTGCTAGCATGGCCTCCTATGAGGCAGTCTGGTTGCGAAAGCTCTTCAGTGAGTTGTTTGGATTTACATTGGATGCTACCGTGATCCTATGTGACAACCAGAGTGGGATTCGTCTGTCAGAGAATCCCGTATTTCATGATCGCTCCAAGCATATCGATATCAGGTATCACTATATTCGAGATATGGTCCAGCGGGGAGCTATAAGGCTCCCACATATCGGTACAGATGAACAAGTCGTCGACATTCTGACAAAGCCCCTAGGGAAAGTCAAATTCCTGACTTTTCGAGAACAACTTGGTGCTGTTCAAAGACCCTCCGATGAGGGTCTTGTATGATGCATTGAGCTCTGGGAGCTCCGGGGGGTGCAGGGTACTTCATGGAGCGACATATGACCATAGGGTGATTCAACATCCCCTGGTGGTATACATGTACACCCCGTGGCGACTATGTAGCAGGATGATTGGTTCTCCTGTGAGGTCTGGATGATGTGTTCTCCATGACAACTATTTAGCACGATGATTGGTTCTCCTGTGAGGTCTGGATGATGTGTTGTCCATGACGATTATGTAGCAGGATGATTAGTTCTCCTGTGAGGCCTGGATGATGTGTTCTCCATGGCGATTATGTAGCAGGATGATTAGTTTTCCTATGAGGACGGGATTGATTAAGTTCTCCTGTCAAGGCATCCTACCCATGTAGTCAAGGACTCATGGGAAGTACCTCTCATCTAATCAGTGAGCAGGGAAATGAAGTTAGGGACCATAGTAGTACTGATGGACACATCGCTGTATCTACCGTACTCCCTACGCTAGGATGACCTTCATTGATCTGGGATCAATGATACTGGTCTGGGACCAATGGTAGGAGTTGTACCCACTATGACGCTGACTTCGTGTCGGTTGAGACTGGTATGGGACCAGTGGTACATACTTTGAGACTGACCTCGGGTCAGTGCAGGACTGGTCTGGGACCAGTGAGAGTGGTACATACTATGACGCTGACTTCGGGTCGGTTGAGACTGGTCTGGGACCAGTGGTACACTCTCTAAGACTGCGATACTAGTCTGGGACCAGTGGTATGCACTCTAAGACTGACTTTGAGCCAGTGGAGGATGATACTGGTCTAGGACCAGTGGTAGGAGTTGTACTCACTATGACGCTTCGGGTTGGTTGAGATTGGTCTGGGACCAGTGGTACATACTCTGAGTCTGACTTTGAGTCAGTATGATGCATCCTCGATCATTTCTTCTTCTTAATAATTCAAACAAAAGTAGAGTAGAGCAGGACAGAGCAGAGCAGTGTAGATCAGTACAGGGCAGAACAAGACAGAGCAGTGCAGGTAGGATGAAGCAGAGAAGAGCAGGGGTCAAGCTATACAGGGTAGTGCATTTGATGTATGAATAGTATTGACCGATAGACAAATTGCAGATGGAGTTCTCCCTAGTTGAGAGGGAGTGTTAAAATTGGCAACTAGGGCCAAACTCCATGTGAGTCATCTTATTCATGGCTGATAATATTTTTATTAGATTCCTCTCGTCGAGAGGTGTAGGATTGATCTAAAGATCATCCGATTCCGATAAGTATTTATGGAGATATGAATTTATTTTGATTATGGAATTATTATCAAGCCGACCTACAACTCATGTAGGCTTAGAAGCCCAACAGTTGCATCTATTCAAACATCAACAGTTGTGTATAAATACAGGAGGAATTTTCCTCATTTGCACTTTCTCATCTCATCACATCTCTCTCTCTCTCCTGCGCAGAAAAGAGGCTCTTCTCTACTGCACAGAAAAGAGACTCTCTCTCACACATGTGGAAGGAAGCTATTGAACCTGAAGCTGCAACTGCAGATCCAAACTTTGACCAGTGTTAACCATCAAACCTCCTCTTCTGAACTGCGTTGTAGGTCCATCTGGACCTCCTCTGAAGGCCACATTTTTTGGTGGTGGAATCAAGCCGATCCGACGGTCGGTTTGTGAGATATCGACTGCCCTAGTTTTGATGATGAAGCCACTAATGCTGATGCTGCTGATCTAGGGTTTGCTACTGCTAACATAAATCAGATTTATTGTGCTATTTCTCTCTGTTGAATTATTGAAGATAAAAGAAGATTTGATCAAAGGGTTTCCCCACACATTGTGGGGTTTGTCCCTGGCTAGCCACCACATCTTGTGTCTCTTGTCTTGGCTTGTTTTCTGTTGATCGTTTAATGTTCTATCTGCACTTTACTTATGCACATGTGATTGCTAATCTATGAATAATAATAAGAAAGAAAAGTAAATTGCTCTAAGCATAGAACATACCATAACTTAACATGCCTAGGCCTCAGGACAGATCAGTGGTAGGTTCGAGATGGATCTACAAGGTCAAATATGTTGTAGACGGCAGTGTGGAGAAATACAAAGCCAGGTTCGTGGCTAAGGGGTATGCTCAGAAGGAAGGGATAGACTATGAAGAAACCTTCGCCCCAGTAGCCAGGTATACTTCTATTGGGACCGTGATATCTCTTGCAGCACAGATGCGGTGGGAGATTCATCAGATGGATGTCAAGACGACATTCTTGAACGGGGTAATAGAAGAGGAAGTATACATCGAACAACCAGAAGGTTTTGAGACACATGAGAAGAAATCTCATGTATGCAGATTAAAGAAAGCCTTGTATGGGCTGAAACAGGCACCTAGGGGATGGTACAGTCGAATTGAAGGTTACTTGCAGAAGATGGGGTTCGTTAAGAGTGACGGAGACCCTAATCTTTACTATCTAGTTGTAGAGAATGAGCCTCTAATCCTAGTGTTATATGTGGATGATCTCTTCCTGATAGGATCATCCAGGCTCATCAAAGACTACAAGAAGAACCTAGCCACAGAATTCGACATGAAGGATTTGGGACAGATGCATTATTTTTTGGGTTTGGAAGTTTGGCAGTAGAAGGGTGAGAACTTCCTGGGACAAGGGAGATATGCTATAGAAATCTTGAAAAGATTCAGGATGCAGAACTGTAGACCTATGGCTACTCCAATGATTGTATTGTAATAGACTGTACTCTTGGCTTGGCTTTCCTATGTCTTCTCTGTGATTTTCGATGGCTACTCTTTGATGGCTTTCCTCCTTGGCTTCTTGATCCTATTACTTCACGGATCTGCTTTTCCTTGGCTTTCCTCCTTGGGTCTATTGCTTCTATTATGTTTGTATATATATATTTAATCCATATGTTGTATTCAGTCCTTGGGTCCTCCATGGGGAACATTATGATCACAAGAATTTGCCGTCACAAACACTGCCATATTGACATTAATGCCATCCTTGATTAACACTCTTCTCCATAACACAATGCTTCTCCACAGATCATGATCATTTGATTCAGATCATAGTACAAGGATGACTTTGACTTTTCCATAGAGACTTGTTATAGAATTAAACCTTCCAAGGGAGCTCGATTATGCCACAAAAGGAGAACAAAGGTCTTAGAGATGATCCATAAATGCTTTAGAATTTCTCAATTGCTCATAGAATCTCGCTCTGATACGATGTTGATATTCTAGGGCACGAGCTAGAATAAATTCTCTTCAACATGATAACTACTTCCAAAGATCAGTTAGCATTAATTCCACATAGCATTTATTCAATATCATTAATTAGTTATACAGAAGAAAGTATCGACCATTAAACATGAAAGCGCAGTAGAAAATGACCATGAGACAATTAGAGAAGAGACACAAAAATTAGACCTAAGGCCACGACAAAACCCACGAGGAGAAAACCCAAAAATCTTTCTTTATGAGAGAGAGAGAGAGCGAGAGAGAGAGAGAGAGAGTTCAAGATTCATCAATGCATAAAAAACAACAATATCTAAAATTCGGCCCTCCTTTTCTCCTTCTGCCTTCGCTATATTAGAGATAACCAAGCCACCAATCGATATCCAAAGGACGAGAAGAGATCTCCTATTTAAAGCCTTTCAAGGGGGGTCGAATTAGTGCCTCCAAGGGGCCCAACCGAATTTAATAATAGGAGGTTGACTTGATCAGTTTTAGGAGGAAAAAAAAATTTCAAATTTTCCAATTTCTTCATGATGAAAACACTGACTATGGCTACCATATTTCCAACACTCCCTCTTAGCCAGGGACTTACTTTTCATTCTCTCTCTCAAGATCAATCTCCTCGACCAAACCATAGGTCTCACAACCACAACCTAAGAGAGAGATCACAAGTATCATCATAAGGAAAGATACATAACATCCAACACATCCCAAAGGCCACAACCCTATGGCATCTAGGTCAGTGCTCTAGTAACCAGTGGGATCAATTAATGAGGCCAAATCAATCATATGCACAGGGAACATCTTCTTGACCACAAATAAGGTCTCCGGGCCACAGCCTAAGGGAGGAATCCCTATCTCAATCTCTAACTATACAATGTCTCGGTTGATTTGAATCTTGGGGAGGGCCCCAAGATTTGAGTAATTGCCACACCAAGAAAAGAACAAAAATAACCAAACCAAAAAAGTAAATCAAGAACCAAATTTTATTAGATCAGAAAATGATAGTTGCAACTACATTGTGTTGGAAAATCTCCCCTCTTACAAAAAGAGGCTCGTTATTTATAACATTTTTTAATTATATTACCATGGGTGGAAAAAAACCATGGGCAGATTTCCATTCGGATCATTCCTCCCTCCTTAGGAAGCAATGGTCCCCATCACGTGAAGTTCCCTTCGGAGAAACTTTTGTCAAAGATGAGTTGTGGATGACCAAGCGCTGTCGAAGACAAGGGTTTTGCATCGTTGACACATAATCGAGGGTTTGTGGATGACCCATAACCATGATGCACGAAGATCAGAGGATAGAAATATCTTGTAATGCTTGTGATCCAACAATGATATTGACAGTGTGTGGCCAAGAAAATGGATTTCGCTAGTAAGGGTTTTGCATGGTTGACCCATAACCATGATGAATGAAGAGCCGAGGATAGAGATACCCTGTAATGCTGGTGGGCCAACTGTGAGGTGGACAGTGTGTGGTTGAGAAAATGGACTTTGTTGGAAAAGGGTTTTGTGTGGTTGACCCATAACCATAATGAACGAGGGTTCGAGGATAGAGATACCCTGTAATGAACCTCGAGATCACTTGTCGATCTATCCGGTAGAGATTTGGTGGCTTATCTTTGTATATTCTCACTATCCAATGAGATGTTGTAAAGGGTTCCTCCAAATACTCAAGTTTCAAAATTTTTATTCCCTCGACAACAAAGGTGAAGCAACAATTAACATACCGCTTATCATTTCCTTTGTTGGATCCATTCTCGAAGATGATGAGAGGCTTTGTTTCACCATTTTTAACATGAGGCAGTGGCGCAAGCTGCTTACCTTGTTTTGATTGACTATCAACTACATAGGAATACAAGCCCATGCCAACTATAGCAATTAATATTCCTAAGATACTCCACAAACTAAATGGATCATGAAGTAAAATGTTGCCAAATGCAGGAACCAAGCAAGTCTTCAAGTGTCCCCGAGCTTCATATGTAATGGAAGATGTCTTCACAATCATAAGAAATGTCCTCTAGTTGACAATCACAAAGATCAAATAGGATAAAAAAATGAAAATTAAAACATGAGGCATATACCTAGTTGCAACCATATTTTTGTTTGTCAAAAACCTGTCAACGAAGGGACAAAGTAGTTGCTTGATATAAACTTTGAATCTTCTATGGATGATGTTTGTCATAATTTGTGCAACGCATGTGCAGAGGCGCAGGAAAGGATAAACTATCTCTTGCTCTCTAAGGCCAAGCTTAGGAATTTTATCACCGAATTCTGCTTCCACCGCTGCTTTCTTCAAATTCCCAATGAGCACACCAAGTTTCTTCACAAAATGAGTAGCTTGCTCACTCCTGAAAGCCTGCAGCTTTGTTCGAAGAACCTTTTCAGCCCCAAGATAATCCTTCAGAAAGGGTTGCACCATGATTCTTGGATTTTTATTCATGGTGTATCGCTTCTTGAAGGTGTTGATGATTGTGCAGATGTCGTTGTTGGTCAGGGTGTAGTCCAAGTTTCCAACATGCAAGGTAGATCTCAAAGGAACTAGGTCGTCGCTGCCTCATTTCTGTAGTTGGGATTGGTTTTCTGCCACAATGGAAACCTTGATCTTTCATTTGTTGAGTATCTTGCTGTCGACATTGATTCCAGAGAGGGAGACACAGTAGAAGGTGTCTAGGTGGTTGTTCTTCAGCATCGGTGCTACCACAACTCGGTTGGGCAACGCCATCTGACGAAACTGGAGAGTGCTCGAGGGTTCGGAGTCACAGTCTACGAGATAGTAGGAAAATATTTTACCATTTTCATCCGTTAACTGTGAAGGGAACGACAATGCCCCTCCGTTTGGACCAAGAAGACCTGATGCACTGACGAACAACCCCTCATTGTTGTGGCCACAACCGATAGCCATGTTTGGCACTGTTGTTCCCCCGAGGGATAGCTTCTCTGTGGTGAAGTTCCCCAGCATGTAAGACCCGTCACCATAGCTCACTTGATACATGCAAGGACAACTGGTCTGTTGTTTCTTTAAATCACTTGAGACGTGAGCAGACACATCAATTGCCTAAATACTTTTCAACAATTTGATGTTCACGTCCTTTTTATAATTTATTGTATTTCGACCTACTGTTTCCTCTGAACAACAAAATTCTCTCCTCTGCTTCTGAGATTCCTGACTGATCGCTTACCTTTTGACACCATGTGAAAATTTCATCTATCACAACAACTGGAAATTATTTTCTAATTGTTAATTTATTTAACAATTTATCTGTTGTTTGCTATGAAACATATTAAATAACTCACACTGTGATTTTCACAAATAAAATTGCAGAATAAAATAGCTCTGGAAAGTGAGAAAATCTAACACAAACACACATGAAAAATGACACTGTTATTTTTGGACAAATGTCAGAAAAACCCAACTTGGGAAAACTGGTGCATCAGTTGAGGGTTTTATTATTATGCAGCAGTGAAATCTGAGTACAATCTATGGATGCTCAACTGACAATCCATACAGAGAAAAATAGTGGGAAAAATCGAGTGTGAAATTTTCCTCACCCCACAAGCAATGTGGCATTAAAGATTGGCCTCTGAAACCCCTCTACGTCTTGCCTTGTGTCACCCTCTACGTAGGCTCTGCGCAGACACAAATTCGTACGGTCCAAAGCTCACACTGAGTTGCCTCTTTTGCTTGCCATTGACTTTGGAAATGTTTCTCCTGGTCTCTATGAAATTCTTTTGCCACTGAAACTCTGAAACAACTTCCCGAATCTGCAAATCGAGCTACCTATTAGAGGCTAGGCATGGTGAACCAGGTGCATCATCCTCATCCAAAAGGTGGGACATGAGCAATCAATGAATGGTGTTGGGGATCCATGAAGTAATCTCTGGCATCTGCCATGGTGGAGACCCATGGCTCTCAACACTCACGCTACAAGTGCCAATGTGGCCCTTTGGAGGGATAGGACCCCGTATAGGGAGACAAAGCCCTAAATGGAGACCCACTTGCAATCTTGCATAAGATCCATTGCATCCCCTTTCCCTCCAATACAACAAATCATTAGAATAATTAAGTAAAAGAGCTTACAAGTCATGGAGCCAACATGGTACTTCATGGTGGCATGCCCTTCCATAGTGGGCTTTGGCATGTACAAGTGTCCTCAAGCTCAATTAGGGGTTAATCAAGGACCCTACTAGGTGGTTTCAACCTTTAAAGGGGGTGACATGTCCATGGTACATCCATCGGGTGGTAGGTGGCAAATGATATAGTGATGGAACAAAGTGGGAATCAGGGGAATGGTCCAAGCCACATGCCATGGTACAAGGGTAGCTATAATAAGGGAAGTCCATACCTAGGTATATGAGCTTAAGAGGGAGCAAATTGTGGTACATGAGTTACCCTAACCTTTGTTTTTCCACCCTTCTTCATATGCCTTTTGCCTTTGATTGGTTTTTCTTCATTACTGCTCGAGGCTCCAAGGAATGAGAGCATGATGTGTGGGATATAGCAGTGGATACCCCCTTTTAAGGTGGGGCATTTCATTGCCTACCAGGGGTTGGGACAATCATGGGTTCCTCAATGTAGACTCATCTAGGGGCCCATAGGATCCAGGGTGATGGCCATAAATAAGGGGTAGAGCCCATGTTTGGTTTTTTCCCACGTGCTAAATTTGTATGCCCCGACCATCTTTTGCATTTTGTGGTACATTTCTCGTTGATAGTGGCCAAATTATGTTTTTTCTTTTCTTTTTCGCTGAATCAAACTTCGGGACATCGTTCTAGGCCAGACCTAAAGTGTGGACAAGGGAAGGGGGAGGCTAACCCTATGTGGATCCAATGGACACATGTGGACCCAGATGGGAAAAGAGATGAATGGGGCTAAAATGAGTGGAAGGGAGTGATGTATATAGTGTCGGGAAGTGGGCCCATGCAACCAAAATCAAGATTTCTGTTGTAGTGCCAAGTTGCCAACCCTAAAGCTGATGGTCAATAAAGGAGATCCCACAGGACTAGGATAGAAGCCTAACCACGAGATCTAGTAGTGGAGACAAGAGTACAAACCTAGCCCTCTCTTTCAGGCTGAATCCCCCCACCAATCCATGCTCAAAAGTTTCCATGATAAGTAAGGAAAATTACTCAATTATACTAATGAAAAGCCATACCTTTAGGGTTGGGAGGCCCACCTTCAAACATACGATCATAACAAATGGGTGAGGGAACACATCGCTGGCTCAGGTGGCGGAGATAATGGCACATCAAACTTTTGATGGCTGCTGGCTGCCACTTGAGGACCATATAGTTGAATTTTTTTTCTCCTATCCCATAGGTGGTGGGTAACATGTACCATACCTCTGGTGTAGTGGTACTTGATCTCGATGTGCTTCGACTTGTTATGGAATAATGAATTCTTTGAAAGTTTGATTCCACCTTGATTGTCATAGTATATCATGTTTGTATCTGGCACATGATCAAACAACTCTGCAAAGAGCTTCCGCAACCACACTGTCTCACAACTAGCCATACTAGCTGCAATATACTTTGCCTTGGATGTACTGAGAGCGACAAATCTAAAGTAGCACCCTGATGTGCTCTTCTTGTTAGTAACACTCCCAACCCAATTTGCATCTGTATGTCCATGTAGTCTCAAATCATCATCAGAGGCATATCTCAATCCATGGTTGATTGTTCCATGTAGATATCTCAGCACATGTTTTGTAGCCACCCAGTGAACTTGCAAAGATTACACCATGAACTGGCTCAAGGTGTTAATAGCAAAACTTATATCCGATCTAGTTTTGACTAGAAACATCAGAGCCCCAATCAACTATTGGTACATAGAAGGATATGCTAAATATTGTCCCGTAGCTTCACCACTTAACTTCCTGAAGTTTACCTCCATTGGTGTGGCCATGGATTTGCAATCCACCATCCCAAATCTTTTTAAGAGTTTGAAAACATATTGTCCTTGGCTGAGGAAAATCTCTCCAGGTTTCTGCCACACCTCTAAGCCCAAAAAATAGTGCATTAACCCAAGATCTTTCATCTCAACTTCGGAGGCAAGGTCCCTCTTACAGTGGATGATCAAAGGCTTTGCTCCTGTCATGAACAAGTCATCAATAGACAAAACCAAAATCAAAGGCATACCTTGTATAATCTTGAAATAGAGATTAGGATTGACATTGCTTTTGTTGAATCCAAGCTTCATCAGGTATCCATCAATCCAAGCATACCAAGTCCTAGGGGATTGCTTCAAACCATAGAGGGCTTTCTTCAATCTGCAAAGTTGCCTGTCATGTTCCTCAAAGCCCTGCCGTTTCTCTAGGTACACTTCTTCCTTGAGTATGCCATGGAGAAAAGTTGAATTCACATCCATCTGGTGAAGACCGTGTGAAAAATTCTAACACAAAATCCTACTGCAGTAACTGATTTATTTCTCCTACTTAAATAAGTTATTTACAAAACCCTTCAGTAAACATTAAAATAAATTCCACTGTAGTTGTCACATAATAACATAGAGAAAATAACAGCCATATACAAGCATAAGAATCAATCACATCAACACAGTTATTTTTGGACAATTGTCCTCGGAAAAGCCCAATGCGGGAAAACTGGTGCAACAAATGGGGGTTTATTTATTATTCTTCAGCAACAATCTCTTTACAAGGAACGATTTTACCGAATATAGAGACACATCTGAGAGAAACACTTGAGACAATTTTTCGCTTTGCCCTGGAGAAATTCTGACACCCTGGAGACCCTTCAGCGTTCATTGCTGTTAAAATTGGCAACTAGGGCCAAACTCCATGTGGGTCACCTTATTTATGGCAGCTGATATTTTTCCTAGATTCATCTTGTTGAGAGGTGTAGGATTAATCTAAAGATCATCCGATTTCGACAAGTATTTATGGAGATATGAATTTATTTGTATTTACTTGACAAATTGTCAAGGTCAGCCAACAGCGAAATGTGTGGCACACATGCCCAGCAAATCATATAAGTACAAGTGAGGTTGATTCATTATCAACTCATCTCATCTCAACTCATCTTCTCTCTCCTCATCTTATTGGGCAAGTAAAGGAGCAGCTTCTCTCACACGTGCAAGAAGGACAAATTAGGGCAGCATTGACTGAATTAGGGTAGCGTTGACTGATTTAGGGCAGCATTGACTTTTCTAGGGCTGCGTTGAACAAGTGCTGGGCTGTTTTATGGAGCGTTGACCAAGGGCTGACCTACGTTGACTTTTTGGGGGTTGCGTTGACCAACATTGACCTGAAAGTTGACCAGTGTTGACTAGTTAGGGCTGACTGCAGATTGCTGAACTTTCACTGCTGTTTGACTGAGTATTGTGGACTGTTTTGGGCTGCTGAAGATAGCTGTTGAAGACCGAGGTCTTCAAGTTGACTAGAAGTCAATTCGGTGTTGTTTTTACCAAGTTTGACTTTGCTGATTTAGAGTTTGCAAAGGGTTTCTCTGTTGAACTATTGAATATTAAAGTAGAATTGATCAAAGGGTTTCCCGCGTTGGGTTTTGTCCCTGGCTAGCCGCCACATCTTGTGTCTCTTGTCTTGGCTTGTTTTCTGTCGATTGTTTAATGTTCTATCTGCACTTTACTTTATGTTTATGTGATTACTAAACATCGACTTTACTTTATGTTTATGTGATTACTAAACGGTGACTAATAAAAAGATTTGAAGTACACTGCTCTAAGCATAGAACATACCATAATTTAACATGGTATCAGAGCTGCGGTGAAGACAAAGCCCAAGCAAGAGCAAGAGCAAGAGCAAGAGCAATCACCAAAGGCTGTTGAAGCAATCCTAAGACTTCATGGGGTCCTCATCACACTTCCCTGCTGAAGACAAGCTCCATGAGAATTCTGACTATCACGGATGGAAGATGTCTCTGGATCTAACATTAGAAGAGCAGGAAGTGTTGGACCATGTGAGAGGCAGAATTGTCGAGCCTCCATCAAATGCATCCGTTGCTGCTAGGAACAAGTGGACCAGGGGAGAAGTCAAAGCAAAGAAGATCATCCGGGACTCTATCGACAAGCACCTGGTGTCCTATGTTTCCGAGTTGACCACCTCCAAGGAAATCTATGATAGACTAGTGAGTTTATTTAAAGTTAATGATGCAAATCAAGTTTTGTTCCTCAGAAATATGCTGAAGGAAATTAAGAAGGGCAGAGATGAGAGTATGCAAGCATATTTCTTAAGGATCACCGAGATCAAGAATGATCTCCTATCAATTGGGGAAGTAGTTCATGATAGGGAAATGACTATCACAACTCTCGAAGGGCTCCCATCTGAATGGTATATATTCAGAACCACTCTTCTCAACAATAATGTAATCCCAAGATTTGAGGAATTGATGACGAGATGCATTCAAGAAGAAACTAGGATGGAAGCGTAGGAAATGCTTGCACTTAGAGGTAATCCCGTTGCATTCTCCTCTCATGCTGAAAGGAGAAACAATTTTGGGGCTAAATCTAAAGGAAAGGCTGGACCGAAGGGTGGAAGAAAAGGAAGAGGTCAACCCTCCAAGAAGGCAAGAAACTCCAAGTATGAATCTAACGTTGTTAACAATAAGCAAGATGAATATTATCTACCAGTGGCCCTCCCTACTATTTCTCCCCCGGACTCGCTGGGAATTGGCTTATTGATAGTGGTGCCTCAAGGCACTTCATTGGTTACAAAGAAGCTCTCTCTAATTTGATAGAGAAGGAGACCAATCTGGAAATTGTTCTTGGGGACAACTCAAAATATCCCGTGAAAGGGGTAGGGAATGTCACTCTTCAATTGAATCAGGGAAATACAATTCATTTACAAGAAGTCCTATATGTACCTGATCTCAAAAAGAACCTAGTGTCCATTTCGGCAATGGAAGACAAAGGCTACAAGGTGGCCTTCATCGATGGCAAGGTACGTGTATGGAAAAAGAACTTTAAAGATGCTTTCACTCTTGGGTTTCGAGTTGATTCATTATATCAGGTCGGAGGATGTCTGCTGGGTGTCATCTCTTGTGACACATCTCTTTAGTCCGAACTATGGCATCAGAGGTTTGCTCACCTTCATTATAAAGCTCTACCAGATGTGAGAAAAATGGTGATCGGGATGCCCGAGTTTAGATTAGAGCAATAAGGTGTATGTCCGGGATGCGTTGAAGGAAAGCTCAAAAGGGGACTATTCCCCTCAAGCCAAAGAAATACCTCCGATATATTGCAGTTGGTTCACTCAGACATATCTCGTATGATGCCTATGAACTCCTTGGGAGGATATTTATATTACCTCACTTTTATAGATGATTATTCTTGCAAGACTTGGATATACTTCTTGAAAAAAAAAAGGATGAAGTGTTCTCTTGGTTTCGTCACTTCAAAGCCTTGATCGAGAATCAAACAGAAAAGAAGATCAAGACCTTAAGGACTGATAATGGGACTGAGTATGAATCCAATGAGTTCCATGACTTTTGCAAAGAGGCTGGCATTAAGAGGGAGACTACAACACCATATACTCCTAAGAAAAATGGTGTGGTGGAAAGGAAGAATCGTATGGTTGTGGACGCTGTTCGTGCTATGCTCCATGATCAAAGACTTACGAAGTTTCTATGGGCCGAAGTTGCGAATACTGCCGTATATGTGCAAAACCGATGCCCTCATCAAGCATTGGGTTCCAAGACTCCTGAAGAAATGTTCACTGGTAAGAAACCTGACATATCTCATTTTAGAATTTGTGGAAGTCATATATATTTTCATGCGCCGAAGGAGAAAAGGAATAAATTGGGTGCATCTGGAAAGAAAGGAATCTTCGTGGGCTATAGCAAAAATACTAAGGGCTATAGAATCTATGTGGCTGGTCAAAGGGAAGTCGAGATTAGCCATGATATCACCTGTGACGAAGATATGGCTCTTAGCAAAGTTGACAATCTTCCTACTCTAAGGGGATCTAAAGAAGCTACCAACAGGGAACCAAAGGAAAAGGAAGATGAGACAATGCCTGATGTGGAAGAACCTATGGATCCTATTGATCCCCCTTTGCAAGAGCCTTCCTCTTCTAGGAAGAGGCCTTCATGGCTGAGGGGGATACTTGATGATGCTGAAGGACATGTTGCACCCAGGGGAATTTTCCAGGAAAGTAAGAAGCCGATCAGGTATCAGGGATACTTGACCATCATGAGCACGATCATCCAAAATGAGCCTTCATCATTTGCAAAAACTGTCAAGCATCAAGTTTGGAAGGATGCTATGACTGAGGAATATGAGTCCATCATGAACAATGATGTCTGGGATGTGGTCCCCAGACCCGAGGACAAAGCCGTTGTCACTTCGAAATGGTTTTACAAGATAAGCTGATGGAAGTGCTAAAAAGTACAAGGCTCGTTTTGTCGCACGTGGCTTCTCTCAGAAGGAAGGTATAGACTATGATGCGATATTTGCAACTATTGTGCGATATACCACCATTCGCTCGATCATAGCCCTTGCTGCTTCTCAAGGATGCTTGCCTCTACCCAGTATATATATGAGAACATGCTTGGTTGCTGCCCAGTGCGCCCTCTTTGGTTCCACCATGAACTGACTGAGGGTGTTGACAGCGTAACAAATGTCTGGCCTGGTATTGATCAAATACATCAGGGACCCTATGAGTTGCCTGTAGAAGGTGGGATCGACTTTTTTATCTTCAAATGCATCAATCTTCTTCTGGTTGGTAATCATTGGAGTAGCCATAGGTCTATAGTCCTGCTTTTTGAACCTTTTCAGAATTTCTGTAGCATATCTCCCTTGTCCAAGTAAAATTCCATCCTTCTGTTGCCAAACATCCAACCCCAGAAAATAATGCATCTGCCCCAAATCCTTCATCACAAGTTCTGTAGCTAGGTTCTCCTTGCAATCTTTGATGAGCCTGGATGAACCTGTTAGAAAAAGATCATCCACATATAACACCAGAATTAGAGGCTCATTCTTTGCAATCAGATAGTAGAGGCTGGGATCTACGTCACTCTTGACGAATCCCATCTTCTGCAAGTAACCATCAATTCAACTGTACCATGCTCTAGGCGCCTGTTTAAGCCCATACAAGGCTTTCTTTAACCTGCAAACCTTTTGGTTGTTCAATGTATACTTCTTCTTCTATCACCACGTTCAAGAATGCAGTCTTGACGTCCATCTGGTGAATCTCCCACCCCATCTGTGCTGCAAGGGATATCACTGATCTAATAGAAGTATACCTAGCTACTGAGACGAAGGTCTCTTCGTAGTCTATCCGTTCCTTCTGAGCATACCCCTTAGCCACGAACTTGGCTTTGTATTTTTCACACTGCCATTTGCAACATATTTGATCTTGTAGATCCATTTCGGACCTACAACTAACCTGTCCTGAGGCCTAGGCACCACTTCCTAGACATCATTGACCATAATGGAACTGTATTCCTCCACCATAGCATCTACCCATAGTTGATGTTGAACGACCTCCTGAAAACTAGAGGGTTCTCCATCCTGAGCCACCAAGGCTTGGTACTTATTTGGTTGTCTACGCTCCCTTTTCTCATTCCTAGGAGCTCCAACGAAATCCTCTGTATCTCATAGTATCTGTAGACATTCTCGGCTCATTCTTCCATTGGTAGTGGGTAGATCTATTTGCTCCTCTTCCTGAGACTCCACTTATTGTGATACCTTTGGAATTTTGTCTTTAGGAGAAATATCGGTGTTGGTTTCTGCTGATCAAAGTGGCTGGACCAATGGATCATCCTTTCACTGCTCTTCGGAAGGCATCTCTCGGGATTTCCTGAAAGCTCTGTCCTCCATGAACTTTACATCCCGTTGAACTCCGATCTTCCTATTTCTCGGAAGATAGACTCTATATGCCTTAGCATTCCCGCTATATCCCACTAGATATCTTTTTCCTGCAGTTTGATCCAATTTCTTCCTCTTTTCTTCAGGTATATGGCAGTATGCCAAACTCCCAAATATTCTGAAATGACTCACCTCAGGCTTCTTATCAATGAAGACACTCTCTGGAGTAATCTTACCCAATGCCCTGTGAGGAGTCCTGTTCTAGACATACACTGCTATGCTGCATGCCTCTGCCCATAGAAATTTTGGCATATCTCGATCATACAACACCGCCCTTGCTGCTTCAACAATAGCCCTGTTCTTCCTCTCTGTTACTCCATTCTGCTCCAGATTATAGGGAGTTGTCCATTCTCTTCTGATGGCTTCCCTTGCGCAGAAATTAGTGAAGTCCTTATCAGTGTATTCTCCACCATTGTCTGAGTGCAACACTTTTATCTTCTTTCCTATCAGATTCTCAACCAGAGCCTTAAACTCTTTGAATCGATCAAAAACCTCATCCTTGGTTTTTAGAAAGTAGATCCAAGTCTTCCTAGAATGGTCATCAATGAAGGTGACGAAGTATTCGGCACCACTAAGAGCTTTTGTGGACATGGGTCCACAGATATCTGAGTGTATCAATCCCAGAACACTCTTCGCCCTATTGTTACTTTTGGAATACGCTGCTTTGGCGTACTTGCCTAGTGTGCACCCTCTGCATACATTTTCTTGTTTGGTACTCAACTCTGGAACTCCTGTGATGGTTCTTCCGAGAATTCGTAGAGCCCCATGGTGCAAGTGTATATATAAGCGGGCCCTCATTGTAATCATTACGCACATCTTTTGTACATTCAACAATTTTTATATACAACTACTACTTGTCCTACGATGGATACTTAAATATTTCAGTTCTTCTGAATTATTCCGCTTTGTATACGAACCTTGTTCGTTACATTGGTATTAGAGCTCCCATGGCAGACAACGCAACGCTCCAACTCTGCCTCGACTTAGGCCACCGATATACCGCTGCTCTCATATAGGGGAAATGTTATGAATATAATTCATATAAAAATAATAAATGTAAATATAAATATAATAATAATAATTAATAATTAATTTAATTAATAGTTAGTTAGTTAGTAATGAAGAGGCATGTCTTAGAAACATGACCATTCAGGAAAGAGCACCTACCTAGGTATATAAGCAGGCCCTTAGTGTAATCATTACACACATCTTTTGTACATTCAACAATTTTTATATACAACTACTACTTGTCCTACGATGGATACTTACATATTTCAGTTCTTTTGAATTATTCCACTGTGTATACGAACCTTGTTCGCTACATTACAATCTTGATCTTCTTTCTGGTTTGATTTTCCACTAGAGCTTTGAAGTCCCTGAACATGCTAAAAACTTGATCCTTGGCCTTCAAGTAGAAGATCCAAGTTGTACCAAAGAAGTCATCAACAAATATCACATAGTATAAATATCCTCCAAGAGATGTCACTGGCATGGGCCCACAAAGGTTAGAATGAATAAGTTGAAGAATCTCATTAGATCTGCTGCTACTAGAAGGGAATGGTCCCTTGACATTCTTGCCACTAGCACATCCCTGACATACACCTTCATGATCTACTTGAATCTTGGGAATCCCTAAAACCATCTTGCTCAAGTCAGGCAAAGCCCTATAATGAAGGTGAGAAAATCTCCGGTGCCAAAGCTCACACTGATTAGTGCTATCATGGACCATTGCTTGGATTGGTCTTCCACAAGTTTTGTATAGGCCTTCAATTATAACCCTAAGAGTGAAGATTGCCTTTAGGCTAGACTTCCTTGGCCAGGTAAGGACTTTTCCATCAATGAATGCAACTCTAAACCCTTTGTCTTCCATGGCTGAAATGGAGACAAGATTCTTCTTCAAGCTCAACACATACAACACATCCTGCAGATGAAGGGTTTGACCAGAATCCAAATGAAAAAAATAGACCCAATTCCTTTGATAGGATGAGTAGAATTATCACCAAGTATAATTTTCAAATTTGACTCCCTCTCAACCAAATTTGAGAGGATTTCACAATACCCAGTCAAGTGTCTAGATGCCCCACTATCCACCAGCCAACTATCAATGCTATTTGAAGATGTGCTTGAAAGAGCAGAAAAGAGAAAATATCCAGATTGAGTATTAACAACATTATCAACATACCTTGTGTTCTCAGACCTCTTTTGAGGGCGCTAAGTCTCTTCAACACTTGCATGGGCAGTACAACCTCTTCATTTCCTATTGTTGAAGTTGTTGTTGTTGCCATTGTTGTTGTTGCCTTTGAGCACATCTTCTATCAAGACAATCTCGAGCTATGTGGCCAAATTTATCACATCTATGGCATTGGACTTTGCACAAGTCACTTCTATTATTGTTGAATGTTAGAGCTGGCTTCTTTGAATTCCATTTGGAAGGTCTTCCTTTCCCTTATCCTTTCCTTTCCCTTTCCTTTCCTCTAGAAATTGTTGATTTTTGGTAGCATCAGATGTGCTCTAGCCTTGAAATTTGGAGGAGAGGCTAAGGCACATGAGATCTCCAAGACCTAGAAATCGTTTTGAGAAATTCCACCCGGATGAGGAGTTATTAAAATAATTAATATTTTTAATGGGTTCCTAAGTCTAAACTTAGGAAAATAAAAATATTAATGGGTATTAATAAAGATAAGGGCGAGAAGCTTCTAAGAGACGAGGATCAAGTCTGTTTTAATCTTAGCTGTTGATTAGGGACTTAATCTCGGTTGTTGATTCGTCAACAGGAAAAGTATAAGAGAAGACTCGAGGATCATTTGGAGACACACTGATAGACACTTAGTATCTCAAGGAAAATCGATTCTCAAGTAGAGGAGATCGATTTTAGAGGGAGAGTTGCAGGGTGGGGGAAGAGGAGGGCATCAACAACTTAGTATCTCAAGGAAAATCGATTCTCAAGTAGAGGAGATCGATTTTAGAGGGAGAGTTGCAGGGTGGGGGAAGAGGAGGGCATCAACAACAGGTAGTGACTGAGGAGGAGATGACACAGTGACAGTGGGAGACAACGCAAATTGAGACGCAGTCTAGAGGAGAGACGCAGAGCTTACACAAGCTGATGCAGAGGGACGCAGAGCCACGCTGGGCCACGCAGGCTGACACAGGGGTGACGCAGAAGTGGGAGCAGGGTCTCCAAAGTGTTTGAAGGTCTCAAAGGGAAAGTCTCAGGTGTTTTCTTTTATTTTATCTGTAAAATCATTCCTTGTAAAAGAAATTGCTGCTGAAGATTAATAAAGGCCTTATTTGCTACATTGGTTTTCCCACATTGGGTTTTTTCGGGGAAATTGTCCAAAAATAACTTTGTTGATGTGATTGGTTCTTGTGCATGTAATTTTCTTTGGGTAATTGTGTGGTAACTGCAGTCAAATTTATTTTAATATTTGCTGAAGGGATTTCGTAAATAACTTATTGTGAATAATAAGTAGGTGAAATAAATTAGTTGCTGCAATAGTAGAATTTCAATTTAGAAATTTTCACATGGTATCAGAGCAGAGATTCGACAACATGAGAGGAAAATCGATTATGGGTCAAGAGCATGATGTAGAGGCATTGTAAAGACTGATATTAAATTTCAACAAGATGGACATATTTTTTTTGTACAATTCTATCGAGTTAATTCTATCAAATTAATTGCATTTTCGTACCTGATTCTTCCATCTGGTGTTGATCACATTGCTCCAAGTTTTCTGATTCCGTTACCAAACCAACTGATTCCTCCTTGCCTATCTGGGATCAACCTCTGCGGTTCCCAGATCCAGAGAACTTCGAAATGGAAGTCCACTGGCCCCCGTGCCCAAAACTCCAAGAACAGCTGAAGATTTTCCAATTTTCAGTTCCAAAATCCAGCCCTTGGCTTTCCCTCCAATAGATTTATTTTTCCCCATTCTCTGTATATTCCCCCCCCCCTTCTCATGCTCCTCTTTCGTCTATCTATAATATTTCTTGGCGGTCACCGTTTTTCTACATGGTGACACCTTCCCCCTTTTGTAACGTGTAACTCATTTGTCCAAAGCTACAAGGATTTTGACGTGTGTAAGAAATCTCCTCTATCGATTCTCTAACAACTGCTGCACTGCCCTCTCTGAGAAATTCGATCTCTTGATCTCTCTCCGATGTGTTTTCCAAATGCCCATCGAAGTCTTTCTTACAATCCTCTAGTTGAGTAATCAACGACCCAGATTAGATTCTAATCAATGGCTCAGGTCATTTGGACTCGATCTTCGTCTTCTTCTAGAAGTTTCACCCTCAGTTTTATTAATACCCTTTAATTATTTTAATTTCCTAAGTTCATACTTGGGCATCCATTAAAAATAATTAATCATTTTAATAAAACCGTTTCCGGGTGGAATTTCCCAAAACGATTTCTGGGTATTCTGGAATACATGTGTTCAAGCCTCCCTGCAAATTTTGAGGATTAAAGCACATCCAGTGCTATCAAAAATCAACACTTCCTCTTAGCGAGGAATGTGCTCTAGTAATGCAACTTGTTGAAGCATCACCCTTCTTTGTAACATCTCCCTTTGCACTGCTGATGTTTGACATCGCTGCCCACCAACTACTGCGCAAATGCTACATTTGTACTGCTGCTGACCTTGCCACTGCCAACACTGCATCTGTACTGCAACCCTCATAAATTCTGCATCTATGCTGCTGCTGGCACTGCCACTACCAACATTGCAACCTTCTCCAACTGCTGTTGCTACTGCATCAGCAACGGAAAAGCATCCAAAATTACTGAACATGTGTTCAACATGATGCATTTGTTGTTGGAGTTCTGGCTGCTGCTAGTCTTTTCACTAACCCTCTGAATCCTTTATGCTGTTGTTGACTCTGCACTGTGCCCACTGCACTGCTGCCAATTTTGCTCTGTGCTGCTCAGTCTCTAGCGCTCCTAGCCACTGCAACTGTCACTCCGACACTCCTATGCACCAACTGACATTGTTCTATCCTACTACTTCTGATCTGGGCTCCCATACCAAGGTATTGATCCGAGAGGTGGACTCCTTAAGGATCCTGCCCATCTATAATTCTTTCGAACTACAGTACTAGATCACCCCACCTCTCCTCTAGAGGTATCTAGGCAATCATGGCAAACTCCTCCTCCTCGATCTTTTCGGATGCAGCCTTTGGATCATGCTTCTCATCTTTGTCTTTCTTTTTGAGAGGACACCATGTAGCGTAGTGACCAAATTCACCACACTGAAAACACTTGATCTTCGAGACATCCTTCTTTCGCCTCCGCTGCTCCTACTGTCCCTTAGATGCAAGGGCTGCATTCTCTTCCTCCTCCTTGGGCTATGTCCTACTGTTGCTACTGTTATCAAGTTTTCACTTGACTAAGTCTCTCCTTATCTCTTCCTACTGAAGAGCGACACACATCCCTTCCCAATCTGGCAATCTCTCTATGCCCAGGATGCTCTTGACAAATACTTGCCATTTTTTTGAAACAGACTTCAGGGCCAACCTCACCATCTCGGTAGGCTGAGGTGTTGACCCCACAGCTACCAACGAGTCTCAGATTTCCTGAAGCTTCGTTAGGAACGGATCAATGCATTCCCCCTTCTGCATCTGCATGGATCTCATCTTTTGCTCCAAGTACATCTTCCGCTGCTCGAAAGATCCTTCGTATAGCATGGCCAATGCTTCCCACATCTGTCGGGCAGTATCCTTGTCGACAATGTGACATACTACGTGATCTCTCACTTCGTCGAGGATCAATTGTTTGGCCTTTGCCATTTCAGCCTTGTATTTTTTGAGTGGATCTGGATTCGCAAGTACAACTACCACACTGTCGACATAGGTTTTGAGATCGTTCTCATCTAGAAGGCATGAGATCCTTGCCTTCCAAATCACATAGTTGGATGCACCCTCCAACTGATCTTGATCTCGCAACCCATTAGTTGCCATTTCTGCCAACGAACTGTCGAATTGCCTCCTCTCTCCTTTGTGCAGCACTAGGCTAGCCTACGCACTCCCTGCTGGAGTTAGTAGATCTGCTCCTCTCTGCTGCTACTCAGTAGTAGAGAAATAGAATTCACTAGCTAGGAATTCTTTAAGGAAGAAATTCCCTCAATAGTGTCTCCTTCTTCCTTCTAACGCTTTTCTGCCCTAGCAACTGCTACAGAAAACTGCGTCTGACTAGAAAACTGCTCTACGCTGGTGCTTCTGCGCTGCTCCCTCTGACACTGGCAAACTTTGATCTGGAAATCTTTCTCTCTGTCGACTCACTCAGAGAGAGATTTTCCTACGAAAATTTTGCCCTCCTGGCCTGGACTACGTAATTCCTATGGGGATTCAATTTACTGCCTATGCAACACTTCGACTTCCCTCCTCTTCAGCGCTGGGCTCTTCCGGCTCTGCTTTCTTGCTTCACTTGCAACTCTGATACCATGTGAAAATTTGAAAGGCCCAAATTTCTACTGCAACAACTGATTAAGTTCCTTCTATTTGTTAATCACTGAACAAATTATTTACTTCTTCCCACAGCAAATACCGAAACTAATACACTACAACCTTCACTAATTAAAATTATATGTAGAAATAAGACACTGAGCAAGAAATAAATACACAACACATGACATCGTTATTTTTGGACAAATGTCCCCGGAAAAACCTAATGCGGGAAAACTGGTGCAACAACTAAGGGTTTGTATTATTAAACAGTAGTTTTCTGAATACAATCTTTGGATGCCTTATTGGCTATCCAATAAAGAGAATTTAACTGACAGAGAGATTAGTGAGAGATACCTCACACTATCACTGGCGATCCAAGACTGATCCAAACACTGAATCGCTAGCCCCTAACAGCCTCTATGCAATTTTTGCGCAATCACTCTGTTGTTTTGCATCACTGCTTCTACAGCTTGCGTCACTCCTTCTGGCTAATCGTTTTTCTTCTGGAACTTCGACTTATGCCCTCCCGGTCTCGCACCCCGGCTTCTGGCTCCAAAACTCGACTTCTCCAGCAAAATACAGATCTCTTCTCAGGCTTTGCACTGCTTCTGCGTAAGCCTATGCTGCCCAACATGGCCTCTGCGCCGCTTCTTCTGGATCTCTCTTTGCCTCCTCTGCAATGTATTCCCGGATCAGGAAACTCTCAAACAAGAACTCTCTTTGCCCCTTCCAGCAAGAAATCTCCTCAATCGATTCTCTAGCAATTGCTGCGCTGCCCTCTCTGAGAAATTCGATCTCTTGATCTCTCTCCGATGTGTTTTCCAATCGAAGTCCTTCTTATAATCCTCCAATTGGGTAATCAATGGCCCAGATTAGATTCTAATCAACGACGCAGATAATTTGGACTCGATCTTCATCCTCTAGAAGTTTCACCCTCACTTTGATTAATACCCTTTAATTATTTTAATTTCCTAAGTTTATACTTAGGAATCCATTAAAAATAATTAATTATTTTAATAAAACTGTCTCCGGGTGGAATTTCCCAAAACGATTTCTGTATTCTGGAATACATGTGGCCAGGCCTCCTTGCAAATTTTGAGGCTTAGAGCACATTCGATGCTACCAAAAATCAACAGGCCTGGCAGCTAAGAAGTCGATCTCATTAGGGCATGTCGTCCTCCTTAGAAGTCTATATATAGGAGGGAACTTGACCTCCTATGGACACTCACTCATATTTTGATCATCTAAGCAAAGGAGAAGCAAAAGAAGGCTAGCGAAGAAGGAAGAAGGATGGAAGACAAAGGTTTGGGTTATTTTTCTCTTTCTCTCTCACATAGGTGCGAAGAAGGAAGGCTAGGGTTTTGATGCTGCAAGGTTGAAGTTAAGGAAATTGCAGAAAGAAGGCAAAGGAAGGTCTATTAGGTCACCTACAAGCCCTAGAAGAAGAAGAAACCAAAGCAAAGGTCAAAGGAAGCCTTGGAAGCCTTAAACTTGCTCACATGTGTGGAAGCAATAACTGTTGCAAGGGCTGAAAATTTCAGACCTGCAGTGGAGGCCGAAATTCTGTTGCTAGGGGTTGAAGGTGTGCAACTAGAAGAGATTTGACTGGGTTTGACTTGGATAGAGGAAGCACATCATCAAGAAGGTCTGACTTGGTCTTGGAAGGGTATTGGTCTTGGTCTAGAGGTCTTGGAATTCGTCATTTGAAGAATCTATAAGAAAAGAAGAGATTTGCGGGTTTTCCTCTCAAGTGGAGAGGTTTTGGCCCTGCCTTGTAGTCTATATCATGTGTTCTTGTGTATTGTTGATCTTCTTGTTTTGGTAGCTGTTTGATGATAAGAACAACATAATAATAAGAGAAGAAGCTAATAATCAAGAAAAATAAAAATACATCACAAGCAATTATCAAGTTTAAGAGAAATCATCCTAATTGCATCCCTTTAGATTTCTCAACATGCAGAGGCTGTAGGAACAACTAGATTTGCTAGTTATCGGAGCTGGATCAGGCGTGGTGTTGAGGTATTTGCCTCACAGATATTTTGGCCAGATTATTTTGCTGATTGAATTGCTAGTTGGGCATCTAGAGATTGTACTCAGAATTTCTCACTGCTGCTTAGTAATAAAACCCTCAGCTGCTGCACCGTTTTTCCCACATTGGGTTTTTCTGGGGACATTTGTCCAAAAACAATTGTGTCATTTTTATGTGTGTGCTAGTATTTTCTTAGTTTCCAATTTATCTTCCGCAATATTTTATTTGGTGAAGAAATTGCAGTGTGAATGTTTCATTATTTTGCCGTGAACAAAATAAACTGTTAATTAATTTTTCAGTTAAAACAAATATTTCCAGTTACTGCATTTCAAGGGATTTTCACAACACTGTGGTCAATGCCCAGAAAGACAGTCCAGATTTCAGTCAATGCAGAGAGAAAGATTTGGTCAACGCAGCAGAATATTTCCAGTCAAAGATTTGGTTAAACAGAGTCAAAGATTCTGCCTTCTTCCTCAGTCAAAGATTCAGTCAAACAGATCTAAATAGCCCAGGTCAACGCAAGTCAAAAGAGAGAGAGATGCAGGTCAATGCAGAACAGAAAGTCAACTCTTGTTCAAACAGAAAATGCCCTCTTACTTCACATGTGTGAACTTACTCTTGCTATTTCAGATCAGATTGATGTGTGATGAGTGTCCAAATGAGGCTCAACGAATTTGTATTTATATGTGATTCATGAGGTGGATTTTCACACATGTGGGGCCGACTTGATGGTCATGAAACCGACTTGGTCAAACATGTAAATATGACTACTCCATTATTTGCCAATGAAAATTCTGACTGAAGCTGCCAATTTCAACACCATGTAGAGTTTTTAAATCTTAGAGCTATGGTAAAACTAAAATGCAAACAAATATTCAAATTCAAGCATGCAAACCCTATCTTAATATGCAAACTAGTAGAAGCAACAAACTACATAGATTTCAGATCTGTACTTTCATGAGAGAAAAAAACAGGAGCAGATTTACCATACCTTGGAATGAGATCAATGTACAAAAATATTTTGGTCGAAAACACCAAGCTTGAATATGGGCTATAGCTTCCTATTTTAGATGCCAAATCCACCACAAATAACACAATGATTGCCAAACAAGCTCCAATACCACTCTAAATCACAACTCTTCAATGCTGCTCCAAAAATTCCAAATGCTCAAAACTGCTCAATGAGAGAGGTTTGAGGAAAATTGGGGCAGGGGTGGGGGTCTCTATATAGCTCTTTTGGGGTTTAGGGTGATATAATTTAGGGTTTACGTAAAAATTAAAAATAACAACTTTACCTCAAACTGAGTGCTGCGGTGAGGAAACAGACCAACTCAGCTTAGTATGTATGGAATGGCCAAGTTGGATCAGTTTGGTACCAAACTAGTCCTCGAACCAATTAGATGGCTGGGTCTTGTGGTCAACTTGGTCAAATCAGCCAAGTCTGAGTTTGAGTTGACCAATCTTTGTTCTAGCTGTCCAAACTTTGTGTTCTTGCAGATTTGAATTTCAGCTGATGTCATGTTCATGATTGAGTAGTTTATAGTGCTAGTTATGCACATCAATTTGACATAACATTCAACAAATTTTAAGTGATTTAAGAAGCGTATAGAAGCTAAAGGGGGCATATTTACTGTTGTAATAATTTACCATAATTAGTTATGTTGAAATCTGTTATATGCTTGGAAAGTGTGCAGTATGGGTTGCAACATTGTGGCATTTATGTACACTTGTTTAGTAATTATTTATTTTCTTGGACTGCCTTGTGAATTGGGTTGAAAAGAAGTAACTATATGCTGTTGTAAATTATATTTCAGATTTAGCCCCAAGGTTGAAATTTCATAGGAGGTAGATCTAGAAAACCTCAAGGTTGAGGTGAAATTTTTGAATTTTGCAATAGAAGTTGTGAACCAAAATTTCAACAACTTAATGTTTCAATTTTAATTTTGATTATAATGTAATTTAGAAAGATTCAATTTTACTTTTAATTTTAATTTTACTGTAATGTAAATTTTTTTCCGTAATATAAGAAGTTTTAATTTAACTGACAATATAATGAAATGTCACTTGATTGATTAAGTTCGAGATCCAATTTGGGCTTATATTGCACCCATTATCCCGATTCAGGGTGTTTGGTTGTTTTTCAATCTCAATGGTCAACCTTGGTGAAGATTTTAGCTTCTTCAATGCAAGTGGTGTGTTTTGTCTTACCTGCATCTTCAATGAATGTGGAAGCACAAACGTAGTTGTGTTTGATATATGCAACGTGCTCTCATATCATGATTTTATGGAACGACAAATTTCACCAATGCAAGGTTTCTCACATGAGCAAGGAATCATTTAGACACCTTTTTGTTTTGTGGGATCAGTAGGGTCTTTGTTAGATTTAAGAAGTCATTGATCGTGTTAAGGGTTTGAAAGTTGCACCAATTATTTACTTCTTTAAAACCCCTATCAAGTTTTCCTATAGTCCATTGTATGTAGGGCAAGGAGAAACTTTCTTGGTACGAGCTTTTTCTCTAGGACCATTGCTTGTCTTTTGAAAGGTCTTCACCTCATGATGCTCATTATAACCATTGTGTCTAAAGACTTTTAGACGACAGAGTTTTTCTTATTTTAAATTATCCTTTTTTGGGATTCTAAGGGCTCTAGTTGCTAGAGTGTTAAAAACCTTGAATTTTGGCATGCATGTATTGCTTGGTATGAAACTTTTCTTAATTACTTGGTGTGCCATAGATCCATTGGATTACTTTGTGATCAAAACATCTAGAAAGGGAAAGTTTCCTTTATCTTCAATTACCATGGTGAGTTTTATGTTCCTAGATTAACTGTTAAGGTGCCCAACAAGTTTGTCCAAATTCTCATGTCCATTTGGCCAAATGAAAAAAGTGTCATCAACAAATATTATGCATAACTTAGGTTGTAAAGGACGAGAACCGAGGGTTTTGTTCCCAAAATCTTCCATGAAAAAATTGGCAACAATGGGTGACAGTTCATCCCTATTTATATTGTTGTAACATGAATCACTTTGGCTGTTTAGGCTAAGGCCAACCATGTCAAGGCTTCTTGTGGTTAGCTCCCTACCTATTGGATGATGTATAAATACACGAATCCTATTTTGTATTCTTCACTTAAGTGGATAATGTTTCATAAGTTATTTGCATAAGGGCGCTGTCTTGATTGCACTCTCTAGTTTGGGTTATTGTGTTATAATTACTTCTGTCTTATGCACGCCTATGTTTATGGGCCATGGCTATGGTTCACTCTCATTGGTGTACTTACCCTCTCTTTCTAGCGCATTAACTTGCTTTCTCTCGTTTGTTAATGCTGATTTAGGGTTTTGCTGGTTGGTTCCACTCAATCTCTCTTGTCAATCTCATCATCCATGCATATTTTTGCTTCTCTTACTGTGCACTAACATACTAATAAAAATCACCTCAACTGTTCCTGTAGGTGAAAATGGTTTGTGTAGTTGAACAGAGTTTGATCAAGACATCTGTTAATGCCACTGAAATTTTTCCTGGTATACAATCAAAATTAAATCCTGTAACCCTTTCAAGATTTAAAAAAATTTAAATCAGTGTGAAATTTGATTTGAATTAGCAAGCAAGAACAGAATCTTTGCCAGGGGAAAGAATAGCATGTTAGCCTTCATCATCAACTTTGTCTGAATCCGCTGTCTTCCTCTATAGTGTCACCAAACTCTGGCCTGTGTGGCTTTCCCATTTATTCATCCAGACTGCCATCCCAGCATTTAAAGTTCCCCATTTTTGTCCTTAGTTTGTCTGATTTTCTCTAGATATAGACAACAATTTTCACTGTTAGCAACTTCTTTATCTTCAATTTAATGCGAGTCATCCTGGAATGGTGAATATCTAGAGTTACATCTTTGAACAATTTTTTTTGGCAACTTTGGTTGGAATCTGATTCTCAGGGTTTCTGATGACTTTGTTGAGCTGATATTTGAAAAGGCAAGAAAGGTGATCCATTAGGAGATTACAATGCATGCAATGATGGAAACACAGGAACAAGAGGATGGGACAAAGGACTAGTAGCTATGTTGCCAAATGCCCAAAATGCTGACTGGTTACATGTTGTACTGTTTGTCTGTGTTAATACTGATTGGCTTATATTCATTATTCTTTGTCCTGACAATATAGATCGAATCTCCCATACACTTAAGATTAGTTATATCATTGGTGGTGACTCTGTCCCGATCCCCATTTGTAGGTAAACTGAAGAGTATCTGCTAGTTACAAACAAGTCGCTTTCCCTTAGCTCTCAATAGGAGATATCTTATAATCTTAAGACTGATCTTTCTGGTAATTGTTTTTGTAAACCAAGCGAGCTGTTTTTTGTCCTTTCCTTTTTTAATGCAATGAACTGTCCTCTATACACTCAAAATTTATAATGGACTAGTAAGTTGGTCAATCATGACATACAGAAGATGTGGTTGATGTAGTTCTAATGTCATGAATGTGGAAATCTAGGTATTCTGTTCAATTAATGTTTGAATTACTAGAATTTTATGGCACATACTTACAAACATTATGCACTTCAATTAGTGGTTGTGCATGATTATGAACAATACACATCATAGCCTGCCGAAAACACAAATTTTCTTTGTGCAGCGCAAGGGCTTCATAGGCCTTGAGAGAAATGTTTTGGATTCCAAAAAACGTGGATATGGAGGAAGTATAAAACTTCAAAAGTATCCCCATATGAAAGTGAAAACTGAGGTTATAAAATTTCTATCAAGATGCAAGTAAAATGTTCGGACTGTAGGGATAAGATAAGATGGAATCTGTAGGTTAAGCCTCAAAATCAATTTCATTAAGAATATTGGCACTGCATTTCATATTCTGGCTGTTATATTGCTGCTGAATAGAAAACAGAATGAAAAGAGGACTATGCTGAACATAAAAAGATGCACGTGAACAGAATTCTAAAGAATTGAAAACTTGGTTTAATACTGTGTAGGTACCGGTTGCAGCAGCAGTATATTATGAAGACATGTATGTTAACGTCCACATTGCTCAAGATACGGCTTCACGGATTGCTGGCATCAGACTTTGGATAACAAATGAATTCAGGCATTCTGGCATTCGTGACAGTGGAAGTCGGGTATTTGATTACTTAATGGGAATGTTGAAAGGGAAAAAGCCCGTCTTCTAATCCCTTTTCCAGCCATGTATTGTTTCTCTGGAGCAATTATTTCAAATAAGATGGATAGATACTTCTTCAATTACAAGCTACTTATTTAACTACTCTTAGCTGTCATGTTTGTTTTTGGCTTACCATCTTCCTTTCACTCGAAGGGTCACATTACAGGATGAAGTGATAAATGTATTTATCTTATTTATGACATCAACTTAGCAGACAAAATTTGTTTTCTCAATCCTCAATTTCATAATATTTCTTTGATGCTCTTATTTATAGACAATTTATTTAACAACTCTTAGCAATCATGTCTGTTTTTGGCTTAACATCTTCCTTTTCACTTGAAGTGTTACAGGATTGAGTGGTAAATGTATTTATCTTCAGAATGAAAATCCTCGAGAGAATAATCCACAGTAGTTATTTTGTAGGTACTTACGGCATCAACTAAGCAACAGAATTTGTTTATGGCCCTCAATATTTTTGGAAATATGGTAGCCATGGTCGGTATTTCATCCTGAATAAATTAGAAAATTTGAATTTTTACACCAAAGGTGTTCTTATGATGGGTTTGGCTGAGCAGATTCAACCAATAGTAGAGGCTTAATTTTGTCCTCCTCTGTCCAACAATTTTTGAACATGTGGCAAAACACAACAATTAGAAAGTTTGGTGAAAACACAAAAATTAGAAAGTTTTAGCAATGTGCAATCCTTTTCTAGGACTATGTAATGACATCGATGATTTTGGAAATTACATCCAAAAAGATTCATTGCATATTTTGGAAATTACATCATGAGTAATACCTAAGAATACTAAAGAAAACCAAGAAAAGCAAAACATCAAACTAGAAACTTTACTCTTGTATAGTGCACATGCATATACACATGCTTTTTCCATAGAGCGACTCTTTAATAAAGCTTTACTGTATGACTCTTGATTTTTGATATCCAAACAAAGCCAATTAAAAGTTTAATATTTTTTAATATTTAAAATATAAATTATACAAAATATTGTATTCCAATGAACCAATTAACATTAAGAAGTTACAAGTCTTTAAATGATAAATGGAAAAAATTATATATACATTAAGAAATAAAAAGAAAAATAAGCGTCACGACTCTTGATTTTTGATATCCAAACAAACCCAATTAAGAGTTTAATATTTTTTTAATATTTAAAATATAAGTTACACGAAATTGAGATGAAGACACTTTAACAAAATATTGTATTCCAATGAGCCAATTAACAATAAGAAGTTACAAGTCTTTAATCCACCCAAAATAATCTTTCCTATTCCAAACCCACCAACCAGGCCTTCCATTTACAATAATTAAAAGTCTTCTTCCCCAGAGGACAAATTTCAGACTAAGCCCAAATTCAAGGGCCTAGCTTCAGTATTTTGCATGATCCAATTCACAATTTAAAGTACGCAGAGTGACCAAATGGAAGTTGACCTCAAAGTCAAAGCTTCAATTCAGTATTGCGCAGATTTTGCAGTATACATGGTGTCTAGATGCATACTAACCCCAAAATCAAGGTCTTAATTCAACTATTTTGCAAAGCCCATTTTACGACAAGTATCCACAGTGGCCACTGCCAGATGCAACAAGCATCTTAGAACTCATATGTTCTTCATACACAACTGAACTTAAAAGTACCCAAATGCAAATATACAGAAATCATCAAGAACTGTAAGTTCTTAAATAAGAGAGCACCCAAAACCACCCAATTTTGTTCAGACTTATGTTATTTTACCTACTCTAATATATATTTTACCTTAATTTTACTTGTCATCTACCATAATGATATGTTGTATAATAATTTGAAGATAATTATAGTCACAATCTCTTCGATTGTTAAAGTAATGATCCCAAAACATACACGAGCCATTCGTAGGATCACGACATCGTTGGGGCATTGGAGACGAGATTCATGTCACAAATCCGGGAATTGACGAGGATTTTTCTAGACACCAATCAGCGGTGAAGTATTATACTATTTGGACAATTTATCTTGGAAATGATGGGATATAGGCAATTTTAAATGCAATCTGCCACTGGCATTTGTGACCATATCTATTAAAATTGGCAACTAGGTCAAACTCCATGTGGGTCATCTTCTTAATGGAAGCTGATATTTTTCTTGGATCCCTTTCATTGAGAGGTGTAGGATTGATCTAAAGATCATCCGATTCCGATAAGTATTCATGGAGATATGAATTTATTTGTGTTATGGGACAATTTGTCAAGGTTGGCTAACAACCAAATAAACCCCACTTGTGCTCAATGTTTTAGTATAAATAGAGGTGGCCTTCAAGTCATTTCAACACACTTCGAATCTCTTCCTCTCTACTTGTCTTTGGGTTTTAGTAGGAGGAGAGATCCTAAGGGATAACACTGCCCTAATCCAGAGGTTAGACGCTGGAACTGCCGAGAAAAGTCGGAACTGCCGGGAAAAGCCGGGAAAAGTCGGAACTATCGGGAAAATTGGAACTGCGGGAATAATCAGAATAGTCGGGAACTGCCGGGAATAGCCGGAATTGCCAGAATTGTCGGGAAGAGTTGGAACTGCTGGGAACAACCGGAATTGCTGGGAAAGCTGACGTAGAGGGCAGAAGCTGGAACTGTCGGAATTGCCGGGAAAAGCTGCAATTGCCGGAACTGCCAGAATTGTTGGGAATAGTCGGAATTGCCGAAACTGTTGGAACTGCTAGGAACAACTGAAATTGTCGACGCTGCCAGAACAACCTGAGCATCTATCTCCAAAGGAGAGTATCATGCAAGGGACAACTAACTAACATTGAGACAGTTGTATGGTACTTAGCAGCAAATGCACCAACCATGCAATGTTACAGTGAGCATGCAAGGGACAACTAGCATGCAACAGCAAGCATGCAAAGGACAACAAGCAAGCTAGGGACAACAAGCAAGCAAGATGCAGCCAACACATAGGTCAGTATGGCAACATGGTGCAACAATGGCACATAATGCAGTACAATGATAGGTATAGTCATGATTAATGAAGCATGATGAGAT
This sequence comes from Pinus tabuliformis, assembly GCA_031772625.1. Classification (NCBI taxonomy): domain Eukaryota; kingdom Viridiplantae; phylum Streptophyta; class Pinopsida; order Pinales; family Pinaceae; genus Pinus; species Pinus tabuliformis. The sequence goes on along the minus strand of CM062815.1, from coordinate 372,776,002 downwards.
GCAACATAGTGATGATGGGTGCAGCATGGTGCAACATGATGACGAAATGCAACACAATGATAGGTGAAGGAGTCACCTTGGAGAATCAGTTGAAGCAGCATGTCTTCAACTGATCTCATGTATCATCTTCTTAGAGATGATCTATGCTCTTATCTAGATAAGGTGTTGACTTTTGTTATAAATGTACTATCTTTCTCTCTCTCTGCTGAACTATTGAAGAACATATAAGAAGAATTGATCAAGGGTTTCCCCACATTGGGGTTTGTCCCTGGCTAGCGCCACATCTTGTGTCTTCTTGTCTTGGCTTGTTTTTTGCGATTTATGTTTATGTTCTATCTGCAGTTTACTTTAATGCTGATGTGATTGCTAATCTGGAAAAGATATTGAGCTAACTGTGAAAATTGAAATAAATTGCTCTTAGCATAGAACATACCTAAAATTATCATGGTATCAGAGCTGAGGTGAAGACAAAGCCCAATCAAGAGTGAAAGAGCAATCACCGAAGACAGTTGGGAAAGGACAAAAGGATCAGTGGATTCCTCATCCCTCTTTAAGTTCACCGAGGGTGAAGTCAAAGTAGAGAATATTATCAGAATGGCGCAACAGAAGTTTCTGATGGCATACCTAAAGATTACTTCATTGAGAAGTCTGGATCTAAGGGTGGAAGGAAAGGCAGATGCCTTGGTTGCAATAAGTTCAACCATTATGCGAAGGAGTGTCCAAATGGCAGAGACACATCTCTTGATGAAGATAACAATTATTCCAGGGACATCTTCAATGATCAGAGGAATGACAGGTAATGCAAGTCATCAAGGACACGACCGACTCTTCAGAGAAAGCAAGGAACCCCAGGTATGAAGAATCAAATGTTGTTTTTGATAAGATAAAGAAGCGCTATCTTGTTTTGGCCCTCTCCTTTAGATTCTTTGGGAATCTATTTTATTGATTGTAATGCTTCAAGGCACCCCATCGGATAGAAGGGTGCTCTCTTGAATTTGGTAGAGATGGAAACAACCGTGGGATTATACTTGGAGTTGATGCCACCTATCCCAGAAAGGGTGTAGGGAATGTTACCCCTCAATTGAATGAGGGTAACTCTATTCATTTACAAGAATCTCTTTTATGTACCTAATCGCAAGAAGAACCTGGTGTCCATCTCGGAAATGGAAGTCAAAGGTTACGAGGTGGCACTCATCGATGGAAAGGTACGTGTTTGAAAATAGAATTTTCAAAGATGTTTTTGAGTTCAGGGTTGTATCAAGTTGCAGGAAGTCCACTGGGGACCATGTCCATTGATTGATAGCACCAGAGGTCTCTGAGTCAAATGGTGACAGGGATGCCTGAATTCAAAAAGAGCATGAAAGTACATGTCTGAGATGTACCAAAGGAAAATCTTACGAGGGGACCATTCCCCTCGTGTGGCAGGTCCACAGGTTTGGAACAACCCGAGGGGTTTGAGATTGATGATCAGGAATCTCACATATGCAAGTGGAAGAAAGCCCTCTATGGCTTGAAGCAAAACTCCCCGGGTGTAGTATGAGAGGATTGATAGCTGTTAGATGAAGCTGAGATTCACTAAGAGTGAAGCCGATCCAAACCATTGTTTGAGGGTTGTGGATGATAGACCTCTCATACCAGCACCTTATGAGGATGACTTATTTATGACAAGTGCAGACCCTCTCATTTGCAGAAGTAAGAGGGAGTTGGATTCCGGATGTGGAATGATAAACTGCAAACCTGTGACTATCTCGAGGATCTTAACTTTCAAAGTTATATGGTAGTGATGTCAGACCAGATTTGGGAAATGCCTCTGAGTTTCATAAAATCATTCGCGTTGATGTTCTTGGTGAACTTCCGTCTAGACATATGTTTTGCAGTTAGCATGGTGAGCTCATATTTAGTTGAGCCTCACTGGATTGGTGCCAAGAATCTTCTGAGATATCTTCGGGGCACAATCTCTCATGGATTGAGATACACTGCCAGAAATATGAAACTGCATGATTATTCGAATGCTGACTAGGCAGGCAGTGTGGAGGATCACTAGAGCACTTCTTAGTGCTGGTTCTCTTTGGATTCTGCTTCAATATCATGGATGAGCAGGAAGCAGAAGTCGGTTGCTATAAGCACCGCCGAGAACGAATATGTAGCTATGAGGATGATCTTGTGTGAAACTGCATGGTTGCAGAAGCTCTTAAGTTTGTACACATGATGAATACCACTGTGATTCTCTGTGACAACCAGAGGGGGAATTCGATTATTGAGGAATCCCGTATTTGATGATTGCTCCAGCAAATAGACATCAGATACTGCCTTATTTGGGATATGGTAAGTCGATGAGCGAGGAGGCTCCATTGTATTGAGACTGATGTACAAGTCGCAGACATTTTGTCAAAGCCCCAGGGAAAGGTCAAATTTGTGACTTTCTCGAACGACTTGGAGTCATTCAGAGACCTTCTTATGAGGGTCCTGCATGTTGCATGCATTGAGCTCTGGGAGCTCTGGGGGGCTTGGGGTACTTACTGGAGCAACATACGACCACGGGGCGACTCACCCTCCCCTGGTGGTGCGCTATGTACAAGATGACAGGTTTAACCTTGCCCTGTGATACCCCGTGGCCACTGTGGAACAGGATGATCAGTTCTCCTGTGGGCCGGGATGATTAGTTCTCCCATGGGAACTGTGGAATAGGATGATTAGTTCTCTTGTGGGCTGGGATGAGTAGTTCTCCCGTGACAACTATGGAACAGGATGATTAGTTCTCCTGTGGGCCGGGATGATTAGTTCTCCCGTGGCAACTGTGGAACAGGATGATTAGTTCTCTTGTGGGCCGGGATGATTAGTTCTCCTGTGGCAACTGTGGAACAAGATGATTAGTTCTCCTGTGGGTCGGGATGATTAGTTCTCCCGTGGCAACTGTGGAACAGGATGATTAGTTATCCTGTGGGCCGGGATGATTAGTTCTCCCGTGGCAATTGTGGAACAGGATGATTAGTTCCCCTGTGGGCCGGGATGATTTGTTCTCTTGTGGCAACTGTGGGGCAGGATGATTCGTTCTCCTGTGGACAGAATGATTAGTTCTCTTGTCGAGGCATCCTACCCATGCAGTCTGGGACTCATGGGAAGTACCTCTCATCTGATCAATGAGTAGGGAAATGGGGTTAGGGACCATAGTAGTACTATCGATGGGCGCATCGATGTATCTACCGTACTCCCTATGCTAGGATGACCTCCATTGATCTAGGATCAATGAAACTGATCTAGGATCAGTATGAGTGGTTTGAGACACTCTCTTGTGATATTGATCTGGGATCAATAAGACTGACTTCGGGCCAGTAAGAGTGATGTGACACACTCTATTTAGATGAAACTGACTTCGGGTCAGTAGAGAATGGTATGAGACATTCTCGATCAATTCTTCTTTTTCATGGTTCAGCAAAGCAGAGCAGTGCAGGGCACTGATGGCAGAGATAGTACAGTCGGACATATGGATCAGCGGATGGAGATCTCCCTAGTTGAGAGGGAGTGTTAAAATTGGCAACTAAGGCCAAACTCCATGTGGGTCATATTATTAATGGAAGCTGATATTTTTCTTGGATCCCTCTCATCGAGAGGTGTAGGATTGATCTAAAGATCATCCAATTCCGATAAGTATTCATGGAGATATGAATTTATTTGTGTTATGGGACAATTCGTCAAGGTCGGCCAACAACCAAATAAACCCCACTTTTGCTCAATGTTTTAGTATAAATAGAGGTGGCCTTCAAGTCATTTCAACACACTTGGGATCTCTTCCTCTCTACTTGTCTTTGGGTTTTAGTAGGAGGAGAGATCCTAAGGGATAACGCTTCCCTAATCCAGAGGGCAGAAGCCGACACTGTCGGGAACTGCCAGAACTGTCAGGAACTGCCGGGAAAAGCCGAAATTGTCAGAACTACCGGGAATAGTCGGAATTGTCGGAATTGCCGAGAATAGACAGAACTGCCGGGAACAACCGAAACTGCTAGAACAACCGGGAAAGCTGACGTAGAGGGTAGAAGCCGAAATTGCCGGGAATTGCTGCAACTGTCGAACTGCGAGAATTGCCGGGAATAGCCAGAATTGCCGGGAATAGCCGGAACTGCCGAGAACAGTCGAAATTGTCGAAGCTGCTAGAACAACCTGAGCATCTGTCTCCGAAGGAGAACATCATGCAAGGGACAACTAACTAACATTGGCACAGTTGTATGGTACTTAGCAACAAATACACCAAGCATGCAGTCTTAGAGCTAGCATGCAACAAGCTAGCATGCAACAACAAGCATGCTAAGGACAACAAGCAAGCTAGGGACAACAAGCAAGCAAGATGAAACCAACACATAGGTCAATGTGGCAACATGGTGCATCAATGGCACATAATGCAGTACAGTGATGGGTATAGTCACAATTAATGAAGCATGATGAGATGCAGCATAGTGATGATGGGTGCAGCATGATGCAACACGGTGAGGTGCAACATGGTGTAGCACGGTGAGGTGCAGCATGATGATGAAATGCAGCACAACGATAGGTGAAAGAGTCACCTTGGAGAACCAGTTGAAGCAACATGTCTTCAACTAATCTCATGTATCATCTTCTTAAAGATGATCTATGCTCTTATCTAGATAAGTCAAAGTGTTGATGTCCGTTATAAACTTACTATCTCTCTCTCTCTTTGCTGAACTATTGAAGAACATATAAGAAGGATTGATCAAGGGTTTCCCCACATTGGGGTTTGTCCTTGGCTAGCGCCACATCTTGTGTCCTCTTGTCTTGGCTTGTCTTCTGTGATTTACGTTTATGTTCTATCTGCAGTTTACTTTAATGCTGATGTGATTGCTAATCTGGAAAGGATATTGAGCTAACTGTGAAAATCGAAATAAATTGCTCTAAGCATAGAACATACCTAAAATTAACAATATGCAACTTCCTCTAGCATGCACTTACAAGGAGAGGGATCTGTTCTCTCTACTTCCATTTTCCTTTGCGATTCTCAGCGCCCAATTTGCTTCATTGTGTGGGGTGTTTTCGAGCATATCAACAAGAAGCATGGGTGATATTTTAGAAATTAGGAATGAAGATGTTGCTGCTCCCAAGTTTCCAATACCGAGGAAGAGGAATGTGTTAGTAACGAGTGTGCTTCCTTATGTGAACAATGTTCCGCACCTCAGAAATCTGATATGAAATGCAACTTGCTTTGGCCTCGTCTCAACTCAGTTGTAGATACACTCAAACCCACGCCAGGTTCCTATGGAGTCGTCGTCGTCTTCCTTATCTATTGTAGTCATTAAGGTTCCCTGTATAATGAGAGTCTACGAAGACGAAACAATTAAACACTTGGTCCTCCTAGGTATAGTTCCCCCTTCTCCATCTATGATCGATGTAATTACGACTTCTTTTGCCACAATTTCGTGTCTCGAAGACCATGGCAGGGAAATTTCTTCTTGTTGATGCCACAATCTTTTTTTACTGCGAAACAAGTCCACCCATAAAACTTTTGATCCAATTTTTTTGTTTCTCTCAACTCCCAGGCAGTTTCAGACTTTCAGTCTCTAGTCCCACAGAATATATTGCAGGATTTTTACTGTGCCATAAAACTTCTGATCCCATTGATTGAATTTCCGTTTGAATTAGTAGATCCAATTAGTAGAATAATAAAGCCAAGGTTAGGATTGACTCAAAATTATCATTTCTTGTTTCATTTTCACAGAATTACTCGGCGCAAACAAATACTAGCCATGGTGGATTAGAAATTACAACTGTAACAACGAACTTCACGCTCTTAAACCATGGGGCAGATTTTATTGATGTCAAATGCATGTGAATGGTATTGTGCATCTCGTAATAAGTCAATACATATGCATGTGTTAGTTGGGTAATGAAAATGGAGTAACTGTATGTCTTCCAGTAGATCTAGGCCTTAAACATGGGCTAACCGTTAAATTCTTTATTTCCTATTCATACAGGAATATTATATTGAACTTCAATTAACCTGTCGCTTATCTTCGAAAAATGTATATTAATTTTCTCGAAGTTCCAGAAGATTGACAGCTACCCTTTTAACAATTTCAAAAACCTTTTAATAATAATAAAAAAACAACAACAAATTTATAGACTATTTCCCTATATCCATTAAACTAAACAAAAAAAAATTGTCGACTATTTCTAATACCAAATGTCTTGCTAACAAATTTCTTACTAGATTTGAAACTTGCAGAGAAGTCAAACATCTCTATTTTAAAATGGAACCAAAACTCCATTGACTAGAAGACATATTAGTGGCATTTGGAAGGATAGGAAATTGGTGAATGGATGTTGGAACTATATAGGGTGGGTAAATATTTTGATAGAAATTGGGAAAGCGACATTAGAGCGGCCAAACCCATTTTGCATTCTGGGGAGCGAGTCGTTGGCCTCATCGATCTTTATATAATATTTACTTTATTAGAAATAAGAGTTTTTAATGTTTAGTGATTTAGTTTTTCAAAATAATCGAGTTCCAAATTTATTATTCCTTCGGTGTACCTTTGCACCTTTAGGGGCAATTGCTAGTTTATTTTTGCCTCCTAAAACTGATCATGTTGGTCTCCTATTATTTAAGTTGGTTGGGCCCCTTGAAGGAACCCATTCGACCCCCCTTGAAAGGCTATAAATCGGAGATCACTTCTCCTCATTTGGATATCGATTGGTGTCTTGGTTATCTCTGATCCAGTGAAGGTAGAAGGAGAAAAGGAGGGCCGAATTTCAAAAGGAGGGCTTGGTACTTGATTTTTTGTTCTTGGTTTTGGTTTGGTTTGACATGGTTGTTTATGATGTATAGATGAATCTTGAACTCTATCTCTCTCTCCCTCGTAAGGAAAGATTTATGGGTTTGCCCATTGTGGGTTTTGCCCTAGCCTTACGCCTAATTTCTATGCGTCTTGTTTCATTGTATCATGGTCATTTTCTACTTCCCTTTCATGTTTAATGGTTGATATTTTCTTCTATATAATTGCATAATGATATTGAATGAATGTTATGTGGAATTAATGTTAACTAATCATTGGAAGTAGTTATCATGTTGAAGAAAATTTGTTCTAGCTTGTGCCCTAGAATATCATCATGGTTGTAATGTTCCAAATGGAAAAGTTTGGAGTTTTCTTGAAATTTTAACTCATAAATACTTCAGATAAAATTTCCATTCCTAAACAGAGGATTGCCATGTAAAATTTAACAACATAGAACATGCAATTAACGATAATGAGAAGAAGGAAATCTCAACTTTATTTATAATATATAAGCTGAGGTTTTACATGTTGATTTCTGGTAGTATCAGATGTGATATAAGTTTCAAATTTTACAGGGAGGCTTGGGCACATGTATTCCAAAGAACACAGTGATCGTTTTGTGATATTCCATCTGGAGACAATTTTATTAAAATAATATAATTGTTTTAATGGGACCCTAAGTCTAAACTTAAGAAATTAAAATAATTAATGGGTATTAATTTAATTGTGGGTGTAACTTCTAGAAGAAGACGAGGATCAAGCAAAAATGATCTTAGCCATTGATTAGCTTCTAATATGGGCTATTGAATGTCAATGGTAAGATTATTTTAAGGAGGCTTGAGGGTCATTTGGAAGACACACAGAGAGTTGATCAGTGAGATTGAATCGCTGAAGCTAGAGGCAATGCCGCGATTTTGTAGTGATCACGTAGAGAGGGGTAGAGGGAGTTTTGGATGGAGGATCTTCTCTGGGGCCAAGAATACTCAACAGATAGGCAAAGAGACACACAGAGGAGGCAACGCAGTTGGTAGAGAGGGTGATGTAGAGCTAGGAAGGGCTCATGCAGGACCCATGGAGAGCAGCGTAAAAGCCTTCCACGCAAAGGTCCGAAGTTTGCTGAGGACATTGACGTTCTGAGAGCAAATCAATTCCCAGTAGAGGTGACGCAAACCCACACAGGGGCAACACAAAAGTAGCCAGGGATTTGTTGGTTTAGATGCCGGATCAGTCAGGACTTGCAATGTAGAGTGAGGTAATTTGACTAATTTCTTCTGTCGAATGATATTCTCTGTACTGGATTGCTAACAAGGCATCTAGAGGTTGTATTCAGAAATAACTTTTGTTTAATAATAAAAACCTTCAGATCTGCTGCACCGATTTTCCCGCATTGGGTTTTTCCGGGGACATTTGTCCAAAAATAACTATCATTTGTGTTCTTTCTTTCTCTTGTTCAGTTTCTTGTTTCGACATATTATTTTAATGGTGTAGGCTACAATGTATGTATTTCGATATTTGCTGTAGGAAATTGCAAATAACTTGTTCATGTAAATCTAACAAGTAAGAGAAATATCATTAGTTGCTGTAGTAGGGATTCCGGTTTTAGGAATTTTCACATGGTATCAAAGCAGTGTAGATTAAGCAAGAAGAACAGTGCCAGAGAACCCAACACTGAGCAGAGAAGGAGATCGAATAGCTATAGGAGGCAACAGTTCGAATCCCCAGAGGGTTTGCTTAGTTTGGGCCAGGAGGGATGAATTTTCGAGGAAAGTCTCTCTCTGAGTGAGTCGATAGAGAGGAAGGGCTTCTAGATCAAAATCTTGTCGTGGAAGAGGGAGAAACATTGATCCTTAGCATGAGGAAGAGTTGGTGGGACACAATTTTTTGGCAGGTAGATTGTTGGGCTGAAAGACGTCTGAAGAGAGAGGAGAAGGACAGTGAGGGAACGTTTCCTTAGTAGACTTCCTGCCAAGAAGTCCATTTTCTTATTGGTTGAGCAACAACAGTAAGAAGAAGAGAGGAGCAATTCGACATTTTCGTGGCAAAGATGGCTACCACTCGGCTGAGAGATCAGGACAGGTTGGATGGGGCATCCAACTATGTCATCTGGAAGGCAATGATGTCATTCCTTGTAGATGAGCATTCTCTCAAGACCTATTTCGAGAGTGTGGTGGTTGTGCCTACAAATCTAGATCTGCTGAAGAAGTACCATGCAGAAATGGCGAAGGCCAAGAGGATGATTCTTGATGGAGTAAAGGATCATGTGGTTTTTCACGTCACTAGCAGAGGGACTGCCAAGGAAATGTGGGATGCCTTGGCAACGGTGTATCAAGGATCTTCCGAGCAATGGAAGATGTACTTAGAGCAAAATCTGAGATCTGCGCAAATGCAGAAGGGGGAGGGCATAGATTCGTTCCTCACAAAACTTCAGGAGACCCGAGACAAGTTGGTAGCTGTGGGGTCTACACCTCGAGGGTCTGAGATGGTAAGACTGGCCTTAAATTCTGTTTCTGAAGATTGGCATGTCTTTGTCCAGAGTATCCTGGGTAGGGAAACTTTACCAAATTGGGATGAGGTGTGGGAAACTCTTAAGCAAGAGGAGTTGAGGAGAGACCTGGTCAATTATAAACTTGATGGAAGCAACAACAGTGGGTCGAAGCCCATGGAGGAGGAAGAGAATGCAACCCTTGCATCCAAGGGGCAGCAGGAGCAACAAAGGTAGAAGAAGGATGTCTCGAAGATCAAATGCTTTAGGTGTGGTTAAATGGGTCACTACGCAACATAGTGTCCTCTTAGGAATAAGGACAAAGATGAGAAGCATGATTTGAAGAATTCACCTGCGAAGATCGAGGAGGAGGAGTTCACTATGACAGTGGAGATACCTCCAAGAGGGAGGTGGGCTAATTTGGAGCTATAGTTTGAAAGAGCTACAGATGGGCAAGATCCTTGAGGAGCCCATGTCTCAGATCAATTCCTTGCTACAGGAGCCCAGATCAGAAGTAGCAGGATGGACCAATGTCAGTTGGTGCAGAGGAGTGTTGGAGCGACAGATGCAGTGGCTAGAACGCCAAGTATGAGCAGCATAGTGCAGAGTTGCAACAGTGTAGGGAGGCACAGTGCAATAGCAGCAACAATGCAGTGGCTTTAGAGGGATGGCATGGGACTAGCAACAATCAGATCCTCATCATCAAGATGCATCTATGTTGAACACTTGTTAAGTAATTTGGGACGTTTTTCCTTTGTTGATGAAGTAGCAGCAATAGTTTGCAGTGTAGGGGCAGTTGGCAATGGCAGTGCCAGCAACAACACAGATGCAGAAATTTAGAGGGAGATGTAGTACGAATGCAGTGTTGACAATGGCAGTATCAACCACAGTATAGTTGCAGCAACATCACAGTTGTTGGTGGACAACATGTCAGATATTAGCAACGCAAAGGACGATGTTATGAAGTCAGGGTGATGCTTCAGTGGTAGACATTGCTAGAGCACATTCCTCACTAAGAGGGAATGTTGATTTCTAGTAGCATTGGATGTGCTCTAAGTCTCAAATTTTGCAAGGAGGCTTGGGCACATGTATTCAAAAGAACCCATAAATCATTTGGGAAATTCCATTCAGAGACAATTTTATTAAAATAATTAATTATTTTTAATGGGACCCTAAGTCTAAACTTGGGAAATTAAAATAATTAATGGGTATTAATCTAACTATGGGTGTAACTTCTAGAAGAAGACGATGATCAAGCTGAAATGATCTTCGCCATTGATTAGCTTCTAATCTAGGCTGTTGAATGTCAACAAGAATATTATTCAAGGAGGCTTGAGGGTCATTTGGAAGACACACAGAGAGTTGATCAGTGAGATCGAATTGTTGAAGCTAGAGGCAATGCAATGATTTCATAGTGATAATGCAGAGAGGGGCAAAGGGAGTTTTCATTAGAGGATCTTCTCCGGAGCCAAGAATAATCAGTAGAGAGGCAGAGACACAAATAGAGGAGGAAACACAGTTGGAAGAGAGGGTGACGTAGAGCTAGGAAGGGGTCACATAGGACCCATGGAGAGCAGTGCAAAAGCCTTCCATGCAGAGGTCCGAAGTTTACTGAGGAGGCTGACGTTCTGAGCTAGGAGGGTTGGAATCAGCTCCTGAGACAAATCGATTCCTATCAGAGGTGACACAATGCCTTAGAGGCTGACGCAGGCCCATGCAGGGGCAACACAAAAGTAGCTAGGGACTCATTGGTTCAGCGGTCGGATCAACCGAGACTTGCAGTGTAGAGTCAGGTAATCTAACTGATTTCTTCTGTCGAGTGATATATTCTGTACTAGATTTCCAGTAAGGCATCTAGAGGTTGTATTAAGAAATAACTTCTCCTTAATAATAAAAATCCTCAGATCTTCTGCACTAGTTTTCACGCATTGGGTTTTTCCGGGGATATTTGTCCAAAAATAACTGTCATTTGTGTTGTATTTTTCTCTTATTCAGTTTCTTGTTTTGGCATATTATTTTGATAGTGTAGGTTGCAGCATATGTATTTCGATATTTTTTGTAGGAAATTGTAAATAACTTGTTCATGCAAATCTAACAAGTAGGAGAAATATCATCAGTTGCTGCAATAGGGATTCCGGTTTTAGGAATTTTCACACTACATGTCAAAACAACCGAGATAGCTGAGATAGAATTGGCCTCAAGCATCTGCTCCAATGCTGCCTTGACCCTCCACCAAAACTAAAATGAATTACCACTGCTAAGCTCTCCTATGAATTCCAGATGAATTCCACAAGGGGAGATGGGTGCTTGCCTAATCTCTCTAAATGACCCGAGGGTTTCCGTCCTGGGGCTACTGCTGAAGTAGAGAATCGGTTTCTCAAACCTCTCCACAAGAAGAAAATACAAATCCAAGATGTCCTCTAATGGCCTCCTCCTTTTTTATAAATCTGATGGACCCCTCTAGAACCTCCTATTTTATTATTATTTTAATCATGGAGCACTTTTCCCTGTTTTATTTCAATTAAAATATTCTTTTTAATGTGAGAAAATGGTAAATTGGCCACCATGCCTCCTCGGGTCACTGAAAATCACTTACAACCACCCCGTCCTGTAGATCTTCTCGTTCCAGTTCCAACGAGCTATTACACTAAGGTGTTTTGCGAAGTAATCCTCCTGAAATGCCACCTTATGCGTAAATTGAGTCAGGCCCATTAATAACTCTGTTTATTTGGAAGTTGTGAGAATGAAATGAAACGAAAGACAAATCGTTCCAATGATGGAATATTCCAAGAGAATGCCATCAGAGCTCATAAAAATTCCTCAAAACCCCTCCAAAAGCCCCATGGGCCCTCTAAGGACGCCAACCTGCACCTATGACCTGTTTGCCCCAACTCTGAAAGTCCATCCTATCCATGCCATAAGGAACACTAGAAAAAAATAACTTTCCAAATCCTCTCGCCCCAAGATTGCTTTCCCTCAAGCAATCCAAACCTGTGGACCAGTCTGGTGGCCCAATGTAACTGAGACGCAATGCCCAGATCCTATACAAACCACTATGTGATGGTATGCCTCTGTATTAACCCACCTAGAATGGCCCCCTTAATGCCCGGATCCCAAACCGATCTCTGACTGAACCTGTCATTAACCAATCCTCCTAGATCCCAATGCCACCAAGAACACGTATCAATGCTCCATGGCTCCTACTATGCTATAACTCCAATCATGAGTGTTGCTCCATCCATCGTGTACCAACTCATCACCTCTCTCCAATCCAACCCTTGGCATAGGCCAAGGTCAAACTCACCATGCTGATGTTGTGCTGAAATACTGATGAGTGGCCAACCTACATCTTGCTATCAACTGGAGCATGTAGTATCCCTCACATTAGAGGGCTCCTGCAGTGTGATGCCCCTGACTAAAAATGATACTCCATCAATAGGGTACCATCTCATGATCTCTTGCGAATCCAATGCACGGACACTTGCATAAGAAACAAGTTGAATATGCTGATATGGTTCCCTGCTTGACTTAGGATGCTCTATCTGGTCAATCAACAAGATTTGTCTAAGGAAACTTGCCCCTCGCTCTATAATAAAAAAATGTGGGAAAGATGTCCTACAAGCCCTATCTATGTACTCCTGGAGAGGGATGCTCCTTGAAAGTATTGCAACTCTACCAACTGCTTGTACAAGTACCTGCACCTCATCAATGGGTCGACCCAAAGATGGATACACCACCATCTCAAAAAGATCAACCCTCATATGGCTGAAAACTCCATGCTCCTCCAGTCTAACAACCTCCTGCGAAACTATCCCGTTAGACCCTCACACCTCTTGAGGACATATGTATGCAAATACTGCCACCCTACTAGTTGTTTGCACATCTACCTGCTCCTCATCAATGGTTGGGCCCAAAGATGGTTGTTCATCCTCCTCCATCATGGGCTCAACATGAACCTCCAACTGGCTCTCCCTAAAGGGCTCATTGTGCATACTGTGCACATCCTCCTCCTCAGCTGACTCATGCTCCACTGTATGCTTCTCATGTACATCCTCCTCCTCAGCTGACTCATGCTCCACTGTATGCTTCTCATGTTGAATCATCGCTGGTGACTCATTATCCTGAATGTATCCCATAGGGTCCACTGATTGCTCACCATACACACCCGAATATTAATCTAGCATGCTGTCAACAACTCCACATCATTTCTCATGCTCCCCAAAGGCATCCGCATATGTCCCTACAAACTCATCCAAAGAAGAGACCTTATCCTAAAAGACAGAAGAAATATCCTCCTGCTCTACCTCTGCCATCTCCTTTGCATCTCTTAGGCATGAGTGGTCAGGTCCCTAAGGCTCTTTGTAGATGAAGAAAAGACCCCTCCTTAACTCATTCTTGCTACATGGTCCACCAATCCTAAGCAACTCCTCCCTAGTCATCTGTCTTTTGAACAACACAATGTTATGCTCAACCAACCTTTCGACTAGCTCATAAGCAGTAGTTGAAATCCACTGTTCCTTCCTCCAAATGGCCAACAACTCAGATTGCATCTTCTTGCAAATGGCATCATGGTCTCCCATAACTGAAGACAAAATGGACAACATGTTCGTTTTGATTATGTCATGATGATGTTTCTTAATGCTAAAGAAGTATCAGAACATTTGGTAGATCAAGTTATCACACCCCAGATCAAACATGATTTCATATGTTCTAACCATGGCCATGATTTATAGGACTTCAAGCTTCTTTCCAAAGGTAGAACCTGCACTGTTGTCCAAGTCCTGAAAAGTCTCTACTATTAGCTTGAAAACTCTCCTCATAACATCATCATTGAAAGGAGGTATAGGTGTGGTCAGTCTCATGATGTTATTGAGACAAGATGCAACTGGAAGTCTAACCCCTTCACAAGGTTCCTCTAAGAACTTGGGTTGTATGAGAGTAAGCATAACTGTTCTTAGAGCCCAAATGAGTTTCTTCCCTTCTAACTGGTTCACTTCGGAAAGGAGTGCATCTAGTTCATCTAGTTTAAAAAGAACTTTCTATGTGACCCTCATGTGCTTCAAATTTGTCCCAAGTGCAAATATTTTGTGCCCTATTTCTTGCCTCTTCTGCACATCCTTTTGTTGTTTTCTCTGAAGAATGGCATAGACCTCTCTTGAGAAAGGTTAGTTGTTCAGTTTGGGTTTTTGGTCTAGATTACAGTCCACTAATGTACTGTTGTGATGATTTAAGAGGTGCTTTAAGTACCCCATCATTCAGGAGCCAATAAGACATCAACATACAGTCAATTTGATCTCTACTTTGGCATCACTATACATGGAAATAAGACATACAAATCAAATTTGGTTCCCTACTATAGAGTACCTCTCTGATTTGCATATGGTGAAAAATCTTCAATAGTATTACTCTTCAAGGAACAACCCCCTTTTATTTCATAAACTACAGTAATATGTCCACTGTAAAACCCTCTTGTGAAATAACTCTGTTCTGCCACAAACTTTTTGAGTGTGTTTGATAAATTGTTTCTGAGAAATTTCGTCAAATAATTAGTTGACAAGCATGACTGAGGTTACAAAGTAAAAATTTCCAAGGAACATTGAACTTAATATAACGCTGCCCAAGAATGCTTGTCCCCACTTCAGGGTTGGTCTAGATGTCTCTAATCAGCTCCAGAAGTAGATTTGATTGTTGTAAGTGAAGACCCAGGTGCATGGGAGAGCATGAAACCTCTTTGGTTGATTGTCCAGTGATTAAGAATGGTGGAGGGTGCTTTCTCTTATCACAACCTTAGAATTGATTAAGGAGTCCCCACAATATGCATTTACCCAAGCTCAAAAATTTAGGTAATGAACAATAACTATAGTCAACAAGAAATACGTCCTCCATAACTGAAAGTCAACCCTCAAGACTAGTTATGCGCTCAAGAGATTACTGTGGGCCATACCTGATGTAAATTTCGTCCCCCAATGGTAGAAATGCAACCCCAACAAAGGAAAACTCACCAATTTAATCACCAATAGAATTCCTGCAAATTCGATGTATACCTTCAGTCTCAATTGACCGCAAAAGCATTCAACGGGTTTCCTCTTATATAGTTCTTATTGAAATGAAATGAAATGATATGATATTTTAAGGTCCACAAGATTAAAAATAGTCTATGAGACCATTAGTTCCTTGATTTTCGCTCTTTGCAATTCAGTCCTTTTCCGATTCAAATTGATGATGAGCTGACCCAACCTTCCAACAATCCCCTCGCTAAAAAGACAATGCCAAGAAACTGATGCTAACATGTTCTCATAATTTTCTCTGATGTCTTTGAATGCATCACATTCCAAAATGAAATGTTTTTCCGATTCCATAGCCCCAGATGTGCAAAATGTACACACCCTTTCTTCCCAAGCTTCTTTAGGTCTTTTCCACCGTCCTGTTTCACACCAAAGTTGATGTGAGTTGGTCCTTAATTGAACAATAAGAACCTTTTCCTCCACGAAATGCTAGCTCCAATGAACTCTTTTTGTTGTAAATCACATGTAGGGTTGAATTCCTCAATGTAATATTTCTTCTTTCTACCCAACTCTTTTCCCCATACCCTTTTACGAAACTTCTCCATAGCAAAATCCTTTAGCTCCTTGCTATTTGTGGGACAGGCATTGAGGTAGTTATTCCATTTTTGCATCCATGTTTAGTTTTGTTTCATCAATGTTTTTTTTCTTTCATTGATGCCTTCATTGAAGATAACATTAGGCCATCTACCGACTCTCATTTGTTCAATTCTTTTAGGTATCTTATGAGCCGCACCATAGCAATTGCTTCAATGGAAGTTGCTCTTGTTTAACTCAACATTATCTCATAAGGTACCAAACTTTTTATTCTGAACTTGCTCATGATCAAGCATTTTTGGATTTTCTCAATTTGTTTTCATTTTGAGACGGGAGTGCTGCTAGCTCACAATTCACACCCATATAACATCACTGGACAAACTAGGGGTCCAAAAAACACTTTAATCGTTTTCCAATCCCATAACTCTGCCTCTCTACATCTGTTTTGAAGAGCATATAATGCTTTCCACCCTCCTAAAATTCTCTTCTTTCTGCAGTCCTCCCAATTGAGTTTGTTGTTGAAATCAATCCCAAGGTACTTGTACTCCTTTACTTCTTCAAGAATGTTGTCTTCAAAGAAGAAAGTTTGCTGGATCTGCTTCATTTTATTAGAAAAAATCATTATTTTGGTCTTGCTAGTATTGACTTGCATCTCCACTGCTCTACAAAAATGCTCAAGGGCATATAAGTGCATTTGCAATCCATGGGCCGATTTAGAAATCAATACAATATCATCAACATATAAAAGAAGCTTTATCACAAACTCCCCCAACTGAACACCATCTCCACCTTGCAGATTTAGCCACTCTTCCAATTTATCAATATATAGACCAAAAAAAGTGGGGGATAGAGGGCAACCTTGCTTGACTCCAATGTCACTTCTAAAGCTTTCTGAAATACCTGCTGAGGTTCTAATTTTGACTTTCACTTCTTCATAAACTCTATGAACAACGGCTCTATATTGCACATGAATTTCAAGTTCTTCCATTCTATGCCACAACTTATCCCTAGGGACTGTGTCAAATGCTTTTTTGAAGTCAACGAAGCAGCAAAATACTTCTTCTTTGTCCTCCCAAACATTTTCAACAATGTGTCTCAACGTGATGCCATGATCCACTGTAGAATGTTTCAGCCTAAAACCCGCTTGTCCTCTTGCCCTCTTTTCTTTTACTTCTGCCCACTTGCTAATTCTATTTTCTACCATGCTGCCGAAAAGCTTTGCAAACAAAGGATTGATCATAATTCTTCTATAGTTGGATGGATTATTAATGTCTCCACTTTTAAAAAGGGGTATTGCTAGGCTAGTTGTCCAGTCTCTTGGGAATCCTTGTTGAATGATATTGTTGAATATTTTCATGATATGTGGTGCAAGAGCATTCATTCCCCATTTTAGATACTCTGCTTGAAGTTACACCAAGTCCTTTTCCTTTCTTGTTTTCAGCTTCTTAATTCCATTCTCCACCTCCTGTAATGTGAAGAGCTTTGAATTTGTGTTGATCCTAGGGGGGACTCTGCCTCAGATTCTTTCTCATAGAGTTGTCTTGCATATTCAAACCATTGATTGGCTGTAATATTATTTTCAATTTGCTTCTTCCTTGGTTGCAGTTCCTGCCAGAAAAGCTTTGGATTGTTCTTGCTTAAATATATTAACTCTTCTCTCCGTGTTTGCATGAACTCATCTTTTTTCCTTTTTAGTATCTATTTATATAACTTTACATTCATCTTCTCTTTTCCTACTTTTTTCAAAGTTCTCCTTGCCATTTTGCATTCCTCATCAAACCAAGAATTTACAGGAAAGAAATTTGATTCTGATTTCCTATTTTTTGCTCTTTTGCACTTCTCAAGTGCACTTTGGATTATATTTGTTAACTCATGGTTGTTGAAGCGTTTGAAACCAGTTTTCTCCTTCTGAATTAATCTCTCTAACATTGTCTTGAAGATAGTACCATTTTCTTGTGTTAGAAGAATTTTTCCCCTTGATAGTGATTGTTAAGAGAATTGGGTTTTCCTCCTATGCTACCTTTCTTCTAACCATGATAACCTTATAAAAATTGGGTTATGGTCTGATTTTAAGTCCCAAATATGCTCTCCAATACTAACTTCATCTATCTTTTCTATTAAGCTTTGTGAACACATCACATAGTCAACGACACTTGCCCCATTGTATGTGTTGCAAGTGAAGTTCCCAAACCTTTTCCATCTATCTAGACCATTGCAAATAATTAAGTTGAAAGCCCCACACAGTGTAAGAAACTCATCTCCAAAATGATTGCTAACTTTGTCATCTTCTGAACACCTCACCCATTGGGGATTCTCCTCTTCAGTGAGCCAAATAGGATTGTTATCCTCTTTGCAACAAAGGATGCTAGCTTGATTATTTGTTGTTCTAGCATTGAAATCTCCCACTAAAAGAACTTCTCCCTACTGAGAGTACACGACAATATCTTTTTTTAAGGCTGCATATGGATTCTTGCTGTCAAGCCCCTTATTTTTGTAAGTTTTTGAGACTTGAGGGGAAAAATAGCATGTTGCAATTCTTATGTGATTCTCATTCTCTGATATTTTCAACCATAGATATTGTTTATTTGCATCTTCTTTAATTAACTGAATGCGACGACCTTTTTTTTTTCACTAAAACTAGTATTCCCCCATACCCTTTGCCATTTTCTGCTACCTTGTTCCAAACTTCCAACTTCAAATGACCGTCAAACACAAGAGTTTTGCAACCATCATGTTCATGAGTTTCCTTGAGACAAATTATGTCTCTACCTTCCGCAATAGGTGCTAACCCAGGTCCCCTCCTCCAAGGGTAACCTCTACAATTCCAACAAACTAAACTTAGGTAGACTTGGGTAGGATTTGACTGCTACGCAGTTTGGCACATAAGACTCAAATTTGAGTCTTCACTCCTTTTTGTCCATGCTGCACTTGTTGTTTTCGTCTTTATTATTGAATCCTCTGTTTTTTTCTTTACTGTCAGCTTGCTGCCCTGATTTGCCTGGAGGCCCAAACACTGCAATAACGGCTTTCCCATTGTACGACCATGCCCTTTTCCCTTTATTTCTTGCTGTTCTAATTTTCTCCACTTCATCCCTTCTCTCCTCTTGTTGTTTTTTGGTTAAATCTTCATCGAGGAAGAAGTATGAGCCTTTCAAGAGTTTCTTTTTGCTCAAAAGCTGTCTTTTTTCTTGTACGCTTGCCGTGGTGACTTTTATGGGTCGAGGCCTCTCTTCACATATCCTCCCAACCCTTCTGCTTGGCAAATTTTCCCTTTTCAATGTAGTTTCTCTTTCAGAAAGTCTCTTGTCAAATCGAGAGGACTTTCATTCTTCACATAATCTCTTATTCCCCTGATAATAAAGTTTGTTTTCCTGTCTTGTCTTTCTTTTTGTTCTATTCCCTGTGCTCTACAATCACTTGCATCTTCTTCTTCCTCTATCTTTATGTAACCATTAGCGTCTTCAGCTCTAGCTTTGATTTCTTTTGGACTATCTTTCTCACTGTTCATTTTTGTCTTTTCTTTGGAAATGTCTGTTTGCTGAGATACCTGTGTATCTACCTAAGTTTGTTTAGAAATGATCACATCTCTATTTGTTGTTATTACTTCTTTCATGTTTTTCCATTCTCGTTTTTCTATCTCTAGAGCTTATTGTAACATTGTTACCTGCCCTTTTAAAATTCTATTACCTTTCATTGGTTTGCCACTGTGATCTCTGAAATTTTGCGGTCTCTTTCCTATTCTCTGCCTTCCAAAATCTCCAGCCTTGTTCTGACCTTCGTCATTTCTTGGACATATAGATTTGATGAGTAGGTAAGAGGTGTAGTTCTGGGACTGTAAATGATTGATTCTTCTTTATTTTTGTTTCTCTTATTTATTTTCTTTTTCTTGATCTTGATCGGTTTTCTTCTTATTTGTCCCCATTTAAAGTGAGCAACCCTATGCCTTAAAATGCCCTCAGATTGCTTTGCATTTACCCAAATCCACTTTCTTATTTTGTCTGTTGAAGCAATTTTGACTTGACCCAAATTATTTGTTTCCACAAAATCTGAAATTTCCTTGCTCTTTACACCTTGGCTCTTATGAGCGTTTTTCAAGTTCTAAACGTTTACTTATTTAGAAGTTAACTGCCTCACTGCTCTGTGCTCACGAAACCCTGTTCACGCTGCCTGTGCAGTGTGCTCACAAAACCCTGTCGTCTGTTTGCCCGCCTATTCACGCTATACAATATTCTATACATGTGTTGTCTCATCTACACGTCTCATCCCCATTGTTGTGTGTGCTCATCCACACTAGTCAATCTGGTCGCACCTTGCAGTTACAACTATACGCACAAGCGCATATTCTAACGTGAACTGATGCAAACACACACACACGAAGACAATTATATTGATCCTTTAGGATTGACTTCTGTAATTAATCCGACAACCTGGATATATTTCGTCTTTCCTCTTTTAATCGCACCCTTGATGCTGATCGATCAAGCTCTGCGTCAACGATCCTTGATTCCTGTCGGTTGACACTACTCAACGTTGGCTTCCAAATATGATGAGCTAGATCCCACGCAGTCAACTTTATGTTCACATATATCGTTCCAAGCAGATTGTGATTACCCTTAATTGTGTCACTTCCATGTCCCCGATTCTCCAATTCTCTGCTGTCAAAATTAAACTAGATCGTGGGCCTTACGTTAACACCACCTCACTTTAAGCACAAACAATTAATCAATTCGATGCTGGTTCTAATTGCGCCTGCTTTTCTTTGGACGTCAACATGCAATCACAGTTCCACACCGTTCGATTAGTCGGTGTTGATTTCCCACAGATTCTTGGCTCCTCCATGTATGATTCGGTTCTCACCCGTTTGCACGGCGGGATGGACTGCACGTATCCACGAATGAATCAAGTCGGATTCCTGGATCAACTCAACATGCCTTTGACCACATAAAACAATGTGTTGAATTAATCGTCGTCTGTTGTGCAGGGATTCTGCCTCGGTTAATATTAACGCTCTCACTCCACTGCTCAGTCGTTTTGATTAAATACTCTCTTGTTGGTGTCTATACACAGCTGCATAAAAAATCTTCAATTAGTATACCCGCCTTCAGCCAAAAACACCCATAACTTGGTGTTTACAACTGAAATCAATGCTGCAGCAACAAAAGATTCGACTCCCTCTGCAATTGAACTCTGATGACTTTCTGAGATGTGCTTAAATCAGTTCCTCAAATAAATGAATTCGGTTCTTTCTAAGATGAAGAGATCAACCACCCAGTAATGAGAATAACCCTCAAAAATCGTTTTGAAGAATAATATGTTCGGCATTAATAAAATTATGCTTCCGACCCTTCCAAATTTAATTTCAGTCCTCTGATACTCTTGGCTTTCACAAGAAGATGGACTCAGACTTCAGCTAATCAATTCCTGAAAATTGATTTGTCCGCTCCAACACCTATAATTGATATACTCCTGGAATACTCTCGGTACTCAGAAATATAATGAATGCAACTTTTGTTGAAATAATTATTTTGGCACCGGAAGAAGCAACTTTTAATAGGGCATTTCGATCTCGTTCAACCCTTTGAAAACTAGTTTCTCCTGAAAACCCTCACGCTGGCAGGAAAACCAGCTCTAATACCACTATAATGTTTCAAATGGAAAAATTTAGAGTTTTCTTGAAATTTTAACTTAGAAATACTTCAGATAAAATTTCCATTCATAGACTGAAGATTGCCATGTAAAATATAGAACATACAAATAATGATAATGAGCAAACGAAATCTCAACTTTATTTATAATATATAAATTGGAGTTTTACATGTCAAAACAACGGATATAGTTGAAATAGAATTGGTCTCAAGAATTTGCTCCAATGATGCCCTCACCCTCCACCAAAATTGAACTGAACTGCCACTACTAAGCTCTTATGTGAATTCTGGATGAATTCACCAAGGGAAGATGGGTGCTCGCTCGATCTCTCTAAATCACCTGAGGGTTTCTGTCCAGGGGCTATTGTTGAAGTGGAGAACTAGGTTCTCAAACCTCTCCACAAGAAGAAAATACAAATTTAAGATGTCCTCTAATGGCCTAGTCCTCTTCTTTTATAAATCTGATGGACCCCTCTGGAACCTTCTATTTTATTATTATTTTAATCATGGAGCACTTTTCCCTCTTTTATTTCAATTAAAATATTATTTTTAATGTGGGAAAATGGTCAATTAGCCACCATGCCTCCTCAGGTAATTGAAAATAACTTCTAACCATCTTGTCCTGTAGGTCGTTTCGTTCCAGTTCCAATGAGCTATTAAACTAAGGCGTTCTGTCAAGTACTCCTCCCGAAATGCCACCTTAAGCGTAATTAATTGAGTCAGGCCCATTAATAACTCTGTTTTTTTGGAAGTTGTCGGAATGCAATAGAATGAAAGGAAAATTGTGCGGATGATGGAATATACCGATCGAATGCCATTAGACCGCAGGAAAACTCCTCAAAACCCCTCCAAAAGCCCTTGGGCCCGCTGAGGTTTCCAACCTACACCTGTGACTAGTCTACCCCCAACTCTGAAAGTCCATCCTATCCATGCCATAAGGAACACCAGAAAAAAGAACATTACAATGGTATCAGAGTGAGGTTCGATGAGAAATTGAGAAATTCTGAAGCATTTATGGATCATCTCTAAGGCCTTTGTTCTCCTTTTGTGCCCTGATTGAGCTCCCATGGAAGGTTTAATTCTATAACAAGGCTTTGTGGAAAAGTCAAAGTCATCCCTGTACTATGATCCGAATAGAGTGATCATGATCTATGGAGAAGTTCTAAATTTTTGAGCATAATCCCTCATCAAAGGTTTGTGGAGAAGTACTATGTCATAGAGAAGAGATCCAAAATTTTGAAGTATATAATAACCTAAGCTTCTAAAGTTGTGAACCATGTAAGAAGCTCCAAAAAATTTCTAATTTTTGAAAGAGGGCCGAAACTCCCTTTAGGTTTGTACATAAGGTAGATAGGGCTTGTATGCTAAAGAAGGTTTGAAGAGCGTTTTGATCTTCCTCAAAACTTTGCGAAGTTTTGTGAAATGATCAGTAACACAAGTTGAAGTCCAAACCTCTGAGGATAATTCGACTGGTAGTATCTAAGTGGCATCAAAGTTACATATACTCGCAAACCTAAGGCATTAATTCTTTGTGGTATGCGAGCTCTTGTGGTATAATTTTTTTTTATCTTATGTGAGCTCCTCTTAGGCACATTGCACTATGGAAAATAGTGCAGACCTGAGACTTTGACTCTCTGTGAAATCTGTACGGATTCTCTGTGCAAAAGGCACAAAGTCCGAGCCTTTCTCAAGGTATGTAAATTGATACAAGTTTCCAGTGGTATGTGATGCAAGTTTGGGCTCATTATCTCTATTTCATTTATAAGTTTTGTGGCATTTGTTGGACATTGGATAAATCAACGCTCCCCGTGTGTTTCACGACATGGACTAACCGCTTCTCATGGATCCTTATCTCTGACGATGTGATCGTTGACTAACACCAGGGGGTTTTGATCTAACGACAAACGTGATTCCCAACAAGTGGTATTAGAGCGTAGGTCACGAATTCGATACACAATTGGTTCGCATTGGGGGTGAGATTGTTGAACATTGGATAAATCAACACTCCTCGTGTGTTTTGCAACATGGACTAACCACCTCTTGTGGATCCTTATCTTTGGCGATGTGATCGTTGACTAACACTTGTGGGCTTTGGTTTAACGACAATCGTGATTCTCAACAACATTACTTATCCATCTCATCTTTGTGGCATCTAATCTCTATAAGTGAGTTCTACTCTCTGTGGCATGGTATGCGAACTTCTTTGAGGCATATTACACTATGAAAATTTTCGGACTTGAGGAAGTTTGAGCCTAAACTAGTAATTCGAGTTCTGTATTATGATCTGAGTTGTGATCCAATCCATCTCTGTTCTTTGTGCAAAACATAAGCACCTATTCTCTGTGGAGGCATGAATTTGTGTCATATCTCTATGGAAGGGGTTCTGACACTGTGTACTAGTCCAATCTATGGAAAGAGATCCAAGCTTTACTCTTTCGGAAGATTCGAGCCTCACACTTACAAAAGTCTTTATCTGATTTATAGTGATACTATTATCTCTATGATATTGCTACTTTACAAATGAGAAGATTTGAATTAACTATCCAATTTGATCCGAGCTCAATAATCCATGTTGTTGTGATGACAATTTTGATCCAAACTATCTTTGTTCTATATGCATAATTTGTGTTGATTCAAGACAAAAGTTTCATTTAACAATTAAAATCTTAGTTGATCCAAAGGTTTGTTTATTTTTGTGTAAGGAAACTAATCCGTACCTCTTTGACCCTGTTCAGGATCTTTATTGACAAAGACCTTTTTTTTTTTAAATTTCTGTGCTCAAGTATGTGGAGAATTTAGATTCTTGGTGTGACTTGATACCGAGTCTCTTCTATACATAAGAGGATAATGAATCACATTGAAAAAGGGTCGACCTAGTTGATTTGGAAGCAAAGAAGCCGACAGGATCCATGCTCCTTTGTAAATATCCAAGAAGATGCCGCTGATTACAATGACATAAAATATTTTTCTGTTTGCAAGCCTGAAACTTTCAACATTGGAAATAAATGTAGGATATTAAGGCCAAACCATGATAAGAGGATGAAGATCCTCTTCAAAAGCTTAAAGTCTAATCAAATTATTGTTGACACAATTGAAATTTGTTGAGATTGCAAATCCTAGGGTTTGGATGATTGAAATAATTTGAAAAACCCTAGTAAGGGTTTGAACAAGGAATGCCCTAGGGTTTATAATCAAAACCTAAGTCTGATCCCTCATGATTCTCAAGAATGAAGAAGTTGAAAAAGAATGCAAGGATGCTAATATTTAAAACAAGAATGATGAAGAAAAGCATTACTCATCTAGGGTTTGTAAACTCTAAATCAATCTTGAAGAATTAATAGGGTTTGAAGTCAAAACCCTAGTTGTGGAAACTACAAACCCTAGCCAAATAATTGTTAGCCCTATGTAGACAAAAAGGGTTGGAGAAGAAAGCCTTGGGTTTATGGATTGATCGCTTCTGCTTAAAAGAAAAAGGAAACCCTAGCTTCTAGAAGATTTGACATCTTGATGATGAGGTTGATTTGAAGGTTGGATGCAATAAGACTAAATATTAAGAGGGAGTTGACATGTTCTCAGAAGATAAGTACCTTGTATTTTTTTAATCGTTATTGATAATGTGGATGATGTGGACAAGGTCAACGTGGATTTCTTGATGATGAGATAGACTCCTTGATGGTGTGGATCCCTTGATAATGTGGACTTCTTGACGATGATGTTGTGGACGAGATTAACTCCTTGATGAGTTGAACGAGGTTGACTGGCCTCAAGAAGACTGAGAACAAGAGGGAGTTGACACATTCTCAAGTGATAAGTACATTCTTGATTTCTTTTATTGTTATTTCATTACGAGTCTCTTGTCTTTGTATATCTTTCTTGGTTGTATTTTTTCTACCATGGTCTCCTGGCAAGGATTGCAGGTACATAATGAAGACTGCCAAGGTGCGACAATCATTGGAAATGGATGGAAGAAAAAATGTGACAAGAATATTCATGATTGGACGAGCTTTGAACTCAGAGGGAGAAGACAAGATCAACCTAATTGAAGCATGCTTTGATTCATGTTGTAAAGAAGTAATCTATGACTTCCAATATGAATATGATTAGAGTGACGTTGATCCAAATCTACTGAAGATGAGCTTGTGACTTTTCTACTATGTCTCTAACAAGGGATGAGGAGAGAGATGATTGAAGAATTGTAATGTTGGAATGTGGCACGAGCTTGGTAAAATCCTTGTTGAGGCTGTGGCATGATGGACTATGAGTCCATGGAAACTTGCTTGATGAAAAAATTTGAAGTTGTGGAACTTTGTTGCTGACTTGGTTGATTTTCTGATTCAAGTGCTATGTTGGCCTGACTAACATGTATGTTGTGTTTAGCTCAAGTGAACCTGAAAATGTAGAAGCAGTTTGGCTTCAGAAGTTGTTTGTTGATCCATTTGATGTTGTGCTGGATTTGAAAATGTAGAAGCAGTTTGGCTTCAGACGTTGTTTGTTGATCCATTTGATCTTGTGCTTTTTTTTTTGTTATGTTGCACAGGTCATTGATGTTTTCTTCTGTAAGAAGCCAATTATTATCTATTGGATTCAACCATGATTGTTTGTTTTTGTGTGAAGCCCCGACTGAAGTTGAATGAATAGCTAGATGTTGTTTTCGATTGGAATGTTTGATCAAATTGTTGAAATCCACCATTTTTGTTGTTGAGCAGGTTGATGATGTTTTATTTTGTGAGAAGCCTAGAATGGCTAAGAATTCCTCTTGGAGAGGGTGCATTACTTATATAGCATCATTAATATTCCTTAGGTTGCGGTTGTGAGACCTATGGATTGTTCGAAAATATTGTCACTCCCTTAGGTCAGTTGACCGAGAGGCTAGTGACTCTAGTCGAGGAGCTTGGTTCTAAGGCCTGAAGTGATCCCTTAGGTTTTTATCGGGGGACTAGTTTGGTTAGGGACATTGATTTTGTCATCTCTCCCTGAGGTGTGGACTAGGAAACCTACGGTTTGGTTGGGGAGATTTATCTTGAGTTCCCTTCATTAGGCTGTGGCCGAGAGAACTATGGTTTGGTCAGGAAGGATGAGTTCTCTCCCTTAGGTTGTGGAATGATGATTCGAATGGAAATACACCCATGGTTTTTTCCCACCCATGGTAATGTAACTAAAAATGTTATAAATAACGAGCCTCCTTTTGTAAGAAGGGACATTGTCCAACACAATGAAGTTGCAACTATCATTTTCTGATCTAATAAAATTTGGTTCTTGATTTGCTTTTCCAATTTGGTTTACTTTTGTTCTTTTCTTGGTGTGGAAATTACTCAGACTTTGGGGCCCTCCCCAAGATTCGAATCAGTGGTATTAGAGTAGGTTATGATTCCATGAAAATTGTGACCTTAAGGGTTTCTACTAGGAGTTCTCAGATCTTCTCATAATTCTTCATTGCAAACATTTGTGGAATCATGGTAGAAATCAATCCATAATGGTAGTAGTTTTTCTCATCACATGTTTTGGCTTCACCACACAACCGTGTTACATTATAGCTATCACCGCCATAAATACCATGGTGATGAAGGTGTTAATGGAATGGAATATTTCCTTAATCAGCATCATGTTCATAGTTGCACTCATGTCCTAGTTCGTCAAATCTCAGTGAAATGCTCATTCCCTAGCCATGAGTTCGAATCCACCTGTGCAGGCGCATTCTATATATGTCATGAAATTTTTAGGGACTCAACATTGATTTCCAGATGGAGCTAAAGTTCCAGTCTCCATCGGGAGAGATTGTTGCCTAGGTGAGGAAGACATGCGGTCAAGATCAACAGCGGAAAACCATGCAGCCAACCGTCCTATCGAACAATAGGGGGATAAGAGGTGAGTCTAGATCCTGGCTTTGGTAAGCATGGTATTTCTGTCGATACTGGCAGTGTGCATCTGCCCTTCGACGCTGCTAAGGGTTTTCACTTTGTTTTTGGCACCGGTGTTCCGCCGCTGCAGATGCTCCCGACCCCTCCACCAAGGATTCTTAGCGATTAGGAATTGTCCACGCGTGTCTTGGTTAGATATATCGTAAGCATGACTATGAATCTCATGGTGGCGCCGAAAATAACATTCATGTCTATGACCCTGGGGCCCCTGCCCCTCGTAGAGCTTTGGGAAGATTTCTTCAGGGGGCACGAGGGAAAGTTCTCTATTTATGTCCACGCCTCTCAATTGAGCACACTGAAGACATCATGGACAAGCCCTGTTTTTTCCAATCATGACATCCGTAGCTAGAAGGTAGTTTGCGGAATGATTTCGATGGTGGATGTTGAAAGGAGGCTTCTTACAAATGCACTTCAAGATCCTGACAATCAACATTTTGTGTTGTTCTTAGAAAGTTGTATCCCTTTGCATAGTTTTGACTTTGTGTATGCTTATTTGATGGGCCATAACATCAGTTTTGTTGACTGCTTTCATGATCCAGGTCTCCATGGAAGAGGTCGATATAAAAAATCATTTTTTCCTGAAATACAGGTAGAGGAATGTAGAAAGGGTTCTTAGTGGTTTAGAGTGAAAAGGCAACATGCATTTCTCATAGTGGCAGATTATGTTTATTACTCAAAGTTCAAACAAATTTGCAGGTTAGGTGTTGAGACACATAAATGTTATCCTGATGAGCATTATGTGCAGACCTTTCTCCATATGATGGATCCTTATGGAATTACAAATTGGTCTATTACGCACATCCACTGGTCTAAAGGAAAATGGAACCCTAAAAAATACAATAAAAGGACGTGAACATCAAATTGTTGAAAAATATTCAAGCAATTGATGTGTCTGCTCACGTCTCAAGTGATTTAAAGAAACAACAGACCAGTCGTCCTTGCATGTATCAAGTGAGCTATGGTGATGGGTCTTACATGCTAGGGAAATTCGCCACAAAGAAGCTATCCCTTGGGGGAACAACGGTGCGAAACATGGCTATCAGTTGTGGCCACAACAACGAGGGGTTGTTTGTCAGTGCATCAAGGCTTCTTGGCCCAGGGAGAGGGGCATTGTCATTCCATTCACAGTTAAGGGACAAAAATGGTAAAATATTTTCCTACTGTCTTGTACACTGTGACTCTGAACCCTCGAGCACTCTCTAGTTCGGTCAGACGACGGTGCCTAATGGAGCTGTGGTAGCATCGATGCTGAAGAACAACCACCTCAACACCTTCTACTGTGTCTCCCTCTCTTGAATCAACATCAGCAACAAGATACTCAACAAATGAAAGATCAAGGTTTCCATTGTGGTAGACAGCTAATCCCAACTGCAGAAATGAGGCAGTGACGACCTGGTTCCTTTGAAATCTATCTTGCATCTTGGAAACTTGGACTACACCCTGACCAACAATAACATCTGCATGATCATCAACACCTTCAAGAAGCGATACACCATGACTGCAAATCCAAGAATCATGGTGCAACCCTTTGTGAAGGATTATCTTGGGGCTGACAAGGTTCTTTGAACAAAGATGCAGGTTTTCAGGAGTGAGCAAGCTACTCATTTTGTGAAGAAACTTGGTGTGCTCATTGGGAATTTGAAGAAAGCAGCAGTGGAAGCAGAATTTTGTGATAAAATTCCTAAGCTTGGCCTTAGAGAGCAAGAGATAGTTTATCCTTTCCTGCGCCTCTGCACATGCATTGCACAAATTATGACAAACATCATCCATAGAAGATTCAAAGTTTATATCAAGCAACTACTTTGTCCCTTTGTTGACGAGTTTTTGACAAATGAAAATATGGTTGCAACTAGGTATATGCCTCATGTTTTAATTTTCATTTTTTTATCCTATTTGATCTTTGTGATTGTCAACTAGAGGACATTTCTTATGATTGTGAAGACATCTTCCATTACATATGAAGCTCGAGGACACTTGAAGACTTGCTTGGTTCCAGCATTTGGCAACATTTTACTTCATGATCCATTTAGTTTGTGGAGTATCTTAGGAATATTAATTGCTATAGCTGGCTTGGGCTTGTATTCCTATGTAGTTGATAGTCAATCAAAACAAAGTTAGCATCTTGCGCCACTACCTCATGTTAAGGATGGAGAAACAAAGCCTCTCATAATCTTCGAGAATGGATCCAACAAAGGAAATAATACTCAGTGTGTTAATTATTGCTTCACCTTTGTTGTCGAGGGAATAAAAAATGTGAAACTTGATTATTTGGAGGAACCCTTTACAACATCTCATTGGATAGGGAGAATATACAAAGATAAGCCACCAAATTTCTACCGGATAGATCAACAAGTGATCTCGAGGTTCATTACAGGGTATCTCTATCCTCGAACCCTCGTTCATTATGGTTATGGGTCAATCACACAAAACCCTTTTCCAACAAAGTCTATTTTCTCAACCACACACTATCCACCTCACAGTTGGCCCACCAACATTACAAGGTATCTCTATCCTCGGCTCTTCGTTCATCATGGTTATGGGTCAACCATGAAAAACCCTTACCATTGAAATCCATTTGCTTGGCCACACATTGTCAATATCACAGTTGGCTCACAAGCATTACAAGGTATCTCTATCCTCTGATCTTTGTGCATCATGGTTATGGGTAATCCAAAAACCCTCGGTTATGCATCAACCACATAAAACCATTGTCTTCGACAACAGTTGGTCATCCACAACTCATCTTTGAAAAAATCTTCTCTGGAGGGAACTTCACGCAATGGGGACCATTGCTTCCTAAGGAGGGAGGAATGATCCGAATGGAAATATGCCCATGGTTTTTTCCCACCCATGGTATTTACCCATGGCAATGTAACTAAAAAATGTTATAAATAACGAGCCTCTTTTTGTAAGAGGGGAGATTTTCCAACACAATGTAGTTGCAACTATCATTTTCTGATCTAATAAAATTTGGTTCCTGATTTACTTTTCCGGTTTGGTTTATTTTTGTTCTTTTCTTGGTGTGGAAATGGCTCAGATCTTGGGTCCCTTCCCAAGGTTCGGATCAACCGAGAGACTGTATAGTCAGAGATTGAGATAGGGATTCCTCCCTTAGGCTGTGGGCCAGGAAACCTTATTTGTGGTCGAGGAGATGGTCCCTGTGCATATGATTGATTTGGCCTCATTAATTGATCCCACTGGTTAGTAGGCAACTGACTTCGATGCCATAGAGTTGTGGCCTTTGGGATGCATTGGATGCTATGTATCTTTCCTTATGATGATACTTGTGATCTCTCCCTTAGGTTGTGGCTGTGAGACCTATGGTTTGGTCGGGGAGATTGATCTTGAGAGAGAGAATGAAAAGTACCTCCCTGGCTAAGAGGGAGTGTTGGAAATATGGTAGCCATAGTATGTAATTTCATCATGAAGAAATTGGAAAATTTGATTTTTTTTCCTCCTAAAACTGATCAAGTCAGCCTCCTATTATTAAATTCAGTTGGGCCCCTTGGAGGCACCAATTCGACCCCCCTCGAAAGGCTATAAATAGGAGATCTCTTCTCGTCCTTTGGATATTGATTGGTGGCTTGGTTATCTCTGGTATAGAAAAGGTAGAAGGAGAAAAGGAGGGCCAAATTTTAGATATGGTTGTTTCTGATGTATTGATGAATCTCTCTCTCTCTCTCTATGGTTGTTTTTGATGTATTGATGAATCTCTCTCTCATAAAGATTTTTTTTTGGGTTTTCTCCTTGTGGGTTTTGTTGTGGCCTTAGGTCTAATTTTTGTGTCTCTTATCTAATTGTCTCATGGTCATTTTCTACTGTGCTTTCATGTTTAATGGTTGATATTTTCTTTTGTATAACTACTTAATGATATTGAATGAATGCTATGTGGAATTAATGCTAACTGATCGAAGAGAATATCAACATCGTATCAGAGCAAGATTCTATGAGAAATTGAGAAATTCTGAAGCATTTATGGATCATCTCTAGGACCTTTGTTCTCCTTTTTTGGCCTGACTCAGCTCCCTTGGAAGGTTCAATTCTATAACAAGTCTCTATGGAAAAGTCAAAGTCATCCCTGTACTATGATCTGAATCAAATGATCATGATCTGTGGAGAAGGTCTAAATTTATGAGCATAATCCCTCATCAAAAGTTTGTGGAGAAGCATTGTGTTATGGAGAAGAGTGTTAATCAAGGTTGTCATTAATGTCAATATGGCGGTGTTTGTGATGGCAAATTCTTGTGATCATAATGTTCCGCATGGAGGACCTAAGGACTGAATACAACATATGGAATATATATATATATATATATACAGACAGAATAGAAGCAATAGACCCAAGGAGGAAAGCCAAGGAAGCAGATCCGTGAAGTAACAGGATCAAGATGCCAAGGAGGAAATCCATCAAAGAGTAGCCATCATAAATCACAGAGAAGCCACAAGAAATCCAAGCCAAGAGTAAAAGTCTGTTACAATCTGTTTTTATTGAAATATCGCATGCTCAAGAGTAAGAGCCATATAAGAGATATCACATGAAATATCAGAGGAGTTAACATATCAGAGATATTGCATGAAATATCGGAGGAGTTAACATATCAGAGGAGCTAACATATCAGAGGAGTATTGTGGAGTATCAGAGGAATTAACATATCAGAGGAGTTAAGATATCGAAAGAGCTAAGGAACATTCGAGTAATAAGCAGTGGAAACTCTTTAAAGTCCAAAACACATCGGAGAAAACATATCGGCGGCTTTATCGATGGTTCTATTATATGCCACTGCTCAAAACCCCCAATTGCGATATGTAACACAGACCCAATAGCCCCATTATAATACATCTTAATATGACATCGCATCTGCCACATTGCAAGTCTCTTTAAAGCCTTGCCACATTGAAATCCGTCGATTGCGATATGTACTGCAGACCCGATCATTTTATGGTAACAACTCTATTGAAATATCACATCCACTGCGTTGCAAGCTTTAAATCCTTATCACATCGAAACCCCGATTGCGATAGAATTGCGGACTCACTGCACCATTATAATACGTCCTAAAGAAATATCGCATATCAAAAGTCTTGAAGATATGTCACGATGGCAAATTGTTGATTGCGATAAAATTGTGGACCCGACGGATTTATTAACAACTGTTTAATATCACATTGCATCTGCTCTGTCAGAAATAGGGGCATCGACAATGTTATATTGTGAAGCCAAAGGTTTGCGATTGTGGTAGTTTTATGAAGTTGTGAATGCAATTTAAGCAGTGACGTGGCATGTGGGACTGCTAGACATCTATTATAATATGAATGTTCGTAAATAAATAGGTTTATAATATATTTGTAATGTGTGACCCCATACACAAGTCGTCCTCTCGTCCAATGAACATGTCTTTTGGGTATTGATGAGATTCATATATATATATATATATATATATAAGTTAAATGCTCCACCTCGAGAAGTGTATTGAGCCCGGGCATCTATCACTGAGACGAAGGACATTCCACAACTCGTGAACGTGAAGGAATAGAAGAAAGAAAAGTTGAAGGTTGAGCTAGCGAAAGAGGAAGCCGAACATTGAGCGAGCATAGAAGGAAGCTGAAGGTCCAGAAGAAGAAGAAGGAATCCAAAGGTCGAGCATTTTTTTGACTGGGTTATTCATTGAAAAGATCAGACCTAGAATGAATCTGTAGAAGCGCAACCTACGATATGTTAAAAAGACTACATAGACAGGGTCGTTTTAATTGAATACACAACTTGTAGCTGCAATAGTCACGCCTTTGAAGTAGTTACCCCTGAAGCCTCACTCCCGAAGTAGTTACTATGATAGTTAGGACAGAGGGTTGAAACAAAGAGTTGTCTTTGTGTTGATCTTAGTGCAATTCATTGTAGACATGTTGAAGTTGTGTGGAGACTATTGAAGACCATGATGTATTAGTCATCATGATGTGAGTTGGAGATTTTTCCTGGGTATAATGAAGAGCAATGGTGATACATTCTATGAGACAAGGTTGTCATTAGTGATGTAGCATGGACACTACAGTGAAGTTGTAGATTGACAAAACTCAGTGAAGAAGATTTTGGGAGACATGAATTACTATAAAACATATCTAGACAAAGTATAGTAGTGGGTTGGAGCCCAGAGGGTTGGTGCCTTGAAGGTTGGAGCCTTGAACAAACAAGGTAGGTGCCTTGAAGGATAGGGTTGGAGCCCTAGAGGTTCGGTGTCCTCAAGAAACCAGGTTGGAGCCTGTAGCAGAGAAGGGTTGGTGCCCTAGGGGTTGGAGCCTCTAAATGCAAGGTCAGTACGTTGAGAAGATAGGTTCGGTGCCCTAGAGGTTGCAGCCTCACAAAAGACCAAGTTGTTACTTGGCAATAGGTTGGAGCTTGGGGAATTAAAGATCGATGTCTTGATCAAGGGTTGTAGCCCTATATATTGTACTTGATTCATTATAAAGATTATATTAATAAATGAATTTATTCCTATTTTTCATTTTGTGTTCTAAATATAATTGATTTAACTGGTAAAAGTAACAATTGAAAAGGAATATTGATTCACACCCCTCTCAATATTTCCAACAATTGGTATCAAAGTCAGTACCTTCACTCAAAGCCTAACAACTTGAAGTTTGATCAATTAGAACACAAATGGTGAAGCCAAGGAATAAAGTCTCCAATCCTCCTAAAGACGTGTCTCCCTCAACCACCGAAGTTGAAATCAATCAATTTGTGAAGGCTCCATTGTTCAATGGAAACTTTGATATATGGGAAGTAAGAATGAGGATTTTTTTAAAAACTCAAGGCATTGAAGTATGGAAATCAGTGATTGCTGATAGCATGATGGATGGAGAATCCAAGGAGTACAATGCAAAAGCGATGAAGGAAATCTTGAATAGGCTATCAGATTCTATAAAGGACAATTTAGAAAAGTGTTTGTTAGCAAAGGGTATATGGGACAAACTTCATGACCTTCACTCAAAAGGAGAATTGACCATGACCACTAGTCAGGAAGATGGTGGAAAGAAAGAAGGAAATCCAGAACCCATCATGGAAGTTGAAAATAAGAATGATGATGTCAAGGCTAAATAAGACCTAGAAGATGAAGAGAATGAAAAATATTTTGAAGAAGATCTCCTCACTAAACTTATGGCTACCATGGAAGAGATTATCAATTTGAAAAAGGAAAACAAGGAACTTAAGAAGAAAGCACTAGTTGGTGACCAAGACCAAACAAGGAAGGAAGTTGACCTTGTCAAGCTTCAAGTACAAGAAAGGGATGAAGAGCTTGCTGAGCTTAAGGAGGAATTTCATTAAAACAAAAGAAAGCATCATGAAGAAGTCATGTCCATGAAAAATAAATTGGATAAGGCAAAGAAATGAGAAGATAGCTTGTCAAGCCACCTTGAACAAAGGCACAAAATCTAGAACAAACTTGAAGCAGAGATTGGTCAATACAAGGAAGAGGTCTCCTCTCTTAAAACTCAGATAGAAGAAGCAAGAAAGCTAGTACAAGGAGTTGAGAAAACAATGGAATCATTGGCAATCATAGAAGGACAAGTTGATGAAGCAGAAAAGGAGAAAAACACCATGATATGTCAACTATAAGCAAAAGATGAAGAAATCTTTAAACTAAAATCTGACCTCAACCTTCTCAAGGCCAAAACATGTAAAGCTACAAGAATAATGGAAGAAATGGAGAGCAGTCTAGCTAAGGAAAATCAAGAAATTTTCAAAATGAAATCAGATATCATCTCCCTTAAAACAAAATCAAATGAAGCAACTTATATCAAGGAAGAGATTGAGAAACAACTTGCTAAGAAAAATAATGATTGCGAAAGATTGGAAGAAGAAATTGTCTCCCTCAAGAAAAAGGTTAAAGGAATGGAAAAAATCTTGAAGAGATCTCAAGCCTTGGATGACATGCTCAACCATCAAAGATCCCCATTTGATAAATCAGGTCTTGGCTATGAAGGCGAATCCTCAAGCAAGAATGATAATGCTTCAAACAACAAGGATGTGAGGAAGCCAGAAAGAAATGTTGATGCTCCCAGTTCCAACAAAGGCAAGGATAAGAGTCAAGTCAAGAATGAAGGAAGTCTCGTTCCAAGAAGAAATGCAGATGGTGTCAAGGATGCAAGAAGCAATGGTTATAATAAAAGGATCTCAAGGCATACAAACTTCAGAAGTGCATCAAGGAAATCTCTATCTCCTGGGTACCAGAGTTTATTTCTTGGTTATTGTTATGCTTGTACAAACTTTTGAAACATGGAAAAAGATTGTAGGGCATATCACAAAGATAGATATTTTGGTCCCCGACAATCTCCAATCATAAATAATAATATAGATAATAGGGGCATAATAATATTATGGAATTAGAATAACATTAACAATAACAAATAATAAAATATAAACATAAAAAGCTATATTATAAGACTATTAAGAATAATACTAGATAATCTAAAGAATCACAAAAAGTAAATATCTTAGTAAATAATTAATTTATAATAAACATGTATAGAAGAACATTAATAAATATCGTAGGATATAGCACATATAATAAAATAGATAAGCAACTATCAATAAACAAACATCTACTCTAATAGATAAATAATAGATAAATTAAATAGAGCATTAATAAATATCATAATAAATATCAAATATAATAAATAACAATAAATATATATCAAATATAATAAATAACAATAAATATATATGGGGGTGCTACAAACCCTCTTTACTAGAGCTTATAGAATCTCTGATATAAACCATACCGATGAAGAAATTTCCCACCTTAAAAAAACCTTTGCCAACCTAGGGTACAGCAATGGAAACATATACAAAGCCATTCAAAAAGCTAAAACTGATAACAATAAAAACAAAACAAAAGACAACCCAACCTCCTTTACCTGCCTTCCTTACATACAAGGAGTCACCGACAAAATAGCCAAAATCCTCAATAAGAAAAATATAAAAACTGCTTTCAAACCCTTGTCCACCATTAAGCAGAGAATGAGATCTGTTAAGGATAACCAGGAGCAATTTCAGCAAAAAGGAGTTTATATCATCAAATGTTCTTGTGGAGATCAATACATTGGAGAAACTGGTAGATCGGTTAAGATTAGACTCAAAGAGCATAGTGCAGACATTCGTAACGAAAGAACCAAAACCTCAGCCCTAGCTGATCATGTAGGTAAAACTAATCATCATATGTGCTTAGAAGACACCAAAGTCATTGCTAATGTAGAACATCAATTCAAGCGTAAAGTTAGGGAAGCTATTGAAATCATTAAACATCCTAAAAACCTGAATAGGGATGGTGGCATGGAGATTAGCAAAAATTGGAACCCCGTGCTAACCCTCGCTAATAATCCTAATAATGATGTTAGAAATTCCTAACCTGCCATCATAATAATAAAACTAACCATGCTACTCTTGAGAATCCGAGACTAGAAGAAACCTAATAATTTACTATAGTGCAATAAAAATAAAATTAAACATCTAATAAGAAAGGTATAAAAAGCATTAATGAGCGCAAATTATAGAAGCATTAATAATATTAATATTAAATAAATAATAAGGCTAACATGAACCTCATCAAATATAAAAACAAATAAAAATTTATAATAGGTATAATAAGCATGTATAGAAGAACATTAATAAATATCTTAGTAAATAACACATATAGTAATACAGATTAGCAACTATCAATAAAACAAACATCTATTATAATAGATAAATAATAGTTAAATTAATAGTTATATATAGTAGAGCACTAATATATATCATAATAAATATCAATTATAATAAGATAACAATAAGGATATATAGAGGAGCTTTAACTAATATCTTGGTAAATATCATAAATAATAATATAGATAATAGGGGCATAATAATATTATGGAATTAGAATAACATTAACAATAACAAATAATAAAATATAAACATAAAAAGCTATATTATAAGACTATTAAGAATAATACTAGATAATCTAAAGAATCACAAAAAGTAAATATCTTAGTAAATAATTAATTTATAATAAACATGTATAGAAGAACATTAATAAATATCGTAGGATATAGCACATATAATAAAATAGATAAGCAACTATCAATAAACAAACATCTACTCTAATAGATAAATAATAGATAAATTAAATAGAGCATTAATAAATATCATAATAAATATCAAATATAATAAATAACAATAAATATATATGGAGGAACTTTAACTAATATCATAGTAAATATCATAAATAATAATATAGATAATAGGAGCAAAATAATGTTATGGAATTAGAATAACATTAACAATAACAAATAATAAATATAAACATAAAAGCATTAAATATTAAAAGACTAATAAAGAATAATACTAAATAATCTAAGAATTACAAAAAGAGATTTTGATAACAAATAAATTAATTCATAAGAAGACATAATAAACAACTTACATAAACAATACTAATAAAGTCTCATGTTAAACAATTAAGAATAGTATCATAATATTAATAAGCATAAACCATAATTAATAAGCAAGTATTTAATTATGAGGCATTATGATAAAATAAGACTAAATATAAAATAGTAATAGTAAAAAAAATTAAAAATAATTACAATGTGGTTATTAAAATAATTAAATTGAAAAATCAAATAAAACCTAAATGACAATAATAAATTAAATTATCAATGAAGCAAAGAGTCGGCCATTGGTCTTCACAGCATATTTATACCTAACATTCTCTTCTTTTCTCCTCACTTTTTGTCCTGATGATGAGTCTAGTTTCAGACTCAAAACGTCGACCAAAAAACATGAACACTGTGGAAAATCCGAACTCCATTCAATCTCCAAGAAGCAATTTTGCAAGAAATCATGAATTCTTATTCATGAACAACATAGAATGCTTCAAGTGTCATAACATTGGTCATATGGCACGTGATTGTAACTTGATTTGGGCTCCTACACAAGCTAGATCCATGTTAGAGAAGAAAGTTATACAAGTATGGAGAAAGAAGCAAACTGGATCCAAAAATCTCTTGAACACTCCCGCCAACAACACATGTTGTTGACTTGATGAAGATATCCTTGATATTCCGAGTGTTTGATAATGGGATTCTACCAAAAAGAGACCATGCATACAGTTAGGGGGAGCTTGTGATTCTTGATCATTATTGCAGAAGCTATTTTTGAAAGGGTCCCTATGAAATCCTTGATGAGCTATATTGACAATTATTCTTTGATAGATCATTTCTCAGGAACAATCCTTATAAAGAACATGATCTCGTATCTATCCATTGGATTGTTGTTGAAGATGTTTTCCACTTGACCACTAAGCAGAAAATGGAGCAGCAGAGAAGGCCATCTAATTCTAAAGAAATGGGGCAAAGAACTATGTTGTTGTTATTACAAAAGTTGAATGTCTCAACTCATGGATATGATGTAAGAACATGTAAATTATGGACACAATAGAGGCAACCTTCATACAAACAGATACATCTAGGAATGGAGCTTGAAGCAAGAGCAGTTGGAAGCATCTAACATAATTGAAGCATTGCAAAACTTCTTCAACTAGTAGAAAGAATTTAAAAGACAATCACAGATTGGATATCAAAATCTGCTAGTGGAGATAACTTGCAGAAACTTTTACTAGAACACAAGGAAAAATGGCTCATCAAAAGGACTATAGAAAGGAGAATGTTGTGCAGTCGAATATAGCTCAGGTTGATACTAGTCACTTAAAAAAATAACAACAATGAGGCACAACCTCTCACCATTTCATCCAAATGCAATGATGTTGAAATGTTGGATGGCAGTGACTTAAGGAGAAGCAAAAAGATACAAAGGAACTCTGATTTAAAGAAAGATAGCAAGAAAGACAATTTCAGTGGCATCTTCTCTTGATTTAGACTATGAAGACCTCTTAATTCTGACTATGGAGACAACAAAATATGGATTGTAGAAGCATAAAAACTTGGACTTGAACATTTGGTGTGTGGTTATTTGGAATCTATTTGGGAACATTGAAGAGGAGCATCTTTAAGCAGTGTTGAAGCCATGATAAAGTAGTTTTTGAGACATGAAGGAGGGATAATGTGATAGTTGATGATAAGTCAACAATCCTTCTATCTTGAGTAAAAAGAAGAGCACTATGACAGGGGGAGTAACATACCCATGAAGGTCTACTATTCATGAAGAAAAGAAGCAGCCTGATAGGGGGAGTACTTAGGCAACTTGTTTTCCATTGTTGTCAAAGGGGGGGAGAATGTTGAAAGCGAAAGAATATTTCCATTAATGAAAAAGGGGGAGATTGTTAATAAAGGTTGTCATTAATGTCAATATGGGAGTTTTTGTGATGGAGAATTCTTGTGATCACAATGTTTCCCATGGAGGACCCAAGGACTGAATACAACATATGGATTATATATATATATAGATATAGATATAGATATAGATATAGATATAGATATAGATATAGATATAGATATATATATATATATATATATATATATATATATATATATATATATATATATATATATATATATATATATATATATATATATATATATATATATATATATATATATATATATATATATATATATATATCTATATCTATATCTATATCTATATCTATATCTATATATATATATATATATATATAGAAGCAATAGACCCAAGGAGGAAAGCCAAAGAGAAGCAGATCCGTGAAGTAACAGGAGCAAGAAGCTAAGGAGGAAAGCCATCGAAGAGTAGCGATCAGAAATCACAGAGAAGCCGCAGGAAAGCCAAGCCAAGAGTAAGAGTATGTTACAATCTGTTTTTATTGAAATATTACATATGCTCAAGAGTAAGAGCCATATCAGAGATATCGAGTGAAATATCGGAAAAATATCAGAGGAGTTAACATATCAGAGGAGCTAACATATCAAAGGAGTATTGTGGAGTATCGAAGGAGTTAAGATATCGAAAGAGCTAAGGAACATCCGAGTAATAAGCCATGGAAGCTCTTTAAAGTCCACAACACATTGGATAAAACATATAAGCGGATTTATCGACGGTTCTATTATATGCCACTGCTCAAAACCCCCGATTGCGATACGTTACACGAATCCGATAGCCCCATTACAATACGTCTTAATCTGACATCGCATCTGCCATATCAAAAGTCTCTTTAAAGCCTTGCAACATTGAAATCCGCCGATTGCGATATGTACTGTGGACCCGATCATTTTATGGTAACAACTCTATTGAAATATCACATCCACTGCATTGCAATCTTAAAGCTTTATCACGTCGAAATCTCGATTGTGATAGTATTGCGGACCCAATGCACCATTATAATACGTCCTAAATAGATATCGCATCTGTCACATATGGCAAGTCTTGAAGAGATGTCATGATGGAAAACTGCCGATAGTAATAGAATTGTGGACCCGACGGATTTATTAACAATTTTTTAATATCACATTGCATCCGCTTCGTCGGAAATATGGGCATCGACAATTTTATATCGTGAAGCGAAAGGGTTGTGATTGTGGGAGTTTTATGAAGTTTCGATTGCGATTTAAGCAGTGATGTGGCATGTGGGACCGCCATACATCTATTATAATATGAATGTTCGTAAATAAATAGGTTTATGATATATTTGTATTTTTCCACCCCATACACATGTCGACCTCTCCTCAAATGAACATGCCTTTTGGGTATTGATGAGATTCATATATATAAGTTAAATGCTCCACCTCGAGAATGTGAAGGAACAAAAGAAAGAAAAGCCAAAGGTTGAGCGAGTGAAAGAGGAAGTCGAAGATCGAGCAATCATAGAAGGAAGTCGAAGGTCCAGTGGAAGAAGAAGGAAGCCAAAGGTCAAACATTCTGTTCACTGGGTTATTCATTGAAAGGATCAGACCTAGAATGAATCCGTAGAAGTGCAGCTCGTTATCTATTAAAAAAACTGCATAGACAGGGTCATTTTAATTGAATACACAACCTGTAGCCACAACAGTCACTCCTCTGAAGCAGTTACTCCTGAAGCCTCACTCCTGAAGAAGTTACTCTGACGGTTAGGACAAAGAGTTGTCTTTGTGCAGAGCTTAGTGCAGTTCATTGTAGACACATTGAAGTTGTGTGGAGACTACTGAAGACCATGATATATTAGTCATCATGATGTGAGTTGGAGATTTTCTTGGGAATAATGAAGAGAAATGGTGATACCTTCTATGAGACAAGGTTGTCATTAATGATGTAGCATGGAGACTACAGTGAAGTTGTAGATTGACAGAACTCAGTGAAGAATATTTTGGGAGCCATGAATTACTTTAAAACATATCTAGACAAAGTATAGCAGTGGGTTGGAGCCCAAAGGGTTGGCGCCCTGAAGGTTGGAGCCTCGAGCAAACAAGGTAGGTGCCTTGAAGGATAGGGTTGGAGTCCTAGAGGATCGGTGTCCTCAAGAAACCAAGCCAAAGCCTGTAGCAGAGAAGGGTTGGTGCCCTAGGGGTTGGAGTCTCTAAACGCAAGGTTGGTGCCTTGAGAAGATAGGGTCGGTGCCCTAGAGGTTGGAGCCTCACAAAATAGCAAGTTGGTGCTTAGCAACAGGTTGGAGCCTAGGCAATTGAAGATCGATGTATTCATCAAGGGTTGGAGCCCTATATATT
Organism: Pinus tabuliformis; assembly: GCA_031772625.1. Lineage (NCBI taxonomy): Eukaryota > Viridiplantae > Streptophyta > Pinopsida > Pinales > Pinaceae > Pinus > Pinus tabuliformis. Next base: position 372,733,915 of record CM062815.1, on the reverse strand, counting down.
GTACTTGATTCATTAGAAAGATTATATTAATAAAATCATTTATTCATATTGCTCATTTTGTGTTCTAAATATAATTGATTTAACAAGTAAAAGTAACAATTGAAGAGGAAAACTAATTCATCCCCCTCTCAGTATTTCCAACAAAGAGATCTCTAATTTTGAAGTATATAATACTCTGAGCCTATGAAGTTGTGAACCATGTAAGAAGGGCCAACAAATTTCTAATTGTTGAAAGAGGGCCGATGTGAATTTTCCAGAATTGCAGCAGCTGGAAATTATTCTTTTGATCGAATATTAATATGGGTAGTTTATTGCTATTATGGAAAACAACAAATAAAATCACAACTACAATTTTCACCAAAAATAAAATGCACTGCAGAAATAAAAATAGGATTGAGAAAATAAAGCACGCACAACAAAAATGACATTATTGTTTTTGGACAAATGTCTCTAGAAAAACCCTATGTGGGAAAATCGATGCATTAACGGAGGGTTTATATTACTATGCAACATTTATGAAGTACAATTGAGTGCTTAAACTAACAAACCCCTTCTGAGAAAATATTGACAAAATTCTTGAGGGAAATTTCATCTTATCCATAAGAAATTTGACAACAATCTTGCCACTCTAACTGGCTATCCAAGAACTCCTGCGCAAGCGTCTACACAATCCTATATTGCAATTTCTTAGAAGTGCCTTGAATTTGCCTATGACTAGTTGCTGCTACTTTGGAAGTGATCCTATGACCCTCTAGAAAATTATAATGGCCTTCTGCATTTGAATTAGCCTCCTCCTAATCCTAATCGAATTGCCTCTATTGGTACTATGCGAAAACCCCTACACAGTCCCTTCTATGGATTTAAAAATGCCTCTGTAACTCCAACAAATTGCCACTGGAAATGCTCGATTCTCTTGCTCCAAAACTCTGCTTCCCCTCTGCTATAGAACTCCCTCTTAATGCTCAACTACATTCTTGCTCTTAATCACTACAAATGGATGTTGAACACTCTTTGAGATATATTCTCCTATACCCATTAAGTTTCTCTTATAATCTCTCGTTGGTGAACCGACGATCGTAATTAGATCTCCATCAACGAATAAGATCATCTCAAACTCAATATGTGTGAGTTTCTAGAGCATTCTCACATTTCCTTAATTAATTCCTATTAATTAACTAGTTTTCCTAAGTTAGACTAAGGAAAAATTTAAGTGATGATTAATTAATTTAATTAAGGTGTTTCACAAGATTAGCTCGCGAAACGTTTTTTTGGTTTTGAAGATCTTGTGTTCTTAGCCTCTTTGACACATGTTAAGACTAGAATACATTTCTGATGCTACAAAAACTAACACTCCCTCTTAGCGAGGAAGGTGTTCTATTGCCTTCACCTGTAACATCTTCCCTCACACTGCTGATGTATCACAACCATGACAACCTTCCATTTCCCACCATGTTACTACACATACTTTGATTCATATGCAAACTAGGTAGTTGAAGTATCCCGCATCTGTGCTGCTGCTGACACTGCACTATGCCTACTGCACTATTGCCAACGTTGTGTTGCGCCGCAACTGATCTCATGTTGCTACTGCTCCTGTAACTACTGCAACTGAGAACAAAACTCTGAATCAACTGTGTCCCTGTATTAGTTTTGCATTTGTCTCCCAAGTCTCTGACTACAACTAGCTTATGCACTATCTACTGAGTATTTGTTTGCACCCCTTCAATAACTGACTGCAATTAGTTATGCAACTGTCCCTCAATAATTGACTGCAACTAGTTCTGCAATTGTCCCTCAAGATTTGATTGTGCCATCTGACACTGATACTCCCGATAATGAATACTGTGGGCTCCTGTCACAAGTGTTAGAAAATTATATATTACAGAGCAATTGAACACATAAAATATTGCAGAAATATAAACACAGAAAACACATAAAACAAGAGAGACACGGATATACATGGTTCACCCAATTTGGGCTACGTCCACGGAGAAACATCCAGTCCTTCTTTTTATATTATCTAGCAAAATGAAGAGATATAACCTACAATGGATCCACTGTGATTCCCTCTTCGCTCTCACACAATCTCCTCTCCATTTCTCGCTCAGAATGCACATCTACATAGCCACAATACAATTCCCTCATATATAGCGAGGGGTTGCCTTCTAGGGAAAAAAACTCTAAATTAAACATAACTTCTACCATCATATTTCCACCTAATGAACAACCCGGATTGACTACGACGACGCACATAAATGGGCAGTGTTGCTGCCACATTATGAAATGGAGTCCAATGTGGCGATACCTATGAATAAAGAAGATAATCAGGTTCCACACCCAACAATCTCCCACTTGGAGACTGATTATAGCAACTCCACCACTGCTTCATTTGTTGGACAATGAATCCACTTTGGACCTGGCTATTTCTCATCTTCATCATCACACTTGAAGACCAATTGAAACCGAGCAGAATCTTAGTTTCTCACTGGTTAAAACTTTTGTTAACATATCTGCAGGATTCTGGCTAGTGTGTATCTTTTCCAGCTTCAACTGTCCATCTTCCAACACTGATTGTATGAAATGGTACTTGAGCTGTATATGTTTAGTCTTGGAATGAAATGAAGAGTTATTTGCAAGATGTATGGCACTCTGGCTATCACTGTATAACCTTCCCAACTCCTGCTTCTTAACCATTTCATTTAGAAACCTTTGTAACCAAATCATTTCTTTACTAGCCTCTGTAGCAGCAACATACTCTGCTTCTGTCATTGAGAGTGCAACAATACTTTGCAGTTTTGAAACTCAACTAACAATTGTTCCACCTACAATAAACACATACCCTATGGTTCTTCTCTCGTTATCTCTATCACCCGCCTTTTCTGCATCAACATATCCCTATGGAGAAATGTTGGAACCACCAAACCATAATGCTTGATTTGTGGTACCTCTCAATTACCTGAAAATCCACTTCACCACCATCCAATGTTATTTTCTTGGATTTTTCATGTACCTACTTACAAATCCCACTGCACGTGCAATATCAGGCCTTGTGCAGACCGTTGCATACATTAAGCTTCAAACTATTGATGCATATGTAACTTTAGACATATAAGCCATTTTTCCTGAGTCTTGGGACACACCTCCTTACCTAGTTTGAAATGGCTAGCCAAAGTTATACTAACTGGTTTTGCATTCCGCATATTAAATCTCTTAACCACCTTTTGTATGTACCCACTCTAAGATAATGTTAATTTGCGATTCTTCATGTATCTAGTTATTCTCATACCAAGGATTTGTTTTGCAACACACAAATCCTTCATTGCCAATGAGTTTGCCAATTTTCTTTTGAGCACATTTATTTCCTGCATGTTAGAACCTCCAACAAGCTTGTCATCTACATACAATAACAATATAATATAGTTGCCATTATTTTTCCTTTTAAGATAAACACAATGATCAGAGTGACATCTAGTATAACCTTGCCCAGACATAAACCTGTCAAATTTTAGATACCATTGCCTTGGAGCCTGTTTTAAGCCATACAAACTTTTCTTCAACCTGCACACTAGCTTCTCCTTCCCTTTGACCTCATATCCTTGTAGTTGCTGCATATATATCTCTTCCTCGAGATCCCCATGGAAAAAGGTTGTCTTTACATATAATTGCTCAAGATGAAAATCTTCAGCTGCTACTAGACTTAAAATAGTTTTGATTGAAGTCATTTTAACAATAGGAGAAAGTATCTCGTCAAAGTCTATACCGTTTTTCTGTGCAAATCCCTTCACCATGTGTTCAAATTTATACCCTTTTCTACCTCCATCCTCTTCCTTCAACCTGTAAATCCATTTATTATGCAATGTTGTTTTGTAGGTTTTAACCTCATACAAAAATTATCTGCATACGAATTCTAAAACACAAAAAATAAACAATGCGAGAGCATAACACATAAAACACATATACACAGAGATTTCCCCTGGATCCCAAAATCAAAACTACCAGCTTGATTTTTCATTATGTTTCTTTCAATTTTACAATGCATATATATACATGCTGAAGCATCCAATACCATGGACCGAAAACCATCGTGCCCAAAACCATGTGCGAAAACCATGCACAAAACCATAGGTAGGTCGCCCACCTAATATAGGATCCAAAAAAAACTTTCCCTGGGGCGTTGCCCTAGACCTCGTAGAGGGGGGCTAACCTCCCCCCTCAAACCCCCTGTGACCCCCTCGCTATGCAATCAGCGCAACAAAGGGGGGGCTCCACCCCCCTCTAACCCCCCGGTTAACTAGGTGGGCTAGTCATGGAAAGAATATACACAACCCAACAGTTTTACCTACAGGCAACCTGACTAAGTCCCAAGTCTGGTTATGTACTAAGGAGTCCATCTCTTCTTTCATGGATTGCTCCCACTTCTTCCTGGTTTCTACCTGCATTGCTTCTTTATAACATTTTGGTTCACCAGAGTCAGTCAACAATACATAATATAATGAAGGAGAGTATCGTTCAGGGGGTCTACTTGTCCTGGTAGATCTTCTAACACCACTTTCAGGTGTTTGAGGTGCTTGTTTTTGTTGTGGTTGCAACTATTGTTGTTCTGACTATTGATCATTATGATTTTCAGGCACCTTCACTTTTTCTGTGATCTCATCAAGCACTATGTATTCTCTATTTTATTTTTCATGTTTCTTTTCCCGCATCTGATTCTTATACAAAACCTTTTCATTAAATATGATATCTCTGCTCCTAATGATTTTGTGTTTTTCATAATCATAAAAGAGATAACCAAAATCATTAACACCATATCCAATCCCTCAAGCTTTGTTTTATTTTCTTTATTAATGTGGACAAAGGCTTCACAACCAAAAGTCTTTAAAAATGAGTAGTTTACCTTTTTACCTGTCCATGTCTCCTCTGGAATACCACCATCCAAGGAACTTGAAGGCCCTCTGTTTATTAGATAAACAACAGTATCTACAACATCTGCCCAAAATTTTAAAGACAATTCTGCAGCAATCTCATGCACCTTGCACGCTCCATGATTTTCCTGTTCATCCTTTCTGAAACACCATTTCATTAGGGGAATTTTGAGGTCTAAAATGGGCCTTCTAAGAAAAATGTACAACAAAAATAAACTTCATAAGAACCAATATGATTCAAGATGATGATGTCAACCATGGGGGATGATTCACCATTTTTGGAGTAAAAGAGTAAAAAGATTAAAAAATAATAAAATCATAAAACTATTTTTTCAACTCTTATTTTCAACTTATCTCCCTACGGTTTTATTCAAATTTTGAGCGGGAGTACTCATTGGATGCAAAACTTAATTCCTCATCCAAGGAGTACCCATGTTGCGTACTTTCGATGGACCCTGTTACATGAAAAATGAGAAATACATGAAAAAATGTGATTGCAATCATGTTTTTCATGTATTTCTCATTTTTCATGTAGAAGGGTCCAGCAAAAGTATGCAACATGGGTACTCCTTGGATGATGAATCAAATTCTTCATCCAACGGGTGTTTCCGCTCGAAATTTGAGTAAACCTATAGGGAGATAAGTTGAAAATACGAGTTGAAAAAATAGTTTTTTTTTTTTTCCCTCTAAAATTTGATGATGTAATCTAATATTATTTTATTATTTCCACCATTGTTTTATAATTTCTTTAGGAGGCCCATTTTAGACCTCAAAAGTCCCCTAATGTCTTGGATGTTCCTAGAACTGTCTTCTCTCTGCGAATTCCATTCTCTGAATAGTACCTATCAAACTCCTTGTTGCAATATTCACCTCCATTGTCTGATTTGAGACACTTCAACCTTTTTCCTGTCTCATCTTAAACCAAATATTTTCATTTCTTGAAAGTATCAAATACATCAGATTTATTTCGAATACAATAAATCCAGGTTTTCTGGTTGCATCATCAATAAAAATAACATAATAACGAGAGCCACCGAGAGATGCTACCTAAGAAGGTCCCCATACATCTGTATGCACAAGTTCTAAGTTTTCACTCTTCTTTTCTTTCCTAACTCTGAGGAATCTGACTCTCTTCTATTTTCCATAAACACAATTCTCATAGAATTCCAAATCAACATGCTTCAAACTTGGCAGAAAATTTCTTGAGTGAAGAATCTGCATCCCCTTCTCACTCATGTGCCTGTGCCTATGATGCCACAATGCTATATCTTCTTCTGTAGAGGTTAAAGAATTAATAGAATTAGAAATACCATTGCATAAGTACAATGTACCAACTGTTTCCCCTTTTGCTATTACCAGGGATCCTTTAGTGACCTTCTAGGTTTTATCTGTAACAGTAGTTGCACAACTTTCACCTCCCAACTACCCTGTTGAAATTATATTTTTCTTCAGATACGGAACATGCCTTACCTCATTCAACAATAATTGATTTCCATTCTGTTGTTTTATGAAAATTTTACCCATTCCAATTATTTTATAGGGTTCATCATCACCCAATCGAACCTGTCCAAAATCTCCTTGAACACAATCATGAAAATGATTGCTATCAGGTGTGGCATGGAATGAGGCCTTTGAATCTACCACCCAAGCATCAATACTATTTTCCAATGAAATAATCAAAGCATCTTGCAATAGATCACCTGTCACATTCGCTTCATGATTGTTTTCTTGTGGTGCGTCTCCTTCTTTTCCCTTCCAAGACTTGCAGTCTTTCTTCATGTGTTCTTTCTTTGTGCATTTCCAGCACACTATCCCTGATCTGGACTTGGATCTGCCTTTTCTTGACTTATTGCGATATCTTGGGCTCTTTCATCTTTCCATTTTTCTTCCCCTAGTCTCTACAGTCAAAGCAGTACCTGATGTCTCACCGGATCTTTTCCATCGCATTTCCTTGCTAAGGATTGCACCGACAACATCATCAAACTTTAAAGTACTAAATCTAGAGACAGACTTATTAATGGCCATAACTAAACCATTCCAACTTTTTAGTAATGAGCATAGAAATAATAGAGCCCTAACTTCATCATCAAAAGTTACCCCTACATAACTTAACTGACTGGTAACTGTATTAAATTCATTTAAATGATCAACAACAGATCCACCTTCTTACATCTTCATATTAAATAAACGCTTCATAAGAAATACCTTATTTGAGGCTGAGGGTTTTTCATATAGTTTGGCCAATGCCGACATTAAACCCTCTGTTGTCATTTCCTTTCAAATATTAAAGGCTATGACGCCTCTAGGCACAACCGTATTGTTCCAAGTTCCTTTCTGTCGAGAATATCCCATTCTATATCTGTCATACTCGTCGGCTTCTTTGTCTTTCCACTGAATGGTAGGTATAGATCTTTCTGATACAAGTAATCTTCCATCTGCATCTTCCACAGCTAGTAGTTTTGGCCGTTAAATTTTTCGACCCTAAACCTATCATCTTCTGCCATTACTCCCACTCAAACCAAGAACCCTTCTTTCATGTGAGTTTATTAGCCAAATAGACCTTCGGATTTGATACTAGTAGTTAGAAAATTACATATTACAGAGCAATGGTACACATAAAATATTACAGAAATATAAACACGGAAAATGCATAAAACAAGAGAGACACAAATATACATGATTCACCCAATTTGGGCTACATCCACGAAGAAATAGTCAGTCCTCCTTTTTATATTATCTAGCAAAATGAAGAGATACAACCTACAACAGATCTGTTGTGATTCCCTCTTCGCTCTCACACAATATCTTCTCCCTTTCTGGCTCAAAATACACATCTCCATAGCCGTAATACAATTCCCTCATATATAGCAAGGGGTTGCCTTGTAGGGAAAAAAAACCCTAAATTAAACATAACTTCTATCGTCAGATTTCTGCCTAATAAACGGCCTAGATTGAATACGAAATTACAACATTTTACAAGGAAATTTTACATCTATTTTTAGCTTAAGGGGCGATTCCCCCGATCCCCTGCTAGGGGGGGCTCTAAAGAATCATCGTTTCCCCCTTTGGACCCCCCTAGTGGTGCGCATAAACGGGTGACGTTACTACCACATTACGAAATAGGGTCCAATGTGGAGATACCTCTGAATAAAGAAGATAATTAGGCTCCACAGCCAACAAAAAGGGTAATGATCCATGAGGAAGCACATGTTTGAAGCTATCCTCCTTGGACCCTACCCATAATCTCTGCAACTTTGGGAACTAGAGTCCAAGGTCTCGCCACCTCTATCCTAAAAGTATAGCTGCATACAAAACAAATTTGTCCTCCAACATGTTAGACAAATTATCGATCGTTGTTGAAGCTACTTCCTGCTCCCGCTTCTCCTTGTCCTTATTCTTCTTGGGACACTAAATACTACAGTGACCAAACTCACCACATCTGAAGCACTTTATCTTTGACAAAGCTTTATTTTTATTTTCTTCTCCATTTGATCCTTGTCCTTGACTGCGACCTTTCTTTGCCTTCCCTTCCAATGCAATGGATACATTCTCCTTGTATTTCACACCCTTTGGTCCTTTGCTACTACTGCCGCTGATATTACTCTCGACAAGAGCAAGCCTCATCTCTTCCTGAGTAAAATCGGCCCACAACTAATCTCATCTTGGTAGCTGATCTTGTCAAATGATACCTTGGATGAAAGTTTCCCACTCCTTGGTGAAATCGTTGAGAGTTGTACATACTATCTCACTCTCGTGAGGTGTCTCTCCAACTATTGTAAGCCCATCTCATATATTCTGAATTCTAGTGAGATAAGGAGTGACTCCTTCACCCTTCTGTATCTTGGTGGTCCTCAACTTCTCTTTCAAGAACATATTCCGGTTCTCAGAAGGATTTTGGAAAACCATTGTGACATCATCCCACATTTCTTTGGTAGTATTCTTGCTAGCTATATTCGAGACTATATGATCTCGAACTCCATTGAGTATCATCCTCTTTGCCTTGGCCATCTCCTTATAGCAATTATCTAGCTGCTGTGAATCTGTAGGTATGCTATAACTCTTTTTGCATACATCTTCATACCATGCTCATCTAGTAATAAAGTCATTTTGGCTTTCAAGATATAATAGATAGAGACTTCATAAGGCTTATCCTGATCTCGAAGTCCTGTTGAGGCCATTTCTATAAAACTCAAATATGGAAAAATAAATAGGAATCTCCTCCCTTTCCTACTTGGCTGCTTGCTCTGCTACTTGCACTCCCTCCTGGAATGCGCAAATCTGCCCTACTATTGCCTTTTGCTATGGAAACTTCATATTTCCTCCAAAAAATTGGATCTGAAAACCCTTAGGGAAATTCAAGAAAATTATTTTCTCTATGTGCTTTTTCTCTTCCACCCAACACTGATCTACTACTGCAAAATCACTGCGCCCAAATTGCTCAACGAAATTACTTATCTTCTCATCAAAACTACTTCTTAGAATCACCACTGCCTGCAAATCACTGTAATTGAGGCTCTTCAAATTTTTTGTTGCCTACAAACTGAAAATCAAACCTTTCCTCTGCTAATTTGCACTCTTGGCCGACCTCTACGTAGACCCAAAAATTTTGCCCAAAGACTCTCTGAAGCTACAAATTTTATCCCTCCTTACTAAGCCACTGATCTGTCTTCAAACTTACTCTGATACCATGTGAAGTTTTCACTATTGTAACAACTAGAAATTATTCTTCTATCTGAATATTAATTCTATTACAACAAACATCGAATAAAATCACAACTGCAATTTTCACCAAAAATAAAATGCACTACGAAAATAAAACTGGAACTTGGAAAATAGAGCACATAGAATAAAAATGACAATGTTATTTTTGGACTAATGTCCCCAGAAAAACCCAATGTGGGAAAATCAATGCAACAAATGAGGGTTTATATTATTATCCAACAATTATGAAGTAAAATTGGGTGCCTAAACTGGCAACACCTTCTGAGAAAATATTGTCAAAATTCTTGAGGGACTTTTTCCCTTCTCCACAAATAATCTGGCCACTCGAACTAGTTATTCAAGAACCCCTGTGTAGGCCTCTACGCAAATGTTGCACAATCCTCTACTTAAACTGCTCGACACTGCCTCGAATCTGCCTCTGACTGACTGCTATTACTTTGGAAGTGATCCTTTGGCCCTTTATAAAATTATCTTGGCCTCCTATAGCTGAATCAATCTCCTCTTGAGATGTATTGAATTTCCTTTACTGGTACTATTTGCAGACCCTTGCAGAGTCCCTTACGTGGACTAAAAAATTCCTCTCGCACTCCAAAAAACTGCCACTAGAAATGTTGGATTCCCTTGCTCCAAAATTCTATTGCTCCTTTTCTACAAAACTCCCTCTCATTGCTTAACTGCATCCTTGATCTAATCACTGCAACTGGATGTTGAACACTCTCTAAGATATCTTCTCCTCTACCCATTCGGTTGCTTTTATAATCCATTATTGGTGAACCAATGACCATGATTAGATCTCCATCAATGACTAAGATCATATCAAACTCAATCCATGTGAGTTACTAGATCATTCTCACCTTTCCTTAATTAATTCATATTAATTAACCAATTTTCCTAAGTTAGACTTAGGAAAAATTTAAATGATGGTTAATAAATTAAGGCATTTCACAAGGTTATCTCGCAAAGTCTTTTCTAGGTTTTGAAGATATTGTGTTCCTAGCCTCTTTGACACAAGTCGAGACTAGAACACCTATTTGATTCTAAAAAAATAACAACAAAACTTCCCTATAGGGTTTGTACATAAGGTTGAGAGGGATTGTATGCTAAAGAATGTTTGAAGAGTGTTTTGATCCTCCTTAAAACTTTGGAAAGTTCTTCGAAAGGATTAATAACACAAGTTGAAGTCCAAACCTCTGAGGATAATTTGGGTAGTAGTATCTAAGTGGCATCAAAGTCACCTATACTCTGGTAAACCTAAGGCATTGATTCTCTGTGGTATGCGAGATTTTGTCTTATGCAAGCTCCACTGAGGTGCATTGCACTATGGAAAATAGTGTGGATTTGAGGCTTTGACTCTCTGTGGAATCTATACGGATTCTTTGTGTAAAAGGCACAAATTCTTAGCCTTTCTCTAGGTATGTAAATTGATACCAGTTTCCAGAGATATGTCACGCAAGTCTGGGCTGATTATCTCTATTTCATATACAAATTTTGTGGCATCACGTATTTGTCTCATCTCTATGGCATATAATCTCTATATGTGAGTTCAACTCTTTGTGGCCTGGTATGTGAACTTCTCTAAGGCACATTGCACTATGGAAATTGCAGACCTGAGGAAGTCTAAGACTAAAGTAGTAATTCGAATTTTTCACTATGATCTGAGTTATGGTCCAATCCATCTCTATTATTTTTGCAAAACATAGGCACTTATTCTTTGTGGAGGCAAGATTCTGTGCCATATCTTTGTGGAAGAGGTTATAAGATTGTGTACTAGTCTAATCTATGGAAAGAGATCCAAGCCTCACTCTTACAAAAGTCCTTATCCGAGTTATAGTGATACTATTATCTCTATGATATTTCTATTTTACAAATGAGAAGATCTATATCAACTATGCAATGTGATTTGAGCTCAATAATCTGAGTTGTTGTGATGACAATGTTGATCTAAACTATCTTTTTTATATACACAGAATTTGTGTTGATTCGAGATTGAAGTTTCAAGTTACAATTAAAATGTTAGTTGATCCAAAGGTTGTGTATTTTTGTCTAAGGGAACTAATCCGAACCTCTTTGAGATTTGTTCATGATCTCTGTTGAATGCTCAAGTATGTGGAGAATTTAGATTCTTGGTGTGACTTGATACCGAGTCTCTTTTTTACATAAGAGAAGAACAAATCACACTAAAAAAAGGCCGACCTTATGATATGGAATCAAAGAACCCGACAAGATCCATGCTCCTCTATAAATATCCAAGAAGATGCCACTGATTACAATGAAATAAAAGAGTTTTCTATTTTCAAACCTAAAACTTTGTACATTGGAAATAAATGTAGGATATCAAGACTATACCATTATAAGAGGATGAAGCTCCTCTTCAAAATATTAAAGTTTGATCAAATTATTGTTGATAAATTTGAAATTTGTTGAGATTGCAAATCCTAGGGTTTGGATGATTGAAATAATTTGAAAAATCCTAGCAAGGGTTTGAACAAGGGATCCCTAGGGTTTATAATCAAAACCTAATTCTGATCCCTCATGTTTCTCAAGAATGGAGAAGTTGAAAAGGAATGTAGGCATGTTTATATAAAAAACGAGAATGATGAAGATAAACATTACTCGTATAGATTCTATAAACTCTAAATTGATCTTGAAGAATTATTATGGTTTGAAGTCAAAACCCTAGCTATAAAAACTACAAACCCTAGCCAAATAATTGTTAACCCTATCTAGACAAAAAGGGTTGGAGAAAAAATCCTTGGGGTTATTGTTAAAATTGGCAACCAGGGCAAAACTTCATGTTGGTCATCTTATTCATGGCTGATAATATTTTTATTAGATTCCTCTCATCGAGAGGTGTAGGATTGATATAAAGATCATCCGATTCCGATAAGTATTCATGGAGATATGAATTTATTTTGATTATGGAATTATTATCAAGCCGACCTACAACTTATGTAGGCTCAGAAGCCCAACAGTTGCATCTATTCACCCACCAACGTTGTGTATAAATATAAGAGGACTTTTCCTCATTTGAACTCACTCATCTCATCACATCTCTCTCTCTCTCTACTGCGCAGAAATGAGTCTCTTCTCTACTGCGCTGAAATGGGTCTCTCTCTCACACATGTGAAGCCGGAAGCTGTTGAATTTGAAGCTGTAACTGCAGAAGTAAAGATTGACTTACGTGGCCTAGAAGATCTCCTCTTTGGAACTGCACTGTAGGTTCATCTAAGCCTCCTCTGAAAGCCGCAACTTTTGGTGGTGGAATGAAGTCAATCCGACGAACGGTTTGCAAGATATCGTATGCCCTAGTTTGATAATGAAGCCGCTAATGCTGATGCTATTGATCTAGGGTTTGCTACTGCTGATATGAATCAGATTTATTGTACTATTTCTCTCTGCTGAATTATTGAAGATAAAAGAAGATTTGATCAAAGGGTTTCCCCACACATTGTGGGGTTTGTCCCTGGCTAGCCGCCACATCTTGTGTCTCTTGTCTTGGCTTGTTTTCTGTCGATCGTTTAATGTTCTATCTGCACTTTACTTTATGTATGTGTGATTGCTAATATTTGGAATATAATAAGGAAAAGAAGTAAACTGTTATAAGCATAGAACATACCATAACTTAACATGGTATCAGAGCTGAGGTGAATACAAAGCCCGAGCAAGAGCAAGAGCAATCATCGAAGAGAAGATCGGTAAGGCTATCCTAAAAGAACTATGGGGTCCTCAACACTCTTTCCTGCCGAAGACAAGCTCCGTTAGAAAGCTGACTATCACGGATGGAAGATGTCTATCAATCTAACCCTTGAGAATCAAGGAGTGTTGGATCATGTGAGAGGCAATATTGTTGAGCCTCCATCGAATGCATCCGCTGCTGCTTGGATCAAATGGAAAAATGGAGAAGTCAAAACAATAGAAGATCATCTGGGACTCTATCGACAAGCACTTGGTGGCCTACATCTCTGAACTGGACACCTCTAAGGAAATCTACAATAGACTGGATTACCATCCGAATGGTACGTGTTCAAGACTACTCTTCTGAACTATAATGTAATTCCTGGTTTCAAGGAATTAATGGCTAGATGCATTCAAGAAGAAACAAGGGAAGAAGTGCAAGAAATGCCCATGCCTAAAGGTCCTCCTGTTGCCTTTTCTTCTCATGCTAAGAAAAGAAATAATTCTAGGACTAAATCAAAAGGAAAGGCTGGACCTAAGGCTATAAGAAAATGACGATGTTACATTTGCGATAAAGCAAGTCACTATGTATGAGATCATGAGCATCATGATGAATGAGATCATGGACATAAAGGGCAACATGAGATCATGGACATACAGGACAACATGATGATGATGCACACTAGTTTGAGCAACATTATGATGGATAAAATCATGGACATGGGCAGCATGATGATAATCATGATTAGAGCAGCATGGTACAGTGTGCAGTGGTGCAACTAGAAATCCCTCTGATGGCAATCAAAGGAATGACAAATTCAACACCAAAGGTAAGAGGAGAGCTGGGAATGAAGGAAGAGGACAAGCATTCAAGAAGGCTAGAAATTCCAGGATGTATTAAATGCACCTGACCTCAAAAAGAACCTAGTGTCCATCTTGGCGACAGAAGACAAAGGCTACAAGGTAACCTTCAGCGATGGCAAGGTACGTATATGTTAAATAATGTTAAAGATGCCTTTACTCTTGGGTTTAGTGTTATATCATGTCGATGGAAGTCTGTTAGGTGTCATGTCTTATGACACATCTCTTCAGTCCGAACTTTGGCATTAGAGGTTTGCCCCCCCTTCATTATAAAGCTATACTCGGTGTAAGACAAATGGTGACAGGGATGCCCAAATTCTGAGTACAGAAAGAAGGTGTATGTCCAGGATGTGCCGAAGGAAAGCTCAAAAGGGGGACCATTCCCCTCAAGCCAAAGCAAGACCTCCAATATATTACAATTGGTTCACTCAGGCATACCTAAGGTTGGCATTAAGAGGGAGACTGCTACACCACATACTCCTGAGCAAAATGGTGTGGTGGGAAGGAAGAACCGCACGACGATGGAAGCTGTCTGGGCCATGCTACATGATCAAAGACTTCCGAAGTTTCTATGGGCTGAAACTACAATCACCGCCATATATGTACAAAATCGATGCCCTCATCAAGCATTGGATTCCAAGACTCCTGAAGAAAAGTTCACCGCAAGGTGAACAATCTTCTGACTTTGAGGAGCTCTCAAGAATCCGACACTAGGGAACTGAAAGAAAAGGATGATGAATCAATGCCTGATGTAGAAGAACCCATGGATCTGATTGATTCTCATCAACATGAGCCTTCCTCTTCTACGAAGAGGCCTTCATGGCTTAGGGGGGATACTTGATGATGCTGAAGGACATGCTGCACCCTGAGGAACCTTCATGAAAGTAAGAAACCTAATAGGTATCAAGGATACCTGACCATCATGAGCACGATCATACAAAATGAACCTTCGTCATTCTCAGATGCCGTCAAGCATCAAGTATGGAAGGATGCTATGACCGAATATGAGTCTATCATGAAGAATGATGTTTGAGAAGTAGTTCCCAGACCCCAGGACAAGACAGTTGTTACTTCCAAATGGCTTTACAAGATAAAGCATGCAGTAGATGGAAGTACGGAAAAGTATAAGGCTCGTTTTGTTTCTCGAGGTTTCTCCCAAAAGGAAGGTATAGACTATGATGAGATATTTGCACCTGTTGCCAGATATATGACCATCTGCTTGATCATAACCCTTGTGGCTTCACAAGGATGGAACCTACATCAGATGGATGTCAAGACCGCGTTCTTGTCTATGTGGAGCAACCTGAAGGATTTGAGATTTATGATTGAAAATCTCATGTATGTAGGTTGAAGAAGGCTCTCTATGGGCTGAAGCAAGCACCCCGAGCATGGTATGAGAGGATCGATAGCTACTTGATGAAGCTGGGATTCACTAGGAGTGAAGCTGATCCTAACCTTTACTTTAAGGTTGAAGATGACAAGCCTCTCATACTGGTGTTGTATGTGGATGACCTCTTTCTAACAGGTGCAGACCCTCTCATTCACAAATGTAAGAGGGAGCTGGCTTCTGAATTTGAAATAAAGGACCAAGGACTTGAAGTATGGCAGAAGCCAAGGGAAATTTTCCTATCTCAAGGAAAATATGTGGTAAATATATTGGAAAGATTCGGTATGATGGACTGCAAGCCTGTGACTACCTCGAGGATCTTAACTTTTAGAAGTTATATGGTAGTGATGTCAGACCAGACTTGGGAAATGCCTTTGAGTTTCAAAAACGCATTCGCATTGATGTTCTTGGTGAACCTTCGTCTGAACATATGTTTTGCAGTTAGCATTGTGGGCTCATATTTGGTTGAGCCTCACTGGATTGATGCCAGGAATCTTCTGAGATGTCTTCAGGACACAATCTCTCATGGATTAAGATACACTGCCGAAGATGTGAGACTACTTGGATATACTAATGTTGATTGGGCAGGCAGTGTGGTGGACCGTAAGAGCACTTTCGGGTACTGTTTCACCTTGGGATCTGCTTAGATATCCTGGATGAGTAGGAAGAAGAAGTCGGTGGCTTTGAGCACCGCCGAAGCAGGATATATTGTTGCTAGCATAACCTCATGTGAGGCAGTCTTGTTGCAAAAGCTCTTCAGTGAGCTGTTTGGATTTACATTGGATACCACTGTGATTCTCTGTAACAACTAGAGGTGGGATTCGATTATTGAGGAATCCCGTATTCATCGATTGCTCCAACAGATAGACATCATCTAGGATATGGTAAGTTGATAAGCAAGGAGGCTCCATCGCATTAAGATGATGTACAGGTTGATACACCTTGTCAAAGCCCCAAGGAAAGATCTAATCTGTGATTTTCCCAAACGACTTGGAGTCGGCAAGAAACCCTTGTACAAGGGTCCTGCATGTTGCATACATTGAGCTCTGGGAGCTCTGAGGGCTTGCGGTTATTACTGAAGCAACATACGCCCACAGGGTGACTCACCCTCCCCTGGTGGTGCGCATTGGAACAAGATGATTCGCTATCTTGTGGGACAAGATGATTCACTCTCTTGTGGAATAGGATGATTCACTCTCCTGTGTAGCAGGATGATTAATTCTCCTGTGAGGCCTGGATTGATGTGTTCTCCATGGCGATTGTAGCAGGATTGATGTGTTCTCCTATGAGGACAAGATTGATTAGTTCTCCTGTCGAGGCATCCTACCCATGTAGTCTGGGACTCATGGGAAGTACCTCTCATCTGATCAATGAGCATGGAAATGAAGTTAGGGACCATAGTAGTACCGATGGGCGCATCGTTGTCTCTACCGTACTCCCTATGCTAGGATGACCTCCATTGATCTGGGATCAATGATACTGGTCTGGGACCAGTGGTAGGAGTTGTACCATACTATGACACTGACTTCGGGTCGGTTGAGACTGGTCTGGGACCAGTGGTACATACTCTGAGACTGACTTCGTGTCAGTGCAGTACTGGTCTGGGACCAGTGAGAGTGGTACATACTATGACGCTAACTTCGGGTCGGTTGAGACTGGTCTGGGACCAGTGGTACACTCTCTGAGACTGCGATACTGGTCTGGGACCAGTGGTAGGAGTGGTACTTACTATGAAGCTGACTTCGGGTCGGCTGAGACTGGTCTGGGACCAGTAGTACGCACTCTGAGACTGACTTTGAGTCAGTGGAGGATGATATTGGTCCGGGACCATCGGAGTTGTACTCACTATGACGCTGACTTTGGGTTGGTTGAGACTGGTCTGGGACTAGTGGTACATACTCTGAGACTGACTTTTGAGTTAGTACGATACATCCTCGATCATTTCTTCTTCTTCATAATTCGGACAAAAGCAGAGCAGAACAGAACAATGCAAGAGCAGAGCAAAACAGAGCAAAACAGTACAGATCAGTGCAGGGCAGAACAAGACAAAGAAAAATAGGCAGAATTGAGCAGAGCAGGGCAAGGGTCAGACTATATAGGGCAGTGCATTTGATGGATGAATAGTCACGACCGATAGACAGATTGCAGATGAAGTTCTCCATGGTTGAGAGGGAGTGTTAAAATTGGCAACCAGGGAAAAACTTCATGTGGGTCATCTTATTCATGGCTGATAATTTTTTTATTAGATTCCTCTCGTTAAGAGGTGTAGGATTGATATAAATATCATCCGATTCCGATAAGTATTCATGGAGATATGAATTTATTTTGATTATGGAATTATTATCAAGCCGACCTACAACTTATGTAGGCTCAGAAGCCCAACAGTCGCATCTATTCACCCACCAACGTTGTGTATAAATATAAGAGGACTTTTCCTCATTTGAACTCACTCATCTCATCACATCTCTCTCTCTCTCTACTGTGCAGAAATGGGTCTCTTCTCTACTGCGCTGAAATGGGTCTCTCTCTCACACATGTGAAGCCGGAAGCTGCTGAATTTGAAGCTGTAACTGCAGAAGTAAAGATTGACTTGCGTGGCCTAGAAGATCTCCACATCTAAACTGCGATGTAGGTTCATCTGAACCTCCTCTAAAAGCCGCAACTTTTGGTGGTGGAATGAAGTCAATCCGACGAACGGTTTGCAAGATATCGACTGCCCTAGTTTGAAGCCGGAAACTGCTGAAACTGAAGCTGCAACTGCAGAAGTAAAGATTGACCTGCGTGGCCTAGAAGATATCCTCTTTGGAACTGCGTTCTAGGTTCATATGAACCTCCTCTGAAAGCCGCAACTTTTGGTGGTGGAATGAAGTCAATCCGACAAATGGTTTGCAAGATATCGTCTGCCCTAGTTTGATAATGAAGCCGCTAATGCTGATGCTATTGATCTAGGGTTTGCTACTGCTGATATGAATCAGATTTATTGTACTATTTCTCTCTTCTGAATTATTGAAGATAAAAGAAGATTTGATCAAAGGGTTTCCCCACACATTGTGGGGTTTGTCCCTGGCTAGCCGACACAACTTGTGTCTCTTGTCTTGGCTTGTTTTCTGTCGATCGTTTAATGTTCTATCTGCACTCTACTTTATGTACGTGTGATTGCTAATCTTTGGAATATAATAAGGAAAAGAAACTGTTATAAGCATAGAACATACCATAACTTAACACTTAAGGATTGATTGCTTCTGCTTAAAAGAAAGAAGAAACACCAGCTTCTAGAAGATTTGAGATCTTGATGATGAGGTTGATTTACAGGTTGGATGCAAGAAGACTAAAGATTAAGAGGGAGCTTACATGTTCTCAAAAGATAAGTATCTTTTTTTTTTTTAAATTGTTACTGATGATGTGGATGTTGTGGACAAGGTCAATGTGGGTTTCTTAATGATGAAATGGACTCCTTGATGGTGTGGATTCCTTAATAATGTGGACTCTTTGATGATGATCATGTGGATGAGATTAACTCCTTGATGAGTTGAACAAGGTTGAATGGACCCAAGAAGACTAAGATCAAGAGGGAGCTAACACATTCTCAAGAGATAAGTACTTTCTTGATTGTTTCTATTGTTGTTTCAGTATGAGCCTTTTGTCTTTGTATATCTTTGTTGGTTGTATTTGTACTTCCGTGACCTCCTAGTGAGGATTGCAGGTACATAATGAAGACGGCCAAGGTGTGGCAATAATTGGAAATGGATGGAAGAAAAATGTGACAAGAAGACTCATTATTGGATGAGATTTAGACTCAGAGGGAACAAACAAGATTAGCCTAACTATAATGTCCCTTCCTAAATGTTTTTCTAAGGAAAATCACAATTTTTCCAATTTTGTCATTTTTGGGGCCTAAAGCAAATTTTGGGGAAATACTTAGGAAGAGGGGGGGGGGGGGGGGGGGGGGGGGGAAGGGGTCGAAATCCTTTCCTAGTGGAATAGGGGCTATTTTCCCACAAAATACGCACCCCTTGATGGAGGAATTTGAATAGCTAAGGAGGGAGCTCGAATTGTTGATGGAGGGGCCCACATGAGGAAAGGGATCAACAAGTATAAATAAGAGGAAGGCAACATCATTTGGGGATTTTTGTTCATTTAACTTCTAAGTGTTACTCTAGTTGTTTAGCTGAGTTACATAGTGTTGTTGAGCACAAGAGTTTCCCAAGGAGGAAGCTCAACCTTTCTTCGGTGGACTTTGAGTGCCACCCTAGGGAGGCAATTTCACTCATCTTTGGAGGCTGGGAGGATACCACGCAGTTAGCACGAATTTCTGGCATCAGTGGGACACAAAAAAGGAACCACGCAGTGCTTGGAGAGGTGTGGTGCCAGAGGGAAGAGCTATATTGTTGCTGGGCTATTTTCTCATACAAATTCTTGGTGGAAGGAGGGAATTTCCAGGAGCAGAAGGTGCCTTTCTCAGCATAACGTAATTGTGTGGTTGGGCCTACATCATTTTTCCTAGGACTATGCAGGTGGTGGTGGAGCTGATTGTGGGGAGGATTGGTGAGTAGGATTGAGGAGATGGGGTTGTTTGGGATTTGCTTGGAGAGGATTTGAGGAGAGTTCCTAGCCTTTTGAGGAGTAGAAAATGCTCCATTTTTCACAGGTGACATTTTCCAACAGTGAAGGAGGGCCAAGCATTTTGGGGTCAAATTTCGAGCATCAAAACTAGGACAAACCCTTTCTAGGTTTTTATGGGTTTGGGGTAAGGATCTCAAAATAGTTTGGTAGAATTTTCTGGGATAATTTGAGGGGCCAAATAGGGGTTCCAAGTTAGCCATCAATGCACTTCCTCAAGGGCCAACACTGACATTTGGGGGGGATATCTTCTACGTCACATAGGCAGTTGATAGACATTCACTTGGGGCTTATATCTTGCTTTAACCAAGCCCAGGTGAACACTTTCTAATTTATATTGTACCACAAATACATATAATAAAATTGGCCCTATTGGCGTAGTTTGGAGCATATCTAGTTTTTTGATGTTTGGTGATTTTTTTTTGTAATGAATGTGTTGCATGTGTTTTTTATCACTGTAATTTTTTCCACTAGGAACATTACAATGTTATCAGAGCATGTTCCTAGCCATTTGTGGCCTTAAGGGCAGGTGATGACAGGGTCGTTTGCTGGAGCAGTGTATCATAATAGAGGCAGAGGTCGAGGTAGAGAAGGGGAAGTAGACCCATTTTATGATATAAAGGTATATAATATCATAGATCATATGGATAATTATGAGGAACCACAAGAAACCTAGGAAATTGGGCCAAAATTAGGTTCTAGAGGAGCTATTAAGAACCAACAAGCAAATTTTGAGGCAGGGGCAACTCATGATGGACATGATGCAACAGGTGATGGGGTTGTAGGTGAATGGGAGACCATAGGGATAGCACCAAGGTGATGGGGGTTCTAGATATGGAGGATGTAGTCGTACCTATCAGCCCGACACATTCTTATGCGTGGACAGGGAGGCCGTCCAACATGCCTCATTTTGTGGATGAGCTAGAGCCCGAGAGGGAACCAAACATAGTTGAAGATTTAGTCCATTCAGTTGCATCCAGTATTGACGAGTACAAGGCGTTGGATGCCCGGATTAAGAGGGTGATGTCCTTTGGGGAGTACATACACCTAAAGGAGAGACATACCACTGGGGCCGAAACCCATTATAGAGGGGGACAATCTAGTTAGTAGGTACACGAGATAGCAGGGAAGGTTACACTGCCCAACTTTGATGGGTCATCTAAGAGTTCATCCAGGGCATGGGTACATACGTTAGACACATACTTTCACCTTAATCCCATGCATGAGATAGACCTTATTCGGTTTTCTACTATGCACTTGGAGGGTGACACCCAGGAGTGGTGGTACCATGCGCTGATTACACTGGGGCATATCCACATCACTTCTTACACAGAGTTCACATGGAGGTTGATTGAGAGATTTGAGAAGAAGGACCTAGAGCTACACTTCAGAGAGTTGGCCCATCTGAGACAGAATGGCAACACATACACCTACATTTTGGATTTTTAGAGATTGGTCGTGATGGTGACTGACATTTCAGAGGCTCGGTTGATGATGTCATTTGTGGAGGGGGTTGTTGAGCCACTGCGTGGTTGGGTGAGGGCCTACAAATCCACATAATTGATGGACACTATTTCCGAGACCCAAGATATGATTAACGCAGTGCCCAAGGCTCGGGCCTTCGTCCCCACTAGACCCACAGTTCTACAGGGGAGCTAAGATACTAGACCACCTCAGAGGGATGGAGAACGTAATTAGCTGGACGAGGATACCAGGAGGGATCTCACAAGGAGGAAGCTATGCTTCACATGCTAGGAGCCTTGGGTACCAGGGCACAAGTGCATCAAGGGCAAGGCCCATTACATTGAGGTGTATTCAGACAGTGAGCCAAAGGAATAGTTTGAGTTGGGTGCAGAGCAGGGAGATGAGGGGGGTCCGTCTTCAAGGGGAGAAGCACCACCACTACCCCCCCTTAGTGGAGGACTATTTGCTCCAATAGGGAGAGTTCTTTGTTCACTTCAAGGAGTCCTGAAGTACTTGACACTTCAAATTAGGGGGACTGTGCAGGGGCAACGAGTGTCAGTCCTTCTAGATAGTGGGGCCACCCACAATTTTATCGATGCCCAAATGGTGGAGAGGAGGGTCATCCACACGGAGACATTTGAAGGGTTCTCAGTGTTGGTGCTAGGAGACAAGACGATGCAGTGCATGAAGTAGGTTCCAAGTTTGATGGTGATGATGGTTAACTAATCCATCATTGATCACTTCTTTGTAGTTGACGTTCCGGATACCAATGTGGTGATGGGTGTCTAGTTGCTATACTCGTTGGGGAGGGTCACTACTAATTGGCAGAATCTCGAGATGGAGTTTACAGACCCAGATGGGAAGCTGGTAGCGCTGAGAGGGATGCACTGTTATCCACCCCATAAAGTTTCCGCTCACTTGATGGAGGTAGATCTACGACATGGGGAACATAGAGTGGGCGGTGGAGCTTAGGATTTCAAAGAAAAGGATTCCAACATGACCTATGCATCCAAACATATTAGCCTTGTTGAAGAGGCACTAAGGGGTTTTTGGAGAGATCCCTCTAGGCAGACCACCAGACCGTGGGTTTGAGCATGCTATTGAGTTGGAGGAGGGGGTGCATGCGATCATCACTATTTTGTAGAGGCACCCCAAAGCCTATTAGGATGATATAGAGAGGGCCATACAAAAGCTACTGAGATTGGGGCACATCAGGCCTAATTCGAGTCCCTTTGCTTATTTTTTGGTGTTGGTGAAGAAGAAGGATGGGACACTTCACATGTGCATTGACTATAGGGCCCTCAATAAGAAGACGTTGAAGAAGAAATAACCCATCTCATGCATTGATGCGCCGATGGATGAACTTAGAGGAGAGATAATTCTCTAAGATAGATATGCACTTGGGGTATCACTAGATCTGGGTGAGGGAGCAGAACATCCCCAAGACTGCCTTTCGCTGCCACTATGGACACTTTGAGTTCTTGGGGATGCCCTTTGGGCTAACCAACGCTCTGGCTACATTCCAATCTTGTATGAACCATGTGTTTCATTGGAAATTTCAATGCTTTGTCCTTGTCTTCTTTGATGACATATTCATTTATAGCCAAACTTGAGAGGAGCACCTTCAACACTCGGAGGTAGTACT
The DNA here is from genome assembly GCA_031772625.1 of Pinus tabuliformis. Classification (NCBI taxonomy): domain Eukaryota; kingdom Viridiplantae; phylum Streptophyta; class Pinopsida; order Pinales; family Pinaceae; genus Pinus; species Pinus tabuliformis. Next base: position 372,710,619 of record CM062815.1, on the reverse strand, counting down.
TCACATACTAGAGGAGCAACAACTGTATGCAAACATGTCCAAATGTGAGTTTGGACTGATAGAGATGTTGTACCTTGGGCATCTGATTGGGAAGGATGGAGTGAAGGTACACCAACAGAAGATTAGTGCTTCTGGGAAAACTAGTGTCCATTCAGAGCTGCTAGTCCCACTAAGACGGGTAGCTATCTTAGAAACAAACAATTCAAAGTAACTTGTGTTTTCCTTTATGAGAGATAGATGAGAGAGAAGCAGAGAGTAACAACCTCAGTGTTTCTCTTGGCTCCTTACTTGTTTCCTCTCTCCTTGATAGAGCTTCGCCACTCCTTTCTCACTTGTCCTACTTCAAAAAACACCTGTAGAGTCAAAGTAGCAAAATACCATCAACGCATAGATATCTATAACCATAAACAATGTAGAATCAGATGTACATTAACCATACAAATGCATACACAAATACAAGATTCAGAAATATACAAGTATATGGAGGAAAACTCAAATAGATTTATTGATAGAAGTAGTAGAAGAGAGGATTACAACCCAGCTGTCTGATCCAACGCCATCCTCCCAGCATGAAAGCCCTCTTCACCTCATGAAAAGCTAGATCACCCAACAATACAATGTCTCAAAGAGAAACCAACAACACTTCCTTACAAATTACAAAATTCCAGCCTCTGGATCTCTAGGATGAGGGATCCATATATAGATGTTTTCATGGGAGTGAGTCAGCTTCTGGGATTTTGATTAGTGTCATTTCACTGATAGTTCTTGGTTCCACTTGGAGATTTCATGATCTCTTACTCATCCCTGGGTGAATTCAAAGAGGCAAGTGTCATATGAGCAGTTTCTAGAAGATTCTCTGAGTTTCCACCTAGCAAACTGCCTCTACCATTTGTCTGCTCTCACTCATCGCACCCTATAGAAGGGATTTGCAGTATGCAATGCACTCTTTGTGTGTAGCAGGTGAGATGCATCGCACCCTCAGCATGGAGCAGTCTGTATGGTCCAGTTTTGACCAGTTCTGAGCAGTTTTTCAAGGAGAACTTATGGGAAATGATGTAATTAGTTGAAACAACACTTTTAGGGGTTTGAAAGCCCTTGGTTTATTGACATATGTGATTGGGGTTGCAGTGCCCAAATATGTCTGTAACAATTAGGGCCATTTTGGATTGGCCAACACTTAGGAATGTGACCAAGCTGAGGGGATTCTTGGGCATTTGCACTTACTACAAGAGGTTCATGGGAGGATTATCACAACTAGAAGCACCCCTCACATGTTTGACAAAAAATGGGGCTTTTGAGTGTATGCAGGTGGAACGGGAAGCGTTTGAGCAACTCAAGAGGGTCATGAGAAGTTGCCCTATTTTGGCTCTGTCGGATTTCACACGACCGTTTGTGTTGGAGTGTGATGCTTATGGTGAGGGAGTTGGGGCCATGTTGACATAGGGAGGCCATCTTATTGCAATCGAGAGAAGAAAACTGCCACCCCATGAGTGGTTTTACTCTGTCTATGAAAACGAGATGCTAGTCGTGATGCATGCACTAGCCAAGTTCAGGCAGTGTTTGGTGGGAAATTGGTTCAAGGTGAAGACTGACCACAACAGTGTATGATTTTTCTTAGAGCAACATTCATTTCAGGAGAGGCAGCAGAAGTGGGTGAGAAAAATCTAGGCTGATTGTTAGGTTGTGTTATATTCTTTCCACGTAGTTAACAGGGGGTTTGAAGGGCACCCATAACCCCACTTTATGCGTTGCCCCGCAAAATTTTGGTTTTGGACCCTATGTTAGGTTGGGCGGACCCACCTATGGTTTTGTGCATGATTTTTGCAAATGTTTTTTGGACACGATGGTTTTCGGTCCATGGTATTGGACGCGATGGTTTTCAGTCCATGGTATTGGATGCTTCAGCATGTATAAATATGTATTGTAACATTGAAAGGAAAATAATGAAAAATAAAGATGGTAGTCCCGGTTTTGGGATCGAGGGGAAAATCTCTGTGTACATGTGTTTTATGTGTTATGATATCGCATTGTTTATTTTCTGTGTTTTAGAATTCGTATGTAGGTAATTTCTGTACGGGGTTAAAACCTACATTTGGTATCAGAGCAGTTTTAGCTTCAAGGGGACGCCTTTGTTGCTCAGGGGTTTCGATCGGGCCTGTGGTAGACCATGTTCAATGGGAGATCTGCGAGATCGATTCTGTTGGTGAAAGAAGATGGCGAGCAGTGGAAAGATAGAGATCGAGTAATTTAATGGTCAAATTTTTGAGTTGTGGAAACTCAAGATGGAGGATCTATTGGTGGATAAAGATCAGTGGATCACGATAGGTCTGGGTACTAAACCAATAGGAGTGTCCGATGAAGAATGGAACAAGTTGGATCGAAAGGCAAAGAGCACAATACGATTATGTGTCTCAGATTCAATATTACTGAATGTATCAGGGGAAGCTACGACAAAGGCTTTGTGGGACAAGTTAGGGACTTTGTACCAATCTAAGTCTCTGGTGAATAAACTGTTCCTGTGGAAAAAGCTGTATAACCTGAGGATGAAAGATGGAGACTCGGTGACAGAACATCTGAACACAATTAATATTGTGGTAAGCTAGTTATCATCTGTTGATATTAAAATTTCAGATGAAGATAAGTGCATCAGTTTGATGTGTTCTCTACCAAATTCGTGGGATAATCTGGTTATTGCAATAGGTAGCAATGCAACTACTTTGCAGTTTGATGAAATAGTCTCAGCCTTGCTGATGGAGGAGATGAGACGAAAAAATATGGAGAGCCAAAATGGTGATGCCTTGTCTGTACGAGGATGGTTCCAGAACAGAAACAAAAATAAGTCATCGAGTGGGAGATCTAAATCTAGAGGGAGATCTAAATCTCCAGGAAATCCTGTAAAGGTGGTGTGCTAGAAATGCGGAAAGGAAGGCGACTTCAAAAGGGACTGTAAATATAAAGCTCCTGACAAAGGAAAGGGATCTGATGAGGCTCCTTCTGCAGAGGCGAAAACCACCTCAGATGAACGTGGGGATGTGTACTTGGCTTCTTCAAGTACACATGTAGATCATGAGGCATGGTTGATTGACTCAGGTGCATCCTTTCACTTCACTCCCCATAGAGAGTGGTTCTTTGAGTATGAGAAATATGATGGTGGTGATGTCTTCTTGGGGGATGACAGGAAGGCTAGAATCATTGGTCATGGAAAAGTAAAGTTGAAGCTACAAGGTGGAAGGGTTAGAACACTTCTGGGTGTTCTGCATATTCCTGCATTAGCCAAAAATCTAATTTCTGTTAGCAAGCTAGATGATGCAGGTGTAAAAATAGTTTTCGAGAGGGATACCTGCAAGATGGTTCAGGGAGCACTGGTATTGATGCGGGGAGTTTGGATTGGAACTCTGTACAAGCTACAAGGAAGCACTATTGTTGATGGGTGCAACAACGCTGTGGTTCCTGAAAGTAGAGCTGAAAATCTTATGGTCTTTGGAGAGAAGACCATGCTGTGGCATCAAAGGCTTGGACATATTGGAGAGAAGGGCCTTCAAATACTTCATGGTAAAGGTATGGTAGAAGGTATGAGTAATAGCTCTATGGATTTTGATTTCTGTGAAAATTGTGTATATGGAAAGCAGAATCGGGTGAGTTTCCCCTCTGGTAGTAAGAGGGTGAAACAGATATTAGAACTTGTGCATAGTGATGTGTTTGGAACTGTGAAGGTTCCATCACTGGGTAAGTCTGTGTACTATGTATCATTTATAGATGAATTCTCAAGGAATACATGGATATATTTCCTTAAGAAGAAATCTGAAGTCTTTGACAGGTTTAAAGAATTTAAAGCTCTGGTGGAAAACCAGACAGAGAAGAAGATAAAGGTGCTGAGGACAGATAACGGTGGAGAGTTTTGCAGTAAGGAATTTGAAGAATTCTGTAAGAAGTGTGGTATAGCATGGCAGAAGACTACTCCATATACACCTCAGGAAAATGGAGTTGCAGAAAGAATGAATAAGACGTTGATGGAAAGGGCAAGAAGCATGCTCAGTGGTGTTGGGTTAGGACAGGAATTCTGGGCAGAGGCGGTGGATACTGCATGTTACCTGGTCAACAGGTCACCTTCATCGGCGTTGGAGGATAAAACTCCACAAGAGGTATGGAATGGTAAGAAACCCTCTCTTTCACATCTGAGGGTATTTGGATGTGATGCATATGTACATGTTCCAAAGGAGAAACGAACCAAGTTGGATAGTAAATCTGAAAAGTGCATATTTATTGGGTATAAGGATGGTTTAAAGGGTTATAAGCTTTGGAACCTAGTAACAAGGAAGGTTGTGTACAGCCGAGATGTGGTGTTTAGAGAGGTGAAAGATGTTATTAAACATGAAGTCCAACCAAAGGAACCTGAGAAGATAGAGTTTGAGCTAAAGGAGGAAGAATCAGACTCTACAATAAAGGAGGAATCAGAAGAAGAAGAGCCACAAACTCCAGTTGTGAGAAGATCAGTTCGAGAAAGAAGGCAGCTAGAAAGGTATAGCCCATCTACTTTCTGTTCAAATTTTTCTTTGTCTGTTACTGATGATGATCCCAGAACTGTGAAGGAAGCAGTGGATTCAGAGGATGGAAAACTCTGGAAAGAGGCCATGGTTGATGAAATGGCATCTTTACACAAAAATAAGGCTTGGGATCTGGTGGAGTTCCCAGCTGGAAGGAAACCCATTGGCAGCAAATGGGTATTCAAAAAGAAGACAAATGCAGAAGGAAAAGTGGAGAAATACAAGGCTCGGTTGGTAGCAAAAGGTTATTCCCAGGTGCCAGGAATTGATTTTGATGATATTTTTTCTCCTGTTGCCAAGGTAACTTCTATTAGATTACTTTTATCTGTTGTTGCTGCTTTTGATTTTGAGGTAGAACAAATGGATGTGAAGACAACATTTCTTCATGGGGATCTGGAAGAGGAGATCTACATGAAGCAACCTGAAGGTTTTGTGGTAAAGGGTAAGAAAGAACTGGTATGCAAGTTAAATAAGTCTCTGTATGGGTTAAACCAGTCACCAAGGATGTGGTATCATAAATTTGATACATTTATACGGGGACTTGGCTTCACCAGAAGCAAAGAAGATCACTGTGTGTATTTTAAATTAATTGGTGACTGTGTTATTTATCTGGTCTTGTATGTGGATGATATGTTGCTGGTTGGAAATGACAAAGAAATTATCCAGGATTTGAAGACCCAATTATCCTACAAATTCGACATAAAAGATATTGGTGTTGCAAACTATATTTTGGGCATGGAAATTAAAAGAGATCGAGTAAAGAGGAAGTCTGGTTAAACCAGAGGAAATATGTCAAGACAATATTGCAAAGGTTTAATATGCAGGATAGTAAACTAGTGACGGTTCCTATTCCTGTAGGTGTGAGATTATCTGCTGAACAGTGTCCAAAGACACAAGAAGAGGAAGAGGACATGTCCCGTGTTCCATATGCAAGTGTAGTTGGTAGCCTGATGTATGCAATGGTTTGTACTAGACCAGACATTGCACATGCAGTGGGAGTATTGAGTAGGTTTATGTCAAAACTAGGAAAGGAGCATTGAACAACAGTGAAGCGGGTTTTCAGGTATTTGCGTGGCACTAGTGATTATGGTCTGTGCTACCATGGAAGACCAATATTGGACAGAGTGTTGGATATTCATGGCTTTGTTGATGCAGATTGGGCTAGAGATCTTGATCAGAGAATATCTACAAGTGGGTATGTGTTTAACCTATTTGGAGGTGCAGTCAGTTGGATGAGTAAGAAACAATTTGTAGTGGCACTATCAACTACAGAGGCAGAATACATGGAAGCCACTCATGCAAGCAAGGAAGAAGTTTGGTTGCAGAGATTGTGTTCAAGTATGGGGTTAGTACAAGAAGCTATAAGGATAGACTGTGATAGCCAAAGTGAAATTTTCTTGGCAAAGAACCCTGCATATCATTCAAAGACAAAGCACATTGATGTTTAGTATCACTTTGTGAGGGATATGATAGAAGACAAAAAGGTGTTGCTTGTAAAGGTGGACACTTTGAAGAATACTGTAGATGCATTGACAAAATCTATGAGCTCTGAGAAGTTCTCTTGGTGTAGAGAGACAATGGGCATTTCAGGGCTGGGAAAATGACTAAGCTCTCTTGTGGCCCCTTGTGGAAAGAAAACAACAAGTGGGAGAATGTTGGGTTGTGTTATATTCTTTCCATGTAGTTAACAGGGGGTTTGAAGGGCACCCGTAACCCCACTTTATGGGATCCGGGGCAGCACCTCGGAAAATTTTGGTTTTGGACCTTACGTTAGGTTTGGCAGACCCACCTATGATTTTGTGCATGATTTTCACACATGTTTTTTGGATGCGATGGTTTTTGGTCCATGGTATTGGACGCGATGGTTTTCGGTCCATGGTATTGGATGCGATGGTTTTCGGTCTATGGTATTGGATGCTTCGGCATGTATAAATATGTATTGTAACATTGAAAGGAAAATAATGAAAAATCAAGCTGGTAGTCCTGGTTTTGGGATCCAGGGGAAAATATCTGTGTATATGTGTTTTATGTGTTATGATCTTGCATTGTTTATTTTCTGTGTTTTAGAATTCATATGCAGGTAATTTTTGTACGGGGTTAAAACCTACACTGATGAATTTGAGATTAAGTATGTCAGGGTCAAGTAGAACATAGTGGCAGATGCACTCTCTTGGAGGCCCACGACATTATCTTTGATGGATGTCACCCATGATTGGAAGGCTCAAGTTTTGGTTGAGTATTCCAAGGATAGGCAAGCTTGTGAGATACTGGATTACACACATGGGGACGATAGGTTCAGGGTGATGGAAGATGTGATATATTATAAGGACCGAATATACTTGATACCCGAATCCTAGCTCAAGGAGAAGTTTATGCAAACAACTCATGATTCCCCTCTAGCTGAACACCCCGAGTTCCTCAAGACATATCATGCCATTAGGGAGAGGTTCTCATGGAGGGGACTTAAAGGGGATGTATTGAGGCACGTACAAGAGTGCGTGGTCTATCAGAAGAATAAGGTGGAGTTATCACATCATGCATGATTACTTCAGCTCCTCCCCATTATGGACAGGAAGTGGGAGAGTGTGTCCATGGACTTTATCACAAAGCTCCTGATTGTGCACGGGTGGGTTTGTATCTACGTTGTGGTCAACTGATTAACCAAGTTCGCTCATTTATTTGCCATCTCATCAAGATCTTCAGCTTCTCAGATGGCCAAGTTTTTCTTTAGATAGGTATTCTGGCTGTATGGTCTCCCCAAGGCCATTGTTAGTGACAGAGACAACCGATTCATGGGGGCTCTCTGGCAGGAGTTGTTCAGGTTGGTGGGGACTGAGGTTACACCCAACACTAGCTATCACCCACAGAGTGATGGGAAGACTGAGATCGTGAAAAAGTGGCTAGGAGGGTACCTAAAAAATATGTGATGGGGCAGTAGAGAGCGTGGGTGAGGTGCCTTCATCTGGGAGAGTTTTGCTACAATGTCACTTGTCACATGTTGATTGGTATGTCCCCTTTTCGAGCACTCTATGGATATGATGCACTTTATTTTTCTGACATGATATTTTGAGATAGGAAGGCCTCAAGGGAGAAGGATTGGGTTCAAGAGAGCCAAGAGATTCTCCGAGCTGTCAAAAACAACTTGCAGGTAGCCCAAAATCAACAAAAGATGTATGCTGATAGAAAAATGGTGGAGAGGCAGTTTGAGGTGGGGGAAATGGTATACCCACTCTTGCAGCCTTACCAACAATGTTTACTCAAGAAGAAAGGGGAAGAGAACCTCAAGCCAAGCTTCTATGGACCATATAGGTTGGCCAGGAGAGTCAGGGAGGTAGCTTATGAGCTGGAGCTACCCACGAAGAGTCAAATTCACAACATATTTCATGTCTCATGCCTGAAAAAGGCATTGGGGTAGCAGGTTACAACAACCACTGAGTTTCCTCTGCTGGATGATGAGGGGCACTTAGTATTGACACCAGAGACCATATTGGAGACATGGGAGAGGAAGCTGAGGAACCAAGTCATCAGGGAGCACTTAGTCAAGTGGAAGGATTTGCTAGATGAGGATGCCACTTGGGAGAGTGAGCAGATTTTGCAGCATCCAACTTTGCAGTTGCTTGGGGACAAGCAACATTTGGGAGGGGAGGACTATAATGTCCCTTCCTAAATATTTTGCTAAGGAAAATCACAATTTTGCCAATTTTGTCATTTTTGGGGCCTAAAGTAAATTTTGGGGAAATACTTAGGAAAAGGGGGTCGAAATCCTTTCCTTAGTGGAATGTGGGGGCCACTTTCCCACAAAATATGCACCCCTTGATGGAGGAATTCGAATAGCTAAGGAGGGAGCTCGAATTGTTGATGGAGGGGCCCACATGAGGAAAGGGATCAACAAGTATAAATAAGAGGAAGGCAACATCATTTGGGGATTTTTGTTCATTTAAATTCTAATTGTTACTCTAGTTGTTTAGCTGAGTTACGTAGTGTTGTTGAGCACAAGAGTTTCCTAAAGCATAAGCTCAACCTTTCTTCAGTGGACTTCAAGTGCCACCCTAGGGAGGCAATTTCACTCACCTTTGGAGGTTGGGAGGATACCACGCAATTAGCATGAATTTCTGGCATTAGTGGGATGCAGAAAAGGGAACCACATAATGCTTGGAGAGGTGTGGTGTCAGAGGGAAGAGCTATATTGTTGCTGGGATATTTTCTCATACAAATTCTTGGTTGAAGGAGGGAATTTACAAGAGCAGAAGGTGCCTTTCTCAGCAAAACATAATTGTGTGGTTGGACCTGCGTCATTTTTGCCCCAAGATTGTGCTGCTGGTGGTGGAGCTGATTGTGGGGAGGATTGGTGAGTAGCATTGAGGAGTTGGATTTGTTTGGGATTTTCTTGGAGAGGATTTGAGGATAGTTCCTAACCTTTTGAGGAGCATAAAATGCTCCATCTATCATAGGTGATATTTTCCAGCAGTGAAGGAGGGCCAAGCATTTTGGGATCAAATTTGTAGCATCTAAATTAGGGAAAACCCTTTCTGGGTTTTTCTAGGTTTGGCACAAAGATCTTAGAAATAATTTAGAATAATTTTCTAGGTGGATTTGAATGGTCAAACATGGGTTCCAAGTCAACTAGCAATGCACTTCCTCAAGGGTCAATGCAAACATTTGGGGGGTAGATCTTCTACATCACTTGGGAAGCTGATAAACATTCACCTGCGGATTATAGATTGCTTTAAGCAAGCCCAGGTGCCCACTTTATAATTTATATTGTACTCCCATAGATACATATAACAAAATTGGCCCTATTGGTGTATTTTGGAGCATTTTTGGTTTTCTAATGTTTGGTGAATTTTATTTATGTTGAATGTGCTACATTTGTTTTTTATCACTATAAGTTTTTCCACTAGGAACATTACACTAATTGAAGTATGTTTTGATCCATGTTGTAAAGAGATCAGTTATGACTTCCAATATGAATATGATTAGAGTGATGTTGATCCAAATATGTTGAATATGATCTTGCAATTTTTTTACTATGTCTCTGATAAGGGTGGAGGACCTCTTCAATGTAAGAGGGAGTTGATTGAAGAATTATAAGATTGGAAGTGTGGCACAAGCTTGGTAAAATCCTTGCTAAGTTTGTGGCATGATGGACTGTGAGTCCATGGACACTTTCTTAATGAAAAAATTGAAGCTGTGAAACTCTGTTGCTGACTTGGTTGATTTTATGATTGGGTTGTTGAACCACTTGATGCATGAAATTATTGACTCTATTTGGATTGGATATATCAAAGAAAGAAAGAGAACTTCTAGGTGTTGTGTTGGCCTGAATAACATGTATGTTTCTATTGCATTTAGTCTGACTGAAGTTGGAAATGTACAAATAGTTTGGCTTTGGAAGTTGTTTGTTGATCCATTTGATCTTTTGTTGGGTTTGACCATGGTATAGTTTTTTGCTGTTGAGCAAGACATTGATGTTTGCTCCTGTAAGAAGCCACTTATTGTCTGTTGGATTCGACCATGATTGTTGATGTTTTATTATGTAAGAAGACCAAGCTGAAGCTGAATGAATAGCCAGATGTTGTTGTCTCTTGAAACGTTTGATCAAAGTGCTAAAATCCACCATGGCTACTTTTCTGTTGTTCAACAACTGTTGATGTTGCTTCTATGAGAAGCCTGAAATGGCTAAGAATTCCTCTTGGAGAGGGAGCATTGATTATATAACATCATGAATCTCCCTTAGGCTATGACTGTGAGACCTATGGATTGTTCAGAAATATTGTCACTCCCTTAGGTCAATTGACCAGGAGGCTAGTGAGTCTGGTAAATGAGATTGCATCCAAGGCTTGAAGTGATCCCTTAGGTTTTTACCAAAAAACTAGTTTGGTTGAGGACACTAATTTTATGACCTCTCCCTTAGGTGTGGACTAGGAGCCTATGGTTTGGTTGGAGAGTTTTATCTTGAGTTCCCTTCCTTAGACTGTGGTCAAGAGACCTGTTGGACTCTCGAATTATCCTCAATTTTGAGACTCTTTTTCCCATTTCTCCATCCATCCCATATATATTTTGATATATATTTACAAGTCATAAGGTCATCAATGTCATTTCAGCTATAACAAAAGGTATCAAATCATTATTGCCCATAATCTAGACTTTCTTTATGAAATTGACTAAAATATCTCTTTGGCTACCAAATTGTAACATTTCCATAGCTGACTGAATTTTTCGTAGCTCAATCCATGGTTAGAGAAGATGAAAATACTTTCAAAATAAGAAAAGGACATGAGTGGATGCCAAATGTCAAGGACATTCTTATCCACCTATTATGCCAACTCAAAAGATCGACTAGACTAAGAATATGTTTGGTCAAACATATAGGTCAACACAGTTCAGTTTGTGGGTGTGGCAACGGTTTCAAGAAGTGGTTTCAACATCAAGCCAGCATGTCAAAGATGACATCAAGTGAACGAGTCTCATGTAGCTGATGAGTAGAATAAGATGCCCTACATGATTTGATAAGACATAGTAAATCATGCTAGATCCATTTCTTAGTTAAATTCAAAGAATGTGTTGTCGATCCAAGAACTTGCCTCTCAACATTTCTTTCTTAAAATTTTTAAATTAGATAGTGTACAAATATCTCCTTGATCTGCAAGTTGAGATAATGAAGAATAAATCATAGATACCCTATTTTTATTAATACAAGTACTCTGTTCCTGAAGTGTGAATGCATCCTTAGTCAATTTGATTTGAATTCACAGTGGCTTCAACTCACCAAGAGGCCCCCTTGGAGAGTTGTAAGAGAGTTTAGGTACCTTTTTGTTGTTGTTGTTGTTTCAATTAGTTACAGTTGGATTTGCAGTTAGTTTACTTTGTTCACGCCTTTGTTAATTTACTCACTATTGATTTCATTGCATAGGATTGAGCACTCTTTAAAATTGAAAACAACCAAAAACATTTTAATTGTTAGTTCTTTTCATTAATATTTTCCACTTAATCTCAGATTTAGATGTTTAGATTGATTTAGATCTCCATTGCACACATTAGTAATCTATCATAATTTGAAGTTTTATTCTTGCTCTTTAGTTCATTTGATTTCAAATAGTTTGGTTTTAGAATCAGTTTCAATTCTATTTGATAGAATAGTATTTCAATTTGTTGCAGTAGAACAAGATTTCATTTCAGCAAGTAGAGTATCCTTTCAATTTAATGCAAATAGAATAGTCATTTCCATTTAATGCAATTAGATTAGTCATTTTGATTTAATGCAAATAGAATAGTCATTTCCATTTGATGTAAGTAGAATAGTTATTTCAATTTGATGCAATTAGAATAGCCATTTCAATTTGATTCAATTCTTGTCATTTGATCTTGTTTTTAAAAGAATATTTTGTCCTTTTCAAGTTTGATAGAAAGAACATGTGCATAGAGTTGAGATGAGTTGATCTTGATTTAGTTTTATTCCACAATTTCCTTTAATAGATTAAACACTACTTTGATAAAAAATAGAACTCCTAGCATATATTGTGCACATGCACTTCACAAGTACATGAACCTTGGTTTGACAATTAATGAAGTAATTTAACTATCAATTAAATTACTCAACATTTTGGCGTTGTTGCCGGGGAAGTGTATATAGGGTTTTGTTTTGATCTGCATATCATATTAGATGCATTCATTTTCTACATAAATAATTAAAATCATATTAAAATAATTCAGAATGCATGTATAGAGAACATGATTCTAGGGGTAGATTTATAAGTATAGGTAGAGGACGTAGTTTAATACCAACATCACCAACCACCCTTGCTAGACCACGTAATGCCACACCATCCACTAACACTCGTATTCCATCCATATTAGGCACATAAATCTGAAATTCAGCCTAGTAATTCACCAACCTCATCTACAGAGGCTGTAGTTGAAGAATTTGCATCCCCTGCTGAAGGAGTCATGTTTATCTATTCAACAAGTGAACAACTCTTAGGACAAGAGTTAAAAGTGCCTAGTGAAGAGAAAGAGGAAGTTTTTTCTGAAATTCCATTAGTATAAGAACCAGAGGAAGAAGTGGACAATCCTATTGTTGAACCTTATATTAGTTTTGCGAAATCCACAATGGTAGGAGAATTACACAATAAAGATGGTGGACCTATGATTGGTATGGGAAGAGACAAATGTGGTGGTGAAGGTCGAGGTGGAAGAGGTCGTGGTAGAGGGGTAGATGGTTGAGATTTTCATGATGAAGATCCTTATGGATTCCCCATCTCGGATGAGGATACCACAACCACCATGAAAAACATCTCACCTTCTATCCTTCTTCAATTTCATTGCTTGAGAACTAAGGATCCAAAGACATTTCTTTTTGAGTTTGAAGTATTATGTAGGTCATATGACTTTTTACTTGATAATAAAAAATTGAAAATATTTCCAGCCACTCTAAATGATGCAACTCTTGAATGGTTTATGGGCCTAGGAACACATTCTATTAGAACATGGGATGATATGAAAATGATATTCCTAGAAAAATACAAAGATTATTGTATGCACCATAACCTTAAGGATGAGATCTTTAAGATGATTCAAAGGGCGGATGAAAACCTTGAAGATCTAGTGGAAATATTTTCCTACAATATCAAAAGGGCTAAGATGCACAATTTAAACGAGGAGACATTAAAAACTCTTTTGCTAAAAACTATAAGGGATGAGTGCATTGATCTTCTCAATGGGAAAAGGAGATGTCTCCCAATTGTCATTTGACTAAGTCTGTTAGTTGTGAAAACCCATTTCAAGAGAAGGGGCAAGATATGGTAAGAACCCAAGATATCCAGACATGTCAAGAGTAAGAAAATCTGCATCTGGAACAATAAGTAGAGTAGAATTAGGAAATTTTCTTGAAAATTTTAAAACAAATATCCTTGTAAATCTTAGTGAACAACTAGATACTCTAAAGAGACAAAACAAGAAAAAATCCAAGAATGTTGCATTATTTGTTTTCTTTCCTAGATGTAGGAAAAAACATTCTCTATAATAATGTCCTCTTAATAGTGTAGAGATCTATGTCATATGTGAAAAAAACCATGATACAAAAGAATTGCCTTCAATACTAGGGATTAAGGTTGTCTTCCAAGATGAAGTCGAAACAAGTCAAGCTGAATCACTTTTCTTTATTGCTAAGAGAACTTGGCAACCTCAACAAGAAAGTATGGCAGAAGGTCCCAATGCTCAATATCAATCATATGCACAACCAAAGAGCAATTGGAATGCACCTATTCATTGAAAACCTTAGCCACCTCAACCTCAAAATCCATCTTATGCATATGGTTGGAAAAACCATTATGGTAGAAATCCTCAGTATCCTCAATTCTCACAGTTATATCCTCAATACCAACCTCAATATTACCCCCATCATCCTTCACAACCTTCCCAACCACAATTCCAACCCCAATTTCCACATCAACCACTTCCTCTTCCATCTACTCCATTTCCTCAAAGGTCTAATCAACTACCTACTCAACCACTTCCGAATCCAAACAATAAAAATCCTCAACAACCCATTTACAATGTTGAGGGTCAAAATTTTCAATTTTGCATGATAGCCCCTCTAGGTATGAATGATGTCCAACTTAGATATGGTAAGGTTTTGCGAAAGAAGTCATTACCAATTTCCATCCAAGAATTTATGAAGGATAAAATTCCTGAAAAAAGAGGCATCTCTTAATCAGGAAAAGACTCTTCCAAAGGAATATGCTCATACTCAAATAGGTGACAACCAAATAAAATAAACTCCCACAATTCCTCTAGTAGAGAAAACTTCTATCTCCTTACAAAACCCCCCCTTTTCTAGAAAGGCTCCAAATTGATAATGGAATAGAAAGGCAAATCATTTTACCAGATTATGATATGCTATATGAATTGAAAAATATTTGCATCAAAATTCCTTTACTTTAAGCTATAAAGAAAATACCTATATTTGCAAAGACAATAAAGGAGTTGTGCATTAAAAAATCAGGAAGAAAAAGAAAATATGTTAAAAAGATTCAATTGGTAGGAAAGATTGTAGATATTATGATGGGGAAACCAATAGTTCAAAAATATTTAGATCCAGGTAGCCCTATTGTAAAAATCCACATCAATGGTATTGAAATTACAAACACTTTGATTGATTTAGGAGCAACCATTAATATCATGAGTAAGAAAACTATGGATCAATTAAAGCTTCCCAATATTCAATATACCCCAACCTTGTTATAGTTAGCAGATAGATTTGTTATCAAACCTGATGGTATATTGGAAGATGTATATGTGTCTTTAGATTCATGGGAGTATCCTGTTGATTTTATGATTTTAACTCCCAAGAATAATTTAGGAGGCCATCCATTGATCCTTGGTAGACCTTGACTAGCTACAACTGATGCATTCATAAGTTGTAGATCTAGTGATATGTACATTTAGATTGTAGCTCTACTAAGAAATTCACATTATATCCAACTGGAAAAACAATAATTGAAGTAGAAAATGAAGTTTGGATTGATGATGGTAATGAAGACTTTGAAGATAGTCAACCTGTATTTACTCTTTCAGAAATCAATGAAGAGGATCGATTAATAAAATAAATGAATAATAATTATTCTTCTTCATATTGTAAACAAGATCAAAATTTTCAAGAGAAATGTAATATTGAATATTTATCAACTTGTCAATTTAAAGTAGCTTTAAATTCTATGGAAAAGATTGACAATTCTTTAGTAGAAAATTTTCAGGTAAAACATTAAACATTAATAATAATTTGGAAGAATTTCAAAAGAAACAATTGATACAGATGCTATAAAAAAATCTTTTGCATATGCAGGGGAATACATTGATATGAAGGGAATTGATCCTAACACATGTATGCATCACATTTACATTCAAAAAAATGCCAAATTGGTTAGACAACCTTAGAGAAAAATGAATCCCAATATGATATAAATTGTTAGGGAGGAACTATAAAAGTTGCTTAATGTGAATTTCATTTATCCAATATCAGATAGTCAATGGGTCTCACCTTTAGTATTGTTCCTAAGAAGAATGGAAAGTGGAGAGTGTCCATTGATTATAAGGAATTGGATGAGGCTACTTCAAAAGATCATTTTTTACTCCCTTTCATTAATCAAGTCCTAGATATTTTAATAGGGAAGACATAATTTTTATTTCTAGATGGTTTAAGTGGATATAACCAAATTCATTTGGCACCAGAAGATCAAGACAAAACAAATTTTACATGTCCATGGGGTACATATTCTTATAGGGTACTTTCCTTTAGATTATTTAATGCACATGCAACATTTAAAGAGTAGTTCTAGGTATCTTCTTGTTATACACACATGGAATGTGGAAAACCAAATAAGATAAACATGAATACATTTCTATTAACAAAGATGTACATTTATATTACATTCTTGTGACCCTTGGTCTTCATATACCAATTGGTCTCTTGGACTCCGGTGACTGTTCACATTCTACACCAACCCTTTACATATTAGGTGTCCAACATTCCCCCCCACCAACACTTAATCTGAAGGGGTATATATGAGTCCAAGAAGAGAGCTCTAATAAAAAAAAGTACAAAAATACATGACAACAATAAACTGAATGTGCTCTATGAGATGATGGAACAAGATGGGAGAACTCAAGGTCTCAACCGACAATGGTTTAAGGATGACCACGAACACTGAAACACTTAGTGCAGTTCCCGGAAGTCTTCAAAATATGGCAAGAAGATGAACTCTTCTGTTAGAGGAAGTGTCCCTAATGTTTTGAAGAGGGATACTTTCAACCTGGAAGATGGGAGGTCTACAACCGGCGGTGGTTTAAGGAAGATCACCAACCAAAGGAACACTTAGTGTGATTCCTAGAACTCTTCCAAATATGGTAAGAAGCTGAAGCCTTTTGCTAGAGGAAGTGTCCCTAATGATTTGAAGATGGAGACCTTCAACCTGGAAAAGGGAGGTTTACAACCTGTAGTGGTTTAAGGAAGGCCACCAACCATAGGTATGTTCAAGGGCTTCTATGTCTCTCACTACAACTCTGAATCTGGGTATGGTTGTCTCTAGCTGTAGGCTCAGGTAGTAGGTTCAAGTTGTAACTCAGGCTCGCTTGATGTATCTTTGAAACTTGTAGATGACCATCAATTCCCCCCTTGTTAGGTACAAGGTGATATGATGGAGAAAACTCAACTGCAAGACTTTTAATACTCTAGAAGAAATTCTGACATATGACTGAAATATCTTCTTGGCCGTTAAAGCCCACTGACAATAAGTGATCCATCTAAGGTGAATCTTTGTTCTTGCAGGAGGCTTTCTTTTGAAGAATGCGTGCTAACAAAAATACTTGCATGGATGAATATCAAAACAATGATCTTTCACATGGCCAACTCGGTCACAATTTTGGCAGTTGACAACTTTTGGTTGCGATTGTGGAGGAGAAAAATCTAGAACAAGTGAAGGTGAACTATCATGAAGCAATCCAACACTCTGAAATTTCATGGGATTTGATTAATATGGAATATGAAATGACATCTCCTTATCATATCCAAGACCTATTTTGTGCTTGTTGCTAACAAGCTCTTCCTAATGTTTGATTATTGGCTTGGGAAATGCAAGCTCAAATTCCACACCTGTATTCAAATCTTCTTATGAAATGGGCACTTGATCTGAATCAACCTCAACTTTATTGGCTTGATGACTTGTTGGCTGCTGATATGATCCTATTTCAAAGTCAAATAGGGGACTTTTATGAACAAAAACGAGTTCAAAAGGATGTCTTTTCTGTTGTAACTCTTCTTGCTGTCGCTGAGATTCAAGCTACAAAAAAGCAATCTGTTCTTGTGCATTTAGCAGTTGAAACGATTAGAGTTCTCAATAACTCTAATAAATTGTCAATCTTAGCCATTTAAAAACTTCAAAAAAAGTCTATTGCAACTCCACCTTATGTTTCAAGAGTACTAGTTAATCCACTCTTCTTTGAGCACAAATATTCAAGCACAGACCGAGGGCAGAAATGGGTGTTGGCAGGTCTATTTACACCATCAAATGAAACCATAACCCTTTGAGCAAAGTCTTGATAATTATCAACATTCGGTAACAATGAGAATAAGAGGTAACACCCAGATTATGGTTGTGGAGCACTATTCATACTAAGAGGTAAAAATATTCTTGTCACCACTGTCACTCACTCACAATGGTCTATTCAACTATTAATGCTCAGATTTTCATTATATTATTCAATATTCATACCCACTGCTGCAATGAATATCAATAAAGTTACAAATAATAATACCTTATAGTTTCCAAGCTTGCGACCTTCCTTAACACATCAGCCTTCACATAATAGGTCAAAGATTCATCTTCCCAAATGAGCCTGAGGCAAAGTTATTATCTAGATTTTGATGGTGAGGCGTAGATATGAATAATTCCTACAGTACCAGGATACACAAACTGCTTCAAGAAGATTCAACGTGGATAGCTCACATTTCAACACAATATATTCACCAGTACAGCGCCAAGCATTATCCAACAATACATTTACTCAATCATGTTCTCTGCTCCAACATTCGCTCCTCTCCACGTGTTCCTCCACGCTCGAGCACTCCTCCTCATCCCTTGCATTGACCTCGAAACCATTGTCTCTAGTTGTATATCTCTGAGGCTATTTGATGCGATAGTCATTACCAATAAAGCTATCATTGTCTTCTAATTTCATACGCTCTAACACTCCTCCTTCCCTTCAACTGAACACGACTCTAGAGGCAGATTATTCTAGCATATTGAAGCTATAGAAGCAGTGGGAAGATTCATCGCTCTTGCATCTTCATTAAGAATATTTCTGCGCAAACCAACCATAATGTTAGAGATTTTCCATGATTCGACTCATCAAACCACTTTTGCAAGGCCACTAAACTTGCAAGCTATAACCACCATTTTCTATGAATTCAATTGAAACATTCTCCAAACACTTGCAGGAAATTTGGATCGGCTCCTTGCAAGTCGAAGCATCCCTTCTAATTGCTTGCACGATGACAATTGTCATGCAATCCCACACACTTTGAGTTGATTATGAGTGAGGCCTTGGTGAAGAGGGCCACCAACATTTCCAAAAGTGCTTGGTGAGTCAATGTTCAGGTTCAGGACCAACTTTTATTGTAGAGAATTGAAAACTGTTCTTGCATGAAACCTTACGTTTTCCCTGTCTCTCGTACCTCGGGCTCTCTCATACCTCGGGCTCTCTCGTACACTGGGCTATCAATCACATGGGCCAACTCACATTTTTTTTTTATCTTGTTTGGATTTGTCTAAGCAAATGACAATGGCTCAGTATAATGCAGATGCGAGATTACTCCAAGTCTTTGAACAATCACGGAAAAAGTGAGAACGCAGTGGAAATGTTGTGTCTAGTGTCACAATACTTACCAAGCATTAGTAACACAAAAAGTTGTGGAGCAAGGTGAAATTCACCATTCTGTAGCGACCCGTGGAGAAAGAAAATGATTAGGTTTGCATTAGGGCTCAACGAATGATCATAGGGACGGACAAGAGCACTAGGGAAATGGAGTTCTAAAAGATAGCAAATCAATGGAGCTTTAGAATCCCTAGAAGGCATACAAAAATGGAACCATTGAAATTCACCGCAACAACTCATGCGAGAATGTCATGAAAACTTCCTTTTGGAGCCATACTTGGGATCTATGAGGTCATTGACTAACTCTGTGGAGAGATTGTAAATATATTCCTCTAAGATCTTTTAACAAGAGTGGGGCCGTGCTGTGTCAGTAGATGTGAGAGGAAGGGAACATTCTCAGATGAAACGAGTTGGAGGATAGTGCGCAAGGTGAGAGGAGAAACATTATGCAACAAAAAAAGGTTATTTTTGGAGCCTGACTAGAGAAAATGTAGACCAAAAGACAAACCTATAGACTGACTGCCAGGGACTAGCTTGATTGAATTTACAGACCTTAGTATTATTAGAACACACCTTTTTTTACTATTGGACAAAAGTGAGACGATACCAAATCCTGCATACGAGCTTTGGCTACCTTCTTGTCAGATACCTGCTAAACACTCCATTATCTCAGAGGACATGCGAAAAATAAAAGCTCGCATTGGTTAACCACCAAACGGGTATGCATAAATGAGATGTCAGACCAATTTCTTTTCAAAGGAGAATTAGGTAATGACTATCAAGTAGAGAAATGTTGCATCAGGGATGACAGGACAAGTCGCTAGAGGAAGGCCACAAAAATAATGGCACAAATAAGACTGAGCAGGTTAGGAATGCACCAGCTCTGATACCATGTTAAACACACATGGAATGCAGACAACCAAATTGGATAAACATGAATACATTTCTATTAACAAAGATGTACTTTTATATTGCATCCTTGTGACCCTTGGTCTTCACATACCAAGTGGTCTCTTGGACTCCGTTGATTGTTCACATTCCACACCAACCATTAGTGGATTAGGTGTCCAACGCTTCTCTCACTTGATTCATGCTTGTGTAAAATTTTACATGGATGATTTCACTATTTATGGAAACACTTTTGAAGAAGCTCTTTAAAATTTTGAAAAAGTGCTCATTAGATGCAAATAAATAAATCTTTCATTAATTCATGAGAGTTTTTTAATGATGTTTAATAGGGGAATTGTTTTAGGCCACCACATTTTAGCGGATGGAATCAAGTTGGATGCCTTAAGGTGGGGGTAATTTCTAAAATTTTAATTCCTACTTGTCAAAGAGAGGTTAAAATTTTTCTTGGTTTTACAGGGTATTATAGAAGATTCATAGAAATCTTCACAAGAATAGATTCTCCACTCTTTAAACTTCTCACAAAATATTGTGATTTTGTTTGGAATTCTGACTGCCAAAAAGAATTTGAATCATTGAAGTAGAAAAGCACTAAAGCACCAATTTTAAGAGGACGTAATTGGTCTCTTCCCTTCCATGTCTCAATTGATGCTTCAGATACAACTTTAGGAGTTGTTTTGGGACAAAAGGATTTGACTCCTTATTCTATTTAATACACAAATAAAAATTTGACTCCTATAGAATTAAATTATACAGTAACAGAAAATGAGTTTTTAGTAGTTATTCATGCCATCAATAAATTGCGACATTATATTACTGGTTATGGAACTTTCATTCATACATATCATTTTTCTATTAGATATTTAATGAATAAACCAATTACTAATGGTGTAATTACTAGATGGTTGTTGTTACTGCATGAATTCAATATTACTATTATGGATGGGCCTGGAAGGAAAATATAGTGGTTGATTTCCTTTCTATGATGTAGAATGATAATATTGATATTCTTGTAAAGGACAAATTTCCTAACGAGTATGTTTTTGCGGTATCTACTAAAAATCCTTGGTTTGCAGATATTGCTAACTATTTGACCACAAGAAAGTTTCCCCCACATTTGTTAGCCAAAGAAAGACAAAAAGTTATCAAGACCAGTGCACCTTACTCATGGGTAGATGGAGAATTGTATTGAATTGGACATGATTTGATCATATGAAGATGTGTTCGAGAAGATGAAGTACCAGAGATATTGGAAGCTTGTCATGATGAACCATGTGGAGGACACTTTTCTGATAAAAAAATTGCATACAAAGTCCTTTTGGGATATTACTGGCCTTATCTTTTTAGGGATGCTAAGGAATATGTCAAAATATGTGATAGTTGTCAAAGAATGGGAAGATCCATACAATCAAATGAAATTCCTCTGCAACATCACATACTTGTAGAGCCTTTTGAAAAATGGGCTCTAGATTTTGTTGGTTCAATCAACCCTCCATATAAACAAAAAATGTACATTCTTTTTTGTACATATTATGTTACAAAATGGGTAGAAGTTAAACTTCTTTCTTTTTCTACTAAAAATGTTGTAGTTACATATTGTTTTGAGGATATTTTCACTCGTTTTGGTGTCCCAAGGGAAATTGTAGCATATCATGGTGCTCGATTCACATCAAAGTTGGTGTAGAAAATTATGGAGCAATACAAGATCAAATACAAAAAATCTACTCCATATCATCCACAAGCCAATGAGCAAGTGGAATCCACCAATAAGGTCCCTGAAACAATTCTAACCAAATTATACATTTGCATAGAAGAGATTGGGCAGAAAGACTTCTAGAGGAACTTTGGGCATACCATACCACATGGAGGAACACTACTGGACATACTCCTTATGATCTTGTATATGGGAAGAAAGTTTTTCTTCGAATTGAATTCCAAGTGGAGACTTTTAGAACAACAACAAAATATGGACTTGATCTATTTGAGGCTAAAAAACAAAGACTTGCACAACTGAATGAGCTAGATGATATCTGACAAGATGTTATGTAAAGAACCAACTTAGTCCAATAACAAAGATCGAGATGGAATGATAAATTCATCAAAACCAATAACTTCAAGCCAAGTGATTGGGCTCTTCTTTTTTACTCTAAATTCAAGGATTTTCAAGGAAAATTTAAAACTCACTAGCTTGGTCCCTACGGGATAAATATTGTCTTTGATAATGGAGCAATTAGAATCAGGACTATTGATGAAGAAAATATTACCTTTCTTATTAATGGGCATAGGTTAAAGTTATATCATAAGCCCTTAACAAAAGAGGAATTTGTCAAATTTGCAATACAATTTTGATTTCAAGTTGGTTGAAATATGAGATTCTTCTCCTCATCCTCCATATATATGTGTGTGCATTTGTGTGTGTGAAAACCAACATTGTTGGCATATCTATACATAAAATCTTAACTGAAAACCAAGAATTCTTGGCAGTTTATATTTTCATAATTCCTTGTCTTGTCCCATTTCCTTTTTATCCCTCCTTTTTCTTCTAATAAAATTTTCAGGTCTAATAAGTATTTTTGGAGACCTGGTTTTCTTCAAAAAAAATTAGATGTTAGCAACACCAATAAAGATTAACCACATCAACAGTAGCAAGTTTTCCAGAAAAGTTATAAATTTTAGAAGACAACGACAAAAATTGTCAATTTCCATAGCTTAGTTCAAATTCCACAGCTAATGACAGACCTACAAAAGTAAATCAATTAGTAAGCATCCAAAAGGCATCATAAATATGCAAAATGGACAAATGGATACATCAAAAGGTATGTACAAAGGATATTAGGTCATTTTTCATTAAGGAATGATAGATCTATGGGTTTGTATAATAATTTTTAATACACCTTCTTTTGAAATTATGACTATGTACTATAACCTATCATGTTCATACTCAATCACCCTTATTGTAATCTATCTCATTATGATAAACTCCTCCCATCATATGAAAATGATTTGAAAATCTCAACGATCCTATAAAAATAGATCAAACGAATTCATGGGAAATCATTAGTAAAAGAGGAATTCCATTTGTACTCAATCACTTGCCTATTACCCATACCCTACCTCCATCATCCATCAATCCTATTCTCTGCCACTATATCCATCTTCAACCATCCTTGTCAAGAAAGAGGAAATTCGAGGGTGCAACTTCTCTTCCACCATGGGTGTTACTGTCAGATTCGAGCCACATGGAGCAAATTTTCTCAGTGCTTACCCTCGAGTCAGAGACCAATTGCAACAAGTAGGATGGATTCAATTCTTTGATAAATTCAATGGTTATGAAGAGGAGGTCATAAGATCTTTTTCTAGATCATTTGATGGCATTGAAGCAGAAATAGGAGATATTGGGCTTAATATTTCTGAGTCATTCATAGCATAGGCAACAAGACTGCCTCAAATTGGAGAAATTTGGTTCAAAAGTTAGAGGCTCAAGGATGAATATTGGAGGAATTTCTTGCATAACCCACACATGGACACCTCAACATTTAAAAAAGGGATACTAGTCACTGCATTGAAGACCAAATGGAGAAATCTACTGCTAGTCCTCCAAAAATTTCTAACTTGTGAAGGCAAGTTTGGTACTATGCTCTTTTACCATGCTAGGCTACTCATGCACTTTGTTGAAGGAAAAGAAATGAATTTACCTTACTATTTAATGTGGAGTTTAAATAAAATGGCCTTCAATATTTAAAGAGATTCTTAGAATATCGATAGAGCCCTATATCATCATGGTCTAATAAAATTCTCATTGAAGCTCATCTAAATTCTATTGGTGATAACTGACAAGATTTTCTAGTTAGAAATCATTTTGTAGAAGCTTCAGAAGAGGAAGAATTGCCAAAAAATAAGAGGAGCCAATGAAGAACATCTCAAAACCCTAACCCTGAAGTTGTTTTAGAAAAAGAAGAGGGTCTTCCAGTCAACAAACCAGAACCAATGGAAATTCTACGAGAGGAAGATACACCACTTAGTCAGTACTTGGACAAGATTAGACAAAAAAAACATGAAACATGAGGTTAGAAGAAAGAAAGTTAGCGAAAGAACTCAAGAGCCAGAGGCCACAAAGAAGACAAAATAAGTTGAAGAAAATCAAGATAAGATACAAAGAAAGGGCAACAAGAGAAATATTACATTGGAAACAATAGAGCCAAATAAAAAATTTAGGAGTAAACGAATTTCCAAGCATTCAATCAATCCAACATGCCAGAAACATCTAGAAATTGTTAATCTTGAAGAGGAAGACAATGTTTACATAGGAACATAGGCAAAATTTTCATTCCATCAGAGTCCAATGAGAAAGACTCCGAAAATTGACCCAACCCAACAAGAAGTTTATGAATATTTGGAGAATTTGGAGCAAAAAGTGTAGAAGGTAAAGTCCCCTGAAGAAATTCAATTTCATGAAGAAGTTTTATATGATTTTGATCTTCTAATTGATTCAGAGACTCACACAACTACTTCTCAAGGAAAACAAGAAAGAAAGAAAGTAAATGGTGATTTAAATAGAAAGAAAGTAATTTTATTCAAAAAGAAAAAGTAATTCCATTTGCACTCATTCAATGATGGGGAAAAAATGATATAGAGAACATTTATAAGTAAAAAATAGAGATGAGGTTAGGATGTGATGAATAATTTGCATTGTAAATAAAGTAAGTAATCGTGCATGAAGTGACACATGAATGGGTTTATAATATGCAACCAATAATTAAAATGGACAAATGGCATGAGTATGAAAGGATATATGAGAAAAAAGGATTGGGCTTGAGAGCATACCTATTTTCACCTTAATGTTTGATGGATGTCGTAATGTTCATAAGTTTCTTAGTGAACCAGTATTGAGTATGGTCTCAATATTTGTGTTTCTAATTTGAAAATGAGGACCTCATATGGTCTAGAGGAGTCACACAATTTGTTGTTAGTTTGTGCTCTCTTAATGTAACCTATTATAGCATAAAGGCTCTGAGGGAGGTAAAGTATCTATTTAGGAATTGGTAGGGTATATATTTGACATAATATTGGATTTAATACTTGGAGCAAGTATGGATCTAAAGAATCACTAATGGGAGATCTTTTATGACCTTTTGAAAATTGATATGCAATTCTAAAATTTATAAAAATATTTTAATTTTTGAAAGTTTTGAAAAAAATTGAATGGGGTTTGAGATTTTTGAAAAATTATAAGGAAGTTAACATATATTTAACATCCAAAATTGCTAATTATAATTCTTACCCTAAGCTTTAGGATCATAGTAACCCTTTAGAAAATCCCATAGTAAATAATTGCTTCAATTTTTTTTCTAGAAAACAAATTTCAAATTATTTTTTCTGTACAAACATTATTGACCATGACGCTTCTTAGGGAAACAAACAGTCAAACCATGCTTTCCATTTAAGAAAATAGTAGTCGTATCTTGTAGTGGGCTATCTATGACTTTCTTTGGGTTTTAAGGAAAGTTTTCTAAGTTTTTCTCCTAAGAGGGATTGCAATAATTATGTGTGTATGGAGTGCATTGAACTTATTCTAATATATCATTAAATTTCATTTCTATTTGATCCAAACCCTATCTGGGATTTGGTGAAGCTTTTAATTACATTGGAAACAAACATGAACTTGAACCTGTACATTTCTTCTAGTTCCAGTTCCAAAATCCATTTATAAGAATTAGGTGTCATTTAAGAGGAGGGATATAAATCCTTACAAGATGAGTTCCTTTCCAACCACATAGTTTCATGTTCTATCTCTTTTGTGAGCTACATGAATTATTGATTTTTTTCAATCATATTGATTTTTTTTAAGATGATTGAAAATTGAAATTTTTATGACCATGCCTCCAAGGGAAGTAATTGGTAGAATATGTAGAAGAGGTGGAGGAAGGCAAGCTTGAGGATGTAGTGAACAACCTCCAGTTTAGCCTATACCTCCACCACCGCCTCCTAGATCGAGTAAATGTTTGGGTCAAATTATGTCAATTATTTAGTCATTTCAAAGAATGTTTGATACTTTCACTAATAAGATAAACCATGACAACCGAAGGCTCAAAAATTAAATATCCAAAATACTTGGAAAATGTTATTTGTTATAAGATAAATAAATAATATATAAATGTGTGAGTAAAAATGATATGATATAATTACAAATGAAGGCCCCATTATACATAGTAAGTTGGGAGTGCCCTTTTGTTATTAATAGTCATGTATTTTTTATAAGATATATCTTTTCATCAATTAATTATTATTATTTAATATTTATATTATGTGTGTGTGTGTGTGTTTCTATAGCATTCAATTCCCCTTAGAAATTATTTATTTTCAAGCATATTGATGAAAATCCTTTACTTATTTTACTATCACTTTTAATATGGTCACTTGATTCTTTGTTTTTTGATGTTGTCATGGTTGATGATGCGAGAGGGTACAAACTTCTAGGTGTTGAGAAGAATTGTTGAACTATAACATAATAAGACCATCCTAATTTCATTCTTTGTAGAACATTAGGATTATAGGATTCCCAAGTTTTATTTGCATTATTATTCTTTGGAAGATAGGTTAATTGTTTCTTTTATGAGCAATGTTGATACAATCACTGGTTAAGGTATTCGCTCGTATGATTATAATGTTGATATGGTGTCTTTATACCATGATTTTCTCTTATTGTGCTTGTAGAATTTTCTTGGTTTATTTTAGGTATATGATTGTATTTACACATTGATGTTGCTTGATTTGTCATTAGATCTTCACTTGGAATTTCTATAATTTGGTCTAATCTCAACTAGATTGACACCTTTTTTATTTGGGATATTAACTTGATTTGTATTTGTTCTCTTTTCTTCAACTTGAACATTTTTATTTAAAGACATTGATCCTTCCTTTTGGATAAGTTGTTATGTTATGTTTTCCAATGACTACTTTCATTTTTAAGCATTTCAATTTGTGTAAATAGAGTTTAATTATGATTTTTGAGATGTGATTTTTTTTTTAACTTTTGACTTGTTGATATATTTGATGTTTGGATTGTCTAGTTTTCCATTTCTCCATTTTTTAATTTGTTCCAACAACCTTTGTTTAAGGTTGTTAAAGAAATAATTTTCTTCATATTTTTTTTGATAGTTTTTTCCATAGATCTTCGATTCTTTTGTTTCAACTTTTGAACATGTTGTTTTGAATCCTTTGACTCTTTCATTCATGTATGTAGTCTTCGATTGTAATATTTTAAGCCAGAAATTTATTAATTTTTTGCTAATAATTACTCATTTTTTCAAATAATTTATCAGAAAACATATTCTCAAGATCTTCATTATTTTTCATTGTTTAATTGCTTCATCTTCTAATTTTTAATGCGTGATTGTATTCTTCTGTCACCTTGATATTTAATTAAGAGTGAAAATTATGTAACATTTTGAGCACTCGAAATTTCGATTTATTAATGATTCTTAACAATCACAATACTCCTTTCCACAAAAAGGACATTTTGAAAAAAAAAAGAAAAAAACTCAAAATTCTTTATGGAATTCATCATTTGCTCTTGTTTAGTTTTTTTTTTTTTTTTCAAGAATGGGTATGGGTTTATATTAGAACTGTGGATAAAATGCCTTTCATCGGTTACAATAATTCAGGCCAAGCCCATGAACTTTCTTCCACCAGATGATCAAAGGCCCCAAGATTTGGGTGCCAATGTTTCTTACTCGGAACTAGAGAATATATTTCCATTATTTTCCCTATCTTATGGACACAAACAAACTGATTTAGAATAATGCAGTAAAACATGAGAACAAGATTATGGAATGGAGTCCCACCCCTCGACCTTATCTCTCAAGAGAGAGCCAACGGCAAGAGGCACCGCTCTGTTGGCTTCCGAGTCAACATCCTTATTGTTCTCCCTCAATACATGAAAGAAATTAACAGACTGAAGATATTTCACCAAAAGTCTGATTCTTGACACCACTCTAGCTAATCTAAGATCAGCAGGAGGAGAATTCTCCACTATGACTTTAATAATGGACTGAGAATCTCCGATAACATTTACCTCTGTTAAACCAAGGGCCTTGACTTGCTTGAGACCTTGAAGAAGTGCCAAGGCTTCAGCTTGGATACTTGTGGAGTACCCTATTCCCCAAGCAAAGTTAGTCACAATTCTGCCTTCCTTGTTCTTTATAACTCCTCCTGCCCCTGCCATACCGGGGTTTCCTTTTGCTGCCCCATCAAAGAACAAGGTATGCCTGGATTGCCTGGTGAGCCATTCTGATAGTTCATTCTCCTTCCCTCTGAATTGCCATTCTTTTTTTTCCTTGTGATGTCTTATTTCTCGAGAGAAATGGAGATCCAACGAAGCGCCCCAATCTAAGTCCTGTTGACTTAGGTTCGAATCCGACAAATGCTCACCTAGACTTTCTTTCCATTGACTTTTTATCTTGATTATGATGAATTTCGGATTTTTCCCTTCATCTCTGAAAACTCTTCTATTTCTCTCAAGCCAAATTTGCCAGCAGATAAATTTTGGCAAGGAGAGCCAAGCAGCCTTAAAGCTTTCATTTTTTGGAAGTGTTTCTGGATAAAAATTTTGCCAGGTTGCAAATAAATTAGAGATAGAAATTGGCAAGATGAACACTCTTTTCCAGTGGCTCAAGAGATTCTGCCAGATTTCTACTGAGTATTTGCATTCCAACATTAAATGGTGGGCATTCTCTTCGTTGTCACAACACAATTGGCATCGTGAGGGTCCATGGAATCCTTTCTTCTTTAACCTATCCTCAGTAAGAATTCCTTTGTGGCATAACAGCCAATAGAAAAATTCCACCTTTGGCATGGTCTTGTAACTCCATAGACCCTTCCACATAGCAAGATCTGGTGGAACATGTGGATGCTCCTGCAATGATTTATACCCCTGTGCTACTGTATATGTTCCAGGCTTAGCTCCCCAGCCACGGGCATCCTTCTTCCCTGCACGCAGAGGTGCCTTCCCATTCAACAACGTGAGCAGAGTGTCCCGATCGTTGGTCAACTCAGCTGGCATGGGCGGCAGGTTCCAACGCAGCCAAGTGTTGCCTGTCCATGTCGAGACGTCCCAAAGTGTAAAGAGCCCAGCACCATCCAACCATGAACGCAGCTCTTGAAGGGAGCCGTTGCTCGACAGGGGAGGGTACATCATGATACCATCATCCCAAAGACAAAAGATGCTATTTTTAATTAGAGGAATTGCTTTGTGACAGAGTTTTAACAATTGCGATCCGGTGGTGGGTAGGGAATTGTCCAAGCATCTTTTCCACGCCCCAGTAAAATACTTCTTCCATAATGCTCTTTGCGCCCAGCCTGGATGAGGACCAATGATTTTCCAAAAAATCTTGGCTCCCATGGTTGTGTTTTGAAGACTGAGATCCTTAAAGTTCAGACCTCCTTCATTCAAGGGCTTACATATTTTATCCCAGCTTACCAATGGGATTCTTCTTTCATTGTGATTGCCACCTTTCCAAAAGAATTTGTAGATGAAGGCTTCCATTTTCCTGATGATGCCAGTTGGAGCTAGGATAACAGAGAATTGGAAGATGGGTAGACTACTGAGTACGGATTTGATGAGAACTGTTTTGCCGGCAAGATTTAGCCAAGTGAATCCCCAAGCTTGAATTTTTGCCTTGAATTTGTCTAGCAGAGGGAACTAGTCTTTGCTGTAGGCAAGTTTGCGGAAGATAGGAAGGCCCAGATAGATAAAGGAAGTCCAATTGAGGGAGGCAGAGAAGCCTAAAGTTCTAGAGATGGCAGTGAGGGTGTTGGCAGAGATATTCCAACAGAAAACATTGCATTTCCCTTTGTTTAAAATGCTGCCTGTAGCTTCACAATATTCATCCAGTACTTCCTTGAACCTTAAGGTGGATCGGGCAAACAGAGCATGGTTTACATTTTTAACCCCTCTGGCAATGTTGAGCCCCAGGATCTCTTGATCAACCAGCTTCTGATCTAAATAGAAGCTCAGGACAGAAACATGGAGGACAAAAAGAAGCGGGGAAAGGGGACAACCCTGCCTGAGTCCTCTTGATGCTTTGAAAAAGTCTGCTGCTCTCCCGTTCACCAAGGGAGCGATCCAAGGATCGGCAATACAAGCTCGAATCCAATTGATAAAATTCATTCCAAAGCCAAATTTTTGCATGACTTCCCAAAGAAAACTAAGTCTGACTCGATCAAAAGCATTTGCCAAGTCTAGTTTGATTACCATACCTTTCTCTTTGCGTTGTAGGCTTGAATGAATCGCCTCTTGAACTAGGATGAAGTTGTCCGCAATCTGTCTCCCTTGAACAAACCCGCCTTGATTCTCTGGAATGATGGCTGGGAGGATACCTTTTAGCCTATTGGCGATCACCTTTGTGATTAATTTATATCCAATGTTGCAAAGAGAGATGGGACGGAACCTATTGAAAGCCTTAGCGCCCTTTTCCTTGGGGATGAGGGCAAGGAAGGTAGAATTGGTGCTGCCCCCTATTTTCTGGCAATTTTGAGATTTCAAGATCATTTTGTAGAGGTCTTTTTCCACAATCTGCCAACAGGATTGGAGGAATCTTGCGGTGAAGCCATCCGGGCCTGGGGCTTTGTCGGGCTCCATGTCGAAGAGAGCATCCTTTATTTCTTTTATAGTGATCTTTGCTTCAAGATGTTGATTCATTGTGGGGGAGATCTTAGTAGGGACCGCCCCCAAGAATTTGGAGTTTGGGTCTGTCACTCCTTCTTCACTATAAAGTTTTTTAAAGTGAGTGAAAGCTGCTTTCTTGATGCTCCCGAAATCCTTGTGGATAGAGTTCCCTTCCTTAATTTCTGCAATAGAGTTGAAGCTCTTTCTAGCTTGGGCTTGTTTGTGGAAGAAGGCAGAATTTCTGTCTCCCGCTTTAAGCCATAGACTCCGAGACTTTTGTCTCCAATATTCTTCCTCCGAGAGGCAAGCTTTATGGAAATTTTGTTGAAGATCGACCTCCTTATCTAATACATCTCTAGTGATTTCTGCATCTTCATTTTGGGCATGATGCTGATCGAGTCTGTCTTGGGCCAATTTTCTCTCTATTGCAGGGTTGGGGAGGGATTTGGCCCATGATTTTAGGACAACTTTTAGTCTTCTAAGCTTTTCCTCCCAGATGTAGAAGGGAGAGCCCTTCACCGGCATTTTCCAACAATCTTGAACCAAGTTCAGAAACTCAGGATTCTTGACCCAAAGTGGACTGAATCTGAAAGGAATAGGGCCAAGATCATTATGATCCAGTATCTCAAGCTTAATAGGCTTGTGATCTGAAATGCTGCAAGGGAGGATGTGCATTCTGGACTCGAGACCAAGCAAAAGAAAGGAACTCTGCACCAGAAATCTATCAAGTCTTGCAGCAATGTGGCTAGGGCCTATTCTTTTGTTAGACCAGGTGTACTTACCATTGGAAGGAGAGATGTCGAGCAGATCCCAGTCCTGCATGAGATCCTCCACCCACTCCCTTGCTGGATCCCTTATGATACTGCCTCCTCGCTTTTCCTCCACATGCAAGGTGAGATTTAGATCTCCAACAACTATGATGTTTTCCAAATTCTCTGATTCCGACAGTTGCCTGATGGAGTCCCAACAGGCCCTTTTCTCCCCTGCATTTACTGGGACATAGACATTGAAGAGACAAAATGCCTCCCTCGAGTCCACGTGCTGTAGCTTCAGAAACAACCAATGGGTATTGAGGATCTTTGTAACCAACAAATACTTGGATTTATTCCAGAGAGAGCCCAACCCCCCAGAGGCTCCCCGTGCTGAGACGGCTTGACCTCTGCCTTCCTTCCAAAATTTTTTACTGATTTGGAGAAACTCGTTGTCCTCCATTTTTGTCTCCTGAATTAGAAGAATATCTGGGGCTTCTATTCTTATAAGACTTCTCATTGCTTCTTCTTTCACTCTACTCCCCATTCCTCTGCAATTCCAGGAGACTATCTTCATCATTTATTTTTATGTTGATGGGCCCCCTTGGAACCCTGTGCCTGATTTCTTGTCACCTTCGGATTTTTAGCAAGGAGTTTCTCCAGAGTGGGCTGACTACCCTGAAGCTTGTCTTTGTAGGTTTCCTGTTCTCTCTTTTCTCTAGCAGATTTGTGGCCCCGTGACGATCTTCTGACCGATGTTTGCGAATCTCCTATTTCCCCTTCCTCCTCTGATTCCTCCGAGACTTGTTCCTCCTCGTTGGCTTCTGCTTGTTTTTCCTTATGTCTTTCAGTAACACTTTCTCCTGGCCTTGATCCTGCTGAGGTCCCTTTATCTTGGGTTTTATCTTGCATTTCCTCTTCCTGTGGAACCTCTTCTGTAGAGCTTAAGATCTCGTACTTGTTTTCTTGGCTTTTCTGTGGAGGTCCATTTTGGGCAGAGGCCGGCTGAGGGCCTTGGCCATTTGGGGCCCCAGTTTTCTTGTGAGAGGTCTTTGTCCTCTTAACTTGATTCCAACCATCCTCCTTCCCTTTCTCTACTTCTCCTTTGTTCGGGCACCCTCTAGCAAAATGGTCGTAGATGTGGCATTTGCGGCACTTGAATGGGAGCTGCTCGTAATCCAGCTTTTGCACATGCGTCCAACTGCCAACATTTATTTTAATGGCCTCTGGAAGTCCCACCTCTAAGTCGACCTCAACACATATCCGAGCGCAGTCATACTGATCCTTGTTGTTTGCCCTGTCGATGAATTTTCCGAGGACACCACTTACAACTTATATATATATATATATATATATATATATATATATATATATATATATTTATTCATTCATTCCTTGTATTTCAATAAAGTACTTTATTCCTTGTACTTCAATAAAGTAGTTTTTCTCACACATCTCATAAAAGCTTTTTATTTTCGATTTATTCCTTTTTAAGGGTTAACATATCTCTGCAAAATATATTCTTTTATAAAATTATTTTTAAAATGTTTTTAATATTTAATTTAAGGTGGATATTTTAATTTAAATTAGAACCTCTTTTTATAAAATAATATTTAATACCCAATTGAAGTATAATCCCTTCAAAATATAATCTTTTCAAATTTTAAAATTGAAAATACATCACTGTGTGGAGAGAACATGTACAACTTGGAAACCAATATGTATGTAGCTATTAATCCATTAATTCTCCTTAAGTACATCTGTCCCCATCTATGGAAATCGACCCAGGCATCGACCCATTCCCATCCCTCATGGATTCACATCCCATGGCATCCTTCTGCATTTTGTACTATCCCCATCCCTCATGGATTCACATCCCATGGCATCCCTCTGCATTTTGTACTATGAAAAGATGGTGAAATTGAATGTAGAGATATGTCGACAATCACTTAACTCCATTAACACCTCAGTTGTTTACTCCCACCTACCCTCCCGCTCAAACATGGTTTGAGCTCGATGCTAGAGACTTTACCAAAACACACCTCATTGCTATCCAACGCCCCTCTACATTCAAAACCTGCAATATCCATAGAGCTCAAGAATTGACTTCTTGTTTCTACCTTTATGCCTGCGATATTGAAGGAACTTGACCACGATATTGACGTAGGTTCTTAGGAAGAATTTCCTTGGTGATGGATAGTGCCCTGTGTCTGTTGTAGTTAAGTGATTTATGTCCTCCATTAACCCCTCAGTTGTTTACTCCCACCTACTTAGCGACTAAAACGTGGTTCGATCTCTCTGTAGAAGTGATTGGGAAACCTACAATAGGGTTCACTTGGAGGTTCGACCTCTCTGCAAGCGATTGGGAAAACGTGCAACATGGTTCACTTGCTCTCCAGTGACAGCAACTTGCAATAGAGTTCACTTGTAAGTCTTCTTCTCTCTGTATTTAAATTAGAGGTTATCGAATCATAAGTCTCCCTGCCTTACAATTTCTGCTTGAAATTTGTTTAAGAAAAGTCATGGATGCCTTCCCATTTGGAGCTTGAAATCTTGCATTCTGACTTTATTTTTAAAGTTATAATTTTTTAATGTGATTTATAAAAAAAAATTCTTTCTATGTGATCATTTAGTGCCAGTTTTGTATATGTATTAGAGGAAGGTAGTACAGAATGAGGGGTAAATTTTGTTACAGGATGGAAACAATGAAATGTTTTACCAAGTCTTCAAATCCCACTCTGTTGATGGCCATAATCAATTATTTCGAGGAAACCTTTTTGAAGGAAGACATTTTATACATGGTGATGATGATATTAAAATGAATTTTTGTTTTAGTGCTTGTTCTATGATCTTTGTTTGACATTATTATAGATGCCTTGGGTAGAACATGTTGTTTTAGTAGTATCAAATTCCTTTGAAGTTGTTGAGGAAAATTTGTTGCATGAAAACCATTATTTTTATTTACTACTCTGCAAATGGATTAATTGCCTTAAGATAAATGAGTTTTAGAAGAAAAAATAGGAGCACAATATTTTATTTAATACTATGAGGATGGATTAATAGCTGGTAAGAAAATGAATTCCACAATTGGATTGGGATCAAAATAAGTTCTCTATTATGGATATGTTTCTTGTAGTTCCAACTCTAGTTTATGAGTGTTCTTTTTATTGTACCATAGTTCATTTTTTTTCCTTCATCTTCCTAGCACAAGCTTCCAACGCACAACATCATTAATGAAAAGGAAGTTATATATTTCTTGTCTGATACAACATACACATCTCCACCGAGGGACTGCACAAAACACTCATTCAAAATTTTTAATTAAAGTTTTAATCCCTTGATTGATGGCCAACATATAAAATTTTGACATTTTTATCTCTCCAAAAGATATTAAGTTTTATGAATTTATCCCCCAGTAAATCCTTAATCGGAAGCATAAAGCCTAATGGATGCAAGAGTCTATCTTGGAAATTAAAAATTATAAGAAAAAAAAAACCAACAAAATATGACTATCCTTGGTTGATTTCATTCTCAACTATATAATATAAAATATAAAAAAAAATTAATAACACACTAAGAGTAAATAAACAGAGTCGCTAATATAAATCATATAAACAGGGTCACCTTTTTCTATTGGTTTATGTTATCTTATTTTTCTCACTACATATATACATATATACATATATACATATATACATATATACATATATACATATATATATATATATATATATATATATATATTTGTATAGTATAAATGGTTTAAAATTGGCCCATTAATAAATTTCGTCCATATTAAAAAAATTCATATTAAGTAGATACTAAAAGTAATTTTATGTAAAGACAATGTGTGTTAATTTTAATATTTATTGTTTATCGGATACCACTTTTTGAAATGCTAAATTGATATATTCTAGTGGGGATGTTATGAAAACAACTCACAAAAAGAGAGAAAAGATAGATCAATGACTTCAAAATCAGCCTCTTTGAGGGGGCAAACTCCTTTAAATTACACAAATGAACAATTCTTGGATGATACAAATGATAAGACCTCCTTTCTATATATAGGAGTCTAAAGGGTCCCAATACAATCAGAGCCTACATAACAATAATATTGTAGGGGAACAACAATAATAATAGTGGGCTTCTATGAGGCATAATAATAACAACATGGGGACTATATGGGCACAATAATACAATAAGGGGGTTTCACTAATAACAATAAGGGGTTACACTAGTAGTATAGGGACCTAACATGCCACTCTCCTTCAAAAGGTGTTTTCCTCAATGCTTGGGTAGTTTTGGATGCCTATGTATAAAATTCTCATCCTCCCATGTGGAATCTTTAGTGGGTAAGTTCTTGCACTTGATGAGATACTCTAAAATTGATCGATTTTGTAGCTGTCGATTTCTTGTTTTTGTGACTACTTCCGGTTCCAATATGATTTTTCCTTCCTCGTCAAGTTCTGGAAATATTGTTTGACTTGGGATCTTCTCACCTATAACCTTCTTTAAGGATGAAACATGGAAAATTGGGTGCACTAGGGAAGATGTAGGAAGCTCCAATTTGTATGACATAGTACCAATATTTTGTAACACCTTGTATGGACCCCAATACTTCGGGGATAATTTATTATCCTTCTTAGCTTGCTTGAGGGACATTTGTTTGTATGGTTGCAGTTATAGAGATACCCAATCACTTACATCAAAAATTCTTTCGCCGCGACGTTGATATGCTTGTTGTTTCATTCTATTCTGCGCCAAAGTGAGGTTATCCTTTAAGACTTTGAGAACTTTTTGCTGATGCTTGATGCGATCTTCCACTGCTTGAACCTTAGAATTTTAGTTGAAAGATGATGTGATGGATGGTGGATGATATCCATAAAGTTCCATAAATGGGGTCATTTTTGCTGCAGTATGGAAGGAAGTGTTATACCACCATTCAACTAGAGGAAACCACTTGACCCATTGTGTCTATTTATCAGATACAAAGCAATGAAGATATCATTCCAAACATTTGTTCACTATCTCAGTTTTCCCATCAGATTTAGGATGATAAGATGAGCTATTAGCTAACCGGGTACGCAAATATTCCACCTCTTGTACTCCAAAGAAACATTTAGAGATTTTTGCATATAATTGTTTCTCCTCCAATAGTTTGAGCACCTGGTCAACATGTTGAACATGATCCTTCCAAGACTTGTTGTAGATTAATATATCTTCAAAAAATACTAACACAAATTTTCTAAGGAAGGGTTTGAAAATTGAATTCATCAAACCTTGAAATGTATAAGGTGCATTGGTAAGGCCAAAAGGCATGACCAAAAATTCATAATGACCCTCATGAGTTCTAAATGATGTTTTTGGAATGTCTTCAGTCTTCATTATAATTTGATGATATCCTGAACGAAGATCCAACTTGGTGAAGTAAATTGCTCCATGTAATTCATCCAATAATTCATCAATGATAGGAATGGGAAATTTATCTTTAATAGTAAGCTTGTTGAGCTCCCTATAATCCGGACACATGCACCATGATCCATCCTCCTCATGTACCAATATCACTGGAGTAGAGAAAGAACCTTGACTAGGTTAAATTATACCAACCTCTAGCATTTCTGTAACCATATGCTCAATTTCACTCTTTTGGGCATATCGATATTTGTAAGGCCCGATGTTTGGGGGAACACTTCTTGGAATCAAATGAATAGCATGATCATGATCATGAATAGGTGGGATGCCTTTGGGAGTCTCAAATACCTTGGAATGATTGTCCAAAACGTTTTGGAGATCTAGAGAAATAGATGATTTCGATGTGGGAACCTCTAGTGAACATAATTGTGCAATTATGCCCCGTTGTTCTTTCTTTAGAAGATTTTTCATGCTGTTAGAGCTGATTATCTTTCTCGGTTTCACTGTGATACCCCTTAATTCAACTTCATTTCCTTCCCAAAAAATATTCAAGAAAATTTCTTGAAAATTAAAATCTATCATACCCAAAGATTGTAGCCATTCGACTCCTAGTACAACATCTACACCACCCATTGGAATGGAAAGCATTGGATTGCTCAAGACATATTCTTCCATGGATAGCTTGATATTATGGCACTTTCCAAAGAAATTTATGGTTCCTCCATTGCAACCATTACTTGACACTCTAGTGCTGGATATAGGAAGCAATTCAATTCCTTGGCTTTCTTACAATGAATAAAATTATGGCTACTACCTGAATCAATCAACACTGTTACCTTTTTCTTCTTGATATGCCCTTATATCTTGAGAGTTTGAGGAGTGGTAATTCCTATCAATGCACTACAAGATATGGTTAGATTCATTCTTCCTTCTCTCGGATTGGTTTCTTTTGTATATCCTCTTCTTTTGATGTTTCTTTTTCCTTTTCTTGCTCCTCTTCCCCATTTATGTCAATTAATTTCTTCTCAACACACTTATGACCTTTAATTTATTTTCTATCACAATTGTAACAAAGCTGGTGTCAACCTTGTAGGTGGTGAAAGGCTAGGAGCGACAACACTTCCATCTTTATAGTTATGAGTGGTAGGATTCCTTGTTGCCATAATTTTGCTTTCAATTTTTCTTGCCAGCCTGTATGCATTCTCCAATGAATGAAGTTTCCAACTGTGAACATCATGTTGGATGTTATAATTTAAAGTCCCTATGAAGACTTCAACCCTATTCTTCTCTGTAATATCATTTACCCTTATATTCAATTTTTGGAAGTCCTCAATGTGTTCTGCCATTGGACCCTTTTGTTTGAGATTTATCAATTGGCTAAAGAAGGTGTTTCTCTTTGTATGCTCATAATGTGCTATCATTTCCTCCGTGAAAATTGACTAGGTGACAAATTGTTTATGAGAATAAATCCCTCTATACCATATAAACTGCTTCGGTTCTAAATATAAAGATGCAATACGTACCTTTTGTGGTGGTTTCGCATCACATAGATCAAAATATTGCTCCATCTGTAGTATCTAAGTTATCAAATCCTTGCCATCAAATTTACTCATATCTATATTTGGAATATGGTGGGTCTTTAATCCAACGTTAGAGTCTATGAAATCATGATTAACATTCCTTTTTTCTCATCATGAGTTTCCTCTACTACCTTTTCGACAATAGGAAGCCTTTCTTGTAGTGACTTTGTCCCCCCTTCCTTCAAACCTTCCATGTATTTCTTCAAATATTCCATGTTTCCATTCAATTTTTCTTCTATACTATTTATCTTATTGATCATATCTTCGATCACATTCTTCAAATCATCCCTCTAATTTTGCTTACTAGGTGTTTCTATTTTCTTGATTCGAGTCATTCTTTTTCTTGCTTTTAGGAGCTCGATATTGAATATGTTGTATCTCTGAAATTTCAGATCTCCAAGATCTACAATTGTGACTTGCAACAACCCTCTACATCCCCTTTCCAATGTCACCAGTATGATCGAATTTGGATCCTCCAAGAAAGAGTTATGCCCAATCTCCCAAGGTGACATGATTATATAAATTTTCAATAGATTGAACTTGTACGAAGTGCTACGTGTTACTGTTTCAACCTTCGGACCTAAAAACTATACTAAAAACATTACAATCTTTCCTCTTTTTGCAACTTCTTACAAAATTTCAATCTGATGCTTAGAGAAAGTTATGATGATTTTCCCAAGGTCACCTGTTTGGGTTGTAACTAGAGAGCCTACAAAAACCCTAAATTTCTTGGCCCATATCTCCAAAAATATAGCGAAACAAGATCTAAAATTAGGGCTCGA
The DNA here is from genome assembly GCA_031772625.1 of Pinus tabuliformis. Taxonomy (NCBI): domain Eukaryota; kingdom Viridiplantae; phylum Streptophyta; class Pinopsida; order Pinales; family Pinaceae; genus Pinus; species Pinus tabuliformis. Next base: position 372,671,550 of record CM062815.1, on the reverse strand, counting down.
GCTTCATGAAGACTTCAGTTCAAATTGGTTTTAATTTCAGAGTCTGAACATGCGTAGAACAAAAATTATAGCGAAAATGCCACGATACCCTATTTGATATGGAATTTTGGAGCTTGCAAAAACCCTAACTTCCTCATATCATATCTCCAAAAATATAGTGAGACAAGATCTGAAATTATGACCTGAGCTTCAGAATGCTTTCGGATCAAATGGGTTTTTTTTTAGCTTCTGAGACTTCATAGAGAAAATGTTATAGCGAAAATGTCATGATGACCTGTTTGGAGCAGTGAAACCCTAGAATCCAAACCTTTGATACCAAATGTTATGAAACCAGCTCACAAAAAGAGAGAAAAGATAGACCAACGACTTCAAAATCAGCCTCTTCGAGGGGGAAACCTCCATTACTTTACATAAATGAACAATTGTTGGATGATACAAATGACAAGGCCTCATTTCTATATATAGGAGTCTAAGGGGTCCCAATACAATCATAGCCTACATAACAATAATATTGTAGGGGCACAACAATGAGATAGTGGGCTTCTATGGGGCATAATAATAACAACATGGGGACTATATGGGCACAATAATATAATAAGTGGGTTGCATTAATAACAATAAGGGGTTGCACTAGTAGTATAGGGACCTAACAGGGGACCAGGGTTTTCTTTCAATTGACCTATTAGCTAGAGTCTATGATTATTTCCTACAAGGAGATGGAAGCTATATGTCCATTAGTCCAATGGTTACTAACCTAGACTCAAAATTTATCTATATATGTATGTATGGATTTCTTTACAATGCACATGAAATTCTTTTTATTTATACAATAAGTTGAATTTATCATGAGATGATATATTGTGCCTTGTTTATCATATACTTGTGTTTTATGGTTTTTTTAAAAGAAAGTTTCTAATAATTTGTTTTTAAACAAAAAATGATTATGTATGTATAGGGAATTGAGAAAATAAAGGAAAATAAACATGAATGGAATGTCATTGTCAAAGGCACCAAACTACTCTTTTATTTTTTAATTGGTGATTGTGCTAGTGTATTCACTCAATAGAAATTAAGTGGCCTTAATCATCATCACATAATGATACACAGTCTCCTTCCTATTTATCCACGTCCAAGAGGGAGATAAAGAGACCAAAATGCTAGACATGGGGTCAAATCGCCAAGAAATATTAGAAAATAAAATTAAAAGATCTAATATGATGTAAATGCAAGGTTATGTCGTAGGTGCAAACAAGCATATAAAAGATTTTTTCATGAAGAAATTATTTCTACTCTTAAGTATTTATTGGCATGATTATGTGTGTCTTGTTATAATTACATGAATACATGATAACATGCTAAATTCATTAATTTTTTTTTTTATGCAATCTATTTCTATGATCGATGAACTTGATAATGCCTCAAAACTGAAAATCAAAGAGAAAATGGATCGTCGGGACCAAAGTCTACCTCGTAGACATATGGACACAACTAAGTGCATAGAAATCACTTTGACAAAAAAAAAAAAAAAAAAAAAAAAGAGAAGTGATTTTCAATGATGTAGGGGAAGAAGTGGTAGATGGGAATAACCATATATTAAACTATAGATACAATAGATTTAACATTGAGTACTCATATAAGTTTAAATTTTTCTTGCATTTAGTTTAAGACATTTTCACATTAAATGACAAATTTATTTTTATTATCAATTGTATACTAATTTTTGTTAATTTTAGGTATGTTCTATGCTAGAGCAATTTATTTAATTTCTTTTCCATATTCGCAATCATATCAGCATAAAGTAAATTGCAGATAGAACATCAATATAAATCGCAGAAGACAAGCCAAGACAAGAGGAAACAAGATGTGGCGCTAGCCAGGGACAAACCCCACAATGTGCGGGGAAAGCCTTGATCAATTCTTCTTTTATGTTCTTCAAAGTTCAACAGAGAAAGAGAGATAGTACATTTACAACAGAAGTCAACACTTTGACTTATCTAGATCTAGCATAGATCATTTCGTATAACGATGAGATCAATTGAAGACATTCTGCTTCAACTGATTCTCCAAGGTGACGACTTCACCTATCATAGTGCTGCATCTTGGTCCACTTGCTGCACCACTACATATTGCACCATGCTGCACTAATCATGATTATCATCATGCTGCCCATGTCCATGATCTTATCCATCATCATGCTGCCCTTCATGTCCATGATCTTATCCATCATCATGCTGCCCTTCATGTCCATGATCTTATCCATCATCATGCTGCCCTTCATGTCCATGATCTTATTGATCACGCTGCTCATTCATCATGCTGCTCATGATCTCATCTATCATGCTACCCATGATCATTGTGCTACCCATGCTTATGATCTCATTCATCATGATGCTGTCCATGCTCCATGTCCTCATGCACCTATGCTACCCATCATGCTGCTGTTATAACTTCATGATGCTTCACCATACAACCATATGCACATCAGCCTTAGCTGCTTGCTATGGCTTGCAACCTAGCAAAGCAGCTAGGCTATAGTTCCATGCAATACTCTATGTAGTCCCATTATTTTCCGTATAGGGTTTGCTCAGCTTGACTGCATTCATATGTTCTATATTATTTCCTATGTCCTGATCATGAACCTTGTAGATATTACTACTGTGTACCAATATTGACTGCGTGGCATATTACATTACTTATGTTCCATTTATATGACAACATTTACATACATATGATTCCATGCATAACGTATAGGTCTCACCATGAACAGGCCTATGCTATTTTGCTATTCCTTATGACTGCGTTTCACCATAATGCCACTGTGTTCACCATGACTGCATTTCACCATAATTCCATTGCATTCACCATAACTGCGTGCCATGCTGCGTGTTATCTACACTGCCAGATTCAAGTGTATGCTGTGTGTATACGTAATGACCAGCGTATAGGGTTTCATCATATTGCTGCGACTGCGTTCCAATATGTATTGTCCTTCCATTATAGTGTATTTATGCCCAACGTATATTCTTTCTATGACCAACGTTTCTATGCCCAACATGAAGATGTTGACTGTGTTCCTTCCATTATTTATGCCCAACGTATATCTGTGTGGCTTTATATTTTTCATTGCGGAAGACATTGACTGCGTTCCTTTATTTATGCCCCACGTATATCTGCATGGAATTATATTCTTCATTGCTATGTGTAGTTTCCATTGCTGCGTATATCCTAATGCTTCCATGACAGTGTATTTATGCCCAATGTATATTCTTTCTATGACCAGCGTTTCTATGCCCAACGTGACGACGTTGATTGCGTTCCTTCCATTATTTATGCCCAGTGTATATCTGCGTGGCTTTATATTGTTCATTGCTAAGGACGTTGACTACGTTCCTTTATTATTTATGCCCAGCATATATCTGCGTGGCTTTATATTCTTCATTGCAAAAGACGTAGTAATCTTTATCTAGGGCATCATCTCCTTCACCAAAAACCCAAACGTGGAGAGCAGGAGACCACTTAAAGATGTTGTGTGAAATGACTTCAAGTCCTCTCCTATTTATACTAAAATGTATATCTTGAATAGACATGACGTTTGGGCTTCTAGAGCCTATGTAAGAGTTGGTCGGCTTGATAATAATTAGATAATCAAAATAAATTCATATCTCCATAATTACTTATCGGAATCGAATGATCTTTAGATCAATCCTACACCTCTCGACGAGAGGGATCCAATAAAAATATCAGCTACCATAAATAAGCTGACCCACATGGAGTTTGACTATAGTTGCCAAATTTAACACTCCCTCTCAACTAGGGAGAACTCCATCTGTTGATCCATAAGTCTGACTATACTATCTTTGCCATCAGTGCCCTGCACTACTCTGCCCAGCTCTACTAAGCTCTGCTAGCTCTGCTCTACTCTGCTCTGCTCAGCTCTGTTGGCTCTACTTAGCTTTGCTGAACTATGAAGAATAAGAATTGATTGAGAATGTCTCATGCCATTCTCCACTGACCCAAAGTTAGTCTCAAAGTGCATACCACTGGTCCCAGAACAGTCTCAACCAACCCAAAGTCAACGTCATAGTGGGTACCAATCTCATTGGTCTCAAACCAGTCCTGCACTGACATGAAGTTAGTCTCAGAGTATGTACCACTGGTCCCAGACTAGTCTCAACCGACCCGAAGTCAGTGTCATAGTAGGTACATCTCCTACCATTGGTCCCAAACCAGTATCGCAGGCTCAGAGAGTGTACCACTTGTCCCAGACCAGTCTCAACCGACCTAAAGTCAACATCATAGTATGTATCAATCTCACTGGTCCTAGGCCAGTCCTGCATTGACACGAAGTCAGTCTCATAGTATGTACCACTGGTCCCAGACCAGTCTCAACCGACCCGAAGTCAGCATCATAGTAGGTACAACTCCTACCACTAGTCCCAGACCAGTATCATTCATCCCAGATCAATGGAGGTCATCCTAGCATAGGGATTACGGTAGATACAATGATGTGTCCATTGGTACTACTATGGTCCCTAACTTCATTTCCCTGCTCATTAATCAGATGAGAGGTACTTCCCATGAGTCCCAAACTGCATGGGTAGGATGCCTCGACAAGAGAACTAATCAATCCTCTCCTCACAGGAGAACACATCAATCCTGCTACAATTGCCATGGAGAACACATCAATCCATGCCTCACAGGAGAACACATCAATCCTAATACAATCGCCATGGAGAACACATCAATCCAGGTATCACAAGAGAACACATCAATCCTGCTACAATCGCCATGGAGAACACATCAATCCAAGCCTCACAGGAGAACACATCAATCCTACTAAAATCACCATGGAGAACACATCAATCCAGGCATCATAGGAGAACTAATCATCCTGCTATACAAGAGATCGAATCATCCTGTTCCACAAGAAAGTGAATCATCTTGTCCCACAAGAGAGCGAATCATCTTGTTCCAGTGCACACCACCAGGGGAGGGTGAGTCACCCTGTGGTCGTATGTTGCTCCAATAAGAACCGTAAGCCCTTAGAGCTCCTACAGCTCAATGTATGCAACATGCAGGACCCTTGTACAAGGGTTTCTTGATGACTCCAAGTCGTTTGGGAAAATCACAGATTAGATCTTTCCTCGGGTTTTTGACAAGGTGTATCGACCTGTACATCATCTTAATGCGATGGAACCTCCTTGCTCATCGACTTACCATATCCCAGATGATGTTTATCTGTTGGAGAAATCGACGAATACGAGATTCCTCAATAATCGAATCCCACCTTTGGTTTTTACAGAGAATCACAGGGGTATGTGATCAAACAGCTCAATGAAGAGCTTCCCCAACTAGGCAGCTTCATATGAGATCATACTCGTAGATATGTATCCAGTCTCGGTGGTGCTTATGGCAATCGACTTCTACTTCCTACTCATCCATTATATCGAAGTAGATTCCAAAGAGAAACAACACTAAGAAGTGCTCCAATGATCCTCCACACTACCTGCCTAATCAACATTCGAATAATCATGCAGTTTCATATTTCCGACAGTGTATCTCAATCCATGAGAGATTGTGTCCTAAAGACATCTCAGAATATTCTTGGCACCAATCTAGTGAGGCTCAACCAAATATGAGCTCACAATGCTCACTGCAAAATATATGTTCAGACGGAGGTTTACCAAGAACATCAACGCGAATGAGTTTTTGAAACTCAGAGGCATTTCCCAAATCTGGTCCGACATCACTACCATATAACTTCTGAAAGTTAAGATCCTCGAGGTAGTCACAGGCTAGCAGTTTATCATTTCACATCTGGAATCCAACTCCCTCTTACTTCTGCAAGTGAGAGGGCCTACATAGGTCATCCTCATAAGGTGCTGGTATGAGAGGTCTATCATCCATAACCATCAGATGGTTTGGATCCGTTTCACTCCTAGTGAATCTCAGCTTTCTCAGACAGCTATTGATCCTCTCATACTATGCCCGGGGTGTTTAGCTTCAAGCCATATAGGGCTTTCTTCCACCTACATATGTGAGATTCCTGATTATCAATCTCAAGCTCCTCGGGTTATTCCACACCTGTGGACCTGCTACATGAGGGGAATGGTACCCTTGTAAGATTTTCCTTCGGTACATCTCAGACATGTACTTTCATGCTCCTTTTGAATTCAGGCATCCCTATTACTATCTGACTCATAGACCTTCGGTGCTACATGACAATGGACATGGTCCCCAGTGGACTCCCTGCAATTTGATACAACCCTGAACTCAAAAGCATCTTTGAAAATTCTATTTCCAAATACGTACCTTTCCATCGACGAGTGCCACCCTGAAACCTTTGACTTCCATTTCCGAGATGGACACCAGGTTCTTCTTGCGATCAGGTACATAAAAGTGATTATGGGGTTCCTTGCTTTCTTTGAAGAGTTGACCATTTCCTTGATGACCTGTATTACTAGTCATTCCTTTGATCATTGAATATGTCCCTCGAATGATTTTTATCTTCATCAAGAGATGTGTTTTTTCCATTCAGACACTCCTTCGCATAACGGCTGAACTTATTGCAACCAAGGCATCCACCTTACCTTCCACCCTTAGATCCGAACTTCCCAATGAAGTGATCTTTAGATGGGCCATCAGAAACTTCCGTTGTGCCATTCTGATAACATTCTTTGCTTCAACTTCACCCTGGGTGAATTATGAGGAACCCATTGATCCTTCTGTCTTGTCCCAACTGACTTTGGGGATTGCTCTTTCACTCTTTCTTGGGAATTGTCTTCACTCCAAATCTGATACCATGTTAATTTTAGGTATGTTCTATGTTAGAGAAATTTATTTAATTTCTTTTCCATATTATCAATCATATCAGCATAGGGTAAACTGTAAATAGAACATAAATATAAATCGCAGAAGACAAGCCAAGACAAGAGGACACAAGATGTGGCACTAGCTAGGGAAAAACCCCACAATGTGTGGGGAAAGCCTTGATCAATTCTTCTTTTATGTTATTCAAAGTTCAACAGAGAAAGAGAGAGAGAGAGAGATAGTACATTTACAACAGAAGTCAACACTTTGAATTATCTAGATCTAACATAGATTATTTCGTATAACGATGAGATCAGTTGAAGACATTCTGCTTCAACTGATTCTCCAAGGTGATGGCTTCACCTATCATAGTGCTGCATCTTGGTCCACTTGCTGCACCACTGCATATTGCACCATGCTACACTAATCATGATTATCATCATGCTACCCATGTCCATGATCTTATCCATCATCATGCTGCCCTTCATGTCCATGATCTTATTGATCACACTGCTCATTCATCATGCTGCCCATGATCATTGTGTTTCCCATGCTTATGATCTCATTCATCATGATGCTGTCCATGCTCCATGTCCTCATGCACCTATGCTACCCATCATGCTGCTGTTATAACTTCATGATGCTTCACCATACAACCATATGCACATCAGCCTTAGCTGCTTGCTATGGCTTGCAGCCTAGCAAAGCAGCTAGGCTATAGTTCCATACAATACTCTATGTAGTCCCTTTATTTTTTGTATAGGGTTTGCTCAGCTTGACTACGTTCAAATGTGCTATATTATTTCCTATGTCCTGATCATGAACCTTGTAGATATTACCACTGTGTACCAATATTGACTGCGTGGCATATTACATTACCTGCGTTCCATTTATATGACAACGTTTACATACATATGATTCCATGCACAGCGTATAGGTCTCACCACGAATAGGCCTATGCTATTTTATTGTTCTTTATGACTGCGTTTCACCATAATGCCACTGCGTTCACCATGGCTGCGTTTCACCATAATTCCATTGCATTCACCATACCTGCATGCCATGCTGCATGTTATCTATGCTGCCAGATTCAAGTGTATGCTGTGTGTATACATAATGACCAGCGTATAGGGTTTCATCATATTGTTGCGACTGCGTTCCAATATGTATTGTCCTTCCATTATAGTGTATTTATGCCCAACGTATATTCTTTCTATGACCAGCGTTTCTATGCCCAGCGTGAAGACGTTGACTGCGTTCCTTCCATTATTTATGCCCAGCGTATATCTACGTGGCTTTATATTCTTCATTGCTGAAGACGTTGACTGCGTTCCTTTATTATTTATGCCCAACGTATATCTGCGTGGCTTTATATTCTTCATTGCTGAAGACGTTGATTGCGTTCCTTTATTTATGCCCAGCGTATATCTGCATGGCATTATATTCTTCATTGCTATGCGTAGTCTTCATTGTTGCGTATATGCTAATGCTTCCATGACAACGTATTTATGCCCAACGTATATTCTTTCTATGACTAACGTTTCTATGCCCAGCGTGAAGATGTTGACTGCGTTCCTTCCATTATTTATGCCCAGCGTATATCTGAGTGGCTTTATATTCTTCATTGCTGAAGACATTGACTGCGTTCCTTTATTATTTATGCCCAATGTATATTTGCGTGGCTTTATAGTCTTCATTGCGGAAGACGTAGTAATCTTTATCTAGGGCATTATCTCCTTCACCAAAAACCCAAATGTGGAGAGGAGGAAACCACTTAAAGATGTTGTGTGAAATGACTTCAAGTCCTCTCCTATTTCTACTAAAACGTATAGTTTGAATAGACATGACGTTTGGGCTTCTTGAGCCTATGAAAGAGTTGGTCGGCTTGATAATAATTAGATAATCAAAATAAATTCATATCTCCATAATTACTTATTGCAATCGGATGATCTTTAGATCAATCCTACACCTCTCGACGAGAGGGATCCAATAAAAATATCAGCGACCATAAATACGCTGACCCACATGGAGTTTGGCCCTAGTTGCCAAATTTAACAATTTCCCATTTTTCTTGATATTATTAGCCCAATGAACATAATTCCATAGAAAAATATCCACATTATTTGGTCACTAATTTTAGATCCAGTAACTCAGAAACCAAACATCTATCAAGTTGTGAACCATTGTGACGTTCATCTAGATTTCAACAGGTTTTGGAAGAAGAAAGTTTTGTTTCGGTACAAACTATTTCACATCAACATTAGCATACATATTACTATGTTTTACTAGGATGACAAGCAAACTATTTCACATCAACATTAGCATACATATTACTATGTTTTACTGGGATGACAAGTGAGAAAACATATATTTTTATTTTTTAGATTTCTTTTCTGATTTATTATTATATTTTACTAGGATGATAATAAGGAAAATGGATGCAGGTATTGTTTTTGGAACCATTACAATCATTTGAAACCCCAGAACATGGTCATGGTCTTGAAAAGAACGTAAGTGAGATGGATCAAGTATATATTTAAATAATTCTTTATGATTGTTAATTATCTTTTACATTTAATTTAGTTTGAGATTCATAATTGTATATATATATATATATAATTATGAATCTCAAATGAAATTAAATGTAAAAGATAATTAACAATCATAAAGAATTATTTAAATATATACTTGATCCATCTCACTTACGTTCTTTTCATTTGAAACCCCATAACATGATCATGGTCTTGAAAAGAACGTAAGTGAGATGGATCAAGTATATATTTAAATAATTCTTTATGATTGTTAATTAGCTTTTACATTTAATTTCGTTTGAGATTCATAATTATATATATATATATATATATATATATATATATATATATATATATAGATATGATCTTGTGTCTAGAATAAAGAATATGCATCTCCTCAAAGCCATCCACATATAATAGATAGCGAGCAAGTGATGTAGCCAAAGCCACATTGTTCGCAACCATTACAATGTTCACCTCGTCTTCAAGGGAATTTAGGGGAGGTAAGTTGTATACCCTCTGCCATAACTCATAATACATTGACATATAATTTACTATACATTATAATTGCATAGATTTTCAATGCATTGTGGCTTCTTCCATTTTGCATGGTGCCCATCTATTCGTTATTTCCATACTGTTTTTCATTTATTTCAACACACTTTTTTATTATGTTGATGCCAATTTGCATATTATTGATCATGTTCTAACCTTTGTCAACGGAAAAAAGGGAAAATGATCTTGGAATGGTGAAAAGAATGAAAATTAAACCAAAAGACTTGAAAGGGGTGTGTTCAAGTCTTGAAAACAATACATAGAGCATATCTGCTCAACTAGTATTGCTCTTACTAAACCCGCTAGGCTTACCACTTTGAGAAGTAACAAATCACCATGTTTAGGTAACTTGAACACGTTTATGGATTTAATTAGTGTTTTGCATAAAAATAAGTTTCTCCTTTTGTAATGAATATTATATTTTTGAATGATAGACTAAACTTTCTCTCAATATAGAATGGTGTATTAGAGAAGCATTTTTCAGATTTCAAATTATTGTATGTGCATTTAGTAGAAATTAATGTGTAGATTCAATACTGCTCATGAAATTTACTAAATCATAAGACTTGAAGCTACTCTACTGATTTACGCAAGTTAATTCACCATCTAAAACAATAATCATTGACATGCAAAAGGAAACATCACACATACACATAGATTTATCTAGGGGAAAGAAACTGCTTAAAGCCCCTTACTATATATATTGCATTAATTAGAGAATAGAGAAGAAAATACAATGCTTGCTCAAGCCTTAGAGCACACTGCAAGTGTATAGTCTATCCCTCTACGTGATAGGCTGATCTTGGCCCAACACTTAGCCAATTTCAAGCCTTCCCAAGCTCCTATTTCCTTGCATTGTTCACTTGGGAAATTTCCCCTATCTTTTAGGAATTTTACACCAAGGAATTTAACAATAGACTTAGGTCAATCTCCGACTGCATGCACCACCTATACACATAGGAATATGATACTACTAGTACACTGCCTTGGAATATCCATCTCAATTGGGTAACTCAAATTCTCTACATCAAACCATTATTTTGAGCCAATTGATCAGTTAACTCGTTGATCACTGAGTGTGGTTGAAGTTACACATCCACAACTTGACCTCCACTAGTTCTTATGACTGTTAGAACTAGTTAAACTGATAATAACTCAAATTAACTGAAATAGATTGCTAAAAATTAGCAATCAATCATGTAGAATTGAACTCAAGTGTCTCCAACTCAAATTTACTGAGTTAACTGAGTGACAAGACCCATGTCAGTGCAGTTAACTACCTCTAAGTATTCTGCTGAAACAGAAATTCAAATTTTAATCTAGTTTGACTAAGGAAAAGTCAAAACTAGATTTTCTTGCTGCATTTTCAACACTCCCTCTCAACAAGAAATGGATTATCAGATACCCCAATCCTTCTTCTATGGAACTCGAATTTTCCTCTTGAAAAGGCCTTTGTCAAAATATATACATCTTGTTCCTCTGTTAGAATGTACTGCAACAACATAATCTGCCTCTGCACACAATCTTGTAGATGGTGATATCAGATGTCGATATGATTAGATAAATCATGAAATATAGGATTTTCAAAGAGTTTGATACAAATCTGATTGTCATAGTAAATCACTGTACCATCCATACTCTGACCAAATAACCCAAAAAGAATCTTTCTCATCCATATAACCTCACATGTTTCTTGACTTGTAGCCATGCACTCTGCTTCTGCTGAGATGAGTGCCATAGATCTCTGCTTCCTATTGTACTAAGAAACTGTTGTGTACCCAACACTAAAAATTCCTCCTGAGGTGCTCTTCCTGTCTTATGAACTCCCCACCCAATATGCATCTATGAAGCCTTGCAACTTCACTACCTTTGTTTGTTTGTACCAAATATCAAATTGAATAGTGCCTCTAAGGTATCTCAACACATGCTTAGCTGCCTTCCAATATGTTGAAGAAAGTGTAACTAGGTCTAGTCTTCATAATGACACATTCCAATGTAAATGATGTAAATTGTATCTAGCAAAATATTTTGTAAATTTGAGTCATGGGTTTCATGCTCAAAATTGTGTAGTAGCTCCCATTGTGAGCTCTAGGCTAGATAATAGGTTTGTGTCATTGATCTAATATTACACTTGTAAAAGGTATGTCAAGTTATGAATGTGTGTCTCCAAGATCAAGTGCAAAGGACTAGTAGAAGTCTCCTCCAAGCAAAGACAAGAAGGCATTATGTTTTCGGCATAAAGGAAGACTAGAAGCATGTTATTCATGTCGGCTAAATCAAATGTATAGGTCAGCCTAAAGACAACTCATGTCGGCCTAATGGGCAGCCTTGAGAAGACTATAAATAAGGCCACTCCTCCCTCATTCGACTACACAACACACTCTCGGATTGGGTCTAAAAGGGAGTGCAAAAAAATTAGAAGGAAGTTTGCCTACTAGCGAAGAGAAGGAGGTCAAGAAGAAGGAGAGTCTTGGGTCTGTTCTAAGAAGCTTCCTGCCACATGTGCGAAGGAGAAATAGGTCACCATTAGGGTTGCACTACAATCCTATGTTCTCATCTTGAAAAGGTTCGATTTAAGGCCTAAAGGGTTCGGTTATTCACCTAGAAGAAAGCTCCAAGTACAACGAGGAAAGGAGGAGGCTAAAAGAACCTCTAGCTTACTCTCACGTGTGAGAACAGTGACTTCTACAGGTTTGCAACTAGGGCAGAAATTACAGTCCTACACAAGTGGTTGTTTTACCTTCGTTTGGGCCAAGATTTGCAGTATAAACATCCTACACTTACCCTCAAGTGAAGCGAGGTCCTAAGGAAAGATAGAAGGGACATTATCTTTTCCACATGTGCACAAGGAGATCTAATTAAAGGTCTGCAATTAGGGTTGTTGGGAAGTCTTATTCAAGGAAGCAAATCATCTTGTCTAAGGGCAAGTTTTGAGGTCAAAACTTGACAAGTGACCTATCTTGGATAAGTGAAGCTTGGAGGAAGGAAGAAGGAAGAGAGAAGTTGATCCTAGCACCTACAGTGACAGATCTGATCTATGGTACAACAAGTTAGAGGACAATAGTAGAAAAAGGTACTTGCCTTGATCTTGGAGAGACAACAGTCAAAGGGTCTTTGTCTAGGTCTTGGAAATTTTGTCAAGAGAAGATTCTATAAGAAGAATTACCATGGGTTTTCCTCTCAAGGTTGGAGAGGTTTTTCCCTGGCATGTTGCCTATATCTTGTGTTATTGTTCTCTTGTCTATTTTGTATGGTAGTTGGTTGATGAAGTAAGTAAACACACACATAAGGAAGAATTTGTTTAAGTAAGAAAAGTAAAAATCCTTCACAAGAAGTTACCTAGATCGAGAAATCATTAACATATCAAAGCCCTAGATTTCTCAACATGGTATCAGAGCTATGGTAGCACATCAAGGAAGGGCTGACAAAGAACATTGAAGAAGAAGCAGGGCAGTTGAAGTCAAAGGCAAAGCAAGATCTAGATCTACACTTCATAACCCTAGATCTATCAAGGAAAGGCAAGATCTACAACTCTTAAAGGCAGCACTACAAGAAGGAGACATCAAGGATTCTCATATTCAAATTGAAGGACAAATCTACAGGAGGAAGGAAACAAGAATCCTCACATTCTAGTTGAAGGGCAGATCTCTAAGTACAAGACATCAAGGCATCAAAAGGGAAAGCTTCAAGATATTCATATCAAGTAAGTATCTTATTCATGAGAAAATCTAATTCTGAAAAGATGTCATCTTGCAAGGAATGTAATAAGTTAGTTGGAGTTGCCAACTTCCTTGCATGGAAGAAGAGAATGAACATCAACCTAAGAGAACAAGAATTGATGGACCATGTGCAAGGAAAAGTTCATGTTCCTATTGAAATTCAAGAATTGGCCAAGTATAATCAAAATTAAATAAGAGCTCAAAAGATTCTTATAGAATCAATAAAGGACTCTCTGATCCCCTATGTGGCCAATCTTGAAACAACTAAGCAAATATATGACAAGTTGACTGAATTATTCTCCATTAGCACTGCAGGAGAAGTGATCTCTCCAAGAAATGAGTTGTGCAAAATGAAAATCAACATAGAAGAAGGTATAGCTTCTTACTTTATCAGAGTTTCAGAAATGAGAGATCAATTGTAGGATTGTGGAGAAGTTATGTTTGACTAGGAAATGACTACTATAGTGGTGAAAGCATTACCTGAAGAATGGGGGAACTTTACATCTAGCATATGGGCTAGGAAAGAGGCATCCTCACTCAATGATCTTTGGTCTATATGGGAAGTGGAAGAAATAAGACTCAAGGCCAAAGAAGATATTGGAATTGGACCCAAGGAGCAAGCATTTGTTGCCAGGTTCAAGAGAAAAAGGAAAGTTTGGAAAATTTGGAAGGTCTGGTCCCCAACATCACCCCAAGAAGGACATGTCAAAGATTCAATGCTTTGAATGTCACGAGTATGGACACTACTGAAGAGACTGTCCCAAGTGAAAGAAGAATGGCAAGAGGAAGCATGAAGAAGCTCATGTCACTCAGGAAGTTCAAGACAATGAAAGGAAGCTGAAGAAGGAGGAGCCTCAAGATCTTTACTATGATTAAAAGATCACCTCCTATTTTCTTTCATAAGTCTTGGTTGCATGATAGGTAGCATAGCATCTTGTGATATGTTGTAATTCATGGACAATCTTATGTAGTATCGATTAGAAGTTTTTGAAGGATGTATTGTTTGACTTTGTACATTGTATTCTGTACCATCCATAGAAAAACACTTGATGTATGAGGATATGTTGAATCCTTTGAAAGAACTGTTAAAGTTATGATACAAGTGTGTTGTATAGGAATTTATTTATGAAAGGATTCTAGAAGAGAATGAAGTGCAAGTTGTAGAGAACCTTAAGATGAGAACACTTTGGTTCTCCGAATCTCTGAAGGGTTTCACAGGAAAATATTCTCTTTAAGGAATCCAAGTTTATGAAATTCAGAATAATGGTACTAAGAGAAGCTGCAAGAGTCAAATCAACTCCGTTGTAGGTCAAATATCCTTCAAGAAGTCTGCTGCAAGAATCATGGTGTGATTCTAGAATGATGAGGCATGAAGAACTATGAAGAAAGAAGAAGACCCTTTGACACTAGAACAAGCCTTGGAGATAAAAGCATGCAGGATATTGGTACAAGATGTCACTAGAAAAGGCCATCACCAAAAGGTAATATGTGATTTGCTTTGATTTATGATTTCTTGGAGAAAGTCTAGGCATGTGTGCAGGGCCTTAGCAAGAAGAGTTGTGAAGGATGTCACAACCATGTACCTTGTGATCTAGAGTGATCACCATTGAAGGAAAAGTGAAGAGAGATGGCCCTTTGAAGGAAGCTCTAGATACAAAGCCAAGAAGGATACTTTCCAGGAAAGAAGGAATGACATGATGAAGGAAAGTGATGGATGGTTGGACCCTACATATGAATAAATTGATGACATCGAGGTCTTGGATCATTAGACAACTAGAAGACCCTATAAAGTGCTGATGTTAGAGTCCTTGTGTGAGAGGGATATCTGGGAGGTTCCTATGAGGAAAGGAACTCGAGCATGTTTTTGAGTAAAGAGAAACATAGAACTCATCCCTGGTTAAGAGGGAGAGTTAGACACAACATTATTGTCTTTATTTTGGAAGAAATAATGAAGGATTATGTAATCATCTAGCATCTGACACTCTTTGAGGATGTGGTAGGGAATCCAAGACAAGAGTGGGCAAGAGGACTGATATTCTTGAGAGCTAAGAACCCAAGATGAGAATAGTCCTAGTAGGGCATACTCGGAGAACACCGGGGTGGGTATGACCCTAAGAGAGACAATGATGATGTGTTTCTATCAGTCATTAGTCTCGCCAACATTATGATATGATATAAATGAGAGATAAAATTTCTAGTCAAGGACTTACTATATGAAAACAATGTTGGTTGAAATGATGCTATAAATAATGGATTGCAAATCTGATCTTCTTATGATAATTCTTCTGTAACTTGAAAAAATTTCCAAGTACAATGTATGTATGAATACCTCCCTAGTTAAGAGGGAGTGTTGAAGAAAGTGTAACTAAGGTCGGTCTTCATAATGAAAAATTCCAATGTAAATGATGTAAATTGTATCTAGCAAAATATTTTGTAAATTTGAGTCATGGGTTTTGTTAGCACTTGAAATTTCACCTCAGGCTGAGAAAGGTAAACCTCAAGGCAACATCAAACCACTTAGCCTCGTAGCTAGCCCTACGGGGCAGGAGAGGGCTCTCTCCGGTCTATCTCGGGAAAGATCTTCAATGGGCGAGATAACCAATAGAGTAACACTGATTTTAGGCTAGTAAACTGATCAAAAGGGTTGATTTGGGATTTTTAGGGTTTTTGGTGGCAAATTGAGGGTGACAATTTTGGGTGCGGGGATAGGACACAGTTTCTGCAGGGGGTTCTTTGGGGTGAGATAGGATACAGTATTGATGCCTTAGATTGAGGTGAATGGATGAGAAAGACATGTGAGGAGCTAAGGAGCGCAAACAATAACTTTGAATTCTCCTTAAACAGTAGAAAACATTGAAATTAAACAAACTTAAAAGCAGAGCATGACAGTCATGAATTCTACTTTAACACTTCATTTGTTTAATGTGCAGAAGGAAAAGAAAGGAAATGATTCACATAACACACTTACAAGTACATAGAGAAACACACCATCAATCAATGTAACCACAAGAATCCCAAAAAGGACTGCAAAACCCTGGTCTTCCTTAGCCAAAAATTGCAGAGATACAGTGAATAATACAATGATAGCTTATCCCTCAAGAGTCCAACCATGAAAATGAGCAAGAAAGTACATAATATAGATCATCTAACTTCTTTCCTTGCCTCCATGGGTCGAGCTCACTATCCTAGGATCTGTTTCAACCACTTCTAAACTAAGCACTACAAACTAGGTAGTCAAAACAACTTGCCTCTATAAGCTAGGAAACCAATTCATTCATTTAATTTTCACCCTTTTCATGAATGAATCTTCTAGAAGCGGTACATAAGTGTAAAAGTGTCATAAAAGTACATTAATTACATCAAAGAGCATAATAATCCACCCCAAAAAGTCAAATAGGGTCAAACTGCGTTTTTCTGAGCTGTACACTGAAATCTGGAGAAATTTGCCTGACGGGTCGCGCGCCTTTGCCTGACGGGTCGCGCGCCTCTGCCTGACGAGTCGCGCGCCTTTGGGACCACTTTTGGGGCACGTCCAGGTGTCCAAATTGCACAAGAGTAGGCTTGTTGGAAAGGTTTGTGAGTCTACTTTCCAACCCAACTGGAATTTCTAAATTTGGTGGTCATTTGCCCCTCCAAAATTGCAATCTCCCAAGACTGCTTTCTGTGTCTCAAAAATGTGGCAGAAAGTCATTTTTTGCTTGTTTTTTGACTTTCTGGAGGCCCAAAACTTCATAAAATCTCTTGTCCATGGATGAGAATGTGTAACTTCTCATAAAAAATCTGGAAATGCTGAGTTTTTGCAAAATGGAGTTGCCAGGATGAAGGGTCGCGCGGGGGGTGAGACCCGTTAATGGAGAAAACCTGTAAATTGCCTGAAAAAACCAAAATTTACCCAAAATGCTCAAAATTTCTTGGGATTTGTGCTGTGGTTGGGCTATT
Organism: Pinus tabuliformis; assembly: GCA_031772625.1. Classification (NCBI taxonomy): domain Eukaryota; kingdom Viridiplantae; phylum Streptophyta; class Pinopsida; order Pinales; family Pinaceae; genus Pinus; species Pinus tabuliformis. The sequence goes on along the minus strand of CM062815.1, from coordinate 372,653,996 downwards.
TAGTGCCTTGGTCCTTCAGTGAAGCCTCGGCCAAGATATGGAGGGGATCGGGCCTCTTTCTCCTTTTTTGTGCCTTGGCCAACCGCCTTTGGAACATCCTCATCTTTGCCTTGCACACGTGCATTCTCGCCCAATAATGGTTCTTCATGTTTCTTAACAATTTTTTATCTTGGTTGGCCTTAGCCAACAGCCTCTCCAAGTGAGCATTGAGCTGGATAAGCATGGACTCTCGCTCAGCGGGCAACAGATCACCGGGTCTTCTTCGGTTCAAGTTGCGGTCACTACGAATCCTCCACAACTCATCAAGAGCTTGCTCATCCTCCAACTGTTTGTTGTGCTGCTCTAGATATGAGATTGTCCATTGTGCCCCCTCTAATCTCCTCTGTAATGCATCATTTTCAGCTCTAAGGTGCTGAATGATCTCCTTTGACTCTCGGCTAGGAGAACTGACATCAAGATCAATAAGCTCTATATCTGGAACACTTGATGGTCCCTCATCAATCCTGGGCTGCTTGCCCCTCTCTGATACCTGTGCTGCTGAAGAAAACGAGGCCCCTTCCACCTGATGTGGAGATAACACTCGCTGAGCCGATGAAGAAGGTGAGACCCCTTCCACATGCTGTGGAGAAAGTACTCGCCGAGCTGCTGCAAATAAGGCCCTCTGGCCTCTCTGATAAGTAACCAAAGGTGAGGAGCTGACATGTCTAGTGACGGGGATGTCATGCTGCTGTGATGGTCCTCCCTCCTCGTGAATAACCTCAGGATGTGGCGGTGGTGGTACTGTGAAAAGCTCACGAGAGATGAACTCCTCCCATGAGATGCCCTGCTGAGCCAACTGATGTAATACTACAAGCTGAATCAAACCATAATGGTAAAGGCTCCTATACTGCTGTGCCGGGCTCTTCCTCTGCATCATGGACACCATCCTCTCAATGTTCTGATAGAAGAAAATAGGGATGTTCATCATCCGTACCCATGTGAAGTGCATCAATAAGCGAATATGGTACGAATATACCTGTGAAAATCTGCCCTCACAGGTAAAATAGAGCATGATGAGCCTCATCATGGGAGCATACTCACTCCTGAGAAATCTGAAGGGAAACACTCCTGTCAAGTGCCTCATGAGTACTGGTCTAACGAAAGGCTCAAAATGAACACTGTCCAACACCTTGCGCTTATTCCATACCTCTCCAACATTAGGTATCCCTGTGGCTTGTGCAATCATCTCAGGTGTCAATGTAAAGTCCACCCCGGCAAGGTTGACATGTCCATCATGCAAATGTAAAACAAATAGGCGAACCAACTCTCTGTGGTGCTGAATCCGAGAGATCCTCTCACAAAACTCATAGCAAGACATGTACTGGAAACATTAAACTGCCATGGTACAAGCCTGTAAATCTGCCAAAGAAGTGGGCTCCTCTCTCTTATGATGAACACCCTTTCCACCCTTATGAGGCCTCCTCTGTACCTCAATCTCTGAAGCTGATGCCTGGTCATCACTCTGCTCATAGGTTTCGGTTTCTGACATTGTTTAAGGAGCAGAGTGGTCAAAATGTACTGCTGTTCCTGCCTTGTAAAATGCTGATCTATATGTTGTTTCAAGGGGGACAAGGAACATGAGGGGAATGTTTGGGGAGGGACACTTTAAAAGGAAAATGGGAATAAATATATAACAGGGATTTAAGGGAAAAAACATTGCAAAAATCATTGCATATGCATCATTATATACATTGTTTACATGGGTATAATGAGAGGTAGGGTTAGGGCTTGATTTTTCATTTTTAGGGAAAAGGGGTAGGGTTTAGATTTTCTTTACAAATTTAAAAGGGAAATTTATATAGGAAGACAAGGAAAATGAAATGGGAAATGGGGAAAAATGATTACAAGGGAAAAACCTTAAAACAGCATAAAACCCTAGGCAAATTTTACAATTTTAAACCACAGCCATATAGAGCTTTTTCTCTTGCACAATGAGATCTTTAAAACATGCATTCATGATGTCTTTAACCATAACAAACAACAATTTGTAAGTTGGAGGGCCTACCTTAGGCAATTTAGCAATTTTGTTGGCTCCTTGGATGATTTGCAGGTGATTTGGTAAAGAGGGCGCTGACGGGTCGCGCGCCTCACCCAACGGGTCGCGCGCCACTGACGAGTCATGCCCGTTATAAAATAACACTGCTGGAATGGGCTCGACGGGTCGCGCGCCTCTGACGGGTCGCGCGCCTGGTCTGACGGGTCGCGCGCCTGTCAAGCTCACAATTTCGCTCAAACCCTCGCCCAGTCTCTCTTGCAAGTGAGTTAGATGCACAATGAGGGTAAATGGAGGGAGATTGGGCTTTTATAATTGTGATTTGAAATAATTTCATGCCCAAACCCACTTTATAATGTTTTTCTTTAACACTTTATAAAATTGACTTTTCTTGGCTTCCTTTGTCCTGAAATTGACTCATTTAATGCTTTTGCTCGATACTTTTGTAGGGATATCATCTGAGGGATCTTGGCAAGGGAGCCAGGGTTACATGCTGTCCTTGGAAGCTTTTTGAAATTTCATCACTTTTTACAAAAATTTGAAAAATGACCTTGGCTTTAAAAACAGGGTTTTTAAATCCAAAGTGAAAATTAACTGTACAAGATAGAAATTTGTGAAGAAACACCTTTAAAATCATCCCTCTAGCTTGCTGAGCACTTATTGACCTTCAGAGACATGACCTTGTAAATAAACTTGACCAAAACCCTAGACCTAAGAATTTGACCTCAAGACAAGACAAGACAAGTTTGAAAGTGACTAAGGACTGAAATGACTTGATTCAGCTGCCAAGAGGGGGACAAAGACACCAGCTCCTCCATCAGGGTTATGGCATGCCTAATGGGATGCAAAAATTGACACTGATGAGACACCTACTTATGCAAATGCAAAGAGCTTTGATCACTGATGGAGGGCTACAAGACCGACTCTAACATTGGCTCCAATGGGGATGGTAGCTCCTTGGAGGTACCAAGAACCTTAGACCTCTGGGAGAGCAGACCAGTGCCTTATCATCATTGGGCAATGGAGTCAATATTTACACATGTGACCCAAAGTTGGACAACTTTATTGACTTTGACAATTGACTGAAATTTAAACTAACTTTGACACAAACCGACTCACTTTATGCAGAAAATAGACTGACTGAAACAACTTGAAAAACTCACACCAACTAATCACCATCTTCAGAATTATAGCCTTCACCGCGGGCCCCAGACTAAAGATGGGAGATCAGTTCACACTTGCTGCAGAATGAAAGTAAAATGGTAATTACAATGAGAGTGATTAGAGCAGAAAATGCTCAAGCATGATACCTTTTGAGCAGCCGGCCATTCACCGACCCACCGAGACAATCATCACCGTTCATTTCTTTGAGAAGGAAAGCATTTGGACCACGGTATGCTGCAATTTTGTAGGGACCTTTCCACAAGTTGTCAAATTTTCCATGTTTCCCTTTGTCTTCATTTCGGGCATCCCATCTCAAAACAACATCATCTATCTGAAAATCATCTGGTTTGGCCTTTTTGTCATAGATTTTCTTTATGCGCTCCTGCAACTTAAGGGAATTATGAAGAACCTCCTCTTGTGTCTGCTGTAAATGAATCATTTGACTAATCCGCCGTTGCATAGGATCCTCCTCGCCACCAGCTTCTTGAAGCAACTTTGCTACTGGAACACTAAGTGAAGTAGGAAACACTGCATCTACCCCATAAACCAGTTCAAAGGGTGACATACCAATTGACTTCTTTTGACTTACCCGATCAGCCCATAATGCATTTACTAACTTTTTGTGCCAGCTCTTCTTATTTATTTCCAACAATTTCTTTATGATGTTCACTAGAGATTTGTTCGAAGATTCATCTAGCCCATTACCTTGCGGATGGTAGGCCGTCGAATGCCCCAAGCTGATGTTATATTTGTAGCAAAAATCAACCATTTTCTTCGACTTAAAGGCTGCTGCATTATCTGTAATCAACTTATGTGGATAGCCGAAATGTGACAATATGTTATTCTCAAGAAAAGAAATAATTACCGAATCCGTGGCCTGCCGGGTGGGAATGGCTTCAATCCACTTCGTGAAGTAATCTGTGGCGGTCAAGATCCATCGATGCTGCCCGGAAGATGCTGGGTGGATTTCGCCAATAAAATCCAAGCCCCATTGCTGAAATGGTGCGCTGATTTCAATGGGCTTGAGATGTAATGGCTGTAATTTCTGCTTTCCTTGAAAAATTTGACATTCATGACAACTCTTAACTACATTATATACATAAGAAAATAAAGAAGGCCAATAGAAACCAGCCCTTAAGATCTTATTGGCCGTGGTATTCCAAAACAAGTGACCCCCACAGTCACCTTTATGAAAATCCTCTACAGCTGTCTTAGCTTCTTCTTCGACTAAACAATTCAACAATATGCAACCAGGGTCTTTCCAATAAAGTGCAGATTTGATAATGCAAAATTTGGCAGCCTTTAACTTCAATGTTCTAGCTTTGTTTCTAGGCATCCCAGGGGGTGAAGACAAATTTTGAAGCACATATACTATATCAGCATACCAAGGAGAGGAAACAAAGATATCTGATGCCTGTAGAGCTGAATTCTCTTCGTCTTCATCGGATAACGCAGCAATCAAATTGATGTCAAGGACATGAAGATTTGTTTCAGCCATCAACTTGGCAAGACCTTGACCTTTAATTAACTTGGTAGGCTTAATTTCCACATCATACTCTAATAGTGCAGCAATCCACTTACCCCTTCTTCCTTCCGGTTCCATTTGTACCAAAACATCCTTAACAGCTGCATTGGGAACATATGCCAAAATATGAGAATTCAGTATGTACACCCGGAAATCTTTCAAAGCTTTTATCAGCGCCAATGCTTGCTTCTCAATGATATTATAATTCAGCGCTCCGTCCCTTATGATGCGGCTGAAAAAGGCTATAGGCTTCTCAACTCCATCTCTCTTTTGCATTAACACGGCTGCCAATGTATGCTCAGAAGCAAATGAAAATAAAATAAAATATTGTGTATAATCTGGACCGATCAAAGTTGGGGCTGAAGATAAAATTAATTTTATCAAGTTGAAAGACTTTACCGCCTCTTCGGTCCATTTGAGCTCGCTGTCCTTCTTGAGCATGTTGGTTATCTCTCTAAGATGTTCGGCAAGATTGAGAATGAAGCAACGCAGAAAATTCAATTTTCCATTGAAGGACTGAATCTCTTTCTTGCTTCGGGGCTGCTCTAACTGCTAAATTGCTTTCACCCGTGCAGGATCGATACGAATGCCATCTTTAGAAATAATATGGCCCAGCAGCTTGCCTTCGCTCATAGCAAAAAGGCTCTTCTTCGGATTCAACGAGATACCATACTTTCTGCACTTTTGAAACACCTTAGTCAAATGAAACAAATGCTCTTCATTAGATTTAGAAAACAGGGTCAGATCATCAAGATAAACAACCAAAAAGACATCTTTCTCATTAGCAAAGGCCATGTCCATTGCCTGCTGAAATGTGGCACCTGCTTTCTTCAATCCAAACGGCATCTTGGCATAATGAAATGTCCCCCACGGAGTAGTGAACGTTGTCTTGTCTCGGTCATCTTCATGTACCAAAATCTGATTATACCCGGAATAACCATCAAGCAATGACATCCTTGATGCCCCAACTACCCACTGCAATATATGATCCATTTTGGGCAGCGGATAATTGTCCTTCAGCGACACCTTATTGAGATTTCTGAAGTCTATACACAAGTGAATCTCACCGGTCTTCTTTCTCACGGGCACCAAGTTGGAAATCCAATCAGAAAATCAGATTGGCACTATGATTCCAGACTTATATAACCTGTTGACTTCCTTCTCGATCAATGGAAGCAACTTAGGATTAATTCTTCTCAACTTTTGTCGGAAAGGCTTTTGATTTGGCTTTATAGGAATGGTATGCTGAATGATACTTGTATCATAAGTTTTCAAATCTGAATAGTCCCATGCAAAAACATTAGAAAACGAAGACAACAATCTGATATATTCTTTCTTTACCTTGGGCGACAATGCTTTCGAGAGCTTCACCATCTTTGGATTTTCAGCTGTCCCGAGATTCACATCTTTGACACCTTCTTCCGTTGGCCTCAAAGTTGGTTTGCGGGCCACATCATCTTGATCGAATAATTCTTCTAAAGGAATTAATCCTTTAGGAATGTAATTTTCCTTGAGCTGCAACACATCCATCTGATTTACTCCTTCAACTTCCGTGTCTATTGAGATGTCTTCGAATTTACCCTCAATTTGCAGAAAATCTTTGATTTCTTCGTCATCTTGGAAAACTTGCCAAAACCTTTGATTATCTAGAACTGTAGGACGATGCTTTACATATATCTCAAACTTATTGCTGGAATTCATGGGTATTTTCAGATTACTTGTTGCCTTAGCCAATGCATCCGCAAGACCATTTTGAATCCGAGGTACACATGTCAAAGTATGTTCTGAAAACAGTTTTAAGATATCTAGGACAGCATTCCGATATGCTCGCATATGAGGATGTTTGGCCTGAAATTCACCTTTCACTTGCTTTATAACCAACTCGGAGTCGCCATATACCGCTATCTTCTTTGCCTTCAACTTCCGAAGGATTTTCAGACCAGCAATAAGAGCCTCGTATTCCGCCTCATTATTTGAACAATCAAATGCCAATTTATATGAACATACCCGTACCTTGCTTGGAACTTGGTTTTGAACTGAAAATGGGCTTCGAATCCACACACCTATACCAGCACCATCACTGCCCACCGCACCATCAAAATCCATGGTCCAAAGACCATCCTCATCCTCTTCTAAGTGTTGAAAATGTGATGTCGATGCATTCTCTGTTTGCTGCCCATTTATCTCAGTTGTTGGCTTTATGACAACAGACTTTTCTTCACTTTCCTTTCTCAAAACTTCTCTGAAATTTTCTGAAATGTTTGGTATATCTTCTGCTTGAACTAACTGACTATCTATCTCATGGAAATTATCCGCAAACAAAACAAAAGATTCTAAATCTGTTTCTACATAATTTACAGGATGATTGACGGGCTTTTCCTTACTAGTGATCATGTATTTCATCTTTTGTTCCCGATATAACTTCCTCATCTGATCAAAAACTGGAATTGTAGCATAGGAAAAATCGAGCTGAAGTGTACCTTTGAGCTTGGCTCCCCATGACCTCGAAAGCAACATGCAAAATCGCGGAGGAATATCCGCCACTACCACGTCCATCAAAACATTCTTTGCTGGGATTTGATCTAGACTCACCACCAAGTCCTTGATCAAACCAATACACTTCACTCGACTGGAATCAAACGAATACAAATCATGATACTTCCTTGTGATGTCAAGTCCCAGCTTCTCCATAATCGCTTTGGGCATCAAATTATGTGAAGCTCCCGAATCAAACATGGCATTGTGTAGCACATACTCATGTAGTCGCAAACTGATATAGAACAGAGGAACATCACTCTCGGGAGACTCACCATCTAAAGCGCGCCCAAAAATCAGCTCAGGCCGATCATCTTCTACATTCACCGTGTCTAGCATTGGATCGAAATTCAGCATCTTGGAAATCTGACCTCGGTAAGTGTTGTTCTTCATGATTTCCATCAAGGGAATAGACACCTTCAACTTTGCAATCTCATTCTCCAAACTGAAAGCTGAAATATTCTCACCTTCTTTAGCTGGATTGTCTCTTTTTTCACCTCTATCTCTTGGTGCGTTTGATGGTTGGTCTATCTTGGCTGCTGATGGTGATTGACTTGCTGAAGGACCAACTATGTCTTTGCTTGTTGTGTGTGGGGGAACCGAATCATTCTTTGCTGATGTATCTTTCCTTTTCTGAATGGGATTTATGGGAACAACTCGGTTTCTCAATTGCCTTTGCTGACCTTGCTGAGCTGATAAAGCATGCAAATACCCTCTTTGATACTCTTCGGATTCTTCTTGAAGTGCTGCATCGTTTGACAAAATATAATGCTCATCTTGGGGAATGGTGGAATTACTCACCAACTCTTCCTCTTCTGTAATATAAGTGGGCATATCATCAGGAGTGAAGAAATGATTTTCCTCTCCAACATTATCACCTTCATCCTCTGATTCTTGGCTAACAAAATTCTGCTGAAAAGGAGGTTTCATTTGCTGCTGAACTGCTGCCTCTTGTGCCTTTGTTTCACGCTGCTTGATTCTATATTGTGGCTGCTGTGCACCTCGGAAATTAGGATTACGGATCTGCGGTTCCGGCTTGTCAAGACGAACATTTTCAAGTGCCCTCTTTATCTGTTCAACATCACGAAGTAGCTGATTTGAGGTGGATGCTTCCTCTTTGATTGTGACTCACTTTTCTGCCTTCATTCTTGCCCTTTTATCATTTAAATTTGCCTCAACACTGACATCAATTTTCTGCATATCCTCCAAGGTAGGAGGATCTCTGTCTCGCAATGAATAAGCCATCTCCGGATCAAAACCATCCGGGAACTTAAGAAGTTCTGATTTTCTTGAAGGTCTCAAATCATCTTGAATAGCATTATAAACTGTATTGAATCTGATTATGTAATCTTGAACGTGTTAGAGTCGGTCTAGTAGCCCTCCATCAGCGATCAAAGCTCTTTGCATTTGCATAAGTAGGTGTCTCATCAGTGTCTTGCATTCCATTAGGCATGCCATAACCCTGATGGAGGAGCTGGTGTCTTTATTCCCCTCTTGGCACTGCTGGATCAGCTTGTTTTAGTCATTAAACTTTGTCAAGGTTACTTGTCTATTGTCTTGAGATCAAATTTTCTGGTCTAGGGTTTTGGGTCAAGTTTGTCTTCAAGCTCATGTCTGTGAAGGTCAATAAATGCCCAGCAGGTCAGAGGGATGATTGTCAAAGTGTTTTTTCAAAAGATTCTATCTTGTACAGTTAATTTTCACCTTGGATTTAAAAACCCTGTTTTTAAAGCCAAGGTCATTTTTCAAAATTTTGTAAAAAATGGTAAAATTTCAAAAAAGGCTTCAAAGGAAAGCATGTAACCCTAGCTCCCTTGTCAAGATCCCTCAGATGCTATCCCTGCAAAAATTATCAAAGAAAAGCATCAAATCAATCAATTTCAGGACAAAAGGAAACCAAAAAAGTCAAATTTATAAAGTGTCATGAAAAAACATTATAAAGTGGGTTATGACATGAAATTAATTCAAACAAGGTTATAAAAGCCCCAATGTCCCTCCATCGTGCCTCATTATGCATCTAAGTCATAGAGCAAGTGATTGCAAGAGAGATTGGGTGAAATTTGTGAGCTGGATAGGCGCGCGACCCGTTGAACCAGGCGTGCGACCCGTCAGTGGCACGCGACCCGTTGAGCGCCCTCCGCTAGTGCAAAATTATAACGGGCGCGACCCGTCAGAGGCGCGCGACCCGTTGGGTGAGGCGCGCGACCCGTCAGCGCCCTCTTTGTAAAACCGCCTGCAAATTCATCAAGGAGCCACAAATCGCCAAACTTCGCAAGGTAGGCCCTCCATCATGAAAAATTATTGCTTGCTACAGTTCAAGAAGATCATGATTGTATTTTTAAAGGTCTTCATTTGCAAGTAAAAGTCTCCATTGTGCTTTTGGGCTTAAAGTTGTCAAAATTACTAGGGTTTTATATGCTGTTTTGAGGTATCCCACTGTTCTCATTTTTCTTCCATCTCCCATTTCATATTCCTTATCATTCTATGTAAATTTCCCTTCCAAATATGTAAATCTCCCTACCCCTCTTCCCAAGAAATCAAAAAATTACACCCTAAACCCTACCTTCCATAACATCCTTGCAAATGAAATTGTATGATGATGTTGATGTCATGATTCCTCTCTTTAACCCCTATTTCATATATTTTTCCCAATTTCCCTTCCAAGTCTCCCTTCCCTAACATTTCCCTTGTGCTACTTGTCCCCTTGAAACAACATTTCAGAACAGTTAAAACAGCAGATTTCAAAGCAGAAGCAGCAGTACATTTCAGTCACTTTGCCCCTGAAACCATGTCAGAAACCGAAACTGACTATGAGCAAAGTGATGATCGTGAGTCAACACCAGAAGTTGAGCCTGCTTAGAAACATGAAGAATCAGTATTGGGCACGGATGCACGTATACAAGGCAAAGATGAAGGTGCTCCAAAGGCGGTTGACCAAGGCACAAAAAAGGAGAAAAAGGCCCGATCCCCTCCACATCTTTGTCGAGGCTTCCTTGAAGGAGCAAGGCACTAAATAGCCCAGCCACAGCACAAATCCCAAGAAATTTTGAGCATTTTTGGTAAATTTTGGTTTTTTCAGGCAATTTACAGGTTTTCTCCATTAACGGGTCTCACCCCCCACGCGACCCTTCATCCTGGCAACTCCATTTTGAAAAAACTCAGCATTTCCAAATTTTTCATGAGAAGTTACATATGCTCATCCATGGCCAAGAGATTTTATGAAGTTTTTGGCCTCCAGAAAGTCAAAAAACAAGCAAAAAATGACTTTCTGCCACATTTTTGAGACACAGAAAGCAGTCTTGGGAGATTGCAATTTTGGAGGGGCAAATGACCACCAAATTTAGAAATTCCAGTTGGGTTGGAAAGTAGACTCACAGACCTTTCCAAAAAGCCTACTATTGCCCAATTTGGACACCTGGAAGTGCCCCAAAAGTTCCCTCAAAAGCGCGCGACCTGTCAGGCAGAGGCGCGCGACCTATCAGGCAATTTTCTCAAAATTTTACTGTACAGCTCAGAAAAACGCATATTTGACCATGTTTGACTTTTTGGAGTGGATTGTTATCCTCCTTGATGTAAATAATGTAATTTTTTGATACTTTTACACTTATTTATCTCTTCTAGAAGATTCATTCATGAAATAGGTGAAAATTAAATGAATGAATTGGTTTCCTAGCTTATAGAGGCAAGTTGTTTTGACTGCCTAGTTTTCAGTGCTTAGTTTAGAATTGGTTGAAACAGCTCCTAGAAGGATGAGCTCGACCCCTAGAGGCAGGGAAAGATGTTAGATTTCCTATATTATGTATTTTCTTAGTCATTTTCAGAGGTTGGAAGGTTGGACTCTTGAGGGAGAAGCTCTTATTGTATTATTCACTGTATCTCTGCAATTTTTGGCAAAGGAAGACCAGGGTTTTGCAGTCCTTTTTGGGATTCTTGTGGTTACATGTATTGATGGTGTGTTTATCTATGTACTTTTAAGTGTGTTATGTGAATCATTTCCTTACTTTTCCTTCTGCAAATTAGGCAAATGAAGTGTTAAAGTAGAATTCATGACTGTCATGCTCTGCTTTTAAGTTTGCTTAATATCAATGTTTTCAACTGTTTAAGGGGAATTCAAAGTTATTGCTTGCTCTCCTTAACTCCTCACCGGTCATTCTAATCCATCCATCTCTATCAAAGGCATCAATATTGTTTCCTACCTCGCCCCAAAGAACCCCCTGCGAAAACTGTGTCCAATCCCCACACCCGAAATTGCCATTCCCCAATTTTCCACCAAAACTTTAAAAATCCCAAATTTAAACCTCTTGATCAGTTTACTAGCCTAAAATCAGTGTTTTCCTATTGGTCATCTCGCCCATTGAAGATCTTTACTGAGATAGACCGGAGAGAGCCCTCTCCTGCCCCGTAGGGCTAGCTACGAGGCTAAGTGGTTTGATGTTGCCTTGAAGTTTACCTTTCTCAGCCTGAGGTGAAATTTCAAGCGCTAACATATTGGCGACCATACTGGGGAGAACAAACTTGTTTGTGGATTGATGTGTTTGTTTCATAAGTCTTAGACAGAGCCTGAAGTTATGCCAGGTAGCCTTCGAAACGCTTTTGCTTTGCATAAGCGGAAGTAGATAAACGCTGCTTCAGTCAATCTCCGTCAGCTTGTGAATACATCACTTCATTTGCATTTTACCCCAGTACATGTATCAAGTTCATATCTGATTGTTGATAGTGGACAACGATCAGACACTTGCAAGGCTGAAATCATTCACTCGGCGACTCTAAATCAGTTTCGAGATCAGATCCAAAGACTCCACTGGAGGATGATCCCGACCAGCAAAAACATGAAAGGACAACATGGACAGATCAGGTATTCAAGTTGGAATTGCATCCAAGACATTTTGTTCTTTGTTCTAAATTATTTCTTCTCTTTTCCCGAGAATGTTAAGAAGGCTTTGTAAAGTATACTGTGTTTGAAAAGAGATCCTCGGCCTGCAGTTGATTCTTTCCCTTTGAAGATTGTGAATACCAAAGATTTGCATACCTTTGAGCTTGATCCAGATCCTTTTTCCGAATTTTGTGATGAACCTATACCTGCTGTACATACCCCTACCCCTTGTAAAATTCCAGATCGGTATAAACCTCTTGTTTTACCCTCTGTTCTCCATCCTTTCCCCAAAACTTATGATCTATACTTGCCGAGGTTCGATGGTGAAAGTAAGAATGTCACCGCTGAGCAACATGTGCAGAATTTTGAGTCTTTTCTTGACCTTTTTGAAGTTGATGATGAAGATGTTAGTATAAGGCTTTTTGCTCTTTCTTTGCAAGCCAAAGTGAAGAGTTGGTTCAAAACCCTGCCTGATGCAAGCATTTCAGATTTCCAGCAGTTTGTCAAAGTTTTTCTCGACAGGTGGATGATCAGGCAGAACCTTTTCTTGATTGTAGAAGAGTATAACCAGCTAAAAAGAATGCCAGGGGAGACAGTACAACAGTTTTCAGCCAGATTTAACCAATTTTATTATTCGATGCCAGTTGATATTAAACCTTCTCCTAGATCTGCTCTCTTGAACTATCCGGGTGCCTTTGATCCGAAGATGGAGTTTCAGCTGAGAGAAAGGGATATTGCAACACTTCACGAGATGCAAAACAATGCAGTAAATGTAGAAGCTCATCCGTTGATCCGAAGGGCAAGGTTGAATGAAGAAGAGATGAAAAACATAGATCCGGCCGAATCGACATCTCTAGAGGTGAAGCTCGACATTTTGGTAAGTGCAGTGGAAAAGATGATGGACAAGATCAACGCAAGAAATGCTTATGATGTTCAAGCCCATGGCTCGCTGATTGAAGAAGAACAAATGGCTGATCCAAAACATTTTGTTTCTTACCCTAGTTGTCATAGATCTGATAATGATTGTTTTGTAGATCACCTTGGAGAAGAGAGATCTGTTGATATGACATGTATGCTTGATGATGTCTTTTATACTGATGAATTGCCTCAGTTTGATCAGTATGATGATGATTATGTTCTCCAAACAGAAGCTAATCTTGCAGACAAATCAACAGCTAGTTTGTGGGAGGAGGAAGTTCATTTTCAGTAGTTTGAAAACAATGTTCAGCCATCACATATCAGCTATGACAGTGATGAGGAAAGTGCAACAAAGTTTGAACCCCCAAATGCCATTGGTTGTCAAGTTGCAGTTGAAGACTTGGAAGTGCACACACATGATTTAATGATTCAAGGTGACTCCATACCATTCTCTTTTGAATCATTTCAGTTTTTGAAGGGTAGATTGCATAGTAAATCTTCAAATGAACAGCCTATAACAAATCAGAAATCTCTCAGTGTTAATGTTGAGGATGAGACATATAAACAAATTCTTGAGCAGCCTGTAGCATCAGATTTGCAGCCACCAAATGAACTTGAAGGGCAGATTACAGATGAAGGTATGGCAGCCGAAATACATGATTTGATGATGCAGGAAGATTCTATACCCTTTTGTTTCAAATCATTTCAATTTATAAGGCAGAATCTTTGTAAAATCTCTCAAGAAAAAGATGAACAGCTAGAAGGATGTCATACATTTTCAATGGATACATTGCAGCAGTCTTTTCAAGTTTTTCATGATCCAATAGCTGATGTTTTGGATGAGGTTTGCAGTCAAAGTCTTTCTCCATTGACCACATGTGAGCTTGAAACATGTGCTGATATGAATTTGATCCGGCAGTCAGTTTCTTTGTCATTTTCAGCAGAGGTCTCGTCACAAGGTTCAGATCAAAGTTTGCATTCATGGTATGAAGGAAAGAGAAGTAATTCATTAGATGAGCTAAGTTCTAGTGTGCTTGAATTTCAAGATCCTTATGCAGTGTTTTTGGAGGTGGATAGAGAATTCATATCATTCCACGGATCTGTTTCTAAGTTGTCATGGGAGTTGCCTTTCAGTAGTTCTCTTTTGTTGTTCATAAGTGAGCACTTGCGGAGAATTCAAACAACAGATGGGATACTTACTTGGTTGCACTAGTTGTTTCATTTCACTTGATCAGGTGATGAATGAAATTGTTAGGGTAGGTTGTGATGAATAAGCTCCCCTTTGAGCATCATTTCCAGTTTGTCGGTTGTGTTTAAGTATTGAGTCAAGCTTTAGTTAAGTTTCAGTCAGTTTTCAGTCAAGTTATCATTTAATAAATGAGTCAAAGTCTTGTGTCGTTTGCCGAAATAATGACTCCATCGCCCAATGGTTGAAAACACTGGTCTGCTCTCCCAGAGGTCTAAGGTTCTTGGCACCTCCATGGAGCTACCATCCCCATTGGAGCCAATGTTAGAGTCGGTCTAGTAGCCCTCCATCAACGATCAAAGCTCTTTGCATTTGCATAAGTAGGTGTCTCATCAGTGTCTTGCATTCCATTAGGCATGCCATAACCCTGATGGAGGAGCTGGTGTCTTTATTCCCCTCTTGGCACTGCTGGATCAACTTGTTTCAGTCATTAAACTTTGTCAAGGTTACTTGTCTATTGTCTTGAGATCAAATTTTTAGGTCTAGGGTTTTGGGTCAAGTTTGTCTTCAAGCTCATGTCTATGAAGGTCAATAAATGCCCAGCAGGCCAGAGGGATGATTGTCAAAGTGTTTTTTCAAAAGATTCTATCTTGTACAGTTAATTTTCACCTTGGATTTAAAAACCCTGTTTTTAAAGCCAAGGTCATTTTTCAAAATTTTGTAAAAAATGGTAAAATTTCAAAAAAGGCTTCAAAGGACAGCATGTAACCCTAGCTCCCTTGTCAAGATCCCTCAGATGCTATCCCTGCAAAAATTATCAAAGAAAAGCATCAAATCAATCAATTTCAGGACAAAAGGAAACCAAAAAAGTCAAATTTATAAAGTGTCATGAAAAAACATAATAAAGTGGGTTATGACATGAAATTAATTCAAACAAGGTTATAAAAGCCCCAATCTCCCTCCATCGTGCCTCATTCTGCATCTAAGTCATAGAGCAAGTGATTGCAAGAGAGATTGGGCGAAATTTGTGAGCTGGATAGGCGCGCGACCCGTTGAACCAGGCGTGCGACCCGTCAGTGGCGCGCGACCCATTGAGCGCCCTCCGCCAGTGCAAAATTATAACGGGCGCGACCCGTCAGAGGCGCGTGACCCGTTGGGTGAGGTGCGCGACCCGTCAGCGCCCTCTTTGTAAAACCGCCTGCAAATTCATCAAGGAGCCACAAATCGCCAAACTTCGCAAGGTAGGCCCTCCATCATGAAAAATTATTGCTTGCTACAGTTCAAGAAGATCATGATTGTATTTTTAAAGGTCTTCATTTGCAAGTAAAAGTCTCCATTGTGCTTTTGGGCTTAAAGTTGTCAAAATTGCTAGGGTTTTATATGCTGTTTTGAGGTATCCCATTGTTCTCATTTTTCTTCCATCTCCCATTTCATATTCCTTATCATTCTATGTAAATTTCCCTTCCAAATATGTAAATCTCCCTACCCCTCTTCCCAAGAAATCAAAAAATTACACCCTAAACCCTACCTTCCATAACATCCTTGCAAATGAAATTGTATGATGATGTTGATGTCATGATTCCTCTCTTTAACCCCTGTTTCATATATTTTTCCCAATTTCCCTTCCAAGTCTCCCTTCCCTAACATTTCCCTTGTGCTACTTGTCCCCTTGAAACAACATTTCAGAACAGTTAAAATAGCAGATTTCAAAGCAGAAGCAGCAATACATTTCAGTCACTTTGCCCCTGAAACCATGTCAGAAACCGAAACCGACTATGAGCAAAGTGATGATCGTGAGTCAACACCAGAAGTTGAGCCTTCTTAGAAACATGAAGAATCATTATTGGGCACGGATGCACGTATACAAGGGAAAGATGAAGGTGCTCCAAAGGCGGTTGACCAAGGCACAAAAAAGGAGAAAAAGGCCCGATCCCCTCCACATCTTGGCCGAGGCTTCCTTGAAGGAGCAAGGCACTAAATAGCCCAGCCACAGCACAAATCCCAAGAAATTTTGAGCATTTTTGGTAAATTTTGGTTTTTTCAGGCAATTTACAGGTTTTCTCCATTAACGGGTCTCACCCCCCGCGCGACCCTTCATCCTGGCAACTCCATTTTGCAAAAACTCAGCATTTCCAGATTTTTCATGAGAAGTTACATATGCTCATCCATGGCCAAGAGATTTTATGAAGTTTTGGGCCTCCAGAAAGTCAAAAAACAAGCAAAAAATGACTTTCTGCCACATTTTTGAGACACAGAAAGCAGTCTTGGGAGATTGCAATTTTGGAGGGGCAAATGACCACCAAATTCCGAAATTCTAGTTGGGTTGGAAAGTAGACTCACAGAACTTTCCAACAAGCCTACTCTTGCCCAATTTGGACACCTGGAAGTGCCCCAAAAGTTCCCTCAAAGGAGCGCGACCAGTCAGGCAGAGGTGCGCGACCTATCAGGCAATTTTCTCAAAATTTTACTGTACAGCTCAGAAAAACGCAGATTTGACCATGTTTGACTTTTTGGAGTGGATTTTTATCCTCCTTGATGTAAATAATGTAATTTTTTGATACTTTTACACTTATGTATCTCTTCTAGAAGATTCATTCATGAAATAGGTGAAAATTAAATGAATGAATTGGTTTCCTAGCTTATAGAGGCAAGTTGTTTTGACTGCCTAGTTTTCAGTACTTAGTTTAGAATTGGTTGAAAAAGCTCCTAGAAGGATGAGCTTGACCCCTAGAGGCAGGGAAAGATGTTATATTGCCTATATTATGTATTTTCTTAGTCATTTTCAGAGGTTGGAAGGTTGGACTCTTGAGGGAGAAGCTCTTATTGTATTATTCACTGTATCTCTGCAATTTTTGGCAAAGGAAGACCAGGGTTTTGCAGTCCTTTTTGGGATTATTGTGGTTACATGTATTGATGGTGTGTTTCTCTATGTAATTGTAAGTGTGTTATGTGAATCATTTCCTTACTTTTCCTTCTGCAAATTAGGCAAATGAAGTGTTAAAGTAGAATTCATGACTGTCATGCTCTGCTTTTAAGTTTGCTTAATATCAATGTTTTCAACTGTTTAAGGGGAATTCAAAGTTATTGCTTGCTCTCCTTAACTCCTCACCGGTCATTCTCATCCATCCATCTCTATCAAAGGCATCAATACTGTTTCCTACCTCGCCCCAAAGAACCCCTTGTGAAAACTGTGTCCAATCCCCGCACCCGAAATTGCCATTCCCCAATTTTCCACCAAACTTTAAAAATCCCAAATTTAAACCTCTTGATCAGTTTACTAGCCTAAAATTAGTGTTTTCCTATTGGTCATCTCGCCCATTGAAGATCTTTACTGAGATAGACCGGAGAGAGCCCTCTCCTGCCCCGTAGGGCTAGCTACGAGGTTAAGTGGTTTGATGTTGCCTTGAAGTTTACCTTTCTCAGCCTGAGGTGAAATTTCAAGCGCTAACAGAACGGACTCACCCGGATTACACTTGAGGTTGTTGTATTCGGCGTTAATCTGAAGCGGATCTTTTCTGATTTCCGATCGATCTAAAAACTGATTCTGAAGTGCTTCCAAGGTGGCAATGCTGTTAGCTGTCAACCCTCTGAACCACTTTCTAACTTCTCCCCCAAATGTTTGCACGAACAATCGCATGGTAACATCTTCTTCATATATCTCCTATAGATCGAAGAAAGTTGTCATTTTGTCAATATGTTGCTGAGTAGAAACACTCTGTGGAGTACCATCAAACATAGGGATTTTACTTTGATAATCGGCTGGCATATCATGAAGATTTTGGGGAAGAGCAAGTGGGGCAAACCGGGCAGCCATTGCTTTAGGAGGGGGAGTAAGATGAGTATGAGGAGGAGGAGTTGTGATAGCAAGGACTATAATAAGAGGAGCTGTAGTTTGTGGAGTTGGGGGAGTCGGAGGGGTAGGAGAAGTAGGAGGGGTATGGGGTGTAGAAGGAGAACCGACTGTGGATTCGGGATAGGTGATTATAGGCGAAACTGAAACATAAGGAGGATAAGATTCTTCGTGAGCCGTGATAGTGGATCCAATATGATCAGAGATATTCTCAACAAAATCAGCAAGGGTAGTAGCTTGAATATGTGTCTGGAGATGTCTCAAGATGAAATTTTCGACCAATTTGTTATGTCTCTCAAATTCAATAGCAGCTGCAAAATTAGGGTCAAGGACTAGAGAATCGAGCGCACTTTCAGACTTGGCTTTAAACAGAGACAACTCAAAGCTTTCGTCAAAATCTAGATCTTCAAAATACTTGATAATACCTGGAGATGAATGAGATTTGAAAATGGGTCTAGGATCTGTAGCGAGCTTGTTTTTCTCAAAAAGACTAGGAAAGAAAAACCATTCAGCCTGTGAAAACTCTCAACCTATCATCAACGGCTCAGAGTTAACAATTATACGGGGATAAAGTGTCAATGAAGCGCTACGTTCACAAGCTCACGGAGATTGACTGAAGCAGCATTTATCTACTAACGCTGATGTAAAACAAGAGCGTTTTCGAAGGCTACCTGGCGTAACTTCAGGCTCCGTCTAAGACTTATGAAATAACACATCAATGAGCAAACGATTAATTTGTTCTCCCCAGTATGGTCGCCAATATGTTAGCACTTGAAATTTCACCTCAGGCTGAGAAAGGTAAACCTCAAGGCAACATCAAACCACTTAGCCTCGTAGCTAGCCCTACGGGGCAGGAGAGGGCTCTCTCCGGTCTATCTCGGGAAAGATCTTCAATGGGCGAGATAACCAATAGGGTAACACTGATTTTAGGCTAGTAAACTAATCAAAAGGGTTGATTTGGGATTTTTAGGGTTTTTGGTGGCAAATTGAGGGTGACAATTTTGGGTGCGGGGATAGGACACAGTTTCTGCAGGGGGTTCTTTGGGGCGATATAGGATACAGTATTGATGCCTTAGATTGAGGTGAATGGATGAGAAAGATAGGTGAGGAGCTAAGGAGAGCAAAAAATAAATTTGAATTCTCCTTAAACAGTAGAAAACATTGAAATTAAACAAACTTAAAAGCAGAGCATGACAGTCATGAATTCTACTTTAACACTTCATTTGTTTAATGTGCAGAAGGAAAAGAAAGGAAATGATTCACATAAAACACTTAAAAGTACATAGAGAAACACACCATCAATACATGTAACCACAAGAATCCCAAAAAGGACTGCAAAACCCTGGTCTTCCTTAGCCAAAAATTGCAGAAATACAGTGAATAATACAATGATAGCTTATCCCTCAAGAGTCCAACCATGAAAATGAGCAAGAAAGTACATAATATAGATCATCTAACTTCTTTCCCTGCCTCCATGGGTCGAGCTCACTATCCTAGGAGCTGTTTCAACCACTTCTAAACTAAGCACTACAAACTAGGCAGTCAAAACAACTTGCCTCTACAAGCTAGGAAACCAATTCATTCATTTAATTTTCACCCTTTTCATGAATGAATCTTCTAGAAGAGGTACATAAGTGTAAAAGTGTCATAAAAGTACATTAATTACATCAAATAGCATAATAATCCACCCCAAAAAGTCAAACAGGGTCAAACTGCGTTTTTCTGAGCTGTACACTGAAATCTGGAGAAATTTGCCTGACGGGTCGCGCGCCTTTGGGACCACTTTCGGGGCACTTCCAGGTGTCCAAATTGCACAAGAGTAGGCTTGTTGGAAAGGTCTATGAGTCTAATTTCCAACCCAACTGGAATTTCTGAATTTGGTGGTCATTTGCCCCTCCAAAATTGCAATCTCCCAAGACTGCTTTCTGTGTCTCAAAATTGTGGCAGAAAGTCATTTTTTGCTTGTTTTTTGACTTTCTGGAGGCCCAAAACTTCATAAAATCTCTTGTCCATGGATGAGCATGTGTAACTTCTCATGAAAAATCTGGAAATGCTGAGTTTTTGCAAAATGGAGTTGCCAGGATGAAGGGTCGCGCGGGGGGTGAGACCCGTTAATGGAGAAAACCTGTAAATTGCCTGAAAAAACCAAAATTTACCCAAAATGCTCAAAATTTCTTGGGATTTGTGCTATGGCTGGGCTATTTAGTGCCTTGGTCCTTCAGTGAAGCCTCGGCCAAGATATGGAGGGGATCGGGCCTCTTTCTCCTTTTTTGTGCCTTGGCCAACCGCCTTTGGAACATCCTCATCTTTGCCTTGCACACGTGCATTCTCGCCCAATAATGGTTCTTCATGTTTCTTAACAATTTTTTATCTTGGTTGGCCTTAGCCAACAGCCTCTCCAAGTGAGCATTGAGCTGGATAAGCATGGACTCTCGCTCAGCGGGCAACAGATCACCGGGTCTTCTTCGGTTCAAGTTGCGGTCACTACGAATCCTCCACAACTCATCAAGAGCTTGCTCATCCTCCAACTGTTTGTTGCGCTGCTCTAGATATGAGATTGTCCATTGTGCCCCCTCTAATCTCCTCTGCAATGCATCATTTTCAGCTCTAAGGTGCTGAATGATCTCCTTTGACTCTCGGCTAGGAGAACTGACACCAAGATCAATAAGCTCTATATCTGGAACACCTGATGGTCCCTCATCAATCCTGGGCTGCTTGCCCCTCTCTGATACCTGTGTTGCTGAAGAAAACGAGGCCCCTTCCACCTGATGTGGAGATAACACTCGCTGAGCCGATGAAGAAGGCGAGACCCCTTCCACATGCTGTGGAGAAAGTACTCGTCGAGCTGCTGCAAATAAGGCCCTCTGGCCTCTCTGATAGGTAACCAAAGGTGAGGAGCTGACATGTCTAGTGACGGGGATGTCATGCTACTGTGATGGTCCTCCCTCCTCGTGAATAACCTCAAGATGTGGCGGTGGTGGTACTGTGAAAAACTCACGAGAGATGAACTCCTCCCATGAAATGCCCTGCTGAGCCAACTGATGTAATACTACAAGCTGAATCAAACCATAATGGTAAAGGCTCCTATACTGCTGTGCCAGGCTCTTCCTCTGCATCATGGACACCATCCTCTCAATGTTCTGATAGAAGAAAACAGGGATGTTCATCATCCGTACCTGTGTGAAGTGCATCAATAAGCGAATATGGTACGAATATACCTGTGAAAATCTGCCCTCACAGGTAAAATAGAGCATGATGAGCCTCATCATGGGAGCATACTCACTCCTGAGAAATTTGAAGGGAAACACTCTTGTCAAGTGCCTCATGAGTGCTGGTCTAACGAAAGGCTCAAAATGAACACTGTCCAACACCTTGCGCTTATTCCATACCTCTCCAACATTAGGTATCCCTGTGGCCTGTGCAATCATCTAGGGTGTCAATGTAAAGTCCACCCCGGTAAGGTTGACATGTCCATCATGCAAATGTAAAACAAATAGGCGAGCCAACTCTCTGTGGTGCTGAATCCGAGAGATCCTCTCACAAAACTCATAGCAAGACATGTACTGGAAACATGAAACTACCATGGGACAAGCCTGTAAATCTGCCAAAGAAGTGGGCTCCTCTCTCTTATGATGACCACCCTTTCCACCCTTATGAGGCCTCCTCTGTACCTCAATCTCTGAAGCTGATGCCTGGTCATCACTCTGCTCATAGGTTTCGGTTTCTGACATTGTTTAAGGAGCAGAGTGGCCAAAATGTACTGCTGTTCCTGCCTTGTAAAATGCTGATCTATATGCTGTTTCAAGGGGGACAAGGAGCATGAGGGGAATGTTAGGGGAGGGACACTTTAAAAGGAAAATGGGAATAAATATATAAAACAGGGATTTAAGGGAAAAAACATTGCAAAAATCATTGCATATGCATCATTATATACATTGTTTACATGGGTATAATGAGAGGTAGGGTTAGGGCTTGATTTTTCATTTTTAGGGAAAAGGGGTAGGGTTTAGATTTTCTTTACAAATTTAAAAGGGAAATTTATATAGGAAGACAAGGAAAATGAAATGGGAAATGGGGAAAAATGATTACAAGGGAAAAACCTTAAAACAACATAAAACCCTAGGCAAATTTTACAATTTTAAACCACAGCCATATAGAGCTTTTTCTCTTGCACAATGAGATCTTTAAAACATGCATTCATGATGTCTTTAACCATAACAAACAGCAATTTGTAAGTTGGAGGGGCTACCTTAGGCAATTTAGCAATTTTGTTGGCTCCTTGGATGATTTGCAGGTGATTTGGTAAAGAGGGCGCTGACGGGTTGCGTGCCTCACCCAACAGGTCGTGCGCCACTGACGGGTCGTGCCCGTTATAAAATAACACTGCTGGAATGGGCTCGACGGGTCGCGCGCCTCTGACGGGTCGCACGCCTGGTCTGACGGGTCGCGTGCCTGGTCTGACGGGTCGCGCGCCTGTCAAGCTCACAATTTCGCTCAAATCCTCGCCCAGTCTCTCTTGCAAGTGAGTTAGATGCACAATGAGGGTAAATGGAGGGAGATTGGGCTTTTATAACTGTGATTTGAAATAATTTCATGCCCAAACCCACTTTATAATGTTTTTCTTTGACACTTTATAAAATTGACTTTTCTTGGTTTCCTTTGTCCTGAAATTGACTCATTTAATGCTTTTGCTCGATACTTTTGCAGGGATATCATCTGAGGGATCTTGGCAAGGGAGCCAACGTTACATGCTGTCCTTGGAAGCTTTTTGAAATTTCATCACTTTTTACAAAAATTTGAAAAATGACCTTGGCTTTAAAAACAGGGTTTTTAAATCCAAAGTGAAAATTAACTGTACAAGATAGAAATTTGCGAAGAAACACCTTTAAAATCATCCCTCTAGCTTGCTGAGCACTTATTGACCTTCAGAGACATGACCTTGTAAATAAACTTGACCAAAACCCTAGACCTAGGAATTTGACCTCAAGACAAGATAAGACAAGTTTGAAAGTGACTAAGGATTGAAATGACTTGATTCAGCTGCCAAGAGGGGGACAAAGACACCAGCTCCTCCATCAGGGTTATGGCATGCCTAATGGGATGTAAAAATTGACACTGATGAGACACCTACTTATGCAAATGCAAAGAGCTTTGATCGCTGATGGAGGGCTACAAGATCGACTCTAACAGGTTTCATGCTCAAAATTGTGTAGTAGCTCCCATTGTGAGCTATAGGCTAGATAATAGGTTTGTGTTGTTGATCTAATATTACACTTGTAAAAGGTATGTCAAGTTATGAATGTGCATCTCCAAGATCAAGTGCAAAGGACTAGTAGAAGTCTCCTCCAAGCAAAGGCAAGAAGGAATTATGTTTTCGGCATAAAGGAAGACTATAAGCATGTTATCCATGTCGGCTAAATCAAATGTATAGGTTGGCCTAAAGACAATTCATGTTGGCCTAATGGGCAGACTTGAAAAGACTATAAATAAGGCCACTCCCCCCTCATTCGACTACACAACACACTCTCAGATTGGGTCTAAAAGGGAGTGTGAAAAAATCAAAAGGAAGCCTGCCTAATAGAAAAGAGAAGGAGATCAAGAAGAAGGAGAGACTTGGGTCTATTCTAAGAAGTTTCCTTCCTCACGTGCGAAGGAGAAACAACTCACCATTAGGGTTGCACTGCAGTTCTATGTTATCATATTGAAAAGGTTAGATTTAAGTCCTAAAGGGTTTGGTTATTCACCTAGAATAAAGCTCCAAGTACTACGAGGAAAGGAGGAGGCTAAAATAACCTCTAGCTTACTCTCACGTGTGAGAACAATGACTTCTACAGGTCTGCAACTAGGGTAGAAATTATAGTCCTACACAAGTGGTTGTTTCACCTTCGTTTGGGCCAAGATTTGCAGTATAAACATCCTACACTTACCCTCAAGTGAAGCGAGGTTCTAAGGAAAGCTAGAAGGGACATTCTCTTGTCCACACGTGCACAAGGAGATCTAATTACAGGTCTACAATTAGGGTTGTTGGACAGTCCTATTCAAGGAAGCAGATCATCTTGTCTAAGGGCAAGTTTTGAGGTCAAAACTTGACAAGTGACCTATCTTGGATAAGTGAAGCTTGGAGGAAGGAAGAAGGAAAAGATAAGCTAGTCCTAGAACCTATAGTGTCAGATATGATCTATGGTACAACAAGTTAGAGAACAATTGGAGCAAAATGTACTTGCCTTGATCTTGGAGAGACATTCGTCAAAGGGTCTTTGTCTAGGTCTTGGAAATTTTGTCAATAGAAGATTCTATAAGAAGAATTACCATGGGTTTTCCTCTCAAGGTTGGAGATTTTTTTCCTTGGCTTGCTGCCTATATCTTGTGTTATTGTTCTCTTGTCTATTTTGTATGGTAGCTGGTTGATGAAGTAAATAAACACACACATAAGGAAGCATTTGTTTAAGTAAGAAAAGTAAAAAACCTTCACAACTAGTTACCTAGATTGAGAAATCATTAACATATCAAAGCCCTATATTTCTCAACACAATACAGTTTGGTTGGCTTAACCATTGCTTGACTAAGTTGGTTAACTGCATAACACATGTCTGGTCTTGTGTTCACAAAATACATAAGTGAAACCACAAGCTTCCTATAAATGGTATCCTCCACTACCTCACCCGGGGTAACATCCTCTTTCCTCTAGTTTCCTGCTAGAGGATTCTCCATGGGTTTGCACCTATCCATGTGGAACCTCTGAAGTATATCATTGGTATACTTTCCCTAAGAGACAAACAATACCCCATCTCCTTTGCATACTTCCAATCCAAGGAAGGAGGGCATGAGGCCCATTTCTTTCATATTTAACTCTCTTGCAGGGTCTTCCTTGCAAGATCTAATCAAATGTTCATCATGAGTAAGGATCAAGTCATCAACATATAACAAAATAATCAATAATTTACCTTCTACCACAATGTGATAAATGTTTTCATCTGCTTCACTTTTGGTGAAGCCCAAACTGATGAGATAGCTATCGATCTTGGTGTACCAAGCCAAGGTGTTTTCTTGATTCCATGTAATGCTCGCTTGATTTTGCACACATGCAACTCTCTATGAAAGTTTCAAAGCCCTCTGGATTCTCAATATACACCTCCTCCTCAATAAATCCATTGAGGAATGTTGTCTTCACATCCATCTAGTGGATATTCCACCCCATTTGAGATGAAAATGCTAGAATTGACCTGATGGATGAGTACCTTGCTACTAGAGCAAAGGTATCCTCATAGCCAATTCCCTCCACTTGAGAGAACCCCTTAGCCACAAATATGGTCTTGTGTTTCTCTATGCTACTATTTGCTGCATGCTCTAACTTGTAAAGCCATCTCGAACCAACCACTGATTTATTTGTTGGTTTTGGGACCACTTCCCAAACATTTTTTCTGAAAATGGAATGATATTCCGATACCAAAGCATCAACCCATATTGGTTTCTCTACAACTTCCTCAAATGAGGATGGCTTAGTCTCTATAATCTCACTCATCAGAGTCATGTAGCCAATGTACCGATCCAGTGAACTCCTCTGCCTACACTGTGATGTGGGTGCTCCCACATTCTCTCTAGCATCTTGCAATAATCCGCCAGCTTCCCTAGTTCACTTCCTTCCTTCTTTGTATGTCTCTGCTTGAGTGGATGTATCCACTATTTTCTCCTCTGCTTGTGGATGCTCCACAAATTCCTAAGGTTCTTATTTTGGAGCCAAAAGCTCTTGATGAGGTTGCATCTGAAGCTCCCTTTTAAGAGAACACCTCATTTCCTTCTCCTCATCAAACTGCACATCTCGTCTAACCACTTTCATATTGGCAGATGTAAAGTACACTTGATAGTTTTGAGGTGTGTCTGTGTACCCCACAAATATGCCCAACTCTATTGTCATCTCTAGATTTTTCCTTGCTTACTTGGAAACATGATAGTAAACTGATGATCCAAATATCTTCAAGTGTGACACATCTGGTTTCTTCCCTAAAAAATATTCCTCTAGTGTACTCATGCCAAGAATCCTGTGAGGACTCTTGTTATGCAAATAGACCACTGTGTTGCATGCTTCAACCCACAAGTGCAATGGTAGGCTTTGGTCATGCAACATCTCCCTTGTTTCTCCCATAATACTTTTGTTCTTCCTCTAAGCTACCCCATTCTGTTGTGGGTTATGGGGGTTTTCAACTCCGATCAAATGCCTTCCTTTGAACAAAAAAAATTAAAATTATTGAACACATACTCACCACGTTATCACTCTTGAGAGCCTTCACTTGCTAGTTTCTTTCTCAACAAGTGCTTTAATATCAACAAATTTGGAGAATGTTTGGTCTTTCTTCTGCATGAAGTATAGCCAACACTTCTGTGAGAAATCATGTACAAATATAACATAATACCCGTGCTTGGCAGTGGAGGCTGTCGAGAAAGGTCCACAGACATCAGAGTCAATCCTTTCAAGGACTTTGTGCACCTTGGTGTCCAGATCATTGAAGGCGGATTTTGTGAACTTCCCCAATGTACACCCTTTGCATGTATCCTGCTGCAATAGTTCTCCTTTGGGGAGGTCTGTGGTAATTTGCTACATGTTGAAAAGTGTTCAACAAGAAATGCTTGTTGAGAATGCAACAAGATGATGGAGCTTAGTGGAAAGGAGTCACCTTCACTAAGTGGGCCCACATGAAAATTATGGCACAAAGTCTATTTTTGGATCACAGCAGGAGTGATCAGAGTCTATCTTTAGACTGCTAGTCAAAAATAGAAAAGTCAAATATTATTGTCTCATAATAATATTTAGACTATAAAATTTATCTTATCCTCTTGGAGCACTTCAGTTTGAGCTACAAATGTGGCACATGCAGCTGTCAGAAGAAAATACACTCTCTTTATGAGTTAGTTGAGCTATTGCATGCAGGACATCAGTTAGAACTCATGTGGTTGAGTTCTGTGGAGTTGGATGAGTAGTTAATGGAGTCATGTTCAGTTTGACTTAGTTGTATTTAGTCTAACTGATCAATAGACTAAGTGATGAGTTGTGTGAATTAGTTATTAATTAATTCACTAATTGTCAACTCATAATGCAACTGAAGAATACATTAGTTAACTCAGTGCATGTACAGTTCAGTGGAGATAGGTGCTAGAGGTTGAGATTGATATCAGTTGTGCATGAGATTGTGCACATGCATGGATTGAGTTATGCTAATGAGGATTGCACAGTGTGGGCCAATATCAAGGCAATTGTACCTTGTGCTCACGTGATTCTCTTGCAGGATTGTGCAGTGGAGGCAGGCAAAGCAGTGGAGAAGATTTGAACCTGTGACTTGTTCAGATCTGAGCTAGTTTTGTGTGTAACAGGTGGAGATAGTACTGAGTAATTGTGTGGAGTATTGTACTATGTATTGTTACATGTTCTCAATCATTATAATATATAGATAGTGTGGGGTTTTCAGCTGTATGATTTCCCCGAGTTAAATAATGTGTTAATGTGTGCATGCGATTGATGTTTCATTGGTTTTAATGCTGCTAAATTGATGATCAACGTAGAGGAGATTATGTATTATGCATGTATTCCGCAATAGTGTATAATCGAGATAATCTCTGTGAATAAGTGTCATATTATTCAAAATTTCTACATGGTATCAGAGCTGGTTGATTTGTAGGAAAAAGTTCTACAGGATATCAAAGCGAGGATTGATCATCAGATCTATTATTTAGAAAGTGATTAAATTTTATTTCTTCAAGCAGAGTTTGTAATCAGGCCAGGTAGCCTCTGGATTCATCCTTCTTTTGGAAGGTGAGATATCCGGTGAATGCTCATACAGTCAATCTCTGTACGAGAAATGCTTTGTTCTCACGAATTTTAGATCAGAAGCGGTTGAGTTTTGAGCTGGTGGAATGGCGCTCAAGGATAAACTCAGAAACATCTAAGTGTGATAATGGAGACAATATGCCCCAGTATCTCATGAAGTTCACCCAATGCCGGGATGAGCTGGGAAGTGTGGGGGTGATTGTTGATGATGAGGACTTGGTGAGCTTGGCTCTCCTTGGTCTTCCGAAGAGTTGGCATTCCTATCAGGACTCTGTCAATGGTCGGGAGAAATTGCCAGGATGGGAGAGACTTTGGTTAGATCTTGTGCAAGAGGAGATCAGACAGAGCACCTGAGACAGTTCTTCATCCATGCATGATGAGGAGAACTGTGCCTTAGCAAGTAAGGCGAAGAAGGGGAAGGATAAGGGTTCTCTTTCCAAATCCAGTTCTTCCAATGATGGGAAGAAGGTTGACAAGGCGAAGGTGAGATGCTTTCGTTGTCATGAGTTGGGCCATTATGCTACTAATTGCCCAAAGAAGAAGTCCAAGAAGGGATCTGGGGAAGGATCTGAAGGTGAGGCACTTGCTTCACAGTTTGAGTTGGATTTCACACTTTTCGCATGCATGGTTTCATCCATGGTGGGAAGTGGTTCGTTTCTTGATAGTGGAGCTTCTTTCCACATGATCGGTGACAAGAGTTTGCTCAGTGCTTTGGAGGAGAAAGATCTCTAGATACACATAGCGATGGGTAATGATGAGAAGTATAGTGTCTCAGGTGTAGGCACGGTTATTTTTTAGAGGGAGCATGGAGCTCGCCTTACCTTGACCGATGTCAAGTATATACCAGGACCAAAGAGAAACTTGGTGTCGATCACGATGCTGGAAGATAGAGGCTATGATGTAGTCTTTAGTGAGGGAAAGGTTTTCCTTAGACACATCATCACTAGACAAGTGAAGCAGATTGGTTCACAGGTCAAGAACATGTATGCTCTTGAGGTTCAAGATGCATGCAAAGCCTTGAGTAGCGAGGCAACTGTTGGAGACTTGGTGGTTGAGAGGGAGCGTATATTACCACTCAACATGCAGAGCCAAAAGAAGTCTCAGACGATTGTGGAGGAGCCATGATTGGTACAGTAGCTTCAGAAGGTTGTGGAGCAACCGCAACAAGGGAAGCTGAGAGGAGATCGAGTAGAGACATCTACTCATGCAGAGACCTCTAGTAGGGGGAAACTTCGAGCTAGGTGGGCTGAGGGATCACATACAACCATACCTCCAGGTAGGAGGTGGGGCAATATAGAGTGATCGTCCCAAGGAGGAGGGACAGGATCCTTGAGGTACCCAACCTCTTGGATGAGACCTTGCTACGGGAGCCCCGATGTAGAGTAGCAGGAACTGACTGATTGGGTAGAGACAGATGCGGATGTAGCGGCAGAGAGAGCGACAGTGTAGGGAATCCCAGGACAGCGCATAGCATGCATGCTGCAGCAATGTGAGAGGCATAAGTGTTTTGCACAGTGCTAGGTGGCACAGAGAGGTGTGCAATGGTGCGAGATGCATGGAGATGTTGCAGTAGCACAGATGTCAGAGAGGGAGCACTTATCAGCAGCAGGTAGAGCTTCAGCATCAGAGTATGTTCCTAGCCCAACAGAGTGGTCAATTGGGAGTGTTTTTGTTGCAAGTGTTGTTGGAGCAAAGTGGAGCGGGTAGATGTGTTGCATGTAGAACATTCCAGAGTTACAGGATCGGGTTTGAGAGGAAGCCTTTCTTGTTGAGAGGGAGTGTTGAAAAGTGTGCAATAAGAAATGCTTGTTGAGAATGCAACAAGATGATGGAGCTTAGTGGAAAGGAGTCGCCTTCACTAAGTCGGCCCGCATGCAAATTATGGCACAAAGTCTATTTTTGGATCACAGCAGGAGTGATCACAGCAGGAGTGATCGGAGTCTATTTTTAGACTGCTAGTCAAAAATAGAAAAGTCAAATATTATTGTCTCATAATAATATTTAGACTATAAACTTTATCTTATCCTCTTGGAGCACTTCAGTTTGAGCTATAGATGTGGCACATGTAGTTGTCAGAAGGAAATACGCTTTCTTTATGAGTCAGTTGAGCTATTGCATGCAGGACATCAGTTAGAACTCATGTGGTTGAGTTCTGTGGAGTTGGATGAGTAGTTAATAGAGTTGTGTTTAGTTTGACTTAGTTGAACTAGTTGTATTTAGTCTAACTGATCAATAGACTAAGTGATGAGTTGTGTGAATTAGTTATTAATTAATTCACTAATTATTAACTCATAATGAAATTGAAGAATACATTAGTTAACTCAGTGCATGTACAGTTCAGTGGAGACAGGTGTTAGAGGTTGAGATTGCTATCAGTTGTGAATGAGATTGTGCACATTCATGGATTGAGTTATGCTAATGAGGATTGCGCAGTGTGGGCCAATATCAAGGCAATTGTAGCTTGTGCTCACGTGATTCTCTTGCAGGATTGTGCAGTGGAGGCAGGCAAAGCAGTGGAGAAGATTTGAACCCGTGACTTGTTCAGATCTAAGCTAGTTTTGTGTGTAACAGGTGGAGATAGTATTGAGTACTTGTGTGGAGTATTGTACTATGTATTGTTACATGTTCTCAATCATTATAATATACATATAGTGTGGGGTTTTCAGCTGTATGCTTTCCTCGGGTTACATACTATGTTAATGTGTGCATGCGATTGATGTTTCATTGATTTTAATGCTGCTAAATTGATGATCAACGTAGAGGAGATTATGTATTATGCATGTATTCCACAATAGTGTATAATCGGGATAATCTCTGTGAATAAGTGTCATATTATTCAAAATTTCTACACTACATGATCTTCAAAGTACCATGATACAAACTGTTAGGTCCCTATACTACTAGTGTAACCCCTTAGTGTTATTAGTACAACCCCCTTATTATATTGTTGTGCCCATGTAGTCCCCATATTGTGATTATTGTGCCCCATAGAAGCCCACTATTGTTATTATTATGCCCTTACATTCTTATTGTTAGGTCGGCTCTGATTATATTATGACCCCTTAGACTCATATATATAGAAAGGAGGTCTTGTCATTTGTATCATCGAAGAATTGTTCATTTTTGTAATGTAAAGGAGGTTGCCCCCTCAAAGAGGTTGATTCCTAAGACGTTCATCTATCTTTTCTATATTTTTGTGACCTGCTTTCATAACATTTGGTATAAGAGCTTTGGATTCTAGGGTTTCACTGCTCCATACAGGACGTCGTGGCATTTTTGCTATAACTTTGTTTCTGTGACGTTTCAAAAGCAAACAAAAAAACCCATTTGAGACGGGATCGCGCTGACGATGAATCACAGTAGTTGGTTCGAAACACGTCAACAAAATTCTTCTGATGTGATTTTTCCGAAAGTATTCTATCTTTCAGATCTTGTATCGCTATAGTTTCGGAGATATGATCTGAGGAAGTTAGGGTTTTTCCAAGTTCCATAATTTCATCTAAAACAGGTCATCATGGAATTTTCGCCATAACTTTGTTGATATGAAGTCTCAGAAGCTAAAGAAAAACCCATTTGAGAAGAAATCGATCTGAATCTCAAGTTCAAATTTTAGATATTGTCTCACTATATTTTCGGATATATGATCTAAGGAAGTTAGTCATTTGGAAGACGCCCAAATTACATCCTAAACAGGTGACCCGGGGAAAATCATCATAACTATCTCTCTGAGCATCAGATTGAAATTTCATAAGAAGTTAAAAAAAGAGGACGGGTTGTAGTTTTCTGTATATATTTTTTAGATTCGAAGGTCAAAATAGTGACACGTGGAACTTCATACAAGTTCGCTCTTCTGAAAAGGTATATAATCAGGTCATCTTGGGAGATTATGTATAAATCTTTCTTAGAGAATCCAATTTCGATTATAATAGTGGCATTGGAAGGAGGACATAGAGGGCTATTGCAGGTCATGATTTTAGAATTGGAGGATCCAAAATTACAGAGTTACAATCGTTTCAAGATCGAGCACCTAAAATCAAGGAAAAGTGAGATGAGGATGTTTGATGGCAAGGATCCAGTAAATTGGATATTACAGATGGAGAAATATTTTGATCTACATGGTATACCACTTTTACAAAAGGTATGTATTTCATCTAATTATTTAGAACCGAATCAATTTTTATGGTATAAAGGGCTTTTTTCTTGTAAACCACTTGTCACATGGTCAATTTTCACGGAGGAAATGATAGCACATTATGAAGATACAAAGAGAAACACCTTCTTTAGCCAATTGATAAATCTCAAACAAAAGGGTTCAATAGCATATCACATTGAGGACTTTAAAAAATTGAATATAAGGGTAAATGATATTCCAGAGAAGCAGAGGATTAATGTCTCCATAGGGAATTTAAAGGATAAAATTCAACATGAGATTCATCTTTGGGAACCTAATTCATTGGAGAAGGCATTCAGGTTGGCAGGAAAAGTGGAAAGCAAAATTATGGAAACAAGGAATTCTACCCCTCACAACTATAAACATGGAAGTGTTGTTTCTCCTAGCCTTCCACAACCTACATGGGTGACACCACAACAATAGGAAGAAAAAAGAGAAAAAGGGCTTTGTTACAATTATGATAGAAAATTCACTAAAGGTCATAAGTGTGCTAAGAAGAAATTACTTTACATAGATTATGAAGAGGAGGAAGAAAAGGATCACGAAACATCAAAAGAAGAGGATATACACCAGGAACCAACCCCAGAGAAAGAAGAAATGAATCCAACCATACCTTGTAAAGCATTGGTAAGAATCACCACTCCTCAAACTCTCAAGATAGAAGGATACATCAAGAAGAAAAAGGTTCAAGAAGTGAAAGATCACATCGATAAAGAAGAAATGAATTTGATCATATCTTGTAATGAATTGGCCGGAATTACAATTCCTCAAACTATCAAGATAGAAGTACATATCAAGAAGAAATTTTTTCAAGAAGTGAAAGATCACATCGAGCATCAAGAAATGAATCCGACCATATCTTGTAATGCATTCAAAGAAATTACCACTCCTCAAACTCTCAAGATAGAAGGACATATCAAGAAGAAAAACATTCAAGCAGTGAAAGATCACATCGAGCATCAACAACAAGTTCTCCAACTTTTAAAGGAAAACGCCACTTTGGTGCAGAATCGAATGAAACAACAAGCACATCAACATCACATTGAAAGAAGTTTTGATGTAGGCGATTGGGTATTTTTACAACTACATCTCAAACAAGCAATTTATGACAAGGAAATGTTGGCAGTATTACATGCACTTAAGAAATGGCGACCTTACCTAATGGGAAGAAAATTCAAGGTAAAAATGGATCATGATAGTCTTAAATACTTTTTAGAAAAAAGATTATCTTTAGAAGAACAGAAAAAATGGGTCACAAATATGTTGGGTTATGACTTTGACATCATCTATAGAAAAGGGAAGAAAAATTTTGTTGCAGATGCACTCTTAAGAAAGGATGAGGATGTGGAAGCATTGTTTTGTGCTATTTCTATTATCCAACCAGATTGGATAAACAAAGCAAGGAATGAATGGAAGAAGGAAGAAGAAATGTGGCCACTCATACAAAATTTGCAGAAGATCCCAGTTCAAACAATATTGCCAGAACTTGACGAGGCAGGAAAAATAATTTTGGAACCTGGAGTAGTCACAGAAACAAGAACCCGACAACTACAAAATCGATCAATTTCAAAGTATCTCATCAAGTGGAAGAACTTACCCACTGAAGATTCCACATGGGAGGACAAGACTTTTATACAAAAGCATCAAGAACTACTCAAGCGTTGAGGATAACACTTTTTGAAGGAGAGGGGCATGTTAGGTCCCTATACTACTAGTGTAACCCCTTAGTGTTATTATTACAACCCCCTTATTATATTTTTGTGCCCATTTAGTCCCCATATTGTGATTGTTGTACCCCATAGGAGCCCACTATTGTTATTATTACACCCTTACATTATTATTGTTAGATCGGCTCTGATTATATTATGACCCCTTAAACTCCTATATATAGAAAGGAGGTCTTGTCATTTATATCATCGAAGAATTGTTCATTTGTGTAATGTAAAGGACGTTTCCCCCTCGAAGAGGCTGATTTCTAAGACGTTCATCTATCTTTTCTATCTTTTTGTGACCTGGTTTCATAACACAAATTTCCAAGTCTTTTATGCCAAAGTTCGCCTACATTGCGACTCGACACCTTCTCCACCTTTGTGCTCAATGCTACATAATATTCCACATCTAATTTGTAGAGTTTCTCAACTCAAGCCTTGATCTTCTTCACTTTTCCCATGGCTATGTGTCTCAGAAAAGAATTACCTTTGCTGAATATCACACTGTAGCCACGATCTTCCGACACAACTATGGAAACTAGATTCTTCTTCAGACCTGGTACAAACATCACATCCTTAAGCCTAAGAGGGGATCCAAATTCCCTCTAAAAAGTAACTGTACCAATAATGGTTGTGCTATACCTTCCATCATCTCCCATCTCTATTTACATCTGGAGATCCTTCTCCTCAAAGTCACTGAAAAATTCTTTGTTCCTTGTCATGTGGAATGAGGCACCACTATCGAGATACCACATACTACCCATCACTGTGTTGGAAATGCACGCAATGATAATAAAATCAAGCTCGAACTGTAAATCCAAGGCTTCACCCATTGCTCCTCCTGCAATCTTCTTGCTTTCCTTCTTGTGTGCACATTTTGTTGCATAGTGCCCGAATTCATGATAGTGAAACCACTTGATTTTGGACAAGTCTCTCTTATTTCCCCCTTGACTCAAATCTTCTTTGGATTTGGAATTCTTTCGTTTCTAGCCAAGGCACAGTTCTCCTCATCCTCGCCCTTGGATGAGGTCTTGTCTTTGGTTTTCTTCCTTATTTCTTTTTGCACTAGATCAGACCATAACCACTCCCAACTCGATAGTTTCTCTCTACCATTTACTGAATCTTTATAGCTATGCCAACTCTTGGGAATGCCAAAAAGGGGTAGAGCTACCAATTCTTCTTCAGGGAAAATCACACAGACCCCACCAAGTTCATCATGACACTGTGTAAACATGCTCAGTTACTGCAAAATTGTGTCGTTCTTTTGCATCTTCACACTTCGAAGCTTATCCTTGAGTGCCAACTTCCTCTAGTCACTATTGTTCTCGAAAAACTTGGTCAGTTCAATCCACATTGCAAACAAAGTTTATTTTCCATGGAGATTCGAGAAAACATGATCCCAAACTCCCTCCAATATTATTATCCTCACTTTGGCCACATCCTTCTTCCACTGAGAAAGATTCTAGGCATCAGATGCTTGGGGTTTTTCTACATCTATCTTGATGTATTCTAGTAGCCCATTATCATCCAATACTGCCTCCATCCAATCCTTCCATGCAACAAAGTTTGAGGTGCCTTCCAAGGCATACTCGAGCCTGAGTCCATTGAAAGTCATCTTCTCAATCCTGAAGAAAACCTGCAACACTGATATTCAAATTCGAATCTCCTGCAATGAAAACTTTGAAATCCTTCTCTACAGTGGTTCCAACTCTAATACCAAGTAGATATTAATATGTAGATTGTAATATTCCCAGGGAATTTTTACAGTAAATAAAAAATAAAACATAGACATAAAAACCATGAAAATCAAACACATGAATCAGTCCATGAAATTGCACTAAAAACTGCGTTGTCGAGGCATTTTATTATAATATGAAGAGGGTACAATGAGGTGTTGGAAAGAGTTCATATGGGCTTGCTCAAGGCAATCTAACTAAGCCCAAATTAATAATAAGAAGTCCCTCCCAAATCAGTTGCTGCTCTCTCTTAGGTCTGTGCTGAAACTGCAAAGAAATATGTTGTTGGTGGTGAAGAACTGCTTCTACGACCTCCTCCGGCACTAGAAAAATTATGGGAAATTAACCTCCTTCTCTCCATTAATAACCCACAAAAACCCATGAAGGAGTTGGCCGAATGTTGACCTCGAAATTTCGGCCCAAATTTCCCCTAGCTCCTCTTGTTGTTGCCTGAGGTTGGACCCCTATTTGACCCATCAATTCTGCCCAATAAATTCTTAAAATTTAGATATGATATCCTTGTCAAAAACCCAAAAAAACCCAAAAAGGTTCGTTATGGTTTTTACCCTCCAAATTCAGCCCCAAATAGCCTGGCCCTCCTCCAAAACTAGGAAACTCCACTTGTCGCAGAAAATGATGTTTTTTGCTCCAAAATGCTAGCAATCTCCCCACATACACCCTCCAAATGAAATCCCAGCAACTTAGCTCCTAAATCATTCTCTCAAGCCTCCCCACAATCAACTCCACCAATGACTGCGGACAAGTCTACACAGGGCCAACCAAAGAAATTTCTCTTGCTGAGAAGGGCATTCTCAACTCCTATAAATTCTCTTCCTTCACCTGCAATTTGGACAAGGAATTTCCCAGTAATGGTATAGTCTCTAATTTCGGTAGCCCACTTCACCAAAGAACTGCATGGCTCTTCTTCTACATCTAGGTTGAAGCTAAGGCAAGTCGAACCACCTGAGAGTGGTCCCCTAATTCTCCACAAAGTTGTGACAATACCTCCCTAGGGTGCCACTCATGGTCCATCAAATAAGAGGGTGAGATTTCCCTTGGAAACCTTTGGTGCTAAGCAACACTTGTGACTTAGCTGAATATCTAGAGAAACAATGTGTAAATGCCAAATTATCAAAAGGTGCCCAATGCTTCCTTCAACCCTCTATTTATAATTGTTGTCACACCTTTCCTTGTGGGTACCTCACACAAATATTTTGACCTCCTTTCCACAAAATCATTTTTTCCTCCAAGGGGTACATATTCCATGAGTTTCATGTACCAAAAATGTCTCTAATGCCCATATTACAAAATTGTGCTATGCTTATCACCTCCCCAATAAATGATGTTAATATTGTTAAGTAAAAAAATAAAATTAGGGATATCACATAGATTCAATAATTATCATGAAATTTACTAAATCACAATACTTGAAGCTACACTACCAATCCACGAAAGTTAATTCACCATATAAAAAAAAGAATCATTGAAATGCAAAAGGAAACATCACATATACACATAGATTTATCCAGGGGAAATGAACCACTCAGAACCCCTTACTATCTATATTGCATTTATCAGAGAATAGAGAAAAAAATACAATGTTTTCTTAAGTCTGAGCACACCCTGCAAGTGTATAGTCTATCCCTCTTTCTGAATGACTAATCTTGACCCAATACTTAGCCAATTTCAAGCCTTCCCAAGCTCCTACTTCCTTGCATTGTTCCCTTGGGAAATCACCCTATTTTTTAGGAATTTCACACCAAGGAATTGCGCAATAGCCTTAGGTCAATTTCTGACTGCATGCACCACCTGTACACATGGGAATATGCTACAACCGATAGTACACTGCTTTGGAATCTCCATCTCAAATGCATAACTAGAATTCTCTACATGAAACAATTATTTTGGGTTGATTGATTAGTTAATTGGTTGATCATTGAGTGTGGTTAAAGTTACACATCCACAACTTGACCTCCACTAGTTATTTTGACAGTTAGAACTAGTTAAACTGACAATAACTCAAATTCACTAACATATATTGCTACAAATTACCAATCGATCATGTAGAACTGAACTCAAGTGTCTCCAAATCGAATTTATTGAGCTAACTGAGTGACAAGAGCCATGCCACCTAACCACCTTCAAGTATTTTGATGAAATAGAAGTTCGAGTTTTAATCTAGTTTGACCAAGGCAAAGTCAAAAATAGATTTTTTTTGTTGTATTTTCAACACATTTTGTCTCATATGAATGATACAGTTTAAAAGAGTTGCATATCAACTAAACTTGTGATATATTCTTTGGAATTTTCCTTAAGTTCATGACATAAATGTTCATGATTAAAATACGTAAATGATGTAAATGGCCATGATTCTTTCTTTGATTACATGCTTGTTAGTAGCTTGATGATGTCCTTCATGTAGTGCTCTCACAAGATAGTGAGAAGGAGTCCTTAATAGATACACTTAAATTTAGATACACTTAGATAGTGAGAAGTTTTGTATTTTAAATTTTAGTTCTTCTAATATAAATCATTTCTCAAATTTCTTCCAAGAATCTTCTAAAAGGCCCAAACGAGAAACTAAAAAAAAGAGACTCAATTTTACATTACTTTTTTATTTTTTAATCTCAACACACTCTTTTAATAAAGGATATACAAATATCATTTACAAATGAGTTTTACAAACCCCGATATCCATCAAAATGGGCTTATCCAAAGAGATAACAAGTGATATCTTTATATTTATTTTTTCATAAATATTTATAATTATTTAAATTTAAGTCACTTACATTATTTATGTTTATTATAATAAATTGATATACATTATTATTTTAATAGACATGTTTATTTTGGAATATAATTTTCAAAATTTTAATTTAAATATCAATAATTATAAAGTAGAAGGTAAATATTTAACCTCTACAAAATATGTTAGAATATTCATAAATCAAAAGTTGAGATTTATCTTGAAAGTAGTTATGCCTTTTTTGTTCTTTTAATTAAATTAATAAATTAAAAAAGCTCATACCATGGTATTGGTCCATAATATTGTAACAAAATCTATTTATAAATTAAGATTCTCCATGGTAAAGTGGTGTTGAATCTCCACATAAAGTGGTGTTGAAACTACATGGTTAATAATCTTGTTACATGTTCTTTTAAATATATTATTCATATATTAATTCTTTTAATAATAATAATAATAAAGTTAATTTTTATTTTTTTTCTTTTAAATTTTAGCATGTGAAATGTATTTTGAGGTAAGTGTTTGATATCTATCAACATTTACTAACAATTTAATTTATATGGCCATTCTAGTTTATACATAAGCATATGCCCCATTATCATTAAAAAATGACCATATATTATTCAATTAAATCAAGAGGATTCACTTTATAAAGTTATAATTGTAATTAAGCTATAATTTAATTTTTTATAAGATATAACTTAAATGTATTATAAAAATATTTTAATAAAGCATATTTTATGGTAATAAATAAAATTGTAATTTTTATTTTTATTATTAAGATTAAGATGGAATATTATTATAAAGTATATCATGTCATGAATTCATAAACCTATTTAAATTGAAATCATTTTTTAATTTTTTATTAACTTTAAAAATAATAATTCAATTTTAAAGTTATGGTTGTTTGTGAGATAAGGGATTTTATCCACATAACAATTTGATTAAAAAAAAAGAGTTTATAAAGGTTTGCATACTCTACTCCATCTAGATTTGAATTATGACTTTTTAAGAGAATTTTTTCATTACTTTTAAATCCAATTTTTTTATTACTTTTAAACCCAAATCACAATAAAATCACAAATCTCTAATCAAGTATCAAAAGTCAACAAAGTGTTATCTTTTATACATACATTCACTTTCTAATCTTAAAAATATGTGGTTGAAATATTCACTTTGCTATAAACATTATTTATTACTTTGAAATACAAATTGTTTATTACTTTTAAATTCCAATCACAATAAAATCACAATAGTCCATGAAACTTTAACTTTAACTATAACACCACCTTTTTCACCCTCTTGTAAATATTGTTTTGTACATAGTTATGTAAAGTGATGTAAATTAATAAGAATATTCAAATCACAATAAAATCACAATAGTCCATGAAGCTTTAACTGTAACATCCCCTTTTTCACCCTCTTGTAAATATTGTTTTGTACATAGTCATGTAAACTGATGTAAATTAATAAGAATTGTAAAAGATGATTGGACTGAGAGTGGACATGGATTCAAAGTCCCACTATTAAGGGAGAGGTGGCTCTGGTCAACATGCCACATAATGACATGCTAGAAAAGTAGTATGCGGTGGAAACATAGGGGAGACAGATAGATAGAGAATGGTGCAGGAAGGAGAAATGCAAACAATGAGGATGAAATAGAGGTTGGAAGAGAAGAAACAACAGGTGGAGCAGAGCGCTCTGGATCCTTGTGTTCTCACTTAGGTGGAGGAGGGCAGAGTGACATGGCACACCAATAGAGTGACACATGGAGGCATAGTGTCATGGTGACATGGCAAGAGAGATGGTGGGGGATAAAAGTGATGTTGCAACACCACATAGGCTAGTCAAGGGTTTCATAGGGCAGTTCCTTGTTGGTGTGGCAAGGGTTTAATGGAAAAACTTTAAGTGTGCATAATTTTTTATCCAGATATCAGATTTAGACAAATTTTGTATCATTGGAAAACTCTCAACAAGCTGAATATGATGGTATAGCCCAAAGTTAATTTTGTTTAACTTGGAGAAGAAGAAATTATGTAACCCCACATCCATGATGAGACCATGGAGGTTGGGTTAGGGAAAAGTAACACCCATTCAACCTGGGTTATCCAAGGGAGTGGGAGAGAGAATTATAGAGTGGTATCAAAGCTTTTGAGTTCAACACTTGGACTAGATGGGCTCAAGACAGAGGAAATGGAGAGCCATATATAGAGGAAACGAAAGTTGCACATATATAGAAGATATGCACATATATGGAATTTGTGCATATACATAAGATATGCGCATATAGGAAAGGTATGCATATATGGAGGTTTCCATATATGCATATTATGGAAATTGCACAATATTGTATATTCGTAGCTTCTGTATATGTGCATATACATAAGTTGCACATATATGGAATATATGTGCATATACAGAAGATATACGCATATACGGAAGATATGAGTTACATATGAAAATTTTTCGTATATGTGCATCTCTTCTATATATGCACAACTTCCATATAATATGTGCATGTATTTCGTATATGTGTTTCTTTTATATATGCACATATCTTCCATATATGCGTTTCTTTCGTATAGGTGCATATAAAAAAATATGTGCATATACAAAAGTTGTGCATATATGGAAGATATGCGATATAAAATATGTACATATATAAAATTTGTGCAACTTCCATATATGCACAAGTTTCATACATGCACAAAAGTTGTGCATATACAAAAGATATGCACATATACGAAAGTTGTGCA
The DNA here is from genome assembly GCA_031772625.1 of Pinus tabuliformis. Taxonomy (NCBI): domain Eukaryota; kingdom Viridiplantae; phylum Streptophyta; class Pinopsida; order Pinales; family Pinaceae; genus Pinus; species Pinus tabuliformis. The sequence continues at coordinate 372,612,975 of CM062815.1, read as the reverse complement.
TATACGAAAGATATGTGCATATACAAAAGTTGTGCATAACTCCAACATCTATATACGCGCAGGGTTCATATATGCATGTCTTCCATATACGCACAACTTCTGTATATTCGCATGTCTTCCATATATGCAATTTTTTAGTATAGACACTAAATATATGTGCATGTGGTGGTTTTCGTATATGCATATATGGAAGATATGTGTATATACGTAAATATGCACATATATAGAAGATATGTGCATGTCCATATATGCACAAATTATGTATATGCATTTCTTCAATATATGTGCATATCTTCGGTATATGCACATATAAGACAAATATGTGCATATACAGAGGATATGCATATATACGAAATATATAAACATATACGGAAGATATGAGTTACATATGCACATTTTTCATATATGTGCATGTCTTCCATATATGCACAATTTCCATATAATATGTGAATATCTTACGTATATGTGTTTTTCCTCTATATGCGAATGTCTTATGTATGCGCTCTTCTTCCATATAGGTGCATATATATAAGATATGCACATATACAAAAGTTGTGCATATATGGAAGATATGCGATACAAAATATGTATATATAAAAGTTGTGTGACTTCTGTATATGCACATATTTCGTACATGGACAACTTTTGTATGTGAGCATATCTTCCTTATATGCGTAACTTCCATATATGCACATATCTTTTGTAAATATGCATATCTTCTGTATATGCACATATCTTTTGTATATATGCAACTTCCGTATATGCATATATCTTTTCTATATGCACAACTTCTGTATATGGACATGTATTTTGTACATGTGCATAGCTTTTGTATATGCACATACCCATGTACAACTTCAACCTCCATATATACGTAACTTCCATATATTCACATATCTTCCATATGTGCACAATTTTTGTGTATACGCATATACAAAAGTTGCTCATATAGAGAAGGTATGTGCATATACAAAAGTTGTGCATATATACATAAGTTGTGCTTATATGGAAGATATGTGCATATACAGAAGATATACGCATATACGAAAGTTGTGCAAAATTTCAGCCTCTATATATGTGCAGGGTTCGTATATGCGCATGTCTTTCATATATGCATAACTTCCGTATATGCACATGTTTTCTGTATATATGCTTCTCCCATATATGCACTTCTTTAGTATAGGAACTGAAGATATGCACATATGGAGGTTATTTTATATGCATATATACATAAGTTGAACATGCACAAGCAGGGAAAATTTTAAGAACCCCCCCTAAATTTATAAATATAATAAATGGGCGAATCTCCATGGTATATAGGAAAAATGGAAGGCGATTTTATCAATAATATAATATGTATATATAATTTTTGGTGAATTTCTCACCAAGCATGGCGAATATTTTACTCAATTATAAAATCTTGTAAGATCTTGGCAAGTCTTTGACTAAATAATAAAACTTTGTAAAGTCCTAGTGAATCTTAGCATAGGCTACATGATGGTTTAATTCCCCCATTTAAATAGGCTACATTCCACGTGAATACCATGGGTTAATACCATGTGCCATTTTGGTGAATACCATGGGTCAATACCATGTGCCATTTTTATTTTTATTAATTCTAATACTAGGGTTAATAATGGTTTTTTGCATGGTATTAATAACAATCTAGTCCATGGTATTTGTCTAAATATAACCCATTTTTTGAGTGTTCTTAAATATAAGGTGACTTATGGAGTAAATATAAAAAAATGTCTTATTTGTTTACCATACCTCTCGTTTATTTATATTTTTATTAATTTACAATACCTCTTTTACAAATATGGTATTTGGCCCATAGGATTCACTTAAATAAAACCTCTTTCTTGAGCCTTCATAAATAGAACGAGGGTTATGGACTAAATATAAAAAGAGGTTTTATTTATTTACGATACGTCTAGTTTATTTATATTTTTATTTATTTACCATAGCTTTGGAGTAAGTATAAAAAGACGTTTTATTTATTTACCATACCTCCACTTTACTCATATTTTTATTTGTTTACACCCTTACATGTATATAAGGTGACTTATGGAGTAAATATAAAAATGTTTTATTTATTTACCATACCTCTCATTTATTTATATTTTTATTAATTTACCATACCTCTTTTATAAATATGGTATTTGGCCCATAGGATTCACTTAAGTAAAACCTATTCTTGAAAATGGGCGAATGGATTCACTTAAATAAAACCTATTCTTGAAAATGGGCGAATGGAAGGTTGTAAGTCCTAATCTCAAGGGCTAAATTTACCTTTTTTACCCTCTCCCTTAAAATAAGGTGGGCTATTTGAGGTGATTTGTAAAAATGTACTATGATACAAAATATTCGCCCACTAAAAATTTAAAACCCCTTAATTTCGCCAAAGGGCGAACATTCGCCCCTAAAATTATCCTTGTGCACAAGAGATGTGCGCATATAAAGAAGATATGTGCATGTCCATATATACACAAATTCTATATATGCACAACTTCCGTGTATGTGCATATCTTTCGTATATGTGCTTCTTCCGCATATGTGTATATCTTCTATATATGTGCATATATGAAAGAAATGTACATATACAAAAGATGTGCATATACGAAGGATATGCGCATATATGAAAGTTGCGCGTATACGAAAGATATGCACATATACGAAAGATACACATATATGAAGGATATACGCATATATGAAAGTTGTGAATATATAGAGACTGGTGTGTTTTCATCTTATGGAAGTTGTGCCCAACTATATATGCTCAGCTTATGTATATTTTTCATATACACAAGTTGCGCATATATAGAAGATATGCGCACATACGAAAAATTTGCACAAATTCCATATATACACAACTTCTATATATGCACATATACAAAAGTTGTGCACAACTTCAACCTCCATATATACTCAACCTCGATAAGTATATAACATGTAAGTAAGTATAACATGTCAATTTCAAGCTTATTAATTTTTGTGAAGCTCATAGAGGTAACTTGTCACCTAAACAAAATTGTCATATTAAAATTCAACTTGTAAAGACTCAATATCACAATTTTTTTATACATTTGAGTTAAGGTAGAGTGATATTAATTTTTAAGTTTTGTTATACATTAAGACAAAGGCTCAATATTGCAATTGCTACCACACTTACCATGCATGTTTCGTCCTTTTACTAGTGTACATTTTCTTTGGTGCACTCTCACTATGCATATTTCTTATCTGTATTCTCACCATACATATTTTTTGTGCTCTTATTCCCACATGTCTCAAAAAAATCTTACACACTTCTTGTATTCTCACCATACATACTTTTTGTGCAGAAGCTCATGCCCATAAATAATGGAAGCTCATTCCCAACATAGATAATGGAAGCTCATGCCCATACATCTACATCAATTTCATGTACATGATATATGCTCTCTTCATGTACATGATACATCTATTATTATAACTAAGCAAAGTTCCATGGTAATGATATGTTCATCCATGCATGCAACATTGAGTAAGATATAAATATAAAAGTAACTTAACTTGCAAACTTGATAATTTGTAAATAAAAATAAATAAATCCATTCTAACTACATTCATCAAAAGTAATGTAACATTGATAGAATATAACATCAAATCCACATCATGAATTTAAAATTCAATGAAGACGTCATATACACAAGTCCAAATTCATGTATTTGTATTCAAAATTGGTCCAACTATACATTTTTCTTTTTTACAAAATGGAACTTCGTTCCCAACATAGATAATGGAAGCTCATGCCCATAAATGACATAATGGAAAAATGGCATCATGATTGATCTAGAATATGGGTCTATAAGTCACCCTCACCCCTCTTGGCACTCCCAAGTGCATTTCCAAATTGATATTGCTACAAAAATTACATTAATCAATTAGTTGTAAAAAACAAAATGCATAGAATCAATTTCATGTACATGATACATCTACATCAATTTCATGTACATGATATATGCTCTCTTCATGTACATGATACATCTATTATTATAACTAAGCAAATTTCCATGGTAATGATATGTTCGTTCATGCATGCAACATCGAGTAAGATATAAATATAAAAGTAACTTAACTTGCAAACTTGATAATTTGTAAATAAAAAAAAATCATTCTAACTACATTCATCAAAAGTAATATAACATTGATAGAATATAACATAAAATCCACATTATGAATTTAAAATTCAATGAAGATGTCATATATACAAGTCCAAATTCATGTATTTGTATTCAAAATTGGTCCAACTATACATTTTTCTTTTTTACAAAATGGAACTTCATTCCCAACATAGATAATGGAATTTCATGCCCATAAATGACATAATGGAAAAATGACACCATGATTGATCTAGAATATGGGTTTATAAGTCACCCTTGCCCCTCTTAGCACTCCCAAGTGCATTTCCAAATTGAAATTTTTGCAAAAATTACATTAATCAATTAGTTGTAAAAAACAAAATGCATAGAATCAATTTCATTAATTCATAATGAGATTTTTATGAAATATTCATTTTCATTGTGAAAATATAAGGCAATGGAGAATACTTCTCTTCCTAGGTAGATGGTGGAGCACTTGGTGATGTATATATGCATGGTTAAGAGGTGATGAATAAAGGCATGGTGTAAGTGAAATAAGAAAAAGGTAGTGGGTGTGGGTGATGATACATCCCCACTGGTTGTACGATAGTGAGAATCACCCTAGGGTGGTGGATCATGCTGGGGAGGAATTGGAAGGTTAAGGGTGGATGATTGAAACAATGAAAATGGCGGATGACTAATGGGTATGGGTGAGCATCTAAGTGTTTTGGAGACATATTTATAGGCATGGAAGAATTTATGAAGGAAAAAGGTGGTGGGTGTGGGCGACGATACATCCCCATTGGTTGTACAAGAGGGGGAAGCACCCTCGGGGAGGAAATTGGGATGTTAATTACTAGAGCAGTGTTCCCAATGCTAGATACTTTTTTCAGTAACATGCTCATCAAATAATCAAATTTGACAAGTTGGAACGTTGTGAGATGTGGGTCCCTCAACTGTAACAATAAAAAAGTTCATATAGTTATGCAAATGCATTGAAAATGATAATATATCACATTTCATGTAAAACAATGCATAGTATCAAATTTCCATACCAATTTTGTGTATAATAGAATGTTGCACTAACTCAGGCATGTGGTCCACATTTCTTTGTTTTTGAGAAGATAACTCTAATTTTTCATCCATGCCTTTTTTTTTTTGCACGAACTCATCCAACCCTTTCAAATTGTAGTTTATATTTCCCTGATTTTGACTTGCGACCACATCACATTTTCTTATTGACTAGGTTCAAGAAACTATGTTTTCTCTTCGTAGCGATCTTGGATGAAGTTATAGTATTGAAAAACATTTTTTTTAGTCTTTACATGCTTTGCCTATTAGGTTGCTCAATGCATCTATTTGTTCTAAATTTGTAGATATTATGGATCTCAATTTCTCATGTGTTGATGAGTTAACACGTTTCATCTAATCATCTTCAGAGAATGCACTATATAGTTGTGCATTGGTTGATTCAACATTATATGAAAAATTCTCTAGATCATCAATTCTTGTTTCATTATGATAATTCAAATTGGGAGGATAATCAAGCATGGAAAATGCTCTATTTGGATTTTTGGGCCGAATATAGGTGTTTCATTCAATCAAATAAATTTCTAGGCCTTTCTGTAGTAGGATTAGTGACATTAGGTAGTAAATTTTCAACCAAAATAGTGTTACTCACCAACATCTCAACTTTCAATACATGTTTACAAATATTTACATCTAGGGCTCAATTTCAATTACAAAAGTGTAGATTGGAACCTTTATATATGACATTGTACCAAATGTCATGAGTATCCTTATTTTGGCTACAAACACAATAATCATGATTCTTTTCATCAGGAACACAATCTTCATTTGGGATTTGGTTGGCTCTACACTTGGATGAATTCAATTGTTTCCTGATTTTTCTGGGTCGTACAAAACCAACTTCTTTTAAAAATTACATATGATTGTAATATAATATAGCCTTTTTCAAAAACACATAAATTAACCAATCAACCTATCTATGGCATGCATTGTTCTTCTCACTTAGGTACCTTTCCTTGATATATCGATGGTAAGATTCAATTGCATTGTTTGTATCTTGATTGGAATGTGGAAAATTTTTGTATGCTTTTTCCCACATATCTGTAGAAAGAGATTGATTAGTTATGCATTAATAACTATACATAAGACATGCAAAATAGATTCATTAAATCTGCTTAAGCAAGAGATGGTCTTTCTATTAACTTAGGTAAAAAAATATTTTACACATGTTACAACAGACGCACAGAGGCACAAACTCCCCCACAGGGAGAGTGAAAATACCTAAAGTAGCTATAAAACCCTCCATAAATCAAACTGAAACAAGGCCTAAACTGCCCTGGAACCAAAAGCGGGCAAGTGGATCCAACGTCTACTCCCCAAAACCCACCGGTGATCTGTCTTCTAACAACTTGGCAGTCAAAATTCAACCTGCGTGGAGGCGAAGCCCGCAGAAAAGCCCTTAAGTTGCACGATCAACGCTGACCGTTGATCTTCTCCTTCTGATCCAACGGTTGGTGTCCATATCGCGCGGCTTACAAGCCCGCTGAATACCGTGCGATGAAGGCGGTTTGCCTTTTCGGTCCTCTGCCACGTGTTGCTTCCTGAGTGGAATCGCTGGCTTTTCATTAAAACCATCTTTGGTTTGGATGGCGCTCGATGAAGGTGGTAAACCATTAGTGGTTTTATCCTTTCGGGCCCACCAACTTGCACACCAAAAGGTGGCCGTTGATCTTCCCTCTCTGGATCTGACGGCCACAAACCAAATCGGATCACACATCTGCTCGCGATGAAGGCGGTAATCACTGTTCATCCACCTCCACGCATCGCTTGCTGAATGGCATCGCTTGTCCTCTGAGAAAACCTCTCCCGGGTCAGAGGGCACCCGAAGCCGGTGGTATATCTCGAGCAGTTTTTGACCCCAGTAATCTCTTCCTTTGACCTCCCACGCATTGCCCGAGGAGGACATAGCCGGAAGGGTGGCCTCTGTGGCGTTCATCTCCCATGGAATCACTTCTCCTGTGATCAGATATCTTCTGTCTCGATTATTGCCTTTGTTTCTAGAAGCGCCCTTAGAAAACCGACAGTGCATATCCTCTGATAAGCCGTCTGAAGTGAACTTATTCATCGTTGTCATGGAGTAAAATTCTTTCTCTTGATTTTTCCTAATACTGTTGTTTGTCGCTAAGGGCCTGGGATGAGCATTCCTCCTTCAGCCTGTCATCCATTACCTCCTCCCACCAGCAGCACAAGTCGATATGCTTGTTTCGCACCCCCTCATTGGCAAGCCAGTCTGCAACTTTGTTGGCTTCCCTGCGGACATGCACCAACCTAAGAGTTCTCAGCATTCTTAGGTGTGATTGGATTTTTTGGTCGACTTGCAGAAGCCGCTAGTGTGCTGAGATTTTCTCTGGTGCAGCGCTAACATTTATCCGCTTCACTGTATTAATGACTAATTCCGAGTCAGCCTCAATGATGGCATTTTGAATGTTGTACTTGATTAGTATTTCCAAGCATAATTCCATCGCCATGAGCTCAGCCATATTGTTGGATGTTTTTCCTAGATAACTATGGAAGATCACTTGTATGTTTCCATCCTCATCCCTCATGACCCCTCCATAACATGCTTCTCCCGGATTCCCTTTTGAGGCCCCATCTATGTTAAATTTTAAAAAACCATGTGAAGGGGGTTGCCAGGAAGCATTTTCTATTGAGGTATTCTTGTTGATCTACATAGAACATTGAGGGAGATTAACCTTGAGCTCTAACTTCTCCAGGATTCTCACCTCTCCTTGTCCTATGGGTTTACCAGTAACAACACCTCCCAGGATATGAACAATCTCTTTGAGTTGTTTAAGGATTAGCTTTAGGATGTTGCTCATCGGGCTCGCCTTATCCTTGAAAATCCTGTTGTTTCACTCTTCCAAACATTATAGATTATGAACCCTAGGGTTAGCGCCCAGGCGGAGTTAATGATCTCATTATCCGAAAAAAATTTCTGCCAATTTTTCAAAGTAGCAATGATGTCATTTACATGTCTGTCTATCTGCTCGAAGATTTCTCCAACCCAATTCCAAAGTATTGTAGTGAATGTGCATCTATTCAGGAGATGATTAGTAGTTTCTTCTTGTTGTCCACATAGGTGACATCTTGAGGGGCCAACAAAGCCTCTTTTCCTTAGGTTATCCCATGTCAGAATCTTGCCCTGTTGGACCAGCCACTTGAACAGTTTGACTTTCATCCAATGAGGATTATCCCAGAGTTCTTTCCATGTCTTATCAATGTTTGGAAAGTTAAGCCCTGAATCTATCCTTTTGGCCTCCTTAAGGGTGAAGAGACCTGCCTTGTTCTTTCCCCATCTTAATTGATCGTCCAAGGTTGAGTTTAAGATTTGCCTCTTTTCTAAAAGACCTTTAAGGGCTATAGCTTGAGTATGCATCATGCCCATTCCACTGTAATCTGGAAGTTTCCATCTTCTCCATTTCCCATTGTTCCTTGATTGGTCCCAATAGTCACTTACCCTCCTTAATCCTTTTTTGATGGTATTAGTGTGAATGTTTGCTAATTCTTCACTTCGGAGATTGTCCTCCTGCTACCAATTATCCTCCCAGAACCAGGCTAGATTTCCATTTCTGATCTCCCAGAAACTATGATTTTAGACTAAGGCCCTGTTCTCCCATGCCCTATTCCAAATTGAAGAACCTTTTACTTGTCCTGTCATTAATATGAGGTTCTTCTCCTGCCAATCTCTTGCATAATTTTGCTTCCATAGTTTTGCCGAGGGGGCTTGTATTTCTTTTAGCCATCTCCACCAGATTTTGGCTCCAAGAACTCTGTTAAGAATTCCTGGGTCATGAAGACCCAAGCCACCATGGGACTTTGGTTTGCATATCCTGTCCCATGCCACTAGGGCCCATTTCTTCTTTTCTTCACCTTTCCCCTAGAGAAAGTCTCTCTGAATGTTTCTTATATTAGTAATAACACCAGTTGGTGCCGGAATGGCTGATAGCATATAGATAGGGATAATTTGGAGGATAGCCTTAGTTAGAATCAACCTCCTTGCTAGATTTAGGGCTCTATTTGTCCATTTGCTAATCTTATCTTTTAGCTTATTTAGAACAGGCTCCCAGATTTCCTTGTGTAGCGGTTTGTCGGTGAGGGGAACTCCTAGGTATTTCGCGGGCAATGACTCTCTTTGAAATCCCAAAATTTTGGAAAGATTTCTTTGTATTGAAATATCTGTATTGAAAAAGAAAATCTTTGATTTAGTAAGACTTACCTCTGTGCCTGCTGCCATAGCAAACTCACTCAGAATCTTCTTAAATGCTTTGGCTTCCTTGACAGTGGGTGTGCCTTGAAGCATAGTATCATCCAAAAATTGCTGATGTGTCACTGTGTCCCCACCTTGAGTGAGTCTCAGATCGTGAATTCTCCCTTCCTCCTTAGTAGCTCTGATTGCTCTCCCTAACCCTTTGATCATTAGAATGAAAAGGAAAGGAGAAAGAGGATCGCCTTGCCTAAGGCCTCTTATAGGCTTGAAGGTTTTGGAGGGAGAGCCATTGAGAAGAATTGAACAGTTGGCGGTGGTAACTAGTGCCATGACCCATTTAATCCAATTGTAATCAAATCCATAGGCTTTTAATATTTCTCTTATCTACTCCTAGCTAAGTTTTTCATAGGCCTTTGCTATGTCCAGTTGAATTATCATCCCTGCCTGTTTATTGATAATGAGTGAATGAACCACTTCATGTGCTTGAATTATGTTATTAAGAATTTGTCTTCCCTCCACATAGCCCATTTTCTCCTCTGATACTAGGGTCGGGAGGAGTGGTTTGAGGCGGTTGGCAATCACTTTGGATATTATTTTGTATACCACATTTCATAAAGCTATAGGTCTAAATTTGTCTGGAGAGGTGGAATTTTCCTATTTGGGGATTAAGGCTATGAAAGATTCATTGAGCACCTTCATGACTGTCTTAAATCTTCGAGAGTCTTCCACTACCTCCAAAATATCCTGTTTTACTATCCTCCAACATGTTTTGAAGAAGTCCACATTGAAGCCATCCAGGCCTGGTGCTTTCCCATTGTGCATCTCTTTAATGACTTCCTCAATCTCTTCCTCTGTTACTGGTCTATTGAGATTGTGATTATCTTCTCTAGAAACCAATTTAGGAATGTACTGAGTAAATATTTTCATAAACTGGTATCTGTCTTCTGAGGTTTCCTTAGCAATGTTCTGAAAATGCTGGACTAGAACCTTTTCCATTTCTTCATGAGTGTTTCTTTCTATTCCATGCTGATCTGTAAGTTTCACAATTTTGTTTTTGTTTCTATGAGCTATGGTGGATCTGTGAAAGAATTTGGTGTTTCTCTCCCCTTCCTTAATCCATTTTACTCTGGATTTCCTTCTCCAGAATATTTCTTCTTATAGACATCTATTTTCCCATTCATGCTGGAGTGACTCTGCTATCTCTTTCCTTTCATCTGTATAGCCTTCTGTGATAAGAATATGGTTAATTTCCTTTAGTTTATTTTCCACATCTCCTTTATCTTTGAAGATATTTCCAAATTCCTTTTTAATCCACTCTTTGCATTTGCCTTTAATGTGTTTGAGCCTGCAGTGTAGAAGGAACATATTTGTACCTTGAAGGTGTAGCTCTTCCTTCCACCATTTTTCAATGTTTGTGAGGAAATCTAAAAGTGTGAGCCAAGCGTTCTCAAACCTAAAGGGAGAGTTCCTTGGTTTACCAAATAGAGAAGCTTCCAATTGGATAGGCCAGTAATCTGATCCTCCAAAAGGTAGGATGAGCGCAGTCATGCTACTTCCCATGAGAAGATCCTCTGAAATAATAAATTTGTCTAATTTTGAGGCTACTTGGGTAGGGCCCCCTCTTTTATTATTCAAAGTGAAGATTCCATTGCTGGTTTCCATATCAACCAATTTCATATTGGTGATGAAGTTCTAGAAGGCAACTGAATCCCTACCAGGTTTCCTAGTTCCTCCTTTCTTCTCCGTGAGTGATTTTGTCATGTTAAAATCACCTCCAAGAATACAGGGTAGAACGGGTTATCTCTTCTTCATATCCTCTAGTGTTGTGAGGAGTCGAAGTTTTTCCTCCATTGGTTGCGAACCATAGACATTGGTGTTCATGTAACATTGCCTATCACCCACCGGTTGGAAAATTAGAGAAAGGTGATGTCTGGATGCCTCTGCATCAATCACACCAACTTTTTGTGGATCCCATAGAGTGAGAATGCCACCAGCATATTTATTTGCCTTAAATTCAAGGTATTCATATCTATTTAACCATTTTCTATGTTTATCATGGATCATCTCCACTGAGCATTTTGTTTCCTGTATGAATACTATGTCAGGTTTTTCCTCTCTGATCTTGTTACTTAGATTCCTTTGTTTTCTTCTACTCCCTAGTCCTCTAATGTTCCAGGTTGTGATTTTCATTGAGGTGGGGTTTTAAAGGAGTATCTGGAAAGGTCTTTCATCCTTCCTGAGTCAATCATGAGTTTTCCACACTCCAACAATAGTTCTTTTTGTCTTTTCCTTCCCCTCCTCTTTCCTAGATTTTTTGTTAATTTTCCTGTTATTAATCCTATTGAGGAAGTCCCTTTATTTTCCTGGTTATCATGTCCTCTTTTGACTCTTGCAGCTGTTTGATGTGACTTGTTAAGGAATATTTGTTGTACCTTGTCCACATCCTCCCGAGGTATGGAGTTTATTCCCAGGTTTCCTCCTTGCTCTAGAAACTTTTCCAGCTCTAGGTTCTCCCTTTCCAGGATCTCCTATAAGTCTTGGTCCTCTGTACCACTTTCACTTTGAGTCATTTCCTGGTATTTTTCTATTTCCATGGTACTCAAAGGGTCTATCGTGTGTTCATTATGTTCCTGAGTGAACTCGATGTTGGTCTCTTTTCCTTTCCCCCTTGCTGACTGATTCTCTTTACTCTTTTAATCAACTCCATCTACTTCTTTTTCGCCTAATATCTCAAAACTGTTGTAACTTATTGTTTTGTTATCATTATCAGTAGGATTCTTTTGTGTCTTCCTTCCTCCTCCTTTTCCCTTTCCTCCTACTTTGGTGAAACCTGTCTGATCTTTCCCTTTGCTGGTGTTTAGGTATTCCTCCCTTCTATTAAGAGGACAATCTCTAGATAGGTGCCCATGCTCATGACATTTGTGACATCTGAATGGGATATGTTCATAGTCAACTGTTTGAACCCATTCCTCGTCATAGACTTCTAGAATGACCTCATATGGAAGGGCTCTTGATAGGTCCATCTCCACACAAATATGTGCATAGGAGGTATATTTTCCTCGTAGAGTTGCCTCTGAAATCTTTAAGAAATGTCCTAATTTATTGCCTATAGATTTTAAAGACTCTGGCATCCAGTAATATAAATGTAAAGAGTAGAGTCTAATCCATACCAGTACCGAAGTGAAGGTTTCTCGTTCTGGCACAAAGTTCATCGTCCATGGCTGCATATAGAGACTAGCAGTTGCAGAGAAGTATGGTCCTCCTTAAAAATCCTGTCTCTGTTCTCCATGTTCATGAACACCACTGTAAAAAAACCTTTGGATCCAATATGTATATTTAACTCCCCCTTTGGTTTCCAATTGTATTTTATCCAAGTGTACAACGCTATCTCTGATAGCCAGATTCCCATAAATTTGCATATGATGGCATAGTTTTCCATGTGATCCCTGTGCGCTTGCAGAGCTGGATCATTCAGAATAACCTAAGGTTTAGTTATGGTCTTGGGTTTACAGGGCCTGATCTTGGTTCTGTTCTTTGTACCCTGACCTCTGTCTTCCATTTTCTCCTCCTGTCGGTCTTCTTCGTGGGTCCCTTGTTCTGCATGGGTTTTTCTACCTTCCGCCTTCTGAGTTTCAATGTTTTTTGTCTTGACCTCCAAGGGTTGTGGAGGCTTGTTCTTATTACCTCCTCTTCCTCTGTTTGAAACCACATTGCTGTAGGAGAGAGTGGAGCTCCCTCCTCCCTGTGCCTCCATGGGTACTTGTTACCCTCTGTCACTCTCTTTGTTGAACCCTAGACCCTTGATCGCCAGTTGCACCTCCGAGCACTGATCGTTCTTGTTATTTATTATCATGCACCTCTATTTATTTTAAATTATTCTCAAAATAGAGTCATTAAATCAACCTACAAGAAACTTACATATTTTTTTGTTGGCTAACTAAGTTGTTTTAAGATATTCCAAAAACTTTTTATGGTCACTGAATCCTTCAAAGAACCTTTCAACTACCTTTTTTACAGATCCATCATCTTCACATGTGTGCATGATTTCTCTAAAGCATGAAAAATGCGGATTTGGTTTTCCCTTCCTTGGAATTTATTTCCAACATTTTTCAACCATGCATGACGAACATAGCACACACATAATAATATTGTACACTTGATTGAAGACCTGGAATAACATAATTTTTAGAGAGAATAAGCATTAACAATATTTTTGTCTCTTATTAAAAAATAAATACATCACCTTAATGCTTCAAGTTCAGCAGTAGCATCATTCTTGATGAAGGCTCGACCATGTTAATCTAGTCACTCTTTCTTCCCAATGGCAAAAATAGTTGACATCCATTTAGAAATATCAGCTATAATATTGCATGATAATATCACCCAAGCTACGAGAACCCCATTGTGATGTTCATCGAAAACCATTAAGGTGTAAAGTTGATACTACATTACAAACAATGTACATAATTATATTTATATAAGATACATGCATTAAAATGAGGTTGAATAAATGAATCAGATTTAGGATAAATTTGTACTCACCCCATACTTATTTGTATTAAATGTTGAATTCATTGAGATTATATATTGTGAGAATATTTTAGCATCATTTAACACATCCACTTTGTTTGTATGCCTATGCTAATAGGGATGTTTTCAATAAGATCTTGTTTCTAATATAAGAAAAAGCTCTCAGGCCGTTCCTTATACAAACATTCTACACTGTTTGGATCACTTTGATGTTTAACATACTCTAGCCTCATGTTATCATTGTAAATGTTTAATATATCTTTTATTGTCATGTATGTATCTCTAGATATCCCTGTGTATAACTCACTGAATCCATACTTCACATCAGAGATGAACTTGTACCATATCATTGTAACATTGAAACTTCTTTGGATTAAATGTTGGACAATAGATCACATATCCCTTGTTAAATGTGGTGCATAACTGAATCACATAGACCTACCGATTGAATCTTTTCCATAAAAAACAACTTTGGATTTATCAATATTCCTACATGTAGTATATATTATTACAAAATTGTTTGGTCTAAGTTGAATTCGTTGCAAAATGAAGTGACATTGGCAACCAACTTTAATACTTTCATGTCAATTTTCATTTTCATTTGATCTGTGGATGCACTCATAATTCTCTTTTTTGACCCCAAAACATATGTACACAAATAACTATATGTAAAAAAATTACAACAAATTAGATAAAACATTTATGCATATTGAAAAAATATATAAAGACTCACATAGCGTACTCCAGATATGTTGAAAAATATGTGTTTGATATCCTCTATTTTTTACATCAATGAGATTGAAGAATAAATTGAGTGGGTGCACATTCACTCGATTCCTCTCCTCTTATAAAATCATCAAGTCGATAATATGGAATATTTGCAACTTGGTCCCCATCAACCTCTATCCATGTTAAGTCTTTTGCTGAAAATTCAATCATATCCTCTGGGTCTTCGACTTCCAACTTGTTAATCCTCTCCGACTTAGTCATTCTTCAAATACCTATACAAATTTCATTGAAAATAATTTTGTTTGAGTAAATATTATGGTCTTGATTAATTTATATCACTAAGCATTGAATTCTCATTTTTAGGTAACTATTTTATACTTTTCAGGTAAACCACTTTGGGCTTAAGTAATCAAGGGGAGACTTGTGATGAGTCAATGAGGTGGAAGGGGTCGAAGGGAACTTCCTAACACTGATGCATGAGATGGTGTGCTAATAGGGGCCCTTCGAAGAGGGATCAAAGGGAGAGACATAACACCTCTCCCCAACAAACCCCCCAATATCGAGAGTAAAACCACTAAAAAATGTTGTGAATTAAGACAAGAGGCAATATTTTATATTAAATATTCTTTGAGAAAACAAGACACAGTGGTGGTTACTTACTAATGTTATAGAATAGGATAAGGACCATGCAAATCAACTAGCTCAAAAAGCCAAGACTCACCAAACCACACCTCAAATAGTTTCTCACGTAAGCAATGGGGTGGGGGGGTGTGGGTCTCTTCACATTATATACCCTGCAATATGACTATTAGATTTACTATGTGCCTCCATAAATAAGAGATACATGTCTTGTCCTTCATGAGAAACATAGGGGATGTGGTAAATGCCCAACTTATCATTGATAATCAAGCCCCCTTCTCTTATAATACTAATGGATTGATTTTCATATATCTCAATCAAAGCATTATTCTCCCTTAAAGCATGCAAGAAGTTAACCCTAGAGAGGTCTTGGATACCTCCTTCACCCACTCTAGTATTAAATCCAAAAGAGTGTTCAATGGAGTAATGTGAACTATACACCTTGTTACATTCTAAAAATCCATCACCACCTTCAAAATTTGAAAACCAAAGTTGATGGAAGCCTTCAAACCTTTCCATAGTGCATAAGATTCAACATGATTATTTATTGAAATATCAAGAACCCAAACAAATGCATTTTCAATTAATCATATAGGATCTGTAATAACCCCTCTATCACCCACCACCCCACTCTAACATGCTAATTAGTATGTTAATAAAATTAGTATAGTTTTTAAAATTTTAATTGAACCATCAATAATTATTAGTGGTATGGATTTAATTTTTGTGGAATATTCTAGAATATTTATGTTCTTTTTGTCTTTCTAATTAAATTGACTAATTAAAAAAAATGCCATACAACCAAGTGTCATATAAAAACAATTATGGTTTTTGGTCATGTAGTATTGATAAGCTTTGATATTAAGCTTATTTACATTAGCAAACATCCATGGTAAAGTGAGCATGAATCTCCATGACTAAAAATCTTGTTACATGTTTTTCCAAATGTATATATGTTTAATTTATGTATTACTTTTTTTTGTAATTAATAATAATAATAATAATTTAAAATAAATTATAATTTAGTTAGTTTTGTGTTTTTTTAATATTAATAATATGAGATATGGGTGAAAGCATGAAGATGGATTAAACATTTGGGCCAAATATGGCGATGAAATTTCAAGTTTTTCCTCTTTTATTGAATTTCACCCCTCAAAATTCAAATAAGAATAATGAATTTTGATTCAGAGTAAAAAGACAATATGTGGAGAATTACTTTGTTGTCTTAATGATGGTTTTAAAAAGAAAAATTAGTGTCATATAATCTCTCAATTTTCCATGAAATCCAATATATGTCCTTGCAAATTTTCACAAAACTTAAGAGATATGTGTGTGTTCACGTAGCATAATTTAGTCTAAAAAGTGTAATGTTTAATATATATATATATATATATATATATATATATATATATATATATATATATATATATATATATATATATATATATATATATATATATATATATATATATATATGCGTGATCTACATGGAGAAAGCTGAGATTTTCATATTAAAATTTTATTTTTTTTTAATGCAAAATTATACTTTTTATTATTTTTCAAAGTTGGCAAAGTAATATTTCAATTTCATTTTGGAGATACATGTGTTCACGTAAGATTTTTTTCAACTATTTAAATAAATTGAAAAACCAAGAGTACCCTTTTGAAGATGACTTGTAAACGAATATAGTGGTATTTTTTGAATTTTTTTCATTGTGTATAGTTTATGTTATTGATTTTTTATTCAACCCATTCAAAATTGTCCCAAAAAAATTTAAGTCTTATGATTGAAATAAATTATATGAAAAATATCATACGAATTTGAAAGTGTCAAATTCATATGCCATTGGATAGAGGATTATTTCATGAATCCAATGTGATCAAATTCGCCACTTAAGGACAATTTCTACCCTAAATCCGATAGGGTGCAAAATGGGGTTGCAGAAAAATCTGCAGAAGAGGTGCTGAAACTGTAATTTTTAGGACTTCAAGAGCTCGATCGAGTGCTTTAAATGCTTGATCGAGCTTGAATTCAAAATTCAAATTTCTCGATCACGCATTTTAGAAACTCTCAATCGAGAAACATATGTGGTTAACGAGATTCTCAATCGAGCTCAAAGGCTTGACGAGTCATTTAAAAACTAACCTGCCTGCGACTTTACCAACTATGTTATTACTGGTGAATCATACAACTCAAGGGATCGATTGATCCATAACTCTCGATCAAGCCATTAACTCAGGTTAGAAAATGGCTCAATCGAGAGTTTGTTTAAATGCTCGATCAAGCTATTTTTAAGTGCCTCAACAACTCAATCAAGTGCTTAAAAATTGCTCGATCGAGCGCTTAAAATTGCTTGATTGAGCATCCATTTTTCAGCAAAACGTGCCCTCATTTTTCCAAAAAGTGTAACCTATCTCCATGCTTTGACCCATATACTAAAGTAGTGTGTTTTGTTATTGATTATGAATTGATGTCTATCAATATTTACTAGTCATCTAATTTATATGGTTGCACTAGTTTTGTTGAACTTTTCTAATCAAACATTTTTTTTTCAAAAACAAAAGCTCTAGAAGTAAATTTTTTACTTTGCTATATATATATATATATATATATATATATATATATATATATATATATATATATATATATATATATATATATATAGAAAGGCATGTCTCCTTTTGAGAATTGTAGTCCTACTTTTGTCACTACATTTGATGAGTTCAGTAGGTTATTTATTCAATATACGTATGTTTTTTTAAATTGTGTTAGTTATATTTCTTTCTCCACTTATAAATAAATGTTAAGAACATTGGTTTGGCTCCTAAGACATAAAACTTAATAAACCATAACCGGTTATATAACATTTAGTAACAAATTTCAAAATCTCAATGATTATTATTTACATTATAATTAATAATAATAATAATAATAATTTAAACTAAAATTATAATTTAGTTAATTTTATGTTTTTTTAATCTTAATAATATGAGATATACTAAAGTAGATGTGTTTTGTTATTAATTACGAATTGATGTCTACCAATATTTATTAGCCATATCATTTATATGGCTGCACTAGTTTTATTATTTTGAACTTTTCTAACCAAACATAAACTTTGCAACTAAAATTTTTAGTTCTGAGAATTGCAATCCTACTTTTGTCACTTCATTTGACGAATTTGGTAGGTTATTTATTCAATATGCCTGTGCTTTTTTTAAACTGTGTTAGTTATATTTCTTTCTCCACTTATAAATAAATGTTAAGAACACTAATTTGGCTCCTAAGACATAAAACTTAATAAACCATAACCGGTTATATATCATTTGGTAACAGATTTTAAAATCTCAACGAAAAGTATGTTTATTAGTTACATTTTACTATAAAAAATTTACATTTAGATATTCACAACAATATTTTGGGAACATATTTCAATTCATACAAGATATATTATGAAGTAAGTTTACACTTTTCATTTTTTTAATGGATAATTTGAATTTGATTAAATTATTAAATTTTGGTATTAATAATAGTATTTTACTATCATAATTACATTTCCATGATAGTTAATGAGGAAAAAGAAGCATTATTTATAAGTAAGTATAATTTATAATTATAGTGAATGAAATATAGTTAATGGTTTCAATTTTCTTAATTAATTATAATTTTATTAATTATTTTTATTATTTAAAATACATTTTTGGTAAACTTAAATATTTCATTTCAATTTTTATTTGTAGAATTTATTTTAATGTATATTAAGGTGAAACAAGAATTGGAATGTTTTGTGTAGCATTGTCGTATTATTCTTAATATGAAAAGGTAAGGTATTTATGTATTCTTAAAATGGAGTGTGTGTCACTTTTGTGGTGAGGGGAGGGATATGTATCAAAGAAAATAAATTACATACATAAAACAAAGCAAAAAATAAATGGTTATTTTCCTTTTAAGTTATGCTATGTGATCAATCAAACAAGAAAAATGGTTTTTGTTTAATTTTCATATTAATAAAAAGATCCTATGAAGATCTATTTGTCCTTTCCACTCTCAAAGTAACTGGGTCTTGTGGAGATATATTTTATGATGGGTATTGGGGCTACATCCTGAAAGAACTGCTGATGCTTCCAGATGCCAAAAGCATCAATCAAGGTAACAAATGAGGCTTTAGTGCTTCATGCACCTCCACCTATAGGGAAATATGCCCTAAAATTTGGACACTAGGATACTTTCGTCTCATGGGAGCAATTGAGTCTTTAGCTTCTTGGTAATCAGTCATCAATACCGAGCACTATACAGGTCAGATAGCCCCATATAGTACCACACCCATTGGGACCTAAGCCGAACCCCCTTTAAATTGGGTGTTTGGCGTGCTCGTGTATTATTTTTTGTGAGATGGTGAAGGATTTGAAGCACCCTAAAAGACAACTTCTATGTTTCAAAATGTAACATGACCATGGTAGCTTATTGGATGCCTACCCCCAATGGTCCTAACCTGAACTATAAAATATTTTATGGCTCCTATGGGGAAATTTAGTTTGTTCAAGTTATGGTCGCTTTTAGGATTCCTCCTTCACATATGGTGTGAAAAAATATGCTCAAATAAACTAAGTACAAAATCTCCTAAAACTTAATGCCCTTTGTTCAAAGTTTAGAGTATCTTAGTGTGTGTATCTGAAAAAGTGAACATAAAAAGTGTGTAGCAATGTTGATATGCAATGATCCTTTACAAAATCCCCTATTTAGACTAAGTTATGTTTGTTCCTTACCTGCAAAGAAAATAATGTGTGGTTGATGGACCACTTACTTCCTTCCTATTACACTATGTGAGCCTAAAAAGGGACATGGAAAACCGGGTGCTTTAAGAAATCTTTCAGATGCAAGCCCAGAATCGTCTAAAAGATGCAAGGGAATAAGGGGCTATTCCATTTCTTTAATAAAACAGGGTTCCTAGTCCCAATGCTAGTGAAGTAAAAAAAAATGGTTAGTAAAAAATATGTGTGGATTATGGGCCACTTACTCTGCTAATTAAGCTATGTGACTTTGAAAAATAGCAAAACAAATTGAAAAAGATGTGTGAATTATGACCACTTAATTTTCCCCTTAATTAAGCTATGTGTGAAATGCAAAAATTTTAAAGTCAAGACTAAGTAAGTACCCTACTAATAGTTGAGATCTATATAAATTAATAGTTGAAGGTAATTATAATTACAGGAGCCAGGATTTAAATAAGTTAAGAGTTAAATTCCTTAGGGATGGAGTTTTATAAAAATAGGAATCACAAATGATAAGTGTTAAGAAAAATTATAGAGATTAAGAGTGATAATTATTATAAGTAATATGCATTATGAATGTTCTAGATTATAACTTATATGATTAGGGAACAACATATTTTATAAATTGTACTAGACTATAAATAATTTAATTAAAATTTACAATCATTACATATTATAGTGATTAAAGTGATATAAAATATATCAATTTAGCATTTCAAAAAGTGGTATATGATAAATAATAAATATTAAAAATTAACACACATTGTCTTTACATAAACTAACTAATTAGTATCTACTTAATATGATTTTTTTTAATATGAACGAAATTTATAATGGATCTATGACATTCGTCAAGGTATCAACCTTCTTCAACAATGTTTTGTTTTGTTCAATCATGTCTATAACAAGAATATCACATCAATATATTAAATATATTTTAAAATTTCTATAGAGTGAAGGACCTTCCAAGACTACACAATGAAATGCAAAGTAGTAGTGCTTCATATGTTGATTAATGGTAAAAAACAAAGACTGTTGCTTTCTGAAGTTTCATGGCACTTCCAAGATTTTATTGAATGGTTGTGCGGTTGGCCATTATTTCAACAACCTAACCATTAGCTGATTAATGAAGGTTCATATTTATACTTTTAACAAAATTAATAAAATATTCCATTAGGAGAACAAGGGCCAAGTGAGTAGGATATTGATTAATGTTGTAGAAAACTTTATTATTCTTTTATCATGATTAAATCATTTCTTTCCCCCTTTATGTATGGTGTAAGCTAGATGATTCATAGGCAAAGAAAACTAAGATATTGGTGAGAACATGTTAGTGAGTATTTTTCCTGCCAAGCAATTATATAGTTGGAGGTATTGGTGGAAACCTATACATAGGACTCAAGTTCAAATATATAGATTAGATTTTGACACATTGATATTTAAAGAGTATTTTTCTAATTTCAATGAATGTAAACCAAAAGCTATCAAATGATATATTAGGGAACTAGCCATTTTCCAACTAACCAAAATTATAATTTACCTAAAATTTACTCTATATTGATTTATAAAATATAAAAATATAAAATAGATTGAAATTACAATGTATAATAAAGTAACAAACAATATAGACTTTGTCTTAATAAAAATAATATTAAATCATTCTCTCAAAAACTTAAAAAAAAAACATAGAACTCTAAACTTAAACATAAATATGTATGAAAATAACACATAACACCATCCATAATATTTTTATTCAAAATCTAAAAATCTAACCCCTCACATGTTAACAATAAATTTCCTTCTATAAAGTTGACTCTATAATAAGCCCTTGTTTAAATGAGTTCACTAGATCCGCAATCTAAATGAGTTCAATAGTCCCAATGCTTTTAAGGGAGACTAAAATCCTTAAAAGATAATACACCAGAATGAACACTTTCCCATAGTTTTGAGTGAGAAGCCCCTTATTAGAAATTTGTATTTCACAAAAATTAAAAAATCACTTTGTATGTCCTAAATATTTAGTTAATGTTAATGCAGGTTATGAAGAAATACTAACTCAAAATTTCTCAATATATTTCTAATCATAAATAAAAAGGCCAAATAACATTAATTAGGTAGTTCTCATTCTTTGATTACAAATTTTGTATATTTTAAATATAGATTAACAAAAAAATCAAATAATTACCAATTTCAATAGTAATATCATATTATAATATAAAACGATAATTTTATTATAATCCTAACTTGTTTATAATTAATATATAATAAGACAACAAATCATATATTTTAAATATATGATGTTCACACATTTATATAATTTTTGTCTAATCTCAGTATGACTTAATCATTGCATTGAAAGGCATTTTACAATTTAGTATGGGAAAGATGGTGAGGCTTAATAAAATTATGTCAATATTTTTGAAATATCAACTTTACTACACAACTGACATACACATAAAAATATATATATTGAAAAAAAATCATAACAATACAAATATATATATATATATATATATATATATATATATATATATATATATATATATATATATATATATATATATATATATATAATATATATATATATATATATATATATATATATATATATATATATATATATAGATATTCCACATAGTCCATAAGGATATGTCATTTCCATCCTAAATTTTATAATAAAATGGATCATAAGAACTATATAACTCTATTCCAAAAGTATGGTTGTCCAACTATTCTTCCTTATCTAAAATTATAAAATATATTTGCATTCTAATAATATACCACCTGTGTTTCTAAAAAGCACATTTATTCCTAAGATAACATGAATCAAAAGATTTATATTCACAATAAAATATATTTTTTTTGACCTTTTGAACTTAATTTATTTTTTCTCTAGCAGAATCAAATCTTCATTTATTTTTTATCCTTTTACATATTACATCTGTTTTCAATTTTAAACCATAACCAACTCACAAAATAGAAGAAAAGATAGATCAATGACTTAAAAATCATCCTCTTCGAGGGGGAAACCTCCTTTACATTACATAAATGAACAAATTTTGGATGATAAAAATGACAAGACCTCCTTTGTATATATAGAAGTCTAACGGGTCACAATATAATCAAAGACTACATAACAATAATAATGTAATGACACAACAATAACAATAAGCCTGGGGCTACACTAGTATTATAGGGACCTAACATGCCCCTCTCCCTTAAAAAAGTGTTGTTCTCAATGCTTGAGTAGTTTTGGATGCTTTTGTATAAAATTATCATCCTGCCATGTGGAATCTTCAGCAGGTGAGTTCTTCCACTTGATGAGATACTATGAAATTGATCAATTTCGTAGTTATCTAGTTCTTGTTTCTATGACTGCTTCAAGCTTCAATATGATTTTTCCTTCCTCGTCAAGTTCTGGCAATATTGTTTTAACTGGGAGCTTGTCACTAATAACCTTCTTTAAGCACAAAACATGGAAAATTGGGTGTACTCCAGAAGATGCAGGAAGCTCTAATTTGTATTCCATAGTACCAATATTTTGCAACACCTTGTAAGAACCATAGTACTTGGGTGATAATTTATTATCCTTCTTAGCTTGCTTTTGTTATGAAACCAATTCACAAAATAGAAGAAGAGATAGATCAACGACTTAAAAATAAGCGTCTTCGAGGGGGAAACCTCCTTTACATTACACAAAGAATAATTCTTGGATGATACAAATGAAAATACCTCCTTTCTATATATAGGAGTCTAAGGGGTCACAATATAATCAGAGCCAACATAAAAATAATATTGTAAGGTCACAACAATAACAATAGTGGGCTTTTATGGGCATAATAAGAACAATATGGGGACTTCATGGGCACAATAATAAAATAATGGGGTTGCACTAATAACAATAAGGGGCTACACTATTAGTATAAGGACCTAACATGCCCCTCTCTTCCCAAAAAGTGTTGTCCTCAATGCTTGAGTAGTTATGGATCCTTCTGTATAAAATTATCATCCATGTGGAATCTTCAACAGGTAAGTTCTTCCACTTGATGAGATACTCTGAAATTGATTGATTTCATAGCTGTCGGGTTCTTGTTTCCATGACTGCTTCATGTTCTAATATGATTTTTCTTTCCTCGTCAAGTTCGAACAATATTGTTTGAACTAACATCTTGTCACTTATAACCTTCTTTAAGCATGAAACATGGAGAACTGGGTGAAATCGGGAAGATGCAGGAAGCTCCAATTTGTATGCCATAGTACCAATCTTTTGCAATACCTTGTAAGGACCATAGTACTTTGGTGATAATTTATTATCCTTATCTTACTTGAGGGACATTTGTTTGTATGGTTGGAGCTGTAAAAATACCTAGTCGCCTACATCAAAAATTATTTCGCTATGATGTTGATTTGGCTTTTGTTTCATTTGATTTTGCGCCAAAATGAGGTTATACTTTAAGAGTTGGAGAACTTGTTGTTGATGCTTGATTTGATCTTTCATTGCTTGAACCTTGGAATTTTCTCTTAAATATGATGTGATGGATGGTGTATGATATTCATAAAGTTCCATAAATGAGGTCATTTTTTCTGATGCGTTATACCACCATTCAACCAAAGGTAACCACTTGACCCATTGTGCTTGTTTATCAGATAAAAAGCAACGAATATATCCTTCCAAACATTTGTTCACTATCTTTGTTTGTCCATATATCTTGAGAGTTTGAGGAGTAGTAATTCCTACCAATGCACTACAAGATATGGTCAGATTCATTTCTTCTTTCTCTGGGGTTGGTTCCTGGTGTATATCCTCTTCTTTTGATGTTTCTTGATCATTTTCTTCCTCCTCTTCACAATATGTGTAAAATAATTTCTTCTCAGCACACTTATGACCTTTCGTGTATATGCTATCACAACTATAACAAAGTATGTTTTCTATTTTTTCTTACAATTGTTGTGGTGTCAACCTTGTAGGTTGTGGAAGGATAGGAGAAACAAAACTTCCATCTTTATAGTTGTGAGTGGTAGGATTCCTTGTTGCAATAATTTTGCTTTCAATTTTTCTTGCCAACCTAAATGCCTTCTCCAATAAATCAGGTTCCCAAAGATGAACCTCATGTTGAATGTTATCCTTTAAATTCCCTATGAAGACATCAATCCTCTGCTTCTTTGGAATATCATTTACCCTTATATTCAATTTTTGGAATTCCTGAATGTGCTCTGCCATTGAACCATTTTTTTTTAGATTTATTAATTGGCTAAAGAAGGTGTTTCTCTTTGTATCTGATGCAGGAGCATCTAGCTCAACATTATCATTGTATTCTAGTAGACATAGGGGGTCTTGTGTTTCAAGGAAGTTGGTTTCCTAAGTATTGGATTTATGTAATTATTTAATGTTTTGAGTGATTTTAATGAGAATAGGAATTAATTGAATATTGTGAGGCTTTATTGTAAATGTTCTCGAATGTAGGAGAACATGAGAGATTTAGGATAGTTGAGTGATGAGAGGATTGAGAATTGATTGTAAATCCTAGATTAGGAGTCAGTTCATGATTTTGTGGATTTGAGAGAATCCTTAGGGATGAGAAAGATATTTTAGGAATGAGGTTGAGGAGTTCATTGATCTAAACTAGAAATTGGTTTAGAATCCCTTTGTATAAGTATAAGCCAAAAAGGCATGAACAGGGGTTAGAAATTGAGATAGAGAGAGAGATTAGATATTTAGTTATTGTTTGTAAGCCTACAAGTAGATGATGGATCAGAGGCCATTAAATTATAATATCAGGCCGAGTAGACACAGAGAGCCTCATTTTGTAACTATGTATTGATTTATATATATGTACAAAGATTTAATCCCAGATTGAATAAGTGGTAGTATCAAATTGTGGAAGATGAGCGAATTATATTATTTTGTATAATATATATATATATATATATATATCTATATATATATATATATATATATATATATATATATATATATCTATATCTATATCTATATATATGTGTGTGTGTGTGTGTGTGTGTGCAGGCGAAGTGTAGTGATTACACAGAGCAAGACATGACAAGGAGGATCTTAATGGACTTTTGAATCCACGTGAAGGATCAAAACAGAGCTTTGGAGGAACTGTGATTGAAGAAAGGCGCGGAAACAAGTCCGGGAGTGAACGTTGCAGTGTAAGAGTGAAAAGGGTGAAACATTCGAAGAAATCCAAGAAGTACCTTAACACTGGAAAACAACGTAAATTTAAGAGAAAGGAACAACGAAGGATTTAAGAAATGACGCACAGTAGCCGTCAGATCTTGGAGATTGACGGCCAAGATTGAATCGCAAGGTTGGTCTCATCAAATCGCGTCAATCGGAGTTCGGAAGAGGGACTGTGTAGTGGCAGACCCGAACTTTATCAAAATAGCCTAGAACCCTATCAGGTCCGTAAATTATGTCGGATCGAAGTTTAAACGGAAGAGTTAAGCGATCAGGCGATTAATCATCGACCATCGGATCGCAATCCTAATCGACAGTCACGATTAAATCAGCCATCGCACATCGGCGCTGGCAGAGATCGGTAGTTAAAAGCAGAAAGGCTCGAAGGAGGCGAAACTGACACCTTTATAGACACGGGTCTAATGGACTTGAAGTCTGACATATTTGTTGGGTGGAGTTTTTCCTTTGTAAACGGGTATTTGAAGGATTGAGTGCCGATAGCGTATTTCCCGATTCTAAAGGGAAATCACAAATCGGAAGGAGAGGGGGATAACATATATATGTATGTGACCTGTGAGAAGATTGATCACGATTGCGATGAGGTCAAACCTTAGGATCCATGTTGAAGACTATACCCAAGTGGAGGAAGGTATGATTTGCATGATTTTCCTTTGGAAATAGTTTAAAGCGGAAATATGTGCCGATAGGAATAATTGAAGAGGACTATAATAAAAGGGTTGAATGAATGTTATGAAGGGTTATAATGTCCTGATAGAGGGTTTAAAGCAGGGTGATTGAATTCCGAAACAATGGAACTGGAAAAGGGGGCCTTAACCATCTTTATGATGAAGTGATGACCTGATGGGTCATATAAATTCCTGGGTAATGGATTATGCGCGAATGTGCTGGGTATGTGCAGGGGTAACCCTGCATCATTTTGGTATTAGAGCTGAATTATAAATGAAACATTTAGCATCAGGCAAAATGGAGCAAGTATGTGTGGAAGTTACTGAAAGAATTCAGAACAGAGATATTTGGAAAGGATGTGCATGCAGGCAAGGGAGATTAGATTCTGATTTGATAGTTAAGCGAGCAGAGTATAGTTGGGAGAATGGAGACAAACAGTTAAGTTCTTAGAGATAGGGGAGCAAGAATTAAAAAATGATTGTAGAGACAGAAAGAATCCACAGTGATGTTTGGAGAATGGACATTCACTCAGATGTGAAAAGTGAATGGAGAAATTAGACAAGTATTGTGTTTATTTAATTCTGATTTGAGTTTTGTTGACAACGAAATAGATTGAGGATCGATGGTTGTAACAATGAATTATCTCAGCAAATAAGATCAAACCTTAAGGGACAATAATGAAAGAAACTGTTAATGATTTCTGAGTGGAATAAAACTCAGCAAAGAAGAAATTGTTGCTGATAGCTAAATCTTTGCAAAGGTAAAGCAGAAGATTGGAAGGAAGAATCAGATTCTAAAATCTGATTGGCAGTGGCTGAATATGAAGAATTTGTGCTGTGGAAGCATAAAGGTCTGCTGGAACAGATTTGCAGAAATGGTGAGATTCTGAAGATAGTTGAAGAGTTTGAAGATACAGCTGAAAGCTAGTGAAAAGGATAGTCCATTCAAAAGTGTAGGTGAATGGGAGGACAAGATTAGGCAGAGATCTTGAAGGTAAGATGATATGGTTTTATTTGGATTTAAGATTGAATGTTGTAGTCTTTGTATTGATGCAAAAATATTGTGATAACTCCCAAAAGCAATTCCACAGAGGATGTAGTAGAATTGCTAAGAGATAAAGGAAGCTGGTGAAAGTTTCTAAGTGAAAGCAGAAATGTGGCAGAACCTTGAGGTATTCCAATAGAGATTTGATAAAGAGGACAATTGTATTCTTGGAAAATGCATATGAGTTGAAGCCCAGAAGGAGCAAAGAGAATGCTCAAGAGAGGTTCCAAAGATAGAGAACCAATTGCTTACCAAAATACTGTGTGAGGAGAGCTTGGTGAGGTAAGTGGCAGCAAGGCATATTCGCTGGTGTAGAGGCTTTCATGTAACTCATAGTGAATGAGTAAGGAACTCATAGAGATGGAGAGGATGATGACTAGTGACAGTCATAATGGAGGTTTTGAAAGAGATCACAACAGAGGACAAAAGGAGAAGGATGGAAAGGAAAATGGCATACAAAGACGGTTAAGCAAAGAGGGATATGAGAGGGAGAAGGCTGAGATAGTAGTTTAGCTTGAATTGTTAATGGAGATGTTGCAAAGGAATGAAGCAGACCAGAAGCATGGTTATGTCATGAGAAAGAAAGTGAAGTGGCAGAGACTACAAGAGAAGAGGAATCAACAAGTGAATATGCAATTAATAAAGGAGATAGGGGAACTTGAACAGATTATAGAGAAGCTCGAAAGAGTTGA
This sequence comes from Pinus tabuliformis, assembly GCA_031772625.1. NCBI lineage: Eukaryota > Viridiplantae > Streptophyta > Pinopsida > Pinales > Pinaceae > Pinus > Pinus tabuliformis. The sequence continues at coordinate 372,584,265 of CM062815.1, read as the reverse complement.
GCTACAACAAAAGGGAGATGCTGAAGAAGATGTTGAAGTTTTAATATGTGAACCAGAAAGTGGACCATTACTTTTTGAAAGTGATGAAGAGCTAGAGGAGTTGAATCATATGAATGATTCGAAGCAACCAGAAGACTTGATGACTGAAGCATCAAGTGAGACCAGAAGGTCTTATATTTTTAAAACTAATGATTTGTGTATGATTGCAGGTTTGGAAGAAGATAGGCAGCCTTTTAAAGCTATCAAATATGTGAAAGAATGCCTTCCAGAAGATGAAGCAGAATATGATGAGAAGGTTAACAAAACATAAATTCATTACCATGGACAAGTACAGAAAAGCATCATAGAAACATATGATGAGGAGGAGAGACCAACTGATAGTCTCAAGAGTTCTTTGAGCTTGAATCAACATACTGATGTGCTGAAAGAGGAGTTGACAGAAAGAGCAGAGCAACGTACTGAAATGTTGCCAAAGGAAAAAGAGGTACAAAGACCTTATATTTTTTATTATAATGATTGTCTTAAAATTAAAGATGTTGTTGCAGAATCGAGAACATATTTGGCACAGGTGGGTAGCCAAATGGAAGAAGAAGAGAAAGAACATCTACTGAAGGATGTTAAGAAAGATTTAGCAGAGGAAGAAATGGGAGATTGTGTAAAATTTCCAAAGTTCACTCCAAGTAAAATCATTGAGATATATAGGGAATTAGACTTTCAAAGGAGAAAGTTGGAAGAGCAGAGCATGAATGTTCAGGATAGATTACTGAAGAAGGATGACAAAGAAGTTGTCATAAATAATAATCAAGAAGAAGTTGACAGGTGCAGAAAATAGAAGCAGGAAATTGTTCTGAAAGACAATATAGCAGCAGCAGAAAAGGTGCAAAACATCAGTAAAGAAGAAGGTAAAAATGAAAAGGAAACAATCTGAACAACCAAGAAGGAGAGTTCAACAATCAAGAGATGAAAACAATCAGCAGACAGAGGATATACTGGACAAAGAAATTGAGTTGATAAGAAGGTTAATGATGAAAGTGTCTCAGAGGAAGACAATAGCAAGAAAGGAGAGGAGTGACAACAAGAGGAAAACAATAGCAGACTACGAAAGCAAGGCAAGTGGAGAATTACAGCATAAGGTATGGAGACCTGGAGAATAGCAACAGATAACAACAGCAATAGAATGGTTGACAAGCAAGGAAAAATTACAAAATAAAGTTTGGGATCTAGGAGGAAACAATTATCTAGACTTATGACTAGGTGGTCATAAATTTTCTTACATGGGGAGTCTGATGCAGGAGCATCTAGCTCAAAATTATCATTGTATTCTAGTAGACATAGGGGGTTTTGTGTTTCAAGGAAGTTGGTTTCCTAAGTATTGGATTTATGTAATTATTTAATGTTTTGAGTGATTTTAATGAGAATAGGAATTAATTGAATATTGTGAGGCTTTATTGTAAATGTTCTCGAATGTAGGAGAACATGAGAGATTTAGGATAGTTGAGTGATGAGAGGATTGAGAATTGATTGTAAATCCTAGATTAGGAGTCAGTTCATGATTTTGTGGATTTGAGAGAATCCTTAGGGATGAGAAAGAGATTTTAGGAATGAGGTTGAGGAGTTCATGGATCTAAACCAGAAATTGGTTTAGAATCCCTTTGTATAAATATAATCCAAAAAAGCATGAACAGGGGTTAAAAACTGAGACACAGAGAGAGATTAGATATTTATCTATCGTTTGTAAGCCTACGGGAAGATGATGGATTAGAGGCCATTAAATTAGAAGATCAAGCCGAGTAGACACAGAGAGTCTCTTTTTGTAACTATATATATATATATATATATATATATAGATATAATATATATATATATATATATATATATATATGCATAGAGATTTAATCCCATATTGAATAAGTGGTAGTATCGAATCGTGGAAGATGATCGAATTATATTATTCTGTATAATATTTATATGTGCAGGCAAAGTGTAGCGATTACACAGAGGAAGACATAACAAGGAGGATCTTAACGGACTGTTGAATCCACATGAAGGATCAAAATAAAGCTTTGGAGGAACTGTGATTAAAGAAAGGCACGGAAACAAGTCCGGGAGTAAACGTTGTAGTGGAAGAGCGAAAAGGGTGAAACCTTCGAAGAAATCCGAGAAGTACCTTAACAATGGAAAACAACGTAAAGTTAAGAGAAAAGGAACAACGAAGGATTGAAGAAATGATGCACAGTAGCCGTCAGATCTTGGAGATCGATGACCAAGATTGAATCGCGAGGTTGGTCTCATCAGATAGCGTTAATCGGAGTTCAGAAGAGGGACTGTGCAGTGGTGGACCCGAACTTTATCAAAATAGGCTAGAACCCTATCAGGTCCGTAAACTATGTCGGATCGGAGCTTAAATGGAAGAGTTAAGTGATCAGGCGATTAATCGTCGACCGTCGGATTGCGATCCTGATAGACAGTCACAATTAAATTAGCCATCGCACATTGGCACTGGCGGAGATTGGCAATTAAAAGCCGAAAGGTTCGAAGGAGGCGGAACCGACACCTTTATAGATGCGGGTCTAATGGACTTGAAGTCTGAAATATTTGTTGGGCGGAGTTTTTCCTTTGTAAATAGGTATTTGAAAGAATGGGTGCCGATAGCGTATTTCCTGATTCTAAAGGGAAATTGTAAATTGGAAGGAGAGGAGGATAACATATATATGTATGTGACCTACAAGAAGCCCGATTGCGATTGCGATGAGGTCAAACCTCGAAATCCGCACTGAAGACCGTACCCAAGTGGAGGAAGGTATGATTTGCATGATTTTCCTTTGGAAGTAGTTTAAAGCGGAAATATGTGCCGATAGGAATAATTGAAGAGGACTGTAATAAAAGGGTTGAATGAATGTTATGAAGGGTTATAATGTCCTGATAGAGGGTTTAAAGAGGGGTGATTTAATTATGAAACAATGGAATTGGAAAAGGGGGCCTTAACCATCTTTATGATGAAGTGATGACCTGATGGGTCATATAAATTCTTGGGTAATAGATTATGCACGAATGTGCACACTGTGGGTATGTGCAGGAGTAACCTTGCGCCAGTATCCTCATAATGTGCTATCATTTCCTTTGTAAAAATTGACCAAGTGATAGGTGGTTTGCGAGAACAAAGCCCTTTATACCATAGAAAATGATTTGGTTCTAGATATAAAGATGCAATACATAATTTTTGTAACAGTTTCACATCATGTAGATTAAAATATTACTACATCTGTAGTATCCAAGTTACCAGACCCTTTCCGTAAAAATTCCTCATATCTCTTTTTCTTTCTTTTAGGATCTCAATATTGAAATGAATGTAGCTCTGTAATTTTGGATCTCCAAGTTGTGAAATTTTGTCCTGTGGTAGCCCTCTGAGTCCTCTTTCCAGCCCCATGGGTTTGATCAATATTGGATTCTTCGAGAAAGCGTTATACCCAATATCCCATGATGAATTGATTATAGAATGGTTCAGTAGAGAGAACTTGTACGAAGTTCCACGTGTCACTGTTTTGACCTTCGGCCCTAAACGTGATACCCAACAAACTACAGTCTATCCTATTTCTTCCATTTTTTACGAAATTCTAATCTGATGCTCAGAGAGAAATTTATGATGATTTTCTCAAGGTCATGATCTGAAAATGGGGCACTAAAGGCTTCTTGTCAGCTTACAAGAACCTTTCCCACTTCCAAAGCTTAAATATTCCTAAGACCTTATGATTAACCAATTGCGGAATTAAAAAGTGCTTGAAAATAGGTGTATGATTGTGTTTTTTTTAAACTAATCATGCACCTTAAATTCATTTTCTTAAACTGATATAAAGTACATATAACAGTAAATAAAGTAGCAAGTAAGCAAACACATAAGACAACAACAATATAATTAGGATTTCACCCAAAACTCTTGGGCTATGTCTCTGTGAGCTCTAGTCAACTCAACTAGGCTCTCTGGGATTATGGTTGAAATCTTTTTACAATCTCCATGCTCAACTCCATTGGTTTACACTGAATCTATGGGTTTAAAATTCCATCTTATCCAGCTGGCTATTCTCACTCCACAGAAAGATATAGGCTTCTTTGGACTTGACTCCTTCAATCAGCGCTCTGAGCAATATTGCTCTAGCTTGCACCAATTCCCTCAGAATTCCCTCACTGTCTTTGGAATGCCTTCTTTTGTCTTCAGCCCACTCTGGACACCAGCAACAACTTGATCATTTCGACCCTTTTCATTTCTGTAGCTTCACTACGACATCATGGATCTTGGAAGTCTGCTTTGAGCTCTGTGGCTTTGAGGCTCTACCTCCAACCTCTGGTGGCTATGCCTCTGTCAAGCACTCTGGCTCTGCAGCTCTGGTGCTCTCGCTCTCGGCTCTAGCTCTGGCTCTTGGCTCTAGCTCTGGCTCTCAGCTCTCTGCTGCTATCGACCCTCTGGTTTTGTGCAACTAACTTGAGCTCTGCCTCTGCGCAACTGTGAGATCCTTGGAGGGAGAACTCGCTTCTTTGCTACTACTTTTTTAGTGAGCTCTCTCTGTCAATCATGTTCTTCGGCTTTTGTGAGGAATAATTTGATGCTATGGCTTCCATCCATTCCTCTCTATGCAATCATTCCTCTGCCTTTGTGTTTCCTCTGCTCCCTATGGCTCTGCATTTTGCCCTTTGGCTCTCTGGCTCTATGGCTCTGCACTTGGCCATCTGGCTCTGTGGTTCTGTGCGTTACAAACACATCATTGTTACAAAACACCCGCTTGTAGCGTGGCACAATGATCAGGGGCAGTTACAAAGGAATCGGGCCTTCCTTCAGGTGAAAACCCAAAAACAGAATGAAATCCCAATATTACACAGAGATATACCGAAAATACACTATCGGGCATGAAATCTGGACTTCAACCTATATATAGTCACATCTATAATCCCTTTCAGGTATGCGCTTCATCTCATATCGCTATCGCATGGCGTAGGCCAAAAAAATCCCAATACTCGGATAATACACAAAAAATCTGAAAATTTGGATTTCAAAACTTATGAAATCGAATCCATAAACTCTATCGGGTCCGCGCCCTGATCGCTAATTGCAATCGCGCTATGTCAATGGCCCTTTATATTTGTGCAATTTGATCGCTGATCGCCGATCGCTGATTGTCGATATCGGCGTATCGCTATCGGCCCCATCGCTATATCAACATATCGCAATATCATTGTTGCAACGACCTTAGGGGTCTTCCCTTTGACTGTGTCGATCACCGAACCGTCAATCAGTCGATTGCAATCGCTAATCGCACGTCACATGGCCCTTAATGCTATCTCCTCTGATCACCAATCACTGACGCCGATCATCGTATATCGCAATTAGCTCTGCTTGGGGTCTCGATATCGGGCAAAGGCCTACCTCCAATGCGATAAGTCGGAAGTCGCAATCAGGGTTCCTTCCGCCCTTGCCTTAAGTCCACCCCTTTGCACATTTGCAATGCGATTTCTTTAAGGAGCCTTTTATGCCATTTTTAGAAGAAATGCCTCCTTTTTCAAAGGACAAAGGCAATCTTCTTTCTGTGATAACTTCTACATTAGAAGTCCATTTCAGCCCATTCAAGTTGCAGTAGATTCAGAATGAAAAGATCTACACAATGGGACTATTTCCAAGAGCATCCTTACACTTTCATTTTCCTCTGTGAGGAACACTTTAGACTTAGAAGTCTATCCAAGATCCATTTTGGATCACGCCTTCCCACTAAAAGAACTTTTGGTCTCCAAAAGACTGACATATTGATCTGAATAGTAAATGAGAGTAATAACACCCTCTTCTTTCAGCCTCCATACACTTGCCTTGCATAGTGCCTCTGAACCAAATAATTTGACCACTCTCCTTCCTAGATGTGCTAGTCCTCTTGGGAAGAACTGTTTTCCTCCTTGACTTCATGCAAAACTCCTGCTGAAATGGTCATAGAAGGTAGTTTTAACTTCTCTGCCTTGATCATTGATCCAAGGTGGCTCAAACAAATGTGAAGTTACATTTGCTTCAAAAAAATTTCATTTGTACCTGTTTAACAATCTGTCAACAACAACTGTTAACAACAACATAAATACAGACAACAACTAGATGGCCTAAACTCCTGCTTCAACAAAAGAAATAGATTTCACATCTTGTGAACACCTCCATGTCTTACATTTGCATACAAATGATGGACTAGATAACATGCCTTTAAAAAAAATGACCCTTCAAGTCAAGCATGTAGAAAAAGACCTCTAGGACTCTTTTTCAAAAGATGAAACACTTCATCATTATCTCCATCTTGGAGACCAAGTCAACTTTTTCCAAGTCAATATTAACATTACATGCATGCCAAAGCAATCAAACCTTCAAGTTAATTACACATACATGTCAAATACAAGGAAATCATCAGCATCCCTGTGTTCATGCACATCAAGCTTATGCATGCATTTCATCCTTCAACTTTCGCCTAAGCACATTGTACTTTGGAAGCTGAAATGAATATAATGTTCTAGCAATAAAGTGAGTCTCCTACTCAACTTTTTCCATTCACCTTCTTGGTAAAAACCTGCAACTTGCATTCCATTAACAAAGAAACGAAAATAGATGCATCATATCAAAGACATGCAATCTTTAATTGGATAAGAACTCTAACCATTTCTTACCAATCCATTTCAAAGGTGCTAACTTTTTCTGCACATCAGCATCAACATGTGAATCATCCTGAAACACATCATTCATGGAAACTTCCTTTCCATTTCTGCCTTTTTCTCTTTCCACCTTCTTCAATTTTCATGGAAGCATTGTTGGATTCAAAGTCCAACATTTTGCAGCAATATGTCTTTTCTTATGGCAGTAAGTGCAACACATGTTCATCCTCTTGATAGCATGATTTGCCTTGTTCAATGGACCTTTGGCTTCTTACTTCCTTTCCTGCAAAAGTTTCCTGTATGTGGCCATTCTCTTCCAATATCTAGAAACACTATGGTTATCCAAACCAAAAAGGAACATGCGATTCTTTTCCCATACTTATATGGAAAGTTATCATGTTGAACATAATCAAAAGGAATATGTAAGAACCATATTTATACCTTTCTTTTTCACCCTTATTGCCTTCATGAGGAGGTGAATCAAATGAAGAAGTAGCTCCCTTTGGAACATCATCAACCTCTTCAAGGTTGTTAGAATTTCCACAACTCTCTGGTTCAAGTGTATGCTTATGAACACCTGCATCTTGCAAATGATGTTTCAAGCTATTGCATTCTCCATGAATACAGTCTTCACACTCTTGAGGTAGAAGACCAAAAATGAAACTCCTTCTTGGAACTGTTTCAATGGCCTTCATGGCAGCTTTGAAATTTTCTCCATAAGACTGTCCATAGCCAAGACCCAAATACTTAGGCCTTCCCTCAACTATTATTGGCTCAACAATACCTTATGCATGTTTACACAAGCCTTTTCCTTCATAGCCCATCTTGGACATTAGCTTGGAACCTATGCGTTTGGTATGCTTTTCAAAAGAACCAATATAAGCATTCTTAGAAGAATTTGAAGACAAACAAGAATTGTTTACCTCTTCTTCAAGTTGATACTTGAATAAGGATTCTTTGGAAACAAAGAGATGTGTCTCCAACTCGTGTATCCTTTTTAGGTTCATATTTGCAATATGAATTTGCCTCTCCATTTCCTGCAATTTCTCAGAAAGCAACTACTTCTCTTCCTCCACAGAATTCAACTGCTCTCTAAGTATGCTGCTCTTCCTTCCATCCTGATACATTTCTCTCACCTTGTCTATCATGATGAAAATGTCTTGCTTCATGTCTTCATCAAAGAATCTTGTGAAGAAAGCATAATTTGAGGACTCACTTGTAGAAGTTGTCATTATGCCAATGAACAAAAGAACTTCAAACAAGGTTAATAAAGAGCTTATTCAAGCAACCTTTTGCAACAAACCTCTTGTGCTTCAAGGATTGGTTTGAGGTCCTCTGGGATGAGAAGAATGCCTTCAGCCCTTCTTCCTTCTTGTCCTCTCCTGGATTGAGCTATCAATAGATTTCCCTTCACCTCTGCAAACTCAAACAATAGTCAGTCTGCAAATAAGCATACAATCAACCTCTAACTGTTTAAACACCTTTCAGACAAGCAATCTGATCTGATATCACCTTCTTGAAGGTGGGGTTAATCAACCTTAAGCTTCGATACCACCTGATCTGAAAATGGGGCACTAAAGGCTTCTTGTCAACTTACAAGAACCTCTCCCACTTCCAAAGCTTAAATATTCCCAAGACCTTATGATTAACCAGTTACGGAATTGAAAAGTGCTTGAAAATAGGTGTATGCTTGTGTTTGTTTTTAACTGATCATGTGCCTTAAATTCATTTGCTTAAACTAATATAAAATACATATAACAGTAAATAAAGTAGCAAGTAAGCAAACACATAAGACAACAATATAATTAGGAGTTCACCCAAAACTCTTGGGCTACATCTCCGTGAGCTCTAGTCAACTCAACTAGGCTATCTGGGATTATGGCTGAAATCTTTTTACGAGCTCCACAATCAACTCCATTGGTTTACACTAAACCTATGGGTTTAGAATGCCATATTATCCCGTTGGATGTCCTCACTATGCAGACAGATCTAGGCTTCTCTGGACTTGACTCCTTTAATCAGCGCTCTGAGTGATCTTGTTCTTGCTTGCACCAACTCCCTCAGAATTCCTTCACTGTCTCTGGAATGCCTTCTTCTATCTTCAACCCACTCTGGACACCAGCAATGGCTTGATCATTTCGACCCTTTGTTGTTCTGCAGCTTCACTACGGCATCATGGCTCTTGGAAGTCTGCTTTGAGCTATGTGGCTCTGAGGCTCTGCCTCCAACCTCTGGTGGTTACGACTCTGTCAAGCACTTTGGCTCTATGGCTCTAGTGCTCTTGCTCTCGGCTCTGGCTCTGGCTCTTGGATTTGGCTTTGGCTCTTGGCTCTTTGCTGCTATCAACCCTTTGGTTTTGTGTAGCTATCTTGAGCTCTGGCTCTACGCAGCTGTGAGCTCCTTGGAGGGAGAACTCGCTTCCGTGCTGCTACATTTTTGGTGAGCTCTCTCTATTAATCGTTCTCTCCAGCTTTTGTGAGGAATCCTCCGATGCAGTGGCTTCCATCCATTCCTCTCTATGCAATCATTCCTCTGCCTCTGCGTCTCCTCTGCTCCCTATGGCTCTGCGTCTGGCCCTCTGGCTCTGTAGCTCTGTGGCTCTGCGGCTCTGTGCATTAAAAACGCATCATTGTTACAAAATGCCTGCTTGTAGCGTGGCACAATGATCAGGAGTAGTTACAAAGGAATCAGGGCCTTCCTTCAGGTGAAAACCCAAAAACGGAACGAAATCCCAATACACAGAGATATGCTGGAAATACACTATCAGGTGCGAAATGTGGACTTCAACTGATATACAGTCGCATCTATAATCCCTTTCGGGTCTGTGCTTCATCACATGTCACTGTCACATGGCATAGGCCAAAAAAAAACCAATACTTGGATAATACACAGAAAATTTGAAAATCTGAATTTCAAAACTTATGAAATTGCGTCCATAAACTCTATTGGGTTTGCACCCTGATCGCTAATTGAAATCGCGTTGTGTCAACGACACTTTATATTTGTGCGATCCAATTGCCAATCGTCGATTTCCGATTGCCGATATTGGCGTATTGCTATCGGCCCCATCATTATATCAGCATATCACAATATCACTGTCGCAATGGCCCCGGGGTCTTCCCTTTGACTGTGCCGATCGCCGATCCACCGATCGTCTGATCGCAATCGCAATCACTAATCACACATCGCATGGCCCTTAATGCTATCTCCTCTAATCACTTATTATCGACGCCGATCATCGCATATCGCAATCGGCTCTTACTGGGGTCCCGATATCGGGTGAAGGCCTACCTCCGATGCGATAAGTTGGAAGTCACAATCAGGGTTCCTTCCGCCCTTGCCTTAAGTCCACCCCTTTGCACATTTGTGATGTGATTTCCTTAAGGAGCTTTTCATGCCATTTTTAGAAGAAATGCCTCCTTTTCAAAGGACAAAGGCAATCTTCTTTCTGCGATAACTTCTGCATCCGAAGTCCATTTCATCCCATTCAAGTTGTGGTAGATTTAGAATGAAAATATCTACGTAATGTGAATATTTCCAGGAGCAGCCTTGGACTTTCATTTTCCTCTATGAGGAACACTTTAGACTTAGAAGTATATCCAAGATCCATTTTGGATCAGGTCACCTGTTTGAGATCGAATTTGGGAGCCTACAAAAACCCTAACTTTCTAAATTCATATATCCGAAAATATAGTGATACAAGATCTGAAATTAGGTCACAAGGTTCATAAAGATTTAGAATCCAATGGGTTTTAATATTGGCTTATGAAGCTTCATAGACAAATATTTATAGCGAAAAATCCACGATGACCTATTTGAAGTAGCGAAACCATAGAATCCAAAGCTCTGATACCAAATGTTATGAAACCAGTTTACAAAATAGAAGAAGAGATAGATCAACGAATTTAAAATAAGCCTCTTTGAGGGAGCAACCTCTTTTACATTACACAAATGAACAATTCTTGTATTATACAAATGAAAATACCTCCTTTCTATATATAGGAGTCTAAGGGGTCACAATATAATCGGAGTCGACATAACAATAATATTGTAAGGGCACAACAATAACAATAGTGGGCTTTTATGGGGAACAAAAATAAGAATATTGGGACTACATGGGCACAAAAATACAATAAGGGGGTTTCACTGATAACAACGAAGGGCTACACTATTAGTATAGGGACCTAACAACTTGAGGGACATTTGTTTGTATGGTTGTAGTGGTAAAAATACTCAACCACCTACATCAAAAATTCTTTTGCTGCAATGCTGATCTACCTGTTATTTCATTTGATTTTGTGCCAAAGTGAGGTTATCCTTTAAGGGTTGGAGAACTTGTTGTTGATGCTTGATGTGATCTTCCATTTCTTGAACCTTAGAATTTTGTCTTAAAGATGATGTGATGGACGGTGGATGATTTCCATAAAGTGCCATAAATGGGGTCATTTTTGCTACAGTATGGAAGGAAGTGTTATACCAACATTCAGCCATAGGTAACCACTTGACCCATTGTGTTTTCTTATTAGATACAAAGCAATGAAGATATCCTTCCAAATTTGTTTTCACTATCTCAGTTTTTTCATCAGATTGAGGATGATAAGATGAGCTATGAGATAATTGAGTACCAAGACAAGAAAATAATTACGTCCAAAAATTTCCAGTGAAAATGGGATCTCTGTCACATACAAAAATCTTTCAGTTTCCATGTAGGTTTTGAATTGTTTCCAAAAATGTATTAGCAATTGTATTGGCTTTAAAAGGCTGGGATAATGCACAATTGTGTGCATACTTGGTAAGTATATCAACTACCACCATGATGAAATTTTTTCCTTCAGATTTGGGTAAACGTGTGATAAAATCCATTGAGACCTCCTCCCAACGTTGACTTGGAATGGGTAAAGGCTGTAATAGACCAGGGGTCTTAATTGTTTCAACTTTATTTTGTTGGAAAACCAAACATTCTACCACAAACTTTTGAATATCAGATTTAAGGCCATCCCAAAAAAAATCCTTCTTGACCCTGTAGTATGTCTTTTAAAATCTTGAGTGCCCTCCTAAAGGAGAGGTGTGCAATTCCAAAATAATCTTTTGTTTGAGTTGGGAATTCATACAAAGATATAAACAATCTTTGTACCATAATGAGTCATTTTTCCAAATAATGTATCCGATGTATTGGGATCTTGTTGTAATTTTTAAATGAGTGTCCACACCTCTTCATCATTATTCCATTCCTCCCTTGCTTCATTTATCCTGTCAGGTTGGATAATCGAAATGGCGTAGAGAAATGCTTCCACGTCCTCATCCCTTATTGAGAGTGCATCTGCAACAACATTTTGCTTCACTTTTTGTATATGATTTCAAAGTCATAATCCATCATCGTAGTGACCCATTTTTTCTTCTGCTCTGAAGATAATCTTTGTTTCAAAAAGTCTTTAAGACTATCATGATCCATTTTTACCTTTAAGTGTCTTCCCATTATGTAAGGGAACTATCGCTTCAAGGCATGTGCTATTTCCAACATTTCCTTCACATAAATAGGTTTGTGTAAATACTTTCACTTGATCGGATGACTTTAAAAAGAAATGGGTTTTCCTTCTTGCATTAAAATAACACCAATTCCATTTTCTGAGGCATCACATTCCACCATAAAGGTTTTTGTGAAGTCCAGAGTAGCTAAAACTAGAGCTTTGTACATTGCCTCTCTCAGATGTTCAAAGGACTTAGTTGCTTCTGGAGTCCAAAAAAATGCATCTTTCTTCAGTAATGTTGTTAGAGGTGCTGCTATTTTCCCATAATTCTTAACAAACTTGAGATAATACCTTGTTAACTCGATGCTTTAGGGTTGTGGGAATTTTCCATTCCTTGATGAATTTAACTTTGTGAGGATCTACCTTAACACCCTCATGATATACAATATGACCCATATATTCCACCCCTTGTACCCCAAAGAAACATTTGGAGGTTTTTGCATACAATTATTTCTCCTCCAATAGTTTGAGCACCCTGTCAACATGTTGAACATGATCCTTCTAAGACTTGTTGTAGATTAGTATATCATAAAAAAATACTAACACAAATTTTATAAGGAAGGGTTTGAAAATGGAATTCATCAAACGTTGAAATGTGGAATGTTGGGAACAGGTCCCCTAGGGGTCAATTTTGGGTTACAAACCCAAGTTTTGGGGTAGAAGGCCCAAATTTTGTATAAGGAATGTAAAGTCTCTGCATTTTGTGGACGCGGAGCACGAAGATATCTAAAGTCAAAAAGGGTTTTCCGCCCTTAGTCTAGATAGGTTCTGTTGGTTTTGGAGATCCACCCTTGGTCTGTGGACCATGGGATCCTATAAAAGGGAGAGTCTTAGAGAGTCTAAGGCAGTTCAGTAGTCATGAGTCATTGATGTAATAGGTTTGTCAGAGCTAAGAGTGAGAGTCTTAGCAGAGGAAGAGGCTATGTAGCTGAGTGCACAAAGACCTAGGGTAGAATTCTGCAGCTGAGTGAGCGGACCCCTACAGCTGTGTGCGCAGGGCAGTTAGAGTCTGTATTGAAAATCTGAATCATCAATAAAGAGAAGTGTTCTCAACTTACTGTGTACTTTCCATCTATGTAAGCGTTATTTTACTGTTGTTATAAGTGTTGTGATTATGTTATGTTTAATGTTGAGTTTTGGATACAAAGTTAAGTTGATGTGCGAAAATATATGTTTCCCTCTGTTACATGAACACAAGTAATAATATATGTTTACACGAGGATAATATTAATTGTATGGTAAAGTTGGTTAATACCTAAGACAATTTGGAGAACCAGTCAGTAACTTAGTTACAGAGGCGCGTAAGTGTGTGAATCATCGTCTAGGGTTGCATGAAGAGTAATCAGATACATTCGTGAAGGTTCTGGAAGATGAAAGAGGAAGTAAATCAATAAGCCCTAAGGGCTTATCCATCTGCGCGAAGACAGGACTGAGGGTATAAAATTGACATCACGACTATCTCAAGGTGTGGAAACTTGGTTCGTGCATCCCCCCATATTGCTTCGGGTGAGACTTTAGTTGATCCAGGTGGCTCTAGAGAGACACATAGGAAAAAGATGGCTCAAAAATCAAAGTGTTTGGATTATGCTTGAAACATGTTCATGTTAAGTATCTCAGCGTCGTGATCGCAGAGGTGCGAATGGCTCATCACACTGATCTCGTATGCGAAAGATAGAGCTCTTCAAATTTTGATATGACAGGGGAAAAGAGGGGCCCATAGTGTGCCACATGGCATCCTAGTAAGCAGGTGGGACCCACATGGTAGCCCATCAAGCATTGACACTTGGCGTTTTTTTTCATTGGTCTCCTAAACTTTTTTTTTTCCGAGGAAAAAACAAAAACTTTTTTTTTTAGCAAAATAAAAAGTTTTACAATCTGTTTATATCACTTCCGAAGAAGTTTGCCCCCCTAGAGCTGGGCACATAATACTGTCTGAAAACGATTTGTGCTTGTGTAAAAACAAACAAGCAGCTGCTCTACCCAGCAAAACTGTCCAGCAATCCCTATTTTCTGCTGAAACGTATTAACATAACTGTTTTTTGTCTTAAAGACCACAAAAATGGGGCCTCCTTCTATGAAGGAAAAACAACCCCGCACATACATATACTGTGCAAAAGAACAAAACGCAGATATAATATGTCTGAGTTTTGTAAAAAACTTCCTAATACGGCCTGAGATAATTGGTCTCCTAAACTTGCATAAGAGACAAAAATCATTTTTATGGAAAATGGTTAGTAGATAACCATATAACAAAATTTGTTTTAAAATATAGTTATTAATATAACTATATGAAAACAATAATTATTATAAGGCCGACGGGCCACAACCTCCCGCCGGCCCAAATCGCAATCGTAACCAAAAAACAAGTCAAATATGGTTTTGGGATCAACGGCCATAACCCCTGTCGAACCCTTCTCCACAACCTTCGCATACATACATACATACATACATACATACATACATACATACATACATACATACATATATATATAGATTGTATATCGGGGCGGGCGGGCCACCAGTGGTGGACCTGGCCCACACCCTATCACCCCAACCCGATATATATGCCACCGATTGCAATGTGCCGACATTGCGCCGATCGCTGAATTTAATGCACCGATAATGTAGTAATGATAGGGTTTAAGGGGCAGGCTGCCCAATACAGACCCAACCCCCATTAATGTATCATTTCAGGTTTTAAAAGAAATTGTGATATATTATTTCAGGAGGGGTGAGGTTTGACCACTCGACCTCCTCCCTATTAACCAACGATTTTTACCAATCCTCCTAACCAATCACCTTGGTAAATCCACCAAAGTCCTTCTTTATAAACGTAGATTTTTTACCTCTTCACAGAGTTCTAGGAGGCAAAATACAGGCACACTTTTCGAGGCAATTAATTAATATTTTAATGTAGGAACCATGAATTTTGCAGGAGGGTAAAATTTTCACTTTGTTAGAAATTGACAAATTTTACATGGATTTTACACCTCTTGTTGCCACGAACACAATGGTGTTGTTCATTTCTTCATCAGAGTTCTGCATTTTTCGATCATTTCCAGAATGCACGTGGAACCATGATTTTAGCAAAAACAGGGAGCGGAACCATGAGCCATATTTCAGAATATAGTCAAGTTTATACTTGTTTTTCATGGTTTTCCATAGGGATCACAATGGCGAGATCATATTCACCATCTGAGTTGTAGATTTGCAGTCCATCCATGGAGAAAAATCTTTGAGGAATCCTGGGGGAATCTAAAAGATTCCTTCAGCTCAGAATTCTCAACTTCACAAAATTCAGATTTTGGACAGTCGATTCAGCACTACTCGATGCCACAAATCTGATGGTGTTTAGATTTATTATTCTCTCATTTCTTCTTCTAGTCACTTTTCTAAGTGCCAGTGCAGATGTCCACATTCATGTGCGAGCAGCCATCTTCATACGATCGATGGTCCGAGCAACTTCAGCAGTGTGACATCCACTTCTTCAGATGGCCCTTGGTTGTGAGGTATATGATGTGTTCATGTACTTCTTCTTTCTGCATTATGTTGCATAGCTCCTTGATTGATGTTGATGTAGGATCTTGTTTCTTACATGTTGTCATGATTCCTTGCTTGATTTGATGCAGAATCTTTTATGTGATGTACTTGTTGTCATAACTCATCATGTTATGCTTTGAGATCCCTTGTTGTATGTTGCTGGGATACTCTTGTTGTCGTCATACATGATTTTGCATTGAGATCCCTTTTGTGCCATGTTGGTGGGATGCTCATCATGCATGTTTTTGTATCATACTGATATGAGTCTTTTGATTGAGAGTTCTAGTTGTGGAACATCTCTTAGAGCCACTCCTGCATGAGGGAATTTTTCCTTGTATGATCGCGACATCATCTCTTGTGTACATCACCATTATTGACAACACTTAATGCAGTGGCCTACACCATCTTGACACCGGGGCCTAGAGACGTAGTCCCTCCTGGATGAACTCCGTTATCAACACTTATGTTTTCATGTGTTGATGATTGATATGTTCCTCTTCTTTTCTGCATGCAGATGTATTCATTAATGTTCTTTTAAAATGCAATTTAACACATCACAAAAGTAAAAGGTCTTGGAAGGGTCCTTCTTCACACCTGGACTTGGATCAAGTGGTATCAGAGCGGTCTTTGCATTGATGTGAATTGCAGTGTGAACAATGATAGAGGATGAAAGATTGATGTACGAGACCATGCTCAACATTTCCAAAAGAGTGGAAATCATGTATGAAACTCTAAAAAAAGAGACAAAGGAAAAGGAGTGGTTGCAGCTTCAGTTGCAACCCATAGAAGAGGCCATGGAAGAACTGAAGCAAAAAAACATAATCTTCAAATAGAGAATGATGAATTGAAGATGCGCTTACATGAAGAGAAAGAGGAGAAACAAAGTTTGCTACAACAGCTATAAGCAAAGGACAAGGCCTTGGAAAAGTTGAAGCGTGACCCATGCAAGGTAAAAAGTAGTTCTCCATCTTCATGTATGTTTCCTGATGATAATTTTTCCGTGTTTGAAAATCATACCACGGGAATTGGCTCCAAACTACTGAAGAGAATGGGGTATGAAGGAAAAGTCTTGGGTGTTAATGGTCAAGGCATTGTCAACCCCATCAAAATAGAGGAATTACCCCATTAGGCAGGACTTGGGTATGTCAAGAAAGAAGTTGGGAAATGTGCTGAGACAGCAAGTGAACCACCAACAACGGATGATGAGAAACCCTCATCAGTTCTTTCAAAATCAAAAGAGAAGGTAAAGATGTTGATTTCCTTTCGATTTCATCTTCTCATAGTATGATGTCTATTGGAGATTTGGAGATCCCAATTACAGGGACAAACATGAGGCTCCTTACAAGGATGAGGCATGAGGAGAAAGAAGAACTTGGTGCTAATAACCAAGGCATCACTCAACCTTTGGAGGTTGTGCATGAACATCGATTTTCAGGCTCGAGATACACTAAAGGAGAGTGCTCAAAGGTGTCAAATTTGTCCGAGACATCGTCGAGGAAAGAGAATGATGGGAAAACAACCCCATCATCCCATGGTAGTTTCCATTGCAAGGAGAGAGCTGAGGCAAGCTCTCATCGCCATACTGACATCAGAAATAGAAAAGGAAGGTATAACCATTTTCAATCTTCGAATGTTTATTTTGATTATGATCATGTTGTTAATAATGAATGAAGATCAAGGCATCGAAAAACATGTACTTTTTGTGGTTTACCTAACCATACCTTTTCCAAGTGTTGGAAAATAATGGCAGCACTTATGAGGCATGAAAGACCCTGTCAACAACATGAAAAGAAATAGGTTAAGCAGGTATGGAGGAAGAAAACCTACTACAGTCATTGCGACAGAAATGGCCATCAAAGAGCCACTTGCTGGAAACTCCATCCAGAGCAGTGCCTTAAAGACGAAGCGTCAGTGCGCGAACCAGGAAGAGTAGTTGTTCGACAAGCAAAACCACCTCAAGGAGGTGGCCCATTCACATTGATAAGTGAAAAATGGTTTTTTGACATGTTGTCGTTTCATGGTCATTCTTTTGTAAATCATTTGTTGCATTTTAAAGTGTAAAAGTGATGATGTGTTTCCATCACTTGGTTAGCAACAATGATGTCTGGTCATGTTTAGAGTCGTATTTTGAGTTGCATGTTAAAACTCTAAAAATGATGTTATGTTTCCATCACTTGTCAAAACAATAATGTTTGGCCTTATGTATGTAAATCATGTGTTGCAGTGATGAGGTGTTTTCCATCACTTTTTGAAGCAACAGTGATATGTTGGCCTTGTTGTCATAGCTGGAGTATTACATTCATCTTGATGTAAACTTGACCACCGAGTATGTGTTATAAACTTGTGGCAAGTGTGGGACGTTTGGGTCTTTAGTTGGTCATGTCATTCAAAGCATGTAATTTGGAAAACAATGTACTACAGGTTTTAGAGGTAGCAGGTGTCAGCTTGTCGCCTAAGGCTCCAAAGAACAAAGGTGAAGGATATGGAAGCGAGACCTTTTCAGGATGCTTGCGATGTAGACAAGGTATAGAGAAAGTTGCAAATTATTTTTCATGCTTTTGGAGGACCAAAAGCTCCTCATTAGGGAGGATTCATCCAGGTATCTCCAGAGAGACACACAAGACAAAGATGGCTCAAAAATCAAAGTGTTTGGATTATTCTCGAAATAGGTTCATGTTAAGTATCTTGTCGTCGTGATCGCGCTGGTGCAAACGGTTCGTCACACCGAGCTCGTATGCGAAAGATAGAGCTCTTCAAAGTTTGATATGATAGGGGAAAAGAGGGGCCCATAGTGTGCCACATGGCATCCCAGTAAGCAGGTGGGACCCACATGGCAGCCCATCAAGCATTGACACTTGGCGTTTTTTTCATTGGTCTCCTAAACTTGCATAAGGGACAAAAATCATTTTTATGGAAAATGGTTAGTAAATAACTATATAACAAAATTTGTTTTAAAATATAGTTATTAATATAACTATATGAAAACAATAGTTATTATAAGGTTGACGGGCCACAACCTCCCGTTGGCCCAAATCGCAATTGCAACAAAAAAAAAAGTCAAATATGGTTTCGGGATCGGCGACCATAACCCCTGCCGAACCCTTCTCCACAACCTTCGCATATATATATATATATATATATATATATATATATATATATATATATATATATATATTGATATTGTATATCGGGGCGGGCGGGCCACCAACAGTGGACCCGGCCCACACCCTATCACCCCAACCCGATATATATGCCGCCTATTGCAATGTGCTGACACCACGTCGATCGCCGATAAGGAATTCCGATCACCGATTAGGAATGCCGATCGTCAATTAGGAATGCCGCTGATATAGATATTGGCGAAACCACGTAAATCGCATCGATAACGTGGCCAGTGCCCATGTTAAGTGCCGATTTCCAAGGCCGGTCGCCGATTTTAATGCGCCGATAATGTAGTAACAATGAGGTTTAAGAGGCGGGCCGCCCAATGCAGACCCGACCCCCATTAATGTATCATTTTGGGTTTTAAAAGAAACTGTGATATATTATTTCAGGAGGGGTGGGGTTTGACCACACGACCTCCTCCCTATTAACTAGCAATCTTTACCAATCCTCCAAACCAATCACCTTGGTAAATCCACCGAAGTCCTTCTTTATAAACGCAGAGTTTTTACCTCTACACAGAGTTCGAGGAGGTAGAATACGGGCATGATTTTCGAGGCAATTAATTAATATTTTAATGTAGGAACCATGAATTTTGCAGGAGGGCAAAATTTTCACTTTGTCAGAAATTGACAAATTTTATATGGATTTTACACCTCTTATCGCCACGAATGCAATGGTGTTGTTCGTTTCTTCATCAGAGTTCTGCATTTTTCGGTCATTTCCAGAATGCACGTGGAACCATGATTTTAGCAAAAATAGGGAGCGGAACCATGAGCCATGAAATTTTCCCAAGGAGGTAAAATTTTGACATTTCAGAATATAGTCAAGTTTATACTTGTTTTTCATGGTTTTCTACAGGGATTGCAATGGAGAGATCAGATTTTCCATTTGAGTTGTAGATTTGGAATCCCAGGGGAATCTAAAAGATTCCTTAAGCCCAGAATTCTCAACTTCTCAAAATTCAGATTTTGGACAGTCAATTCAGCACTACTCGACGCCACAAATCTGATGGTGTCTTTAGATTTCTTATTCTCTCATTTATTCTTCTAGTCACTTTTCTAAGTGCCAGTGCAGATGTCCACATTCATGTGTGAGCAACCATCTTCATACGATCGATGGTCCGAGCAGCTTCAGCAGTGTGACATCCACTTCTTCAGATGGCCCTTGTATGTGAGGTATATGATGTGTTCATGTACTTCTTCTTTCTGCATTATGTTGCACAACCAGCTCCTTGATTGATGTTGATGTAGGATCTTGTTTCTTACATGTTGTCATGATTCCTTGCTTGATTTGATGTGGAACCTTTTATGTGATGTACTTGTTGTCATAACTCATCATGTTATGCTTTAAGATCCCTTGTTGTATGTTGCTGGGATACTCTTGTTGCCGTCATACATGATTTTGCATTGAGATCCCTTTTGTGCCATGTTGGCGAGATGCTCATCATGCATGTTTTTGTATCATACTGATAGGAGTCTTTTGATTGAGAGTTCTAGTTGTGGAACATCTCCTAGAGCCACTCCTGCGTGAGGGAATTTTCCCTTGTATGATCGCGACATCATCTCTTGTGTACATCACCATTATTGATAACACTTAATGCAGTGGCCTACACCATCTTGACACCAGGGCCCGGAGACGTAGTCCTTGCTGGACGAACTCCATTATTAATGCTTATGTTTTCATGTGTTGATGATTGATATGTTCCTCTTCTTTTCTGCATGTAGATGTATTCATTAATGTTGTTTTAAAATGAAATTTGACACATCATGAAAGTAAAAGGTCTTGGAAGTGTCCTTCTTCACACCCGGACCTGGATCATTAGTCTGCGCTCTGTGGATTGATACCGAAAGGGCCAGTAGTGTAGGGATTTTCTTGGTTGCTTAATGCTGAACCTGGGTCAGGGCCCATCAAGCCAAAAAATGGTTCCGTTGTCAGGACCAGTATGTGCATAACGAGATGTGTGATGTTGTATAATTGGAATCCAACTAAGAAAGAGATCAAAATCTGGTTGGATAGAAAGATCCACAAATTCGCGGCCCAAGAAAATAAGAATTCGCAATTGAAAAAAGAACAGTGGTTGGATAGATACCTGTACACAAAAATACACGAAACCTTCTTTTGTTCCTTCCCGGTTGAGTTATATGAGTGGATTGTGAAGTTGGTAGATGACTAGGGAAGGTGGAGGCTTGACAATCTGAGTGTTTGGACACAAGAGTTACTAATGAGATTGGAAGATTCTGAAGATAAGATCGTGCACGTTGTCGACCATTGGCTCGACCACATCATAGGAGGATTTGTGACAGAGTTTGTGGTTGATACCTCTGTCAATTACAATGAAGCAGAGCACCGCTTCTTTAAAGGACCACGAGGTAAGTATTTAAAGTCACTAAATACTTGGATTAAGATGCTCTTGTGTGAATAGTGGGTCATGCGACTAACTTGATGTTTGGATATACGCGAAGTAGAAAGTATTTCAGGGACGAAGGAAGAAAAAGTTCTGAGTATAGCCCACTGACCAAGCCTCCCTTGAGTGATGACGAAGGAGCAACACATTCTTCTCCATTGAGCGCCACTCAGCTGATAAGACAAGGGTTCCCACCAATACCTACACCACCTCCATCCTCATCCCATCCATCCACACTGCCTCCATCCTCACCCCCACCTCTCACCCCATCGCCCACACCACCCCCACCTCCACCGCTGTTCAACATGGAAAACTCTGTAAAGCTACCTATATTCAAGGGTGTAGGAAATGATGATCTGGACTAGTTTTGGTTCGTCGCGAAGGTTGTATGTGAAGCTCAGGGTATCACGGATGACCAGATGAAGAAATACATGCTGGTCATTGCTTTGTAGGACCGTGCTCAATAGAGAATTCAATATACCTAAGTCTCAAGCATAGTCGATTGTGCGGTTCAAGGAGATCATGGTGAAGCTGGGGGAGATGCCCTAGGATTTGGATCAAAGATTGAAGTGTACGATTCGTGAAGCCAACATGAACCTAATTGATGGGCAGAACTGTGAATGGTTCGTGGCCTCATTCCTGCCCCACCTAAGGGTTGCGCTATCACAACAGAAGATTAGAACCTAGGCAAAAGCTTTCGAAATCATGATGAGGCTGCATGAGACACCAATGCAGGATGCTAATATGGGGGTTCAGTAGATTCATGTGTAGTTGCAAAACCTTTGTCTCAAAATGCAAAGTTTGAAGAAGGACATAAGAGCTCGTCTAGAGGCGTGCAGAGAGGTTTGGTGCCTAAAATGCAAGGGTTAGGGGCATGACAAGGATCAATGCCCAGTCTTTGTGAACTATGTTGCAGCATGGGGACCAATGACTCTATGGCTGGAGGCTATGGCAAGGCCAAGTATAGGGCCTTCGCTACGGTGCGCTATGTGCCAGGTGGCTAGGAAACATGCGACCGACAATTGCCATTTGCTGTAGAAATTCATATAGACACCACAACAAATTTTTTTCAATTTCTGTCAATCAGTAGGTCATGATGAATGCAATTGTTGTAGTTACAAATTAATGATGGATAGGACACCTGCATAAAAGGTGCAGGCAGAAACGCGGTCTCCGGACCAAGGCATTGGGGGAACGCGAGGTGAGTATCAGGGGCGCGGTCGAGGCCAAGGTGGAGGAGGGCCTGATAGAGGTCAAGGATAGCTATTTTTTTACAATTGTGGAGGCCCAAGACAATACGTGGGGGACTATACAAATCCGACGTGATTGTCATACCGCTAATGTACTCAGTTTGACCATGCAACTAAGGATTTCCCAGTATTGTTGGCTAAGATTTGAGAAAAGGGGGCATAGCCTCCGCAGCTGACGCAGAACCTCCAAATGATGAGGGCCAAGCCTCGTGAGGAAGACCCTAAGGTAAAAATTATGTTGTATAGTGGAACTGCAACTGGGGAGGATAAAAGCAAGCAGCCTGCAAAAGGCGAATGGGTCTGCAAAGAACTAGAAAAGGAGACTGGTTTTGATTTGGAGTGCAAAAGAGAAACATTTATGGAAGTGAAGAAAAGCTTTGCTGAGGCCTCTACCTCAGGAAGTCAAGAGAAACCAGTTGAAGAAATGGACCCATCCATGATTACCACATTCTTGGAGACCTGCATGAAATTACTTCGCGATAGTAAGGCTGTGAAGGGCCTGCAGGAACTGATCAATCGGTGCACTGGAAAGGATGGTGCTACTGGCAAACCATGCGTATTCAGGAAGCTTGGCAAGCACAAGGCAAGGGCTGGGCGTGAGACGAGACTCACCGCGCAAATAGGGGAATACGAAATGGACCAAGTTATCCTGGATCTGGGGTTCGACGTGAATGTTTTGCCAAAATAGACTTGGGAAAGAATGGGGAGACCTACACTCCAGTGGTCTCTAATCTAGTTAAGGATGGCAAATTAACACAAAATTATCCCGATGGGGACGTTGCAAGGGGTAAAAGTTGACATCGAGGGCGCAAGCACACTAACGGATTTTAAAGTAATAGAAATTGTTGATGATAGCAATCCCTACCTTGCACTCCTTGGAATCGATTGGGCCACTGACATGAATGGGGTAATCAACCTGAGGAGGAAAAAGATGATATTTGAAAAGAAGTCATTCCGTTTAGTGGTTTCACTGGATCCTGTGGAAAAACCGCGCTATACAGAACCAGTATGAGATTATGAAAGTTATGACGATCTGGACCAGATTTACAAGATAACGACGTGAGACCAGGATTGGGTAAATCCGATAAAGGACAGATGTATTGCATGGGACCATGAAATTTCCTACACGTCAAATTTAGACGAAGAATTAGAGAACTGGCAGAACTGGTTGCATGAAGTATCTACGTTGCATTGTAATATGATGACGAAGTCATTATGTTGCGTGTCATCTGATGCTAGGGATCCACCTCACTATGATGGGCTAGCTAATGTTGATCGCTTTTTGGATGCGTTTGAGAGAGAAGTGCAAGAGAAACATTGCTTCCAGGCCTTGGACTGGGTACTGTGCGCTACGCCCGCAAGATGGTGGGGTACGCACAAGGATAATTTTGGTGATTGGCGTGACTATAGGAGGATGATGAGAATATGTTTTGGGCAGCGAAAAGTGTGGATGATAGATAAGTATGATGGAATGGATGATCTGCGTGATGACCTGGCCAAATGGACTAAGGCTTATGGAGCCAAGCCCCAGCCTGAATGGGTGCATTTGTTTTGTCATACCCTGGATGTCATACCAATGAATTGGTACTTGGAAACAGAGCTCCGTCATGGCACTGAAGAATGTGACATATTGCGCTAGGGGTTTATAATGATGTTCAGCTTTGAGGATGGGTTTGATTTTATTGACATGACACTACAAGAGGTTAAAGCAGTGATCTTTTGGATACTGCAAGATCCTTTGGACCTTGTCTAACCTGATAGGACTACCTAGTTGATTCATGTGATGGAATGCTATAACGTGATTGCTGAAGAAGAAGATGAGGATCCCAAAAATATTAATATTCCAGAAACTGAAGGTCACCATGAGGTTTAAGGTATGTAGATAGAGGATCCAAACGCAACCGCACTACTAAAACTAGGCAGGTCAACATTGGCACATAGGTGGAACCGAAATTTGCAAATATTGGGGATTATTGGGATGATGCGATAACAAACAAGGTCACTGAGCTCCTGCTCGAATACCAGGATTTGTTTCCCACAAATTTTTCTGATTTAAAAGGGATAATAGGAGACCCAGGTGTCATGAAGATCACCCTGAAACCGGACGCGAAACCTGTAAAACAAATACCTTACCGCCTTAATCCGAAGTATTAGGAAAGGATCTGTGCTGAGTTAGATAAGATTCTCACAACATGAATCATTGAACCAGTGGAATAATATGATTGGGTAAGCTCGATAGTGGTTTAGGAAAAGAAATAGAAAGAATAAATAAGGATATGTGTGGATCTTCAGAAGTTGAATGACACTTGTGTGCATGATCCTTTCCCAACCGCATTCACTGACGAGGTCCTGGATAATGTAGGTGGCCAAGAAGCATACTATTTCATTGATGGGTTCTCAGGGTACCATCAGATCACAATTGCACTTGAGGATAGAATCAAGATGACCTTCGTGACTGAATGGGGATGTTTTCAGTACACTGTAATGCCTTTTGGGCTGAAGAATGTGCCATCAATCTTTTTGCATGTAGTCATTGCAGCATTCAAGGACTTCATTTATAAGTTTTTGGAGGTATACTTTGATGATTGGACAGTGTTTGGATTGGTCAAGCGCCATGTGGCAAGTTTGCACTTGATGTTAGATACATGTCAGAGATACCAAATCACACTCAATCTAAAGAAGTGTCTATTTTGTGTCCCTTTCAGGATCCTGCTGGGTCATGTGGTATGCAAACAAGGATTGATGGTAGACCCCGGAAAGATTGCGGTGATAATCAACTTGGAGGCACTAAGGAATTTGAAATAGCTATGCGCAACTCTAGGGCATACCAGATACTATAGGAAGTTCATCAAGAGCTATGCCCAGATCACTGTGCCCATGGAGAAGTTGTTGAAAAAGGATGCTATGTTCTATTGGAATGATGAATGCCAGAAGAGCTTGGACGTGTTGAAAGAGAAAATGGTCACTGTGCCAATTTTAGTCTTCCCGGACTGGAAGAAGGAATTTCATGTGCACCTGGACGCCTCATGTATTATGTTGGGGGTCGTGCTGACACATGTTGCCGAGGGGGAATTGGACCATCCTATAGCATTCACGAGCAGGAAGATGTCCAAGGTTGAGAAGAATATTCCAACACAGTGTGCGAAGGACTAGCCATGGTGTATGAGCTCCAAAAGTTCAGGCACTATTTGCTTGGTGGAAATTTTAAGATGTATACGGATCATTCTATGTTGAAATACCTGGTCAATAAGCCTGTGTTGGGGGGGAATATCTGTAGATGGCTATTGTTGTTCCAAGAGTATGACTTTGAATTTATTGTGAAGCCAGGACGACTAAATGCGGGACCTAATCATCTATCACACATTGAAACGGGGGAGGAACATACTAATTTGGAGGAGGGGTTTCCTGATGCGCAGCTCTTTGTAATGTGCGTCACAGACAGTTACTTTGAGAATATCATACATTTGCTAATGACGTGAACTACTCTAGAAGGGTATACAAGATAGCAGAAGGAGGAGTTAGTGGTGCGTGCGGCAAAATTATCCGTCATTACAAGGCACTTGTACAAAATGGGGTCAGAAAAATATTACGACGTTATGTACCTTACTTTGAATGGAGAAACATTATCGCGGAGGCTCATGGAGGAGCTGCAGGAGGACATTATGCAGGGAAAGCAACAATGCAGAAGGTTCCACATGCTGGGTTGTGGTGGTCAACCCTGTATAAGGATGCGAAAGCATATTGTAGGGAATGTGATGCATGCCAAAGGACTGGTAGGCCATCGTAGAGGGATGAATTGCCTTTGATGCCACAGGTGACATTATAACCATTCAAGAAATGGGCGATTGACTTTGTGGGTCCAGTTCAGCCTCAAGGAAAGAAGACAGGTGCACGGTACATCATTAACGCAACTGAGTACTTGACCAGGTGGGCAGAGGCATAGCCTGTGAAGGACTGTACAGGTGTGATAATAACAAAGTTTATTTTTGAATATGTGTTGAAAATATTTTGCTATCCAAAGATCTTGATGAGTGATTGTGGTACACACTTTCTTAACGAAATAATCAGCGTGTTGAGCGAATAATTTCAGGTGTATCATCAGAAAAGTATGCCTTATCATTTGCAGGCCAATGGGATGGTCAAAGCATTCAATAAGATATTGGAGAGAGCATTGATGAAGGTCTGCAATGCTCAGAGAAATGACTGGGATGTGCGCATACTCATGGTGCTATGGGCCTATAGAATGACTTGCAAGAAGTTGATTGGGCAAACACCTTTCAGACTCGTGTATGGCGTAGAAGTTGTGATGCCAATGGAATACATTGTACCTAGTCTATGCATAGCGGCATTCATAGGAATGGTGGATCGTGGAGCCCTGGAAGAGAGGCTCGCGCAACTAGCAGAGCTTGAGGAGGACTGATTTCTAGCTAGATTTCATCAACAAGTTCAAAAGGAGCTCGAAAAGGCATGGCACAATCGACACATCAAACTGCGCACCTTCAAGGTAAGTGGTCTGGTCTTATTATATGACAATAACTTTGATAAATTTCCAGGGAAATTTTGGATGCACAGGCTAGGGCCATATGACATTGAGGAGATTATCGATGGTGGATCAGTTCAGCTAGTTAAATTGAATGGAGAACCCTTCCCAGGGAAGGTGAATGGAAACTGATTGAAGCCATACACTGGTGATCTAGCTAGGTGGCTATATCAGGGAAGCACACTCTTAGCGCTCCAGGCAGCTGAAAGGAGGCGTGAGACTATAAACTACACTGCCCAGGTTGGAGAGCTGCGTGGAATAAGGGAATGTCACATAGTCCACAAAAGTGCGCAGAGAGCTGCAGTACCAGGGGAGAAACCATGCAGAGTAGCCGAAAAGTGACTGTTAAAGTCACTGTTCATGATTTGACGACAAAAAAACAGTCAAATGGAGCAGGGGGTGGTGGGGGCCGACATTTAAGTCGGAATTATGGGAAAAATATTTGAAAATCTGCCGCCAATATAGAATTAATGAATCGATTTTGGGGGAAACGATCAGATTTGAATTCAAAATGGCCTATAAATTACATATGGCTGCCCAGCGGAAAACACTTTTCATATTGATAAATTGTGAGTTGTGCATAAAATGCGCATTTGTCGAAGAGCTACTTGATTGCCTAATGTTTCATCGATTTCCAGAAACTGTCTGTAAAATCACCCGTGGTATTATTCTAAGAACAGAGACCATGGACGTTGAAGAAATGACAACTGAGGGAGTTGTTCCGGAGGTCGCTATGGTAGGAGAAGGAGTTTTCCTGGAGGTTACGCTTGCAGATATCCTAGTTGAAGTACCAAAGTCTCCATGGTCGCCTATACCAAGGCCTACCTCGACCAAGGAGGGTCCCAAGAACAAAAAGGGTAAGCAGGCTATGCTACCACAACTAGTGCACACATCTCCCAGAAAATACCAACAGAAGGATAAGCCCACCGCAGAGGAAAAGGGCAAGATGATTAACGTGGAGTTGGAAGAAGAAGAGATTGAGGATATCCCAATGGATGATGAGGATGTTGGGGTGGAAACGGAGGATGTTGAATTTGAGGGGTCTGACTCGATCACCAAGTTGGCTGAGTATGTTCCTCCACACAGGGGCAAGACCAAGGTGCCCAAAGACATTGATGAAAGTAAGGTCACCCTACATACACCCCTCTTGCTGAACCAAATTGCATTCGAAGGACCGCGCTCGGGGCGTGTCCCCCTTTTGAAATTAGAAGACTGGGATTTAGCGGACACAAAGTGGTTTCCTCATCTAGCAACAGACCAACTCATACACCGCGTGTTCCACAAAACCACTGGAGTGACCGCATTGGAGCCACAGAAGTGGCTGAGAGGTGTGGATAAGGTAGGGCTGCTTAACCTGTTATGTGTGCTGCATTACAACCGTGCGCCCATCATAATGGTGGTAATCAAGCAGCTGTTATGCTTGGTACACAATGGGTGTTTGTGGCTGGGGGAGCCAATACCCATCACTGATATGTTGATCCATAAGATCACGTGGTTTCCGTACACAGGGGAAAATCCGGAAATGGTGTTTGACAGGAAGGCTGGCGAGCATGCCCTCACGAAGACCATGACGGAAAAGTTTAATTTAGTAAAGGAGTTGTGCGGTTACACCATTTCGAGCATCTGTGACCCTGCGGTCAAAGTGGCAACTCAACTCTTAGTATGGAAGGTCATGCGGAAGTGTCACGCAGACGAAGTGCCAACACCAGTTATAGCTTTGGTGGCCCAATGTGCAGAGGGAGTTTAATTTAATTGTGTGTGCTACCTCTACACTGAGTTCCTCGCGAACTGCTGCGAGGTGCAGGATCTCAACAAGATATTTCACTATGCATGGCTCTTCCTGTCCATAGTACTAGTAACATGGCAGCTACCTGAAGACAGTCAGTTTCCTCTGGTCGCGCCAAACCTACCAGAGGCAATGAAGTACGCTTCACTGTAGGTGACTAAGGATCCTCAGAGGATGAAAGATAACAAGATCTTTTGGACCTTAATGGATATGAACGTACATATGGCCATCAACCACAAACTGCGGTTATCGCCTACCAATTTTGATAGAGTGCAAGAGTAAATGGAATTCAAGTCTGACTTCCACCACATCTCAATATGGGCATGAAAAGACCCTGAGTAGAAGTGGCACGATTTGCCCTATTTGGCAACAGATGATGCGATTGACGTGGTCCTTGACCACTGGTTGGTAGAGTGACGCATTGCCTCGGACTTAGCTGTGGAATCGAGCAAGTCCGCCACATAACACAAGAAGGAAGAGGTCAATCTAAAGATGGAACAGGTAGTTGCGAAGATGAAAAAGGAGGTCGACGACAAGGCTAAGGCAGAGCACTGCAGCATAGCAGTCGGGTGGGTAGGCAAGAGAAGAGAAGTGTGGCTCTAATGGAGGTCAGAAGTCGCCTTCACCAGAGATAGAGGAAGAAGAGGAAAAACAGACGAAATAGGGAGGAGCAGACCGAGAGACAACTCTGTTCCATATCAAGCGCACTAGAGCACTAGAAAAGGTAGGGCCACAACAAAAGTCCAAGGCTAGCAAGACATCTTTGGATCCGATCACCTTGATAGAGGGGGATTTGAATGATATAGGGGATGTAGTGTGGGATGCCACCATAGAACTGTTGCAATAGTTCGAGTAGCAGTAGCAACAAACATTGGGGGCCATTCAAACGGGTCTATGGCAACTGCAGATCCATGCGTCACAGACTCAGATAGTGTGGCAGCCACAAGTTTGGCCTTTAGCACCTTAGAAGACGTAGGGATGCTGCGCGCATGGGACCCCCAAGCCATAGTGCTTCCAGATGGAGCATTGACGATGGTGACCGAAGTTGACAGGCCCACTGTTAGTGCCCTCAAGGGAGTGGGAATTAACTTAGCCGTGCTTCCTAGCGAGGCACTTCACCTTCTGCAGGATGGAGTAATTGTGGAACTTCAGGCCTATGAACAACACACTTTATAAGTTATCAACGAGAAAAAGGTCAATAATGATAAGTTGGATGTGCAAAGAGACTCCGTTGTTCAGCTTTTGATAGACCTGAAAGATAAGAATCAACAAATAATCAAGGTTTTGGATGAAGCGTGCCGAACTATCTGAGAGCTAGCCATTCTGGAGGCTGAGCCAGTAGATGTGCGGGTTCGAAAACTCATTGCAGGAGTGCATGATGCACATATAAAGTTAGAAAAGGTTCAATTGGAGTTGAACCTCAAAGTTGTAGAGTTACAGTTGAAGGCCTAGCCTTCAACTCCGCTGAAATTCAGGGAGCAGCGTGCGACTGCTATGACAAATGCGATCACAGCAGTAGCGAGTGCAGTGATAGACTGCACGACCCTTTTTGAGTAGTCACTTGAGCTACTCACCAACCTACAAGAAGACCCCAATGTGCAGAGGCTGGAGATAAAAGCATGGGAACTACAACAGCGCTATGATGAGGTTAAAACGACAGCGCGCACTGTTGCCATCACACAAAGATTAGCGAAGTTGTAGGAGGCCAAGTCATTAAAAGAACATGTAGACGTAGCTTAGCACAAGGAAGTCGTGCTGAAGGCTCACTTGAAGCCTTGGTTGGATGAGGCCTACGTGATCACAACCACCATCGAAGGAAAGTTGGCTAGTTTGCAGGAGACTCAGCAGAAGCTACAGGTTGATAGCGTAGGGCCAGCGACAGAGTAGTTGGTCGAAGAGATGAAGCAGGTGGCAACATAGTGCACTGCCAAGGTAGCAGTTGTCCAAGTCGAGCTGGGAAGTCTTCACGACAAGATCTCCTTGTCAGTCGAGTGGCTCGATGGCAAGTCACCATGTTTGTGTTGGGGGCCTGTTGGGAACAGGTCCCCTGGGGGTCAATTTTGGGTTACAAACCCAAGTTTTGGGGCAGAATGCCCGAATTTTGTATAAAGAATGTAAAGTCTCTACATTTTGTGGTCGTAGAGCGTGAAGATCAAAAAGGGTTTTCTGCCTTTAGTCTAGATAGGTTGTGTCGGTTTTGGAGATCCGCCCTTGGTCCGCAGACCATGGGATTGTATAAAAGGGAGAGTCTTAGAGAGTCTAAGGAAATTTAATAGTCATGAGTCATTGATGTAATAGGCTTTTGAGATCTAAAAGCGAGAGTCTTAGTGGAGGAAGAGGCTCTACAGTTGAGTGCGTAGAGGCCTAGGGTAGAAGTCCATAGCTGAGTGCACAAACCCCTACAGTTGTGTGCATAGGGCGGTTAGAGTTTGTATTGAAAATCTAAATCATCAATAAAGATAAGTGTTCTGAACTTACTGTGTACTTTCCATCTGTGTAAGCGTTATTTTACTGTTTTTATAAATGTTGCGATTATGCTATGTTGAATGCTGAGTTTAATATATAATGTTAAGTTGATGCGTGAAAATATATGTTTCCCTCTGTTACATGAATGAAAGTAATAATATATGTTTACACGAGGATAATCTTAATTGTATGGTAAAGTTGGCTAATACCTAAGAAATTTGGAGAACCAGTCAGTAACTTAGTTACAGAGGTGTGTAAGTTCCTGAAGCATTGTCTAGGGTTGTACGAAGAGAAATCGAATACCTTCGCGAAGGTTGTGGAAGACGGAAGAGGAAGTACATCGATAAGCCCTAAGGGCTTATCAATCTGAACTAAGATAGCAGCGAGGATATAAAATCAACATCACGACTATCTCAGGGTATGGAAACTTGGTTCTTGCATCCCACCATACTACGGGTGAGACTTTAGTCCATGCTTTGTGGATTGATGCTGAAAGGCCCAATAGTGTAGGGATTTTCTTGGCTGCTTAATGCTGAACCTGGGTTAGGTCCCATCAAGCCAACATGGAAGGTGCATTAATAAGGCCAAAAGGCATGACCAAAAATTCATAATGACCTTCATGAGTTCTGAATGTTGCTTTAGGAATATTTTCAGTCTTCACTCTAATTTGATGATATCTCGAACAAAGATCCAACTTGGTGAAGTAAATTTCTCCATGTAATTCATCCAATAATTCATCAGTGATAGGAATGGGAAATTTATATTTAATAGTGATCTTGTTGATCTCCCTATATTCCAAACACACATGCCATGATCCATCCTTCTTATTGTTAGAAAATTATATATTACAGAGCAATGAAACACATAAAATATATTGAAGAAATATATACACAGAAAAAACATAAAACAAGAGAGACACAAATATACGTGGTTCACCCAGTTTGGGCTACATCGACGGGAAACAACTAGTCCTTCTTTTTATATTATCCAAAAAACTGAAGAGATACAACCTACAACAGATCCGCTGTAATTCCCTCTTCGCTCTCACACAATCTCCTCTCTCTTTCTCACTCAGAATATAGATATTCATAAACGAAATACAATTCCCTCATATATAGCGATGGGTTTCCTTCTAGGGCAAAAAACCATAAATTAAACATAACTTCTACCGTCAGATCTCTACCTAATGAATGACCCAGATTAACTATGAAATTACAAGGCAATTTTACATCTATTTCTAGCTTCGGGGGTGTTGCCCCGATCCCCTGCCAGGGGGGGCTCCCAAAGATTGCAGTCGCCACCCCCCCGGACCCCCCATGTAGTGCAAATATTATGAACTAGGGTCCAATGCTGTGATACCTTTAAATAAAGAAGATAATCAAGCTCCACACCCGACAATATCCCACTTGGAGACTAATTATAACAATTCCATCGCTGCTTCATTTGCTGGACAATGACTCCACTTTGGACCTAGATGTTTCTCATCTTCTTCATCATACTTGAAGACCAATTTAAACTGAGAAGACTCAAGTTCTCCCTGGTTACAACTTTTGTTAACATATCTGCAAGATTCTGGCTAGTGTGTATCTTTTCCAGCTTCAACTTTCCATCTTCCAACACTGACCGTATGAAATGGTACTTGAGTTGTATATGTTTAGCCTTGGAAGGAAATGCAGAGTTATTTGCAAGATGTATGGCACTCTGGTTGTCACTTTATAACCTACCCAACTCCTGCTTCTTACCCAATTCATTCAGAAACCTTTGTAACCAAATCATTTATTTACTAGCCTTTGTAGTAGCAACATACTCTGCTTCCGTTGTTGAGAGTGCAACAACACTTTGCAGTTTTGAAACCCAAATGACAGCTATTCCACCTACAGTAAACACATACCCTGTTGTTCTCCTCCTGTTATCTCTATCACCCACCATATCTGTATCAACATATCCCTGTAGAGAAATGTTTGAACCACCAAAGCATAATGCTTGATTTTTGGTACCTCTTAGATACATGAGAATCCACTTCACCGCCATCCAATGTTCTTTTCCTAGATAGTTCATTTACATGCTTACAACTCCCACTGCATGTGCAATATCAGGCTTTGTGCAGACCATTGCATACATTAAGTTTGGAACTGCTAATGCTTATGGAACTTTAGACATATAAGACATTTCTTCCTGAGTCTTGGGACACACCTCCTTACTTAGTTTGAAATGGCTAGCCAAAGGTATACTAACTGGTTTTGCATTTTTCATATTAAATATTTTCAACACCTTTTCTATGTACTCACTTTGAGACAATGTTAATTTTCGATTCTTCCTATCTATAATTATACTCATACCAAGGATTTGTTTTACAGCACCCATATCTTCATTGCAAATGAGTTCACCAATTTTCTTTTGAGCACATTTATTTCCTACATGTCAGAACCTGCAAAAAGCATGTCATCTACATACAATAACAATATAATGTAGTTGCCATCATTTTTCCTTTAGAGATAAACACAATGATCAGAGTGACATCTAGTATAACCTTGCTCAGACGTAAACCTGTCAAATTTTAGATACCACTGCCTTGGAGCCTGTTTTAAGCCATACAAGCTCTTCTTCAACCTACACACTAGTTTCTCCTTCCCTTTTACCTCATATCCTTGTGGTTGTTGCATATATATCTCTTCCTCCAAATCCCCATGGAGAAAGGTTGTCTTTACATCTAACTGCTCAAGATGCAAATCTTCAGTTGCTACTAGACTTAAACTAGTTCTGATTGAAGTCATTTTAACAACAGGTGAAAATATCTGATCAAAGTCTATACCCTTTTTCTGTGCAAACCCCTTCACCACAAGTCTAGCTTTATACCTTTCTCTACCTCCATCTTCTTCCTTCAACCTGTAAACCCATTTATTCTGCAATGTTTTTTACCTACAGGCAACCTGACTAAGTCCCAAGTCTGGTTATGTGCTAAGGAGTCCATATCTTCTTTCATGACTTGCTCCCACTTCTTTCTGGTTTCTACCTGCACTGCATCTTCATAACATTTTGGTTCACCAGAATCAGTCAACAATACATAATATAATGAAGGAGAGTATCATTCAGGGGGTCTACTTATCCTGGTAGATCTTCTAACACCACTTTCAGGTGTTTGAGGTGCTTATTGCTATTGTGGTTGTTGTATTTGTTCTTGCTGTTGATCATTATGATTTTCAGGCACCTTCACTTTTTTTGTGATCTCATCAAGAACTGTGTATTCTCTGTTTTCTTTTTCCTATTTCTTTCCTGCAGTTGATCCTTATACAAAACCTTTTCATTGAAAATGACATCTTTTCTTTTAATGATTTTGTGTTTTCATAATCATAAAAGCGATAACCAAAATCATTAACACCATATCCAATAAAGTTACATTTCTTTGATTTTTCCTCAAGATTTGTTCTATTTTCTTTATTAATGTGGACAAAGGCTTCACAACCAAAAGTATTTAAAAATGAGTAGTTTACCTTTTTACCTATCCATGCCTCCTATGGAATACCACCATCCAAGGAACTTGAAGTCCCTTTGTTTATTAGATAAAAAACAATATCTAAAGCATCTACCCAACATTGTAAAGGCAATCCTGCATGCAATCTCATGCACCTTGCACGCTCCATGATTGGCTTGTTCATCCTTTTTGACACACCATTTTCTTGTGGTGTTCCTGAAACTGTCTTCTCTCTGTGAATTCCATTCTTTGAACAGTACCTATCAAAATATTTGCTGCAATATTCAGCTCCACTGTCTGATCTGAGACACTTCAACCTTTTTCCTATCTCATTTTCAACCAAAGCTTTCCATTTCTTGAAAGTATCAAATACATCAGATTTATTTTGAATACAATAAATCTAGGTTTTTCTAGTTGTATCATCAATAAAAGTAACATAATAATGAGAACCATCGAGAGATGATACCTGAGCAGGTCCCCATACATCTATATGCACAAGCTCTAATTTTCCACTCTTCTTTTCTTTCCCAACTCTGAGGAATCTGACTCTCTTCTATTTTCCATAAACACAATTCTCACAGAATTTTAAATCAACATGCTTCAAACCTGGCAACAAATTTCTCAAGTGAAGAATATGCATCCTCTTCTCACTCATGTGCCCAAGCCTATGATGCCACAATGCCACATCTTGTCATGTAGAGGTTAAAGCATTAACAGAATTAGAAATACCATTGCATAAATACAATGTACCAACCTTTTCTCCTTTTGCCATTACCAGGGCTCCTTTAGTGACCTTCCAAGTTTTATTTGTAAAAGTAGTTACACAGCATTCACCTCCCAACTGCCCTATTGAAATTATATTTTTCTTTAGATCTATAACATGCCTTACCTCCTTCAATAGCCATTGATTTCCATTCTGCTATTTTATGAAAATTGTACACATTCCAATGATTTTACAGGGTTTATCATCACCCAATTGAACCTGTCCAAAATCTACTTGAACATAATCATGAAAATGTGTCCTATCAGGTGTGGCATGGAATGAGGCCCTTGAATCTACCATCCAGGCATCAATAATATTTTCTAATGAAAGAATCAAAGCATCTTGCAGCACATCACCTGTCACATTCACTTCATGATTGTTTTCTTGCTGCGCGTCTCCTTCTTTTCCCTTCCGAGACTTACATTCTTTCTTCAAGTGTCCTTTATTCCCAAATTTCCAGCACACTATCTCCGATCTGGACTTGGATTTACATTTCCTTGACTTACTGTGATATCTTGGGATCTTTCCTCTTTCCATTTTTCTTCCCCTAGACTTTGCAGCCAAAGCATTACCTGATGACTCATCGGAGCTTTTGCGTCGCATTTCCTCGCTAAGGATCGCATCGACAACATCATCAAACTTTAAAGTACTAGATCTAGAGATAGAGTTACTAATGGCCATAACTAAACCATTCCAACTTTTTGGCAATGAGCATAGAAATAATAAAGCCCTAACATCATCATCAAAATTTACCCCTACAGAACTTAACTGACTAGTAACAGTATTAAATTCATTTAAATGATTAGTAATATATCCACCTTTTGACATCTTCATATTAAATAAATGCTTCATCAGAAATACCTTATTTAAGGCAGAGGGTTTTTCATATAGTTTGGCCAATGCCGACATTAAACCCTCTGTTGTCATTTCCTTTAAAATATTAAAGGCTACCGACGCCACTAGGCATAGCCGTATTGTTCCAAGTGCCTTTCTGTCAAGAATATCCCATTCTATGTGTGTCATACTCGTCGGCTTATTTTTATTTCCACTCAATGGTTGACATATACTTTTGGTACAAATAATATTCCATTTGTATCTTCCATAGTTGGTAGTTTTGGCCGTTAAATGTTTCGACCCTAAACCTACCATCTTCTTCCATTTCTCCTACTCAAACCAGGAACCCTTTTCTCATGCGAGTTTATTAGCCAAATAGACCTGCGGCTCTGATACCAGTTGTTAGAAAATTATATATTACAAAGGAATGAAACAAATAAAATATATTGTAGAAATATAAACATAGAAAACACATAAAACAAGAGAGACACAGATATATGTGGTTCACCCAGTTTGGGCTACGTCCATGAGAAACAACCAGTCCTTCGTTTTATATTATCCAGCAAATTGAAGAGATACAACCTATAGTAGATCCATTGTAATTCCATCTTAGCTCTCACACAATATCCTCTCTCTTTCTCACTCAGAATACATATATTTATAGACACAATACAATTCCCTCATTTATAGTGAGGGGTTGCCTTGTAGGGCAAAAAACCCTAAATTAAACATAACTTCCACCGTTAGATCTCTGCCTAATGAATGACCCAGATTGACTATGAAATTACAACATTTTACAAGGAAATTTTACATCTATTTTTAGCTTTGGGGGTGCTACCCCCATTCCCCCACCAGGGGGGGGGGGCTCCCAAAGATCGCAGCCCCCCCCTCGGACCCCCCTTGTAGCGCAAATATTATGGGTGACATTGCTGCCACATTACGAACTGGGGTCCAATGCGGTGATACCTATGAATAAAGAAGATAATTAGGATCCACACCCAACACTTATGTACCAATACTATTGGAGAAAAGAAAGAACTTTGGCTAGGTTGAATTATACCTGCCTATAACATTTCTGCAACCATACTTTCAATTTCACTATTTTGAGCATAGGGATATCTGTAAGGTATAATGTTTGGAGGAACGCTTCCTGGAATCAAGTGAATAACATGATCATGATAATGAATAGGTGGGAGGACTTTGGGAGTCTCAAATACTTTGGAATGATTGTCCAAGATTATTTGGAGATATGGAGAAACAAATGATTTTGATGTTTGAACATCTAGTGAGCATAATTGTGCAATTATGCCACATTGTTTTTCTTCAAAAGCTTTGTCATGCCATCAGAGTTGATTATATTCTCCAGTTTCCCTATGATGCCCCTTAATTCAATTTCCTTTCCTTCCCATGAAAATGTCAATACAAATTCTTGAAAATTAAGAGCTATTATCCCCAAAGATTGTAACCATTGGACTCCTAATACAACATAAAAGCCACCCATTGGAATGGAAAGCATTGGAATATGCAATACATATTCCACCATGGTTAGATTTATATTATGACACTTCCTTGAGAAATTTATAGTTCCTCCATTTGAAACCATCACTTGACACTCTGTTGCTAGATATAGAAAGCAATTCAATTCCTTAACTATCTTGCAATGAATAAAATTTTGGGCACTACCATAATCATTCAACATTGTTACCTTTTTCTTCTTGATAAATCTTTCTATCTTGAGAATTTGAGGAGTGGTAATTCCTGCCAATGCATTACAAAATATGGCCAAATTCATTTCTTGTTTCTTTGGGGTTGATCCCTAGTGTATATCATCTTATATTGATGTTTCTAGTTCCTTTTCTTCCTTCTCTTAAAAACATATGTAAAATAATTTATTCTTAGCACACTTATGACCCTTAGTGTATTTTATATCACAACTGTAACAAAGCCATTTTTCTCTTTTTTCCTCTAGTTGTTATGGTGTCCACCTTGTAGGTTGTGGGAGGCTAGAAGCAACAACACTTCCATCTTTATAGTTGTGAGTGGCAAATTTATTTATTGCCATAATTTTTCTTTCAAATTTTCTTGCCACCTTGAATGCCTTCTGCAATGAATCAAGTTCCCAAATGAAAACCTCATGTTCGATGTTATCTTTTAAAGTCCCTATGAATACATCAATCCTATGTTCCTATGGAATATCATTTACCTTGATATTCAATCTTTGGAAGTCCTCAATGTGCTCCGCCATTGAACCCTTTTGTTTGAGATTTATCAATTAGAAAAAGAAGGTATTTCTCTTTGTATAATGTGATACCAATTATTCCACAAAAAATACCCAAGTGACAGTTGATATACGTGAGCAAAACCATCTATACCACACAAATGGATTTTGTTCTAAATATAAATATGCAATGCATACCTTTTGTGTGTGTGGTACAACATGTAGATAAAATAATTGCTCCATCTATAGTATCCATGTTACCATATCCTTGACATCAAACTACTCATATCTATTTTTGGAATGTGGTGGGTCTTAAACCTAATTTTTGAGTCTCTAAAAGCATATTTCATATTCTTTTTGTCCTCATCCTAATTTTCATGGAGTACCTTGTCATCATTAAGAAGCATTTCTTGTAGCAACTTTATCAAAGCTTCCTTCAAGCCTTCCATGTCTGCTTTCAAGCCATTTATCTTAGCTTACATGTCTAATTTTAAATCCTCCATGTCCCTTTTTAAGCCATCCATGTCCCCTTTTAGTTCATCTTTGGTTGCTCTTTGTGAGAGTGAAATTTGTTGCACTTGGTCCTGTAATTTAGATATATCATATTGCAATTATTCCTCTTCACGCAACATTCTATATTTTTTTGCGGGCTTAATGGGTGTATATTTTTTTTTTTTGAGAAATTTTAAAACCCAATACTGATATCTATGCTTCAATATTCCCTTGGAATCACTTCAAACTGATTTTTCAAACAAATGTTATGCATTTTTTTTTTTAAATACACACCTTTTTCTTTATTGTAGGAGCTCGACCATGAAATGATTATAACTCTATCATTTTGGATATCCAAGGTTTAAAATTTTGTCCTATGGTATTCCACTGAGTCTTCTTTCCAACGCCACAAGCCATACCAAAAATTGATTCTTCAAGATAATACTATGCCCAAACTCCCATGATGTCTTGATTATGGACTAGTTCAGTAGAGCGAAATTGTAAGGAATTCCACGTGTCACTGTTTCAACCTTTGACCCTAAAAATGATACAAAAAACACTACATTCTGTTAAATTTTCGTCACTTTTTACAAAATTCAAATTTGATGCTCATAGTGGAAGTTATGACAATTTTCCCACGGTCACCTGTTTGAGAGTAAATTCTTGAGCATGAAAAAACCATAACTTCTTCGGACCATGTCTCAGAAGATATAGAAAACCAAGATATGAATTTTTTACAGGACATTTATCAATATTTCGACTCCATGTGGTCACAATTTCAACTTCTGAACCTTTGTATAAAAAAATTTCAAGCAACAATTCCAAGATGGCTTGTTTGCAGTAGTGAAACCCTAAAATCCAAAGCTCTGAAACCAAACGTTTTGCAACCAGCTCACAAAATAGGAGAAAAGATAGATCAATGACTTAAATTTATTCTCTTTGAGGGGGGAACTTTCTTTACATTACATAAATGAACAATTCTTGGATGATACAAATGACAAGGCCTCCTTTGTATATATAGGAGTCTAACATGTCACGATATAATTAGAGCCTACATAACAATAATAATGTAAGGGCACAACAATAAAAATAGTGGCCTTCTATGGGGCACAAAAATAACAATATGGGGGCTACATGGCCACAACAATAAAAATAAGGGGACCACACTAACAATAACAATAAGGGGGCTATGCTAGGAATATAGGGACCTAACATTGTCCAACTATTCTTCCTTATTTGAAATTATAAAATATATTTACATTCTAATAATATACTACCCATGTTTATAACACATTTATTCCTCAGATAACATGAATCAAAATATTTATATTCACAATAAAATAATCTTATTTTTCTTTGATCTTTTTGAATTTCATTTAGTTTTACTTTGGAAAAATCAAAACTTTACATATTTTTTATCCTTTTACATATTGCCTTTGTTTTCAATTTTAAACCATTTATACTATACAAATAAATATATAGTTTGAATAAAAAAATAAAAATATTAATATTAATGATAAGTAGCAAGAAAAATAAGATAACATAAACCAATAGAAAAAGGTGACCCTGTTTATATGATTTATATTAGCGACTCTATTTATTTAATTTTAGTGTGTTAATATTTTTTGGATATTTTATATTTTATAGTTGAGAATGAAATCAACCAAGGACAGTCATGAACCTGTTTATATGATTTATATTAGCGACTCTATTCATTTAATTTTAGTGTGTTAATATTTTTTGGATATTTTATATTTTATAGTTGAGAATGAAATCAACCAAGGACAATCATATTTTAATTTCCAAGGTAGAGTCTTGCATCCATTAGGATTTTATGCTTCCTATTAATGATTTACTAGGGGATAAATTCATAAAACTTAATATCTTTTGGAGAGATGAAAATGTAAAAAAATTATATGTTGGCCATCAATCAAGGGCTTAAGACAATTATTAAAAAATTTGAATTAGTGGTTTGTGCAGTCCCTCAGTGGAGGGCTTAAGACCATTAAGAGTTTTGAACCAAAATATATTTTGAACTACCACCACGGAATACATCCACTGGTGAAGTAGCAGGAGTAGTAGTAGCCCAAAATCCTTGAAATCTCACAAGAATGAATCATGTGCTACAGATACCATCGAATCAAAAAGAGAAAGAGGGATCAAAATCTATTTTAAGTAGGACAAGAAAAAGCATGATTATTTTTCATGCTAGAATGGAGATGCATCTGTTGTATCAGACAAGAAATATATAACTTCCTTTTCATTTATGATGTTGTGTGTTGGAAGCTTGTGCTAGGAAGATGAAGCACAAAAAAATGAACCTATGGTACAGTAAAAAGAACACTCAGAAACTAGAGTTGGAACTGCAAGCAACATATCCATCATAGAGAACTTATTTTGATCCCAATCCAATCATGGAATTCATTTTTTTACCATCTATTAATCCATCCTCATAATATTAAATAAAATATCACACTTTTGCTTTTTCCTCTAAAACTCATTTATCTTAAGGCAATTAATCCATTTGTAGAGCAGTATATAAAAGCAATGGTTTTCATCCAACATATTTTCCTCAACAACTTCAAAGGAATTTGATACTACTACAACAACATGTTCTACCCAAGGAATCTATAATAATGTCAAACAAAGATCATAGAACAAGCACTAAAACAAAACTTCGTTTTAATATCATCATCACCATGTATAAAATGTCTTCCTTCAAAAGGGTTTCCTTGAAATAATTGATTATGGTCATCAATAGAGTGGGATTTGAAGCCTTGGTAAAACATTTCATTGTTTCCATCCTATAAGAAAATTTACCCCTCATTATGTACTACCTTCCTCTAAGACATATACAAAACTGGCACTAAATGATCATTTAGGAAGATTTTTTTGATAAATTGCCTTAAAAATTTATAACTTTAAAAATAAATTCAAAACACAATATTTTAAGCTCCAAATGGGCAGACATCCATGAATTTCAAGAAGCTTTCAAGCATAAATGGGCAAGCATCCACTACTTTTCTTAAACATATTTTAAGTAGAAATTGTAATGCAGGCAAACTTACAATTTGATAACCTCTAATTTAAACAAAGAGAATATGACTTACAAGTGAACTCTATTGCAAGTTGTCATCATTGGAGAGTAAGTGAACCATTTTGCAGGTTTCCCAGTCGCTTCTGTAAAGAGCTCAAACCACAGTTTAGTCGCTAAATGGGTGGGAGTAAACAACTGAGGGGCTAATGGATGACATAAAATCACTTAGCTACAACATATACTGGGAACTATCCATCGCAAAGGCAATTCTTCCTAAGAACCTACATATATATCACAATCAAGTTCCTTCAATAATGCAAGCATAAAGGCAGAAACGAGAATTCAATTCTTGAGCTCTATGGATATTGCAAGTTTTAAATGCAGAGGGGCAATCGATAGTAACGAGGTATGTTTCAGAAAAGTCTCTAGCATCGAGCTCGAACCACATTTGAGTAGGAGGGTGGGTGGGAGTAAATAATTAAGGCGTTAATGGATGTAAGAGATTGTCAGTGTATCTCCACATTCAATTTCACCATCCTTTCATAGTACAAAATGTAGAGGGATGCCATGGGATGTGAATCCATGAGGGATGGGGATAATACAAAATGCAGAAGGATATGATGGGATGTGAATCCATGAGGGATGGGTCGATTTCCATATATGGGGATAGATGTACTTAAGGAGCATTAATGGATCAATAGCTACATATATATTGGTTTTCGCACAACTTGAGTTAGGGGAATCACGAGGGTTGTCTTACGAACTACAAGAAAATCTGTATATACATAGTAATGCAAGGTGGATATATATGAACATGATGGTCTAAATATGATATAGGATTTGAAATGATTTAAAAAAAAATTATGGTTGTAATTTGTATGATATAGCAACAATACGACATATGGTGGTTGCAATTTTTCAGTGGTTGGTATGGTTAGGATTACATATGATAATGGTACAAAAATAGAGCATTTTAATGTGGTATGACATATGAGTGGATAATATGATAGTTTCTATTGAGATTGGTGGTTGTACAAAATATGGTATGATTGATCTATATGGTAGAAATGGATTGACATAGTCTAAATTTTTTCTAACTTACTAGATATTTGGTAGAAAATCTTAATATTGTATCTTCTAATTTATAGCAGATAATAAATTCCAGATCCTGGTTTCTTACAACTAAATGATTTTTTTTTGTCCTTTCAAATTTATAGTGGCTTGATTCTTCTCTCACAAAATTCGAAACTTTTAGTTGTTGAAGACTGAATTGTAGTCAAAGACCAAGATAACTGGAGAAATTATGAAACTTTTTAAATATGGATAAAAGTATAAATGACCAATAGATGAGAATAGAAAAAATTCTCTAATAAGAGCATGGCCAAGGGTTAAGGTAAATAATCAAACCGTAATACCAAATGTGACAACCAAACTCAACTCCTAAATTAAATATCTAAGACACTTGGAAAATGATATCCATTAACATATATACATAATATATAAATGTATGAGTAAATATGATATGCTATGATTATGAATGAGGGCTTGTTATGCATGCCTAGGTAGGAATGCCTTTTCATTATTAA
The DNA here is from genome assembly GCA_031772625.1 of Pinus tabuliformis. NCBI lineage: Eukaryota > Viridiplantae > Streptophyta > Pinopsida > Pinales > Pinaceae > Pinus > Pinus tabuliformis. The sequence continues at coordinate 372,540,518 of CM062815.1, read as the reverse complement.
TTGTCATGTATTTTGGTAGAACACATCTTTTCATTAATTAATTATATATAAAATATAATATTTGAAATAATATCATAAAAAGCAACAAAAACCACTCAATGTATATTACAAGTCTAATCATTGTGGTCTAAAAACTTGTCATGATTAAATTCACAATTGAGTTAGCTTTACTGCTTATTTGTTAATTATGATTGAAATGTTCAATTGAAATGATTCATCCATGAGCATAGTGTTAGTATTGTGAAGTTGAGAATATATAATCATACATAGCATTGTTTAAGAAAATAAGTGGTTATTGAAGTCAATACTATTCTTGAGTTGTTATTATGGTTAACACTCATGTAGTTTGAGTAGATTACATGACAGAGGGATCAAATATAGATGAGTTATTATTAGAATGAATCACAATTGCATATAGTGTATTTTATCTTTTTATTTTTTAGTTATTGTATTGATTTAAAAATAAATATTTTTACTTTTGAGAATTATGTGCTTTGCTTTAGGATAATGTTTTGGAAGAACATTAACTGGGTCAAGTTAGAGTTATTATTAGAATGAATCACAATTGCATATGTTGTATTTTATTTTATTATTTTGATTATTGTATTGATTTAAAAATAAATATTTCTATTTTTGTGAACTATGTGTTTTTCTTTAGGATAATGTTTTGGAAAAACATTAACAGGGCTGAGTTATATATGTTAGGGCTTATGGATTTTCACACTTAGTAAAATATGTGGAATTTTTTTTTTTTCTTAAACATTTTTTTTTATTTAATCGGATTGAAAATTTTATGCCCATGCCTAAAAGGGAAGCAATTGATAGAAGAATACGAAGAAGTTGAAGAAGGGAAACATGAGTATGTAGTGCATGACCTCCACTTTAGCCTACACCTCCACTATCCTATGTTAGATAAAATTTTCAAGGAATGTGCTCATGGGTCAAATTATGTCAATGATGTATTCATTTCAAAGAATGATAGATGAACTAAGACAACCAAACCTGGCTCACAAATTAAACATCCAAGATACTTGAAAAATGGAGATATCTATTAAAAAAAATTAATAATATATTAATATATGAATAAAAATGATATGATATGATTAGAAATCATATTTTCATTATTATATATATATATATATATATATATATATATATGAGTGTCATTTCATTAATAGTCATGCATTTTTGTTAAGACACATATTTCATTAATTAATTATTATTATTATTTATATTATTATATATATTTATATTATTTATATTTATAATATTTCCTTCCCCTTAAAAATGTTATGTACTTAAAGCATATCGATTAAAAGGATTTACATCTTTTACTTTCTCTTGTAATATCTTCACTCATTCTTTTTCTTTTGATATTTTCATGGTTGATGATATGAGAGGGTATGAGCTTCTAAGAGCCGAGTAAAGTTGTTGAACAATAACATGATCTAACCATTCTATTTAGCATATCGATTAAAAGGATTTACATCTTTTACTTTCTCTTGTAATATCTTCACTCATTCTTTTTCTTTTGATATTTTCATGGTTGATGATATGAGAGGGTATGAGCTTCTAAGAGCCGAGTAAAGTTGTTGAACAATAACATGATCTAACCATTCTATTTTTCTCCTTTGTGGAACATTATGCTTATATGATTTCTAAGATTTATTAGTATTCTTCAAATGATAGGATAATTGTTTTTTATGAGTGATGTTGATATATTGATTGGTTAAGGTACATAATCTTATGATTAGGATGTCAATTGGGTGTGTTTGTAGCATGATTTTTCATTATTGTGTTTGTAGCATTTTCTTGGTTCATTTTAGGTGTATCATTTTCTTTATGCATTGAGGTTGCTTGGTTGGTCACAAAATCTTCACTTGGAAGTTCCACCATTTCTTTAGCAACATCTAAATATGCATTTACTTCAATTGGATTTGCATATTTAAGAATCATGGTATTAACTAGATTTGTATTTGTTCAATTTTCTTCAACGTCAACCTTTTTACTTGAAGACTTTGATGCTTCCTTTTGGATAAGTTGTTTTATTATGTTTTCCAATGATTGATTATCATTTTAAAGTTTTTTAGCTTGTGTAAGTAGAATTTTATTATGACTTTTGAGACATGAAAGTTTTTTAGCTCTTGATTTCTCGAAATGTTTGATGTTTGTATTGTCCTGTTTTCCATTTTTCAACTTTTTTATTTTTATTTTTTCCATCAACCTTTAATAAAGGTTCTTAAAGTGATAACTTTCTTCATCATTTTCGAATAGTTTATTCCCTATTTATTAATTATCATGTTCCAATTTTTGAACACACTATTTTGTATTCTATTACTTTTTAATTCATACGAGTAGTTTTTATTGATTTTTTAAAGTGAAAATTCTATTATTATTTTGCTAATAATTTGTTATCTTTTTCTAATCACTTATTGTAAAACATATTTTCAAGATCATCATATTTTTTTCCATTGTTTAACAACTTCATCTTCTAATTTTTTAATTTGTGATTGTATTTATGCCACCATGATATTTAATCAAACAAAAAATTATATAACATTTTGAGCTCTCAACGTTTTGGTTTCTAAACAATTCTCGACAATCATAATAATCCTATCCACAAAAAGGAATTTTTAGAAAAAAACATATATATATTTTTTACATTTGCTCTTTTCACCACTTATAAATTCAACAATTATATATATATATATATATATATATATATATATATATATATATATATATATATATATATATATATAAATAAGTAATTCGATATTGTTTTCATACATATCAAAAAAAAAATTGAGTTGTCCCTTTTTTAACTTTATGATGGTTCAATGCATCCTCACACAATTTATTCTTTCCTTTTTTTGGTCCAAGGAAAAAAATCTGTAATTTTTTTATATAGCAAACAAAATTACAAAATGTATATGTTACATGGAATTCCATTGGCATTGAACCTTATGAAAAAAATTTGTGTCCTATAAAATGGTTTTCGTCTTTATGAGAGGAAGATAGTAGTTGTTCACCTTTTACAAAAATTACGAGTAAAATAGTATGTTTATATCCCTTCGTTGGACAGTCTCACACATCCCAAAATATCATTAGAAAAATGAAAAATATTTTCTGAGAATTAAAGATACATTAGTAAATAGTTGTGATTTCAATAAAATTACTTAGACCTAAGAGTCAAGAAAATATTTGTGTTGTTGGCCTTCTTTAGTTTAAGTGTTTTCAAATGTGCCTCCATCCATATCCAATCTAGCCTTTGACAAGACGTCTACTTTTGTATTCGTGTGCCTGTAGATGTGATCTAAGGAAATTTAAGTAAAGTGAGCAATCTACTATTGTATTTTCTCAAAATTTAGAGAGAGAGTTATATAATTGCAAATTATTGCATTTCCTTTTATACCCAATTAATGACATTTTGAGAATCCCCATAGACATGAATAGAGGAGATTCCCTATAAGATAAAAATTTGAAGCAATAATTTAAGAGCGAAAAACACAATTTGATCTTTCATTGTTATTATTATTAAAAAAAATTAAACCTAGATTCTTTAATTAAAATATAAAATCGTTATAAAAAATTATATAATTCCAAATGGAAATATAATCCCTTCAAAATAGAATTTGTTAAAAAATTAAAAGTGGAAAGATGTGGACTATGTGAAGCATATGTGTATGGCTTCAGTTAGGGACAACATGGGAGTTATTGTACATACTGCAAGTAGAGATTTACAAACACGATGATGCAAGGCAGATATGTATGAACAACCTAGTGGTCCAGAAATTGTATAGAATTTGGAACTATTTTTTTAAATTTCCGTAGTTGTGATTTGTATTGTAGGGCAATGATATGACGTATGGACAGAAGTGGACGGGTCATATTTCAATTTGGTTCTTGGGGCTGAGTCACCAGTTTGGCAACTTTCTCACCATCCAAAACAACCATTTCTTGTCCCTTCATCTCATCTCTTTGCATATCCGTTGTCAGCCTTAACCCATTTCTTAATAAATATAACATGAGAAACTTACAAAGATTAAAATAGTTTATTATAATTATTTCCTTCATTTTTAACAAATTAGAAAGGATTATACTTGACTTTACTAATGATTATGTTTTCCTATCTCTACTCCTGTAACTCCTATCAAACTTGTATTCAACCTCTAAGGTTGGCATATGTACGTAGCTAGGTTGAATTTAGAGACATGGATTATTTTCCTAGATTTGATGACATGGTTACATTTTATCTAGATTACACCAAGGTTGATTCCACATACCTATAGCTCAGGATCAATAATTTGGACAATTTTTGCTAGGTAGAATTGAATGACTAACTTCAAGCGTAATTTTCAAGGAAATGAAGAAGAATATAGGAAATATGAGACATGGGTTTTGTCCAAAATATCCTCAATTAGGTGGATCATTAGTAATTTCTCCAAAATATGCATTATTTGGGAGCTACAAAGGGTTATTTTAAGGGCATATTTCTGGTTGCAGTCGTTGTCAAGTTACATCCCAAATTAAGCAACTAAATAGAAAAAAAAACATAATAAAATTTATTCTTAGATGATTTTAGGTTAGAAGGATAAGATGTAGACTAATATTAAGATTCTCCCAAAGATATACTAAAAACACATAGAGACAATATTTTGTAAATTTGTCCATGTTTAACAATCTAGATTTAGGGGAATTAATTTCAATTCTTCCCATTTCTCTTTTGTATGTGTATGGATAGAGAGTAGGTGGGGGATTGGAAAATATTGTAGAGGGTAACTAGGTTCCCAAATCATTCATCTATGTAATGAAAGGATTGTTGATCATTTGATTATTGGAGCCATTTATTATATAATTCTAAGTTTTCTCATTAGTGACAAAGTGTTGACATTGATTTCTTAGATTCTTGGCGATATAATTTAAAAATTTGATTATATAATTTCTTAGCTAGTGCAATGCTAGTTGGGAGGGCCCACCAACTTAGCATCCCATGTTTCCTTGTTTTCTTTTATTTCTATAGAATAACTGAAAACAATATGTATGTGGCGTGTTAGGTTTGCATTTTATTGATGGTTTGATTCATTATGCTCTATTCCAGGATGTTTTATGTCTGCATGGATGGATTTGATTACTAAAGGATGATTTTGATGCATCACAACCTTTCTTGACTACAGGAACACCTCAATTTCTTGAGTGTGAAATATTATGGACAATAAGGGGAGCACCTTATATCAAGATTCCTAGTGATTGTAATGGATTAGGATCGCCCTTTGTATTAATAAAATTTCTTATTGGAGGATATAGATATGATTTACAAATCTTCATGTAATACTTGGATGAGAGAGTTGAGAGGCAACATGAAGAGATGCTTTGTAATAGGTACCCAATCAAGTATCCCCTTTTTGAAGGATTTCTTTCTTTGCCCAAAATGTTACTAGATACAAGGGTACAAGCTAACTAAAGACAAGACTTATAGGTAGCTTGTAGGAAATTCCAAATCTTGATAGAAGCATGCTTAAGCTTGTTGTCTAATGACTAAAACCCTTGGTGTGTAAAAGTGAGTTGGTTGGCTTTTATATCAAATTTTGATTGCAATGATAGGATAGTAGAGCTGTTTATTTTTTGTACCTCCACACATTTAGCATAGCATATCAAATTCTATGACCCCCAATTGATCATTTATGTTGGAATTATTGATCAATTGGTTTGATCAACATTGTGGTGCCATTATTAGGGAGGCACTTAAAAGATAAGAATATTGGGGGTATGATTTTATTTTTTGGTTCCCCAACATTTAAGACTTGGAGGAGTGGGAAGGTAAGATGGGAGGTAAGAACTTGTGCGACCACTTTAATGAGTCTCACAAACCCTTGTCATGTTAGCATGGTGTGTTTCCTTTTATGCAAGTGTGTTTTCTTTTATGTTCGATTCATGGAAAGAAATAATTTAACTCATAATGAATAGATAATTGGTGACAATAGGTATTAGTAGCGCGAGGGTGTTTAAGTACATGATAAATATTGTTTTGAAATTATATTCTCCTTGCATATTTCATTTATTTCTTTAAGAATTTTTATCTGGGTGTTGTAATAACCCCCCAATTCACTAGTCTATGTGCTAGATAGGAATTAGCAATGAGAAAGGTGATATACAAGAATGTTCAAGAACTTATTGGAAAATGTTACTCGAAGAACTTTCTTGAATTGTAGTAGTAGTTGGTGCCTCTACCTTTGCCTCTTAGGATGAAAAAATCTTTGTAGTAATCAAGAACATATCTACCTCTCCAAAAGTGATAGAAGATCAAAATTTCCATGAGCCATATTCAGATCTAGAAGTCTTATCTGATCACCTCTATCAATATGCCAAGGATACCAAATAGTCATCGACTGAATTTGATGGAGAGAAACCATTGGAATCTGAGATCGAGGAGATACTAACATGCCTATCATCAAATCCATCATGCAATCAAGGGAACAACTATCTAATAGAAGAATATCTATATGGCATGGAAGAGGAGAGCATATAGAGTGTAAAGAACGAGAAAGAGAACAGAGAACATCATGACTGCATTGAATGTTGGTTCATATGGCCATCAGATCAAAGAACCACTCTCTTCTTCAATAACTCTTTTCGTTGTATCATCCAAAGCAATTGATCTCTCATGCTCTAGTATACATTGAAGCCTATTTCTTAAACTTGAGTATGAATACATTTACTATGTTTTTTTGCACATGGCTTCACTAAAATATCCCTACACTTGAGGAAAGGATTCATTTTCAGTAAAGTAGACTAGGGTGGGAAAATAAATCAATAAATTAGTAAAGATAAAAAGAAGTCTAACTGTGAAAACCAAGAAATTTACGCTTTAGACAAGGACTTTGCTTGAAAACCATATTACTTGTTGGAAAAATCCCTCAATAATCTTTGCATCATTTTTTCATTCCTACATGAATCCTTAAATTTTTTTCATATCCTCGTGTTAGATGATGGGATGCATTGAGGCCCTCATATTAATGAGTCTTGAAACATCGACAACAACACATTATCTGGGTTCAAGGCTAGAGACTTATTTTAGTACCTTGAGGCTTGCATACATCAATGTCAAAATCTCTTGCTGACAATAGTGTGAAAATATCTGTTAACACCCAGGTTGTTCCCTATGACTCCCAAGGGAATACGGCCAGGGTAACCACTAACCAATCTTTGGATTACAGTCTCTAGCCAAACTGTAATCAGAGAGGGCTCTCTCTTTATGATTTGTCTCTGTTTTGATAGTGTTTTTAGGCTAGCTATTATGCTCAGGTTTTGGTTTTTGTTTTGGTTGAAGGACTTCTTTCAGTGCTTAAGATGTAGCGTTCAGACAGTAGTATATTATTGGGCAATGGAGTCTAGAGCTGTGAACTGTTTTGAAATGCTAGAGTGAGAATGTTCAAACTGCAGGGCCTATTGGGTATCTCAACAAACAAAATTTAAACTTAAGTGGTGATGTATGGTCAGCCAACGGAAAGCAATTAAGTATTCTCCATTAAGCTGGTGATGTGAAAGTGAAACATGTTGCTCAGGAGAAAACTTGAATTCCTGAAACAAAGGTCTCTGTGAAAGATATATTCTGAAAGTGCAGCAATTAAGAATTACACTTATCAAGATTATAGCTGAAGAAAACATTCATTAACAACATAGATTGAACTCAGGGTATTGCATGAATAAATCCTGAAGGTTATTCTTTTTCTTTGTTGCTAAATACTTAGAAATTAGAAACATATATGGATTGTAAAAGATTGAAACACATAACAAAGAGAGTTACAAAAAACTTATTGTATTGTGAGGTACACAGGAATCCTGCAGTTTTCAACAAACACCAGAACGCTTTCAACACTTCAGAAATTTGAGAAATTCCATCACTTTCTTTATTAAACTCTCAAAGGATTACAGTATAAGAACTTATTCAAGAGAAATCAACAACAACCCTTGCAATCTTGTGCGAGGGGCAAATATATACAATCGGTTGTACAAAATATCTCAGTGCTAAGTTATCTCAGAAATGAATATGTTCACCAACTTTTCAAGATATTTAGATAAGAAAGTTATTACATCATTGAATACAAAGTAAACGCATCTTTATGCCTGTCAGGATATATTTTGGCCTTTGGAGGCCACTGAGTCGGTTGGAGTGATCTGCATTAATGCTGACAAATGCGCTTTTGGAGCTACTCTGCTGTAGCTTCTCGGCCTGGACACCTGTAGCTTCTCACCTTGCTTTGTTGGCCATAAGTTCTGCTGAGTTGGCTCAGCTTTCATCTTTAATGCACGCTGATTCTTTTAAACTGTCCTGTGTATGACACTTTGCATTTTCCATGAACAAAATTTATTGAATGGCTTCCTGTTTATAAAATCATCTATATTGCCTTAGTCCACCATTCTTGTGTAGGTGGTTGATGCCTGAGAATTGCATCCATAGTCTCCTCTGCCTCTGTATATTTATAAAAATTGGGAGGCACTTCAAACAGGTGTTTAATTTCATTCATTATAAAAAATAAACTTTCTACTCTGTTGTAGAGAGTTTGTCCTGTGGCTGGCCCTGTTTCCTCTGAGGTGCTGGGCTTCTCATTGATCTGACTTGTGGCAAATGCATTGACCCTCTTGGCATACTGCTCATGTGTAAACAGTCTTCCTGCGCTGTTCAGTAAGCTAGGGAGCCCTCTGTTTTGTAATACCTGAAATTTGTCCATAAACCTGTTTACCTCAGTTTGCATGTCTTGGGTTCTTCTCTCTAATGTCTGCACCAAGTTTCTCAGTGTAAGAACCCTCTTGATTAACTGAATGGTCTCAGTTCTGTTTGGAATTCCCATGGTAGCCAACTGAGTACTTGTTCTATTGTTAAGCACATTAATCATCCTGGTGGCAACTTCAGACATATTGCTTAGAGCAGCCCTTGATCTCTGAATTTCAGTCTGTGCTTTTGGAATGGGCTCTAACTGCTCATGTATTGTTTCAATATACTGCCATTGGTCATTAATAGATTGGCCAATATTAGCCCACAACACTATTTTAAGCTCAGCCACAACCTTATCTAATTTGAGCTCATTCTCTAGCTCTTTGATCCTGTCTTTGAGGGCTTTTATCTCCCTGCCCTTTTCTGCCACAGACTGCTTAGATTTGTCATATCTATCATTTACTTTGGCCAATTTTTCCCTGGTCTCATTCAGCTCTGTCATTTGAGCTTCCAGGGCCTGAATCTCATTTCTTAGCTTTTGCATATCCAAGCTAGGGGCCTGCTCTGTTGTTGGTGGTGCTGAAGTAGATGGTGCTGCTTGTTCAGTCTGTTGAGGAGGAGGAATAGTAGTTGGAGCAGCTTCCTCAAGGTTAATGATTTGAGGAGGAGGCTGGGAGGTCCGACCTTCTTCTCTTTGTTTCAGGGTTGCTTGTAATGCTGCCTGTGCAGCCTCTGATTCTCCCAGCTTTTCTTGTGTCTGGATAAGCTGCTTATAGAGAGACACCAGCAAAGCTGTGGCATCTTGATCATGCCTTTGTTGAGCTACTTCATCTGTTTGAGGGTGAATTGTGGCTGGGAGTTTGATCTTTCTCCTCAAAGCTGCCATATCTGCATCCCTCAATTTTAATATTTCTTGTATGCCCTTGATATCTTTGGGATCATGCCCAATCTCAATAATTATATCTTCTAAGGACCTTATTCTGTTGTCCTTTGCTTGAGAGGATGCCCTTTCCAACTCAAGTTGGGCAGCTGTATTATTAAGGCTATTTTCTAGCCTGTAGTTATCCAATGTCTTGTCTGCCAAGGAAGCATAGACCATCTCACCTGTTTGTTTATGCAATTCAATTTTATCCATTGGGTGGATGTCCTTGGCCAGGACCTCAAGATTGGTCCTTAAGTAATCTGAAGGGGACTTTGGCTGCAAAGTAGTTGGCATGAAGTGACTCATGATCATCTTGCCCTCCTGGACATCATATGCAGACATTAGTCGCTGCTGGTTGGTGGGAGCCATATTCAACAGATGGTTATACAACTGTATTTTTATGGGCTCATTCCTTTTCTTTATTTCGATGAACTGCTATTTAACGCTCAGTTCACCCTATCTCTGCTGGCTAGAGGAGCTGACTTCTCCTCCCACTGTCCTCTCTTGTTCCTGTTGGAAGGAACTTGCAGATGCCTCCAAACTGGGCGGGCCCATACCCAAAGATTGCCCTATAGGCATCTCTTCCTCTGAAAGGGGATTTATCCTGTGCCTCTTCTCACCATGACTTATTGATGTAGTCAAGGGAGTTTCTCTATCCCTTTTTCTGCTTACATCCTCCTTTTGTGGAGTTTGGAGGACTGAGGTTTCATTAACAGCTTCTTGCCTAGGAGGTACTATGTTTTGATCCTGCTGCTCAGTGAGGATTGGGGCCTCAACTGCCCCTTCTTGTTGTGTGGGCTGCTCTCTATCATGCTGCCCTTCTCTTTGCTGTGATTCCTGTTGTTGCTGTTGCTCTACCTGCTGCTGCACTTCTTCTTGCTGCTCCATCTCTTTTTCTGCTTGCCCTTCAGTCATGGGAGGTGGCTGTTCCTTCTCCACCTGCTTTTCTTTGCCTTTGCTGGATGTCTGTTGAGTGTCCATGGCAGTTTTATGATGTGTTGTTGAAGATGAGGCAGCTGCTCCAAGTTGCCTTTGATATGAGGGGGAAACCTGTCCACAAGTTTCCAAGTCAGCTTCTTTTTGAAGATTCCTAGCCTCTTTCTCTAGTATCTGCTCTCTAGAGATTGGCTCTTCTAGAGTGCCCTCTTCCCAGCTTAAAGAATTTGCATACTTTTCAATATGAGGCAACCTAACATGTGAATAGTTACCCAATTTGTATCTTATCCTTCTGAGGGAGGTAAAATGATTACGGTCATAAGGTATCCATTTAAAACAGGTTTGGAATTTGAAACCCTCTAAGATCATATCTGCCTCCTTCCATCCCTCCTCTCTTTTATTGTATAAAAAAGGGCCTAGCTGGTTTCTTACCTTCAGCTGCACCTTCTTATTCCTACTTTGGAAATGGAAACAGTCTGCACTTCCAAACTGACTGAAGTATTCTAGGGCAAACAGTCTCATAGGGACATACCTTGGCAGCCTGTAAGGGTCCAATTCACAGCCATATACTCTGATTACTGTGTGGTGTTGGTAAAAATACCAATCACCAATGCTGTAGGATTTGGAGAGATGGAGAATTCTCTGCATGTCATCGGTTAACCTTGGAGGAGGGACACCATACAACAATGTCATAGCTGGGTGAATGAACAGGTCTATAAACTCACAGTATGTGTATGGTGATTGAGAAACATTATGGAAAACTGAAGTCCAAAACACAACTGACCTTGGACTTCCATGGGCATTGAGTTTCTTGAGGGGAATGGAGAAACTGTCTGGTTGATAAAACAAGAACAGACAATAGATGTATGAGGTGAATCTGAGCACCCTCTCCCTTGGTAGATTCATAAGCTGTTCATGTATCTTTTCTGCAATATAGGTGGCATAGTCATAGTGTACAGCTGGAGGCTTTCCAGGAGAAAACATGGACATCATTGCCATTATAGTGTCATCAACATCCTCAATTCCCCTGTATCCCAGGACATAGCTGATCAAATCCACTAGCATTCTGCCCAGGTCATTCAAGTAGTGATATCCAATAGGAGGAGTTCTTATAGATTCAGAGCTTGGCTGTACAAATAACTGGTTAATTTTGGTAATCTGGGCACTTGACAGATTACTCCCCTTCTTTATTAAATCCAACATGGAAAGAGGGGTCAATGGCCTTGCAGTATGGAAATGCAACATCTCATTTATGGTTTCTGGGGTGATAAAGAACAAAATTGAGCCTGTAGGACTGAGAACAACTCTCTGGCAAGGATCATAGCATTCCTGGCATTTATGGATCAAGTCTGGAAGGACATTGACTTGAGGGAGGTTGTAGATGGGCAAATTTGAGTCCCAAATCCCTAGAATATCAGCTCCATTAAGGTGTTGAGCTTTTAGTTCATTGAGCATATGAATATTAAACTTAGAGTTCATTGGGAACCAGTCTAACATCTGATGATCCATGTCTCCCAGGGCTTTCCATTCTATTTCCCTTTGAGGGGCATTCAGAGGTTGAACATTCAGCGCTATTGGTGTCTCCATGGCTAATGAGGCTTCTGAATTGTATGTGAATTGGTTTGAGTGAGCAGAATAACACAGAGGAGTTCTTTATGCAATGGAAGTGCGGATTTCAAGGAATAGAGGGTAAATTGAGCAAACAGCAATTGAAATACTGTTTAAAGAAGTGATTAAAACAGTTGCAGGACTGACAGGAGTGCTTCTATGGTGAATTTAGTCAGTCGAGGTTTCTAGTTCACGACTGCGCGAACTAGCTGTGAGTTCAGGTCAATTTGTCAAATGCGGGCTCTGCAGAAGGTTTATTGTTCCACCAGTTTGAAGTAGGTGCAGGTCACTGCGTAATTGATGGTGAAATCAGTGTTTTTAGGCCTTCTTAAACAGTTTGTTTGCAGAAATATGCTAAAACCAGGTACAGGGATTTATCTTGAGAAATACCTTGCGAATGGCCGATAACAGGTTGCAGCTGCAGGTACAATGGAGGCGCTGACGGTTTCGGAATCAAATTTGGCAGGTTGGCGCTGGTTTGAACGTAAACAGCATGCAGAAATAACAACAGTCTCTTTTGGCAAAAGTGGAAAAAACATGAAATTTTGGCCAATATATGGATTTTTGGCATATTGGCGCGTTTTTAGGATGACATCAGCATGACGTCACCGGGTGAGGTGGCAGGCTGTGATTGGTCCACGGATATGATGAAGTGGCAGACATATCAGCGCGGGGGCGGACGACGGAGTTGATGCGGCGGCGGGGTGGCAGTGGCGTGGCTCTGACGTGTGGATGACGTAGGCCCGACAAAACTGGTGGTAAGCAAAAAGGCGGTAATGGTTTTCTCGGACCGCCTACCATACGGTGATGGTTTTGTCAGAGGGCAACTCGAGAAATTGTGAGGGCGACGCGTGGCAGAGGCCTGACGTCACCCTCTGACAGTTTCTCGGGTGCTAACTGTCGGACGTCGGGCCCAACCCGATATGTATAATAGTCGTCCGATCAAAAGCGCTCGATCGGACGATTGACGGGTTGATGAGTTGCGCGGTTGATATGACAGCGGAAAATGGATTAAAATAATATATTTTTTGGGGTCTGCGCCCGGCGGAAAACCTTTGGGATATGGTGGTTTGCAATGTTTTCCAATGTATTTTTGGAATAAAAATAATATGGGCGGATACTTTGGATAAGTGGAAAGAGAGGGTTTTGATGTTATTTCGCAATTTAAAGCGGGTATGGGTAAAAATGGGTCTTTTTTAAGGTTTTCTCAGCAAATGAAGGTTTTAATGGGAAAAATGAATTCAGAAGAGGGGAGGGGGGTTAGACTTAGGTTTATCAAAGTGACCAGATGTCATTTTGATCCCTGACAGAGAACATATGGCTATAATGCCAAGGGGAGGGATATTTATACAATGTTTGGGGTTTATACACCATGGTGTTATAATACTAGGGAAAGGGTAACATAGGGGTTTATATAATAAGGTTAGGGGTTAATATGGATGAAAGGAGTGGATGAGGGGAGATAATACTAAGTTTATTTGAAAATAACTTAGCTTAGGGAGTAGATAAAAATGAAAAGAGTTTTAGACAAGAAATGTGGCTTTTAAAGGACTAAGAACCCATATAAAACCACAATTCTTTCATGAATCTCAACTGATGATGGGATGTTAGTAATGAATGAAAAAAGGGGAAAATGGGAAGTTAGACATGCTTCTTTGCTTTGCTGCAACCTGATAGAGAAGAAGGACTTCTCAATCCATTGACTTTGCTTTGTGAAATAGGTTAGCACACCTTCAATTGTAAGGAATGACACTTCTGCAACCCCATCTGCCTACCCATCTACTTGCCTAGCATTTTTTATTTCTTCTTGGAGGGTGCACTTAGGCTTGCAGACCCTTATTTTCCTTTTCTTTTCTTTGGCTTTTTCCTTTTGATTTTCTATCTACTGCTACCCTTATTGCTTCCAAGATCCCAGATTAAGCAGTTGGGAGCCTTACTTCTCTACCTAAGCTACTTGTCTGCCAAGATTAAACAGTTTGGACAGACTTCCTTCTCTATTCTACAACTGGAAATTTAAAACATGGCATGATCCAGTTTAGACTGTTGGACCATCCATCAAAATTGAGTCCACATCAAGCTACAAGCACAGATTGTATTCTCTTGGAAATATGTGATCTTTGCATCATCAAAGCAGAGCATATTTGGACCTTTTCATTTCCAATCATGAAATATGAAACCTATTGGTATAGGTAGCTAACAATATCAATGTCCCTTGATTGTTAGATCTTATAGGAGACTCAACTTCAACACCTACATTTATCTCCAGCAAGATGTACTAAGGTGCCTTGATGCTCATTGACATCAATGGTGAGTCATTTCGCATTGGTTAACAACATACATTAATGGTTTCTAATCCAATGATCTATTTCCATGCTCTACTCCAACAAATCTATTTTCCATGGTGAGAGTTGCACCATGGATTGAATTTTGATGAATATTTTGTGAAGCATTCAACATTAATTTCGATCTTTTAGAGTTTGAAAACAAGAAAGGTCAATTGATCATTGGACAAATAGGGTAGTAACAAGTTTGGACGTAATCCCTTTAGAAGCTTCAACAATCATGTTCAAGCACTCACAAATTTCCTATAACAACTATACAATCTACCTTCATCACTCTTGGCTTCAAATCCAACATAGAAATCAACCCTACACAATTAGCAGTCATCAACCTCACATAATCAAGACTCATTAGAATTGGCCTCAACTCTCTCTTTTGGATCAACTCAATGGAACATACGTCTCAAGTTCAGTTTCATCATCATCATGTCTCGTAGCTTCAAGATATTGAGGTAAAAGAAAAAAAACAACGTTGAAACTTTTTTATTTGTTGAAAATTTAGGAATGATGATAAACTACTAATGTAAACTATTGTTTCATTTCACTTTTATCTCTCTTTTTTTTAAATTGTCATCACTTATTTCTTACTACCATACCATCATGTATTATCCATTCCATTTATGTGTTTTCCCAATAGCCAAGAAACACCCATCCCATTTACTATATATTATTTCCTGCCCTCTATAAACAAAAATCATGTGAAGTAATCTTTGAATAATGAGCTCTCTTAAATTCCAATAGTGTACATTCATGACTAATACTTGCACTCTTTCATGGAGCATGAAAAACAAAATAGTGCATATTCTCTTTGACAACATGCATAATTTTTTTTGCAAACAGATATTTAGGAAGCACCTTGTAGAAATATTTATAAGAGATTTCTAGTTAGGGTTTGTCTCCAAATATTTCCTCATATAATTTAAAGGAAATATATTAATTGGAAAAATTGAAGCATAATGACATGATGATTGATACAAGTTGCAACATATAAATTATGGGTTTGATCATTGGTCATACATTACACCCCAATCAATGACCTGGGTGGTGAATGCCGTAATGAACAGGGAAACTCAATAATGTCCTAATTAAACAATAAATCCTCTTGGTTTCAACAATGATGATATCTTCATCCTAGCACATAATTGTGGAAAATGAAATCATGCTTATCTGAGTCGTCAATTTTTTTATTGAGAAATGAAACCATTGGAAACTTGTCATGCTTTTGCATTTTTTATTTGAGGGTTGAGACTTAATTGATTCATTTTATGTTTATGGGGATGATATGCTTCTGAGTAAAAATTTATTTTTTAGAATTCTTCCCATGAGGATTTCATTAGAACAAAGAAAGAGAAAGGGTTGTTTTACTGTGTAATTAAGATGGATGCTATCAATGGCACAACTGCCATTAATCCGATAGACATATTGCATCAAGATATTTGATGGGAAACATGTTTTGTGGAAATATTTTTCTCACGTAATTAATGGACTTCTTGAAGGCTCCCATTTGAAATTCCAATAGCATCATATATCAATATTGACATTTGTCCTTTCACTTCAATGTTCATGTACCACTTTCTTCCAACTATGTCTCTTTTCGTAGGACAATGTATTGTGTGGATCCTCAATATAATTTTTTGGTATATATTTCTACTATTATGCTAACTCTTTCTCTCATGGAAATTCAAGAGATTAAGTGATTTGGAATTGTGTTGGGAAAAATACTAGAGGGGGGGGGGTGTGAATCGATATTTTCAAACCATTAAAATTTTCAATTTCATATCTTGATTTTTGTGCACGACTTTACTGAAGGGAACCTGCGTGTGTACATGACTGTTATTTATACAACTAGCATATATCTAGTAAAACATATTTTTCAGTTACTTCATTTTTTGTTTATCTTAATCCAATGCATCAATACTTCATTCAACATTATATAAACAGTAACCATGTGCAGTAAGAACAAAAAGAAACCATCACACATAACCAACATTCATGAACACTAAGATTTAAGGTGGAAACCCAATGTGGCAAAAAATCACGATTGTTTTCGTCTCTGTCTTCTTTTTAATATAAAGAAAAACTTCTTACAATATTGTACTAATGAAGACTCATACCAACACATAGGCACTCACCTGTAGAAGGCTACAACATTCTCTCATTCTCCAGCTCCTACTGGAAGGGAGCTCCAACCCCCTGAATTTTGTACTGGCATAAACTCATACTAGTATGTTGCACCCACCTGCAGAAGGCTACAACCTTCGCTTGTTTCCCAATAGCCACTGGAAGGGAGCTCCAATCCCCTGAATCGTGTACTACCATAAACTCATACCAGTACGCAGGTACCCACTTGCAGAAGGCTACAACCTTCGCTCATTTTCTAGCTCCTACTAGAAGGGAGCTCCAACCCCCTAATCTCGTTTACCAGTCACCACTGGCAGGAATCTTCAATTCCCTCATTGAAGGCTCTAACCCCCAACACCTCCAGGGACCACATTTCATAAATTTTCATACTGGATCCACTTGCTATAACACATCACAACTTTTAGGCCATGTTTCATCAAATTTTCAAACTGGACCCACTACCAACATTTAATCCTAATACCAAATATCAAAACTGAAACTTATCTCTACACTCAATCATCAATCTCTGATCCAACTGAATCAACCAATCATGAAAACCAATCACTGAATCAACCAAATCAACTAAAAAACACAAATCAATCAACTTAAATAACCAGAATAGTCAGAACAATGTAACTAGAATACCAATCAACATACTACACATCACAGAAACTAGATTTTGTTACTGTAAACCCTGATCAACCATATGTAAAAATATATATGCTACTTTATAGTAGCAAACTCGCATGTGTATGCGCTTTCCATGAAGCATACGTGCATACAGATCTTAAATCACTAATTTTTGAAAACTAAACCACTGTCACTTTGAAATAAATATTGAATCATACTCAAATCTACTGCATCATTATGAAACAACCCCCGAACCTTCACTGAACTTTAATCACAATCAACAAGTATCATCATCATCCTTCAATCAATCAATTCATAAGCAAAACATCACTTTTTAAGCCCAGATCATTAATAATACTTCATTGAAAGAGAATAGAAAGATATCAAGATTGATTAAACTTATCAAACATTCTTTTCATCAAAACCCTACTTTATGTACGCACTTTCCTCAAAGAATATCTGTGTGTATACATGCTTTTTAGGAAAAAAACCCACATGTATGCGACTTACTAGTATAGAACATGTGTGTGTATGCACCTTTCAGTCTATAAAACCCGCGTACAGATCTACAATTTCAGAATTAGACCTCTGCTGCAACACAAAACTTCAAACATACCCAGATCTCGACATACATAGAAAAATCACATGTTAAGACGCTATCAACATATATCAAATCACCTCATAATCAATATTTCCATCTTAGATCTATTGAATCTGAATTCTTGGGTGCATACTTAGTTTTAGATCAAGCAAAACATTAATAACCCATTACATGCATATTTTCTTTAGATCTAACTATTAATACACTATTCATCACTTGCACACCTTTACCACTTTGATCTTCATCTCCTTATATAGCTTAGCCTTTATTCAATACCATAGGTCAAAACCATACTCCAGCTAATGGTTTTCTTAGACGGGATCAAAACATCTGTTGTTGGGCTTAATACCATAGGGCAATACCATGGTCAGGACCTTTGGTATTTAGAATACCATGGTGCGTAACTTGTATGCACCTTTTCTTCTTCATAATCACGTCTGTACGTGGCTTTTCTTAACAGAACCCATGTATACTTCTTGCAATTTCAACTTTATCGTTCCTCTTCCTCTAAACTGTTATGGCTTTGTCAAAACACTTTGTCACATCTATAGACACATCCTATTTACATCTTCATCAAGTAGGTTTCCATCAAATGACAACTCATCAAGTATGTTTTCATCAAGGACAACTCATGAGGTAGGTTTCCATCATGGACAACACATAATTCATAATGCCAACAATCTCCCCCTTTGGACTTGATGGCAACCAATTTGGTGTTTGGTCACCATCACCTGTAGATACATGTCAAACACATCAAGGTAAACACCAAACTTTTCAAACACCAAGTTACTCTCCCCCTTTGACATCAAGGGAAAAGGGTTTACCAATACTCAATGAAGGCTTCTCTCTTGAACGTTGTATATTTGAACTATTGAGTATGAACACTGACCATGATCCCCCTGAGCACATGCTAAAATTTTTGAAGGATGTACAATGAAATAAATGACTCTATGACTCATATGACTTGTCCTATCACCAAGAACTCAAACTTCCATCAATCACCCAATCACGGTGGTTTTACATATTTTACTTCATGATTATATCAACCTCCCAAGCACAGTAGGGTTACAAATTACATCACATGTCCAAAAGGACTTGACCACAATAATCCGTACATGAATGAAATTTTATAATGATTATATAATAGGTATTTACATGACCTTTACATCAAATTACATATATGGCACGTATAACCAATAAAAAGACCTCAATAAGTCCATGATAGTCATTAACAACTATCATACACCATATATGATCTACACCATAAGCATCTACCAGCAGCACCAAGAACAACAACCTATCCATTTCCATCATCAATTCACAAGTTAAGATAATGTAGTTTTAATATCATCAACCCATGATCAAATATGCAGCATAAAATTTTCATAGAGGTTTGTTATCAACTTATCCTCTTGACCTCATCAAGGCCAAAATTCTCTTTCCCTTAGTATAAAAAGCCTTAATCCATGTTCATCAAAGCATAGATTTTCATGCATCAACCAAGTGGATACCATGTCTCCAAGTATCATCCATTAGATATAGCAGTAATAATCATATCTTCACAAAACCATTCGCATCATATAATGTACATGTGTAAGTACCATAAACATCATCCATGAAAACAACATCATCATCAAATAATCATAGCAATAACTACAAGTTCTTTCCACAACAATCACCAACATATCAAACATATATCATTACTAGGGAGTTTTCTAACATCCCACATCTGATAATAATCAACCATGATTTAGAAACTCATGCATCAATCAACATATGTGAGAACAAGCATGTCATCATAATGTAAGATAGGGATAAGTATGATCATTCCTTAACATCGTCAATATGAGACTAACTATGCCATGTCTTCATGAAACTTGTAGTAACACAATTTGTTTGGCCCATTTTCTTCATGCAAGAAGAACTATCACACCAACATGCAACTTAAGTAATCATTCATAAGATCCTTATTTGTAATTCATTCATCATAGAAATAGCAGTATGTATCTAGCTTCTCATCAATGAGAAAAATTTGTTAGTAACTTGATACCATCAAAAGTAAAAATCCTCAAGTAATATACCATGTGCATCTTATCATGTACATGTTAGAGCCAAGCACTATAGGCATCATCACCCATAACTGAACCATATGCACATCATGCATGAAAAAAACATACAATTAATGAGTGACACTCATCAAATAATGAGGTTGTATACTCAAGCTCTATTTATCTCCTTGAATTTATGAAGATCACCATGTAACCAACATAACATATATACCATATGCATCTTCTAAAGAATCATCCATAAATTTTATGAGTAGTATCATAACAACTATGTGGCTTAAGAAATATGTAAATATCATCCATGATTTCATCATAGGCAACTTATGCAGCATAACATGATGCATCATTTAAACACTTCAACAACATAAGCATCATCACCACTAATAAGCATCATTACATACCGAGGACTTCTAAAGAATACATAATGCCAACAATGCATTATTAGAAGCATAGAAAATTCTCCCCCTTAACCAGTGCCAATTGATCACTATTAGATTTGATCACAAAAAATCATCCATCAATTAGAACATCAAAGTATCTTGTTCAATTGGTTATCCATCAATCCATCAAAAACTTATACAAGCCAAAAGCACTTTCAAATAGAATCAATAGACTGTAACCATCAACCATTAAATCAGGAAAAGCCAAATAATAAGTGATTGAATCATATCAAACCCTTTTCCTCAGTTTATCCCACTATTTCTTCATCATACCAAGATATATGCAAATGTTTAGTTCAGAACTCGTGTATGCACACGAATTTTCTTCATAAGATCTGTGTACAGAAAGTGAAATATTGAAGTTTCACACCTTCATCTCCTCCTGAGCCTGTATTGTTTGTACATGTTCATTGTTACTGCACTAGATGCTTTGTAAGTAATATAATCAACATGAATATCAAAACAATCATGGGAATCATCATCAAGACATAACATGTATTACTCCCTCTGAGATTACACATCACTGATCTAGAGGGCCTAATAATAATCTTCTATTATTATGAGGTCAAGTACCTCACACCACTTCTGTAGTCACTATTATAAGTATTCTTTTAATAATAATGGACAACAATGGAGTCAATATTCACTACATTTCTGACTGATGTTCCTTCTTCCTCCAAATTTGTTTTCACTTTCTACCCATGTGTTGGGACTTATCCCATCTCCTGGTTTTGTTCTGCATACTAGACCCGCCATCAGTGACCTTATGCCTAAATGAGTTACAAGAAAAGAAATATCCATAAAACCATCCTTTATGTCTAGGAGTTGATCTTTTTGTGAAGTGGCTATTTGCTTGAGATCGAAACAATCTTGTTTTGTAGTTGGTTGCAACATGTCCAAAGTTATGACAGATAAAACATTGAACATTCTTGTTACTTCTATAGTTAAAAGAAAATGATTTTCTTTGAATATTTCCTTTCTTTAGCTGTTGGATTTATTGACTGTTCACTTCTTTCTCTAGTTTTTCAGAATTTGCTTTGATAGCTTTATGATTGCTTGCACAAGCTTGTGTGCTAGATTCAACTTTTTCATTTTCAACAAATCCAATGCCAAATTTGATGGAGGGATACCTTTGATTGCTAAGGATATTGTCCAATATTTTTGAGATATCTTGAAATCTCAACAGCTTATCCTTTTCTGCTAACCTACCTTCTAGAATAATTACTTCAAATTCTTTTTCACCTCTAATCTTTTCAAATTGAGTTCTTAACTCAACGATTTCCTTCTTAAACCTATTTTCTTGTTCTTCAAATACCTGAAGAGTCTCCTCATATCATTTGTTTGAATTTTCAATATCATATTTGAGAGAAATGATTTATGCTTCAATTCCATCTCAATAATTGGTTATTTCTTTAAGTTCCTTGGTTGTTGTATCCTTTTCATTCACTTGATTTCTTAATGATGTTACTTCACCCTACAACCTTTGACATTGATCTTCCTTTTCCTTGTACTACTTCCTTATTTTGTTTCCTTCTTGCCACTGAGTCTTTGACTTGGTAATCTCTTCTTTGTAGGTACATTCCCTTTTATCAAATGCATTTTTCTGATCTCTAATTTTATCTGTGAGCCTTTTAACCTCTACTTCAAGGGCCAATAGATTTCTTTCAATTTTACCCATAAAAGCAAGTTCAGTTGATTCACTGTCATATTCACTATCTTCAATATCAAATGAACTTGGAAATGGATCACAAGTGGAACAAAAATCAATACCTGATAATTATTTCGCTTCATCGTCCTCATTCTTGATAAATATAAAGTAGGGTGCTTCCAAATATGAATATTTGATTCCATCTATTAGTCCACATGATATAAAATCTTCATTGTCATAGTTTCCTTGACATGTCTTCTTCCTTTGAGTTTCTTTCTTCTTTTGCTTCTTTCACATTATCTAGACAAATCTCCTTCAAGCAATCAAGCTTCTGTTGAAGGACCGGCTTTGAAACCAACTATTGGGAAAAATAGTTTTTTTTTGGGTGGGGGGGGGGGGTTGAATTAGTTTTTTCAAACAATTCAACTTTTCAATTTCATATCTTTATTTCTATATGTGACTTTACTAAAGGGAACCTACATGTGTATCCGACTGTTATTTATACAACTAGCATATATCCAATAAACCATATTTTTTAGTTACTTCATCTTCTGTTTATCTTAAGCTAGTGCATCATTACTTCATTCAACATTATATAAATAGTAACCATGTGTAGTAAGAATAAAAATAAACCATCACACATAATCAACACACATGAACACAAGGATTTAAGGTGGAAACCCAATGTGGGAAAAAACCATCGTTGTTGTCATCTCTATCTTCTTTTTAATATAAAGGAAAACTTCTTACGATATTGTATTGGCATAGACTCATACCAGCATGCAGGAACCCACCTGCAGAAGGCTACAACCTTCACTCATTCTCTGGCTACAACTGGAAGGGAGCTCCAACTCCCTGAATCTTGTACTAGTGTAAACTCATACGAGTACAGAGGTACCCACTTGTAGAAGGCTGCAAACTTCACTCATTTTCTAGCACCCATTGGAAGGGAGCTCAAACCCTTTGAATCTCGTAGTGGTGTAAAATCATACCATTACGCAGGCACCCACCTGCAAAAGGCTACAACCTTCACTCGTTTTCTAGCTCCTACTGGAAGGGAGCTCCAACCCTATGATATTGTTTACCAGCTACCATTGGAAGGAAGCTTCAACTTCCTCATTGAAGGATCCAACCCTCAACACCTCCGGGGACCATGTTTCATAAATTTTCATACTGGATCCACCTGCTACAACACATCACAACTTGTAGGCCATGTTTCATCAAATTTTCAGACTGGACCCATAACCAACATTTAATCCTAATACCAAATATAAAAACTGAAACTTATCTCTACACTCAATCATCAATCTCTTACCCAAATGAATCAACCAATCACTGAATCAACCAAATCAATTGAAAACCCAAATCAATCAAATTAAATAACCAGAACAGTTAGAACATTGTAATGAGAATACCAATCAACATACTACACATCAAAGAAACCAAATTCTATTACTGTAAACCTTGATCAATCATATGTCAAAAAATATACGCTACTTTACAATAGCGAACTTGCATGTGTACGTGCTTTCCATGAAGCATGCCCGCGTACAAATCTTAAATCACTGATTTCTGAAAACTAAACCACTATCATTCTAAAATAAATACCGAGTCATACTCAAATCTACTACATCATTATGAAACAACCACAGAACCTTAATTGAAATTTAATCACAATCAACAAGTGTCATAATCATTCTTCAATCAGTATATTCAGAACCAAAACATCATTGTTTAAGGCCAAATCATCAAGGGGACTTCATTGATAGACAACAGAAAGACAACACGATTAATTAAATTGATTAGACATTCTTTTCATCAAAACCCTCCTTTCTGTACGTGATTTCCTCAAAGCATATCCACATTATACGTGCTTTTTAGGAAATAAACCCCCATGTACACGACTTACTAGTATCACACCGTATCTGTATACGCCTTGCAGGCTATAAAGCCCACGTAAAAATATGCAATTTGAAAATCAGACCTTCGCTGCAACACAGAACTTCAGACATACCTAGATCTTGAGATACATAGAAAAATCATGCGTTAAGACACTATCAACACAGATCAAATCACCTCATAATCAAGATTGTCATCTCATATCTATTGGATCTGAACCATAATCAAATTCCCAGGTGCATACTTAGTTTTAGATCAAGAAAAACATCAATAGCCCATTACATGCATATTTACTTCATATATAACTATTCATGATACTTGCACACCTTTACCACTTTGATCTTCATGTCCTTATATAACTTAGCCTTTATTCAATACCACAGGTCAAAACCATACTCTAGTTGATGACTAGAAGAATGGTTTTAAAGTAAGATTGACAAAAGGTACTCTCCTTATTCATAGAAGGAACATTCCAAGGTAATCCATGGAATTAGTGGAGTGATTCTTACCAGAGGCCCAAATATTTTAAATTTTAGGTTTCAAAAAGGTATGCCAGTTTGTATTTTTGTATGTGCCTTGATGCAAAAGATAATGAGATGAAGGTCCTTGAGATAATGCATTACTATGCTGAGATTTGTGATCGCTACTTTGTGAGCATTTATGAGTTAGATATCATGTTCAATTTTCATAAGGCATATTATAGATGAAATTCCTTTGTTTGGAGAGATCCAAGAGTCAAGTAAGAAGATTGTTGTACAACTGCACAGGATTCTCAAGTGGAGAGTGCAAAATCATTGCTCATGCAACCAAATATAACTATGTTGTCAAATATCCTAAAACCTTTTACCCGGTGGAACTTCATTTCCTTGGCAAGACATGTTCAACCAATGCCTGATGTCTCATGTACAAGGTTCTACCAAAATTCAGTTGTGGCTTTATCTCATCATTTTTGGATAAATGGTTGCTTGTCATATTTTGACAAGATTCAAGATGGATTTTATCATATACGTGGAATGAATCCCCTTGTTTGAACAATGTGCAATGATGTAGAAGAAAGTGGCTAGATTCCATTATTGGAATCACTACAATCCACTGATGCAAGTATAGAAGTAGTTTTGATAGATAAACAGGGGGGTTCACACTAGAGGGAATTTGAGATCGAGGCATCGTCACCATAATCATTCCACAAGCTATATCCAAATTTTCAAAAAAGAAAAGAAAAGGGAAATGTAGAATATCGAGCGGATAAGACAAAAATTTTCATATTCCATTTGAAAAAATAGATTTTACTAATGAGGATCATCTTACAAATTTAATTACATTATTTAACTTAGTCAATGCTAATGTTATGAAACCAGCTCAAGAAAAAGATAGAAAAGATAGATCAACGCCTTAAAATTCAGCCTCTTCGAGGAGGCAACCTCCTTTACATTACATAAATGAACAATTCTTGGATGATTCAAATGACAAAACCTCCTTTCTATAAATAGGAGTCTAAGGAGTCACAATATAACCCAGCTTACCTAACAATAATAATATAAAGCCACAAAAATAACAATAGAGGGATTCTATGGGGCACAGTAATAACAATATGGGGACAATAGGGGCACAACAATATTAATAAGGGGTACAACTACAATAGTAATGGGGTAATCACTAGTATTATAGGGACCCAACATGCCCCTCTCCTTCAAAAAAGTGTTGTCCTCAATGCTTGAGTAGTTCTAGATGCTTCTGTATAAAATTCTCATCCTCCCATGTGGAATCTTCAGCAGATAAGTTCTTCCACTTGATAAGATACTCTGAAATTGATTGATTTTGCAGCTGTCGAGTTCTTGTTTCTATGACTGATTCTGGTTCCAATATAATTTTTCCTTCCTCGTCAAGTTCTGGCAATATTGTTTGAACTGGGAGCTTATCGCCTATAACCTTCTTTAAACATGAAACATGGAAAACTGGGTGCAATTGAGAAGCTGTAGGAAGCTCCAATTTGTATGCCATAGTACCAATCTTTTGCAACACCTTGTACGGACCATAATACTTTGGTGATAATTTATTATCCTTCTTAGCTTGCTTGAGGGACATTTGCTTATATGGTTGTAGCTGTAGGAATACCCAATCACCTACATCAAAACTTCTTCACTGCGATGTTGATCTGCCTGTTATTTCATTCTATTCTGTGCCAACACGAGGTTATCCTTTAAGAGTTGGAGGACTTGTTGTTGATGTTCGATGTGATGTTCCACTGCTTGAACCTTAGAATTTTCTCTTAAATATGATGTGATGGATGGTGGTTGATACCCATAAAGTGCCATAAATGGGGTCATTTTTGTTACTGTATGGAAGGAAGTGTTATACCACCATTCAGCTAGAGGCAACCATTTGACCCATTGTGTCTGTTTATCAGATACAAAGCAACAAAGATATCCTTCCAAACATTTGTTTACTATCTCAGTTTACCCATCAGATTGAGGATGATAAGATGAGCTATGAGCTAACTGAGTACCAAGACAAGAAAATAATTCTGTCCAAAAATTTCCAGTGAAAATGGGATCTCTGTCACTTACAATAATCTTTGGGTTTCCATGTAGCTTTTGAATTGTTTCCATAAATGCAATAGAAACTGTACTGGCTTTAAATGGATGTGATAATGCATAGAAGTGTGCATACTTGGTAAGTTTGTCAACTACCACCATGATGACACTCTTTCAGTCAGACTTGGGTAAACCTGTGATAAAATCCATTGAAACCTCCTCCCAATGTTGGCTTGGAATGGATAAATGTTGTAATAGACCCGATGTCTTAATTGTTTCAACTTTATTTTGTTGGCAAACCAAACATTCCACCACAAACTTTTGAATATTTGATTTAAGGCCATCCCAAAAAAATTCCTTCTTAACCCTGTGGTAAGTTTTTAAAAATCCTGAGTGCCCTCCTAAGGGAGAAGTGTGCAATTCTATAAGAATATTTTGTTTTAGCTGGGAATTCTTACAGAGGTATAAGTGATCTTTGTACCATAACGGATCATTTTTCCAGCTAAATGTATCCGACGTACTGGAATATTGTTGTAACTTTTGAATAAGTGCCCACACTTCTTCATCATTCTTCCATTCCTCCCTTGCTTTATTTATCCAATCTGGTTGGATAATAGAAATGGCGCACAACAATGCTTCCACATCCTCATCCTTTCTTGAGAGTGCATCTGCCACCACATTTTGCTTTCCTTTTTTGTAGATGATTTCAAAGTCATAACCCAACATCTTTGTGACCCACTTTTGTTGCTCTTCAGAGGATAATCTTTGTTCTAAAAAGTATTTAAGGCTATCATGATCCGTTTTTACCTTGAAATGTCTTCCCATTAGGTAGGGTCACCATTTCTTAAGTGCATGGAGTATTGCCAACATTTTCTTCTCATAAATAGCTTTGTGTAAAAACTTTCCCTTGATTGGACGACTTTCAAAAGCAATGGGTCTTTCATCTTGCATTAAAACAGCACCAATTCCATTTCCTGAAGCATCACATTCCACAATAAAGTTTTTTGTGAAGTCCGGTGTAGCTAAGACAGGTGCTTGGCACATTGCCTCTTTAAGATGTTCGAAGGCCTTTGTTGCTTCTGGAGTCCATGAAAATGCATATTTCTTCAATAGTGTTGTTAGAGGTGCTGCTATTCTCCCATAATTCTTAACAAACTTGCGATAATACCCTGTCAACCTGAGAAATCCTCACAGATGCTTTATGGATGTGGGGATTTTCCATTCCTTAATGGCTTTAATTTTGCTAGGGTCTACCTTAACTCCTTCATGAGATACAATATGACCTAGATATTCCACTTCTTGTACTCCAAAGAAACATTTGGATCTTTTTGCATATAATTGTTTCTCCTCTAATAGTTGTAGCACCCTGTCAACATGTTCAACATGATCCTTCCAAGACTTGCTGTAGATTAGTATATCATCAAAAAATACTAACACAAATTTTCTAAGGAATGGTTTGAAAATTGAATTCATCAAACCTTGAAATGTTGAGGGTGCATTGGTAAGGCCAAAAGGCATGACCAAAAATTCATAATGACCCTCATGAGTTCTAAATGTTGTTTTTGAAATGTCTTCAGTCTTCATTCTGATTTGATGATATCCTGAACGAAGATCCAACATGATGTTTGCCTTTGGGAACCTGATTCATTATAGAAGGCATTTAGGTTAGCAAGAAAAATGGAAAGCAAAATTATGGCAACCAGGAAGCATACCACTCACAACTATAAAGACGGAAGTGTTGTTGCCACTAGTCTTCCACAACCTATAAGGTTGACACCACAACAATTGGAAGAAAAAAGAGCAAAATGGTTTTGTTACAGTTGTGATAGCAAATACACTAAAGGTCATAAGTGTGCTGAGAAGAAATTATTCTACATAGATTGTGAAGAGGAAGAGGAAAAGGAGCAAGAAAGGTCAAAAGAAGAGGATATACTCCAAGAACAAAGCCTAGATGAAGAACAAATGAATCCGACCATATCTTGTAATGCATTGGTGGGAATTACCACTCCTCAAACTATCAAGATAGAAGGACAAATCAAGAAGAAAAAGGCCTCTCTCACCCCACCAGTCTAACCCCAATTGGATTTTCCAATGAAGAGTTATGCCAAATCTCCCACAGTGACCTGATTATAGACTAATTCAGTAGAGTGAACTTGTACGACATGCCACGTGTCCTTGTTTCGACCTTTGGCTTTGAAAAATATATATAAGAAACTACAGTCCATCCTCTTTCTGTACCTTCTTACAAAATTTCAATCTGATGCCCAGAGAGAAAGTTATGATGATTTTCCCCAGGTCACCTATTTGGAATGTAATTCAGGAGTCCGCAAAAAGACCAACTTCCTCAGATCATATATCCACAAATATAGCGCGAAAAACTCTGAAATTTGAACCCGAGCTTCAGCGCGATTTCTTCTCAAATGGGTTTTTTTTAGCTTCTGAAACATCGCAGAAAAAAAGTTATAGCAAAAATGCCACGATGACCTGTTTGGAGCAGCGAAACCCTAGAATCCAAAGCCTTGATACCAAATGTTATGAAACCAGCTCAAGAAAAAGATAGAAAAGATAGATCAACGCCTTAAAATTCAGCCGCTTCAAGGGGGAAAACTCCTTTACATTACATAAATGAACAATTCTTGGATGATTCAAATGACAAAACCTCCTTTCTATATATAAGAGTCTAAGGAGTCACAATATAACCCAGCTGACCTAACAATAATAATATAAAGCCACAAAAATAACAATAGAGGGATTCTATGGGGCATAGTAATAACAATATGGGGACAATAGGGGCACAACAATATTAATAAGGGGTACAACTACAATAGTAATGGGGTAATCACTAGTATTATAGGGACCCAACAACTAACGAGTCATCTAGAGCTAAGGGAGTCTACGGGAAAACAACCCACTTATGTGAAACAATGGATCCATCCATAAAAATTGTTATAAAAAGCACACGTGAATTCAAGATTCCATCATGATTTTTCATATATTCATTTTTGTGGTGTATATTATACATATCATGTGTTCGGCTAGGAATTTCCAGTAAATGTAGGAGTAATTCTTTTAGAATGAAAGTTGTAGAATTCTTAAGACCCGGGATTTTAGTTACTTGGTATTTTTATCATAAACGCAATTCAATTAGTCTATCTTGTTCATCCTTATGGACTTGTGCCAAATCCAAAGTAGGTCATATATGCTTTGAAAGTAATTCTTGGATAATATGGTTCAAATCAAGGAGCTTGATGCTAAATTTGATTTTCTCACCTCTATATAACCCGGATGCTATGTGTTACACTAGCATTTAATGGCACCTTGTGAAAATAATGGGCAATGTGTCTACAATCTATATTTAGGTAGTAACACCAGGAGAGGATTATCTACCTGATCTAATGGAATCTCTTATAACTTTTAAGGAATTTAAATAAAATAATTTATTCCAACAACAAACCAGGCAAAAAACTGTTGATCTAGGTGTTTCTTCTCAAGATACTTCTCAAAATCCACATGTGGGTGATAATAAGATGGATTTGGACCCCAAAGAGCTTGGATGATCATATATGGTCCTAGACAAGGGTAGGAAACAATATTCATATGTTGAGGTGGGTAATTATTTTATACAATCTCAAAGAGTTGATGTTTCAACAAAAATATAAAGAAGCGACAACATCAACGTTGAATTTGTGCCTCTACTCCTAAATCAATTCCACTTCAAGTTAATGACGTATCTTGAGGACATATTACCCTATCTTCTAGTGCTCTATCTCCTCTAGAGTCTGAGGAATTATTTTTTAGGAAAGAGACAAAATAATATTGTAGTAGAGCACACTCTTCTTCATGAGCTTGAGGGCATGGGTCTCAATTAGGGAAATTTGAATGTTGAACTACTATGAAAACATAATTATGATCTATAGAAAACTTTGGATGATTTCTGTAATGCAATTGGGTGGGGTCTCATTCTTTAAGAGCTTCAAGAAATGGGCTTCCGTGGTTCAGAAATGAAAAAAAAATCATTGGTGGACAATGAAGGAAGTGTAAAGAGAGTCATTATGGACCTTCTATCAATTGAAAGAGATGCTTCATAAGGGAAATTTGAGCATTTTGTTAAACACTACAGGAATTTGTTGAAATCTTGAAGATGGATTTATTTTTCATGAGGACATGCAAAGGTGTAGGCATGGGGGTATATTGAGTCACCAATTTGGAAACTTTCTTTGCATCCAAAAAAACCATTTATTGTCCCTTTGCCTCACTTCTTTACATGTCTGTTGTTGGTCTTAACCCATTTCTTCATAAGTATAACATGACAAGATTGTGAAGGTTAAATTAGTTAATTATCATTATTTTCTTTCAATTTTAGCTAATTAGAAATTATTATGCTTTATTTTACTAGGGATGTTTTTTTCCTAGCTCTATTCACGTAACTCCTATGTAGTCCTGTAGTTGCCCTCCAAGGTTGGTATATGTATGCAACTCCAGTGGAATTTCAAGACATGGGTTTTCTTCCTAGAGTTTATGGCATGGATTCATGTTATCTAGATAAATGTTATGATAATCATGATCAAGGTTAAATTGGTGAGGGTCCAAAAAAGGAAAAAATCATAAAAATTGGGATGAAATCGGTAAAAATTAGAAAAAAAAAATCGGCAAAATAAAAATATACAAAATATATATTTTTTCAATTTTTTTAGTATCTAAAGCATCCACAACATAAAATAAATTCATTAACACATAAATATGAAAAGATAACTAACATATAAGATGTGTAATATGTCTAGTGCTACATCACACATAACTATGAATCATGTCATGAATTCTGAGTCCTGACTCAACCTCAAAATATTAACAACAAATATAATAATGTATCTCATATCATGTGTCATATACAATGAAATGAACCAAATAACTAATGATTTCTTGTACCCCTCTTGCGAGAAAATGTAACAAATTCCTTTTAGATGAAGAAGGCCCTGACACTAGAAGCTAAATAACTAGGAGCCATAGGAGGTAGACCATGCCTTCGACTAGTGAAAATGGTACGTGGTGCCATCTCCTCCTCTTGTTGCCCCTCCTCCTCTGCAACTGCTACCCCCTCCACTACTGCTTCCTCTAACCAATCAGGGGTTGATTCCATGATAGGCCTCTCAGCCTCAACCCTCCATGCAAAAGTGGTGTCAATTCCATCCATTGAGATGGCCTCCACGTCAGATGTCCTCTCAAGTTGCCTCACCTACAATCAAAGATTGTATTAGACGTATATCATGTCATTAAGGTGTTGGGACTCCAACCTCTACAAGGGTTATAAATTATAAATTAATATTTATAAAAACAATAAATTGTGTTTTTTATTATTACATGAATTTAAAAAATTAATTGGAAATCTTTTAACCAATTTCACTTGTTGGTGTGTATTTTGTCAAATACTCTCTAGTTTCACTTGCATATAAAGGAGCTACATGTTTGGTTGAGCACTTGAATGGAAAGATTTTGGAGATTGGGTACTCTACCACCGTAGATTCTCCAACACGCATCTACAACAAATAAGAGAAACATAAAATAAAAAAAATGAAATTTAAAAGTTGAAATAAAGTACAAAGAGACAATGAAATTTGAAAATTTAAACAAACTAAAGCTTACTTGGCATTTTGGTTTTCCTATCATGGATAGCCATGTCAAAACTAAATGTGCCCCATACCATTCTCTATATCTCCATTTCTTTAGAAATATTTTCACGTTATCTTAGATATGACATTGTCCTTTGAAGAATACATCCATGACCTCAACATCAAATATGAAACCACAAGAGTAAGAAAATGCAGGGTTTAGGTAGATCCCTATAACATGAATGGGACGAAGGGGTGTATTCATCCATTACTCATCAATCACTATCCATAATTTGTTGTTTCTCAAACCCCTCATCCACTTATCATCATAATAGTTGTGAATGGATTCTTTGGCCCTATCCATGGCCTCATACAAGTAGCCCATTGCGGGATTGTCTGCATCAACTAATTGAAGAAACATTACCAAAGGTTTAGTAATTCTACACACCTCCTGCATTATTGGGATAGGGTCCCTAGGGTCAATTTTGGGGTTAGTTAACCCAATTTTTGTAAAAGTTTTGTAAAAGATATAAAGTCTCCACGAAATGTGGATGTGGAGCACACAACTAGATAGGAGTCAAAGGGGTTTTAGCCCCTTATTTGGATAAGTAAATAGGTCAATTTTGAGACTCATGCATATTCCACGGACCACAGTACTATATTGAAGAAAGCTATATATAGTTGAGTATAGCGAGTCTAAGAGGTAGTGAATAGTAAGTGAGTCAAGATAGAGATTGTTTTGGGCAAGTGCTAAGGGAGGAAGGCTCTGCTTCCTGTACTTAGGTGAGAAAGGAAGGCTCCTTCAGATGAGTGCGCAGGAGGCCTTGGTAAGTCTGCAACTGAGTGCGCAGGGTAAAGGAGTCTGTAATCTAAATGTTGAAGCTTAATAAACACTGATTTTAAAGAATTGTCTTGCATCTGAGTATTATTCTTAATTTTGTTTATGTTATGATCTGTCGCTCTATAATATGTTGTCTATGGAATAATGTATAAATTCTATGTGAATCTACTAGATCTATCATATTTACACATGTATTAAGTAATTATCAATGTTTGTGAAGTTAAGGGTTAATTTTGTTATGATTGGTGATGAACTGGATAGATATGTGTGAAGGCAGATCTAGGGTTATTAATTAGTGTGCGAAAGTAGATAGACTGCTTCCTTAGGGTCTATAAATATCGATCGTAGACCGTTGCGAAGGTAGAGAAGCCATTTCCTTATAGTTACAACATTAGGCCATAGAAGGATACTGATTTACGTGAAGGCAGATCTGAGCTACAACATCTAAGACCACTTATCACACTATCTCTAGATGCAGAAACCTGGTTCTAGCATCCCCCAATACTACTTCGGGTGAGACTGCAACCTGCACTACGCAGGTTGTTGCTGAAAGGGCCAGCAGTTAGGGTTTTTTTGGTTGGTCTGAACAACTCTGAACCTCGGTCAGGCCCCCTTAAGCCAACAAATGGTTTCATTGCTGGGATTGGGATCTATCTAAGTGATGTGTGATAAATGGTTCCTTACGAGGAAAGAGATTGACAAGTGGATTGATCAAAACGGGCACGCATACACGGATCAAGTGAATAGGAGCCCTAAATTGTCCAAGGAGAAGTGGTTGCATATATGTTTGTATACAGGCGAGACCGACACGTTCTTCTGTTTCTTCCCTGAAGAACTACATGAGTGGTTGTCTAAATTGGATGATAGTCAAGAGATGTGGAGACTTGACGGTCGTATAGTGTGGACTCTTAAGCTGGTGCGATGTCTAGAAGCATTAGAAATAAATATCGTGCGGGTTGTGGATCACTATATTGATTGTACATTGTGAAGCTTTGTGGCTTGTTTTGTGATCGACAGGAATATCAGCTATAGAAAAGTGGAACGAAGGCTCTTTAAAGGATCGCGGGGCAAGTATCTAAAATCATTAAAGACTATGATTAAAATGATGTTATGTGAAAATAGGGTTATGCCATTACCTTTATGTTTAGGGCTACATGAAGCGGGAGATTCTTTAGAAGAAATGGAGGATCCAACCCAGAATATAGTCCACTCATTGAACCCCCTTCAAGCGATGAAGAAGGGACTGTGCTGACCACACCACGAAGTGAAGTTCAGTTAATTACGCAGGGTATTCCAAGGATACCTCATCCATCTATTCCACCTCCACCTCCACGCCCGCTTCATACACCTATGCCTTCACCCCCTCCACCTCCATTTCCACCATTCAATATGGTGAACGCGATGAAGATGCCGATTTTTAAAGGAACAAAGAGCGAAGATCTTGAACAGTTTTGGTTTGTCGCAAGAGCTGTTTGGACAGAACAACATATTAGAGATGATAATATTAAGAAAGTGCAGCTGGTTACAACCTTATAGGATCGCACATTAACATGGTATATCAATTATTGCACTGATAACCCCAATACAACATTGGCGATACCCAACTAGCTTTGAACCGAGAGTTCAGTAAGCCTAAGTCAGAGGCATAGTCGGTAATTGAATTAAAGGAAATTTGACAGAAGATAGATGAGACACCTTGGGGCTTTGATTATAGGTTGAAGTGCATGATCAGGCAATCCAATATGGTAATCACAAATTCCCAGCATCACAACTGGTTTATAGCGTCGCTCTTGCCACATTTACGAGTACCTCTGCCATAATAGAAGATGGAAATGAAAGCAGAATACTTGGAGATCACAATGAGGATGGATGTATCACTTATACAGGATACGAACCTTTGAGTGCAGCAAATTCACTCACAGTTGGAAATCCTGCACTTGGAGTTGCAGAGCCTGAAGAAATGAAAGGAAGCTCAGCCAGAGGTGCATGCTGAGATTTAGTGTCTGAAGTGTAAGAGCCATGGACATGATCGGATCATTGCCCAATCTACAAGAAATACATTGTAGGGGAGGGCTTGTTCCCTAGAAACCAAAAAATAATCTTAGGATGAGTGTGGGATCTACACTATCTGTCAGGTTACAGGACAGCACGCTGCTGATAATAACCATTTATTGCAAAAGTTTGTACAGACCCCTCAGCAGTTATTTTGCAATTTCTTTAAGACTATAGGACACGATGAACACCATTGTAGGATTTATGAGATGATGATGGATACAACCCCTACCTACAGAATGAAAGTAGAGAACCAACCTGAGGATTACGGCACAGGAGTTTCACGTAGAGGATAAGGGCATGGGCAGGTAATATGACATAAATATGGTAAAGCAGGGAACTTTGCGCAAGATTGTAAAAATCCCACACAACCATCATGTGAGTATTATCGACAGTTTGACCATGTCATAGAAGAATGTCCGGTCCTTATGGAAAAGATGCAAGAAAAGAAGGTGCATCCCCAACAGCCTACGTAGAACATTCATATGATGAGGGTTGAGCCCTGCAAAGAAGATCATAATATAAATATCGTGCTAAGAAGTGGCATGGCGACTGGTGTAGATAAAGGTAAGCATCCTGAGGAAGACAGATGGGTGTGCAAGGTTGTTGGGAAGGAAGTGGATTTTGATCTTAATTGTGCTAAAGAAACCTTTATGGAGCCAAGAAGAACTTCGTTAAGGCCTCAACCTCAGGAAGTCATGAGAAAATGCTAGAAACTAGTACAACACAAGAAGTAGATCCTTCAATACTACCTACTTTCGTGAACACTTGTATGAAGTTACTGCGCGACCAAAAAGTAGTAGAAGGGTTGCAAGAGTTAATAGACAAGTGTGCTAATAAGGAAAAGACCCCTACTAAGCAATGCACAATAAGAAAGATTTATAATCATAAGACATGAATGGGGTGCGAGATGAGGCTAACTGCACATATAGGTGAATATGAAATGGACTAGGTAATCTTGGATCTGGGGTCTGATGCAAATGTCTTGCTTAAGAAGACATGGGAAAGGATGGGGAGACCTGCACTCTAGTGATCTCCTATTCAGTTGCTCATGGAAAATCAATAGAATATTATTCCAATGGGGCGCTTATATGGCGTAATGGTGGACATGAGGGTGCGAGCGCACTGGTTGACTTTGAGGTCATTGAAATAGTGGATGATAGTAACCCATACCCCATGCTACTAGGGATTGACTGGGCTACTGGAACTGGGTAATCAACTTGAATAAGTGGAAGATGATGTTCGATAAGAATTCACTCAGGGTTGTAGTGCCCCTAGACCCTATAGAAGGAGCGTGTTATATTGAACCTGTTCATGACTATTTGGAAAGTGATGGTGATCTAGATTAGATATACAAGATAACAATGCGAGACAAGGATTGGATAAATCCTACAGTAGATGGAAGAATTATGTGGGACAAGATAGCTCCTACACCTCAGATTCTGATGAAGAGCTTGAACACTGGCAAGATCGACTCCATGAAGTATCTACGCTCTGTTGCAATATGATGACCAAGTAGTTGCAATGTGTCTCGACTAAGGTAAGAAATATTCTGCATTATGATGGTTTGACTGATGTGGAGCTATTTTTAGATGAATTTGAAAGGGAAGTATTGGAAGAGCATTGATTCTAGGAACTGGAGTTGGCGTTGGGCACTACGCCTGCCCGTTGGTGGGGTATGCACAAGGAGAACTTTGTTGGATGGAGAGACTACAAAATAATGATGAAGTTAAGGTTTGGATATGATAATACTAGAATGTTAGAAAAATACAGTGGGAATGATGATCTGTGTGATCATTTGGCATGATGGACTAAGGCCTAAGGAATAGAACCACAACCAAAATGGGTGCGCATTTTTTGCCATACATTAGATACAATCCTAATGAATTGGTATTTGGAAATGGAGCTTCGCCATGGGATTGCTGAATGGTACATTTTAAGGGAGATTTTTCTATTAACCTTCAGTTTTGAGGACGGCTTTGAGAGCATTGGTGAGGCGCTACAGGAGATAAAAGAAGCTATATTCAGAGCACCAGAGGAACCGGTATAATGGGATTAGCCAGATCGGAGTACATCACTGCGCCATGCGCTCGAATGTTATAATGTGACTACTGAAGAAGAAGATGATGATATGTGGAATATTTCCATTCCAGAAATAGAAGGATAGAGAAAATTTGAAGGACCAAAGGTGGCGAACCTAGATGTATTATAATCTTTGAAAGCTCGACAAGTAAACATTGAATCAGAAGAAGAACCTAAGTTCGCGAAGATAGGAGACTATTGGGACGAAGATATGGTTGATAAGGTAGCTGAGTTGTTGCACGAGTACCAGGATTTATTCCCAATGAAGTTTTCAGATTTGAAAGGAATCATCATAGATTTAGGTGTTATGAAGATCACATGAAGTTGGATGCGAAGCCTTTTAAGCAGAGGCCTTATCAGCTAAATCCAAAATATAAAGAGAAAGTGTGCCAGGAACTAGATAAGATGTTGGATGCTAATATTATTGAGCTAGTTGAAGAATCAGACTGGGTAAGCTAAATGGTGGTCCAAGAAAAGAAACAAAAAGGTGAGATTCATATATGCATAGATCTAAGAAAGTTGAATGATGCATATGTGCATGATCTCTTTCCAACACCATTTACTCACGAAGTATTAGAGAATGTTGGCAGATAGGAAGCCTATTTGTTCACTGATGGATTTTCGAGATATCATCAAATAAAGATCACGCGGGAAGATTGAAGCAAAATGACCTTCGTGACCAAGTAGGGTTGCTTTCAATATACGATTATTCCATTCAGATTGAAGAACATGCTTGTAACATTTTCCCGGGTAGTGATCCCGGTGTTCAAAGAGTTTATTCATAAATTCTTGGAGGTATATTGTGATGATTGGACTGTGTTTGGCTTGGTGAAGCACCATGTTGCGAGTCTACGCCTCATGTTGGATGCATGTCAAAGGTATTAGATTGTGTTGAAATTAAAGAAGTGCATATTCTATGTGCCCTTTGGGATTTTTCTTAGTCATTTTTTATGTAAGCAGGGATTGATGGTGGACCCTACAAAGATTGTCGTAATTTTGAATTTGGAAGCTCCTCGGAATGTGAAACAACTGCGTGCCACATTGCGACACACTGGGTATTATAGGAAGTTTATCAAGGTGTATGCCCAGATAACTGCGTCGATGGAGAAATTGTTAAATAAAGATGCTATGTTTTGCTAGGATGAAGACTGTCAACACAAATTGGATGTCTTGAAGGGGAAAATGGTGACAATGCCTATTTTGGTATTTCCGCATTAGAAGAACGAGTTCCATGTGCATGTAGATGCCTCTTGCATTGCACTAGGATCAGTATTAACAAAAGTAGGTGAGGGAGAGATTTATTATCCGATAGCCTTCACGGGCATTAATTTTTCCAAAGCTAAGAAGAATTGCTCTACTATAGAGCGCAAAGGGCTAGTGATGATCTATGCTTTGTAGAAGTTCATGCATTATTTATTGGGTGGACACTTTAAAATGTATACAGATCACTCCGCACTGAAGTACTTAGTCAATAAGCCTATGTTGGGAAGGAAGATATGTCGATGGTTACTACTGTTCTAGGAGTATGACTTTGCAGTGATTGTGAAGCCTGGAAGGCTGAATACAGGCCAAAACCATCTGTCAAGGATTGACATAGGTGAGGAACCAAGTATTTTTGAGGAAGGACTACTAGACATGCAACTATTTGCGGTGTGCATTGCAGATGATAATTTTGCTAATATCATTCAATTTTTAACAATGGGAATAGATCCAGAAGGCTATTATACTCAACAAAAGGAGTTAGTAGTTTGCGTTGTGGATTTTTCAGTGATTGTGGGTCATTTGTATAAGATAGGAATGGATGAGATACTGCGAAGGTATGTTCTAGAGTTTGAAAGTGCTAGTATCCTAGCTGAATCCCATGGAGGAGTGGCAGGAGGTCACTATGCAGGGAAAGCGACCATGCAGAAGATTTTGTGCACTGGGTTATGGTGGACAACATTACACAAGGATTCTAAGGCATACTGCAAGGCATGTGATGCTTTCCAAAGGATGAGGAAGCCTTCACGAAGGGATGAATTTACTTTAAATCCTAAAGTTTCATTACATGTATTTGATAAATGGGCTATTGACTTTATCAGTCCAATACAACCACCAGGAAAGAATACGGGTGCGCAGTACATCATTACTGCAACAAATTATTTAACCAGATGGGCGGAAGCGTAGCCAGTGAAGGATTGTATAGTGGGCACTCCTGCAAAGTTTTTGTTTGAATATGTCTTAACAAGGTTTGGATGCCCTAAGATATTGATGAGTGATAGGGGTACACATTTCTTGAATGAAAAAATCAGTGTGATGCTCTAAGAATTCCAGGTGTACCATTAGAAGAGAACGCCCTATCAACAACAAGCAAATGGAACGGTGGAAGCTTTTAACAAGATTTTGGAGCATGCATTGACAAAGGTCAGCAACACGCAAAGGAATGAATGGGACATGCGTGTACCAGTAGCATTATGGGCTTATAGAACGACCTGCAAGAAGTTGACAGCCCAAACACCGTTTAGGTTGGTCTATGGAATTGAAGCAGTAATGCCTATGGAGTATATTGTTCCAAGTTTACGTATTGCAGCATTGACAAATATGGAAGATCGCGCGACCTTGGAGGAATGGCTCACACAGATCATGGAGTTAGAAGAAGATATTTTTCTTGCAGGATTTCACCAACAAGTGCAAAAGGAACATGAGAAAGCATGTCATGATCGACATATTAAGGTGCGCACGTTCAAAGGTAGATGATTTAGTGTTGTTATATGCCAGCAAGTTCACGAAATTTCCAGGAAAGTTTCAAATGATTGGTTGGGACCATATGTTATTAAGGAAATCATGGATGGTGGCACAGTTCAGCTCATGAAGCTGAATGGGGAATCATTCCCTGGAAAAGTGAAGGGGAGTAGGCTGAAGTTGTATACAGGGGATCCTGCCCCTACGCAATGACTATATGGAAGCAAGATAGTCTTAGTAATCCAGGAAGCTGCAAGGTATTTTGGGACTATAAACTACGCTACATGACTAAGTGAAGAACATGGTAGGGAGGCTACATAATGGATGGCATGAGTGTGGCAGGTGAAGTTGCGCTAGATGAGTTGTGCCATGGAGGATGGTACTGTGAAGATTGGTCCAAAAGTAGCTGTTGGAGTTACTATTCCTAATTTGATGGCCAAAATTCAGTTAAGAGGAGCAAGTAGGTGCCATTTATGGTGGAAATCGTTCGAGATCTACAGTCAAAGATGCATTTATGATCAGAAATTGGGGGAAATGGTCGGATTTGAATTCAAAACCTCCTATAAATTGTGCATGTTGGTCCACCGAAGAACACTTTGCATTTTGAGAGTTGTCTGGGCACTTTACTATTTGAAGCTTATGAGTTGTCAATTTTGGGAGGATTTCGTGTCAACCCCAACATTTTCAGCCTTACCAGAGTGGAACTAGAAGGTTATTCTCTAGTAAATGATTGCCACAAAACCCGCAGACATCGTAAGTTCTGAAGTTGTTGTTTTTGACGTGCCAGGCCTTGAGATATCAAGTATGGAAGCTAAAAACCTTGTGCCTACCGCACCAAGGTCACCTAGGCCGAAGTAATCTACCACCAAAGAGAAATAAAAGAAGCCGATTTTGGTGAGACAATCATTGAGGAAGAACCTGGAGGTGTGACAAAAGGAGAAAAAAGATAAACAACTAGAGAAAGTGGTCGATTTGGAGGAGGAGGAATTCCAAGGTGTGGAGGAGTTGGATGCAGAGGAGGGTGAGCCTATCACACGGCTCCCAATGTATATCTCTCCACGGAAGGGAAACACCAAAGTTACCAAAGACCCAGATTCTAGGATATGTATGGTTTCGACACCCCTGCTACCTGAACAAGTGGAATTTGAAGGCGCAACATTAACATGCATTCCAGTGCTGAAAATGGAGGATTTGGATCTCGTGGACCACGAGAGGTTCCCACATTTGGTGACTAGCAAGTATTTGATGAAAATTTACTATGACAAGACAAGGGTTACGCGGTTGGAATCCATGAGGTGGGTCAGAGGTGTGGAGCAGGCTGGGTTGTTGCACATGCTCTACGTACCACATTTTCATAGGTCAAATATCAACGCAATGTGTGTGTTCCATCTCTTCGCGCTGGTGCACGATGGGTGCCTATGGCTTGGGGAGCCCATCCTGATCATAGACATGTTAATACAATGGATCACAAAGCTTCCCTACAAAGGGGCAGACCTTGCCAAGGAGTTTGGAGGGAAAAGTGGAGAAAAACAATTAGCAGATAAGATGAAGGTTGAATATGGGCTCGTTAAGAAGTCACACAGATATTCTATCTGCTCTATTCAGGACAAGGTGGTGTAGTTTTCCACCCAGATTCTTACAAGGAAGATCATGAGGAAATGCCGTGTGGATGAAGTTCCGACATCGATCGTATCATTAGCTACCTAGTGCGCAAAGGGAGTTCAATAAAACTAGGCGTAGTATTTGTGCAAGGAGTTCCTCATGAACAGTCGCGAAGCTGAGGAAAAGAGCAAGCCATTCCATTATTCATGGCCTTTACTATCAATTGTATTAGTAGCATGGAAGTTGTCAGAGGATAGCCAGTTTCCCCCACAGGTAGAATATTTACCAAAGGTAGTGAAGTTCGCTTCGTTGTGGGCCACAAAGGATCCGAAAAGGATGAGGGAGTCAAATTTTTTTTGGATCCTAATGGAAATGGATCTGAGAATAGTTATCAGTCAGAGGCAAAGGTTGTCCCCAACCTTGTTCGAGAAATTAATGGCCTTCATGGAGTTTAAGGCCGATTTCCACAATGTTTCAATCAGAGCACGAAAGGACCCAAAGCTCATATGGCACAAGATGCCATATCTAGTATTGGAAAAAGATTTACCGGAGATCGTGGGGAGTGTTGCAGATCCATTTGGGCACATCAACCCCAACCTATAGATCAGTACTATTAGGGCCCATCAAACCCTAATTTAGTTGTTACATGCCCTAAAGAAGTCAACCATCAGAATGCATAGCTTCCCAAGAAGTTCCATGACCAAAATCATCCAGAAACTGCCTCTAAGAAGATCAGCGCAGGTAGGCCTTCATTAGGGTGCACCGCAATGCAAACCATACGCTGATAGGGTGTTATGCAGTGCATTTGAGCCATCTTTGGCTTGCGCTGGGCGAATTGAGCAAATTTCCATGAGGGTTTGAAAGGTTCCTTATCCATTGGACACCTCTAGAAGTTTCTCAAGGCTATCTACTCCTTTGAGCTCGTATTTGGATGAGGAAGGGAGTTAAGTAACATCAATCCCTTATCCCTTCATCCATGGAACTAAATTCTAAGTTTGGGAGGGCATTCATTCTTACCATTTATGGCATAACTTCCTTCATTCACCAATAAAAAGACCACTCATCTGAGTGATCAGGGGCTGGAAATTATTGAATTATAAGGAGATGTTGTTAGTATGAGACTTGAGTTGATTTCAAGTTTTGTAATGATGTCAAAATGTCTTGCTTGTTATGAGGAGACGATGGGATTGAAATGGAGGAGTGAATCTGAATCGAGCAATGGGTTGTAACTCTTCCTTTTACTAATAAAGTGTTCAAAGATTTTTCCATATGCTTGTGTTATTCATTTATGCTTTCATATGTGTATCATGTACTTGATTCCATGCTATGTTTAATCAATAGATCATTATCATATGCTTTGATCGGTTGTTGTCTTCTATCTATGTGCAGGTACTCTTCAAGCAGATTAAGTATGGAGAGGAGCGACATAATTGATCAAGGGAGATAAGGAGTAAGCAAAAGCTATAGGTAGGATTCTTTACCTCTTATTTAATCTGTTGATTATAGAAAAAGTAGAGAATGCTTTGCACTGTTGTTCTAGACTTAGCTACTAGTCTAGGGGTTTAAGCGTTTATCCGTAGACACTAAAACTTCCCAAAACAAATTGGCGACTCCGCAGGGGAGCGATCATCCATCTTAGTAGCTTATCAAGCTCTTAAGACATTTATACATACTGTACTTGTGGTCGTTGATTGAATTTCAGTCTTCTTTCATTGAAAATTGAGCCAAAATTGTGCCAAATTGTCTTCAAAATTGCTTACTGTCACCAGTGTAGCCCAATGAAGGACACAATGCACTGCAATACACTTCCTGCATAGATCCAGTGCACTGTCTCTCACTGTTGCCTGCGCTGATCCCTTGAGGGTCAGTTTCCCATCTAAGAGCTGATGTTTTTTAGCCAATTTTCTCATGTTTGAATGATTTGCTGAATATCAATAATGTCTTGTCTCTGAAAATAGTGTTTCATCTCCTTAACTGGCTCTACTTAGACTAGGATTAATAACTGTTTCTTATGTATTTACTTTGTCATTTTCAATCTATAGTCAAAAGTTAGTTTTTGATCAATTGATCTTTAGTGAAAGAAAGTTTCGTAAAATCGTCTATTCCTTCGAAAACTGAATTGTCATCGAATCTTCATTCATGAAAGATTGATTGATTGATGTGTGCAAATGATTAGTATTTTCGTTGAAAGTGTCGTAATTCCTCATTTCTTTGAAAATGAAAGTGTCGTAAAGTCTTCCTTTCCTTAAAAAGAAATTGTCGCAAAATCATCATTTTTAAGAACAGAGTTTATTGATCGATTATGCATTAGTTTTCCTTTTGTTCATTCACATTAAGGGAAATTGAAAAGAAATGCATCCATGTTGCATTGAAAAAGTTTGTGTGTGTTGATAAGGAATAGTTTAGGGAATTTGCATTTAGATTGTGCTTTTTTCTCTTTGATCAAAAGAAATCTGATTGCTCTATCCCTAAGTAGCTAGGATTTTCATCGTTAAATTGAATGGAAAGAATGGTTATCATGATAGTTGCATTCCTAGGAATTTCAGAATACATCATGTGGTGAACATGAAAGTCAAATTCCTAAGCAAGATCAACTTAAAATAAACATCAATTTACCTAATGGAGCATTGTCATTAACGCAAACATTTAGTGGTTCTAGGCTAGAGATTGTTGTGGGGAAAAGTATCCAACACGGAATGACCCTATCCCACTCTAAGGGTGATAGTTCCTTAGCAACAGCTGAAGCAAAGCTATCTAAAGTTACTTCTTTATGACATGCAAGAGATGAAAGGAAGAGATCCACTTACCGATGTCTTGCGCAAATGGTCGATCCAATCTCCTCTATTTGCCGCTCGCTCCCAGCTCCAAGTCTTCTCACGGGCCCAGCTACACGAGATCCTGCGAACAAGACAAGAAAAGGAAACTACAAGAAGCATGCATTCATAATTGATTCAAGGATTAGCATAAATCAAATACGCAAGTAAGACAATACACCATTGAAACACATGCGAATAGAAGAACCTCAAATGCTTTATTAATATAAGGAAGTAAGGTTCAGGCGGTGATACAACCGTGAGAGGTCCAATTCAGCATCACCTTCCCGACGGAAAGAAATCTCCTCTTCACCTCCCTCAAGCAATCACCCAATACTCACAACTGTAAACCAACAACAATTCTTTGCACAAAATTCCGGCCTCCAGATCCCATGGGATGAGATCCTTATATAGAGTTTTGGAGTGAAGATAAGTCAGCTTGATGTGTGACTTGTTGTCCTCTTCAACTCCAGTTTTTCTTCAGTCCTTGAGTCCACT
Organism: Pinus tabuliformis; assembly: GCA_031772625.1. Taxonomy (NCBI): domain Eukaryota; kingdom Viridiplantae; phylum Streptophyta; class Pinopsida; order Pinales; family Pinaceae; genus Pinus; species Pinus tabuliformis. Next base: position 372,495,843 of record CM062815.1, on the reverse strand, counting down.
CGAAGTTTCTACCTTCCACTTGGAGTTTTAGAACCTCTTTACTCATCATTAGGCGAATCTTCTGATCCAAGTGTCATTTTGGAAGCTTCCTGGGCACTGGCACATTGAGAAAAGATTCCTCCACATGTCAAAGTATGCCCAGCGCAGGTAGCCTTTGTTGCACTTGCTATGCAGCGCAGGTACACCATAGAGCTTTTGACATTCAGCGCAGATGCTTAGTGGAGCAGCTGCTTTGATCCAAAATTGACCTGTTTTTGAGTGTTTTTCAGTGGAGAACTGATCTGTAGTGCTGTGGTTTGCTGACCTTGTTCCCCTAGGGGTAGGAACAACATGTTTAGGGACTTTGGATCCCTCAGATTATTGACATTTCATGCTCCATGCTGTAAGGCACAAAAATGTCTATAACAGTTGCCCCCTAAAGTATGAGGTCGTTTATCGGGTGAAATGCTTTATTAGGAGGATCCGAAGTTCATTCAATCGTCGGGAGGTGACCTGTAACAAAATACAATACAATACATTATCTTTTCATACTTTCTTTTCATGATCTAGCTGATGCGGGCATTTCCCATGCTCAGCTTTATAAATACATTTGCTGTACATAAACAGACGATCGTCTGATAATAGACTGATAATTCTCTGCTTTTAATTACCATCCTTTTAGTAGGATGATCATCTGCTGCACATGTCTATGTTTTTATCTCTTGAATATATATCGCAGCCCGGATGGATGAAACTAGATCCGGGGTCTTCAAACTTGTCCGATCTTCACTCTAGTACAAGTCGATCCATGTGAGAATTTCTTGAAGTCGAACATGGAAAGACATCGCTTGATTACCAGTCAATAATGTAAACTGTTAACAAGCGCGAGAGGAATCACCGATAATGATGATGACCCTCAAGGTACTACAGCACAATTCACGTGGCGTGAATATAGGATCTGACGTCGAACACCACGCAAAGTCTCCCGGTCGAAGGTCATTAATGTATACCTATCACCGGAAGTGAGAAACTTGCCATTGAGGCATGCAAGCTTCAAAGTACTGAGGGGGTGTTCCTAGATCAACTTCTTGGATAGTGAGCTGATGTCGACAAGAAGTGATCCGTCAAAGGAGGGCCTTAATGAATCCCACATCAGTGACACGGAACGGAGCTAGTGATGATGGTGAAAACGATCTGTGAAATATGATTCAGGGTGGCGGTCATGGAAGGATGAAAGATGATGTATGGTAGTGGATGGGACCTGGTTGACACTTTCTGAATGACATCTCTTGAACATATAATGACACTGATGTGATGGATCGGTAGCATTACCCCATGTATGGATGGTATGGCGAGACCATGGTGAAGGGACCGGTGAATGATAATAACCCAACCCGATATTTACGGAGGCAAAAGTGTCATGTTCAAGAGCGACTTGCTACCATTAAGCTTTGAGGTTCTTCCCAATTTTTCCCCAGTCATTTCTGACCAGTACCTCTTTATTTTTGTCAAGCTTGAGGAGGATAACATATGCTTGTTCTATAACCTGCCCTTCGGGCAAGCCCATCGCTATGTTTTAACGAGCTTAACGATAGGGAAACTCGTTCTCGTCTAAAGACAAGTTTGTCGCTATCTAATATTTTTAACAAGCCCAGCGACAAAGACAACTCGGTCCTTTTCATCTTTAGAGAGTCTGAAAAGGGTACATAAAGTGGACTCCAGGGGTCCTTTTTCGTCATCTAATCCCTTAAGTCCGAAAAAGTATAAAACAATTCAGAAGGGATGAATGTTCGATATCTTTATCGAGCCGAACTAGACAAGCGCTCGATCTTTTTGTGTAATAATCCCTCAGGTCCAAAAAGATTAAAATCTAGAGGAGGGATAGCTCTTCCAGTCCTTTTAACGAGCTGGAAGGCAAAAACTCGGCAAAATTTTCATATTTTACGAGTCAGTGAAAAGAGCTCAAAGAAGACTCGTATTTTGAGGAACGAGTGATAAACAGGGATAGCAGCAGATTCCAGGTACAGGTTGGAATTTTCCAATCACGGCAGTGTCACAAGGATGGCTAGGTGAAATCACTCTTCGCAGCTGTTCCTCAAAATAGGTAAACAATCAAGTGGATGTGAATGATCGGCCAAATGAAAAGTGGAGGTGACGGTGCACAAACACGACCAAGGCTTTTATGGCTGATGAATTTACGGTCTCAAATGGTTATTTACCGGTTCATTTTTTCTTGATGAGCTTGAACTCTGGGGGAAGCTTGCTCACATGTGCATTTATTTTTTAATGAGCATGAACTCTTGCTAAAACTGCTCGGTTTTGCGTTTATTTTTTAACGAGCATGAACTTTGCCAAAACTGCTCGTTTTTACCAGTCATAAAGTAGGAAGGTCTCCTGGTAGGTTGCTCGCTATTTTTTAAGGAGCTTCATCTCGCTATGCTTTGCTCCATATCCTCTCTTTATGCAAGCTGGGTATCGGCTAATCCTACGAGTTTAACGGGTTAGACCTACAGGTTTAAAGGGGGGACCTAAAAAACTAAAAAACAAAATAGCTGCCCGTGCTTGCATTCCAAGAGGTTTGCATGCCCCCAGGTGTAAGTCTAATTTCAAGGTCGCCCCTACTTGTCCGTCAAAAACCCTTGTTTTCAACGGGTGAGGCTTACCTCTTTCTGGTTACCCAAAGAATGGTTTTGTTTGCTGCCGCAAATGAAACTCTTTCTTCGGCGATGTCTATCATTAGGTTACACAAAGATGGTTACAATTTGTTGCAGCAATAGAATCTCTTTCTTTGGAGGCTGCCCCTACTTATCCTTTAAATCATTTGTTTTAATGGGTGAGGCTTGCCTTTTATCCAAAGATGGTTACTACTTGCTGCCGCAAACGGATCCCCTTCTTTGGCAGAGCCTACTTTTTTAGACAAAGGTGAATGACCTTTGTCAAACAAGTAACCTTGACAAAAGAATCCTTTTCCAGAACAACCCCATTCCTAACTGCCCCTTCTTCTGCATGAGAGCTCTTGCCGGCTCTTCTTTTTTACGAAGATGAAGGAGGGGACGGGGTACAGACTAGTCATATTCTCCCGCGGAAATTCTACTTTACACCCAAGGTTTTTTCTGACCCCAGCAGACCAGGATGCATGCCCCCTGGGTTCCGGCCCTACTTTCCCGAATCACTCGCACTCATCAGGAAGAAGAACTGGAGGTAGAGACCTTTCTTGATCGAAGAGACCATTCAGGATAGGTATGTGACTATTTGCGATGCGTGATCCCGGAAATGAAAGTTGGTCTACGAGCTTGACCATTCTTCCTTCGTATGGAAAACACATTATTCGAAAGAGTGAGGAGACTATTGCTTCCATGCAATATATGTAGTCTCATCCAAGGAGTAGGTTATAATCCAAGGGTCCTTGGACGACCATCAAATTTATCTTGACAGCCTTCCCTTTCAATGTAATAGGCACATTAGGTAAAATCCCTAATGGTCGACTGGTTCCTTTGTCAAAACCCGAGAGATTTCTTATCTCAGGTAAAAGCGTTGGGCAACCCAGTGCTTTCCAAGCAATAGAGGACAGGATACTCACAGATGCCCCTTCATCAATGATAGTCCCAGCCATCACCATTTTGTATATTTGGACTATAATTCTAAATGGTATACTGGCTGGTAACCGGGGTTTGCCTAGTTGGTTCCAATCAAAGGACACAACCAGGTTGCTTGGTGGTGGGACCGAATACACGGCCGGGTATGATCCTGACGATGCTCCTTCCTGCAATAAAGGAGTGGGCACATTGCCCTGATGTTCATCAGAATCGGTGTTGATGAAAAGAATCTGGACGGTGTCATCCTTACTCTCTTCGGTAGGGGTGTCAGCTGAAGATGAATCCTCAGTGACTGTGGTATTTGAAGATGAAACTTCTGAAGGGAGAACCGGGTCAACTGCCATTTCGACCTTTGGACTTTCGTCTGGTCCGGGTTCAGTAGGTTCATTTTCAGTGACTGACACTTCAGCTGGCCCTATGAGCGGGGCAGCCGTATTTTCGACCAACGAAGGACTTGGCACGAGTTTTTGGTATCCAGGAGGAAGTAGCAACGGTGCAACCGGTTGATCTTCCAAAACTCTCTTTGCTTCGTCTAAAAAGGGACAACAGCGGAGGGTGTGATTGCCTTCACACAGTTCGCAGGGGAATCTCATTCCCCTTCGTTGTCTAGAACCTTCACTTTCGTTGGTCGATGGTAAGCATTCCACCTGGTTGTCAGAGGTTGACGCTTCCGAGCTGTGCAAACGAGGGGACCAGTCCCTTAGTATCCGGGGAATACTGGGACAATCATGGTGGAAGTGGTCTCCTCTACATATGACACATGGTGATTTGGGCCCGGTCCGTGCTGTGTGTGGATTTTTGTTAGATGCCTTTTGCTTGCCCCCAGGCGCCTTTGGCTCCTTCTGCTTCTTTTCTTTCTTCTTCTTTTCCTTCTTCTTTTCTATGGGAGCTCCGCTTTCGGCGGCTTGACCTTTCGAAGAAGAAGGATCGGAGGAAGGCTTATAAGAAGTGGAAGGCTGGAGGGTAGCTCTAGACTGGTCTAACTATTGACTCGACTTTTCAGGAACCGTGGTGTTCTGAACTACAGTGGTTGAGAATAGCCAAACTGGCAGGCCAATTGTCAGTCCTGGAAGCGACAACGTGGCCATGTGGGGCGCACCAACTTCTCCCCAAGAGGAGAAAGGGCTAGGGTTCCCATCATGTGGAATCCCTTGGTTGGCGTGTTCCATGTTCTCAACCTCAAGATCAACACAGGAATAAAGGGTGATTATGTTCCGTTTAGAATGAATTTTATATGACGACGCTTTAGACACAACTTGCTTTTTCAATTTTTAAGAGTCGAGAAAAAGCTAAAGATGACTCTAGTCTCCTTCGATGTATTAACGAGCCCGAAGTGACAAATGCTCAGATGGACTTTTTCAGTTATAGAGTTTGAAAAAGGCCAAAAGAAACTACTTTGGAGTTCTAGGCAGAGGGTGTGCCAAACCTTTCACGAAACCACATAATACGTTTTACGGTACGAGTGGTCGATCTTCGTGAATGCTGTGTTCACTGCATCGTGATCAGTAGGGCGGTCGACACGGCTTCCTATGGATAAAGGCTTTGTTCCTATAGGGGTCCCCCAATATACGCGACGGTACGCGGGGGCACAAATCCGTATTAGTGCTATCGTCCCTCAGGAGGAATCACCCACCTTCGTAGAGATCGACGGTCACTATGTTTAACGATGCCGGAACACGTCTCTATCTAGACCTCTACTGTGTTTCGTTATGTTTCAAAGTGTTGTTAGATAAATTCAGTTCTTTTTAGGTTGATCTTGCTTAGCAGTTTGCCTTTATGGATCACCACGTGATGTATGATACAACTCCTAAATGCAGTCTAAGAATGATAAGCAAGCTTTTTTCAATTCTTTCAACTTATGAAAATCTTAACTACTGAGGGAAAAGAAAGACATCATCTTTTCAAACAGATCATAGAGCACACACTGATGCACTTTTCCTAAATCGACATGCAAACTGTCAAAATGCACATGCACAATGCAAGTATTTCTTTTCTTCTTCCTTAATGTTGATGTATTACAAAAAGAAAGTTGTTGTACAATTTCGAATTCAATTTCAAGTGAAAGAAAACAAGTTTTTGTCCAATAATCAAAAGAACACCTTAAGATTCACTCGTTTCAACACAAGAAATACTGAAATTCAAACCATATAACGAAAGCAAATGTTCAAGCAGCTATGAACAGTAATAAACTAGCTCTTAGAATCACAACGACACTTTCTTACAGGCCTAGATCCAATAGGTCACAGCAAGACTAGTTCACTTTCGCTATGGGAAACTATGAATGAAAGCAAGAAATACAATAAGAACAATCACGGTTTCTTCATACAACTGAGGCGGAATGAAGGCAAAGAAAGGTAGTTTCAGCTGGGTATACAGGTTGACAACAGGCTGCAAAAACAATATTGAAAACTGGGCAACAGACAGTAGGGAACCCCAGTTGCACAAGGCAAAACTGGATCAGCGCAGGTACTGCACTGTCAATCTGACATGCAGCGCAGGTAGCCCCTTCGGGACCTGCGTTGCAGCTGCACTGAAGAGACAACTCTCGTCTCTCTCAGATTCCGGGTCACTGTTTGCTCAAAAATCAATGGTTTTTGGCCAAATCAGAGGCTATCAGCCAAGTATACACTAGAGGATGATTAAGGAAGATGAACACTATCACAAAGAGCTAAAAAGAGTCCTTGTGGATTAGCTCTTCAAATCATAAACATGCCCAGCACTGAGCTAGAGTAGCTGCCCTCGCAGTTCGATTCGGTACTCCCTTTGTTTAGGAAATGAATAGCAAGAAACACAAGCTACCAACAAGACACGATCCCCAGTGGAGTCGCCATTCTGTTGTGGGGAAAAGTATCCAACACAGAATGACCCTATCCCACTCTAAGGGTGATAGTTCCTTAGCAACAGCTGAAGCAAAGCTATCTAAAGTTACTTCTTTATGACATGCAAGAGATGAAAGGAAGAGATCCACTTACCGATGTCTTGCGCAAATGGTCGATCCAATCTCCTCTATTTGCCGCTCGCTCCCAGCTCCAAGTCTTCTCACGGGCCCAGCTATACGAGATCCTGCGAACAAGACAAGAAAAGGAAACTACAAGAAGCATGCATTCATAATTGATTCAAGGATTAGCATAAATCAAATACGCAAGTAAGACAATACACCATTGAAACACATGCGAATAGAAGAACCTCAAATGCTTTATTAATATAAGGAAGTAAGGTTCAGGCGGTGATACAACCGTGAGAGGTCCAATCCAGCATCACCTTCCTGACGGAAAGAAATCTCCTCTTCACCTCCCTCAAGCAATCACCCAATACTCACAACTGTAAACCAATAGCAATTCTTTGCACAAAATTCCGGCCTCCAGATCCCATGGGATGAGATCCTTATATAGAGTTTTGGAGTGAAGATAAGTCAGCTTGATGTGTGACTTGTTGTCCTCTTCAACTCCAGTTGTTCTTCAGTCCTTGAGTCCACTCGGAGTTTCTACCTTCCACTTGGAGTTTTAGAACCTCTTTACTCATCATTAGGCGAATCTTCTGATCCAAGTGTCATTTTGGAAGCTTCCTGGGCACTGGCACATTGAGAAAAGATTCCTCCACATGTCAAAGTACGCCCAGCGCAGGTAGCCTTTGTTGCACTTGCTATGCAGCGCAGGTACACCATAGAGCTTTTGACATTCAGCGCAGATGCTTAGTGGAGCAGCTGCTTTGATCCAAAATTGACCTGTTTTTGAGTGTTTTTCAGTGGAGAACTGATCTGTAGTGCTGTGGTTTGCTGACCTTGTTCCCCTAGGGGTAGGAACAACATGTTTAGGGACTTTGGATCCCTCAGATTATTGACATTTCATGCTCCATGCTGTAAGGCACAAAAATGTCTATAACAGAGATGTGTTCCAGTGTCGTAAAACAAAGAAGTTGTCGCTAACTTGTCTACAATACATCCCGAGTGTGATACCTCATTCCACGTACGTGAGTATATCGTAGCTCATCCACGTACCTTCGGGTATATAAGGCAGCATTACAGTATGTAAAGTATATGGGAATGCCCTCACTGTGCGGTTTTGCATTAGACAACACTTATACGGACTGGGCCTCCATGTACCTTCGGTTATATATGGGAGGACAACTCTAGGTTGCTATCCATCCTTAAGTAACTGAGTCGGCCGCCTTGTAAATTGTGATACAACGAACACAACATTTGGGGAGATTGCCTGCTCGTACTTCTTGGTTCGCTAGGAGGTATTCTGCAGTTCACATTTTCTTGGTAAACATTTTTCCTAGTATACCCCCTTTTTTTTATTTCTTTTTTGATAATAAAATTAATCAGCAATCATGGAGGAACATCAACCCATACCCCGTCGTTCACGTAGAACAACGAGAAAACTGCCTTTTCCTCCCGAAGCGACACTAATTCGGGCAAAGTGGTCTCACTTAACTAAGTCTAGTTCATCAAGAACTCCTAGTTCTTCATCTAAGTTACCTTAATCATATATTTTGGTAAGTACAAAGACTCCAGTTACTCCAACTATTTCTGGTACATCCATTCCTAAAGAAGTGTCACAATTACCTGAGGACATTAGAACTAATCCTAGTGAAATAGTAACTGAATTTTTTCAACCACAAGTTGATCCTCAACTTGAAATTGCTTAATAAGAAAGTACTTATGAACTTAAATTAGTTCAACCAGAAGCTAATCTAGAATCTATCCTAGTTCAAACAGAAGTTACATCTAAACCTGAAGTTGTTCAGGAACCTCTTAGTGAAACTGTCGTTCATTTACCCGAACATCTAGACTTGGAACTTGAACATTTAGAAGTTGTTACTTTACCAGAAGACGATCAACCGGTTACCCCTTAGACATCAGTAACTATTGGAACTTCAACTTCACCAACACCAGAAATCTTTTACGGACCTGACGGTGAAGTTCTTCCACCAGGTTTGATTGCCATAGAGGAGGAATTAGAAGAATATTCCACACCTGGAACCTCATTTCACTTTGGAACTGGGCTTTATCTTTACCCTAGTACTCCTTATTTCTTTGCTTCATTTGATCCTGCTTCTTTTCAAGTACCTACCAAATCTTTAGGACAACTTTTGGGCCAGTTAACTATGGCTGAACAATTGTCAACATCTTAGACTATATCATCTGATGCAGCTGCACCAGATTCTTCTGTTGTAACCTCTTCGATGTTTTCTACCACACCTGAGTTGCACCTGTATGGTGAATCATCTATCACGGTTTGTTACCAATCATTATCTGGAACCCACTCAGGGGTTGCTTCGACACCATGGTCATCACCCATTCCCTCAACCAGCATTTTACCTGGTTCTTCTCTAATGGGAACTCAACAGTTTGATCCTGCATATCAGTATCAAGCTAGGCAATTTGGTCAACAAAGACCTATGTATCCATTAAATACTGGATTTCCACCATATGGAGAGAAATATGCTTATTCATTGTATCCTCCTTATTTTGGGGGACTACCATATGGTAATATCCCACAGTATTTAGGTCAACCTGGAATTAGAGTTTGTCAATGGCAACCAACAATGCCAATTCAACCAAGGCTTGTGTATCCAACACAAACAATGAAAAATGTGTCAGCAATTCCTACTACACCTATTGTTACTAGTGTACCATAGTCACAAGTTCAAACTGTTGTATCTCAACCTATTCAAACTAATCCTTCTATCTTGCAATCACAAGTTTCAAGTCAAGAAGTTCAAATTCCTCAACTTGTTGTACAACAACCACTTGTTTCTAGAGTCTATCAACAACCTCGGGTTAGTGTACCCTTATCTGGACTAACCCATGCTTACACTGGTATAGTTTATTCACAACCTGGCCAACCTTTCATTGTTAGACAACAACAATCGTTGAATCCACAACAGTTGTACCAATAACAACAACAGTTGATTCAACAACCATGGTAGCCTCAATTTCAACAACCCCAATTCTAGCAGTTTCAGCCTTAGTTTGGACCTGTTTCATAGGCTCAACCTGGTTTTGTTCAATCTCAAGCTTACCAAGGTCAAGGTCAACAAGGCTTTATAGGTTATGGACAACCACACATTCAGCTAGGTTATCAACAACAACCTTATACTGGTTTTGTTCAACAACCAACCAAGGTTGACAAATGCAGATGCCTTATGTCAGTATGCAAAGACCTATTGCTCAGGAAATTCCATAATATCCTAGGTATGCTCAACCTAACTTGAATCAACAGTTTCCATTTGTAGCAACTTTAGAATTACCAGATTTAAATCGGCTCACAAATGATCCAATCTTATATGCACCTTGGTGGCCGGTAATTCCGCATAAGTTACCATCTGACATTCCAAAGTTTAACAGAAATCCTAGAGAAGACTCATCAAATCATGTTATGACCTTTCATTTGTGGTGTTCATCTAACTCCTTAAATGACGATTCAATCAGACTTCATCTTTTCCAAAGAACACTTACTGGTCTAGTAGCTAAATGGTACATTGAATTACCAAGAGCTTCTTTCGATAACTTCACCACTTTAGCCACTACATTTTTGACCCACTTCCAGTTACCTATCATATATGAGACTGGAATGGAACTCCTAACCAACTTTAAACAGACTATCGCTACCCATATATTAGATCATATTCATGAGTGGCGGCGTCGTCGTTGAATGGTTAAGACACATGTTCCCGATCAGCTTTTAGCTGAGTGGTTCATAAAATCCTTGTTGCCATCAATCACCGAGGATGTGGCAAAAGGTGGAGTTGTCATAGAAGAGCAAGTCATTGCTCATGCCCAATACTTGGATTTGATTTACACACAATTCGGCACACTTTATGATAAAATTCCCAATGCATCTCGACCAACTTTCACTATTCCATCTCCTCCACAATCAAGTAAGGACTCTCATGCCGGCGACGGTGTGATTGGTTCTTTAAGCACACAATCAGCAGGAAGACCATCTAGTCAAACTCTTGATGTTTCCAATCAAACTACCAATGCATCAGAAAATACTCTTGCCTCTGAGATTAATGTCATGTCATCTGACAAAGGAAAAAATCCAAAGCAACCTGCAGGCAAGAAAAAGTGGAAGAACAAAAAGAAACAAGAAAATTCCCTTCTAGAGAAATCATCTGATTCCTCTACTGTGGCAAGGAAACCTCGTTATCCATGTCTGATATGTAATGATGAGCACTATATAAGAGATTGTCCACATTGCTCTGAGGTATCTAAACTTTTAAAGACTTCAAACACATCGGCAGTGTTGACAGATCCGTTTCCAACTCCGGAAACACATTTGGTTGCAACAAACCATGCTTCCACATCCCAAGTACTCATGTTATCCATCACAAAGCCACAAAATGATGTTTTGGTGTCAACAAGAAACAAAGATTATGGAAATTCATCATTGTCGAATAATCAGGCCATTGATCAACCTAATCCTTCGACCTTGATTTCATATGAAGTTGTTCCACCTATTGTACCTGAATTGACAATAAAACCACCAAAGGGAGTTGTGCACAAATTGACATTCAACCCTCGGGCTTGAGTAGCTCAAAACTATAGCATAGTAGAAGATCTTTCTCAATCACCTTCAGCTATGTCGACACTCGAGGTGTTGCAAAATTGTCCCTCCCAGAAACAGGCTTTACTGTTAGCAATAGGCAGAATAGATCCTACGGATTCAAATCTTGTGGTTTTTAACCATGCGGGATATTCACCACAGTTACTGGTGCAATTAGCTTTCATAATCCAAGTAAAAGCTCTCAATAAGAATGTTCACCAAACTATTATTGATGAGGGGGCATCTACTTGCATTATGTCCATGAGCGGCTGGAAAACACTTGGGTCACTGCCGTTGTCACGATCACCAACCACATTGAAGGATTTTGATGGAAGAACATATACTCCATGTGGGATTTTGAGTAACCTGCAAATCAAACTAGGGGGAAAAACGGTTACTGTTGAAGTTGAGGTAGTTAACGGACTCGTCGATTACAACATTTTACTAGGAAGGCCTTGGGTATATGCTATGGTTGTTGTGGTTTCCACGTACTTTCATACTATTTCATTCCCTTTTAAAGGTGGAATCACAATCATTGATTAGCTAGACTTCTTTTCCAGTAGTTCACAGACTACGAGAAGCATTCCGTTGGTACACGAACCCCCGCTATCACTTCAAAGTGTTGGAGTAGGTCTCTTTAAAGATCCTTCCCTAATGAGTACTTTTACCCTCCCATTACCATCTGATTTGGTGGAAGTGGCAAGAGTAGAAAACTGCAACATGATTTCCTCCACCTCGTCTAATTTAAGGAGGATTTCTAACCAAATTGAAGTTGATGGTAATCTTGAGGTGTTGTCGTTAAGCCCCATGGAATTATCATAGCAAACAATCTTTCGGGCTTGTGCGGCAAACCCAAATCCGTACTCAACTTTTGTATGGGTAGATAGGTTGTTAGAATATGGTACCTCTTCGGATCCTTTTTCACGTATACATTTTACGGATGAAGGAATCATCCAATCAATGATGATAGGAGAGGAACCCTGGGGAGATTTCATCATCGTTCCTATATTCCAGATGACAATGAAGATTATTCAAATGAACTAAACCACCCATCAATTGTTGATTTCTTGTCGAATTCTGTTAGAGTAGAAGCTATAGATTCTAAGCGTAATTTGTCCAAAACAGAAGAAAAAATTTCTATAAACATTTCAACCAAGCCTAATATTGTAGAGAACATTCATGTCAGCAAATCACGTTTGCCATTGGAATTTGATAATTATCGTGCTCTGTTTCATGAATTTAGAGATATTTTTGCATGGTCTTATGAGGAGATGCCAGGAATTGACTCAAGCATTCTTGAACATGAGATTAAAATGTACCCCGATTTCAAACCAGTATGACAATGGCTTCGACCTATTCATCCTAAGAAAGCTGTTGCCATTAAAGCAGAGGTTGAAAAACTTTTGCATGCTGGCTTCATTTTCCCTGTGCCTCTTACCGACTGGGTATCTAACATTGTTCCAATTATGAAAAAACAAGGGACAATTCGAGTGTGCGTCGATTATAGGGATGTAAATCAAGCATGTCCAAAAGACAATTATCCTACACACTTTATTGACCAGATTATTGACGAATTTTCCAGATGTGAAATTTTTTTGTTCATGGATGGATTTTCTGGCTACAATCAAATCAATATCCACCCACAGGACTAATCTAAAATAGATTTTATTTGTCCTTGGGGCACATTCGCCTATCGAAAGTTACCTTTTGGTTTGAAGAATGCAGGAGCTACATTTCATAGGGCAATGAATTATGCCTTCCATGACATCAAGCAAATTGTTCAACCTTATCTTGATGATTTACCTGCTCATTCACGAAAGTGGTCTGATCACCCGCAAAATTTGAGAGCAATATTTTTACAGTGCCAACACTACAAGATAAGACTCAATCCACACAAGTGTGTGTTTTGTGTTGGCTTTGGTCAATTGCTTGGATTCGTAGTCTCAAAAGATGGAATTCAACTCGGTCCAATTAAGGTTCAGGCAATCCTTGACTTGCCTACACCTTCAAACTTGTTACAGTTACAAAGACTTCAAGGGAAGGCAAACTTTCTGAGGAGGTTCATTCCAAAATATGCTAAGTTGGCTAAAAGTTTTATGCATCTATTGAAGAGAGAGGTACCCTTCCATTGGGATCAGGTTGCACAAGCTTCTTTTGATGTTCTTAAAGATTCCCTAATTAGAGAATCATTAATGTATTCCCCAAACTATCAAAAAGACTATTACCTATACCTCGCCACTACAGATACGACCATTCGTATGGTTTTAGTCCCAACAGAAAGTGGAATTGAACATCCTATTTATTACTTGAGTCATAATCTCAATGATACAGAAAGTAAGTATTCCTACGTCGAAAAGTTATCTTTGGAAGCCATTCAAGCTGTACAGAGATTTCATCATTACATCCTCCTCCATAAAACTACCATTATATCAGATTGCAACCCTATGACATATATTTTGTCACATCAATTGCTGGGGGACAAATATTCAAAATGGATAGTAATTTTGTAGGAGTTTGATTTGGAGTTCATAAAATCTAAATCAAAGAAATCTCTTGTCTTCGCTAAGTTACTTTGTGATCTTCCCTCATCCTCCAATGATTTAACATTAGAAGCATTAATCTTGGATGAGTCTCTGTTTCTTATCTCGTCAAGTGATCCATGGTATGGAGATATACTGGTCTATCTCCTGACCCAAGATTTTCAGCCTAGTACATCTCACTCTGAACAATGATGTACTCGATACCAAGCCAAATATTATCTGATAATTGGTGATACACTTTATCGTCGCGGTGTTGATACAATTTTACATAGGTGCCTCACTCATGAGGAAGCCGAAAAATCTTTCAATGAATGTCATTTAGGTGCTTGTGGTTGACATTTATTTGGTTATGCTACCGCGCAGAGAATTCTCTCTACTGGTTACTTCTGGCCAACCATATTCAAAGATTGCATTACTACTATCAGAAGTTGCCATGCTTGCCAGATATGTGATCGGAAAACTAGATTACCACCTGCACCACTACATCCAGTCATTGTTGTTGGCCCATTTTCCAAATGGGGCATTGACTTTATGACATGTAACCCCACCTCGGCTGGGGGGCATGGGTATATTATAGTCGTCGTTGACTATTTTACCAAATGGGCTAAGGTGATGCCAACATTGAACAACAGTGGCGAAACGACTGCTTTATTTTTCTTTAACCATGTGGTTGCCAGGTTTGGTGTACCATAGGCCATAGTTACAGATCATGGATCGCATTTTCGCAATCACATGATGGTTGAATTGACTGCCAAGTTAGGACTGTCACATGATAGTTCTACTACATACTATCGGCAAGCTAATGGAGAAGTTGAGGCTATCAACAAATTCCTTAAGCGCATATTGCAAAGAATGATTGGAATTCATAAACGAAATCAGCATTTAATCCTGTACTCGACTCTGTGGGTGTATCGAACCTTGGTACGAAATGCGACTGGATTTACACCCTTTCAATTTGTGTATGGTTTGGAAGCAGTCTTACCAATCCAATGTGAAATCCCATCTCTCAAACTCGCGATTGACCTGCTACTCGACACTTCTGAAGAAGAAGAACTTTTCTTAGAGTTAATCCATCTGGATGAAACCCTTCGTGATGCCGCATTGGCTAATGAAGCGCACAAGAAACGTATTAAGGCGTAATATGATAAAAATGTCAAGCCTCGTGTCTTCTTGCTTTACGATCATGAGTCTGATAAACTTGGCACAGGAAAATTTGAACCGCTTTGGATGGGCCCTTATATTGTTAAGCGTGTTTTGATGAAAGGTGCCTACGAGTTAGTAGACTATGATGGGATTCCATTATCACAACCTCGAAATGGGTTGTACCTTAAATGTTACTATGCTTAGTTAAGTGTAGTAAAACTCACTATATATATGCTTTGATTGCATGTGTGTGTGTGTTTCTTTTAGAGTTCTTATTTGGTTAAGTAATCCACTTTGCATTTGGTGCAGATGTCGAACTTTTCAGAACCATTTGTTGGTTACGCCAATGGGGCTAGTCGTAGTACGTAGAATTTATCCTCTGCAACATGGGTCATTTTCGCTCCAAGAAGGAAGTTATTGAGTTTTAGAGGGATTTGTATTGGTCAATCGACAAACAACATCGATGAGTATAGAGCATTGATTGAACTTCTCTCTAATGCCATTTCACTTGGCATATGCCGA
The DNA here is from genome assembly GCA_031772625.1 of Pinus tabuliformis. Taxonomy (NCBI): domain Eukaryota; kingdom Viridiplantae; phylum Streptophyta; class Pinopsida; order Pinales; family Pinaceae; genus Pinus; species Pinus tabuliformis. The sequence continues at coordinate 372,480,510 of CM062815.1, read as the reverse complement.
ATCATCATTAGGCTAGATTCACAACTCATTATACTACAACTTACTGGTGTTTATACTGTCTGAAACCTAGCAATTCATCGCATGTTCCTTAGAGTTCATATTTTGGAAAGGTATTTTGAGTTTATTCAATATCATCATATTTCCAGAAATCTAAACACATTAACTGACTCTCCAGCGAATTATGTGTTAAATAGACATTCGCGACATATGTAAAGTAAATATTTTCAATTCGCATCATTAGTTGAATAGGATTGCATCTCTTAACCATAATAAAATTCTAAAAGTAAAATAGATAGCTGTTTTAAAAGTCTTTACAAATAGTTTGTGTCCAAGACAAAAATTGGTCATCTGACCCAAAAACTCAAAATGTATGAAAAAAACATCTAAGTAGACTAGTGCTTCTCATGATAACAGGTCACAGCCTATGCTATCATGCATAAAAGTATCATCTAATGACTCAAAACACCAATGGTGTGGCGCTGCAGTCGCATAGGAAACTCCTCGATCCAGACATTCAGAATGCCTAGGGTCAAACCCTCTATGTTGTCCTGTAGCTTAGCCAATGTCTCGGCTAAATCTAAGTCTCGGAGAACTGATCTCCCAACAGGTCTCTGTGCTAGCCCACCTACCTCTCGTTGGTGCCCCACAGGTTGAACAGGTCCAACATTTGCATATATAAAAAATGTTTTGTTTAGTCTTGGAAATAATAAAAAAACACAAAAAACGTAGAAAATTTAAAATCAAAAACACTTTGGTCAAACAATTTATCTATAACACTCCACTGTGCTCCAACTGGTAATATCAAGTTTGGATCACCACGAAAATCCATTCTTGAATATGGATATTCTGCAACGGCCATATTCTATCGATCAAACCACTCAAAGAATGTAGGGTAAATGAGATCAATGATTGACCAGCATGTCTAGCCATAAGATATACCCATCTCTGCATCCGTGGATCTTTAGGTCCAGATACACCTAGTGAAACAAGTTGTAGATGCATAAGTGAAATTCTTTCCAAGGCAAAAGAAATCAGGATCGACCCATAGCCAAAATTCTATGTCTTTCTGTTTTTCACCTTGGTCAGTTGTTCTTTCATGGATGAAAGAACTGCCTCACACCAGTTGAACACTTTTCGCTCTAAACACTTTAAAGCATATTGCATGTATGATCTGTTTGCCAAGTGTAGTGTCGCACTGGCAGCCAATTTGGTGAGGGTGAAGAGGATCTTCCTCAATGGTAAATCACTAACATCCCTGATGTTAATCTTTCTGTCTTTGCTAGGTTGAGCACCTTCTCGGTAGAATTGTCGTATATAGTCTCTCACTGATTCACCTCCTCTGGAAAATCCTAATAGTGAGATGGGGGCACCATGCCTCGACAGTCTAGTCAGAAAGTAGACATTGTCGATGGTAAATGGGATCACTTTATCCCTAATATGAAAGGCCTGATCAGTAGGATCCCATGAATGAACAAGGAACTGTAAAAGCTCAATCTGCTGCCGCATGCTAGATAATCAGAAATACTTGAGTAACCCACAATTCCTTAGGGCCTCAACCGTACCCTGATTATTTAGGGCAATCATATCTTGTTCTTCGTGCTCTCGTTCTCTCCATATAATCACCATTTTGATCCGATGAATGTCTACAATGCAACCATTAGACAAATTAGGATCCATTTTTTGCAAAAAACAGCGGAAAATTTGGGAGAAAATAGTTGTGTAAACTTGGGTTTTGCGCCCAACACACCCCTGCCTTAGAGACAGTGCGTTGCAATGCATACAGCCTTCTAGGTGTGTGCAATGTAGCACACCTTTCGATATTGAAAGGGTGCGTTGATTCCAGAGTTCAAAATTGAAACCCTAGGGGCCTTAAAAACTCAAATTTTTTTCTTAAAACTGAAAATAAATGGAATGAAATGAAAGAGAACAGAGATAGATCCTACCTGGTCTAGACGGCATGAGGAACGGTCCACTGAATCCTCCGCAATTAGCTAGTGAACTTCGAGGTAAAAACTACTCTAGAGCACCAAAATTAAAGGGTAAATGTGAAATGGTAAAAATGAATGGTAAAACTTGTTTTTATGCTTAATTCTTGCACATTAATCAAGTAAACGTTAGTTTTTATTCATTTTATCCATGAAACAGGTATTTTTAATCTGTTTGGATGGTGTTTTGAGCAGGTTTAGCAACCGAAATGTAGAATTTCACGTGCCCAAATGTAAATTGAACATCTTTGACCACAAAGCAAACTTTTATCTCTTTTTCGAGCTTTGTTAAAAACAAAAAAGGAACCCCCTTGGAGTCCTCTTTAATCTATTTTTAGAATCTCTAAACATGAAAAGATTGTCGAGCGCTTGTCTTTTCTAGCTCGTTAAAGGATAGGAAACGATACCTCTCTTGTATTATTTTAAGCTTTTTCAGACTTGAGAGATTAACTTACAAAAATAACATGTGGAGTTTCTTTTTCATCCCTTTTCAAACTCCCTAAACATGAAAAGGACTGAGTTATCTCTGTCGTTAAACTCGTTAAAAACATTAAATAACGACAAACTTGTCCATCTAGACAAGACCGAGTTTCACCTTCGCTAGACTCGTTAAAGCATCGAATAGCAATGGATTAACCGGAAGGGTGGAATTATACAACAAGAATATGTTATCCTCCTCAAGTTTGATAAAAGATAAATAGGTACTGGTCAGCAATGATTGGGGAAAATGGAAAAAGCTGAGAAAACTTTATGGTAGCAAGTCGCTCTTGAACATGACACTTTCACCTCATCACCATGACTATGTGGGTTGGGTCATTCAAATTGATGGTTATCACACCGTTGGTCTATCATATCATCCATTACTTTGTTTTGAGTCAATGCTACCAATTCATCTTAGTGTCACCAACATGTTTAAGAGAAGTCATTCAGTTCAAACTTCATCCTTTGCAATATTGTAAACCTTCATTTTCATGACCGCCATTCTTGAACCTTGTGTCGTCAGTCGATTTTTCATCTCCAAAATCATTTACCTCATTTTGTGTCGTTGATGTGGGATACATCAAGGCCCTCCTGTGACAAGTCGCTTCTTGTCGACATCAACACATCATCCAAGAAGTTGACTTATAAACACCCATTCAGTACCTTGAAGCTTTCATACATCAATGGCAGGTTTCTTCCTTCCAGTAATAGGTTGACATCACTGGCCTTCGATCGAAAAATTTTATATGGTGTTCGACATCAAATCATTTATTCACACCATGCGAAATGTATTGTAGTACCTTGAGGGTCATCATCATTATAGGTGATTCCTCTCACATCTGTTAACAACTTACATCATTGGCTGGTAATCAGATGATGTCTTCCCATGTTCGACTTCAGATCATCTATTCACATGGTTAGGCTTGTACTTGAGCGAAATGTTGAATGGGATTGAAGACCCCGGATCTAGTTTCATCCATCCGGGCTGCGACATTTTCAGGAGTACTAAACTAAATGTACAATGGCCTTACATTCATGGTCATCCATTCATGGGTCTATATTTGTAGACGACTATATTTGTACATGTAATGAAAGTTTATAAGCTGAGCATGGGTATGCCTTCCCTCAGCAAGTTCATGAGAAAAAATCAAATTATCATGATATATATATTGTAATTGATGCAGGTCACCTTTCGCTTCGAAACCTCCTCTCCACATGATAAAGCATTTCACTCGACATACATATTTACGACTTCATGCTTTAGGGGGAAACTGTTACAGATCCATTTGGTCACATCAACCCCAACCTACAGATCAGTACTGTTAGGGCCCATCAAACCCTAATTCAATTGTTACATGCCCTAAAGAAGTCAACCATCAGAATGCCTAGCTTCCCAAGAAGTTCCATGACCAAAATCATACAAAAATTGCCTCTAAGAAGATTAGTGTAGGTAGGCCTTCATTAGGGTGCACTGCAATGCAAACCATACACTGATAGGGTGCTATGCAGCACATTTGAGCCCTCTTTGGCCTGCGCTGGGTGAATTTGAGAAAATTTCCATGAGGGTTTGAAAGATTCCTTATCCATTAGACACCTCTAGAAGTTTCTCAAGGCTATCTACTCCTTTGAGCTCATATTTGGATGAGGAAGGGAGTTAAGGAACATCAATCCCTTATCCCTTCCTCCATGGAACTAAATTCTAAGTTTGGGAGGGAATTCATTATTACCATTTATGGCATAACTTCCTTCATTCACCTATAAAAAGACCACTCATCTAAGTGATCAGGGGTTGGCAATTATTGAATTATAGGGAGATGTTGTTAGTATGAGACTTGAGTTGATTTCAAGTATTGTATTGATGTCAAAATGTATTGCTTGTTATGAGGAGAGGATGGGATTGAACCGGAGGAGTGATGTGGATTCAAGCAATGGGTTGTAACTCTTCCTTTTACTAATACAATGTTCAAATCTTTTTCCATATGCTTGTGTTATTCATTTATGCTTTCATATGTGTATCATGTACTTGATTCCATGCTATGTTTAATCAATAGATCATTATCATATGATTTGATCGGTTGTTGTCTTCTGTCTGTGTGCATGTACTCTTCAAGCGGATTAAGTACGGAGAGGAGCGACATAATCGATCAAGGGAGATAAGGAGTAAGTGAAAGCTACAGGTAGGCTTCTTTACCTCTTATTTAATCTGTTGATTATATAAAAAGTAGAGAATGCTTTGCATTGTTGTTCTACACTTAGCTACTAGGCTAGGGGTTTAAGCGTTTATACGTATGTTGTGGCCATCAACAACCTCCCTCCTTATTTAGTGTTATTCCTAATGCGAAATAAGTGGTAACCCTTATTTAAAAAAAAATTAAAAAAATCAAATTAGTGGTTAAATTTCCTTTTCAAATAAAACTTACCATCATAAGCTTAGGAAACCTCCCTTTGAAAACCTAAAAAATCTAAGTTTTATGATAAGGTAAGATAAAATCTTTCCTTAGGAAAATCGCATCGCAAAAATATAGCGGGATGCCTCCTCACAAGCCGAAGTTCCAATATAGCGAGATCGTGATATGCGATAGTATTGCATCGCACCCAGCAAATACAACTTACATGAAACACTTAAAAATTTGCCGATATGCGATATCGCCGATCGCAATATCGCATTTCGCAGAAAATAGGTTAACAAAGATTGTCATACATAACATTCTTGTGATCTGCGATATTGTAATTTTGCGATACAACGATAAAGCGATAATGCAACGTCATGAGCGATCAACATTGCGATGTTATGATTTTGTGATTCTACGATGTTGCGATGTTGTGAAGCAAATCGCAAAATCGCTTCATCGCATATCTTTCGGCGCGTTATTCAAGAGAAGTATTTTCCATAAGCTGACACATGGTTATGCACTTTAATGCTAATAAATTAGGTAGTTTCCAGTTATAATGGAATATGGGTTCGTGCTTATCGAAAGAATCATTTCACGTAAGGTGATATACTTTATGTGTCTGCGACATTTAAAACTTTCCCATCACCCTTATTTGTCATTCATTTTTACTTCACTTGTGAATTGTAGGAACGGAGTATAGAGGCCAATACAAAGCAATACGCAGGTTGAAATGGGAAAGAAAAGCAAAGCTCCGAGCTCTGAGGAAAAGGAAATGGTGCCCTTGTATACAGACACGGCCTATAATAGAGACACGGGAATTTCTACGTGGGAAGGCATGTATAATCTGCTCGAAGAGGAGAATCCCAGAGTAATGGAAGTTACTGCTACCGTGGGCTTAAATGGTTCTTCTGAAGCATCCATTACAGAGCTAGCTTCCTCATTCTTACACCGGATAGCAGCAAGGCCTAAAATTCTCCCATACACAGACATGGTCAAAGGGATACTGGACAACGTTGATATCAGAAAAATACAGTTTAAAATTCAGGGTCAAGAGCTTTCGGAAGTATTATTTTTACAAATTTTGAACCTTATATCTGCTAAAAGGAAAAAGTGCAAAAGGCAAAAAACACATCAAGGAAACCCGGATCAAAAAATGGAGGCAATTTCTGATGTAGCACCTAGCGCTAATTGCGCATCGCTGAAAAAAATTGCTCAAAAAGGCAAGCTACTAATTGGCCAGTCACCTGCAAGCTCCGGAAACTACAAGAAAGTAACGATAGAGACAGATTGGAAACAGAGAGCTCAAGAAAAGGCAAAAGCAATCCAAGGGTTAACCAAGTTGATCTGGGATTATTACTAGGCATACTTGGTAAAGCCACAGAGCCAGTGGATGACTATTAAGTGTATCATCAATTCGGCTGAAAAAATGGTGCCAGCTCTTATCAATTCTGTTTTTCAGCTTAGCTAAAATCGGAAGTTAGCCAGCCGACTCTTCTCAAACAGATGCTGCATGCGTGCAATTTCAAGGACCAAATGCAGAAGTAGTTTAATTTTAGATTCAATTTTAGCTTTAATTTTGTTTTATTTTCTTGAAAAGAGGATGGTCATTTAAACTGCATCCTACATTTTTGTAATCATTTATTTTTATAATTACATAGTAGTATTTAAACCCTTCTCATGCATTTAGAGAAGGGTCCTGAAATTCATCAAAAACTTATCCCCAGAACATGCACTTCTCTACCCTCTAAGGAGTTTTTGATGAATGAATGGAACATAATTTATTGATGTTTGCATTTGATATCTGCTATTGATGTTGCACTTTTGTACTCTTAGTGGATATTTGATCAAGAAGAGATAAATTGTTATCACTTGAAGCTCATGAGTAGGACTAGTTATAAGTGGTATTTCTATCTCTTAACTATTTCTGCTCCAGTTCAGTGATTTATATATTAATGTATGAATGTTTGAGTTATCATTTGGCACTTTTGTACGGTGATAGCTATTTATTTATGCTTAGTGTATGAATAGCTCATTATGCGATATGTTTTGCACAACTGTTTCGTCTAAATTTTTATACGAAGTGGTTCATCTTTATTGTATTCTTTTCTCATGGCAGCTGAATGATCTTTATTACTAGTTGTTGTCTGAAATCATTTTAGATCGCATTGAAGAAAGCTTACACCTCGGGTTAGTGTATATTTACATATTTCTGTCATTAGAATATAATTTCCTTATTATTAGATTAGAATTAGAGTAGAAGTATTCCATTTAGAAATTGTTAGAAATAGAAATATCAATCTTTCTCACACACACACAAATTGGGAAACTGGTCCCATATCCCCAGTCGGACCCGCTATACCAAACGGAAAAGGAGCTGCCAACCAAGGTCCAGTCCGGGTGGGTATCCCCCTTGTTGTAGACTCGATTTTCGAGGCTTCAACATATTTGGCGCTAGAAGGAGGGCCCTGAGCTGTGAATGGCAAGCAAATCTAAATCTAAATACCATTCTGAGAGTAAATTGCCCTCACCATCTCCTCTGACTCCTCCATTGCATTCAGAAACCTTAAATCCAGAGTTAGAAGTCACTGGATCAATAGTCGTTGCTACAAACCCTGACATTTCAGAACAATCTACTATTGAACCTCCTAAAGTTGAATCTTTGATTCACAAACTTCAACGATTTTCTATATCTCCTTAGAAATCTGATAAATCTTAAGGCAGTGTGACTTCGCAATATAATCCTGCTCATCCTCTCACTAGGTTAAAGAGTGAAAAGTTTGGTGTTTAGCCAACCGAATTACCTCTACCTACTAGGAAGAGAGCAAGGAAGTCTCCTAAAGGGTCCGATAGTGAGACACTTTCATCATCATCATCCATCTCAACCTCTTCACTGCGAAGTCAACCATCCACTCCTCCACTTCAGATCATCGTCCATCAGCCTATTGCAACTTCCTCAACTCCTTCTCAACCATCTCAGGTCATAATATCCTCATGTTCTTAACCGTAGGGATCATCTTCTGCACTTTCCTCTGTTAGTAGTTCAGTAATGGCCCAATCTCCATGGAATAACCCAGGGGAAGTCTTAATGCCTACACCCTTGAGTCAGATACCGACCCATCCTAAAAAATGGCTGCCTAAGTTTAACCCCGAGGCAGGCATGCTAGCAGAAGAGCATATAAATAACTTCATGTTATCTATAAATCTCAATGGAGTTGTTAATGAAGATGTTGTTGTTCGACTTTTTCCTTATACTCTGCAAGGAACAGCCGGATCATGGTATTTCTCGTTACCGTCTGGATCTATTACTAGTTGGGACATCTTCCAAGAAAAATTTCTGACCAAGTTTGGTGATGACAGGTCTACAGCGACACTGATCAATGACTTGTCTAACCTTAGGGTTGAGTCAAGAGAACCCATCAAAAATTTCAATTTACGTTTCAATAAAATCTTAAACAAAATACCTACTGCTTCTCAGCCTAGTGAAGAAGTGCGAAGTGAATGGTACATTACTGCTTTACCATCAAACTTAGCAATCTTTGTTGATAGGGCTAACAAAACAACCTTAGTTGAAAACATGAAGGAAGCAATAGTAGTAGAGAAATGTATTACGGCCTTAGAAAAGAAAAACACGATGGAAGAATGAAAATCTAAGAAGGTTTCTTTCAAAGAAGATCCCAAGAAAAAACAACCGAAAGATCCATTTGATTTAGAAGGATTACAAAAAGTTTTGAAGACCATGTCTAACGAAATGGTCGACATCAAGAAACAGGTAGCAGAAACTTCTTCTAAAAATCCATACAGGCCTTTTAAAAGAAATCCTTCAACCGATTCCAAACCCCCTAATGCTATTTCAAATGCTGAATCAGAAGAAGAAGAAGAGGAAAAAACTACTAAAGAACATACTGATGAAGAAGAAGTTGTAGAGTTACAAGGTACGTGGGATTTCATCCTCCCAAATGAAGAGGATCAGGAGGCATTCTCGGTTAGTATGCGTAGTAGAAATCAGCTTGATCCTCCTCAACCTACACCTAAGCCAAAGAGCGCAAGCTCAATGACTAAGGATAAAGTCATAGCCAAGAAAACATCACCTAAAGCGACTCAAACCAGCCCAATACAAACAGACACATCTACTCCATATAAAATGCTAATCGTTTCGGATGAAATGGAGTATAATATCGTAGAAGACATGAAAAAGACTAGGGCCAATATTACTCTTTTTGAATTGAGCAAGTTAAAACACTAACAGAAAGTACTTTTGAAAGAATTACATGCTGTGCCAGTTGCACCTTTACCAGCTGCTGTAATCTCTCAAGCTTCCCATGATATGGGAAGACCTCCAACTAGTGTGATTAATAAATTTGATCCAAATGATATCGCATTAATTGGAGGGAGATCGAGATCGCATACTCCCCCATTTCTCCTTACGTATGAAATTTTCAATAAAAATGTGCATAATTGCTTAGTCGATTCTGGAGCTTCATCGAATATTTTACCAAGATCAATTTGCGCAAAATTGAACGTTCAACCACAGAAATCCGCTGTACGCATAGTTCAGCTTGATCGATCACAAGTTGAAGTGATTGGCGAGTTAAATCAGGTTACCATAAGGCTGTCATCCAACCCAAAGGTATGTCAAGTTATCGACATTTTAGTTGCTGACATTCCTGATTTCTATGGCTTAATTCTTAGCCGAGATTGGTCAGAAAAACTTCATGGATACTTTGCAACTGACTGGTTGCACATGTGGCTACCTTATAATGGTAAACCAAATCAAATAAAAGTTGAACGTGAGCGACATCAGAAATACATAGTAACAGAACTTGAAGGAGAAAACGAACCAGTAGCATACAATTCTAACATTATTGGCAACTATTTAGTAGATTCTTTCTTATGAAATTTTAATGCTCATATTTCACCTTACTTAGAACATTCTGTTTTATCTCAATTAGAAAATTTATCTCGAACAGATAGTTCTAAATGCATTAATTTTATAGATAGTCTTGTAAATAAATCTTTGTTTTGGAAACTATTTTTTGATGGTTCTAAGTCTAACGAAGGAGCAGGAGTAGGATGCGTATTAGTAAGCCCAGAGGGAGATAAAACCATGCTAACTTGTAGACTCAAATTCGAGTGCACCAACAATACCGCAGAATACGCAGATCTAGTCCAAGGGTTGTACAAGGCAATTAGATTAGACATCAAATACCTACAAGTTTTCGGAGACTCCGAAATTGTAATCAGACAGGCACGTAATACTATACATTGTTTATCAGGTCATTTAAAGCATTATCAATCTTTAGTTCAAGATCTGACTGAACATTTTATAGCATTTAATATTTCCTCAATTCCCAGACACCAGAATGCTAGCGCAGACCTCTTAGTCAACGTAGCTTCCAAGCTCATTCCTTTAGAAGATTTTAGCCCTGACCGATTTTCAATTGAGCTAATTTTTAGACCATCTATCCCTGATAACATCACCAATTGGAGGATTTTCAACGACAATCCTGATATCGTGAATTTTCTCACATCTGAAGGATCCTACACCAATCAAATAATTGACGAAGACCAACATGACCAACAATTGCAATAGGATAGTACTAACAATGCTATACCTAAATCAGTAGTCAAATTAGAAGACCTTTATGATTTGAAAGATCGATTCAAAAGATCTACCAATTCAAAACTCCAAAGTTCAACTTTGAATTATGAATTAGTAAATCTAGGAACTGAAACCAAACCACAGAATATCAACCTAGGCCTTGGCCTAGCCCCTGAATAGAAATTAGCATATATCCGTCTCTTGAAACAATACAAAAGTGTTTTTTCTTGGAATTACGATGAACTCAAAACATACGACACCTCCATCATCCAACATACTATCCCAATGATCGATAATGAAAGACCTGTCCAACAAAAATTGAGAAAAATCCATCCAAATTTAGAAAATCAGATTAAAATTGAGCTCAATAAATTATTGAAAGCCAAAATAATCTTTCCCGTTAGACATTCTAAATGGGTTTCCAATATGGTACCTGTTAGAAAGAAAAACGGAGATATCAGAATCTGCATTGACTTTCGAAACCTTAACAAGGCCTCCCAAAAGGATAATTTTCCTTTACCTCCCATGGAACAAATACTGCAGGCAGTTGCAGGCTCAGAATTAATGTCATTCTTAGATGGATTCTCAGGATACAACCAAGTGCTGGTACATCCTGACGACCAATTAAAAACGACATTCAGAACTAAGTGTGGCACATACGCATACCAAAAGATGCCATTTGGTTTGATTAATGTGGGCGCCACATTTTAGAGAGCCATGTACACTGCATTCAAAGGGCTAGTTAATAAGTCAGTGGTAATCTATTTGGATGATATTGCTATTTATTCTAAGAAACGAAACAACCATCTCAAGGATTTAAAACAAATCTTTCAACGTTGTTTAAGGTATGGAATTTCGCTTAACCCAAAAAAATCCTTTTTCGCATTAAGTGAAGGAAAGCTTCTAGGATTCATAGTGTCAAAATCTGGAATTCACATTGATCCTGACAGAATCAAAGAAATTTCCACAGTCCCCCTACCTCACAACAAGAAAGCCATGCAATCTTTCCTTGGCCAGATTAACTTTGCAAAGAGATTCGTTCCAGAGTGTTAGCGCTTGAAATTTCACCTCAGGCTGAGAAAGGTAAACCTCAAGGCAACATCAAACCATTTAGCCTCGTAGCTAGCCCTACGGGGCAGGAGAAGGCTCTCTCCGGTCTATCTCGGTGAGATCTTCGATGGATGAGATGACCAATAAGGTAACACTGATATTAGGCTAGTAAACTGATCAAAGAGTTTGATTTGGGGTTTTTTGGGTTTTTGGTGGCAAATTGAGGAGAGGGCAATTTTGGGTGCGGGGATTGGACATAGTTTCTGCAGGGGGTTCTTTGGGGCGAGGTAGGAAACAATATTGATGTCTTTGATTGAGGTGGATGGTCAGGAATGAAAGGTGAGGAGCTAAAGAGAGCAAACAATAACTTTTAATTCTCTTTAGACAGTAGAAAACGTTGAAATTAAACAAACTTAAAAGCAGGGCATGGCAGGCATGAATTCTTACTTTAACACTTCATTTGTTTAATGCGCAGAAGCAAAAGAAAGGAAATGAGTCACATAACACACTTACAAGTACATTGAGAAACACACCATCAACACATGAGTCCACAAGAATCCCAAAGAGGACTGCAAAACCCTGGTCTTCCTTAGCCAAAAATTGCAAAGATAGAGTGAATAATACAATGATAGCTTCTCCCTCAAGAGTCTAACCATGAAAATGAGCAAGAAAGTACATAATATAGATGATCTAACCTCTTTCCCTGCCTCCATGGGTCGAGCTCACTATCCTAGGAGCTTTTTCAACCACTTCTAAACTAAGCACTACAAACTAGGCAGTCAAAACAACTTGCCTCTATAAGCTAGGAAACCAATTCATTCATTTAATATTTACCCTTTTCATGAATGAATCTTTTAGAAATGTTACATAAGAGTTAAATTGTCTTAAAAGTACAATAATTACATCAAAGAGAATCATAATTCACCCCAAAAAGTCAAACTGGGTCAAACTGCGTTTTTCTGAGCTGTACAGTGCATTTTGGAAAAATCTGCCTCACGGCTCGCGCGCCCCTGCCTGACGAGTCGCGCGCCTTTGTAGCCACGTTTGGGGCACTTGCAGGTGTCCCAATTGGGAAAGAGTAGGCTTGTTGGAAAGGTCTGTGAGTCTACTTTCCAACCCAACTGGAATTTTTGAATTTGGACTTCATTTGCCCTGTCAAAAATCAAATCTCCCAAGACTGCTTTCTGCAATTCAAAAAAGTGGCAGAAAGTCATTTTTTGCTAGTTTTTTGACTTTCTGGAGGCCCAAAACTTCACCAAATCTCAAGTCCATCCATGAGCATGTGTAACTTTGCATGAAAAATTTGGAAATGCTAAGTTTTTTCCAAATGGAGTTGCCATGATGAAGGGTCGCGCGGGGGGTGAGACCCGTTAATGGGAAAAACCTGCAAATTGCCTGAAAATGCCAAAATTCACCCAAAATTCTCAAAATTTCTTGGGATTTGTGCTGTGGCTAGGCTATTTAGTGCCTTGATCCTTGAGTGAAGCCTCAGCCAAGATACGGAGGGGATTGGGCCTCTTTCTCCGTTTTAGTGCCTCGGTCAACCGCCTTTTAAGCACCTTCATTTTTGCTTTGCACACATGCATCCGTGCCCAATAATGGTTTTTCATGTTTCTCAACAAATTTTTATCTTGGTTGGCCTTAGCCAACAGCCTCTCCAAGTGTGCATTGACCCGAATGAGCATGGTCTCCCGCTCCATTGGCACTAGATCACCGGGCCTTCTTCGGTTCAAGATTCGGTCACTACGAATCCTCCACAACTCATCAAGAGTTTTCTCATCCTCCAACTGTTTGTTGCACTGCTCCAGGTATGAGATTGTCCATTGTGCACCCTCTAGTCTCTTTTGCAATACCTCATTTTCAGCTCTAAGGTGCTGAATGATCTCCTTTGCCTCTTGGCTCGGAGAACTAGCCTCAAGATCAACAAGCTCAATATCTGGAACTCCTGATGGCCCCTCATCAATCATGGGCTGCTTGCCCCTCTGTGCTGCCTGTGCTGCTGAAGAGAGCGAGGCCCCTTCCACCTGATGTGGAGATAACACTCGCTGAGCTGATGATGAAGGTGAGACCCCTTCCACCTGCTGTGGAGATAGTACTCACCGAGCTGCTGCAAATAAGGCCCTCGGGCCTTTCTGATAGGTAACCAAAGGTGAGGAGCTGACATGTCTAGTGACAGGGATGTCATGCTGCTGTGATGGTCCTCCCTCCTCGTGAACAACCTCAGGATGTGGCGAGGGTGGTGCTGTGAAAAACTCACGAGAGATGAACTCCTCCCATGAGATGCCCTGCTGAGCCAACTGATGCAATACTACAAGCTGAATCAAACCATAATGGTACAGGCTCCTATACTGCTGTGCCGGGCTCTTCCTCTGCAACATGGACACCATCCTCTGAATGTTCTGATAGAAGAAAACAGGGATGTTCATCATCCGTACCCGTGTGAAGTGCATCAATAGGCGAATATGGTACGAATATATCTGTGAAAATCTGCCCTCACAGGTAAAATAGTGCATGATGAGCCTCATCATGGGAGCATACTCGCTCCTGAGAAATCTGAAGGGAAACACACCTGTCAAGTGTCTCATGGATGCTGGTCTAACAAAAGGCTCAAAGTGAACACTGTCCAACACCTTGCGTTTATTCCACACCTCCCCAACATTAGGTATCCCTGTGGCATGTGAGATCACCTCGGGTGTCAATGTAAAGTTCACCCCTGCAAGGTTGACATGTCCATCATGCAAGTGTAAAACAAATAGGCGAGCCAACTCTCTGTGGTGCTGAATCCGAGAGATCCTCTCACAAAACTCATAGCAAGACATATACTGGAAACATGTGACTGCCATAGGACAAGCCTGTAAATCTGCTAAAGAGGTGGGCTCCTCTCGCCTATGATGACCACCCTTTCCACCCTTATGAGGCCTCCTCTGTACCTCAATCTCTGAAGCTGATGACTGGTCATCACTTTGCTCATAGGTTTCGGTTTCTGACATTGTTTAAGGAGCAAAGTGGACAAACTGTGCTACTGTTTCTGCCTGTAAAAAGCTGATTTATATGCTGTTTCAAGGGGACAAGGAACATGAGGGAAATGTTAGGGGAGGGACATTTTTACAAGGAAAATGGGAATACATGTATACAATAGGGAATTTAGGGAAAAACACTGCAAATATCACTGCATATGCATCATTAAATACATGTGTTTACATGGGTATTATGAGGGGTAGGGTTAGGGCTTGATTTTTTATTTTTTAGGGAAAAGGGGTAGGGTTTATTTTCTTTACAAATTTAAAAGGGAAATTTACATGGAAATACAAGGAAAATGAAATGGGAATGAGGAAAAATGATTACAAGGGAAAAACCATTGAAACAGCATAAAACCCTAGCAAATTTTTACAAATTTAACATACAGCCATATGGAGCTTTTTCTCTTGCACAATTTGATCTTTAAACACATTCATGATGTCTTTTAAACATAACCAGCAACCATTTCCAAGTTTGGAGAACCTACCTCAAGCAATTTGATGATTTGGAGGGTGCTTGAACGAATTTGCAATGAGTTTGGAAGGGAGGTCGCTGATGGGTCGCACCCGTTATGAAATTACACTGCGGGTTGAGCTCTGACGGGTCGCGCGCCTGGCCTGACGGGTCGCGCGCCTGTCCTGCTCCCAATTTCGACCAGTTTTCACTCAAAATCGCTTGGATGCTCGCCCAATCTCTCTTGCAAGTGTCTTGGATGCACAATGAGAGTAAAAGGAGGGAGATTGGGTCTTTATAAGCTTCATTTGAATAAATTTCATGCTCAAACCCACTTTCTAATGTTTCTCTTTGACACTTTATAAAACTGACTTTTTGGTTTCCTTTGTCCTGAAATTGACTCATTTAGTGCTTTGGCTTGATTCTTTTTGCAGGGAGATCATCTGAGGGATCTTGGCAAGGGGACCAGGGTTACATGCTGTCCGCTGAAGTCTTTTGAAATTTCATCACTTTTTACAAAAATTTGAAAAATGACCTTGGCTTTAAAAACAGAGTTTTTAAATCCAAGGTGAAAATTAACTGTACAAGATAAAAAATTTCGAAGAAACATCTTTACAATCATCCCTCTGGCTTGCTGAGCACTTATTGACCTTCAGAAACATGACCTTGTAAACATATTTGACCAAAACCCTAGACCTAGGAATTTGACCTCAAGACAAGACAAGACAAGCTTGAAAGAGCTTAATGACTGAAATGACCTGATCCAGCAATGCCAAGAGGGGTACAAATACACCAGCTCCTCCATCAGGGTTATGGCATGCCTAATGGGATGCAAAAATTGACACTGATGAGACACCTACCTATGCAAATGCAAAGAGTTTTGATCGCTGATGGAGGGCTTAAGACCGACTCTAACATTGGCTCCAATGGGGATGGTAGCTCCTTGGAGGTACCAAGAACCTTAGACCTCTGGGAGAGCAGACCAGTGCTTTATCATCATTGGGCAATGGAGTCAACTTTTACACATGTGGACCAAATTTGGATAACTTTATTGACTTTGACAATTGACTGAAATTTAAACTAACTTTGACACAAACCGACTCACTTTATGCAGAAAATAAACTGACTGAAACAACTTGAAAAACTCACACCAACTAATCATCATCTTCAGAATTATAGCCTTCACTGCGGGCTCCAGACTAAAGATTATAGATCAGTTCACACTTGCTATAGAATAAAAGTAAAATGGTAATTACAATGAGAGTGATTAGAGCAGAAAATGCTCAAGCATGATACCTTTTGAGCAGCCGGCCATTCACCGACCCACCAAGACATTCATCACCGTTCATTTCTTTGAGAAGAAAAGCATTTGGACCACGGTATGCTGCAATTTTGTAGGGACCTTTCCACAAATTGTCGAATTTTCCATGTTTCCCTTTGTCTTCATTTCGGGCATCCCATCTCAAAACAACATCATCTATCTAAAAATCATCTGATTTGGCCTTTTTGTCATAGATTTTCTTTATGCGCTCCTGCAACTTAAGGGAATTTTGATGAACCTCCTCTCGTGTCTGTTGTAAATGAATCATTTGACTAATCCGCCGTTGCATAGGATCCTCCTCACCACCAGCTTCTTGAAACAACTTGGCTACTGGAACACTAAGTGAAGTAGGAAACACTGCATCTACTCCATAAACCAGTTCAAAAGGTGACATACCAATTGACTTCTTTTGACTTACCCGATCAACCCATAATGCATTTACTAACTTTTTGTGCCAGCTCTTCTTATTTATTTCCAGCAATTTCTTTATGATGTTCACTAGAGATTTGTTCGAAGATTCAGCCAGCCCATTACCTTGCGGATGGTAGGCAGTCGAATGCCCCAAGCTGATGTTATATTTATAGCAAAAATCAACCATTTTCTTCGATTTGAATGCTGCTGCATTATCTGTAATCAACTTATGTGGACAGCCGAAACGTGACAATATGTTATTCTCAAGAAAAGAAATAATTACCGAATCCGTGGCCTGCCGGGTGGGAATGGCTTCAATCCACTTCGTGAAGTAATCTGTGGCGGTCAAGATCCATCGATGCTGCCCGGAAGATGCTGGGTGGATTTCGCCAATAAAATCCAAGCCCCATTGCTGAAATGGTGCGCTGATTTCAATGGGCTTGAGAGGCAACGACTGTAATTTCTGCTTTCCTTGAAAAATTTGACATTCGTGACAACTCTTAACTGCTTTATATACATCAGAAAATAAAGAAGGCCAATAAAAACCAGCTCTCAATATCTTATTAGCCGTGGTCTTCCAAAACAAGTGACCCCCACAGTCACCTTTATGGAAATCTTCTACTGTTGTCTTAGCTTCTTCTTCGACCAAACAGTTCAGCAATATGCCACCGGGGTCTTTCCAATAAAGTGCAGATTTGATAATACAAAATTTGGCAGCCTTTAGTTTCAATGTTCTAGCTTTGTTTCTAGGCATCCCAGGGGGTGAAGACAAATTTTGAAGCACATATACTATATCAGCATACCAAGGAGAGGACACAAAGATATCGGATACCTGTAGAGCTGAATTTTCTTCGTCTTCATCGGACAAGGCAGCAATCAAATTGATGTCTAGGACATGGAGATTCGTTTCAGCCATCAACTTAGCAAGACCTTGACCCTTGATCAACTTGGTAGGCTTAATTTCCACATCATATTCTAATAGTGCAGCAATCCACTTACCCCTTCTTCCTTCCAGTTCCGTTTGTACTAAAACATCCTTAACAGCTGCATTGGGAACATATGCCAAAATATGAGAATTTAGTATGTACACCCGGAAATCTTTCAAAGCTTTTATCAGCGCCAATGCTTGCTTCTCAATGATATTATAATTCAGCGCTCCATCCCTTATGATACGGCTGAAAAAGGCTATGGGCTTCTCGACTCCATCTCTCTTTTGCATCAACACGGCTGCCAATGTATGCTCAGAAGCAAATGAAAACAAAATAAAATCTTGGGTATAATCTGGGCTGATCAAAGTTGGAGCTGAAGACAAGATTACCTTTACCAAGTTAAAAGACTTCACCGCCTCTTCGGTCCATTTGAGCTCGCTGTCCTTTTTGAGCATGTTAGTTATCTCTCTAAGATGTTCGGGAAGATTGGGAATAAAGTGGCGCAGAAAATTCAATTTGCCATTGAAGGACTGAATTTCTTTCTTGCTACGGGGCTGCTCTAATTGCTGAATTGCTTCCACCCATGCAGGATCTATACGAATGCCATCTTTAGAAATAATATGACCCAACAGCTTGCCTTCGCTCATAGCAAAAAGACTCTTCTTCGGATTCAATGAGATACCATACTTTCTGCACTTTTGAAACACCTTAGTCAAATGAAACAAATGCTCTTCATCAGATTTAGAAAACACGGTCAGATCATCAAGATAAACAACCAAAAAGACATCCTTCTCATTTGCAAAGGCCATGTCCATTGCCCGCTGAAAAGTGGCACCAGCGTTCTTCAATCCAAACGACATCTTGGCATAATGAAATGTACCCCACGGAGTAGTAAATGATGTCTTGTCACGGTCATCTTCATGTACCAAAATCTGATTATATCCGGAATAACCATCAAGCAATGACATCCTCGATGCCCCCACTACCCGCTGCAATATATGGTCCATTTTGGGCAGCTGATAATTTTCCTTTAATGACACCTTGTTCAGATTTCTGAAGTCTATACACAATTGAATCTCACCGGTCTTCTTTCTCACGGGCACCAAGTTGGAAATCCAATCAGAAAACCGGATTGGCACTATGATTCCAGACTTATACAACCTGTTGACTTCCTTCTCAATCAATGGCAGCAATTTAGGATTAATTCTTCTCAACTTTTGTCGGAAAGGCTTTTGATTTGGCTTTATGGGAATGGTATGCTGAATGATACTTGTGTCATAAGTTTTCAAATCTGAATAGTCCCATGCAAAAACATTAGAAAACGAAGACAATAATCTGATATACTCTTTCTTTACCTTTGGCGGCAATGCTTTCGAGAGCTTCACCATCTTTGGATTTTCGGCTGTCCCAAGATTCACATCTTCAACACCTTCTTCCGTTGGCCTCAAAGTTGGTTTGCGGGCCACATCATCTTGATCGAACAATTCTTCCAAAGGAATTAATCCTTTAGGAATGTAATTGTCCTTGAGCTGCAACACATCCATCTGATTTACTCCTTCAGCTTCCGTGTCTATTGAGATGTCTTCGAATTTACCCTCAATTTGCAGAAAATCTTTGATTTCTTCGTCATCTTGGAAAACTTGCCAACACCTTTGATTATCTAGAACTGTAGGACGATGCTTCACATATATCTCAAATTTATTGCTGGAATTCATGGGTATTTTCAGATTACTTGCTGCCTTAGCCAATGCATCTGCAACACCATTTTGAATCCGGGGCACACATGTCAAAGTATGTTCTGAAAACAGTTTTAAGATATCTAGGACAACATTCCGATATGCTCGCATACGAGGATGTTTGGCCTGAAATTCACCTTTCACTTGCTTGATAACCAACTCAGAGTCGCCATATACCGCTATCTTCTTTGCCTTTAACTTCCGAAGGATTTTCAGACCAGCAATAAGAGCCTCATATTCCGCCTCATTATTTGAACAATCAAATGCCAATTTATAAGAACATACCCGTACCTTGCTTGGAACTTGGTTTTGAACTGAAAATGGGTTTCGAATCCACACACCTATACCAGCACCATCGCTGCCCACTGCGCCATCAAAATCCATGGTCCAAAGACCATCCTCATCATCTTCTAAGTGCTGAAAATGTGATGTTGATGCATGCTCTGTTCGCTGCCCATTTGTTTCAGCAATTGGCCTTATGACAGCAGACCTTTCTTCACTTTCCTTTCTCAAAACTTCTCTGAAATTTTCTGAAATGTCTGGTATATCTTCTACTTGAACTAACTGACTATCTACCTCATTGAAATTATCCGCAAACAAAACAAAGGATTCTAAATCTCTTTGTACATAATTTACAGGATGATTGACTGGCTTTTCCTTACTAGTGATCATGTATTTCATCTTTTGTTCCCGATATAACTTCCTCATCTGACCAAAAACCGGAATTGTAGCATAGGAAAAATCGAGCTGGAGTGTACCTTTGAGCTTGGCTCCCCAAGATCTTGAAAGCAACATGCCAAACCGCGGAGGAATATCCGCCACCACCACGTCCATCAAAACATTCTTTGCTGGGATTTGATCTAAACTCACCACCAAGTCTTTGATCAAACCAATACATCTTACCCGGCTGGAATCAAACGAATACAAATCATGATACTTCCTTGTGATGTCAAGTCCCAGCTTCTCCATAATCGTTTTCGGCATCAAATTATGCGAAGCTCCCGAGTCAAACATGGCATTGTGCAACACATACTCATGCAATCGCAAACTGATATAAAATGGAGGAACATCACTTTCAGGAGACTCACCATTTAAAGCTGGCCCAAAAATCAACTCCGGCTGATCATCTTGTACATTCACCGTGTCTAGCATTGGATCAAAATTCAACATCTTGGAGAGCTGGCCTCGGTAAGTGCTATTCTTCATGATTTCTATCAAAGGAATGGGCACTTTCAACTTTGCAATCTCATTCTCCAAACTGAAAACTGAAACCTTCTCACCTTCTTTGGCCGGATTATCTCGCTTTTCACCTCTATCTCTTGGTGCATTTGATGGCTGGTCTATTTTGCTTGCTGATAATGATTGGCCTGCTGGAGGATCGATTATTTCTTTCCCTTTTTTCTGCGGGACAGCAGAACCATTCTTTGCCGAAGCTTCTGTTCTCTTCTGGATGGGATTTATGGGAACAGCTTGGTTTCTCAATTGCCTTTGCTGACCTTGCTGGGCTGATAAAGCATGCAAATACCCTCTTTGATACTCTTCGGATTCTTCTTCAAGTATTGCATCGTTTGAAAAAATATAATGCTCATCTTGGGGAATGATGGAATTACTCACCAACTCATCTTCTTCTGTAATATAAGTGGGCATATCATCAGGAGTGAAGAAGTGATTTTCCTCTCCAACATTATCACCTTCATCCTCTGATTCTTGGCTAACAAAATTTTGCTGAAAAGGAGGTTTCATTTGCTGCTGAACTGCTGCCTCTTGTGCCTTTGTTTCACGCTACTTGATCCTATATTGTTGATGTTGTTGACCTCTGAAATTTGGATTACGAATCTGAGGCTCCGGCTTGTCAATACTAACCTTTTCAAATACCCTTTTAAGCTGTTCAAGTTCACAGAGAACCTGATTTGATGTGGATGCTTCCTCCTTGATTGTGACTCGCTTTTCAGCCTTCATTCTTGCTCTTTTGTCATTTAAGTTTGCCTCAACGCTGACAGCAATCTTCTGCATATCCTCCAAGGTAGGTGGATCTCTGTCTCGTAATGAATAAGCCATCTCCAGATCAAAACCATCCGGGAACTTAAGAAGTGCTGATTTTCTAGATGGCCTCAAATCATCAGGAATAGCATTATAAACTGTATTGAATCTGATTATGTAATCTTGAATAGACTCACCCGGATTACGCTTGAGATTGTTGTATTCGGCATTAATCTGAAGCGGATCTTTTCTGATTTCCCATCGATCTAAAAACTGATTCTGAAGTGCTTCTAAGGTGGCAATGCTATTAGCTGTCAACCCTCTGAACCACTTTCTAACTTCTCCTCCAAATGTTTGCACGAACAACCGCATGGTAACATCTTCTTCATCTAACTCATATAGATCAAAGAAAGTGGTCATTTTGTCAATATGTTGCTGAGCAGTAATACTTTGTGGAGTGCCATCAAACATGGGAATTTTACTTTGATAATCAACTGGCATATCATGAAGATTTGCAGGCAAAGCAAGTGGGGCAAACCGGGCAGCCATTGCTTTAGGAGGAGGAGTAGGATGAGTATGAGGAGGAGGAGCTGTGATAGCAGGGACTATAATAAGAGGAGCTGTAGTTTGTGGAGTTGGGGGAGTCGGAGGGGTAGGAGAAGTAGGAGGGGTATGGGGTGTAGAAGGAGAACTGACTGTGGATTCGAGATAGGTGATTTTAGGCGAAACTAAAACATAAGGAGGATAAGATTCTTCGTGAGCTGTGATAGTGGATCCAATATGATCAGAGATATTCTCAACAAAATTAGCAAGGGTAGTAGCTTGAATATGCGTCTGGAGATGTCTCAAGATGAAATTTTCGACCAATTTGTTATGTTTCTCCAATTCAATAACAGCTGCAAAATCAGGGTCAAGGACTAGAGAATCGAGCGCACTTTCAGACTTGGATTTAAACAGAGACAACTCAAAACCTTCGTCAAAATCTAGATCTTCGAGATAATAAAAAATAGCTGGGCATGAATGAGATTTGAAAATGGGTCTAGGATCTGTAGCCAGCTTGTTTTTCTCAAAAAGACTAGGAAAGAAAAACCATTCAGCCTGTGAAAACTCTCAACCTATCATCCATGGCTCAGAGTTAACAATTATACTGGGATAAAGTGTCAATGAAGCGCTACGTTCACAAGCTCACGGAGATTGACTGAAGCAGCATTTATCTACTAACGCTGATGTAAAACAAGAGCGTTTTCGAAGGCTACCTGGCGTAACTTCAGGCTCCGTCTAAGACTTATGAAATAACACGTCAATGAGCGAATGATTATTTTGTTCTCCCCAGTGGAGTCGCCAGTATGTTAGCGCTTGAAATTTCACCTCAGGCTGAGAAAGGTAAACCTCAAGGCAACATCAAACCATTTAGCCTCGTAGCTAGCCCTACGGGGCAGGAGAAGGCTCTCTCCGGTCTATCTCGGTGAGATCTTCGATGGATGAGATGACCAATAAGGTAACACTGATATTAGGCTAGTAAACTGATCAAAGAGTTTGATTTGGGGTTTTTTGGGTTTTTGGTGGCAAATTGAGGAGAGGGCAATTTTGGGTGCGGGGATTGGACACAGTTTCTGCAGGGGGTTCTTTGGGGCGAGGTAGGAAACAGTATTGATGCCTTTGATTGAGGTGGATGGTCAGGAATGAAAGGTGAGGAGCTAAAGAGAGCAAACAATAACTTTGAATTCTCTTTAGACAGTAGAAAACATTGAAATTAAACAAACTTAAAAGCAGGGCATGGCAGGCATGAATTCTTACTTTAACACTTCATTTGTTTAATGCGCAGAAGTAAAAGAAAGGAAATGAGTCACATAACACACTTACAATTACATTGAGAAACACACAATCAACACATGAGTCCACAAGAATCCCAAAGAGGACTGCAAAACCCTGGTCTTCCTTAGCCAAAAATTGCAAAGATAGAGTGAATAATACAATGATAGCTTCTCCCTCAAGAGTCCAACCATGAAAATGAGAAAGAAAGTACATAATATAGATGATCTAACCTCTCTCCCTACCTCCATGGGTCGAGCTCACTATCCTAGGAGCTGTTTCAACCACTTCTAAACTAAGCACTACAAACTAGGTAGTCAAAACAACTTGCCTCTATAAGCTAGGAAACCAATTCATTCATTTAATATTTATCCTTTTCATGAATGAATCTTCTAGAAATGTTACATAAGAGTAAAAGTGTCTTAAAAGTACAATAATTACATCAAAGAGAATCATAATTCACCCCAAAAAGTCAAACTGGGTCAAACTGCGTTTTTCTGAGCTGTACAGTGCATTTTGGAAAAATCTGCCTGACGGGTTGCGCGCCCCTGCCTGACGGGTCGCGCGCCTTTGTAGCCACTTTTGGGGCACTTGCAGGTGTCCAAATTGGGCAAGCGTAGGCTTGTTGGAAAGGTTTGTGAGTCTACTTTCCAACCCAATAGGAAGTTTTGAATTTGGAGTTCATTTGCCCTATCAAAAATCAAATCTCCCAAGACTGCTTTCTGCAATTCAAAAAAGTGGCAGAAAGTCATTTTTTGCTAGTTTTTTGACTTTTTGGAGGCCCAAAACTTCACCAAATCTCAAGTCCATCCATGAGCATGTGTAACTTTGCATGAAAAATCTGGAAATGCTGAGTTTTTGCCAAATGGAGTTGCCATGATGAAGGGTCGCGCGGGGGGTGAGACCCGTTAATGGGAAAAACCTGCAAATTGCCTGAAAATGCCAAAATTCACCCAAAATTCTCAAAATTTCTTGGGATTTGTGTTGTGGCTAGGCTATTTAGTGCCTTGATCCTTGAGTGAAGCCTCAGCCAAGATACGGAGGGGATTGGGCCTCTTTCTCCGTTTTAGTGCCTCGGTCAACCGCCTTTTAAGCACCTTCATTTTTGCTTTGCACACGTGCATCCGTGCCCAATAATGGTTTTTCATGTTTCTCAGCAAATTTTTATCTTGGTTGGCCTTAGCCAACAGCCTCTCCAAGTGTGCATTGACCCGGATGAGCATGGTCTCCCGCTCCATTGGCACTAGATCACCGGGCCTTCTTCGGTTAAAGATTCGGTCACTACGAATCCTCCGCAACTCATCAAGAGTTTTCTCATCCTCCAACTGTTTGTTGTGCTGCTCCAGGTATGAGATTTTCCATTGTGCACCTTCTAGTCTCTTTTGAAATACCTCATTTTCAGCTCTAAGGTGCTGAATGATCTCCTTTGCCTCTTGGCTTGGAGAATTGGCCTCAAGATCAACAAGCTCAATATCTGGAACTCCTGATGGCCCCTCATCAATCATGGGCTACTTGCCCCTCTGTGCTGCCTGTGCTGCTGAAGAGAGCGAGGCCCCTTCCACCTGATGTGGAGATAACACTCGCTGAGCTGATGACGAAGGCGAGACCCCTTCCACCTGCTGTGGAGATAGTACTCGCCGAGCTGCTGCAAATAAGGCCCTCAGGCCTTTCTGATAGGTAACCAAAGGTGAGGAGCTGACATGTCTAGTGGCAGGGATGTCATGCTACTGTGATGGTCCTCCCTCCTCATGAACAACCTCAGGATGTGGCGAGGGTGGTGCTGTGAAAAACTCACGAGAGATGAACTCCTCCCATGAGATGCCTTGCTGAGCCAACTGATGCAATACCACAAGCTGAATCAAACCATAATGGTACAGGCTCCTATACTTCTGTGCCGTGCTCTTCCTCTGCAACATGGACACCATCCTCTGAATGTTCTGATAGAAGAAAACAGGGATGTTCATCATCCGTACCCGTGTGAAGTGCATCAATAGGCGAATATGGTACGAATATATCTGTGAAAATCTGCCCTCACAGGTAAAATAGTGCATGATGAGCCTCATCATGGGAGCATACTCACTCCTGAGAAATCTGAAGGGAAACACACCTGTCAAGTGTCTCATGGATGTTGGTCTAACAAAAGGCTCAAAGTGAACACTGTCCAACACCTTGCGTTTATTCCACACCTCCCCAACATTAGGTATCCCTGTGGCATGTGAGATCACCTCGGGTGTCAATGTAAAGTTCACCCCTGCAAGGTTGACATGTCCATCATGCAAGTGTAAAACAAATAGGCGAGCCAACTCTCTGTGGTGCTGAATCCGAGAGATCCTCTCACAAAACACATAGCAAGACATATACTGGAAACATGTGACTGCCATAGGACAAGCCTATAAATCTGCTAAAGAGGTGGGCTCCTCTCGCCTATGATGACCACCCTTTCCACCCTTATGAGGCCTCCTCTGTACCTCAATCTCTGAAGCTGATGACTGGTCCTCACTTTGCTCATAGGTTTCGGTTTCTAACATTGTTTAAGGAGCAAAGTGGACAAACTGTGCTGCTGTTTCTGCCTGTAAAAAGCTGATTTATATGTTGTTTCAAGGGGACAAGGAACATGAGGGAAATGTTAGGGGAGGGACATTTTTACAAGGAAAATGTGAATACATGTATACAACAGGGAATTTAGGGAAAAACACTGCAAATATCACTGCATATGCATCATTAAATACATGTGTTTACATGGGTATTATGAGGGGTAGGGTTAGGGCTTGATTTTTCATTTTTTAGGGAAAAGGGGTAGGGTTTATTTTCTTTACAAATTTAAAAGGGAAATTTACATGGAAATACAGGGAAAATGAAATGGGAATGAGGAAAAATGATTACAAGGGAAAAACCATTGAAACAGCATAAAACCCTAGCAAATTTTTACAAATTTAACATACAGCCATATGGAGCTTTTTCTCTTGCACAATTTGATCTTTAAACACATTCATGATGTCTTTTAAACATAACCAGCAACCATTTCCAAGTTTGGAGAACCTACCTCAAGCAATTTGATGATTTGGAGGGTGCTTGAACGAATTTGCAATGAGTTTGGAAGGGAGGTCGCTGACGGGTCGCGCCCGTTATGAAATTACACTGCGGGTTGAGCTCTGACGGGTCGCGCGCCTGGCCTGACGGGTCGCGCGCTTGTCCTGCTCCCAATTTCGACCAGTTTTCACTCAAAATCGCTTGGATGCTCGCCCAATATCTCTTGCAAGTGTCTTGGATGCACAATGAGAGTAAAAGGAGGGAGATTGGGTCTTTATAAGCTTCATTTGAATAAATTTCATGCTCAAACCCACTTTCTAATGTTTCTCTTTGACACTTTATAAAACTGACTTTTTGGTTTCCTTTGTCCTAAAATTGACTCATTTAGTGCTTTGGCTTGATTCTTTTTGCAGGGAGATCATCTGAGGGATCTTGGCAAGGGGACCAGGGTTACATGCTGTCCGCTGAAGTCTTTTGAAATTTCATCACTTTTTACAAAAATTTGAAAAATGACCTTGGCTTTAAAAATAGAGTTTTTAAATCCAAGGTGAAAACTAACTGTACAAGATAAAAAAATTCGAAGAAACATCTTTACAATCATCCCTCTGGCTTGCTGAGCACTTATTGACCTTCAGAAACATGACCTTGTAAACATATTTGACCAAAACCCTAGACCTAGGAATTTGACCTCAAGACAAGACAAGACAAGCTTGAAAGAGCTTAATGACTGAAATGACCTGATCCAGCAATGCAAAGAGGGGTACAAATACACCAGCTCCTCCATCAGGGTTATGGCATGCCTAATGGGATGTAGAAATTGACACTGATGAGACACCTACCTATGCAAATGCAAAGAGTTTTGATCGCTGATGGAGGGCTCAAGACCGACTCTAACACAGAGTTTTCCAGAATCGTGTCTCCTTTACAAGCCATGATTAAAAAGAACACAAACTTTAAATGGGGCCAAGATGAACATGAGGCTTTCAATCTGATCAAACAAGCCATTATCAATGCTCCATCGTTAGCAACTCCAAATTTTTCCGATCCTTTTATTTTGTACACATTTGCCTCAGATAGATCATAGGTTGCGATAGCCACTCAAGCAAATCAAGAAAAAGCGGAAGCACCAATTGCTTTTTTCAGTTCCAATTTACAAGGTGCTAAATTGAATAGTGAGATGTAGAAAAACAAGCTTATGTTGTTTTTAAAGCAATTAAATACTTCAGACCTTTCTTACTCAAAACACATACCAAGATCATAGTACCGTTTCCAGTGGTAAGAAATCTTCTAGTACAGAAGGATGTGGGTGAGAAAAGGGCCAATTGGGTTACTGCCTTACAAGAATATGATGTTGAAATCAAACCATCAAGTATTGTAAAAGGCCAAGGCCTTTGCAAAATGCTGGTAGGAGCATCGCTAATACCCGAAAATCCATCTAAAGAGGTACAAGTGTACGAGGTAAGCCTAAACGATGCTGAATCATTATACGCTGATATTATTTATTATTTAAAGAATGGATATGCTCCTCCAAATCTTGATCACACCAAGAAAAGAGCCCTGAGGTTAAAATCCAAACAATATCAACTTGTAAATGACGTTCTTTTCAGAATAAATTATGATTCTATTCTACTTAGATGTCTTGAGAAAGCTGAAGCTGAAAAAGTCTTGCAGGAACTCCACGATGGGCCAACAGGTGGACACTACGCTGGAGATGCAACTGCTCACAAAATTTTATGCGAAGGCTATTACTGGCCCACATTATTCAAAGATGCACATAACTACGTATTTTGTTTAACATTCCTCCGATCTGCGATATGGCGATTTCGCGATACAGTGATAAAGCGATAATGCAACATCATGAGCGATCAACGTTGCGATGTTATGATTTTGCGATTCTGCAATGTTGCGATGTTGTGAAGCAAATCGCAAAATTGCTTCATCGCATATCTTTCAGGCGCATTATTCAAGAGAAGTATTTTCCATAAGCTGACACATGGTTATGTGCTTTAATGCTAATAAATGAGGTAGTTTCCAGTTATAATGGAATATGGGTTCATGCTTATCGAAAGAATCATTTCACGTAAGGTGATATACTTGATGTGTCTGCGACATTTAAAACTTTCCCATCACCCTTCTTTGTCATTCATTTTTACTTCACTTGTGAATTGTAGGAATGGAGTACGGAGGCCAATACAAAGCAATACGCAGGTTGAAATGGGAAAGAAAAGCAAAGCTCTGAGCTTTGAGGAAAAGGAAATGGCGCCCTTGTATACAAACATAGCCTGTAACAGAGACACAGGAATTGCTACGTGGGAAGGCATGCATAATCTGCTCGAAGAGGAGAATCCCATAGTAATGGAAGTACTGCTACCGCAAGCTCAAATGGTTCTTTTGAAGCATCCCTTACAGAGCTAGCTTGCTCATTCTTACACCGGATAGCAGCAAGGCCTAAAATTCTCCCATACACAAACATGGTCAAAGGTATACTGGACAACGTTGATATCAGAAAAAGACAGTTTAAAATTCAGGGTCAAGAGCTTTCGGAAGTATTATTTTTACAAATTTTGAACCTTATATCTGCTAAAAGGAAAAAGCGCAAAAGGAGAAAAACGCATCAAAGAAACCCGGATCAAAAAATAGAGGCAGTTTCCGATGTAGCGCCTAGCGCTAATCGTGCATCGCTGGAAAAAATTGCTTGAAAAGGCAAGCTGCTAATTGGCTAGTCACCTGCAAGCTCCGGAAACTACAAGAAAGTAGCAATAGAGACAGATTGGAAACAGAGAGCTCAAGAAAAGGCAAAAGCAATCCAAGGGTTAACCAAGTTGAACTGGGATTATTACTGGGCATACTTGGTAAAGCCACATAGCTAGTGGATGACTGTTAAGTGTATCATCAATTCAGCCAAAAAAATGGCACCAGCGCTTGTCGATTCTGTTTTCTCAGCTCAGCTAAAAGTGAAAGTCAGCCAACCAACTCTTCTCAAACAGATGCTGCATGCGTGCAATTTCAAGGACCAAATACAGAAGTAGTTTAATTTTAGATTCAATTTTAGCTTTAATTTTGTTTTATTTTCCTGAAAAGAGGATGGTCATTTAAACCGCATCCTACATTTTTGTAATAATTTATTTTTAGAATTAGTTAGTAGTATTTAAACCCTTCTCATGCATTTAGAGAAGGGTCCTAAAATTTATCAAAAACTTATCCCCAGAAAATGAACTTCTGTACCCTCTGAGGAGGTTTTGATGAATGAATGGAACAAGATTTATTGATGTTTGCATTTGATATCTGCTACTGATGTTTCACTTTTGTACTCTTAGTGGATATTTGATCAAGAAGAGATAAATCATTATCACTTGAAGCTCATGAGTAGGACTAGTTATAAATGGTATTTCTATCTCTTAACTATTTCAGCCTTATGTTAAAGTGATTTCCAGTTCAGTTATTTATATATTAATGTATGAATGTTTGAGTTATCATTTGACACTTTTGTACGGTGATAGCTATTTATTTATGCTTAGTGTATGAATAGCTCATTATGTGATATGTTTTGCACAACTGTTTCGTCTAACTTTTTATACGAAGTGGTTCATCTTTATTGAATTATTTTCTCATGGCAGCTGAATGATCTTTATTACCAGTTGTTGTCTGAAATCATTTTAGATCGCATTGAAGAAAGCTTACACCCCGGGTTAGTGTAGATTTACACATTTTTGTCATTAGAATATAATTTCCTTATTATTAGATTAGAATTAGAGTAGAAGTATTCCATTTAGAAATTTTTAGAAATAGAAATATCAATCTTTCTCACACACACACAAACTGGGAAACTAGTCCCATATCCCCAGTCGGACCTGCTATACCAAACGGAAAAGGAGCTGCCAACCAAGGTCCGGACTGGGCGGGTATCCCCCTTGTTGTAGACCCGATTTTCGGGGCTTCAACAACGTAGACACTAAAACTTCCCAAAATAGGGAATTGGCCAGCGGAATAGCATGAACCCATGGAGATAGGTGTAGGAACTAGTAAAGGGGCTGAGAGCTCTACTGCGCAGTTGACTACAACAAAAATGTAAAGAAGTAGCTTAGAAGGAAGCGCGCACTCTGGCTGAGTAGAAGAGGAAAGAAGTTGCTGCTAAGGTAGCTGCAAAGAAGGAGCGTGTGGAGAAAGAGTGCCTTGTAAAAGAACAGGCTAGGAAAGAATACCTGGACCTAGAAGAAGTCAAAGGATTGGCTTCACCACACACAAATGAGCAGGAGCTTTCAAGCCAAGAAGGAGGCGGTGGTGAGGGACAAAGCACTCCCTTAACCTTGAAGAAGCGTGGAAAGGAGCAGGATGTTGGGAAACACAAGAAGCATAAGTTAGATAATAAGACGTGCATTGACCCAATGGTCTTGACAGAGGGGGATCTCGATGAAATCAGTGACAAAGTCAGAGGCACAACAACAAATTTGTGGAAACATTTTGAGAAACAATATATGAAGATGTTGGGGAGCATCCAAAATGATCTGTGTGAACTGTAGATATAGATTGACATTTTTTCAAGTGAGTGTTGGGCAAGTGAATGGACTGCAAGTGAGCCTAGCACAAGGAAGAGGAATAGTAGCAGAATTGGAATGGAGTCTGGACCTTAGAGTCATATCTTTATTAGAAGGGTCTGTTCACATGGAGTCAAATGAGGACCACTTGATGTTAAGTACAATGAAGGAAATGGGAGTTAACTTGGCTGCGCTACCACTTAAGACTCTCCATGTGTTGCATCATGGGGTCTCGGATGAGCTAAGGATTAGGGAGAAATGCGCCCTCACAGTCATAAGTGAGTTCAAAGTCAATAATGAGAAGATGTTCTTGGAGAAAGCTCAGGTGTTGAAGGAAAAGGAGGAGCTGCAGGCAAGAAGTCAAAGCCTGGAGACAGCAATAGAGAAAGCTTGCAAGTCAGTTCTGGAATTGAACATCCTGGAGGATGCTGCAACTACAACAAAAGTTAGAAAATTAGTTGTTGCAGTCCGCACATCAAAGGATGAGATCGATAGGGTTACTTTTGATTTTCAAATGAAGATATTAGAGCTACAGCTGAAGTTGCACCCCACTACTCCACCAGAGTTTCGGGAGCAATGTGGCACAACCATTAAGGAGCACATGACTACTTTGGACAAGGCAGTTAAAGGTTGTGACTTCATTTTTAACCACACCATGGAGTTATGGAATACTTTACAGGAGGACCCAACCCTGCAACAATTACGTACAAAAATTTGGGAGGCCCAACAAAAATATGACGAAATTAGGGTGATTGCACGCACATTGGCACTAGTCTAGTGCTTTTCTCGCCTACAGGAAGGAAAGCTGCTATAGACACAAGTTCAAGAATTGTAGAAAAATGAATTAGTTTTGAAGGCTCAGCTTCAACCTTGGACAAAGGAGGCCTGCTAGATTGCTTAGACCATACAGGAGAAGCTGAAAGTGTTGCAGCAAACCTAAAGGACCATGAGTCTGGCGGTAGAGGGACCAACTACGGAAAATTTGGGCGAAGAGGTACATAAGGCAGCAATATAAGCCATCACAGATCTAGAAGTCTTGATGCAGGATTTCGATGAGCTCTGTCACAAAGCCAGCTGAGTGACTTGAGGGTGAGTCACCATATTTTTGTTGGGGGCCTCTTGGGATAGGATCCCTAAGGTCAGTTTTGGGGTTAGAATTTTGTAAAAGATGTAAAGTTTTTGCGAAATGTGGATGCAGAGCGTGCAACTAGATAGGAGTCCAAGGGGTTTTAGCCCCTTGTTTTGATAAGTAAATAGGTTGGTTTTGAGACTCACCCATGGTCTACAGACCATGGTATTGTATTGAAGAAATCTATTTATAGTTGAGTCATATCGAGTTTAATAGGTAGTGAAGAGTAAGTGATTCAAGATAGAGATTGTTTTGCGAAAATACTAAGGTAGGAAGGCTCTACTTGATGTACTTAGGCGAGAGGAGAAGGCTCCTACAGCAGAGTGTGTAGGAGGCCTTGGTAAGTCTGTAGATGAGTGCACAAACCCCTGCAGCTGAGTGCGTAGGGTAAACGAGTCTGTAATCTGAATGTTGAAGCTTAATAAAGACTGATTTTGAAGAATTATCTTGCATCTAAGTATTATTGTCAATTTTGTTTATGTTATGATCTATCGCTTTATAATATGTTTTCTATGGAATATTTTATAAATGTTGCTTGAATCTACTGGATCTATCATATTTATAGATGCCTTAAGCAATTATCTATGTTTACGAAGTGAAGGGTTAATTATGTTATGATTGCTGATGAACTGGATAGATCTGCGAGAAGGCATATCTAGGGTTATTAATTAGTGTGTGAAATTGGATATACTGCTTCTTTAGGGTCTATAAAGGCTGATCGCAAACCTTCATGAAGATTTAGAATCCATTTCCTTAGAGTTACAACATCAGGCCATAGAAGGATACTCATCTGCGCAAAGGTAGATCTGTGTCACAAGAGCTAAGAACACTTATCACACTGTCTCTAGATGCAGAAACATGGTTCTAACATCCTCCAATATTTCTTCGGGTGAGATTGTGGCCTGCGCTATGCAAGTTGTTTCCGAAAGGGCCAACAATTAGGGTTTTGTTGGTTGGCGCGAACAACTCTAAACCTGGGTCAGGCCCCCTTAAGCCAACATCACTTGTTTCTCAAACCCCTCATCCAACTTATCATCATAATAGTTTTGAATGGATTCTTTGGCCCTATCCATGGCCTCATACAAGTAGCCCATTGTGGGATTGTCTCCATCAACTAAATGAAGAACATTTACCAAAGGTTTAGTAATGCTACACACCTCCTATACTCCTTCCCAAAAGCTTTCCCAGTATGAAACTAGCCTGCATATGGCCTCTTCATTTGGTTTGTGGCTAAATGAAAAAGCATGTCACTCCTTTTAAATAAACATTCTCTTCACATTCCACATAGAATTCAAGAGAGATTGAATGGATACGAAACTAGTGGAAAACTCTGTAATAACAACGTACACCAACTCCTTGTTATTGGTGAATGTTCTCATCAAATGAAGCACAAATGCATGATTATATATAAATTTTGTAATGTCTTTTGATGATTCAACAATATCCCTAAAACAAGGAAGTCTTCCTATGTCTTCCAACATCAATTCAATGCAGTGTGCAACAAAAGGTGTCCAAGATAAGTTAGGATGCCTCTCCATAAGAATCTTGCGAACAACAACATAATTTTCAACATTGTTCCTTATGACCTGGACAACATGTTTTGGACTCACTTCCTGAATGAACATGCCCAATAAATCACATAATAATCGTACATCTTTGATATGTGCACTGCATCAACAGATTTCATAAACATTGTCCACTTAGGAAAATTAAACAATAAGTTAATAAGTGTTCTACCGTTTTGATCAGTGTAACCATCTGACATCACATTACATCCTGTTTGTGCCCATGATTCCCTAGACTCCTCTAATATTGTAGTGCATTCAACCTTTTCATTTGAAGAATATGCCCTCTAAATTCATCATAGGAAGGGGATTTGTATCCTAGGCCAGCAATAGAAATAACATCAGTCACGAGTTGGAAAAATGGATTGTTCTTAGCAATGCTGAAGGTAACATCACTCCAAATAAGACACCTACTCAATGACTTGTCTGCTTTTTCCTTCTTCCTTTTATAAGAGTAGACCTAATAGATGGTTGTGCACCAGGTGTGGTTTTGGGAACAAAAAATGACAATGCAGCTACGGGGTTGGATGTAGAAATTGATGTTGAAGAAGATCCACTCCCATGATCACCTCCCATCACTCCACCCCCTTCCATTTGATTCTTGAAAGTCTCCTTGGTTAGTTTGGCTGTCTCTATAGCTTCCAATGATTTGAGGGCTCTACGGATGATTTCTAGATTTGTATTTGTGCAAATCCCTACTTCATGTCCAGGAATTTATGCAAGGTTGAATTTCAATCGGTATACTTCCCCTTTCATACATTGTCCACATAAATTGAAATTGAAATTTGATTTGTCAAACCCCCCATCGGGTTCAAAAAATTCCCACATAGGGTTGAACCTAGGGAAAAAGAAGAATTTAAAGTTAAACAAATGAAATTAACAATCACCATTTTCAAATTTTGAAAAAAAAAAAAACCCTCCACTGAATGCAACAATAATGGAAAAAAATCACACACTTAAACCCAAGAAAAAATCATGGAAAAAAAACTAGGGTACAAGAAGAATTTAAACAAATAAAATTTACAATCAACATTTTTTATTTTTGGCAAAAAAACCCTCTCCACTAAATTCAACAAAAAATCAATAAAAGTATACTCAAACCAAAGAAAAAACCATGGAAAATATATGGGTGACTAAAATCCAAGGGAAATCAAGAAGAAACCAAAAAAAAAGTCCAAATTTTATGCCCATAGCTAAAATATACACCGTGCTGAAGAAACTTGGTCCAACTTCGAATTTTTTTTCCTTGAGATCCTAAATTCCTTCATTTTTCTCCTCTCTTACCCTTGTAAATTAGTTATACTCCTCCTTAGCTCTCACCTTTTCCCTCTGATTGCAAAAAAAAACCTCAATTTCACCTTTAAAAAGTATTTGTTTCTGCGACTAGTGATTTTTACCCATCGGATAGCAATTTTTTCATAAAAATCGTGAATAAATTGTGATTTTTTCAAAAAGAAAAAATTGTCAATTTAATTAGCTGAATTTATTTTCGCGGCAAAAAAATTGCGATTAAAATCACAATTTTTGCAAGGTCAATTCCACATACCTACAACTTGAGATCAATAGTTCGAATAACTTGTACCAGGAAAAACAATATGACTAACTTTGGGTGCAATTCCAAGGAAATGAAGAAAAATATAGGATATTCAGGACATGGTTTTGTCTATAACATCCCAAATTAGGTGACTCGAGAGCGATTTCTCCAAATTATTCATGATTTGGTAGCTACAAAGGGTTCTCTCAAGGGCATATTTCTAGTTGTGGCCGTTGTCAAGTTGTGTCCTAAACTAAGCAACTAGTAAGCAAAACAAACCAATTCAAAGTTATTCTCAAATGATTGTAGGTTATAAGAATAAAATTTTGTGTGATATTAAGGTTATCTCCAACCAAGATCTAATAAAAACACAGAGACAATATTTTGTAATCTAAAAATATTTGACAATCCAGATTTGGGGGAATTAGTTTCAATTCACCCCATTTCTCTTTTGTATAAGTGTATGGACAAAGAGCAGGTTAGAGGGTTGGAAAATATTGTAGAGGGTAGTTAGGTTCCAAAATCATTCATCTACGTAATGAAAGAATTGTTAATCATTTGATTATTGGAGCTATTGATTATGCAATTCTGATTTTTCTCTTTAATGACAAAGTGTTGATGCTAAGTTCTTAAATTCTTGGTTGTATAATTTAAATTTTGATTCTGTAATTTCTTAAGTAGCATAGTGCTAGTTGGGAGGGCGCACTAAGTCATCCCACATTGCCTTGTTTTCTTTTATTGTTGTATTATATCTTAGAATGACAACATTGTGTATGTGGTGAGTTAGATTTGCATTTCATGTAAGAAATACCAAGAGTGGTGATGAATCAATATTTCATTCCCAAATTATACTTCACTTAATTTTTCAATTCACAATTATCTTTAAACCATTACTTCATTTAGTAGATCACAATGTTATATATACAACTTATCTAATAAACCATGAGCATTGTCAAGAGTAAAACATGTAAACCATAAGGTACATTAACACATCAAACACATATGGACAGGTGGAAACCCAATCTGGGAGAAAACCATCGTTGTTGTTGTTTTGTCTTCTTATTTTATTATAAATAAAATTCGTTATTACATATTAGTCTTGTACTAGTGTAGACTCTTGCTAGCATGAAAATGCCTACCTACAGGAGGCTATAAGCTCCACTCGTTCTCTAACACCCACTAGAAGGGAGCTACGACCACCTAATATCGTTTACTAGCTCCTACCGGAAGGAAGCTTTGACTCCCTCACTGAAGCCTACAACCCCCAACACCTTATGAACCTTGTTTCATAATTTTCATACTGGATCCAGCTATCAATCCACCATCAAAATAACCTGTAGGCCACCTTTCATCATATTTTCAAAATGAACCCATACCCTGCAATAAGCTCAAACCAATATACCAACTGAATTCCAAACTGTATCACTAAAGACCAATACCAACACCAATGTGCCAACCATTGATTCATTGAATCACTAAGCCATCTAAATACCAATACTGAATATCAAAACACTGAATCACTAAAGAAAAATTATATACTGAAACATTGAATATTGAATCACCAAATCACTAATCCAATACCAATGTGAGTATCAATGTGCCAATCACTGACTAAGTCAATATCCCAATGCAAATTATATCAAATCAATCATTGAAGTCAAGCCGATATTCCCTTGCAACTTTTTGTCATAATAATCATATGCAAACTAACCATCAATTTCATCAACATTGTTAATACTAAGCCTCAACTAAAACAAATTATTTTATTATTAACCCTGTCAAATGTCAAACCAAACCTCTTTGCACATGATTAAATCTCATCTAGAAAACTAGCACACACTATTAAGTGCCGAATTAGATTCTTTCTCATCAATACCAAGCCAAACACTTACTCAAATCAACAATCAACATATTTATCAATTCATTCAACTAATATCAAAACCCTATCTAAATATAGGACCCAACAATATTTGTCAATCTCAATGTAGAAATATGGTGATAGAATTGCAACTACTCAAGAAATTTAATCTAAATAAAGAGACACAAGTCTACTCTACATCTATGTAGAAATTAATTCACAATTTATAACAACATTTGCAAACATGCATCAATAATATGCGCAAGTACATAGATGTACATAGGGGAAACAAATTGGTAAAAACTACTTCAGCATGCTTCCATTAATAAGATGAATAGAGAATCTATTACAATCGCTCACTCTAGCACTGAGCTCAACCTGCAAAAGAATAACCATTCTCTTTGATAAATGTGAAGCTCTAACCTAGAATTAGTCAATTTTTGCCCCCACCTGAGCCATTATTTCCTTGCGAAAATCATAAGTAAATTGACCCCTATGTTTTAGGAATTTCCTCCAAAATGATTGTGCAATTCCCAATGATTAATCATTGATCGCATGAAAGAACTATACACTCAATACTAGTCTACAACTGATGTTACACTGCCTTGGAATATCCACCACAGCTGAGAAATTCAAATTCCTTTCATGCATGAGTTATTTTTGGTTGAATGATCAATTAACTAGATGATCTTTGAGTTATATTGATGTCCCACTACACAACTAACCTCCAACTAGTTCTATTAATTGTTAGAACTATTTTAACTGAGTACAACTAGAAATAACTCAACCGAGTTGTTATAAATTAGCAATCACACATGCATAACTAAACTCCAAGCCCTCTAACTTGAATCTATTGAGCTAAGTGACAAGAGCCATGTCACCTCAGTTAACTTCCTCCAAGTTGTCTGCTAATGTGGAAATTTCAAATTTTCTCAATTTTACCAAGGCTAAGTCAAATTGAGCCTTTCTTGCTACACTTCTCAACTCTCCCTCTTATCAAGAAAGGGATTATCAACCACCCCTATCTTTTAGCTATGGAATTATAACTTCCCTCTTGACAAAGCCTTTGTCAAGATGTCAACTTATTATTCCTCGGTCAGAATGTATTGTAGCAACATTATCCTCCTCTACACATAGTCTTGTAAATGATGATACCAGATATCTATATGTTTGGATCGATTGTGAAATATTGGATTCTTAGAGAGCATAATGCAACTCTTATTATCACAATAGATCACAATTGGATCCATCTCCTGATGAAATAGTCCCACAAATATCTTTCTCATCCAAATCACCTCACATGTTGCTTGACTTGTAGCCATGTATTAAGCTTCTGCTAAGCTGAGTGCCACATACCTCTGCTTCTTTTTGTACTAGGAAATTATTGTGGACCCAACATTGAAAATTCCACCTGATGTACTCTTTTGGTTGGATGT
The DNA here is from genome assembly GCA_031772625.1 of Pinus tabuliformis. Classification (NCBI taxonomy): domain Eukaryota; kingdom Viridiplantae; phylum Streptophyta; class Pinopsida; order Pinales; family Pinaceae; genus Pinus; species Pinus tabuliformis. Next base: position 372,442,256 of record CM062815.1, on the reverse strand, counting down.
ACTCACTGTGAAATATGCATCTATGAAGCCACACAACTTTACTCCTTTTTTTTGTCTATACCATAATTCATATTGGGTAGTGCCCCTTAGGTACCATAAAACATGCTTAGTTTCCTTCCAATACAATTTTGTCCGCCTAACCATATTTTGGCTCAGTTGATTGACTGCATAACACATATCTATTCATGTGTTCAAAAGATACATCAGTGAACCCACTAGCTGCCGGTAAATGGTAGCATCAACTTGTTCACCTAAAGTGGCATTATCCTTCCTCCAATTGGTCACTAGAGGTGGCTCCATGGGCTTACAAATATCCATGAAAATTCTCTATAGTATCTCGGTGGCATATTTTCCTTGAGGCATAAAAATTTCCCCATCACCTTTCCATACTTCTAGCACGAGGAAGTAGTGCATGAGACCCATGTCTTTCATCTCAAATTCCCTTCCAAGACCTGATCAACTACTCATCACATGTCAATATTAAATCATCAAAATATAAAACAATGATAATAAATTTACCTTCTACCAAAATATGATATAGGTTCACATCTGCTTCACTTTTGGTGAAGCCTAATCTAGTGAGATAACTATCAATCTGAGTATACTAAGCTCGAGGTGCCTCTTTTAGACCGTACAATGCTCAAATGATTCTGCACACATGAGACTCCCGGTCAATTGTCTCAAATCCTCTTGATTGCTCAATGTACACTTCCTCCTCAATAACAACATTGAGAAATGTTATTTTTACATCCATTTGGTGGATCTTCCACCCCATTTGTGCAACTAGTGCAAGAATTGATCTAATGGATGAATACCTTGCTACGAGAGAAAAGGTTTCCTCATAGTTAATTCCCTCAAATTGAGAGAATCCTTTTGCCACAAATTTGGCCTTATACTTCTCCATGCTTTCATCTATGGCATGATTAACCTTGAAGATTCATCTTGAACCCACAACTGATTTATCTTCCGGTCTTGGGACCACATCCCAAACACTATTTTTCCTGATGGATTCGGATTATTCCACCATTGCATCAACCCAAACTGGTTTCTCAACTGCTTCCTCAAAATAGGATGGCTCAGTCTCTACAAGCTTAGTCATTAGAGCCATGTTGCCAATATACCTCTCAGATGACCTCCTTTGTCTACACAAATTTGAAGGAGATCCCACATTCTCCCTCGCATCCTACATCAATCTATCATCTTCCCTGGTTCTCTTTCTAGCTTCTCTGGATGGTTCTTCTTGATTGGATGTCTCCACTATGTCTCCTCTATTCTCCTCCATTTATGGCTGCTCCACAACTTCCTAAGGCTCCTCCTTTGGAGCGAAAATATCCTCTTATGGTGAGATTTGAAGATCCCTCTCAAGAGCATCCCATTGTTGTCTCCTCATCAAAATTTATATCTCTTCACTTAATTGTCATTCTGGGGGAAGGTATGTACACCCAGTAATTGTGTGGAGTTTTGGTGTAACCCACAAAAACTCCCAACTCTACTGTCAACTCAAGTTTCTTCCTCGAGTCTTTGGAGACATGGCAGTAAATGGAGGCTCCAAAAATTCTAAAATGAGACACTTCTAGATTTCTCCCCGAGAAAGGCTACTCTAGTGTAATCATACTAAGAATTTGATGAGGAATATGGTTCTGCGAGTAGACTTTTGTATTACATGCCTCTCCCACAAATGCAGTGGCAAGACTTGGTCATGTAGCATATCTCTCACAACTCCCACAATGCTCTGGTTCTTCCTCTCAACCACCTTGTTCTGCTATGGGTTGTGGGGAATTGTCAGTTCTCTTCAAATTCCTTCTTTGGAACAAAAGTCCTTGAAGTCATTCAAAACATACTCACCTCCATTATCGCTCTTGAGAGCCTTCACCTTCTTTCCAATCTCTTTCTCAACTAGTGTGTTGAATTGTACAAATTTTGATAATGTCTCATCCTTCTTCCACATGAATCTTGAGAATTCATCAATAAAAATAGCATAGTATTTATGTATAACAGTGGAGGCTTTCAAGAAGGGTCTACAAACATCAGAGTGGACTCTCTCCAAGACTGCATTTTATTTTTTGTCTTGATCATGGAATGTGGATTTTACATACTTCCCAAAGGTACAATCCTTGCAGAGATCCTATTTCTCAAGTGGTCCTTTAGGGAGGTTAGTGTTTATTTGCTGCATAATTTTAAGGGCACCATGGTGCAAATTACCAAGTATTATGTGTCATATTTCACCAACATCTTGACTCTACACCTTCCCTACCTTACTGCTTAATGCAACATGATATTGCACATCAAGTTTATATAGGTTCTTCACATGAACCCTGGTCTTCTTCACTTACCCAGTAGCTATCTATCTTAGAAAGTCTTTCCTTTTATTGAAGATCACAACATAGCCACGATCTTCCAAGACTGTTACATAGATGAGGTTCTTATTCAGGCCTGGTATAAACATGACATCTTTGAGGTGAAGAGGGGAGTCTAACTCCCTCTTAAAGGTTACTATACCAATCCTGGTAGCATTGTACCTTCTGTCATCCACAAGCTCAATATGCATCTGTAGATCTTTCTCCTCCAGGTCACTAAAAAACTATCTACACCCTGTCATGTGGAATGAGGTACTTGATTCCAAGTACCACACACTTCCCATCATAGTGCTATCCATTTATATGACTAGGGTGAAGTCTAACTTGACCTATGAAACCAAGGCTTCACCTACTTCTCCTCCTGATTTCTTCTTGTTAGAATTTTGGAGTTGAAACTTTGTAGCATAGTGCTCGAATTCATGACAATTAAAGCAATTTATTTTGGACAAGTCTTTCTTCTTACCCCATTGGCTAGAATCTGGTTTGGTTTGATATTTCTTCCCTTTTCCCTTCTTTCCCTTCCCAACCATTGTAAATTATCTTCATCCTCTCCCTTGGATGAACCTCCATCTCTGGTATTTCCCCTTATTTCTTCTTTTACCAAATCAGACCATAAGTGTTCCCAATTCGATGATTTATCCCTCCCATTCACCGAGTTCTGGTAGCTATGCCAATATTTTGGAAGGTCTAGAAGAGTTAGGCTCACCAAGTCATATTTCACAAAATTCACACCAACCCCGTGAAGCTCATCCCAAACTTGTGTAAATATGGTGAGATACTGCGGAAAGTATCATTCTTCTACATATTAATGTTCAGAAGTTTGATTTGAGGGCTATTTTTATATGGTCAATGTTATTCTTGAATAGCTTAGTCAATGTCTTCCACATTGTGAAAGTAGTTTCGTTACCATGGATATTTTAGAATGGTCTCTCACTCCCTTCAAGATTATTCTCCTCACTTTGGCTACATATTTCTTCCATTGGGCTAGGTTATGGGCATTATTTGATCCTGGTTTTGGAATGTTTGTCTTGACATAATCCAGCAATCCATTGTCATCAAGAACTACCTCCATGTGATCCTTTCAGGCTATGAAATTTGAGCTTCCTTACAAGGCATACTCTAATCGTAGTCCGTTAAAGGCCATTATCCCAACTCTAAGGAAATCTTGCTCCACTAAAGTTGCAAATTCGAACCTCCTAAGGAACAACTTCGAAATTCTTGTTCTAATGTGAATCTTGTTGCGAAATCTAGGGGAAACAAGTCTCGGGGATTTCTCTTTTGACGATAACTACTTGTGAAGAATTTTTACTTTTCTTGATTAGTTTCTTCTTTATCTTGATTTTATGTTGTGTTGAATTCATCAAGTAGCTACCAAAACAAAAATCATAATGAGACAAAGGACACAAGATATACGTGACCAGAGAGGGTAAAAACCTCTCCAATCTTGAGAGGAAAACCCACATAATTATTCTTCTTATAGAATCTTCAATTGACAAATTCCAATACCTAGATCCTTGACCAATAATCCCTCCAAGATCAATTCACTGCTTCCTCTGAATGAAATTCTCCTTGTTCAATTCAACACTGGTCAAACTTGTATCAAAACTTTAGATTTCAGCCCTAACTTAGAATTTTAGCTACCTGTTGCAAACTTGCAACTTTGGCTTCTTCTGCAGAAACCCTAGGTCACACGTGTGGTAGAAAAAGATGGATTAACTTCCTTTTGAATTTGTTTGACTTGATTTCCTTTCCTTGTGAATTCGAGTTGCTAAATAGACCTTCCTTGACCCAATTTCATCTCCCTTAAGCGACTAAATTTTTTGGTTTTTGTTGCTTCAAAATGATGCCCTAATCTTTGCATGTGTGGAGGAATTTTAGCCTAAAACAAATTAGAAATGCTTCTCTCTTCTTTATTCCTCCTTCGTTGGGTATTAGGCTCCTTTCTTCTCCTTGGTCGAACTCTTCTTGATGCTTGAGTAAGTGATCCTTTAGTGAGGTCAATTTCTCTTTATATAGCCCTTCACGAGCCCTCAATTAGGTCACCTTCATATTCTAGAGAGGTGAACTTGCTCCTTTGTAGACCGACTTGTTCATTAGCACTTGACAGGGTCTTGGAGGGTTATTTTACTTGACTTTGACTCAAATAATTTCTTTTTACAATATGTAACATGCCCAAAAGGGTCATTCATTGTTATGAAACCAGCTCACAAAAAGATAGAAAACATAGATCAATGCCTTAGAAATAAGCCTCTTCAAGGGGAAACCTCCTTTACATTACAAAAATGAACAATTCTTGGATGATACAAATGGAAAGACCTCCTTTCTATATATAGGATTCCAAGGGGTCATAATGTAATCAGAGCTGACATAACAATAATAATGTAAGGGCACAAAAATAACAATATTGGGCTTCTATGGGGCACAATAATAACAACATGGGCACTACATGGGCACAAAAATATAATAAGGGGTTGCACTAATAACAATAAGGGATTACACTAGTAGTATAGGGACCTAACATGCCCCTCTCCTTCAAAAAGTGTTGTCATCAATGATTAAGTAGTTCTAGATGCTTTTGTATAAAATTAGCATCCTTCCATGTGGAATCTTTAGCGGGTAAGTTCTTCCACTTGATGAGATACTCTGAAGTTGATCGATTTTGTAGCTATTGACTTCTCAGTTCTGTGACTTCTTCAGGTTCCAATATTATTTTTCCTTCCTTTCCAAGTTCTGGAAATATTGTTTGAACTGGGATATTCTACAACTTTTGAATGAGTTCCCACCCTGCTTTGTCATTCTTCCATTCATCCTTTGCTTCGTTTATCAAATTTGGCTGGATAATTATACCAACCTCTTGCATTTCTACAACCATACATTTAATTTCACTCCTTTGGGCATATGGATATCTATAAGGCCTGATGTTTGGAGGAACACTTCCTGGAATCAAATGAATAGCATGATCATGATCACAAATAGGTGGGAGACCTTTGGTAGTCTCAAATACCTTGGAATGATTGTCCAAGACTTTTTGAAGATCTGGAGAAATAGATGATTTTGATGTGGGAAGCTCTAGCGAACATAATTGTTCAATTACGCCTCGTTGTTATTTCTTTAGAAGCTTTGTCATTCCATTAGAGCTAATTATCTTTCTCGTTTCCCTGTGATACCCCTTAATTCAACTTCCTTTCCTTCCGAAGAAAATTTCATGAAAAGTTCTTGAAAATTAAAAGTTAATGTATCCAAGGATTGTAGCCATTAGACTCCTAGTACAACATCAGCACCACCCATTGGAATGGAAAGCATTGGGCTATTTAATACATATTCTCCCATGGATAGCTTCATATTATGGCACTTTCCAGAGAAATTTATGGTTCCTCCACTTGCAACCAGCACTTGACACTCTGGTGCTGGATATAGGAAGCAATTCAATTCCTTGGGTATCTTACAATGAATAAAATTATGGGTACTATCCGAATCAATCAACACTATTACCTTTTTCTTCTTGATATGTCCTTCTATCCTTATAGTTTGAGGAGTGGTAATTCTGACCAATGCATTACAAGATATGGTCGGATTCATTTCTTCTATCTCTAGGGTTGGTTCCTGGTGAGTATCCTTTTCTTTTGACATTTCTTGATACTTTTCTTCCTGATATTTCACTACTTAAACCTTCTTCTTCTTGATATGTCCTTTTATCTTGACAGTTTGAGGAGTGGTAATTCCTGCCAATGCAGTACGAGATATGGTCAGATTCATTTGTTCTTTCTTTAGGGTTGGTTCTCGGTGTATATCCTCTACTTTTGACATTTCTTGATCCTTTTCTTCCTCCTCTTCACAATCTATGTAAAATAATTTCTTCTCGGCACACTTACGACCTTTAATGTATTTGCTATCACAATTGTAACAAAGCCCTTTTGCTCTTTTTTCTTCCAATTGTTGTGGTGTCAACCTTGTAGGTTGTGGAAGGCTAGGAGAAACAACACTTCCATATTTATAGTTGTGAGGGGTAGAATTCTTTGTTTCCATGATTTTGCTTTCCACTTTTCTTGCAAACCTGTATGCCTTCTCCAATGAATCAGGTTCCCAAATGTGAACCTCATGTTGGATGTTATCTTTTAAAGTCCGTATGAAGACATCAATCCTATGCTTCTCTGGAATATCATTTACCCTTATATTCAATTTTTGAAAGTCCTCAATTTGCTCTTCCATTGAACCCTTTTGTCTTCTTTCTTTCACATTTTACGCAATTTGAATCAGATGCTTCGAGAGAGAGATACGATGATTTTCCCAAGGTCACTTGTTTGGGATGTAATTCGGGGGCCTGCAAAAACCCTAAATGGCTTGGACCGTATCTCCGAAAATATAGCTAAGAAAAATCTGAAATTTGGGATAGAGCTTCACCATGATTTCGGCTCAAATGGGTTTTAATTTAAGAATCTAAAACTTTGTAGAAAACAAATTATAGCGAAAAGTCCATGATGACCTATTTATGGAATTCCAGAGCTTACAAAAACCCTAACTTCCTGAGAACATATCCCCGAACATATAGCGAGACAATATTTGAAATTCAGACTCGAGGTTCAGAACGATTACATCTCAAATGGGTTTTTGTTTTATCTTCTGAAACATCACAGAAAAAAATTTATAGTGAATATTCCACGAAGACCTGTTTGGATCAGCGAAACCCTAGAATCCAAAGCTATGGTACCAAATGTTATGAAACCATCTCACAAAAAGATAGAAAAGATAGATCAATGCCTTAGAAATAAGTCTTTTCGAGGGGGAAAAATCATTTACATTACACAAATGAATAATTATTGGATGATACAAATGACAAGACCTCCTTTCTATATATAGGAGTCTAAGGGGTCATTATGTAATTAGAGCTGACAAACAATAATAATGCAAGGGAAACAAAATAATAATATTTGGCTTCTATGGGGCACAATAATAACAATATGGGAACTACATGGGAACAACAATATAATAAGGGGTTGCACTAATAACAATAAGGAGTTACACTAGTAGTATAGGGACCTAACATTCACACATGACAATGACTCATAAGCCCTATAATCTCTCAATGGGAGCTTGACATATAGAATAAATTTCTCTTGAGCATGAAACACATGCCTTAAGATAAAAAATAATAGTTTATTTTTCTCATTACATCAAATACATAAAATCATGATTACATATGTCATTATGAATATCGAACCTAGTTACATATTTCAACACTCCCTCTTAACTAGGGAGGTATTGATAATCCATACAAGGTATTTGGACATTCTCAATCTAAATAATTCTCATAAGAAGAGTGTTATTGGTAACCCGTTTATATATCATCATATAATCTAACGTTGTCACATAGCAAGATCTTGACTAATAGCTCTATCTCTCCACAAGATCAGAGCATAATGTTGGTGAGACCAATGATTTATAAACACATTCACCATTGTCTCGCAAGGAGCATACCCAACCCAGGTTTTTATAGGTTATGTCCTTCTAGGACTATTCTATCTTGGATTCCAATTCATCAACGAATATTGGTCCTCTATGACTACTCTTATCTTGGATTCCCTACCACATCCTTAATGAGTATCTAATTCCAAATGCTTACCCAATCCTCCATCCTTTCTTCCCAAGTGAAGATAAGAATGAGTTGTCTATCTCCCTCTTACCCAGGGACTTGCTCAAGCTCCATCTTAGCTAGGGATTTACTTTTAAGTTTCTTCTTAATCAGAAACTTGCTTCCAGGCTCCCTCTTACCTAGGGACATGTTTCCAATAACAACTATCTCTTCTTAAGTGGAGATCATGGACCCTTCAGTTGCTTATATAACTCCTCCATTTGATGTCATGAATTTCATATTCATCTTTATGGATCCTTCATCTTTTGGGACTTCTTCATATGGAATCGACCATCGATCACTTTCCTTCTTCAATTAGGTCAGTTATGGCATCCTTCCTTTCATCAGGGAGTGATCAATTGGACCATATCTGGATTTTTCTCATATAGCTACCTTTTCCACATCACGTATCCTTTAGGATATTTCATCCTTCCACAATAGTATCAATTGTACATGACACCCACACTTCTCTTTAGGTGGCCTTGTATCAGCCCATCCAGGTATTATTCAAAAATTAGAAATGAACATCAAATAAAAAATTACCTTTTATGATGTCCCTTTGTTGGGTGCAGGAATTGCACTTAAGCAAACTCCTCAACACTTAATTGTCAACCTGGGGGATCCGTAAACTTAGAGACAAACCACAACCAATGCTAGAGATGGTATGAACCTTTCTGATGTAAATTCCAACTTTCTTAAATGGGAACTTGCAGAATCGAATTGGAAAGAGTAAAAGACAACTGAATCATCAAAGTAATCTAGTGCTGGAACAAAAAAAGAATGCATTTGCAAAGGAATCAAAATAAAAATACAATCACTCCAACTGATCAATATTTAATCAAGGGCTCAAACCTCAAGGGTTCTGAGCACTCAGATCCTATGACAAGAAACCGGTTCTTGCACTTGAGCAGAGTTCCTTGCACTTAGTTATCGATTCTAGAAATAAGTGTTAACTATTGCAAATGAAACTTAATTGTAGAAATAACTTGCACATGTAAAAATAAATGTTTCCAATCTTAAATGCATGTAAAATGAAAGTAAATAACCATAACTAGAAAAAACCACTAAAGAATTAACCTGCCATCTGCATATATGTTACTTAGAAGAACGGGAAAGAAACATTGCATGAAAGAGACTAGAAATACTTGCTGCAACACACCAACGTGCACTACTGCAGGTTCATTTCCCCTGCTTTGACTAGGCAAGGAAAACCAATCAAAAGGAATTGCATGAAAATAAATTGTGAGAAAGGGAAAAGAATTAATCACACCAACATGCACTAGTGCAAGTTCATTTCTCTTGCTTGGACCAGGAGGGGAAAACCAACTAAAATAAATTGCATGAAAGGAAATTGCAAGAAAGTAAATCTAACTAATTCACACAACGGATCCGCTCACACTTTGACAGTAATATATGTGCATGGAAATAGAATTCAATTAAGTCACACTTTAACAATAAGAACACATAAATAAATATGAAATTGAAAATAGGGTAAACGTGCTAGGTTGGCTAGGTCCTAGCTAGCCAGCTCATTTCCCTTCTAAGAAATGATGCTACTCAGTAATTTTGATCAAACTCATTGGCTTAAAAGAACAGATAAGATTTGAAAGGCATGAGGCAAAGCTCCTTCTTTCTATTAATTTGCAAAGGCAAAGTACATTGTGGAATACAAATTCCAGCCCAGATTTGGGCGATAGCAAAATATAAAATATGTTTGGAACACAGTGTTGTTATCTCCTCTATCGGTCATCCCCCTAATTCTATCTACATTCTGTGATTTATAGACCATTGGCCCAAGGCCGTAACTACTAAACTTTGTACAAGCCATTCAATCAACCATTTACATAACAAAATGTAGATTTTAGCCTCTCATCTTTTAAATATAGAAAATTGAAGTCATTGGCCATGGGCCAAACCTTCAGCTTTCGTTCAAGCAATCTGCGACTTCAGTCTTGTCCTTGGTTTCCTTTCACTGATCTAGTCTTAGTGGCCAATGATGCACAAAACATGGCGGTGGTTAGGGAAGTTTGGATCTGTTGTGCGGATTCGCTGCACTGGAAATAGTGCGAGATCCAATCCTGTACTTAAATTAGTGGTCACGTCAAGTGGATTTATTTACCAAGTATTTATTAGAGATAAGGATAAGTTACAAAAGTGCATTAAAAGTAAGAAATATGAATTAAATAATTAATTAAATGCCGAATTGAAATAAAATATGAAAAATAAAGTACATGTGAAATATATCACCATGCTTGGACTAGTGCAGGATGAGGGTATGTGAAAAGGGTAAAACATAGGTAAATAGATGTGGCTTATAAAGGAAAAAAGGACAAGAATGGGGACAATTTAGGGGAATAACATCCTCCCATCCCTAAGTTGTTGTGTGTCCTCACACAACATTTTACCTGCTTAAAAAAAAACCTTAAAAATTTGAGTGCTTCACTTCAACCCTGTACTGTAATATTGATGTCGACCTACACTGTTTTGGACTTCTTCTCTTTGATGTTCAATTTCTTTGTCGCCTTCTTGAGATGCTTAAAACACTGTGAAGCTCGATACTTCCACACCCTGACTTCCCTTTCCTGCCTCTTGACCTCTACAGTGAATTCTTCCTTACTATGCTGCTTATCAACCTGTTCTTTAACCACAAGCTCTTCTAAATTCCGAACTTGGTGTTCCAGCTTGGCTATACGACTACTAAAATGAGAGGCTTGTGTCTCTGAATCATTGGGTGGAGGCATTTTAGTACCCTGTTCTTCCTTCTCTTTAACTGTTGTGGTAGGGGATTCAATACCCTGTCAAAATGGGGACTGCACCATATCAGCATCTGACCCTTCAACCGAATCCTTGCTTACACTCGATTCTTCTTTCTTCTTCTGAGGTTTCTAGATAAAATTAGCCAGCAAGGAATCATCTTCAATTTCTTCAAATTCTGTTCCTTTGGAGTGGACTGTCGCGTCCATAAGGACTAACAAATTATGCCCTTCAGAGGCACTTGTATGCACTGGAGAGGTAGTCTGAGGGGAGGGGTTCTTCTCAACGGAGGCACTGGTCACCTTATTCTTCGAAGATGGGGCTTCCTCTTCAGCTGCCTCTATGGGTCTTTTTATTTTTGTACCAGAGTGAGAATAACCTCCCATGTTGTTTTTAACCAGACCCCTGCTTGTACTTGGACTAACAAGGTCCTTTGTCCTTTTCCCTGTGGGTTTCTTCTTGTGTAACTGCTCTAATAATTATGCCTAGGTCATACCTTTGGCCTACAACTCCTTCTTGACCAAGATCTTGATTAACATGTGATGATATAATTTTCAGTCAGCCTGGTCTTCTCATCTAGTTTGCACGCCCTTGGCCATCCTCTCTAAACTTCTGAGCAAGAAGTGGGGGAAATTGATTTTCCATTGGAAGTGTCAGCCTGCTTTGAAATGTAGCAATATTTTGAAATGGTAAAAAAATGTGAAGGAATAGCATCCCTTGCAGGTCGAAAACTCCTTCAAAATATAAAGGAGATCTCACCATTGATCCAGTAGGGTGCTGCGGAGGATGCCCTTCTTCAATTTCACCTACATTTCCTTGTCAATGACAAATCGGCACCACCGCTTTTTCCCTAACTTTTGATTCTTGAACTATTGCTCGCCAATCTTCTCTAACCCTGTGGCCTTTGAGATGAATTCTTCTGTGACGTCGAGCCTAAAGGGGTCAATTTTGACTCGGCTGTCCTTAAAACTTTTGGCAAATTGCAGAAGAAACTCTGATTCTTGCAATAGTGCAAGACTATTGCGGTATTTGGCGTTTGCTCTACTTTCCAGAGGGATGACGGCTCACTTCTAACGGGCGGCATCGTTGCTTAATGACTATGAAAAGTCCAAATATCTTCTGCATGAAACAAACGAGGAAGATAGATTCTTATGGATAAGGGCCCAACCATCCACCGCCCTTCTCCAACTCACCATCCAATCATTTAAATTATCACTTAATACATCCCTTAAATTGTCATGGACACGTAGAATCTTTTGAAAGATGTGCTGCACTGATTAGGGGTACTTTGTGGCGGTGATTTAATGGTTGGGTAAGGTAATGATTTCAAATGGAGGACATAAAGGATCATTTCACAAGGGGTGTAATCATAGCCAAGCAATGGTTACATAATCCACATCATCTTCATAATTCATTAAAAATACCTTTAGCATTCATTAAAATGATCACAATTTCTAACCATAAACACTTTGTACTTAAATAATTTTCTCCCTAATTAATACATGATAACATAAAGTACTTAATGATCAAATGAAAAGGCTTCTTTTAAATTTTCATGATAACCACTTCTTTATGACGCATGCTATATTGCATGGAAAAAAACAAAATGCATTATATCTCTAACAGGGTGCATGCTTGCATTGATTTGCTTGCACCACCTATACTGCACTGCTCTACTTGCACTATTCTGCTTGCACTGGTGCAAGTAGAAAATCTGCTGAAGAAGAAAAAACAGGAAATTTTGGTAGAACATAGGTTGGACTTTAACATGACTTTCCCAATCATATGGAAGGTTTGATTTGCCATTTCTTTGATGTTTCTTAGCACATCCTTTTGCTCTTTCTGCACTAGATCCTGCAATAAGCTCATGGGGGAACAAAGAAGTGGGAAAAGGGAAAAAATTCAGAATGGGAAGGAAGTTTATGATAGGGATTCCAGGAACAGTACCATCAAGAGGGCATAAACAAAAGTGGGATAGGGAAAAAAATTCAAGGGATAAAAGTGGGATTTACGAAACAGATAGGGTGAATTCGGAAGAATATGGGAAGGTAATCATTATGGGATTGAAGAAGAAAACTGATGGGGAATTATGAAAATGGGATTTGAAGAAAGGCAAAAAAAATTCTGGAAAGTCTGCCTGCACTGGTGCAAGAAAAAATTATTGCAACAAGAATTAAATGTTACTTGAATAAAAATATCCATGCTAGTTACCCCAAACTTGTGTAAGGGCTGGTTCTGCTGAACCTGCTTCTTCTTGGTGGAAGCTATCACATCTAAAGATCGAGCAACAGTCTCCTTTTATTAAATTTTTGATCTTCCCGCCAGTAACATGGTTTTCAAGTTGATCCTTCTGCAATCATGTCAGAAAACTGATTTTCATAATTACAGGAAAATATTTTTTTTCTTTACTATTATATATATATATATATATATATATATATATATATATATATATATATATATATATATATATATATATCTATATATATATATATATATATATACTCCTTTTAGAAGAAGAAGAGTTCATGTTTTCAACAGGTTGGTATTACCATCCATCACTACCGTCCCAAATTGTTGTTGGACTTGTTGTGTAAAATCCTTCTTGGCAAGTGGCTGAAAATATTTCTTTAATCTATGTCCATTCACCAATAACACTAAGCTCTGTCCATCAATAATTTTAATCTCTACTGCTCCATTCTCAAATACTCAGACCACCTCATAAGGTCCCATCCAACGTGTATGGAATTTTCCTTTGAAATATTTAAATCTAGAATCATAAAGGAGTACCCAATCACTTGGGTGGTACTTCTTTTTCTGAATAGACTTTTCATGCCACCTTTTACGTTGTTGCTGAATCAATATGTTCTGTTGAACAACATCCCTTTGAAATTCATCCAGCTCACTCAATTGAAGGAGACGTTGTTGTTGCATTTCGGAGAGATTTAGCCCCAACTGAACTACAGTTCTGAAGGTTTTGATCTGGAATTCGATTGACAACAGGACTTGTTTGCCATATACCAGCTCATATGGTGTATTTCCCGTGTTATTCCTCCAAGTGGTTCGATATGCCCACAAAGCTTTTGGTAATCTTGCAGCCCAATCCTTCTGATGCATATTTACTATTTTTGTGAGGATGGACTCGATGACTTTGTTCGTGGATTCCACCTGGCCATTTTCTTGTGGGTGATATGGTGTAGATTTCCTATGCCGAATCTTATATTTCTCCATAACACCCTGCACTAGATTAGAAATAAATTGCATACCATTTTCAAAAACAATCTCTCTAGGCACACCAAATCTAGTAAAAATTTCAGTAAAAAGGAAATCGACAACAACCCTTTCTGTAGCAAAGGAAATAGCTTTAGCTTCTACCCATTTTGTAACAAAATCTGTACAAACCAAAATATGCTTTTTACTTAATGAAGTTGGATTTATTGGCCCTATAAAATCAATAACCCATTTTTCAAAAGGCTCAATCATAACTTGGGGGCATAAAGGCATCTCATTGGTTTGATTAAGTTGGCCCATTCGCTGACAATTATCACACTGCTTGACATATTATTTGGCATCCTTAAACAAGGAAGGCCAAAAGTAGCCAGCGTGCAATACCTTATATGCAGTCCGCTTATCAGCGAAGTGGCCTCCACAATGTTCATCATGGGAAGATTTTAAAATGTCAAACACTTCTTCCTCTCTTACACATCTACAGATAATCAAATCTGGACCAGTGTAAAAGATATCTCCTTGAACCCAGGAGATGCAACACTTTTCCGAATAATATTCCACTTTTCACAAGCGGACAAGTGGGAGGGTGTCTTTCCAGTGACTAAATAGTTAGCAATGTCAGCAAACCATGGGGAGTCTGTTGACATAGAAAAAAGATGTTCGTCAGGAAAATCATCATTAACAGGAGTTACTTCACCAAGATTATTCAATCTTGAAAGAAAATCTGCTACCACATTAGATTTTCTTGGTCTATCAACAATAGAAATATTAAATTCCTACAAAAATAATAACCATCTAGTCACTCTACCACTAGTCAATGGTTTATTCATAAAATATTTAATTGCGGAATGGTCAGTATGTACAAAGACTTCATACCCTGTAATATAGTGCCTGAACTTGTTAATTTCAAAAATCACAGCTAAAAACTCTTTCTCTATAACTGTATAATTTAATTCAGCGGGAGACAAATTCTTACTAATAAAATAGATGGCATACGATTGCTTATTTTCCTCCTGTCCTAAAGTTGTGCCAATAGCCAAATCTGAAGCATCAGAGGAAATGTGAAAAGGTAGGGACCAGTTTGGACCTCTCAAAATTGGTGCCTATACTAACTTTTCCTTCAATGTTTCAAAGGACTGTTGGCAAGCTGTGGACCAAGAAAACTCATTATCCTTAGCTAGAAGTCGAAAAAGAGAGGTGGCTATCCTAGAAAATTTTTCAATGAATCTCCTATGGTAACCATCATGTCCTAAAAACCTCTTACTTCCCTTTGAGTCTTGGGTGCAGGAAGATGCAAAATGATCTCAATCTTAGCTGGGTCAACCTGGATACCTTTATTAGAAATAAGATGGCCAAGCACCACTCCTGCCTTGCACATTAACCTACATTTCTTGTCACTCAAGGCAAGATGGGATTCTTGGCAGTGAAGAAGTAATTTTTCCAGATTTTCGAGAGCCTCTTGAAAAGAGTCACCAAACACAGAAAAGTCATCCATATAAATTTCTACACATTCTAGATCAGAAAAAATAGCCAGGACTACCCCTTGAAAGGTAGCCAGGGCATTACATAAACCAAAGGGGGGAACTCTATAAGAAAATGTTCCCCAAGGACATCTAAAAGTAGTTTTTTCCTGATCTTCGGGTGCAATCTGTATCTGGTTGTAACCACTGAAGCCATCCAAAAAGGAAAAGTATTTCTTTCCTGCAACGGTATCAAGCACTTGGTCAATAAAAGGAAGAGGGAAGTAATCTTTGAGAGTGTCTTTGTTTAATTCTCAATAGTCAATACAAATATGCCATCTCCCATCTTTCTTAGGAACCAACACTAATGGAGAGACCCACTGGCTATCAGAAATAGGATAGATGAAACCAGCATCTAAAAGTTTTTGTAATTCTTCCTTCACAACATATTTCAGAGCTAGATTCATACGCCTTTGGGGTTGTCAGATAGGTCAGGCTCTTTCCTGAATGTAAATATGATGTGTACAGGTTTCAGGAGGAACTCCTTTCATATCCTCATAACCCCATGCAAAGGCACCAAGATGGTTTTGCAACAAGTTTACAAGCTGCTCTTGCTGAGATGAGTCTAGATCTGAACTAATATGCGAGGATTTACCAGGGCTAATCTCAACAAGAGTAGTATCAAGCTCAAGAACACTCAAGGGAGTGGTCAAAGGTAACAGTACAGAAGAATGAGAATCGTGATTTTCTTGAAAATCTAGGCTGAAAATCTGGCTCAATGGCTCAAAATTAGGCATAGTGTCTAGATTATTCAAGAAATCTTGAATCTCACCTTCTTGTGAAGACCCAATATAATGATGTATAAGAGAAATGGACTGAGTCTCCTCATCACTACTTTGATCCAACCATAAGGTATCTCGGAGGTCCTGAATGGATCTGGTAGGAGGATACAAGGTAACTTTCTTCCTAGAATCTCCATGAGAAATATACATGTCACTGGAACAACATCCAATATATGCATCAGCTGTAGCAAGCCATGGTCGACCCAAGATCAAGGGATGTCCTCCTACTGGGTTCTTTGGCTGAAGCACAATGAAATCAGCAGGATATTCCCAAGAATCTAATGCAATGATCACATCATCCAATACTCCTTCTGGCTTGATTTTAGATCTATCCGCCAATTCAAGCACAGTGGGAGTAGGATGAAGATGAGATAACCGAAGTTGATCCATGGTTTGTTTAGTCATGACATTAATGGCTGCCCCCAGGTCTATAAGAACATTAGAGACAAGGACATCACCAATTTGAATTCAGACAATAGGGTTTTTGCGATCAGTACATTTCTCCATAGACACACATCCCATCATCAACTCTGCTACCCTACCAACAAATTGAATGGTTTGGGTTTCTAATCTCTTCCTCCCTGGTTTCTTGAGACGGAGTTCCTTTATGATCTTAGTACAAATGGGGATCTCTTTAATGGCCTGAAGCAAAGGTACCTTAATAAAAGGTTCCTGAGTTCAGAAACCAAGCTAGTCTCAGAAATAGGCTCACTTCTTTCCACAACTAGGCTTTCTAGAAAGGGAGGCTGGTTGGAAGAGGATGGTAAGGATTCAGAAGGTAAGGGAATGGGTTGCTTGGTGAAAACTTCCGTAGAATGGTTAGAAATCTCCTCCTCTCCTTTCTCTTCAACAATCACCATAGGTTGCTTTTGGTTTTCCAAAGTTATAGTCCTCTCCGATCTCAATTGGATATCATGAACCCCAATTGGAATATACTAGTACTTGAATGGTAAAGGGGGGTTCGTTACATGGATCATTTGCACCACTTTATTATTATTAGGATTGGGTATAGGTTGAGCAAGCAACTGAGGAGGTTGAAATGGTGGGGGTAAAGGAAAAGGTGGAGTAGACTGACTTTGAGGTAAATATGGTTGAGGCATTGGATAAGGTGCATATGTAGGTGGATATGACTGCATAGGTGTCTGGTAGGAATACTGAGGATAATTTGGCCCTCTCTAACCTTGTTTCCATGGTGGAGAAGGATTTCCATGTTGATATTGATTTCCATACTACCACTGCTGAGAATGATTAGTGTTAGGATAAGAATATGCATGTGCATTCTAACCAAAATAGTGTGGAGAGAATTCAGGAGCCATACCTGCACTTACCTGAGGCCAATTCCTCCTTGCTCCCATGGCATATAAGTATTCAGCTTCAAGCTATCCCCCTTTGATTACAGCTTTAAGTCTTGGTATAGAGGGACACTTTTCTGTGGTATGGTCTTCTGCACAAATAGCACACTTATTAGTTTCCTTCAAATTAAGAGGACACTCTTTAGGAGGATGCTTATCTCTACATTTAGGACAAAAAATACATAATGACTCTTGTTATTTTATAAGTTTTTGCTTAAATTTCAAAGAGTCTAATTGTTTGCTAATAGTATTCATTACATCAATCTTCATATTTTCCCTTTTATTTTCTAGTCCAATAATCATAGCATCAGTAGATTCAGTTTTTCTGTTTCTACTCTGAATTCCTCTACTGGATCTATACTGATTCCTTGAAAATTTCCTACACAAATCACAGATCTGATCAAAAGTTTTCTGAGAAATATCACTTTGTCCTAATAGGTTCAAATTATTTCTAGCATCATCAGTAAGTCTACGCAAGAACACAGTTCTAATAGTACTATAATCAAACTTAAGCTTTGACCTTTGTAAAATATACATAAATCTTTCTAAGTAATCCTCAAGAGTTTCATCAACATTCTGCACAATTGTAAAGATTTCATCTTGCATGTCCTAAGTTTTGCAATATTCTTGATATTTTGAAAAAAACACTCTCTTCATCTAATCCTAAGAATTTATGGTGTTCCCTCCTAACCCCATAAACTAGCGCAAAGCTGAGTCTTTGAGAGTAGCAGGAAACAATCTCAACTTCTGAGCTTCAGTTGAATAGTCATAACTTCTACACAAAATATCAAACTCGAATAAAAAAGAGTCAGGATCTTCATGAACTTTACCATGGAAATGAGGGAGAGCCGATGGTGGAATATTCTTCATCTATTCAATTGTATCGGGATCCACAATTGGAAACTCAAAAGTGGATTGTTCCTCATTTACCCAGTTTTTTCCAGTTCCTTCCGCATGATCTTCACGATCTTCCATTGTTTCCCCTTCATGCGAACCGCTCTCAACAGGCTGAGAAGATTGACTACTAGTAGTCTCCTCCTTCCCCTCTTTGGGCTGAACCACACCTGAGCTGTTGTCACCAGAGTCCAGGTGGATTATTCCTGCGTGATGGGTTTGAATTTTGGACTTCCTACCTAGAGAAGAAGACCCAATATGAAAATTGTTTTCAAATTTATTAGTATTTCCTCGGCCCTTAGTGGGCTTTGAACCCCTACCTCTTCTAAGCATTCATCTCAAAAGAAGAATAACAAAGCAACTTCTAATAAAATGCTGCAAAGAATACTCAACACCAGTAAAATTCCTTCAAAAAAACTTTCCCAAACAATAGAAGCACACTACAGAAAAAGATAAAAGCAAACTTACCCCTATTGCATCAAACAAAAAATTCTTACCAAATCAAATCGCATCCTCGGCAATGGCGCCAAAATGTTGGGTGCAGGAATTGCACTTAAGAAAACTCCTCACCACTTAATTTTCAACCCAGGGGATCTGTAAACTTAGAGACGAAGCACAGGCAATTCTAGAGATGGTATGAACCTTTCTGATGTAAATTCCTACTTTCTTAAATGGGAACTTGCAGAATTGAATTGGAAAGAGTAAAAGACAATTGAATCATCAAAGTAATCTAGTGCTGGAAAAAAAAAAAGAATGCATTTGCAAAGGAATCAAAATAAAAAGACAATCACTCCAATTTATCAATATTTAATCACTAAGTATATGCTTATATTCCTCTTTAGTAGAAACACTTTAGTAGTCTCGTAAAGTGGGCCCTTAAACCTGTAGAAATTCCCACTGTAGATCAACAGATTATGCAATAGACTAAAGAAAAATACAAGATCTACTTCTACAACAAACTCTGCGGAAGCTTAATCAATTTGAGAATGATCAATGAGAACACATATAACTAAGAATGAGAAATCAATCACACATAACATAGAAGAAGTAACCGGGGAAAGTCTCAGCCTAAAACCCCAATCTCTGTATTATCATACAAGTGAAAATATGTTTAGGTTACAAAAATAATCAGCTCTCAAGCTATCCTACTCTCTCTATAATCAAACAATATAGCTCACAGACTGAATAGACACTGTATATGTCCTCCTCAAGCCCTCCAAGCCTCCTATTTCCTTGCACAATTTTCCTTGGGGTCCAGTGAAGCCACATGTGTGAATTGGCCTCATCACACTCACAAAACCTGAAGAAGTAACTGTACAATCCTCAAGGAAAGAATTCCTTCTACATGCAAGAGATATTCACAATAGAATATTCTAGCAACTGATAGTACACTACCCCTCCATCTGATCCCAATTGGGTCTCTGTCTGAACTGGCATGCATGAGTTGTTTATGAGAGAATATTTAGTTATCTGAAGTGTAGCAGTTACATGCATGCATGCATTAACTAACTGAACTCATAATTAATTCAAAAAATTGTTTGAATTAATCTAACTGGACTTGGTTTAGTTAACTAAGTCAACTAATTACAACTCAATATTACAACTCATCCTTATCTATTTAACTGATGGATAAATTCCTCAATCAATGGAGAAATTGTTGCATGTCCCCACATAGACTTCATGTTTGATTTTCTACAACTAATTAACTCATGGTGAATTAATTAATTATTTTACAAACAACTGCTAAGATCAAATTCGAATTTTTACTTATCTATTTTAGTTCAGCGACTAACTAAAATAGGAAGGTATCTTGAAATGCTATTTATGGCAGTACTAAATTTATCAATTCTATATTTAGCATTTCTTGTTGCTATTTTCAACAAGAAAGGGATTATCAGTAACCCCAATCCTATCTCTGTGGAAATAAAACTTGCATTTTGACAATGCCTTAGTCAAAATATCTACATCATGTTCCTCAGTCGAAACATATAGCAACAACATGATCCTCTTGACCACACAGTCTCGAAGATGGTGATACCAGATATCAATGTGCTTGGACCTGTCATGAAAAGCTGGATTCTCAGAGAGTTTTATACAGCTCTGGTTATCGCAGTAGATCAGGTTTGGATCCATCCTCTGACCAAACAATCCCACTAGAATCTTCAGCATCCAAATGGCCTCACATGCAGCCTGACTAGCAGCCATGTATTTAGCCTCTGTTGAGCTAAGTGCAACTGATCTTTGTTTCTTGTTGTACCAGGAAACTACAGCTGAACCAAGGTTGAAGATTCCTCCAGAAGTGCTCTTCTAGTCTGATGGACTCCCTGCCCAATCTGCATCTATGAAGCCCTGAAGCTTCACTCCCTTTGTCTGTCTGTACCACAATCCAAACTAAGATGTGCCTCTGAGGTATCTCAGTACATGCTTCACTGCCTTCCAAAACAGTTTGGTAGGCTGAACCATAGCTTGACTTTGCTGGTTCACTGCAAAGCATAAGTCAGGTCGTGTGTTCACCAGATACATAAGTGAACCCACCAGCTACCGATAAACAGTAGCAGCTACTACCTCACCTGAAGTAGCATCCTCCTTCCTCCAATTCCCAGCTAGAGGAGTCTGCATGGGCTTGCACTTCTCCATGTGAAAGTGCCTGAGTATCTCATTGGCATACTTGCCTTGAGACACAAATACTTCACCATCTTTCTGCCACACCTCCATGCCTAGAAAGTAGTGCATAAGACCCATGTCTTTCATTTCAAACTCTCTTGCAAGGTCCTCCTTGCAAGACTGTATCAACTGATCATCACCTGTCAAAATCAGAACATCGACATAAAGAACAGTGATCAATGGTTTACCTTCTACCATGATGTGGTAAAGGTTCACATCTGCTTCACTCTTGGTGAAGCCCAACTTGGTGAAATAGCTGTCGATCCTGGTGTACCAAGCATGGGGTGCTTGCTTCAGCCCATACAAATCCCTCTTGAGTCTGCACACATGCGACTCACTATCGAAGGTCTCAAAACCCTCTGGCTGCTCAATGTACACCTCCTCCTCAATCTTCCCATTGAGGAATGTTGTCTTCACATCCATTTGGTGGATCTTCCACCCCATTTGAGCTGATAGTGCCAACATCGATCTAATCGATGAGTACCTTGCTACGGGAGAAAAAGTCTCATTGTAGTTGATCCCCTTGACCTGTGAGAAACCCCTAGCAACAAACCTTGCCTTATGTTTCTTAACACTGCCATCAGCTACCTGCTTTACCTTGTAAAGCCATCTGGAACTCACCACTGACTTACCCTGAGGTCTTGGGACAATATCCCACACATTGTTCCGAATTATAGAGTCGTACTCCTCTACCATTGCATCAACCCAGACTGGTTGTTGTACTACCTCCTCGAATGAAGAAGGTTCGGTATCTACACACTCCCCAACCAGGGCCATGTACCCAGTGTACCACTCGGGCGACCTCCTCGGTCTATGCTGAGAAGATGGTTGTCCCACATTCTCCCACGCATCTAGCATCAACTTGTTAGCTTCCCTTGAGTGTTTCAGCCCATCTCTGGAAGTATCAGCATGAGTGGATGTCTCCACTCTCGGATCCTTTGCATGCGGCTGCTCTGCATCAATCTGAGGCTCCTCCTCTTTAGGAATTGAAAGTTCCTCCTCTGCATGCAACTTGAGCTCCCTATCAAGTGATAAGCACATGGCTTTCTGCTCGTTGAACTTTAGATCCCTGCTTACCACTGTCCTTTTAGTGGTAGGTAGGTACACTTGATAGTTGTGGGGTGTATCCGTGTACCCCACAAGTATTCCCAACTCAACTGTTCGGTCTAGCTTCTTCCTGGCATCTTTGGTCACATGACAGTAAACTGATGATCCAAAGATTCAAAAGTTACTTACATCAAGTCGCTTCTCGGAAAAGGCCTCCATAGGTGTCTTCATCCCCAGTATATGGTGCGGGCTTCTATTCTACGAGTATACCGCTGTATTGCATGCCTTAGCCCACAAATGCAGTGGTAGGCTTTAGTCATGCAACATTGCTTGAGTTGCTCCCACAATCAATATGTTCTTCCTTTCGGCCACCCCATTCTACTATGGGTTATGGGGTGCCGTCAGTTCCCATTTAATTCCTTCTGCAGCGCAAAAGTCTTTAAACTGTTGAGAGACATACTCTCCACCATTGTTGCTATGAAAGGCTTTTATTTTCTTTCCAAATTCTTTCTTCACAAAACCTCAAGAAGGTCTGATCCTTCTTTTCCATCAAGTAGATCCAGTATCTATGAGAAAAATCATCGATAAAAATAACATAGTACCTTTGTTTAGCGGTGGAGGTTGTAGAGAATGGTCCACAAACATATGAGTGAACGTGCTCCAGGATTCTCCAGCTCTACTGTCTCGATCCGGAAAGGAAGATTTCGCATACTTACCCAAGGTACAACCTTTGCATGTATTCATCTGCTCAAGTTTTCCCTTGGGTAATCTGGTAGAAATCTGCTGCATGATCTTCAGGGCTCCATGGTGCAAGTGGCCCAGTCTTCTATGCCATAGCTTGCCAACATCTTGGCTCTGCACCATCTCAACTTTGGAACTCAATGCAGCACATTCGTCTACCTCCATCTTGTAGAGATTCTTAACTCAAATCCTTATTTTCTTTGTTTGTCTAGTACCGATATGCCTCAGGAATACCTTTCCTTTACTAAAGACTACATCATGGCCTTTATCTTCTAGCATAGCAATAGACACAAGATTCTTCTTCAAACCTGGTACATACTTTACATCAGTCAGGGTGAGGGGAGCTCCATGATCCCTCTAAAACACAATTGTACCTTCACCTGAAACACGGTACTTTCCATCACGCCCATCTTGATCCGCATCTGGAGATCCTTCTCCTCTAAGGCACTGAAAAGATTCTTGTCACCTGACATGTGGAATGAAGCTCCACTATCCAGGTACCACACACATCCCACCATGGATGAAACCATGCATGTGATAAGTGAGAAATCTAGCTCAAACTGTGAGGCCAGTGCCTCACCATCAGATCCCTTCGAGGAACCCTTCTTGGATTTCTTCTGTGGACAATTCGTAGCATAATGGCCCACTTCATGACAATGAAAGCATCGCACTTTCGATTTGTCAATCTTCTTCCCACCATGGGAAGAACCAGATTTGGGATGGGACACCTTCCCTTTCCCTTTCCTTTCCTTACTCGCTAAGGCTAGATTTTCCTCATCATCTTGCTTCGATGAGGATCCATCTCTGGTGCTTCTTCTTATTTCCTCCTGCATCAGATCCAACCAAATTCGTTCCCAATCTAGCAGTTTTTCTCTTCCATTAATCGAGTCTTGGTAGCTATGCCAACTCTTAGGAAGACCGAGGAGTGCAAGACTCACCATGTCATCATCAGCGATCGTGATCCCTACACTTCCAAGCTCATCCCTGCAGGTGGTGAGCTTGTTCAGTGTTGAGCCTTAGTTTTGGTCTTATTTTTGCTCAAAGAAACTTACTTATCCATCTATTTTCCATCCATTTTCCCTTCATTTATCCCATTTTGATGTATATTTGATATCCATTCAGGTATTTAATTTTAATTTTTCAATTTCTAAAGTTTTTATGAAAATTTGGTTTTTAGTGCAAAATTGGCAGATTCAGAAATTCCCGTAATAGCTCTATGGTTGATATGGTTTCAGGACACTTGGGAACGAATGGAATGCATGGATGGATAGCTTGGGAACTAGGACTAAGCCAGCAATGCTTAGTTCGAATTGAACAAGCTTTATTAGGCCCATTTGGTGCTAGTCAACCATGACTAGTCATGCATGAATCCCATAGAAATAGGGCTATTTTGAGTTTTCATAGGAATGGTCATTTTTCTTGGGTTGGGGATAATGAATTCGACTTGGATAGGTGGATGAGAGTAGATGGGTTTGTTTGAGTGATTATATATCAGTTTTTTCATGAGACTTCTTATTTAAAGCCAAAACTTTGATGGCTTATGTATTGATTTTGTGATATACTTTTATGCTGTGACATCTTTGGATTGAGAAGTAATTTGAAGACTTGTGTTATTATTATTTTGCTGTGCAATGATATGGATTTGTGACTGATCTAAGCTTCTGATATCACCTCTCAAAGTGTGCAAGGCAAGGGTGGAGGGCCCCCACTCCAAGCTAAGTACACTTCCATGTTAAACTAGTTTTATTTCCTTGTAATTTAGTTGATTGTAGCACTAGTTTTTCAAAGCTTTATTTCAGTTTGCTTTATGGTTTATGCATAGTGATTGATTTCATTTGTTAATAGCTTATTCATCACTTTATTGAGTTGGAAAAACAGGTGTTCAAATTGGGCATCCCTTCTGCTAAATGACGAATCAAAACTAGTTTCTTTTGTTTACATGCAAGCAGTTTTATTTCCATTTAGATTTAGATATTGAGATGAATGAATTATGATGGAATATCTTATGTGTCTCTTAAATTAAGATCTTCTTTCATTTATAATTTATCCATCTTGAGCTTTTGGTTTCAATCTCTGATTCATTAAGTGATAATTGAGGTGAAGGTGGACTTCTTGAGGTCAAGAACCCTTTCAATGTTTTTCTCTTTTTGAGCTGATTGAATTAGAGTTATAAGATGTATTATCTTTAGTTTTTGAATAACTTATCTTTCAAGGTTTGGTTATATCTGATCTTCACATATAGTGAACTTGTCTCAAAGCATAAACAACCCGGATTGATAAGAAATAATTGTGTTAATTTAGGACCATAAATTAGCTCAACATTCAGA
Source organism: Pinus tabuliformis (assembly GCA_031772625.1). Classification (NCBI taxonomy): domain Eukaryota; kingdom Viridiplantae; phylum Streptophyta; class Pinopsida; order Pinales; family Pinaceae; genus Pinus; species Pinus tabuliformis. The sequence continues at coordinate 372,416,961 of CM062815.1, read as the reverse complement.
TATGTATAGATCGTGTCATCCTTTTTACACTTGATCTTATGGATCTTGTCTTTCAGCGCCATCTTCCTATGATTGCTGCTATTCTGATATAGCTCTTTCAATGTTTTCCACATCGAAAACGGTGTCTCCTTCCCATGGAGGCTCGAGACAATGTGCTCTCGAACTCCCTCCGGGAGGATTATTCTTGCTATAGCCACACATTTCTTCCATTCCGCCAGTTGAGTAGCATTAGTTAGCTTTGGGACTTCTTGATCAATGAAGTCCTTTAGATCATTATCCTCTAATACTGCTTCCATGTGATCCTTCCAGGCTAGCTATATAATTCGAGCTGCCATCAAGGGCATACTCGAGTCTTAAACCACTGAACGCCATTGGTGAAATTGAGATGTGATAAGAACTTGATTTCTATATTCAAGAACCACAAACTTCGAACTTCTCCCTTCTTGTATACTATTCTTCTCCTTTGATCATCTTTTCTCTGATACCATGTGGAAATTCCCATTGTAGATCAACAGATTATGCAATAGACTAAAGCAAAATACAAGATCTACTTCTACAACAAACTTTGCAGAAACTTAATTAATTTGAGAACGATCAATGAGAACACATATAACTGAGAATGAGAAATCAATCACACATAACACAGAAGAAATAACCCAGGGAAAGCCTTAGCCTAAAACCCCAATCTCTGTATTATCATACAAGTGGAAATATGTTCAAGTTACAAAAAGAATAAGCTCTCAAGCTATCCTGCTCTCTCTGTAATCAAATAATACAACTCACAGATCGAATAGACATTGTATATGTCCTCCTCAAGACCTCCAAGGCTCCTATTTCCTTGAGCGATTTTTCTTGGGGTCTAGTGAAGCCACATGTGTGAATTGGCCTCATCACACTCACAAAACCTGAAGAAGTAACTGCGCAATCCTCAAGGAAAGAATTCTTTCTTCATGCAAGAGATATTGAAAATAGAATATTCTAGCAACTAATAGTACACTGCCCCTCCATCTGATCTCAACTGGGTCTCTGTCTGAACTGACATGCATGAGCTATTTATGAGAGAATATTCAATTATCTGAAGTGCAACAATTACATGCCTGCATGCATTAACTAACTAAACTCACAATTAATTCAACAAACTATTTGAATGAATCTAACTAGAGTTGACTCAGTTAACTAAGTCAACTAATTACAACTCAATATTACAACTCATCCTTATCTCTTTAACTGATGGATAAATTCCTCAATCAATGGAGAAACTGTTGCATGTCCCCACACCGACTTCATGTTTGATTTTCTACAACTAATTAACTCATGGTGAATTAATTAATTACTTTACAAACAACTGCTAAGATCAAATTCGAATTTTTACTTCTCTATTTTAGTTTAGGGACTAACTAAAATAGGAAGGTATCCTAAAATGCTATTTATAGTAGTACTAAATTTAGCACTTCTATATTTAGCATTTCTTGTTGCTATTTTCAACAAAACCTGCTTTCTTAAAGGTTTCCTTCTTGCACTAGTCAGTCCTGCACTTATCGAAATCTGCTTGGGCTTGTGTAGGCACAAAGATTTATGCAAGAGGTATTAGTTGTGTCTTGCCAAATATTCTTGACTTCATGCAAGGGCTCAAACCTCAAGAGTTTTTAGCACTCGGATCCTGTGACAAGAAACTAGTTCTTGCACCTGAGTAGAGTTCCTTTCACTTAGTTATCGATTCTAGAAATAAGTGTTAACTATTTCAAATGAAACTTATTTGCAGAAATAACTTGCACATGTAAAAACAAATGTTTCCAATCTTAACTGCATGTAAAATGAAAGTAAATGACCACAACTGGAAACAACCACTAAATAATTAACCTGCCATCGGCATATATATTACTTAGAAGAACGGAAAGAAACATTGCATGAAAGAGACTAGAAATACTTGCTGCAACACACCAACGTGCACTGGTGCAGGTTCATTTCTCCTGCTTTGACCAGGTGAGGAAAACCAATCAAAAGGAATTGCATGAAAATAAATTGCAAGGAAGGGAAAAGAATTAATCACACCAACATGCACGGGTGCAGGTTCATTTCTCCTTCTTGGACTAGGTGGTGAAAACCAACTAAATTGCATGAAAGGAAATTGTAGGAAAGTAAATATAACTAATTCACAAAATGGATCCGCTCACACTTTGACAGGAATATATGTGCATGGAAATAGAATTCAATTAAATCACACTTTATCAATAAGAACACATAAATAAATACGAAATCAAAAATAGGGTAAACGAGCTGGGTTGGCTGGGCCCTAGCCAGCTAGCTCGTTTCCCTTTTAAGAAATGATGCTACTCAGTAATTCAAATCAGACTTATTGGCTTAAAAGAACATATAAGATTTGAAAGGCATGAGGCGGAGCTCCTTCTTTCTATTAATTCGCAAAGGCAAAGTACATCGTGGAATATAGAGTCCAGCCCAAATTTGGGCAATAACAAAATATACAATATGTTTGGAACATAGTGTTGTTATCTCCTCTATCAGCCATCCCCCTAATTCTGTCTACATTCTGTGATTTATAGACCATCGGCCCATGGCTGTAACTACTAAACTTAGTACAACCTATTTGGTCAACCGTTTACATAACAAAATGTAGATTTTATCCTCTTGGCTTTTAAATATAGACAATTGAACTCACTGGTTGTGGGCCAAATCTTCAGCTTTTGTTCAAGCAATCTGCAACTTCAATCTTGTCCTTGGCTACCTTTGGCTGATCTGGTCTTCGTGGCCAACGATGCACAAAATGTGGTAGTGGTTAGGGAAGTCCGGATCTGCTGTGCAGATTAACTGTGATGGCAATAGTACGAGATCTGATCTTGTACTTAAATCAACAGCCACGTTAAGTGGCTTTATTTACCAAGTAATTATCGAAGATAAGGATAAGTTACAAAAGTGCATTAAAAGTAAGAAATCTGAATTAAATAATTAATTAAATGCTAAATTGAAATAAATTATGAAAAATAAAGTACATGTGAAATATATCACCATGCTTGGACTATTGTAGGATGAGGGTATGAAAAGGGTAAAACATAGGTAAATAGGTTTGGTTTATAAATGAAAAAAGGGCAAGAATGGCGACAATTTAGGGGACTAACACCCTTCATCATGACATTTTCTTGTTGCAACATCAACATCCTACATTCATATCGACACATCTCCAAGATATTCATTGTCAAGGGTTTCCATTCTTTCCATTTCAGGCTTCATATCTTTCCCATGGAGATATCATAGTCAACCCTTCTAGACAATGGATTTCTTTCTCCATAGTTTCATATTTTATGATATCTTCTTTTCTCTTTATTCACATATTACTTCCCAGGAACTCCCAATCATAGTTCCTTCATTTTTTTCAACCACCTCATATTACATATGAGGACATATTATGTTGATTTCATCTAGTTAATATGTCACCCATGACTTGATGCATCCTTTTAATGAAAGAGTCATTTCCCTTGATCATTGTCATGAGGTAGAGCATGCATCCTTACTATCTGCAACTATATAATTACATGACTTGACTCATTGAACATATGCATACATATGTATTTTCTTCTTTGGTCATCTAGACTTCCTTTAACAACATCATGTCCTTGATTGGGAGTACTTCAATCATATTTTACATGTTGCATTCCTTTGTCATCATACCATCATTCTTTTAAGTAATGAATCCCATCCCAAGTGGGATTCTTAGTGAGACAACTTTTAAGAGATGAACCTTCTAATGAAGATTCCAACAAAGGATCTTGATTATCCTCATCCTCATCTTGCGAATTCTCCTTCCCAATGATGTATGATGATCTTCATACAATATGATTCTCATTTTACCCATAAGTGCTACTTATTCTTCTAATGAGGTTACCAAGGGCTACTTCCTTCTAATGATTATTGACATAGAATTCTACTTTAGATATCTTTCAAGCTTCTTATGATGATGTCTTCAGCTCTTGCTTCAGTCATATTCTCCTATGATTTCATCTACTAAAATGATGCATCATATCATGTTTCTAATTATTCCTACCATGATAGCCATATTTTACAAGAACTGAAAATAACTAGGTGGAGAAGACTTATCTCAATCATAGTAGAGATATTTTACTTCTTCCTTCTTGGACTTCTCCTTTTCAACTTATTCCACTTCTTCAGTGACATGGGATTCTTCTCTTAATATTTTTATGTTTCCCTTCTTGAGTTTCGGATAATCTCTCTTGTAGTGTCCATATTCTTGACATCCATAGCATTGAACTTTCACCATATTCTTCTTCCTTTTCTGAGGACCAAATTTCCCAAACTTTCCTTTCTTCTTTGCCACGGCAACGTATGCTTGAGTTTTCTTGTTTGATCCTACATCACTTTTTTCCTTCAATCTGGCTTCTTAAATTTTTCATAGTGACCATAGTTCATTGAATGGAGTAGCTTCCTTCTTCCCATATATTCTTGATCTAAAGTTACCCCATTCCTTCAGTAGTGCAATGAGAATTATAGTAGTCATCTACTTGTCATACATTATTTCTCCCAACTCTTGTAATTGGTCCCTTATTTCAGACACCCTCATAAAGTATGAGAATATTCGTTATTCTTTTGAAATCTTCATCTTGTAGAGTTCTTGGCTTAACGAGATTACTTCCCCTGCAATGCTTACGGAGAACAATTGTACAAGTTTTTCATATGTTTCTAATTTTTATACATTGGGAATGAGGATATCCTTAATGGATTCAATGAAAATCCTTTGATACCTTACTTCCCCTTTCATAAATTTTGCAAGACGTTGAGCTTCTTCCTTTGGAGGTTTAGAGATTAAGCCCTTAACATGTTCCATGAATTCATTCTCTATGAGGTTTAGGTCTGTCCTTTTCTTCCATGCAAGAAAGTTTGAAACCTCAACCAACTTGTTGTTTTCCTTAAAAAAATACATTTTGATAGATTCAAATGTGGAAACAAATATACTTAATCGTGAAGTTACTCATTTTTAACCTGTTGCCTTTTTTTATTTTGATGATGATATTGATACTAGAGGAATTCTTCTGGTTAAAGATGTCTTTCTTCAAAAGTGATCCTTGATCCAAGGAGAGGGAGATCACTTTGAATGATGATGACAATTCCTTTGATATTGATTTCCTTGGATTAGTAGACTTCAAGATGATTCAATTTTGTATTTATTCTTGAATTTTGAGAAGAGATAGTGTCTATTTAGGTCTCCTTCCTTGAGCGAGGTTTCCGAGAATGCTTCAAATGTAGACATTAGGGTTTTTGAGATCTTATTTTATTGATTTCCTTCAAGATGATGATGTAATCCTTGACCTCGAAATACCTTGGATATGAGAGGATATTCTTGATGATTTGATTCCCTCGATAATATTCTAGAACTTTGGTCCCTTAATGTCCTTTGTTGAGCTTCCCTTCCTTGACCTGTCACCTTAGCTCTCATACCATGTTGAGAAATCTAGGGGCAGCAAGTGTAGGTGATTTTTTTGTTGATGATAACTTATTGTGAAGACTTTTTTCTTTTATTAATTAGGTTCTTCTTTAGCTTGATTTGATATTGTGTTCACTTCATCAAACAACTACCAAGATATAAATAACAAAGAGACAAAGGAAAAATATATAGGTGATCAACAAAAGTCAAAACCTCTCAAATATTGAGAGGAAAACCCACAAAATTATTCTTCTTATAGAATCTTTAATTGGTGAATTCCAAGACCTAGACCCTCGACCAATAACCCCTCCATTACCAATTCAATGCTTCCTCTAAATGGACTTCTCCTTCTTTAAGTCAACGTTTGTCAAACTTGTATCAAATTTTTATATTTTGGCCCCAACTCAGAATTTTGGATAGCTATTGTAGACCTGCAACTTTGGCTTCTTCTGCTGAAACCCTAGGTCACAAGTGTGTAGAAAAAAGGATAGATTAAATTCATTTTGACTTTGCTTGACCTGATTTCCTTTCCTTGTCAATTTGGCTTTCTAAATAGACCTTCCTTGCTCCAATTTTAGCTCCCTTGAATGACTGTAATTTTCGGTTTCTATTGCTTCAAAATAATTCCATAATATTCGCATGTGTGGAGGAATTTAGCCCAAAACAAATCAAAAATGCTTCTCTCTTCTTTCTTCCTCCTTCGCTTAGTATTATGCTCCTTTCTTCTCATTGGTCTAACTCTTCTTGATGCTAAAGTAAGTGATCCTTTACTGAGGAAAAGTTCTCTTTATACAGCCCTTCATGAGCCCTCAAATAGGCTAACTTCATCTTCTAGAGAGGTTGACTTGCTCCTTTGTAGGCTAACTTGTTCATTAGCACTTGACAAGATCTTGGAGGGTTATTTTACTTGACTTTGACTCAAATATTTTTTTTTTAACAATATGTAACATTCCCAAAAGGTTCATTCATACATGACAATGACTCATAATCCATAGAAGCTCTCAATGGGAGCTTGACCTATAAAATAAATTCCTCTTGACCATGAAACCCATACCTTAAGATCAACAATAATAATTTAATTTTATCATTACATAAAATACATAAAATCAAGATTACATATGTCATTATGAATACCAAACCTAGTTACATATTTCAACAAATCTTGCTTTGATACCATGTAGAAATATGGTGATAGAATTGTAGTTGCTCAAGAAATTTAATCTAAGTCAAGAGACATAATTCTACTCTACTTATTTAGGGAAATTAATTCACAATTTAGAACAACATCCACAAACATGCATCAATCACATACAAAAGCACACATATGTATCTAGGGAAAACTAATTGGTAAAAACCCCTTAAGCCTGCTTGCATTAATAAGATGAATAAATAATATATTACAATTGCTAACTCCAGCTTTAAGCTCAACCTACGAAAGAATAATTGTTCTCTATGCTTAATGAGAAGATCTAACCCAAACTTAGTCAATTTCTACCCCCACCTAATCTCATATTTCCTTACACAAATTCTAAGGAAATTGGCCCTTATTCTTTAGGAATTTCCTCCAAAATGATTACACAATTATTAAGGATTGATCATTGATTGCATGCAACACATATACACTCAAGACTAGTCTACAACTGATGTTACACTCCCTTGGAACCTCCACCACAACTAAGAAATTCGAATTCATTTCATTCATGAGATATTTTTGGTTGACTGATCAGTTAACTAGATGATCTCTGAGTTAGATTGTTGTCCCATTGCACAACTGACCTCCAACTAGTTTTATTAAGTATTAAAACTAGTTTAACTGGATTGCTATAAAATAGCAATCACACATTCATAAATGAAATCTAAGCCCTCTAACTCGAATTTACTGAGCTAACTAAGTGACAAGAGCCATGTCACCTCATTTAACTGCCTCCAAGTTGTTTGCTGATGTGGAAATTTTGAATTTTCTCAATTTGACCAAGGCTACGTCAAATTGACCATTTCTTGCTACACTTCTCAACACTCAATCAATATGTAATCTCATTGTCAAAATATCATACCAAGCATGTGAATCATCAAGCCTCAATCATACCAAATATTTGCATCATTCAAGGTATGAACAAACAACGCTTACAAACATGTAGATCAATTAATAGAAGGTTTCACTGTCATAAATATTTTGTTATCTTGTCAAAGTATTAAGCATATTTTTCCATCAATACTATCCCTGAAGATTCAAGCAACCTTAGGCATAGGACAACACATAACATCTTTGTCAAGTATGTGAAATAGTAGTGGTAAATCATACATGAACCTTTGTCATTCTATCACACCAATATCTACATACATTCTATCATATATCTCTACATAACAGTAATGAAGACAAGAAACAACATGTTTACATCAATTCATATACACACTTAGAATAAGAATCACAAACTCTTTCATCATTATAGGCTCAAGCAAAATTCAACATTCAATCTCTTTGTCAGTCAACAAATATTAAGTAACATACAAGAACCTTTGTATTCATTTTAATACTAATCGTATGCCACATTGATACACTAATCCCTGCATAAGACACTACCAAACCCCTGTCACAATATTTAATTTATCAAGAATAATATTCTCAATATTTGTATACATGTTCTGAAAAATTCAAGTGACAAGAAAACCATGTCATAAATCCTCTGTCATACTAATTTGCAAATACTACTCACTACATACATTGTTAAAACACACAGTTCTACATATACTAGAATCTATCTATATTAATTAGAAATAAGCATATGTTAACTCAAGCATAGAACATCTATATTCACGTCAAATAACATAATATCTAAAAGTCCTCTCCTATTCTGCAAAAACCTTTCAACAATCACTACACAAATGTTCTCCAAACCTTGCATATAGGTAGTTTAAACATACAATGGTAGGAATTCACAGCCTCTATCAGCATTTTCAAATAACACACTAAAGAGGCAAACATAGTCTTTGTCAAACATACTATAAATCAACCAAATTTTAATCTTTGCTAAATTTTTTTGATGTGCATCACAGACCCACTCTTTTGATCTCTGCATTCTTATAAACAACTATACAACACAAAAATTATGATAAAGCCTTCAAATCTTTATCAAAACATTAAATCTTCAAGTAATTAGACAAATAATGAACGTATCCTTTAGATCTCCTTCAAATCTATCATTGAGGGATAGATTTGAGCCTCCTCTTGTGCCCTCGTGCAAATCTATTCAAAATAAGGCACAAGAAACTTATGAAATGTACACTCATTCACATTTATCTACCTATTTTTTATATAAATTTGAGCCTTCCATACCTTAAACTTACAGCCATTTCATTTCAAATACCATAGGTAAAAATTGATGATGGAATTTGAACTTTTTCGGAGTATTACCTTGGGCAAATATCATTGTTTGGCCCTTAATTTTTTTATTTTTTTTTGCGCTCACAGACAATAACACACCCCTCCCCTTTATGAAGGGCATTATAACTCATGTCTAAAACACAAAACATCCATTACATATGGATTAACACTCATCTAACAAAGGAAACCTACACCACCCTATCTCCAGGCCCTGAAATCACCTAAACAACACTATCAAAATTTGTTCAAACTTTCTCCAAATTCTACCCTATTTTTCCCAAAACTTGGGGGACTTGTAAATATTTGATAAAGCTTCAATAATACCTCAAAAATCTCATTAAAATGTCTCCAATCAGACACCTATGTCTCATTAGTTTTCTTCACCTTCAAGTTGCTCCAATCCTTGTATAACCTTCTGTAATTGATCTTGACCTCGTGCAAACTTGTACAACTTGCATGCAATCATCAAGACACCTATGTAATGAATAAAAAACCTGAATTACCTTTATAAGCATGAGGAAACATACTCAAACCGTGACCTACATGAATTCATCATGCTTATCAACAGTGACAAAATCATAATGGCATGATGACAGTGGCAATGTGACAAAAACATGACATAGTGGACACATTGAAATATAGGTTGACATCATGAAGTGTAGGTTTCCATCAATGACAAAAAGAGAGACATAATTCCAACAATCTCCCCCCTTGGACTTAATGGAAACCTTTTGCAACACACATAGTCTCTCCCCACCTTTGACAACAAGTGCAAAGGGTTGAGCTGAACCAAGAGAATAAATCCCCCTGTCATGTGCAACATTATGAGTCTGATATTTTAATCTGAAAATAAGAGCTCAACTGACCGTGCTTCCCCTGAGCATATATTTTATCCTCTTAGATATATACAATCTAAGTGTAGGGATTTATAACGCAATCATAAGTACAACCATAATTATGACTAACACCACCCATTCATCTCTCAAAGCAATATGACAAATCCATCAATAAGTAGTATGACAAGACTAACTTCATTATCACCATGATATTCATCAAAAAAATCATGTGAAGTAAAATATGTGAATAAGTGTATCAACCAATCATTAACCAAGATATGCAACTCTAAAACCATGCCCATGTAGTATAACATTAATATCAAACAACAACCCTTTTTCCAATCATCAAATAATATTTTCCATCAACAAATAGAGTCACAAGACATAAGCCATTTTAAACATCATCCATCATCAACAATGACATATCATCTCAAATATTCATATGCACATATCAAAATGCCAATCAACAATAACAAAGACAACAACAACCCCAATAGTATGGCATAATAATCAAGAGAGATATGCCAATCAACAATAAGTAGTGAAAGAAGATCAATCAACAAACATAGTTGATAGAATGATAACAACATCTAGCAAGCATTGTTTAGAAACAATAACCATATATTATATGTGCTCATGCTAATCATAGTGAACCAATAATGAACCATTAGTAGTAGCCCCTTGAACATGTGCTAATCCTTCACCATCAAAACATATACCCAAACATCATATCTGCAATAAATCAATATTAAAACCATAGTTCCAACAATGAGTTGTTGGAGACATGAGTGATGCTCCCCATGAACATGTCATATCTTATCATGTTCTTCACAGATGCAACATTAGAAGCATAAATAATCAAACAATATATGTAGTCATCATTGATGCAAGGCTATGCCTGAGATAATGCACTGTAGATCCTCTGGACTTGATTGTTCCATATGAACTCTTGTATTCCTTTCAAAAATATCATCATATATAACAGACTATAGTGGGGACAATTTTCCTTTACTCTGAATTTGAAGAAGAGGAGTTAGACCTCTTATTTCTTCCTATATTCTTCTTTAGTACATATAATTTATCTACATTTTAGAATTCTTTTGCTATAACTTCTCCATTGCCTTCTGCTATAATCTTTCATCTAGTTGATCTATATATGATTTCATTCCCTTTATTATATATTTACCCTACACTTAGAATTTTCGTTTTATCCCTTCAACCAGTACTACATTAGCCGCTTCGTTATTATTAACATCAAGATCAACATTACCCATTCCTATAACCTTTGTAGTGAACCATTTCCAAGAATAATATTACCACTTTTGTTTTTATTAAGATAGATATTTTTTTTCTTATTTCCAGACATGTTATAAGAGCATCCACTATCAATGTATCATTGATCTTCTTCTTCAAATGCGTATAGAGAAAGACCACATATTTATTTTTCTTCTTCTTTCTGCTTAATACGAGAAGTGCTAGTGGATTCATATTTTTCAACATTCTTGTCTAGTTGCTTGTTTTGAAGGGAGAATACCCATTGTCTATATGAATTCACAATATTTTTCATGCATTCTTTTATTACATGTCCAAATTTGTTACCTGAATAACACCTTACATGTCCATATACGGGAGCAAGAGAATCATAATATTTATGCTTCATATTTCTCTTATTGAAATCAATAGCTTTGTGACCAAATGCATTATAATACCCTTAAAAGAAGCTTGAGTACATGGGAACAGATTATATTCTTGTGGAATAACTATTTGTTTGAGATGTGAACGTTCTGCTTCTGTAATTGGTTGCAACGTTTCCATAGTTATGATAGATAAAACATTCAATATCATTTTTCAAAAGAGAATAATTTTTTGTTTCTATTATTGTTAGAAAATGATTTCCTTTGAAACCTTTCTTTCCTTAGTTGTTTGTGTGGTTTACCCAAATTTTCAAAGTTTTCTTGATTAAACTAAAAGTTCCTTGCACAAGCTTGTGAGCTATATTCTCTGTTAAAATTTCATGGAATCTAAGGCCTGATTTAATGAAGGAGGATATTTGACTGTTAAGAAGATTATCCAATTTCACGGTACTATTATGGAATTTCAAACATTTGTATTTTATGACTAGTTTATCTGTTAGAATGCTTACCTTAGTCTCTAGTTTTTAACATTGTTCTTCCTTTTAAATATATTTCTTCCTCGTCCATTCCTCAAACTTACTTCCTTCTTCTACTTGCATTCTTAATTCAATAATCTCTTCCTTCAACTCATTTTCTTGTTCTTCAAATACCTGAAGTAGCTCCTCATTTCACTTGTTTGACTATTCCAGATCTGATCTTAGAGAAAATATTAGCTTCAAGTAATTCACAATATTACTTCCTTTCTTTAAGTTATTTTGTTACTATTGCAAAACTCACTAATTCATCATGATCCCTAATTTCATATTCCCGTAAATTTTTCTCAAGAGTGTTAGCCTTTTTCAAAGAGGATGCTAGTTTTCTTCTAAGTTTAAGTACTTCTTCTAACCTATACTCTTCTAAATCAGTAACTCCATCTAACATAACAAAGGTTGTTTCATTATCATTCTCATATTTTGACACACCATTATTTACTTTATAAATAAGATTACCTATTGATTTATATGATGAGAAATCATGTTTTCCTTCTTGTTTTTGGATGACCTGTAGATTATCCCATACTTCCTTTGCAGTTTCATAATGCATGACTTTCTCTAATACTGAATAAGGTATGTTACAAAATATTGCATTTATTTCCTTCCTATTATTTTGAAGCTCTTGTGTTGATGGTGGAGTTTTAGTATAACCATTACAGGCTAAATGTCAAACATCAGAGCCAAGGGCCATTATCGTAGAAGTCATCTCTTCTTTCCAATGATAATACTTAGCATCACCAAGAGTGAGCATACAATTATCATCCATCGTTTCTGACTTGTGTTGTTATGGTAAAAATTTTCCTTGATCTATAAATGTAGATATTTCTACGACATTGACTACATCATTGCCACTACTTTTCTGGCTTGACCATTTCTTTTGTGTTTCTTTCTTCTTATGCTTCCTTCCCTTTATCCCTGATCCATTATCAAGCAGTTAAGCTACTATTGGAAACCTTCTCTAATACCAATTGTGAGAAACACATTGTTATATATATATATATATATATATATATATATATATATATATATATATATATATATATATATAATAGACCATGAGCATCATCAAGAGTAAAAAATGTAAATCTTAAGGCACATTAACACATCAAACACACACGGACATCCAGATTTTAAGTAGAAACCCAATGTGGGAGAAAAACACCATTGTTTTTGTTATGTGTTATTCTTTTATTATCAAGAAAAATATTCATTATATCTTGGTCTTGTATTGGTACAAACTCTTGCAAGAACATAAGCTCCTACCTGTAGGAGGCTACAACCTCCACTCATTCTCCAACACCCACTGGAAGGGAGATACAACCCCCTAATCTCGTTTATTGCCTCATATCGGAAGAAAGCTAAGAATCCCTCAATGAAGGCTACAACCCTCAACACCTTGTTTACCACATTTCATAATTTGCATACTGGATCAACCTATCAATCCACTATCAAAACAACTTGTAGGCCAACTTTCATCATATTTTCAAAATGGACCCACACCTTTCAATAAGATCAAACCAATATACCAACTAAATGTGAAACAGTATCACTGAAGACCAATACAAATACCAGTGTGCCAACCACTAATTCATTGAAACATTAGTCCATCTGAATACCAAAACACTAAATCACTGAAGAAAATTGATATGTTGAAACATTAAATATTGAATCACCGAATCACTAAGACAATATTGATATGAATATCAATGTGCCAATCACTGATGATTTCAATATCCTAATGAAAATTAGATCAAATCAATCATTGAAGTCAGTTAGTGTCAGTATTTGCATCCTGTCGTCAGTGATCAAAAATCCTCTTTTCATATCATTTTAAGGGTCTGATTCAGATTTTTTTTATCATTCCACTAGGTCATGCAAAAAAATTAGTCACTGATGGTAGTCCTAGTCCAAAAACATCACTCTTACCTAAATTTGATTACTTGTTGGAATAGTTTCATATCTTTTTGACTGTACATCATCCATAAAGTTATTTTTATCATGCCATTTGTATCAGTCATGAGGTCATTATGTGATCTTGAAATTCAGTCCTTCAAGGTCTCATTAGGTATTTAGGGTTTTTCAAGGTTTCATTAGGTCATTAGGGTTGCCAAGGTTCCATTCCATTGCATAATACCAACAAGTAAAGGGTGATCAAATAACATCCCTTCACCATGTGAAGATGATTTGTAAAGAGAAATGCTTATTTCATTATGTAATTTTATGTCTTTCAAATGTAATAATTTCACCATCCCAAGCTATTAACTCAGTGTTCCAAAGATGCCAAACCATCAAAAGATCAATTTTTCAAAGGAAATAGTCAAGTGAAAGGGTAAATTTTCAAAGGGTTAAGTGCATGCCAAAGGGAGTTGTTTTTTCCCAAGGGTGTCCAAATCATCATTTTCCACAAGCACTAAACCCTAATTTCCTCACCCATTGAGCTAGGGTTGGATATGGAATCAGAGACATCTGAGTATATGAGGCATAAGGGAGGTAATTTCAACGAGTATGAGGCCATTCCAACTCATACACAACATGTCTCCATCGTTTTTCAATAAGTCATTCCAAGGGACAAATCATTTGCCACACATAGGGCCAGTTTTTCTTCAAACTATGTTTTAGACCAAACAGGGAAGAATTTGGAAAAATTGAGAGAGGTTTTTGTCCATAATAGGACAAGGAAGAAAAAACTCCTTCATGTTTTACACAGGTGTCATGGTTTTAGAGAAATGTCAAAAATACAGTTGCTACAAGAGAGTTGCTGCACTTCTACAGTGACCTTGGGAACATCAAGCTTTCACCTAGACGAAGTGACCAAATGACTTGCTTGATGAGTCAAATGATACCTAGACACAGAGAGATTTTCAATGAGCTATCATGAGCTCAATTTGGATTTGAGGAAGACCTCCAAAAGTTGACTAAAACAACACTCTTCATTTTGGCAGCCTCATTCTGTACATGTTGACTAGTCTTAGGAGATTGAGCTTTTGATAGGGAAAATGAGATCTAAATTGAAAAATTCAAGATTTTCTGGAAAGTAGACTTGACAAGATTTCCAAAAACCTATCCAATTCTCAATTTGGACACTATTAAGGTAGTCAAAAGTGATCTGGAAGTGGCACTGCACATTCAGGAGGTGGCTCAATGCGCAACGCCACCATCACTGCGCTTTTCCGAGGGGCACCCAAATGAGAAATGGTTTGTGTTTTTGGATTTAGAGTGATGAGGACATGCACCTTAGATATTTTCAAAGTTTTTGGGGGAGAACTGGTCCACCAAAAGGTCAAAAAACACCCTAAAAATGACCTTTCTGCCACTTTTTGGACACACAGAAGTAGTCTTGGAAGAATCAAGTTTTGAGGGGTCAAATGAGCTTCAAATGTAGAAATTATAGGTGTTTAGAAAGTAGACGTGAATACCTTTAAAATGATCTATCATGAGCTCAATTTGGATGTCGGGAATACTTCCAAAAGGGACCTGAAAGTGGCGCTGCACGTTGGGCCAGTGGCGCTGCGCATAGGGTAGATTTTGCTCAGGATGGCTACTTTTCCAGTTTTTGACTATGTTCTTGGATTTTATCTCATGGAGGATGATTTAAATTTGTAAATGATGACTTGGCATGTATCTATGATAGATAAATAGTATTAGAGGGTAGATTCATTACCTTAGAAGTCAGTTTGAGCTCAAATGAATAAGTTTTTCACTTTTCGAGGCAAGTTGTTGAGATGCCTATATTCTTGTTTCTTGTTCAGTATTAGTCAGATTAGCTCCTTATATTAGGGATTTGACCCCTAAGGATGGGAGGAGGTTGAATTCATGTCTATATCTTCTTCTTCTTTCTCATTGTAAAGGGTTGGACTTGGCTGGATGCTCAGACCTTGATTGTACATCTTTTTGTAAGCAGTTTAGCAAGAGACTAATAAGAATTGCAACTATTTTTATGGGATCCATGTGGTATGGAGTTTTAGTACAGTTTCTTCTTATGTGATCATATTTTAATGTGTTTTTTATACTTTGTTAATCATTTCATTGCTTCTAAGTGAATGCTTTCAAGTTTGTTAGGCAGAATTCATTACATCAGTGCTCTGCTTTGGGAAAACATTCACCATTTCATGTTTTCTATAGTCTAGGAAGGATCCATGGTTTTCACATGCTCTTCTTAACTTCTCACTAGTCTAAAACATCTCACCTCATCAAGCCCTAGAGTGATAAAGCCTATGCCTACCTTGTCGCATTGAACACCCTGCAATTCCAACCTAATTCCCTAGCCCTAAACTGCCCAACTCCTCCTGATCCAGCAAAACCCTTTCAAAATCAAACTAAAACTTTGTGCTACTATACCTAGCCTAATCATTTTCCTAATCCAGTCATCTTGGTTGAGATCCTTACAGAGAGAGCCCTCTCTCGGCCTAGTAGGGATAGCTACTTGGCTAAGCGTGGTTTGTGGTTACCCTGGCATTGCCTTCCTTCAGCCTGAGGTTCAATCCAGGTGATAACATAGTGGTGACCATACTGGGGAACGTAGTTTTATGTTCCTCAACAAAATGTATCAAGTTTAGATATGATTGTTGATGGTGGACAATGATCAGACACCGAAAGGTTGAAATCATTCAACTAGCGAGTCCAAATCAGTTTTGAGATTGTTGGGTTGTGTTATATTCTTTCCACGACTAGCCCACGTAGTTAACCGAGGGGTTAGAGGGGGGGAGGGGGCGGAGCTCCCCTTCGTTGCATCGATTGTGTGGTGGGGGTCGAGCCCCCCTTCGTTGCATCGATTGTGTGGTGGGGGGGGGTTCACAGGGGGTTTGAGGCATACCCGTAAACCCACTTTATGGGGTCCGGGGCAGTGCCTCGGAAAATTTTGGTTTTGGACCCTATGTTAGGTTGGCAGACCCATCTATGGTTTTGTGCATGATTTTCGCACATGTTTTTTGGATGCGATGGTTTTCGGTCCATGGTATTGGACGCGATGGTTTTCGATCCATGGTATTGGATGCTTTGGCATGTATAAATATGTATTGTAACATTGAAAGGAACATAATGAAAAATCAAGCTAGTAGTCCCGGTGTTGGGATCCAGGGAAAATCTTTGTGTATAGGTGTTTTATGTGTTATGCTCTCGCATTGTTTATTTTCTGTGTTTTAGAATTTGTATGCAGGTAATTTCTGTACGGGGTTAAAACCTACATTTGGTATCAAGGGGATGCCTTTGTTGTTGAGGGGTTTCGCTCGGGCCTATGGTAGACCTTGTTCAATGGGAGATCTATGAGATCGATTCTGGTGGTGAAAGAAGATGGCGAGCAGTGGAAAGATAGAGATTGAGAAATTTAATGGTCAGAGTTTTGAGTTGTGCAAACTCAAGATGGAGGATCTGTTGGTGGATGAAGATCAGTGGATCGCGGTAGATCCGGGTAGTAAACCAATAGGAGTGTCCGATGAAGAATGGAAGAAGTTGGATCAAAAGGCAAAGAGCACAATACGATTGTGTGTCTCAGATTCAGTATTGCTAAATGTATTAGGGGAAGCTACGGTGAAGGCTTTGTGGGACAAGTTAGGGACTTTGTACCAATCTAAATCTTTGGTGAATAAAATGTTCCTGCGGAAAAGCTGTATAACCTGAGGATGAAACATGGAGACTTGGTGACAAAGCATCTGAATGCATTTAATACTGTGGTAAGTCAGTTAGAATTTGTTGATATTAAAATTTTAGATGAAGATAAGTGCATTAGTTTGTTGTGTTCTCTACCAGATTCGTGGGATAGTTTGGTTATTGCAATAGGTAGCAATGCAACTGCCTTGCAGTTTGATGAAATAGTCTCATCCTTGCTGATGGAGGAGATGAGACGGAAAAATATGGAGAGACATAATGGTGATGCCTTGTCTATACAAGGATGGTCCTAGAACATAAACAAAAATAAGTGATCGAGTGGGAGATATAAATCTAGAGGGAGATCTAAATCTCCAGGAAAACCTGTAAAGGTGGTGTGCTGGAAATGCGAAAAGGAAGGGCACTACAAAAGGGACTGTAAATCTAAAGCTCCTGATAAAGGAAAGGGATCTGATGATGCTCCTTCTGTAGAGGCTAAAACCACCTCAGATGAAGGTGGGGATGTGTACTTGGCTTCTTCAAGTACACATGTAGATCATGAAGCATGGTTGATTGACTCAGGTGCATCCTTTCACTTCACTCCCCATAGAGAGTGGTTCTGCGAGTTTGAGAAATACGATGGTGGTGATGTCTTCTTAGGGGATGATAGGAAGGCTAGAATAATTAGTCGCAGAAAAGTAAAGTTGAAGTTGCAAGGTGGAAGGGTTAGTTTCGGTTGTTCTGCATAATCCTGCATTGGCATCTGATTTTTGTAAGAAAGGTGGATGATGCTGGTGTAAAAACAGTGTTCGAGAAGGATACCTACAAAACAGTTCGGGGAGCACTGGTATTGATGCGGGGAGTTCGAATTGGAACTCTATACAAGCTGCAAGGTAGCACTGTTATTGATGGGTGCAACAGTTCTATGGTTCCTGAAAGTGGAGTAGAAAATCTAGTGGTCTCTAGAGAGAAGACCATGTTGTGGCATCAAAGGCTTGGACATATTGGAGAGAAGGGCCTTTGAATACTTCATGGTAAAGGTATGGTAGAAGGTATGAGTAATAGCTCTCTGGATTTTGATTTCTGTGAGAATTGTGTATATGGGAAGCAAAATCAGGTGAGTTTCCCCTCTGGTAGTAAGAGGGCAAAACAGATATTAGAACTTGTGCACAGTGATGTGTTTGGACCTGTGAAGGTTCCATCACTGGGTAAGTCTGTGTACTATGTATCATTTATAGATGACTTCTCAAGGAATACATGGATATATTTCCTTAAGAATAAATCTGAAGCCTTTGACAGGTTTAAAGAATTTAAGGCTCTCGTGGAAAATCAGATAGAGAAGAAGATAAAGGTGCTAAGGACAGATAATGGTGGAGAGTTTTGCAGTAAGGAATTTGAAGAATTATGTAAGAAGTTTGGTATATCACGACAGAAGACTACTCCATATACACCTCAGCAAAATGGAGTTGTAGAAAGAATGAATAAGACGTTGATGGAAAGGGCAAGAAGCATGCTCAGTGGTGCTAGGTTAGGATATGAATTCTGGGCAGAGGCAGTGGATACTGCATGTTACCTAGTTAATAGATCACCTTCATCAGCGTTGGAGGATAAGACTCCACAAGAGGCATGGACTGGTAAGAAACCCTCTCTTTCACATTTGAGGGTATTTGGATGTGATGCATATGTACATGTTCCAAAGGAGAAACGAACCAAGTTGGATAGTAAATCTGAAAAGTGCATCTTTATTGGGTATAAGGATGGTTTAAAGGGTTATAAGCTTTGGAACCCAGTCACATGGAAGGTTGTGTACAGCCGAGATGTGGTGTTTAGAGAGGTAAAAGATGTTATTAAACATGAAGTCCAACCAAAGGAACCTAAGAAGATAGAGTTTGAGCTTAAGGAGGAAGAATCAGACTCTACAGCAGAGGAGGAATCAGAAGATGAAGAGCCACAAACTCCGGGTGTGAGAAGATTAGTTCGAGAAAGAAGACAAATGTAGAAGGAAAAATCTGGAAAGAGAACATGGTTGATGAAATGGCATCTTTGCACAAAAATGAGGTTTGGGATTTGGTGGAGTTGCTAGCTGGAAGGAAACCCATTGGCAGCAAATGGGTGTTCAAGAAGAAGACAAATGCAGAAGGAAAGGTGGAGAAATACAAAGCTCGGTTGGTAGCAAAAGGTTATTCCCAGGTGTTGGGAATTGATTTTTGTGATATTTTTTCTCCTATTGCCAAGGTAACTTCTATTAGATTACTTTTATCTATTGTTGCTACTTTTGATTTTGAGGTAGAACAGATGGATGTGAAGAAAACATTTCTTCATGGGGATCTGGAAGAGGAAATATACATGAAGCAACCTGAAGGCTTTGCGGTGAAGGGTAAGAAAGAACTGGTATGCAAGTTAAAGAAGTCTCTGTATGGGTTAAAACAGTCACCAAGGATGTGTATCAGAAATTTGATACATTTATACGGGGACTTGGATTCACCAAAAGCAAAGCAGATCACTATGTGTATTTTAAATTAATTGGTGACTGTGTTATTTATCTGGTCTTGTATGTGGATGGTATGTTGCTGGTTGGAACTGACAAAGAAATTATCCAGGATTTGAAGACCCAATTGTCCTCCAAATTCGACATGAAAGATCTTGGTGCTGCAAACTATATTTTGTGCATGGAAATTAAAAGAGATTGGGCAAAGAGGAAGCTCTAGTTAAACCAAAGGAAGTATGTTGAGACAATACTGCAGAGGTTTAATATGCAAGATAGTAAACCAGTGAAGGTTCCTATTCCTGTAGGTGTGAGGTTATCTGCTGAACAGTGTCCCAAGACACAAGAAGAGGAAGAGGACATGTCCCATGTTCCATATGCAAGTGCAGTCGGTAGCCTGATGTATGTAATGGTCTGTACTAGACCAGACATTGCACATGCAGTGGGAGTATTGAGCAGGTTTATGTCAAAACCAGGGAAGGAGCACTGGACAACAGTGAAGCAGGTTTTCAGGTATTTGTGTGGCACTAGTGATTATGGTTTGTGCTACCAAGGAAGATTAGGATTGGACAAAATGTTGGATATTTGTGGCTTTGTTGATGCAGACTGGGCTGGAGATCTGGATCAGAGAAGATCTACAAGTGGGTATGTGTTTAACCTATTTGGAGGTGTAGTCAGTTGGATGAGTAAGAAAAAATCTGTAGTGGCACTATCAACTACAGAGGCAGAATACATGGAAACCACTCATGCAAGCCAAAGTGCAATTTTCTTTGCAAAGAACCCCGCATATCATTCAAAGACAAAGCACATTGATGTTCAGTATCACTTTGTGAGGGATATGATTGAAGACAAAAAGGTGTTGTTGGTAAAGGTGGACACTTTGAAGAATACTGCAAGTGCATTGACAAAATTTGTGAGCTCTAAGAAGTTCTCTTGGTGTAGAGAGACAATGGGCATTTCAGGGCTAGAAAAATGACTAAGCTCTCTTATGGCCCCCTGTGGAAAGAAAACAACAAGTGGGAGAAAGTTGGGTTGTGTTATATTCTTTCCATGACTAGCCCACATAGTTAACCGGGGGGTTAGAGTGGGGGGTGGAGCCCCACTTTGTTGCGTCGATTATGTAGTGGGGGGGGGGGGGGGGTCACATGGGGTTTGAGGCATACCCGTAACCCCATTTTATGGGGTCTAGGGCATTGGGTTTTAGGCGTACCCGTAACCCCCCTTTATGGGGTCCAGGGTTTTGGTTTTGGACCCTATGTTAGGTTGGGCAGACCCACCAATGGTTTTGTGCATGCTTTTTGCACATGTTTTTTGGATGCGATGGTTTTTGGTCCATGGTATTGGATGCTTTGGCAAGTATAAATATGTATTGTAACATTGAAAGGAACATAATGAAAAATCAAGCTAGTAGTCCCGGTTTTGGGATCTAGGGGAAAATATCTGTGTATATGTGTTTTATGTGTTATGCTCTCGCATTGTTTATTTTCTGTGTTTTAGAATTCGTATGTAGGTAATTTCTGTACGGGGTTAAAACCTGTAGAGATCAGATCCAAGGACTCCACTGGAGGATGAACCCGACCAACAAAAACATGAAAGGACAATATGGAAAGATCAGGGATTCAAGTTGGAATTTCATCCAAGACATTACATTCCTTGTTATAAATTATTTCTTCTCTTTTCCCAAGAATGTCAAGAAGGCTTTACAAAGTATACTTTATTTGATAAAATATCCTAGACCTACATGTGATTCCTTCCCTTTGAATATTGCGAATACAAAATATTCACATGCCTTTGATCTTGATCAAGACCCTTCTTCCGAATCTTATGATGACCGTCTTCAAACTGATGAGCCTAAAGAGACCAAGACTGGTTCTACAGCTTTTGTATATACTCCTATACCTTGTAAAATTCCAGATAGATAAATCCTCTGATTTTACCTCCTATATCCCATGATTTCCCTAAAAATCATTACCTATATCTACCAAGATTTGGTGGTGAATGTGACAACATCACTGCTGAGAGACATGTACTGAATTTTGAGTCTTTTCTTGACCTTTTTGAAGTTGATGAAGAGGATGTTAGTATTAGGCTTTTTGCTCTTTCTTTGCAAGGCAAAGTCAAGAGTTGGTTCAAAACCCTTCCTGATGCGAGCATCTCAAATTTCCAGCAGTTCGTCAAAGTTTTCCTCGACAAGTGGGTGGTCAAACAAAACCCTTTCTTGATTCTAGAAGATTATAACCAGCTGAAAAGACTGCCAGGGAAGACAGTACAATAATTTTCTGCCAGGTTTAACCAAGTCTACTTTTTGATGCCTACTAATATAAGGCCTCCTCCTGGATCCGCTCTCTTACACTACCCGAAAGCCTTTGATCCGAAAATGGAAGCTGAGGGAAAGGAACCTTGCAACACTTGAAGAGATGCAAAATAGTGCAGTATATGTAGAGGCTAATATGTTGATCAGAAGGGAAAAATTGAAGGAAGAAAATATGAAGAACATAGATCCAGAGGAATCAACATCTTTAGAGGTAAAGCTCGACATTTTGGTAAGTGCAGTGGAAGAGATGATGCAAAAGATCACCACAAAAAATGAGTATGATGTTCAAGCCCATGGCTCACTAATTGAAGAAAAACAAGTGGCTGATCCAAAACATTTCCTTTCTTATCCTAGTTGTCATAGATCTGATAATGATTGTTTTATAGATTAGCTTGTAGAAGAGAGATCTATTGATCTGACATGTATGCTTGATGATGTGTTTTACTGTTATAGACATTTTTGGGCACTGCAACCCCAATCATAAATGTCCATAAACCAAGTGCTCATAAGTCCCTAAAAGTGTTGTTCCAACCCCTAAAATAACAAGGTCAACTGATTACATCATCTCCCAGAAGTTCTCCATGAAAAACTACTCAGAACTGGTCAAAACAGGACCATCTCACCTGCTCCATGGTCAAAGTGCGCTACATCCCACCTAAATGCACACGGGAGGTGCGATGCATACTGAAAAGCCCTTCTATGGGGTGCGATGGGTGAGAGTGGACAAATGGTAGGGTCAATTTGCGAGGTGGACGATCAGGGAATCTTCCAGAAACTTCTCCTGTGACACTTGCCTCTCTGCATTCGCCCAGGGATGAGTAAGAGATCATCAATCTCCAATTGGAATCAAGAACTATTAGAGAGAGGACACTAATCAAATCTTAGAAGCTGACTCACCCCCCTTGCAAACATCTATATATGGATCCCTCATCCCAGAGATCTAGAGGCTGAAATTTTGTATCTTGTAAGGAAGTGCTGCTGGTTTCTTGGTGTATCATAGTGTTGGGTGATCTAAGCTTTTCATGAGGTGAAGAAGGGCCTTCTTGCTGAGAGGATGACGCTAGGTCAGAAAAATTGGTTGTAATCATCTTTGCTATTCTTGATTATTAATAAATCTATTCAAGTTTTCCTCCACATTCTTGTATGATTGATGATATATGCATTTGTGTGGTCAATATATATCTGGTCCTATATTGTTTATGATAGTATATCTCTGTTCTTGGATAGTGTTATGCTGCTTTGATTCTACAGGTGCTCTTTGAAGCTGGGTAGATGAGGAAGCGAGTGGCAAAGATCTATCAGAAGGGAGAGGAATCAAGCAAGGAACTAAGCGCAAGACAAAGGTTGGTCTCCTTTGTTCCCCTCTTATCTACTTTTTATAAAGGAAAACGAAAGTGGTTTTAGTTTGTTTGTTTCTAAGGTAGCTACCAGCCTTAGTGGGACTAGCAGCTTTGCAGACACTAGATTTCCCGATAACAAAATGGCGACTCCACTAGGCAGCGAATAGATTGTTTGTTTATCTATATTTGTTTGCTTTATAAACTTACAGATGGAGCCTGAAGTCAAGCCAGCTAGCCTTCGAACTGCATTTGCTATGCAAGTGCAAAGTAGATCAATGCTGCTTCAGTCTATCTCTGGGTTTTGTTTATGAACTGAACAATCAATTTACAAGCTTTCTAATTTCCCTTGTGGTGGCTCTAGTAACCTCCTTAGATCTACCCCTATGATTTATTTACTGATTACCACTTGCTCGGCCTAAATCCCTAAACTGTGATGTAAACTGTGATCAAGAACTGGATCAAAAGTCTCGCACTGTACCATTGCACCCTCTCTTCAAGGATATCAGTATGCATCGCACTTCCCGTGTGCTATAGGTGGGATGCATACTGGAATCCCTGTGTAACAGGTGCGCTGATCAGAAAGGGCTAATTTTGCCTCCAGACTTTGGTTTTTCTTCACTTTTTTCATCTCTAGTCAGGAGTTTTTCTGTCTGTAGTCAGTATACCTCTGTTGGAAACTCCCTTCCTTGCCATTATTCTGCCTCCATTATGCAAAGAACTGTAAATGTTTTTATGTATTGTGAGCCATTTTCAGTTCTCTTTTACAAATAAGTAGCGTAATCGAACTGTTGTTTCTTGATTTGGAAGTGTCGCAAGTGTTGTTTTCAGTCATAGAAGAGAATCTAGTTGTTCTTGATAGTCGATTACACTGTTACTCTTGTATTTGATTTGAATTAGTAGTTTTTCAGGTGTCGAAAGCAAGTTTTCAATTCCAAATCACAAAGTGTCGTCATTGTCTTCATTTTTTCTTGAAAAGAAACTTGTTAGTAATGTCAATTTGAAAAGTAATTCAGATTTGTGCTTAGCTTTCTTTTTATCATTCACACATTAAGAAGGCTGAAAAACAAATACATGCATGTGCATTTGCATTTAGACTGTTTGTTGGTTTGATTTAGGATAGTGCATATAATGTGTGCTCTCTGCTCTATGTTGAAAGAATATCGTCTCTCTTTCCTTAGTAGCTAGGATTTTCATTACAAAAAGAAGATTAAACGCTTGTTTATCATCTTAGATTGCATTTTAGGAATTGTATATCTACATCATGTGGAGAACCTGAAAGGCAAATTTCTTAAGCAAGATCAACTGTAAAAAAATTTAATGAATCTAAAAATGCTTTGGAACCTAACGCACAACATTTAGAAGTCTAGGCTAGAGATGTATTCCGGTGTCGTAAATCCTGGTAACTGTTGTTTTCATTGCTGGTTGGGTGATTCCTCCACTTTGAGACGATAAGTGCCAGTACGGACTTGTGCTCCCACGTACCATCGAGTATATATTGGGAGACCACAATAGGCTTTATCCTTTATCCATAGGAAGTCGTGTCTGCCGCCCTATCGATCGCAATGCACTGAACACAGCATTCGAGAAGATTGACTGCCGTACCGTAAAAAGTATTCTGCAGTTTTGCGATTGGTTTGTTAATCCCTCTGTCTAGATTTCCAGAGTAGTCTCTTTCGTTCCTTTTCAGAATCCTTAAAGGAAAAGGTCCATCTGAGCACTTGTCACTTCAAGCTCATTAAAAATTGAAGGTGACTAGAGTCATCTTTTGTTTTTTCTCGACTCTTAAAAATTGAAAAAACAAGTTGTGTCAAAGCATCTAAAATTCATTTAATTCAGAATCATTTTCCCCTTTATTTTGAGTTGATTGAGTAATCCGCAATCGTGGAAGAAAGTCAATCGAAATCGCTAGAAAATATTTTAGATAGACTAGATATGTCTGAACAACCGTCGACATCCAGGACTGTGTCATCTGACGCAGCAGCGGCAGAGCCTCCTACTGCTACTCCAACGATGTTCGCCGGTATACCATCTGTCCCAGAAAGTTATAAAAAACAAGTCGGAGTCCAATCAAGGACTATTTCGACGACATGGTCAGTTCCTATTTCTTCATCCAGATTATCATATGGTATTTCTTATGTTGAAACTCAAAAAATTGATCCAATGTGTCTTCAAAGGCCAATCTACCCTTTAAGTACTGGATTGCCACCATATGGAGGGAAGTATGCCTTTTCATTGTTCCCTCGCGGAGAACAACCATATGGGAGTTTACAAAAAAGTTCAGGTCAAACTGGAATTACATCCAGCGGTTGGGTACCAATACTGCCTCAGCAACCAAGGGTTGTATATTCAATGCAACCAGTCCACCCTGTGTCGAATATTCCCACTATACCTGCTATGGTGATTGCATCACAAGTACAAGCGCTACCTGTTGTATATCAACCCCAAGTTTCTCAGGTTGTAATACAACAACCTCTTGTCTCAACGACTCAATCACAACCTCAGGTTAGTGCCTCCTTATCTGGAGCGACTCAGGCTCAAACAAGTACTATGACTCCTCATATTGGTCAATCATCCAGTATTGGACAACAGCAAATGGTCCAACAACCATGGCTGGTTCAATCTCAACAACCACAATTCTAGCAATCATATCAAGGACCTCAGCAACAAGTCTTTGTAAGTAATGGGCAACCGCATTTCCAAAGAGGTTATCAACAACCATACTATAATGGTTATGCCCATCAACCTTATCAAAGTTACCAGCATCAAATACATTATGCTGGTATGCAAAGACCCACTACTCAGGCAATTCCATCTTATCTTGGGTATGCTTCACCTAACCTGAATCAACAGTTTCCCTTTGTAGCAACTCTAGAATTACCAGATCTAAACCAGCTGATGAATGATCCAATTGCTTACGCCCCTTGGTGGCCGGCGATTCCGCATAAACTTCCATCAGATATTTCTAAATTTAATGGAAATCCGGGTGAAGACTCGTCGAATCATGTGATGAACTTTCATCTGTGGTGTTCATCTAACACTCTAAATGATGATTCGATTAGGCTTCGCCCTTTTCAGCGAATGTTAACTGGTTCGGCAGCAAAATGGTATATCGAATTGCCTAGAGCTTCATTCGATAACTTCAACACCCTAGCCACAACATTTTTAACCCATTTTCAATTACCAATAAGGTACGAAACAAGAACAGAGCTTCTTACCAATTTCAAACAGACAGTGGCCACTCACATATCTGATCATATTCATGAGTGGCGACATCATCGCAGAATGGCAAAAACATATGTTCTTGATCAGCTGCTAGTTGAATGGTTTATTAAGTCATTATTACCTTCTATCACAGAAGATGTGGCAAAGGGAGGAGTCGTCACTGAAGAGCAAGTTATTGCTCGTGCACAATATCTAGACTTGATCTATACTCAGTCTGGCACGCTCTATGATAAAATACCTGATGCTCCTAGACTGGAATTTTTCATTCCTCCCCCTCCTAAATCAAACAAAGACTCTCATGCCGGTGATGGCGTGATAGGTACGATAAGCATGAAATCAACAAAGGCTACATCTAAGAAAGCCCGTAAGATTTCTGATCAAAATGCAAATGAATAACTTCTCGCCTCGGAGGTAAATGTCGTGTCGACCGACAAGGGAAAACAATTGAAGCAACCAAAGGGCAAGAAGAAAAAGAAAGGGAGAAAAAAGAAGCAGGATGAGTCATCTCCTGAAAAACCTTCTGCAAACCCTTCTGGGCAAAGGAAACCCCCTGCGAGGTGTCAGATATGCAATGAGGATCATCGGACGAGAGATTGTCCACATAAATCTGAAGTTAGGAAACTCTTTAAGAGTTCGAAAACCTCAGCGGTATTGACTGATCCGTTTCCAAACCCGCGAAACAAACTGGTTGGTAATTAAAGTGCTTCCTGATCCCAAGTGCTTATGTTGTCCATTTCAAAAAACCAAAATGATGCTTTGATATCGACAAGGAATAAAGATTATGGGAATCCACAACTGTCGAACAACAAGGCTACTGATCAACTGAGTAGTTCGACAACAACTTCAACCGAAGTTGTGCCACCCATCATTCCTGAGCTAATGATAAAGCCGCCAAAGGGAATAGTACAAAAATCGACATTTAATCCTCGTGCTAAAGTAGCACAGAATTATAATATAGTAGAGGACCTGGCCCAATCGTCGTCCGCTATGTCGACACTTGAGGTACCACAAAATTGCCCCTCCAAAAAGCAGGCTCTATTATCAGTAATAGGTGGGATTGAGCCAACAGATTCCAATCTTGTATCCTTTAATCACAAAGGATATGACCCTCAAATACCAGCTCAACTAGCTTTCCTTATTCAAGTGAAAGCCCTCAACAAAACTATTCATCGAACCATTATTGATGAGGGGGAATCTACATGTATTATGTCGATAAGTTGCTGGAAAAATTTAGGCTCACCACCCTTGTCGCGATTGTCAACGATGTTAAAAGCATTTGATGGATGATCATACACTCCATACGGGATTTTAAGTAACTTTCAAGTTGAACTGGGGGGAAAAACAGTAGAAATTGATGTTGAAGTAATCAACGGAAACCTTGATTACAACATCCTACTGGGAAGGCCCTTGTTGTTGGGAAAAGTATCCAATACGGAATGACCCTATCCCACTCTAAGGGTGATATTACCTCAGCAACAATCAAAGCAAAGCTATCTAAGATTTCTTCTTTATGAAAGTAAAATAGGGGAGAAAGAGATCCACTAACCGATGTCTTTCGCCAATGGTTGATCCAATCTTCTCTCCTTGCTGCTTGCTCCCAGCTCCTTGCCCTTTCACTGGCCCAGCTACACCAAGATCCTGCAAAATGGCAAGAAAGGGAAACTACAAGAAGCATACGTTCATAATTGATTTAAGGATTAGAATAAATCAAATACACAAGTATAACAATACATCATTGAGACACATGTATATAGAAGAACCTCAAATGCTTTATTAATGGAAGAAGTAAAGTTCAGGAAGTGATACAACCATAAGAGGCCCAATCCAGCATCACCTTCCCAGCAGAAAGAAATCTCCTCTTCACCTCCTTCAAAGCAAATCACCCAATAGTTCTAAACTCAAACCAACAGCAATTCTTTACATTCACAAGATTCCAGCCTCCCTAGACCTCATGAGAGAGATCTATATATAGGAGTTTTGGAGAAAGGATGAGTCAGCTTGAGAGCTGACTAGTGTCCTCTCTCACTTCAGTTATTCTTCAGTTCTTGAGTCCACTTGGAGGTTCTTGCTTCCACTTAGAGATCTAGACCCTCTTACTCATCACCAGTCGAATTCCTTGATCCAAGTGTCATTTTGGAAGCTTCCTGGGCATTGACACCTTGAGGAATGACTGTGCCACATGTCTAAACTCGCCCAGTGCAGGTAGCCTTCTTTGCAGTTGACATTCAATGCAGGTAGATAGTGGAGCACTTGACATTCAGCGCAGATGCTCAGTGGAGCAGTTGACATGATCCAGAATTGCCTTGTTTTTGAGTGTTTTCAGGTGGAGAACTTTTATTCAGTGCTGTGGTTTGCTGACCTTGTTCCTCTAGGGGTAGGAACAACATGTTTAGGGACTTTGGATCCCTTAGATTATGGACATTTCATGCTTCATGCTATAAGGCACAAAAATGTCTATAACAGTTGCCCCCTAAAGTATGAGGTCGTTTATCGGGTGAAATGCTTTATCAGGAGGATCCGAAGTTCATTCAATCGCTGAGAGGTGACCTGTAATAAGATACAATACAATACATTATTTTTCATACTGCTTTCATGATCTAGCTGAGGTGGGCATTCCCATGCTCAGCTTTATAAATACATTTTTCTGTACATAGAACAGACGATCGTCTTATGGTAGACTGATAATTCTCTGCTGAAATTATCATCCTTTGAGTAGGATGATCATCTGCTGCACATGTCAATGTCTTTATTTCCTGAATATATATTGCAGCCCGGATGGATGAAACTAGATCCGGGGTCTTCAAACTCGTTCGATCTTCACTCTAAGTACAAGTCGATCCATGTGAGAATTGCGCTGAATTCGAACATGGAAAGACATCGCTTGATTACCGGTCAATGACGTAAACCGTTAACAAGCGCGAGAGGAATCACCGATAATGATGATGACCCTCAAGGTACTGCAGTACAATTTACGTGGTGTGAATAAAGGACTTAGCGTCGAACACCACGCAAAATCTTTCGGTCGAAGGTCATTGATGTATACCTATCGCCGGAAGTGAGAAACTTGCCATTGAGGCATGCAAGCTTCAAAGTACTGAGGGGGTTGTTCCTAGATCAACTTCTTGGATAATGAGCTGAAGTCGACAAGAAGCGATCCGTCAAAGGAGGGCCTTAATGAATCCCACATCAGTGACACGGAACGGAGCTAATGGTTTTAGTGGAGGTGAAAACAATCTGTGACATATGATTCAGGGTGGCGGTCATGAATGGATGAAGGATAATGTATGGCAGTGGATGGGACACGGTTGACTCTTTCTGAACAACATCTCTTGAACATATAACGACACAGATGCGATGGATCGGTAGCATTACCCCAAATGTGGATGGTTTGGCGAGATCATGGTGATGAGACCGGTGAATGAAACAACCCAACCCGATGTGGTACGGAGGAAAAGTGTCATGTTCAAGAGCGACTTGCTACCATTAAAGCTTTGAGGTTCTCCCAATTTTTCCCTAGTCATTTCTGACCAGTACCTCTTTATTTTTGTCAAGCTTGAGGAGGATAACATATGCTTGTTCTATAACCTGCCCTTCGGGCAAGCCCATCGCTATGTTTTAACGAGCCTAGCGATAGGGAAACTTGTTCTCGTCTAAAGACAAGTTTGTCGCTATTTAATCATTTTAATGAGTCTAACGACAAGGAAAACTCGGTCCTTTTCATTTTTAGAGAGTCTGAAAAGGTACAAAAAGTTAACTCCAAAATTCCTTTTTCGTCATCTAATCCCTTAAGTCCGAAAAAGTATAAAACAATACAAAAGGGATGAGTTTTCGATATCTTTAACGAGCCGAACAAAACAAGCGCTCGATCGTTTTGTGTAATAATCCCTCAGGTCCAAAAAGATTAAAATCTAGAGGAGGGATAGCTCTTCCGGTCATTTTAACGAGCTGGAAGGCCAAAACTCGGCAAACTTTTCATATTTTACGAGTCAGTTGAAAAGAGCTCAAAGAAGACTCGTCTTTTGAGGGACGAGTGATAAACAGGGATAGCAACTGATTCCAGGTACAGGTTGGAATTTTCCAATCACGACAGTGTCACAAGGATGGCTAGGTGAAATCACTCTTCGCAGCTGTTCCTCAAAATGGGTAAACAATCATATGGAGGTGAACGATCAGCCAAATGAAAAGTGAAGGTGGTAGGTGCACATACGACCAAGGCTTTTATGGCTGATAAATTTACGATCACAATGGTTATTTACCGGGATAGGTTCATTTTTTATTTAAAAATGAGCTTAAACTCTGGAGGAAACATTGCTCACTGCTTTTATTTATTTTTTAACGAGCATGAAGACCGCGTTAAAACTGCTCGGATCTTATGTTTATTTTTTAACGAGCATGAACTATGTGCTAAAACTGCTCGAATCTTATGTTTATTTTTTAACGAGCATGAACTATGTGCTAAAACTGCTCGAATCTTATGTTTATTTTTTAACGAGCATGAACTATGTGCTAAAACTGCTCGATTATACCAGTCATAAGATAAGAAATGTCCCCTGTGAGATCTCTATTTTTTAAGGAGTTTCATCTTCACTAAGCTTTACTCCATATCCTTTCTTTATGTAAGTTCGGAAACGGCTAATAAAAAAAACAGATAAATAACCGCTCTTTGCTTGCACTCCAAAAGGGTTGCATGCCCCCAGGTATAAAATACAATTTCAAGGCTGCCCCTCCTCCTTCCCACCTCTGCTTTTCTTTGGGTGTTCACAGCTACTTGTCGTCTTGCCAGTCTAATGTTAACGATACTTGTCTTCTCGTTATTTTTAACGGGTCTTATGCGATACTTGTCTTCTCGTCAGCCCAACTTTTAACAGATCTTTCGCAAGATCGCAAGAGAACAGCTACTTGCGACAAGAGAGCAGCTACTTGCGACAAGAGAAGAACACTACTCAAAGACAAAACATTGGTGTTATTGAGGGAGGCTTACCTCTTTCTGGTTACCCAAAGATTGTCTCGTTAATCTTTCAAACAAAACACTTCCTCGGCAATGTCTACCGAAATAGACAAGGGTGAATGACCTTTGTCAAACACGTAACTTTGACAAAAGAATCCTATTCCAGAACAACCCCTCTTCCATCCACGGACGGGGTACGGACTAGTCATATTCTCTCGCGGAAATTCTACCTTATACCCAGGGTTTTTTCTGCCCGAAGCAGACCAGGATGCATGCCCCCTGGGTTCCAGTCCCATCTTTCCGAATCACTCGCACTCATCGGGAAGGAGGATTGGGGGTGGAGACATTTCTTGATTGAATAGACCATTCAGGGTTGGTATGTGACTATTTGCGATGCGTGATCCTGGAAATGAAAGTTGGTCTACGAGCTTGACCATTCTTCCTTCGTGTGGAAAACACATTACTCTAAAGAGTGAGGAGACTATTGCTCCCATGCAATATATATAGTCTCGTCCAAGGAGTAGGTTATAATCCAAGGGTCCTTGAACGACCATCACGTTCATTTGAATGGCCTTCCCTTTCAATGTAATAGGCACATTGGGGAGGATCCCTAATGGTCGACTGGTTCCTTTATCGAAACCTGAGAGATTTCTTATCTCAGGCAAAAGCGCCGGGAAACCCAGTGCTTTCCAAGCAACAGAGGAAAGGATACTCACAGATGCCCCCTCGTCAATGATAGTGCCAGCCATTATCATTCTGTATATTTGGACTATGATTATGAATGGTATACTGGCTAGCAACCGGGGTCTGCCTAGTTGGTTCCAATCAAAGGACACAACCAGGTTGCTTGGTGGTGGGACCGAATACACGGCCGGATATGACCCTGACGATGTTCCTTCCTGCGATAAAGGAATGGGTGCATTGCCCTGATGCTCGTCAGAGTCTGTGTTGATGAAAAAAATCTGGATGGTGTCATCCTTATTCTCTTCAGTGAGGGTGTCATTTGAAGATGAATCTTTAGTGACGGTGTCATTTGAAGATGAAACTTCTGAAGGGAGAACCGGGTCAACTGCCGTTTCGACCTTTGGACTTTCGTCCGGTCTGGATTCGGTAGGTTCATTTTCAATGACTGACGCTTCAGCTGACCACTTGAGCGAGCCAGCTGTATTCTCAACCAACGAAGGACTTGGCACGAGTTTTTTGTATCCAGGAGGAAGTCTCAACGGCGACACCGGACGATCTTCCAAAACTCTCTTCGCTTCGTTAAAGAAGGGACAACGGTGGATGGCGTGATCGCCTTCACACAGTCTGCAGGGGGATCTTGTTCCCCCTCTTTGTCTTGAACCTTCACTTTCGCTGGTTGACGGTAAGCATTCAACATGGCTATCAGAGGTTGATGCTCCCGAATTGTGCAAACGAGGGGACCAGTCCCTTAGTATCCGGGGAATACAGGGACAATCTCTATGGAAGTGGTCTCCTCTACATATGACACATGGCGATTTAGGCCCGGTCTGTGCTGTGTGTGGATTTTTGTCAGATGTCTTTTGCTTGCCCCCAGTCGCCTTAGGCTCCTTCTTCTTCTTCTCTCTCTTCTTCTTCTCCTTCTTCTCTATGGGAGCTTGGCTTTTGCCGGCTCTACCTTGTAAAGATGAAGGATCGGAGGAAGAGTTATAGGAAGTAGAAGGCTGGTGGGCAGCTCTAGACTGATCTAACTGTTGACTCGACTGTTCAGGAACCATGGTGTTCTGAACTACATTGGTTGAGAATAGCCATATTGGCAGGCCAATTGTCAGTCCTGAAAGCGACAATGTGGCCATGTGGGGCGCACCAACTTCTCCCCAAGAGGAGAAAGGACTAGGATTTCCATCATGGGGAATTCCTTGGTTGGGGCGTTCCATGTTCTCAACCTAAAGATCAACGCAGGAATAGGAGGTGATTATGTTCCGTTTAAAATAAATTTTATAACGATGCTTTAGACACAACTTGCTTTTTCACTTTTTAAGAGTCGAGAAAAAGCTAAAGATGACTCTAGTCTCCTTCGATGTTTTAACGAGCCCGAAGTGACAAATGCTCGGATGGACTTTTTCAGTTATAGAGTCTGAAAAAGGCCAAAAGAAACTGCTCTGGAGATCTAGGCAGAGGGTGTGCCAAACCTTTCGCAAAACCACAGAATACGTTTTACGGTACGGGTGGTCGATCTTCGTGAATGCTGTGTTCACTGCATTGCGATCAGTAGGGCGGCCGACACGGCTTCCTATGGATAAAGGCTTTGTTCCTATAGGGGTCTCCCAATATATACGCGACGGTACGTGGGAGCACAAGTCCGTATTGATACTTATCGCTTCACCGTGGAGGAATCACCCAACCACTCAATGCTAAGATATCACGTTTAACGACGCCGAAACACGTCTCTAGCTTAGACCTCTATGTGTTTGCGTTATGTTTCAATGCGTTGTTATGTAAATTAAATTTATTTTAGGTTGATCTTATTTAGCAGTTTGCCTTTATGGATCACCACGAGATGTATGGTACAACTCCTAAATGCAGTCTAAAGATGAGAAGCAAGCTTTTTCAATCTTTTCAACTTATGAAAATCTTAACTACTGAGGGAAAAGAAAGACATCATCTTTTCACACAGATCATAGAGCACACACTAATGCACTTTCCCTAAATCCACATGCAAGCTGTCAAAATGCACATGCACAATGCAGGTATTTCTTTTCTCTTTCTTAATGTTGATGTACTACAAAAAGAAAGTTGTTGTATAACTTTGAATTCAATTTCAAGTGAAAGCAAACAAGCTTTTGTCCAAAATCAAAAGACACCTTAAGATTTACTTGTTTCAACACTAGAAATACATAAACTCAAACCATATGATGAAAGAAAATGCTCAATCAGCTATGAACAACAAACAAACTAACTCTTGAGATCAGAACGACACTTATCACAGGTCTAGATCTAAGAGGCCACAACAAGACTAGTTCACTTTCGTTATGGGAAACTGCAAATGATGTAAGAAATACACAAAGAACAAATACAGTTTCTTTATACAACCGAGGTGGAATAGTGGCAAAGAAAGGTGGTTTCAGCTAGGTACATTGACTGATAACAGGCTGCAAAAACAAGGATGAAAACAGGGCAACAGAAAGCAGAGAACCCCAGTTGCACAAGGAAAAACTAGTTCAGCGCAGGTGGTACACTATCAGTTTGACATTCAGCGCAGGTAGCCCCTTCGGGACCTGCGATGAAATGCAGACTGCCTTCACAGTGCCTGCAATGAAGAGAGAAACTCTCGTTTTTCTCAGGTTCTGGGTCACAGATTGCTCAAAAATCAACAGTTTTTGGCCAAATCAAAAGCTATCAATCAAGTACACACTAAAGGATGAAAAGGAGGATGAAAAGCTATCACTAAGAGCTGTTCAGAGTCCTTGTGGATCAGCTCTTCAAATCATAAACATGCCCAGAAACTGAGCTAGAGTAGCTGCCCTCTACTTTGCATTTGAAAGATCCAAATGCAGTTCGATTCGGTACTCCCCGTGTTTAGGAAATGAATAGCAAAACACAAACAACCAACAAGATACGATCCCCAGCGGAGTCGCCAATTTGTTGTTGGGAAAAGTATCCAATACGGAATGACCCTATCCCACTCTAAGGGTGATAGTACCTCAGCAACAATCAAAGCAAAGCTATCTAAGATTTCTTCTTTATGAAAGTAAAATAGGGGAGAAAGAGATCCACTAACCGATGTCTTTCGCTAATGGTTGATCCAATCTTCTCTCCTTGCTGCTTGCTCCCAGCTCCTTTCTCTTTCATTGGCCCAGCTACACCAAGATCCTGCAAAATGGCAAGAAAGGGAAACTACAAGAAGCATACATTCATAATTGATTTAAGGATTAGAATAAATCAAATACACAAGTATAACAATACATCATTGAGACACGTATATAGAAGAACCTCAAATTCTTTATTAATGGAAGAAGTAAAGTTCAGGAAGTGATACAACCATAAGAGGCCCAATCCAGCATCACCTTCCCAGCAGAAAGAAATCTCCTCTTCACCTCCTTCAAAGCAAATCACCCAATAGTTCTAAACTCAAACCAACAGCAATTCTTTACATTCACAAGATTCCAGCCTCCCTAGACCTCATGAGAGAGATCTATATATAGGAGTTTTGGAGAAAGGATGAGTCAACTTGAGAGCTGACTAGTGTCCTCTCTCACTTCAGTTATTCTTCAGTTCTTGAGTCCACTTGGAGGTTCTTGCTTCCACTTGGAGATCTAGACCCTCTTACTCATCACCAGTCGAATTCCTTGATCCAAGTGTCATTTTGGAAGCTTCCTGGGCATTGACACCTTGAGGAATGACTGTGCCACATGTCCAAACTCGCCCAACGCAGGTAGCCTTCTTTGCAGTTGACATTCAACGCAGGTAGACAGTGGAGCACTTGACATTCAGCGCAGATGCTCAGTGGAGCAGTTGACATGATCCAGAATTGCCTTGTTTTTGAGTGCTTTCAGGTGGAGAACTTTTATTCAGTGCTGTGGTTTGCTGACCTTGTTCCTCTAGGGGTAGGAACAACATGTTTAGGGACTTTGGATCCCTTAGATTATGGACATTTCATGCTTCATGCTGTAAGGCACAAAAATTTCTATAACACCCTGGATATATGCCATGGCTGCAGTTGTGTCGACCTAGTTCAGGAGGATTGCATTTCCCTTCCAAGGAGGAATTACAATCATCGACCAACAAACATTTCTCCCCAACAGTTCACAAGTTATGGAAAGCATTCCAATGATCCATGGAAGAAATCATTCGCTTCAAAATATTGGAGTAGGCCTCCTAAAAGACCCTGCCTTAATGGGTACTTTTTCCCTACCGCCTCCGAGTAATCTGGCGGAAGTGGCCACAGTGGAAACCTGCAATATGAAATCTTCTATATCTAATGGATTCAGAAGATTACTAAACATTTCGTCAGCATGGATCATCGCCATTTTAGAAATATTGTAGCAACCAATTTTCTTGGCCTGGGGGGCAAACCCAAATCAACGCTCATCGAGTGTTTGGATAGATAGGTCTAAGGAATATGGCACCTCTTCAGATCCTTGGTCGCATGTACATTCTATAGATGAAGGAATCATTCAATCAATGATGATAGGAGAGGCACCATGGGAAGATTACCACCATCGCTCCCATCTTCCGGATTACCACAAAGATTATTCCAGCAACCTTAATCATCCTTCAGTTTTTGATTTTCTATCAAATACTATAAATACGGTGGATTTCAAGGATGGTTCTTATCTCGTGTCAGCCTCGTTAAAAAATGAAACAAGGAGTCATGAGGATAGTTCTTTTACTGTGTCAACCTCATTAAAAAATGAAACAACTCCCTTTCCAAATCGAGTCTTTAATTACGATCTCGTAAAATCAAAGTAGAGTCTTTCGAAGGTCTCGAAGGTAAACCTTCATTCCAACAACCTAGATGAATGCAATGATTCTTGGGGGCATGCACCTTGATTTGCGTTATTATGTTAGGGGCATGCAAACTTATCACGAGAAGTGTTACTGCAGGGTTCAAGCTCGTTAAAAAATAAACCCACCTCGAGCAGTTTTAACGCGGAATTCAAGCTTGTTAAAAAATAAACATAAGCAATGAGCAAATGTTTCCCCCAGAGTTTAAGCTCATTTATTAAAAAATGAACCAATTTCCGGTAAATAACCATCATGAATGCATTATCATCAACCTTTGAAGCCTTGGTCGTGTTCTCATCATCACCTCCACTCTGTATTGGCCGATCATTCACCTCCATTTGATTGTTTACCCTTTTTGAGGAACAGCTATGAAGAGTGATCCTGTTAGCCATCCTTGTGACACTGCCGTGATTGGAAGATTCCAAACCTTACCTGGAATTAGCTGCTACCTGAATTTATCACTCGTTCCTCGAAAAACAAGTCTCCTTTAAGCTCTTTTCATCTAACTCGTAAAATATGAAAAGATTGCCGAGCAATTGGCCTCTCCAGCTCGTTAAAGTGACCGGAAGTGCTATCCATCCTTTATATTTTAATCTTTTTGGACCTGAGGGATTATTACACAAAAATATCGAGTGCTTGTTTTGTTCGGCTCGTTAAAATTACTGAAAATCCATCCCTTTTGTATGATTTTATACTTTTTCGGACTCAAGGGATTATATGACGAAAAAGGATTCTTGGAGTTTTCTTTACGTCCCTTTCGGACTCTCTAAAATTGAAAAAGGACCAAGTTATCTTTGTCATTAAACTCGTTAAAACCGAATAGCGACAAACTTGTCCATACAGACAAGAACGAGTTTCACTATCGCTAGGCTCGTTAAAACATAGCGATGGGTTTGCTCGAAGGGAAAATTATAGAATAAGCATATGTTATCCTCCTCAAGCTTGACAAAAATAAAGAGGTATTGGTCAACAATGACTGGGGAAAAATTGGGAAGAAAACTTGAAGAAACTTTATTGGTAGCAAGTCTCTCTTGAACATGACACTTTCACTCTGCATCCGAGTCAGGTTGGGTTGTTCCGTTCACTGGTCATATCACCATTGGTCCATCACACCATCCATATTTGGGGTTAACGCTACCAATCCATCATGTCAGTGTCACCGATATGTTCAACAGAAGTCGCTCAAAGAATTCCCCTGTGTCTCATCCACTGCAATACATTTACGCTCCATTCTTTCATGACCACCACCCTGAACCTTATGTCATCAGATCGTTTTCACCTCCATTAAAATCATTTGCTCCGTTCTGTGTCATTGATGTGGGATTCACTAAGGCCCTCCTATGACGGATCGCTTCTTGTCGACATCAGCTCATTATCTAGGAAGTCGATCTAGGAACAACCTTTTCAGTACTTTGAAGCTTGCATGCCTCAATGGCAAGTTTCTCACTTCCGGCGACAGGTTTACATCAATGGCCTTCGACCGAAAGATTTTGCGTGGTGTTCGACGCCAAGTCCCTTATTCACACCACGTGAATTGTACTGTAGTACTTTGAGGGTCATCATCAATATCGGTGATTCCTCTCGCGCCTGTTAACAACTTACATCATTGGTTGGTAATCAGGCGATGTCTTTCCATGTTCGACTCCAGAACACCTCTCACATGGATCGACTTGTACTTTGAGTGAAGATCGAACGAGATTGAAGACCTTGGATCTAGTTTCATCCATCTGGGCTGCGATATATTCAGGAAAAAAAAGACATCAAATGTACATCATTGCTGCATAGATAATCATCCAATCCAAGGGATCATGGCTCTACCAAAATCATCAGTCTGCACACAGACGATTATCTGTCTTATGTACATGAAAATGAATTTATAAAGCTGAGCATGGGAATGCCCGCCTCAGCTAGATCATGAAAATATTATGAAGATAATGTATTGTATTGTATCTTATAACAGGTTGCCTTCCAACTTGAAAAAACTTCAGATCCTCATGATAAAGAATTTCACCCGACATCGAAAGATTAACGACCTCATGCTTTAGGGGGCAACTGTTATAGACATTTTTGGGCACTGTAACCCCAATCATAAATGTCCATAAACCAAGGGCTCCTAAGTCCCTAAAAGTGTTGTTCCAGCCACTAAGAGAACAAGTTCAACTGATTACATCATCTCCCAGAAGTTCTCCATGAAAAACTACTCAGAACTGGTCAAAACTGGACCATCTCACCTGCTCCATGGTCAAAGTGCGCTGCATCCCACCTAAATGCACACGGGAGGTGTGATGCATACTAAAAAGCCATTCTATGGGGTGCGATGGGTGAGAGTGGACAAATGGCAGGGTCAATTTGCGAGGTGGAAGATCATGGAATCTTCCAGAAACTTCTCCTGTGACACTTGCCTCTCTGCATTCGCCCAGGGATGAGTAAGAGATCATCAATCTCCAAGTGGAATCAAGAACTATCAGAGAGAGGAAACTAATCAAATCTCAGAAGCTGACTCACCCCCCTTGCAAACATCTATATATGGATCCCTCATCCCAGAGATCCAGAGGCTGAAATTTTGTATCTTGTAAGGAAGTGCTGCTGGTTTCTTGGTGTAACATCATAGGGTTGGGTGATCTAATCTTTTCATGAGATGAAGAAGGGATTTCTTGCTGAGAGGATGATGCTGGGTCAGAACAATTGGTTGTAATCCTCTTTGCTATTCTTGATTATTAATAAAGCTATTCAAGTTTTCCTCCACATTCTTGTATGATTGATGATATATGCATTTGTGTGGTCAATATATATCTGGTCCTATATTGTTTATGATAGTAGATCTTTGTTCTTGGATAGTGTTATGCTGCTTTGATTCTACAGGTGCTCTTTGAAGCTGGGTAGATGAGGAAGTGAGTGGCAAAGATCTATCAGAAGGGAGAGGAATCAAGCAAGGAACTAAGTGCAAGACAGAGGTTGGTCTCCTTTGTTCCCCTCTTATCTACTTTTTATAAAGGAAAACAAAAGTGGTTTTAGTTTGTTTGTTTCTAAGGTAGCTACCAGCCTTAGTGGGAGTAGCAGCTCTGCATAGACACTAGATTTCCCAATAACATTTACACTGATGATTTGCCTAAGTTTGATTAGTATGATGATGATTATGTTCTCCAAACAGAAGCTAGTCTTGCAGACAAAACAACAGCTGGTTTGTGGAAGCAGGAAGTTCACTTTCAATAGCCCGGTGATTAGCCGATGCATATCAGCTATGGAAGTGGGGAGGAAAGTGCAGAAAATTTTGAAGTAAGTGAAGGATCTTTGCCTCTTTGTTTTACTTCATTTCAGTTCATCAGAGACAACTTTCATGCAATCAGAAATCAATCGTTGATAAGTTTTGATCTGGACCATCTAGTGAAATCCTTGTTCAAGACTTCTCATATCTAGATCTGTAGCCCCCGAATGCCATCGAATGTCAAGTTGCAGATGAAGACTTGGAAGCTGGAACATATGATCAAATGATGCAAGATGATTCTGTACCATTATGTTTTGAATCATTTCAGTTTTTAAAGGGAAATTTGCATAGTATATCTTCAATAAATAATGAGTAGCCTGTATAAAATCTCGCAATCTCATTAGAACCAATAGAAAATGGGTTGCAACAGTCTTTTCAAGTTTTTCACGATCCAATGGCTGATGTGTTGGATGATATTCGCAGTCAGCGTCCTTCTCCATTAGCTAACTTTGAGCTTGAAAAAAGTATTGATACAAACTTGATCCAACAGCCGGTTTCTTTGTCATTTTAGTAGGAGTCTCATCACACAACTCAGATGAAAGTTCGCATTCATGGTATGAGGAGAAGAAAAGTAACCCATTGGATGAGCTAGTTGGAAATAATACTGAGAGGGGGGGGTGAATCAGTATTATCACATTAATAAAACTTTTTCATTTCCATAATTAGATTCATATATGCTACTTCCACAACTTCTTATGATTAAGTTAATTAATCTTCAATGAGTGCATTAGAACTTTATCAACCATATTATCAGTTAACAAATGTAGTAACATAGAATAGATCATCACACATAAGGCACACACATGAACACCATGATATAAGGTGGAAACCCAATGCGGGAGAAAACCACCTGTTGCAAGTCATCTCAATCTTCTTTAATAAGAAAATCCTTTTACAATATTTGTACTGGTGCAGTCTTATACCAGTATGGGAGTTACAACCCCCTTTGCTCTTGTACTAGCCGATCCATTTACTAGTACGCAGGCTGCTACCTGCTGCAATGCTCCAAATATCTCCCTTACCTCTTGTACTAGCTTAGATACTAGTACGTAGGTGCTGACCTACAATCTTCTCTCCTCCAGGTACCACGTTTCATCAATTTTCAGACTGGATACACTGAAGCACAACACATAATCTGAAAGGCCACATTTCATCCAATTTTCATACTGAACCCAACAACAACTTTGAAGCTCATAATCAAACAACCTTCTGAATCACCCAATCACCAGATCCATACATATACAATGATATTATGAGAGTTATCAACCAGATCTAGTACATCAGATCACATGAAGATAAGTCATTTTAAACCGATCCAAAACTGAAGTTAATCATAATCATTCACTCAATTACTGTTGTTATCTGAACATAATATCAGAACCAAACCTCACTTCAACAACCCAGATCATAAAAATGATAAACAAAGATTTTAAGAGAAGTAAGCAGCTTCACCCATGTACTGCCTGCTTATGTAAGCACCCTGCTCAACTGCTCGCCTGCTTACGTACGCACCCTGCTCAACTGCTCGCCTGCTTACGTACGCACCCTGCTCAACTGCTCGCCTGCTTACTCCGCTCTGTGTCCATTGAACTGCCTGCGGACCTCCGCACCTGCAACCCTTCTGTGCCTGCGTACCGGCGCACCTGAAACGCTTCGTTCCTGCGTATGTACGCACTTTTCTTTCACTGTACCTACGTACCTTCGGGCATAGATGATTTCAAGACTTCAAGAATAACCCAGACAGTCAGATCTACAGATCTGATCATGCGCCGAAGAGATCTCAATCCATCAGTAGATTCGCCTTATTTAGATCTAGACATTACTCCCAAGAGATCATCATATTTCAGATCTAGCTCTCATAAGATGTTCAACCCAAGCACATTCACAAGCCAAATGATCTCCTTTGCTTTATATAGGCAAGCTCTTCCTCAAATCATGGATCAATACCACGAGCCAAAACCATAATAACAAAAATACCGTCGGCTAAATACCAAGGGTTAAACATAAGAAACCCCACGTGTGCTTTTCTCTGCCTCGAAGTAAGTGCACTGGGGGTACGCACCTCCTGAACGGGATAACTGCGGGTATGTATGCACTTTATGTAACATTGGCCTGCGTGTACGCACCTTCTGTAAGGTGTACCTGCATACCCCTTATTTTCTTCTATATTTGATAGCTGATCATCAATCTCTGCTACTGTGATCTATCACCTGAATGGGTTGCCATCAAGGACAACACTTTAGCCATAATGCCAACAATCTCCCCCTTTCAACTTGATGGCAAAGCTTACTAAGAACTTGCCATTTGATTCCTTTGAGCTGTCCTGCATCTATGTATTATGTCACATCTGATATCTCTTCTGTAGATTCATCTGAATGTATATAAGTGAGATGATCTTCTATGAGAGGGTTGCCATCAAGTACAACACATGCATCATAATGCCAACAATCTCCCCCTTTGGACTTGATGGCAACAACACCACATCACTCTCCCCCTTTGACATCAAGGGCAAAGGGGTATGCTCCCCCTAAGAACATGCTCCCCTTGACTATAAACCAGATCTGCTGAAGTCTCTGAATGAGCTCCCCCTTTGTATATGCCATGGTGCTCCAATCTGATAATGGTCTTTCTGAGAACAAGCTGAGATGTCTGCTCTGCTATATAGTGTTGTTCATGCTCAAGCTCCCCCTGACTGTAAGCAAGGTCTGCAAAAAGATGTTCTACAAGAAGAACATGACTCTATATATCATAAATGACCTTCCTATCACCAAAAGACTCAATGCATACATTCATCACAATGGTGATACAACAAAAAAAAAATTTACATATGATAACATCATTCATCCCAGGCATAGTGGGGAAACATAGGCCGTTACATGACCTGAAGAGATAACTACAATAGAGACCCACTATTACATCATGAGTAAAGACCAATCACCCAAGATAAACATCAGCAACAGCACTGTATGATCTGCTTCATAGTATCTGTCAACAACAAGGTACTTCTGCATCAACTCATTCATAACCATCTTGATCTACATGAACCAAGAGCCATCAAAAGGAAGCATCTGCATCAATCAACATATGTACGAAACAACCTATCATCATATAGGTAAGATCTCATCATCATCATGTCTCCAAAAATGCAACCAACAATCCTCATCCATATATGTGCTAAGAATAATAAAGACTCCATGCAAGCACCATCTGATCCAAGAACCATGTGAGCAACTCATAACCATAGCAAGATGAATCATAAGCATCATCACCAAGGACCATAATGCCAACAATGCATTAAGAACATATGCTCCCCCTAAACTGGTGCCATCTGTCAGATCTGATCAATAAGAAGAGTCAGCCAATAAATGCCTTAAGACAGGTACGCAGTTTTTCTTTATCTGCCCTGCGTAGCCACGCACTTCACCTTCTGCTCCCCTGCGTACACCCGCAGAGATCCTTCTGCTGCACTGCGCATGTACGCAGACAGTCTTCTACTACAGCGCGTACCCACGCAGCTGTTCCATCAGATGCGCCGCGTACCCCACGCAGCCTTTGCTTCCATCGCGCCGCGTACTTTTATGTACCTACGCAGGTTATCCTTCTGTCGCGCCGCGTACCACGGATCATGATACGCACCTTTTCTTCTGTCTCGCCGCGCCCGTCCGCATATGCTCTTCTGATAAGCCGCGTACCTCCGCACAGGGACTGTGCCTTCACTTGCGTACATCCGCACCCAGTCTTACGCTCTGCTGCGTACGCCCGCACTTTCACAGTTAATGATCTGCGTACTTCTGATTAGGGCCAAATTAACAGTCCTCCTTTGTGCCACTGACAGTCAGATTCCCAGATCTGATAGATTCACTTCTAACTTTACTTGACT
This sequence comes from Pinus tabuliformis, assembly GCA_031772625.1. Taxonomy (NCBI): domain Eukaryota; kingdom Viridiplantae; phylum Streptophyta; class Pinopsida; order Pinales; family Pinaceae; genus Pinus; species Pinus tabuliformis. Next base: position 372,372,618 of record CM062815.1, on the reverse strand, counting down.
ATTGCCTTCAACAAGCATATACGCGATTGTGCAGTATCCAACTCGCGTATATATGCGACTCTCCTTTATGGAGTTTTCATATGAGATTTAGGACATTGAAGTTTTGTACTTTCAGCTCCCTCTGATTCTGGTATGTCTGTACATTGTGCTGTGCCACCTTTTTCTGACTGTACTTCCTTTTTCCTCCATATCTTCAAACGTGATGATGACATTTTCTCCTTTTGATATGGTGCCCACACTTTGTTCCTGCATTCCTTAGCTATATGTCCAAGCTTGTTACATGCATAACATCTTACATGTTTCATATTCCTCCTGTAACAATCAGCAGCTTTGTGACCAAACATATTGCAAGCAAAGCAATATCCATAAAAATACCTTGATTGAGATGACTTGTCTGCATAATGGTCTTGAACTCTTCTTCTTCTACATCTAGCTGCAACATGTCCAAGATTATGACATACATAACATTCAACATTATTCATAGGAGGAGTAAAGGGTTTTCTTTGAGGAATCTCTTTCCTTGGTTGATGATGAGATTGATCTTTCATTTCTTCATTGATCACTTTAGATTTCTCTTTAGAATTCCTTGCCTCACCTTGTGAACTAGATTCACCTTCAACAGATTCATGGAAAACAAGACCAGTCTTTATAGCAGGAGACCTTTGACTACTAAGAATATCATCCAAGACTTTAGAGCTATCTTGAAATCGTAAAAGCTTATCCTCTTCTTCTATTTTACCTCTCAAGATATTTACCTCAACCTGAAGCTGTTCTTCCTTTTCAAGAGATTGCTTTTTCAAATCTTCTTCAGCTTTCCTTCCTTCTTCCATTTGTTCCCTTAGTTTGAGAATCTCCTTTTCTTGTTCTTCATTCAGATCCTGCTGCATTTGACGAACTCGGAAGGCACATTCTAGTTGAGATTTTAAGCTGGTGACTTCGTTTTCTTGTTTTGCAATAGCTTGGAGTAGATCTATATTCTGCTTCTTTGATTCTTCAAGATCTCCTTTTAGTGAGAGGATTGTAGCTGCAAGATTTTCATAGTAGCTGGATCTATCTTTGAGTTTCTTGATGGTTGTGCTTCTTTCGTTGACTTCTTTTCTTAATGATGTCACTTCATGCTGCAATTTATGACATTGGTCTTCCTTGTCCTTGAGTAGATTTCTTACCTTGTTTCCTTCTTCTAGTTGGGCCTTTAGTTTGGTAGCTTCTTCTTTGAAATCACATTCCCTTTTGTTCAATAGATCTTGTTGATCTCTAATTTTGTCTGTCAGCCTTTTAAATTCTGCCTCTATTTGATATCTTTCTTGTTCACCCATAAGAGCAAATTCAGTAGTTTCGCTATCACTTTCATCTCTTCCAAAAGGAAAGATAGCTGGAACATCAGAGGATAATATATTCATACTTGATAATGATTCTGAATCTGATTCTGAATCTGAAGAGCTTCTTATACCTAATCCCCAATCGATTCTCCCACTATCATAGTTCTTCTGAGATGACTTCTTTTTCTTAGGTGCTTTCTTCTTAAGCTTCTTTCCCATTGTTCCACGGATCTCCTTCAAGCAATCAAGCTTCTATCAAAGGACCTGCTCTGATACCAATTGTTGGAAATAATACTGAGAGGGGGGGGGTGAATCAGTATTATCACATTAATAAAACTTTTTCATTTCCATAATCAGATTCATATATGCTACTTCCACAACTTCTTATGATTAAGTTAATTAATTTTCAATGAGTGCATTAGAACTTTATCAACCATATTATCAGTTAACAAATGTAGTAACATAGAATAGATCATCACACATAAGGCACACACATGAACACCATGATATAAGGTGGAAACCCAATGCGGGAGAAAACCACCTGCTGCAAGTCATCTCAATCTTCTTTAATAAGAAAATCCTTTTACAATATTTGTACTGGTGCAGTCTTATACCAGTACGGGAGCTACAACCCCCTTTGCTCTTGTACTAGCCGATCCATTTACTAGTACGCAGGCTGCTACCTGCTACAATGCTCCAAATATCTCCCTTACCTCTTGTACTAGCTTAGATACTAGTACGTAGGTGCTGACCTACAATCTTCTCTCCTCCAGGTACCACGTTTCATCAATTTTCAGACTGGATACACTAAAGCACAACACATAATCTGAAAGGCCACATTTCATCCAATTTTCATACTGAACCCAACAACAACTTTGAAGCTCATAATCAAACAACCTTCTGAATCACCCAATCACCAGATCCATACATATACAATGATATTATGAGAGTTATCAACCAGATCTAGTACATCAGATCACATGAAGATAAGTCATTTTAAACCGATCCAAAACTGAAGTTAATCATAATCATTCACTCAATTACTGCTATTATCTGAACATAATATCAGAACCAAACCTCACTTCAACAACCCAGATCATAAAAATGATAAACAAAGATTTTAAGAGAAGTAAGCAGCTTCACCCATGTACTGCCTGCTTACGTAAGCACCCTGCTCAACTGCTCGCCTGCTTACGTACGCACCCTGCTCAACTGCTCGCCTGCTTACGTACGCACCCTGCTCAACTGCTCGCCTGCTTACTCCGCTCTGTGTCCATTGAACTGCCTGCGGACCTCCGCACCTACAAACCTTCTGTGCCTGCGTACCGGCGCACCTGAAATGCTTCATTCCTGCATATGTACGCACTTTTCTTTCACTGTACCTGTGTACCTTCGGGCATAGATGATTTCAAGACTTCAAGAATAACCCAGACAGTCAGATCTATAGATCTGATCATGCGCCGAAGAGATCTCAATTCATCAGTAGATTCGCCTTATTTAGATCTAGACATTACTCCCAAGAGATCATCATATTTCAGATCTAGCTCTCATAAGATGTTCAACCCAAGCACATTCACAAGCCAAATGATCTCCTTTGCTTTATATAGGCAAGCTCTTCCTCAAATCATGGATCAATACCACGAGCCAAAACCATAATAACACAAATACCGTCGGCTAAATACCAAGGGTTAAACATAAGAAACCCCACGTGTGCTTTTCTCTGCCTCGAAGTAAGTGCACTGGGGGTACGCACCTCCTGAACGGGATAACTGCGGGTATGTATGCACTTTATGTAACATTGGCCTGCGTGTACGCACCTTCTGTAAGGTGTACCTGCATACCCCTTATTTTCTTCAATATTTGATAGCTGATCATCAATCTCTGCTGCTGTGATCTATCACCTGAATGGGTTGCCATCAAGGACAACACTTTAGCCATAATGCCAACAATCTCCCCCTTTGAACTTGATGGCAAAGCTTACTAAGAACTTGCCATTTGATTCCTTTGAGCTGTCCTGCATCTATGTATTATGTCACATCTGATATCTCTTCTGTAGAATCATCTGAATGTATATAAGTGAGATGATATTCTATGATAGGGTTGCCATCAAGTACAACACATGCATCATAATGCCAACAAGTCCCAGTGCAGATGAATTTCAAGATCCTTGTGCAATATTTTTGGAGTCATATAGAGAATCCATATTATTCAATCTAGGAAAATTTGGATCTGTTTACAAGTTTTCATGGGAGTTACATTTCAGTAGTTCTCTCTTCTTGCTCATAAACAAGCACTTGTGGAGAATTCAAATAGCAGCCAAAATGCTTACTTGGTTGCATTGGTTGTTTCATTTCACTTGATCAGGTGATGAATGGAATAGTTAGAGTAGGTTTTATTGAATAAGCTCCATTTTGAGCATCTTTTCTAGTTTGTTAGTTGTGTTTTAGTATTGAGTCAGTTTTTAGTTGAGTAAAAGTCAGTTTGTGTCATCAAGTCGTCAGTTTTCAGTCATGCATTTCAATTTAAGTTTTTAACCGTATTGGCCCACATGGTTAGGCACTTGGTCTACGGTGTTCTTGACACCTCCAAGGAGCTGCCATCCCCAATAAGGTCGATGTTAGTGTCAGTATTTGCATCCTACCATCAGTGATCAAAAATCCTCTTTTCATATCATTTTAAGGGTCCGATTCAGAAATTTTTTATCATTCCACTAGGTCATGCAAAAAAATTAATCACTGATGGTAGTCCTAGTCCAAAAATATCACTCTTCCCTAAATGTGATTACTTGCTGGAATAGTTTCAGATCTTGTTGATTGTACATCATCCATAGATTTATTTTTCTCATGCCATTTGTATCAGTCATGAGGTCATTATGTGATCTTGAAGTTCAGTCCTTCAAGGTCTCATTAGGTCTTTAGGGTTTTTCAAGGTTTCATTAGGTCATTAGGGTTGCCAAGGTTCCATTCCATTGTATAAGACCATCAAGTAAAGGGTGATCAAATAACATCCCTTCACCATGTGAAGATGATTTATAAAGATAAATGCTTATTTCATTATGTAATTTTATGTCTTTCAAATGTAATAATTTCACCATCCCAAGCTGTTAACCCAGTGTTACAATGATGTTAGAACATCAAAAGATCAATTTTTCAAAGGAAATAGTCAAGTGAAAGGGTAAAGTTTCAAAGGGTTAAGTGCACGCCAAAGAGAGTTGTTTATTCCCAAGGGTGTCCAAATCATCATTTTCCACAAGCACTAAAGACTCTTATTTAATATTTTTTTTATAAAGCATTTTATAACATTTTTAGGTCCAAAACTCTGTTTTGGAACTAAAAATTGTTATTGTAAGAAATTATATTTGTTTTATCTCAAAGGGTTTCAGAGCAAGCCTCTGATCTTATCCAAAGCCAAAATGCCAGATCCCTGCAAAAATCAACAAAATATGATCAGTTCAAACCTCAGAAAAGCATGAGAAAATCAAAAAGCAGTATTGTATTAAAATACCAAAAGTGAAAAAGTGCCAAACATTACAAAGTGGGTTATTGAATCAATTTAAATCAAATCAGATTTGGTGAGATATTTTGTTTGTATATAAAAGGGAAAACAAGTCTATTTGTTCACAAATTCCCAAAGCAAGATCGTGTTCAAGTGTTTGAAGGCCGAAACTGTGATTGCATATCCATGGACAGCGTTGGAGGTGTGCGTTGCGCATAGGAAGTGTGCGCTGTGCATTGGGTGGTGCGCTACGCATTGGGCCTCACTGGCCAGTGTATATTTACAAGGGCGTTGCGCATATAAGGGTGTGCTGCGCATTGGGTTTGCACGATGTGCATTGGGTAGCAGCAACAAAAAAAACTTGGTACATGCGCCTAGATCATACCAAATCCACTCCAAGCTTGCAAATCACAGACATCTTGACACCAAAGCCATGTCAGACACGGAGTCAGAGTATGAGCAGCAGTATGACAGTGATTCTACAACAGAGGGTAATGTGCCACAAAGGTCTCGCAAAGGTGGCAAAGGTGGTAAGCCTCTCAGGGAAGAGCCTATTTCTTTAGTTCAATTGCAGGCTTGCCCACTTGCAATGGATTGTTTTCGTCATCAGTCATGCTATCACTATTGTGAGCTAATTTCAAAAATTCAGCATCATCATGAATTAGCTCGCTTGTTTTTCCTACATTTACATGATGGCCATGTAAACCTCGCCGGAGTTAATTTCATTTTGTCACCAGAGACTATTGTAGAGGCCACTGGGATACCAAATATTGGAGAGCAATGGAATAAGCGTCAGCAGCTAGAGAAGTCCTATTATGAGCCATACATCAAACCTGGGTATATGAGGCACTTGAGCAGGGTTTTTCCTTTCCAATACCTGAATGATCAGTTTGCACCTTTGATGAAACTCATCATTCGGTATTTCAGTTGTGAGGGCAGATTCTCCCGTCTTTATGCATACCATGTTCGTTTGTTGATGCATTTTACAAGGGTACATCTGATGAACATTCCATACTTCATGTTTCGCAACATAGAGAGGATGGTTGTTTTAGTACAAAGGAAGACCCCAACACAGCAGCATAGGAGTATTTATCATTATGCGCTGATCAAGATCGTAGTGGTTCATCAGTTGACACAGCAGGGCATTACTTGGGAGGATTTTATTTCTCGTGAATTTTTCACAGTGCCACAGCCACCTCCCAAGATAGTTCATGATGAGGGAGGGCCTTCATATCAGTTTGACATTCCTGAGACCGAGCATGTCAATGCTCCAGCATATGTGACATATCAGCGAGGCCACAGGGCCTTATTTGCAGCTACACGACGAGTATTATCTCCACATGGTGTGGAAGGGGTCTTGCCTTCTTCTTCATTATAGGTACAGGTTCAGGACAGAGGCAAGAGGTCAATGCATGAGGAGGGCCCTTCAGGAGGCCATGATATTGATGCTACATTTACTGATGTGGATAGGAGCTCTCCTAGCTCGGAGCTGAAGGAGATCATCCAAGAGCAGAAAGTTGAGATTAATAACTTGAATGACAAATTGTTGAGAGCAGAATGGGTGATCAACTATTTGGAGCAGCGCAATAAACTGTTAGAGGATGAACACACACTTATAGAGCTACGACAAATCCGTGAAGACCGACAGGCTGCTCGAAGACATATACATGAGATGACACCTATTGAGCAGGAGATAGAAGCTGACCGGGAGACTTGGCTCGAGAGGGTCAAAATTCACTTAGAGAAGCTATTGGAAAAGGCTAATAGAGATAAAGATATGCTCCGAAACATGAAACATCATTATTGGGCTCGCATGCATGTCAACAAAGCAAAAGTGAAGATTTTGAAAAAGAGGTCGAGCCAAGCACTAAAACGGCGAAAGAAGTCGGATCCACTTCGAGTTTTGGCTGAAGCTTCGTTGGCTAAGCATAACACATGATGGAGGGTCTTCACTCCGAAATTGAGCGAATTCGGAGAAAATTTTGTCATTTTGAAAATTTTGGTCCCCAAAAACATGTTTTTTGGTTATATGCGCAGAGCGCATGCGCGCTCGCTTTTGATTGGGACACTTGCTGGAGGAAAAATTTATATTTTTGGGTTTTTCATGGTAAGTTATGTATGCTCATCTATTTCTGAAGTATTTCATCAAGTTCTGGACAGTCAAAAGGCACAAAAACACCATGAAAACCACCTTGCTGCCACCTTTTGCAACAGTAGGAAGTACCTCTGGGAGAATGCAATTTTGAGAGGGAAAATTAGCTCCAAATTGGAAAATTCCACTTGGGTTGGAAATTAGACATCCAGGTATTTCCAACGAGCTATTGTGAGCTCAATTTGGATGCCGGTAAGTGCCTCAAAATCAGCCTGAAAAGTGCGCTACGCATAGAGATCAAGGCGCTGCGCATAGAGGATTTTGGCCAATTTTTCACCTTCCAGCTCAGAATTTCGGCCCGTTTTTACCAATTTCACTCCTTGATGTGATTTTTGACTCAACATGATGTAATTTGATGTATGTAAGGTAACATGGCACTTGTCTACCTTCTTCTAGATGATTCATTCACAAATTAGCAAGAAATTAATGTAATGAATCAGTTTCCTTCTTTTTAGAGGCAAGTTGTTTTGGTCACCTAGATTCTTGCACCATGTTTATAATTTGTTCAAACTACTCCTAGAAGGAGGAGCTCGACCCCTAGAGGTTATGGAATGAGGTTAGCATGATCTATATATGTAAATTTTCATTCAGTACCACTGGTTGGACTCTTGGGAAGATTTTGGCACAATATTGTACATATTTTCCATATTTTGGTTGAGGAAAGATCAGAGTTTTTGCAGCACCTGTTGGGATTCTTGTGGCTTTCAGTTCTTGATGGTGTTCTCTCTTAGTTATTGTAAGTTTATTCATGTTTAATGTATGCCATTCCTTTCTTATGCTTCTGAAACTAAATGAATGAGCAAATGAGGTTGAATCCATTGTTAACAGTGATCTGCCTTTAAATTTGTTTAGTTTTACATGCTTTCGCCAGTTTGGAGAGGATCCATGTTCCCCCTTGCCCTCTTCAGCTCCTTGTCATTCTGATCCATCCATACATTTTATCAAAGGCATCAAAACTACTGCCTACCTCACCCCAACTCTAATTCTGCAAAAATCTGGCCTTATCCCCGGACCCAAAATTGGTTTTCCCGTTTCTCCAACAAAAACTCAAAAATCTAAAACAAACTTTCCTATCTCCTTACTAGCCTAAAATCAGTATTAATTGTGAGTCTTCTCAGCCTCTTTGAAGATCTTTTGCCGAGGTAAACCCGGAGAGAGCCCTCTCCTGTCCTCATAGGGCTAGCTACAAGGCTGAGCTTGGTTTGATGTTGCCTTGAGTTTTTCCTTCTTCAACCTAAGGTAGATTTGAGCGCTAACATAGTGGCGACCATACTGGGGAAGAAAATGGTTTGCTTTTTGATGTCATTTGTTTTATAGCTACAGACGGAGTCTAAAGTTATGCCAGGTAGCCTTCGAAATGCTTTTTCTTTGCATTAGCGGAAGTAGATAAACGCTGCTTCAGTCAATCTCTGGTCTAGCCTGTAAATGTGACATTTAACTTGTTAATTACCCCAGTACATGTATCAAGTTCAGATCTGATTGTTGATGGTGGAAAACGATCAGACACTGGCAAGGTTGAAATCATTCACCTGGCGACTCTAAATTAGTTTCGAGATCAGATCCAAAGACTCCACTGGAGGATGATCCCGACCAGCAAAAACATGAAAGGACAACATGGACAGATCAGGTATTGTTATGAAACCAGCTCAAGAAAAGATAGAAAAGATAGATCAACGCCTTAGAATTCAGCCTCTTCGAGGGGGAAACCTCCTTTACATTACATAAATGAACAATTCTTGGATGATACAAATGAAAATACCTCCTTTCTATATATAGGAGTCTAAGTGGTCCCAATACAATCAAAGCCTACATAACAATAATATTGTAGGGCACAACAGTAACAATGGTGGGCTTCTATGTGGCATAATAGTAACAATATGGGCACTACATGGGTACATCAATATAATAAGTGGGTTATACTAATAACAATAAGGGGTTACACTAGTAGTATAGGGGCCTAACATGCCCCTCTCCTTCAAAAAGCGTTGTCCTCAACGCTTGAGTAGTTCTTGATGCTTCTATATAAAATTCTTGTCCTCCCATGTGGAATATTCAGCGGGTAAGTTCTTCCACTTGATGAGATACTCTGAAATTGATCGATTTCGTAGCTGTCGGGTTCTTGTTTCTATGACTGCTCCAGGTTCCAATATGATTTTTCCTTCCTCTTCAATTTCTGGCAATATTGCTTGAATTGGGATCTTTTGCAACTTTTGAATAAGTGGCCATACTTCTTCATTCTTCTTCCATTCATCCGTTGCTTCGTTTATCCAATTTGGTTGGATAATATAAATAGCACAAAACAATGCTTCCACATCCTCATCCTTGAAGCGTCTTCCCATTCGGTAAGGTCGCCATTTTTTAAGTGAATGTAGTATTGCCAACATTTCCTTCTCATACATAGCTTGCTTGAGATGTAGCAGTAAAAATACCCAATCACTCACATCAAAACATTTTTCACTACGATGTTGATCTACCTGTTGTTTCATTTGATTTTGCACCGAAGTGGCGTTATCCTTTAAAAGTTGGAGAACTTGCTGTTGATGCTCGATATGATCTTTCTCTACTTGAACCTTTTTCTTCTTGATATGTCCTTCTATCTTTTGAGGAGTGGTAATTTCTTCCAGTCCTTTACAGGATATGGTCGGATTCATTTCTTGATGCTCGATGTGATCTTTCACTTCTTGAACATTTTTCTTCTTGATGTGTCCTTCTATCTTGATAGTTTGAGGAGTGGTAATTTCATCCATTGAATTACAAGATATGGTTGGATTCATTTCTTCTTTCTCGATGTGATCTTTCACTTCTTGCACCTTTTTCTTCTTGATATGTCCTTCTATCTTGAGAGTTTGAGGAGTGGTAATTCTTACCAATGCTTTACAAGATATGGTCTGATTCATTTCTTCTTTCTCTGGGGTGGTGTCCTGACGTATATCCTCTTCTTTTGATGTTTCTTGATCCTTTTCTTCCTCCTCTTCATATTCTATGTAAAATAATTTCTTCTCAGCACACCTATGACCTTTAGTGCATTTTCTATCACAATTGTAACAAAGTCCTTTTTCTCTTTTTTCTTCCAATTGTTGTGGTGTAACCCTTGTAGGTTGTGGAAGGTTGGGAGAAACAACACTTCCATCTTTATAGTTGTGAGGGGTATGCTTCCTGGTTTCCATAATTTTGCTTTCCATTATGTCACAAAACCCTTTTACTCTTTCCAATTGTTGTGGTGTTGCTCTAAAGAAGGTGTTGCTCTTTATATCCTCATAATGTGCTATCATTTCCTCCGTGAAAATTGACCACGTAACAAGTTTTTTACGAGAACAAAGCCCTTTGTACCATAAAAATTGATCTGGTTCTAAATATGAAGATGCAATACATACCTTTTGTAACAGTTGTACACCATGTATATCAAAATATTGCTCCATCTGAAGTATCCAATTTACCGGATCTTTGCCATCAAACTTCCTCATCTTGCTTTTTCTTGATTTTAGGAGCTCTACCTTGAAACGACTGTAACTCTGTACTTTCGGATCTTTAAGTTCTAAACTTGTGACCTGTAGTAGCCCTCTATGTCCTCTTTCCAATGCCACAAGTCTGATCCAAATTGGATTCTCCAAGAAAAAGTTATGTACAATCTTCCGCAGTGACCTGATTATAGACTAGTTCAGTAGGGCGAACTTGTATGAAGTGCCACGTGTCTCAGTTTCAACCTTTGACTCTGAAAATTATATAAATAGAAACTACAGTCCGTCCTCTTTCTGTACCTTCTGACGAAATTTCAATCCGATCCTCAGAGAGAGAGTTATGACGATTTTCCCCAGGTCACCTGTTTTGAATGTAATTCAGGAGTCTGCAAAAAGACCAACTTCCTCAGATCATATCTCTGAAAATATCGGATAAAAATCTCTGAAATTTGTACCCAAGGTTCAGCGTCAATTCTTATCAAATGGGCTTTTTTTGCGACTTCTGAAATGTCACAGAAAAAACGTTATAGCGAAAATTCCACGATGACTTGTTTGGAGCAGCGAAACCCTAGAATCCAAAGCTCTGATACCAAATGTTATGAAACCAGCTCAAGAAAAGATAGAAAAGATAGATCAACGCCTTAGAATTCAGCCTCTTCGAGGGGGCAACCTCCTTTACATTACATAAATGAACAATTCTTGGATGATACAAATGAAAATACCTCCTTTCTATATATAGGAGTCTAAGTGGTCCCAATACAATCAAAGCCTACATAACAATAATATTGTAGGGCACAACAGTAACAATGGTGGGCTTCTATGTGGCATAATAGTAACAATATGGGCACTACATGGGTACATCAATATAATAAGTGGGTTATACTAATAACAATAAGGGGTTACACTAGTAGTATAGGGGCCTAACAGGTATTCAAGTTGGAATTTCATCCAAGACATTTTGTTCTTTGTTCTAAATTATTTCTTCTCTTTTCCCGAGAATGTAAAGAAGGCTTTGCAAAGTATGCTATGCTTGAGAAAAGATTCTAGGCCTGCAGTTGATTCTTTCCCTTTGAGGATTGTAAATACCAAAGATTTGCATACCTTTGAGCTTGATCAAGACCTTTCTTCTAAATCTTGTGATGACCATCTTCAAATGGATGAGCCCCAAGAGACCAAGACTGATTCTATACCTGTTGTACATACCCCTACACCTTGTAAAATTCCAGATCGGTATAAACCTCTTGTTTTACCTTCTGTTCTCCATGCTTTCCCCAAAAACTATGATCTATACTTGCCGAGGTTTGCCGGTGAATGTAAGAATGTCAATGCTGAGCAACATGTGCAGATTTTTGAGTCCTTTCTAGACCTTTTTGAAATTGATGAAGAAGATGTCAGTATTAGGCTTTTTGCTCTTTCTTTGCAAGCTAAAGTGAAGAGTTGGTTCAAAGCCCTGCCTGATACGAGCATCTCAGATTTCCGACAGTTCGTCAAAGATTTTCTCAATAGGTGGATGATTGGGCAGAACCTTTTCTTGATTATAGAAGAGTATAACCAGCTGAAAAGATTGCCAGGGGAGACAGTACAATAGTTTTCAGCCAGATTTAACCAAGTTTATTATTCAATGCCAGTTGAGATAAGGCCTACTCCTAGATCTGCTCTCTTGCACTATCCGGGTGCCTTTGATCCAGAGATGGAGTTTCAGCTGAGAGAAAGGGATATTGCAATGCTTCATGAGATGCAAAACAGTGCAGTAAATGTAGAGGCTCATCTGCTGATCCGAAGGGCAAGGTTGAAAGAAAAAGATATGAAAAACATAGATCCGGAGGAATCAGCATCTCTAGAGGTGAAACTTGACATTTTGGTAAGTGCAGTGGAAAAGATGATGGACAAGATCAATGCAAGGAATGATTATGATGTTCAAGCTCATGGCTCGCTAATTGAAGAAGAACAAGTTGCTGCTCCAAAACATTTTGTTTCTTATCCTAGTTGTCATAGATCTGATAATGATTTTTTTGTGGATCACCTTGGCGAAGAAAGAACTGTTGATATGACCTGCATGCTTGATGATATGTTTTATACCGATGATTTGCCTTAGTTTGATCAGTATGATGATGATTATGTTCTCCAAACAGAAGCTAATCTTGCAATAAAAAAAGTAGCTAGTTTGTGGGAGGAAGAAGTTCATTTTCAGCTGCTTGAATACAATGTTCAACCATCACATATCAGTTATGACAGTGACGAGGAAAGTGCAGCAAATTTTGAAATAAGTGAAGGATCTTTGCCTTTTTGTTTTGATTCATGTCAGTTCATCAGAGACAACTTTCATGCAATCAGAAATCAACTGTCAACAAGTTTTGATTTGGTCCATCTTGAGAGCAATGAAAACCTTGTTCAAGACTTGTCATATCCAGAATTGCAGCCCCCGAATGCCTTTGATTGTCAAGTTGTAGATGAAGGCATGGAAGCTGACACATATGATCAAATGATACAAGAAGGTTCCCTACCTTTCTGTTTTGAATCATTTCAGCTTTTGAAGGGAAATTTGCATAGTACATCTTCAGTGAAGAATGAGCAGCATGTAGGCAATCATGTAATCACATTGGAACCAATAGAAAATGGTTTGCAGCAGTCTTTTCAAGTTTTTCATGATCCAATAGCTGATGTTTTGGATGAGGTTTGTAGTCAAAGTCTTTCTCCATTGACTATATGTGAGCTTGAAACGTGTATTGATACAAACTTGATCCGGCAGCCGGTTTCTTTGTCATTTTCAGCAGAGGTCTCGTCACAAGGCTCAGATCAAAGTTTGCATTCATGGTATGAGGAAAAGAGAAGTAATCCATTGGATGAGCTAAGTTCCAGTGTGCTTGAATTTCACGATCCTTATGCAGTGTTTTTGGAGGCGGATAGAGAATTCATATCATTCAACGGATCTGTTTCTAAGTTATCATGGGAGTTGCCTTTCAGTAGTTCTCTCTTGTTGTTCATAAGTGAGCACTTGCGGAAAATTCGAACAGCAGATGGAATACTTACTTGGTTGCACTGGTTGTTTCATTTCACTTGATCAAGTGATGAATGAAACTGTTAGAGTAGGTTGTGATGAATAAGCTCCCCTTTGAGCATCATTTTTAGTTTGTCAGTTGTGTTTAAGTATCGCATCAGTTTTTAGTTGAGTCATGAGTCATTTGTGAATCAATTTTCAGTCTTGTTGTTAAGTTAGTTTGTCACGGTTTTCAGTCATGCATTTCAGCTTGAGTGTTTGACTCCATTACCCAATGGATGAAGGCACTGTCTAGCTCTTCCAGAGATCTGTCGTTCTTGGCGTCTCCAAGGAGCCACCATCCCCATTGGAGCCAATGTTAGAGTCGGTCCTTACAGCCCTCCGTCAGAGATCTTTTCGCTTTTGCATATCTTTTTTAGGTGTCTCGCTTCTTCCAATTCGTTGCATTTCGCTAGGGGCATGCCATTGACTGACGAGGGGGTCTGGTTGTCTTGTGTTTCCTCATGTTTGTCCCTGCAGGGTTAGTGAAAAAACAAATTTTCTCAAAAATCACTGAAGTCCATAATCATGCATTCATTGTCATAAAGGTTTTGTTTCGTTAAAAAGTCCTAGAGTCTAGGGTTGTTAGTACTTTGCATATACATAATACAAGCCTGCAGGCCATGAGGTTGATTTCAAAAGACTCTTATTTAATAGTTTTTTCATAAAGCATTTTAAAACATTTTTAGGTCCAAAACTCTGTTTTGGAACTAAAAATTGTTATTGCAAGAAATTATATTTGTTTTAACTCAAAGGGTTTCAGAGCAAGCCTCTGATCTTCTCCAAAGCCAAAATGCCAGATCCCTGCAAAAATCAACAAAATATGATCAGTTCAAACCTCAGAAAAGCATGAGAAAATAAAAAAGAAGTATTGTATTAAAAGATCAAAAGTGAAAAAGTGCCAAACATTACAAAGTGGGTTATTGAATCAATTTAAATCAAATCAGATTTGGTGAGATATTTTGTTTGTATATAAAAGGGAAAACAAGTCTATTTGTTCACAAATTCCCAAAGCAAGATTGTGTTCAAGTGTTTGAAGGCCGAAACTGTGATTGCATATCCATGGACAGCGTTGGAGGTGTGCACTGCGCATAGGAAGTCTGCGCTGCGCATTGGGTGGTGCGCTACGCATTGGGCCTCACTGGCCAGTGTATATTTACAAGGGCGCTGCGCATAGAAGGGTGTGCTACGCATTGGGTTTGCGCGCTGCGCATTGGGTAACAGCAACAAAAAAAACTTGGTACATGCGCCCAGATCATACCAAATCCACTCCAAGCTTGCAAATCACAGACATCATGACACCAAAGCCATGTCAGACACGGAGTCAGAGTATGAGCAGCAGTATGACAGTGATTCTACAGCAAAGGGTAATGTGCCACGAAGGTCTCGCAGAGGTGGCAAAGGTGGTAAGCCTCTCAGGGAAGAGCCTATTTCTTTGGTTCAATTGCAGGCTTGCCCGCTTGCAATGGATTTTTTTCGTCGTCAGTCATGCTATCACTATTGTGAGCTAATTTCACAAATTCAGCATCATCGTGAATTAGCTCGCTTGTTTTTCCTACATTTACATGATGGCCATGTAAACCTCGCCGGAGTTAATTTGATTTTGTCACCAGATACTATTGCAGAGGCCACTGGGATACCAAATATTGGAGAGAAATGGAATAAGTGTCAGCAGCTAGAGAAGTCCTATTATGAGCCATACATCAAACCTGGGTATATGAGGCACTTGAGTAGGGTTTTTCCTTTCCAATACCTGAATGATCAGTTTGCACCTTTGATGAAACTCATCATTCGGTATTTCAGTTGTGAGGGCAGATTCTCCCGTCTTTATGCATACCATGTTCGTTTGTTGATGCATTTTACAAGGGTACGTATGATGAACATTCCATACTTCATGTTTCGCAACATAGAGAGGATGGTTGTTTTAGTACAAAGGAAGACCCCAGCACAGCAGCATAGGAGTATTTATCATTATGCGCTGATCAAGATCGTAGTGGTTCATCAGTTGGCACAATAGGGCATTACTTGGGAGGATTTTATTTCTCGTGACTTTTTCACAGTGCCACAGCCACCTCCCGAGATAGTTCATGATGAGGGAGGGCCTTCATATCAGTTTGACATTCCTGAGACCGAGCATGTCAATGCAACAGCATATGTGACATATCAGCGAGGCCACAGGGCCTTATTTGCAGCTGCACGACGAGTACTATCTCCACATGGTGTGGAAGGGGTCTTGCCTTCTTCTTCAGTACAGGTACAGGTTCAGGACAGAGGCAAGAGGTCAATGCATGAGGAGGGTCCTTCAGGAGGCCATGATATTGATGCTACATTTACTGATGTGGATAGGAGCTCTCCTAGCTCGGAACTGAAGGAGATCATCCAAGAGCAGAAAGCTGAGATTAATAACTTGAATGACAAATTGTTGAGAGCAGAATGGGTGATCAACTATTTGGAGCAGTGCAATAAATAGTTAGAGGATGAACACACACTTATAGAGCTACGACAAATCCGTGAAGACCGACAGGCTGCCCGAAGACATATACATGAGATGACACCTATTGAGCAGGAGATAGAAGCTGATCGGGAGACTTGGCTCGAGAGGGTCAACATTCACTTAGAGAAGCTGTTGGAAAATGCTAATAGAGATAAAGATATGCTCTGACACATGAAACATCATTATTGGGCTCGCATGCATGTCAACAAAGCAAAAGTGAAGATTTTGAAAAAGAGGTTGAGCCAAGCACTAAAACGGCGAAAGAAGTCGGATCCACTTCGATTTTTGGCCAAAGTTTCATTGGCTGAGCATAACACATGATGGAGGGTCTTCACTTCGAATTTGAGTGAATTCAGAGAAAATTTTGTCATTTTGAAAATTTTGGTCCCCAAAAACAGGTTTTTTGGTTATACGCGCAGCGCGCATGCGCGCTCGCTTTTGATTGGGACACTTGCTGGAGGAAAGCTTTATATTTTTGGGTTTTTCATGGTAATTTACGTATGCTCAGCTATTTCTGAAGTGTTTCATCAAGTTTTGGACGGTCAAAAGGCACAAAAACACCATGAAAACCACCTTGCTGCCACCTTTTGCAACAGCAGGAAGTAGCTCTGGGAGAATGCAGTTTTGAGAGGGAAGATGAGCTCCAAATAGGAAAATTCCACTTAGGTTGGAAAGTAGACATCCAGGGATTTGCAACGAGCTATCGTGAGCTCAATTTGGATGCCGGGAAGTGCCTCAAAATCAGCCTGAAAAGTGCACTGCGCATAGAGATCAGGGCGCTGCGCATAGAGGATTTTGGCTAATTTTTCACCTTCCAGCTCAGAATTTCGGCCAGTTTTCACCAGTTTCACTCCTTGATGTGATTTTTGACTCAACATGATGTAATTTGATGTATTTAAGGTAACATGGCACTTGTCTACCTTCTTCTAGATGATTCAATCACAAATTAGCAAGAAATTAATGTAATGAATCAGTTTCCTTCTTTTTAGAGGCAGGTTGTTTTGGTCACCTAGATTCTTGCTCCATGTTTAGAATTTGTTCAAACTACTCCTAGAAGGAGGAGCTCGACCCCTAGAGGTTAGGTAATGAGGTTAGCTTGATCTATATATGTAAATTTTCATTCAGTACCACTGGTTGGACTCTTGGGAAGATTTTGGCACAATATTGTACATATTTTCCATATTTTGGTTGAGGAAAGATCAGAGGTTTTGCAGCACCTGTTGGGATTCTTGTGGCTTTCAGTTCTTGATGGTGTTCTCTCTTATTTATTGTAAGTTTATTCATGTTTAATGTATGTCATTCCTTTCTTATGCTTCTGAAACTAAATGAATGAGCAAATGAGGTTGAATCCATTGTTAACAGTGCTCTGCCTTTAAATTTGTTTAGTTTTACATGTTTTCGCCAGTTTGGAGAGGATCCATGTTCTCCCTTGCCCTCTTTAGCTCCTTGTCATTCTGATCCATCCATACATTTGATCAAAGGCATCAAAACTACTGCCTACCTCACCCCAACTCGAATTCTGCAAAAATCTGGCCTTATCCTCGGACCCAAAATTGGTTTTCCCGTTTCTCCAACAAAAAGTCAAAAATCTAAAACAAACTTTCCTATCTCTTTACTAGCCTAAAATCAGTATTAATTGTGAGTCTTCTCAGCCTCTTTGAAGATCTTTTGCCGAGAGAGCCCTCTCCTGTCCTCGTAGGGCTAGCTATGAGGCTGAGCTTGGTTTGATGTTGCCTTGAGTTTTGCCTTCTTCAGCCTAAGGCAGATTTGAGCGCTAACAGATTGTACATCATCCATAGATTTATTTTTCTCATGCCATTTGTATCAATCATGAGGTCATTATGTGATCTTGAAATTCAGTCCTTCAAGGTCTCATTAGGTCTTTAGGGTTTTTCAAGGTTTCATTAGGTCATTAGGGTTGCCAAGGTTCCATTCCATTGCATAAGACCATCAAGTAAAGGGTGATCAAATAACATCCCTTCACCATGTGAAGATGATTTATAAAGAGAAATGCTTATTTCATTATGTAATTTTATGTCTTTCAAATGTAATAATTTCACCATCCCAAGTTGTTAACCCAGTGTTCCAATGATGTTAGACCATCAAAAGATCAATTTTTCAAAGGAAATAGTCAAGTGAAAGGGTAAAGTTTCAAAGGGTTAAGTGCATGCCAAAGAGAGTTGTTTATTCCCAAGGGTGTCCAAATCATCATTTTCCACAAGCACTAAACCCTAATTTCCTCAGCCATTGAGTTAGGGTTGGTTATGGAATCAAAGACATCTGAGTATATGAGGCATAAGGGAGGCCATTTTAGCGAGTATGAGGCCATTCCAAATCATACACATCATGTCTCAGTCATTTTTCAATTTCCAGGGGACAAATCATTCGACACACATATGGCTGATTTTTCTTCAAACTATGTTTTAGACCAAACAGGGAAGAATTTGGAAAACGTGAGAAAGGTTTTGGTCCAAAATAGACTAAGGAAGAAAAACCTCCTTCACTTTTTAAACAGGTGTCATGGTTTTAGGGAAATGTCAAAAATACAGTTGCTACAAGAGAGTTGCTGCACTTCTACCGTGACCTTGGGAAAATCAAGATTTCTCCTAGCTGGAGTGACCAAATGACTTGCTTGATGAGTCAAATGATAACCAGACACAAAGATATTTTCAATGAGCTATCATGAGCTTAATTTTGAGTTGATGAAGACCTCCAAAAGTTGACTGAAACAACACTCTGCATTTTGGCAGCCTCATTCTGCACATTTTGACCAGTCTTGGGAGATTGAGATTTTGACAGGGCAAATGAGCTCCAAATTGAAAAAATCAAGGTGTTCTGGAAAGTAGACTCGACTATATTTCCAACACATTATCCCACACGCAATCTGGAAATCGGTAAGGCATTCAAGAGTGAGATGGAAGTGGCGCTGCACATTTAGGAAGTGGCACTGCGCATTCAGGAGGTGGCTCAACGCGCAACACCATCGGTGCTGCGCTTTTCCTAGGGGAACCCAAATTAGAAATGGTTTGCATTTTTTGATTCAGAACAATGAGTACATGCACCCTAGAGATTTTCAAAGTTTTTGGGGTAGAACTGGTCCACCAAAAGGTCAAAGAACACCCTAAAAATGACCTTTCTGCCACTTTTTGGACACACAAAAGCAGTCTTGGGAGAATCAAGTTTTGAGGGGTCAAATGAGCTTAAAATGCAAAAATTATAGGTGTTTTGGAAATTAGACTTGAATACCTTTCCAATGAGCTATCATGAGCTCAATTTGGATGTCGGGAAGGCCTCCAAAAGGGACCTGAAAGTGGCGTTGCACGTTGGGCTAGTGGCACTGTGCGTAGGGTAGATTTTGCTCAGGATGGCTATTTTTCCAGTTTTTGACTGTGTTCTTGGATTTTCTCTCATGGAGGATGATTTACCTTTGTAAATTATGACTTGGAATGTAACTATGATAGATAAATAGTAATAGAGGGTAGATTCATTACCTTAGAAGTCAGTTTGAGCTCAAATGAATCAGTTTTTCACTTTTAGAGGCAAGTTGTTGAGATGCCTATATTCCTATTTCTTGTTTAGTATTAGTTAGATTAGCTCCTCATCTTAGGGATTCGACCCCTAAGGATGGGAGGAGGTTGAATTCATGTCTATATCTTCTTCTTCTTTCTCATTGTAAAGGGTTGGACTCAGCTGGATGTTGAGACCTTGATTGTACATCTTTTTGGAAGCAGTTTAGCAGGAGATTAATAAGAATTGTAGCTATTTTTATGGGATCCATGTGGTATGGATCTTTAGTACAGTTTCTTCTTATCTGATCATATTTTAATGTGTTTTGTATACTTTGTTAATCATTTCATTGCTTCTAAGTGAATGCTTTCAAGTTTGATAGGCAGAATTCATTACATTAGTGCTCTGCTTTGGGAAAACATTCACTATTTCATGTTTTCTATAGTCTAGGAAGGATCCATGGTTTTCACATGATCTTCTTAACTTCTCACCAATCTAAAACAACTCACCTCATCAAGCCCTAGAGTGCTAAAGCCTATGCCTACCTTGCCCCATGGAACACCCTGCAATGCTAACCTAATTCCCTAGCCCTAAACTGTCCAGCTCCTCCTAATCCAACAAAACCCTTTCAAAATCAAACCAAAACTTTGTGCTACTATACCTAGCCTAAAATCCTTGTCCTGATCCAGTCTTCTTGGCTGAGATCCTTATGGAGAGAGCCCTCTCCCGGCCTAGTAGGGCTAGCTACTTGGCTAAGCGTGGTTTGTGGTTACCCTGGCATTGCCTTCCTTCAGCCTGAGGTCCAATCTAGGTGATAACAAAGTCAATCTAATATGATGTTACAACTTATTGTCATAATAATCACATGCAAACTGACCATCAATACATTCCAAGTAAATCATTTCATCAACATTGTTAATACTAAACCTCAACCAAAACAAATTATTTGATTATTAAACCTAACAAATTCAATTTAAAATTATTTGCACATGATCAAACCTCATATTCCACAAAAATTTCATGAATTGTCAAGTACCGAATCATATTCTTGCTCATCAAGACCAAGCCAAACACTTACTCAAATCAACCATCAACATATTCGTCAATTGATTCACCCAATTTCGAAATCCTCTATAAATATATGACCCAATAAGATCTTCCAATCTCAATTAGTATGTAATCTCATTGTAAAAACATAAATCACCATCATCATATAAATCATGTGAGCCATCAAGCCTTATCCATACCAAGTCTCTACATCATTAAATATATCAACTCATAACCCTTACAAACATGTAGATCAATTAATAGAGAGTTTCATTGTCACAATTGTTTTGTTAGCTTGTTAAAACATCAAGGATATTATGCCATTAATACTAGCCCTAAAGAGTCAAGCAACCTTAGGAATGGGAATGACATAATATCTTTGTCAAGCAAGTCAAATAGTAGTGGGAAAGCATACATGAGCCTCTGTCATTCTATCACACCAATTTCTACATAAACTATGTCATATATATCTACATAATAGTAATGAAGAAAATAAACAACATGTTTGCATCAATTCATAGGCACACTTAGCATAAGAATCATAAAAAATTTCATAAATACAAGCTCAAGCAAACTTCAACATTCAATCTCTCTATTAGTCAAAAAATATTAAGTAACATACACCTTTTTCTTCATTTTAATACTAAGCCTTTGCCATACTGACACATTAATCCCTACATAAGACACTATTGAACCCCTATCACAATATTCAATTTATTTAGAATAATATTCTCAATATTTGTATACATATTATAAAAAACTAAAGTTCTTAGTAAACTAGGTCATATATCCTCCGTCATACTGATCTACAAATACAACTCACTACATACACTATAAAAATACACAGTTCTAAATACACTGAAATATGTCTATACTGACTAAAGACAAGCATTTTTCAACTCAAGCATAGAACATCTACATTCACATCAAATAAGAGAATATCCAAAATTCCTTTCCTATTCCGCAAAAACCTTTCAACGATCACTATAAAAATGGTCTCCAAACCTTGCATATAGTTAGCTTAAGCATACAATGGTAGGAATTCATAGTCTCTATCAACATTGCCAGATAACACATTAAATATGCAAACATCATATTTGTCAAACATACAGTAGATCAATTAAATTTTAATCTATGCTAAACCTTCTTGATCTGCATCACATACTCACTTGTTTGATCTCTACATTCTTATAAACATATCTACAAAAGGAACGTTATGATAAACCCTTCAAACCTTTATCAAAACATTAAATATTCAATTAATAAGCTAAGTAATGAAGGTATCCTTTATATCTCATTCAAATCTATCATTGATGGATATATTTGAGCCTCCTCCTATGCCCTGGTGCATATCTATTCGAAATAAGACACAAGAAACTCAAGAAATGCACACCCGTTGCTCTTGACCAATCTCTTTTTATATAAATTTGAGCCTTCAATACCTCAGACTTACAACCATTGTATTTCAGATAACATAGGTAGGAATTGATGATAGAATTTTAACCTTTCTATAGTATTACCCTGGGAAAATACCATGGTTTGGCCCTTAGTTTTTTCTTTTTTGTGCTCACAAAAAGTAACACACCTCTCCCTTTGGAAAGCACATTACAAATCATGTCTAAAACATTGTCAAACTTTGCTCAAACTTTCTCCAACTTCTACCTTGATTTTCCCAACACTTGGGGGACTTGTAAATATTTAATAAGGCTTAAATAATTCCTCACAAATCTCATTAATGAGTCTCTAATTAGTCACATATTTCTCATTAGTTTTCTTCATCTTCAATAAGTTCCAATGATTCTATAACATTCGGTAACTGATCCTGACCTTGTGCAAACTTGTACAACTTGCATGGAATAATCAAGACACATTTGTAATGATTAGAACTCCTGAATTACATTTATTATCATGAGGAAACATATTCTAACCATGACCTACATAAACTTTTCATTCTTATCAATAGTGAAAAAATCATAATGGCATGATGTGGAAATGTGAAAAAAACATGACATAGTGGACAAGTTGACATCTAGGTTGACATCATGAAGTGTAGGTTTCCATCATAGACAATAAGAGAGCCGTAAATGCCAAAAATATCCCCATTTGGACTTGATATAAACCCTCAGCAACACACCAAGTCTCTACCCCCTTTGACATCAAGTGCAACGGGCTAAACTCAACCAAGAGAAGAACTCCCCTTGCCATGTGCAACATTATTAGTATAATCTTCTAATGTGAAAACAAGAGATCAACTGACCATGCTCCCCTTGAGAATATACTAGATCCTCTTAGAGATATACAATCTCATTACATGGCTTTATAAATCAAGAATAAGTACATCCATAAGTATGACTAATACCACCCATACATCTCTCATAGCAATATGACATGCATCCATCAATAAGTAGTATTACAAAACCAACTTCATTATCGTTATGATATCCATCAACATAAGCATGTGAAGCAACATATGTGAATTAGTGTATCAACCAATCATTAACAAAGACATGCAACCCTGATACAACCATGTCCATGAAATATAACATCAATATCAAACAATAACCCTTTTTCCAATCATCAAATAATCTTGTCCATCAACAAATAGAGTCACAAGACATAAGCTATTTAGAACATCATCCATCATCAGCAATGACATAGCATTTGAAATATTCATATCGACATATCAACATGCCATTCAACAATAATACAGGTAACAACAACCCCAATAGTATGGCATAATAATCAAGAGGGAGATTTCAATTAATAATAAGTAGTGCAAGAAGACTAATAAGTAATTATAGATGATAGAATGATAGTAACAACTAGCAAGCATTTTTTAGCAACAATAATCATATATTATATGTTCTCATGTTAATCATAGTGAACCAATAATGAACCATTAGAAGCATAATAGAAGATCCCCCTGAACCTGTGCCAATCCTTCAACATCAATACATATACCCAAACATCAGATCTGCAATAAATTAGTATCAAAACCATAATTCCAATAATGAGTTGTTGGAGACATGAGTGATGCTCCCCTTGAACATGTCATATCTTATCATGTTCATCATAGATGCAGTGTTAGAAACATAAATAATCAACTTGTATATGTAAACATCATTTATGTGAGGCTCAACCTAAGATCATGCACCGCCAGATCCCATGGACCTCATTGTTCCATATGCACTCCTAAAATCCTTTCACAAATATAATCAAATATAAAAGAATGTAATTGGGACCATATTCCTTTACTCTGAATCTAAAGAAGAGGAGTTAGAACTCTTATTTCTACCTATATTCTTCCTTAGTACATATAATTTATCCTAATTTCAAAATCCTTTTTGCTATAACTTCTTTAGTATCTTCCTTTATAATATTGCATCCAATTTCTGTAAATATGATTACATGCCCTTTATCATCTATTTGGAATACACTTAGAATGTTTTCTTTTATCCCTTCATCCAATACTACATTAGCTTCTTCTCTAACATTAACATCGAGATCAACAATACCCATTCCTAGAACATTTGCAGATGAATCATTTACAAGAATAATCTTACCACTTTTGTTTTTCTTAAGAGAGATAAATTTGTTCTTATTTCTAGACCTATGATGAGAGCATCCACTATCAATTTACCATTGATATTCTTCTTTCTTATCACGAACACACCTTACTTATTCTTCTTCTTTCTGCTTAATATGAGGAGTGTTGATGAATTCATCTTTTTCAACATTCTTATCTGGTTGATTGTTTTGCAGGGAGTCTACTTATTTTCTATATGAATTCACCATCTTGTTCCTACATTCTTGTTAGAAAATTATATATTATGGAGAAATGGAACACATAAAATATTGTAGAAATATAAACACAGAAAGCACATAAAACAAGAGAGACACAGATATATGTGGTTCACCCAGTTTGGGCTACGTCCACCCCGAACAGCCAATCCTTCCTTTCTATTATCCAGCAAAATGAAGAGACACAACCTACAATAGATCCGCTGTAATATCCTCTATTTTCTCTCACAGTCTCACCTCTCTATTTCCCGCTCACAAAATACACATCTATCACACAGCCTCAAATACAATACCCTCATACAAAGAGAGGGGTTTCCTTCTAGGGCAAAAACCCTAAACTAAACATAAGTTCTACCATCAGATCATCCGCCTAATGAACGGCCCAGATTGACTAGAAATTACTATACTTTTACAAGGCAATTTTACAACTGTTTTTAGCTTCAGGGGCGCTGCCCCCGAAACCCCACGCCAGGGGGGGGCTCCCAAAGGTTGCAGCCGCCCCCCCCTGGATCCCCCCCGCAGTGAATATTTTATGGGCGGCAACGCATTTCGAACTGGGGTCCAATGTGGCGATACCTTTGAATATAAAAGATAATCAGGCTCCACACCCAACAATCTCCCACTTGGAGACTGATTGTAGCAACTCCACCGCTGCTCCATTTGTTGGACAATGACTCCTCTTTGGACTTGGCTATTTCTCATCTTCATCGTCATCCTTGAAGACCAATTGAAACTGAGCATATTCTCAATTTCTCCCTGGTTACAACTTTTGTTAGCATATCTGCAGGATTCTGGCTAGTGTGTATCTTTTCCAGCTTCAACTCTCCATCTTCCAACACTGATCGTATGAAATGGTACTTGAGATGTATGTGTTTAGTCTTGGAATGAAATGATGAGTTCTTTGCAAGATGAATGGCACTTTGGCTATCACTGTATAACATGCCCATATCATGCTCCTTACCCAATTCACCCATAAACCTTTGTAACCAAATCATTTCTTTACTAGCCTCTGTAGCAGCAACATACTCTGCTTCTGTTGTTGAAAGTGCAACAACACTTTGGATTTTTGAAACCCAACTGACAGTTGTTCCTCCAACAGTAAATACATATCCTGTAGTGCTCCTCCTGTTATCTCTGTCACCTGCCATATCTGCATCAACATATCCTTGTAGGGAGATGTTTGAACCACCAAAGCATAATGCTTGATTTGTGGTACCTTTCAAATATCTGAGAATCCATTTCACTGCCATCCAATGTTCCTTTCCTGGATTGTTCATGTACCTTCTTACAACTCCCACTGCATGTGCAATATCAGGCCTTGTGCAGATCATTGCATACATTAAGCTTCCAACTGCTGATGCATATGGAACTTTAGACATATAATCCATGTCTTCTTGGGTCTTTGGGCACATTTCCTTGCTAAGTTTGAAATGGCTAGCAAAAGGTGTACTAACTAGTTTTGCATTGTGCATGTTAAATCTTTTCAACACCTTTTGTATGTACTCATTCTGAGACAATGTTAATTTAAGATTTTTCCTGTCTCTAGTTATTCTCATACCAAGGATTTGTTTTGCAGCTCCCAAATCCTTCATTGCAAATGAATTTGCCAATTTTCTTTTGAGCACATATATTTCCTACATTTTAGATCCTGCAACAAGCATGTCATCTACATACAATAACAATATAATATAGTTGCCATCATTTTGCTTTTTCAAATAAACACAATGATCAGAGTGACATCTAGTATAACCTTGTTCAGACATAAACTTGTCAAATTTTAGATACCACTGCCTTGGAGCCTGTTTTAAGCCATACAAGCTCTTCTTCAACCCGCACACTAGTTTCTCCTTCCCTTTCACCTCATATCCTTATGGCTGCTGCATATATATCTCTTCCTCCAAATCCCCATGGAGAAAGGTTGTCTTTACATCTAACTGCTCAAGATGCAAATCTTCAGCTGCTACAAGACTTAAAATAGTTTTGATTGAAGTCATTTTAACAACAGGAGAAAATATTTCATCAAAATCAATACCTTTCTTCTGTGCAAACCCCTTCACCACAAGTCTAGCTTTATACCTATGTTTTCCTCCATCTTCTTCCTTCAGCCTATAAACCCATTTATTCTTCAATGTAGTTTTTCCTACAGGAAACCTGACTAAATCCAAAGTCTGGTTATGCATTAAGGAGTCCATCTCTTCTTCCATGGCTACCTCCCACTTCTTCCTGCTTTCAACCTGCATTGCTTATTCATAACATTCGGGTTCACCAGAATCAGTCAACAATAAATAATATAATGAAGGAGAGTATCGTTCAGGGGGTCTACTTATCCTGGTAGATCTTCTAACACCACTTTCAGGTGTTTGGGGTGCCTGTTGTTATTGTGGTTGTTGATTATTATTATTTTTAGGCACCTTTACTTTTTCAGTGATTTCATCAAGGACTGTGTATTCCTTGTTTTCCTTTTCCTGTTTCTTTTCCTGCAACTGATTCTTATACAAGACCTTTTCATTGAATATTACATCTCTGCTCCTAATGATTTTGTGATTTTCGTAATCATATAAGCGATAACCAAAATCATTAACACCATATCCAATAAAGGTACATTTCTTTGACTTTGCCTCAAGCTTTGTTCTATTTTCTTTATCAATATGGACAAAGGCCTCACAACCAAAAGGCTTTAAAATAGAGTAGTTTACCTTTTTACCTATCCATGCTTCCTCTGGAACACCACCATCCAATGAACTTGAAGGCCCTATGTTTATTAGATAAACAATAGTATCTACAGCATCTGCCCAAAACTGTAAAGGCAATCCTGCATGCAATCTCATGCACCTTGCACGCTCCATGATTGTTCTGTTCATCCTTTCTGACACACCATTTTCTTGTGGTGTTCTTGGAATTGTCTTCTCTCTGTGAATTCCATGCTCTGAACAATACCTATCAAACTCTTTGCTGCAATATTCACCTCCATTTTCTGATCTAAGACACTTCAATTTCTTTCCTATCTCAATCTCAACCAAAGCTTTCCATTTCTTGAAAGTATCAAATAAATCAGATTTATTCTTAATACAATAAATCCAAGTTTTCTAGTTGCATCATCAATAAAAGTAACATAATAACTAGAGCCACCGAGAGATGATGCCTGAGCAGGTCCCCATACATCTGTATGCACAAGCTCTAATTTTTAATTCTTCTTTTCTTTCCCAACTCTGATAAATCTGACTCTCTTCTGTTTTCGATAAATGCAATTCTCACAGAAGTCCAAATCAACATTCTTCAAACCCGGCAACAAATTCCTTGAGTGAAGAATCTTCATCCCCTTTTCACTCATGTGTCCGAGCTTATGATGCCATAATGCTGCATCTGCTCCTTTGGAAGTTAAAGCATTAACAGAGTTAGAAATACCATTGCGTAAATACAATGTACCAACCTTTTCGCCTTTTGCTATTACCAGGGCTCCTTTGGTGACCTTCCAAGCTTTATCTGTGAAAGTTGTCACACAACCTTCACCTCCTAACTGCCCTGTTGAAATCATATTTTTCTTTAGATCTGGAACATGCCTTACCTCCTTTAATAGACATTGGTTTCCATTCTGCTGTTTTACAATAACCTTACCCATTCCAACGATTTTATAGGGTTTATCATCACCCAGACGAACTTGTCCAAAATCTCCTTGAACATAATCATGAAAGTATTTCTTATCAGGTGTGGCATGGAATGAAGCCCCTGAATCTACCACCCAGGAATCAGTAATATTTTTGAAAGAAAGAATTAAAGCATCTTGTAACACCTCACCTGTCACATTTGCTTCATGATTGTTTTCTTGCTGTGCATCTCCTTATTTTCCATTACGAGATCTACAGTCTTTCTTTAGGTGTCCTTTCTTTCCACATTTCCAGCACACTATCCCCGATCTGGACTTGGATCTGCCTTTCCTTGATTTACTGCAATATCCTGAGCTCTTTCCTCTTTCCATTTTTCTTCCTCTAGACTCTGCACACAAAGCATTTCCCGATGTCTAACCGGAGCTTTTCCGTCGCATTTCCTCGCTAAGGATAGCACCGACAACATCATCAAACTTTAAAGTACTAGATCCAGAAATGGAGTTACTAATGGCCATTACCAAACCATTCCAACTTTCTGGTAATGAGCGCAAGAATAACAGAGCTCTAACTTCATCATCAAATTTTACCCCTACAGAACTTAACTGACTTGTAATTGTATTAAAATCATTTAAATGGTCAGCAAAAGATCCACCTTCCGACATCTTCACATTAAACAAACATTTCATAAGAAATATCTTGTTTGAGGCCGAGGGTTTTTCATATAGTTTCGACAATGCCTGAATCAAACCCTCTGTCGTGGTGTCCTTCGAAATGTTGAAGGCGATTGACGCAGCAAGGCACAACCGTATTGTTCCAAGTGCCTTTCTATCGAGAAGGTTCCATTCTTTGTCTGTGATACCCGTCGGCATCTTTGATTTTCCGCCCAATGGTAGGTATAGATCTTTCTAATACAGATAATCTTCCGTCTGCATCTTCCACAGCGAAAAGTTTTGGCCGTTAAATTTCTCGACCCTAAACTTACCATCTTTCGCCATTGCTCCCACTCGAACCAGGGAACCCTTCTTTCCTGCGAGTTTATCAGCCAAATAGACCTTCAGCTCTGATACCAGTTGTTAGAAGATTATATATTATGGAGCAATGGAACACATAAAATATTGCAGAAATATAAACACAGAAAGTGCATAAAACAAGAGAGACACAGATATACGTGGTTCACCCAGTTTGGGCTACGTCCACCCCGAACAGCCAATCCTTCCTTTCTATTATCTAGCAAAATGAAGAGACACAACCTACAGCAGATCCGCTGTAATATCCTTTGTTTTCTCTCACAGTCTCACCTCTCTATTTCTCGCTCACAGAATACACATCTATCACATAGCGTCAAATACAATACCCTCATACAAAGAGAGGGGTTGCCTTCGAGGGAAAAAACCCTAAACTAAACATAAGTTCTACCTTCAGATCATCTACCTAATGAACGACCCAGATTGACTAGAAATCACTATACTTTTACAAGGCAATTTTACAACTATTTTTATCTTCGGGGGCGCTGCCCCCGAAACCCCCCGCCAGGGGGGGGCTCCCAAAGGTCGCAGCCGCCCCCCCCGAACCCCCCCTTGCAGCGAATATTTTACGGGCGGTGTTGTCGCCCCATTTCGAACTGGGGTCCAATGTGGCGATACCTTTGAATATAGAAGATAATCAGGCTCCACACCCAACAATTCTTTTGCTACATGTCCAAACTTGTTACATGAATAACACCTCACATGACTAGAGAAGGGAGCAAGAGAGTTATAAAATTTTTGTTTCATATTTCTCTTATTGCAATCAATATATTTGTGACCAAATGCATTACAATACCCTTCAAAGAAGCTTGAGTACCTGGGAGTTGATGATATTCCTATGGAATAACTATTTGCTTGAGATTTGAACAATATACTTTTGTAATGGGTTGAAATTTGTCCATAGTTATGACTGATAAAACATTCAATATCATTGTTCAAAGGAGAAAATTATTTGTTTTTTCTATTATTTGTAGCAAATGATTTCCTTTGAAATTTTTCTTTCCTTAGTTGTTGATGTGGATGACCCTAATTTTCAAAATTTTCTTTATTAGCCTCAAATTTTCTTGCGTAATATTGTGAGCTAGATTCTCCCTTAATAGTTTCATGGAATCAAGGTTTGATTTGATGAAGGGGAATCTTTGACTGTTAAGAAGATTATCCAATTTCATGGTACTATCCTGGAATTTCGAACATTTATCTTTCCCTAGTAGTTTACTTGTTAGAATGCTTAACTCAGCCTCCAATTTTTGACATTGTTACTCGTTTTCAATATACTTCTTCCTCATTCCTTTTTAAAACTTTCTTTTTCTTCAACTTTCATTCTTAATTCAATAATCTCTTCCTTCAACTCATTTTCTTGTTCTTCAAATACCTGAAGTAACTCCTCATTTTTCTTGTTTCACTTTTCCAAATACGATCTCACAGAGATAATATTAGCTTCAAGTCCTTCATAATATTCTTTCCTTTCTTTAATTTTCTCTGTTGTAACTGCAAAATTCACTTATTCATCATGATCCCTTTTTCCATATTCTTGCAACTTTTTCTCAAGAGTGTTAACCTGTTTCGAAGAGGATGCTAGTTATCTTCTAAGATTAAGTACTTCTTCTAACCTATCTTCTTTTGAATCAATAAATCCATCTGACAAAACAAAGTTTGTTTCATTATCATTATCATATTTTAACACACCATTATTTCCTCTAGAAACAAGATTACCTGTTTGTTTACCTGATGAGAAATCATATTTTCCTTCTCCCTTCTGGATGACCTGTAGTCTATCCCATACTTCCTTTTCGGTTTCATAATGCATGA
The DNA here is from genome assembly GCA_031772625.1 of Pinus tabuliformis. NCBI lineage: Eukaryota > Viridiplantae > Streptophyta > Pinopsida > Pinales > Pinaceae > Pinus > Pinus tabuliformis. The sequence continues at coordinate 372,341,869 of CM062815.1, read as the reverse complement.
CTTTCTCTAATACTAAATTAGGTACGTTACAAAAAATTTCACTTATTTCCTTCCTATTCTTTTAAAGATCTTGTGTCAATGGTGGAGTTTTAGTATAACCATTATAGAATAAATGTCAAACATCATATCTAAGGGCAATTATCCTAGACTTCATCTCTTCTTTCCAATTTTTATACTTAGCTTCATTAAGAGGGAGCATAACTTTATTAGCCATTTTTTGTAACTTGAGTTGTTCTGGTACTGATTGTCCTTGATCTATCAATGCAAATATTGCTACGACATCGACTACATCATTCTCACTACTTTCATGGATTGACCTCTTCTTTTGTGCCACATTATTCTTGTTCTTCTTTCCCATTTTCCCTTATCCAATCTGCAGCAGTTAAGCTACTACCAGAGAGGCCTTCTCTGACACCAATTGTTAGAAATACTAAGAGGGTGGTTGGGGGGGGGGGGGGGGGTGAATCAATAATTCATTCCCAAATTATACTTCAATTTTTCAATTCACACATATCTTTAAACCATTACTCCATTTAATAGATCGCAATGTTATATATATATAGCTTATCTAATAAACCATGAGCATGATCAAGAGTAAAACATGTAAAACATAAGGTACATTAACACATTAAACACATATGGACATCGAGATTTTAGGTGGAAACCCAATGTGAGAGAAAACCACCACTACTATTGTTTTGTCTTCTTCTTTTATTATAAGGAAAAGTCTTCATTACATCTGGGTCTTGTACTGGTGCAAACTCATGCCAACATGAAAAATCCTACTTGTTCTCTAATGGAAGGGAACTATAACCCACTAATATTGTTTTCTAGCTCCTATTAGAAAGAAGATCTGACTCCCTCACAGTATGCTACAACCCTTATCACTATGTGGACCATGTTTCATCATTTTCATAATGGATCCAACTATCAATCCACCATTAAGGAAACTTGTAGGCCACCTTTCATCATATTTTCAAACTAGATGCACTCCCTACAATAATCTCAAACCAATATACTAAATGAATTCCAAAATGTATCATTGAACACCAATACTGAAGACCAATACCAATTCCAATTTTCTAACCATTGATTCAATGAATAACTAAGCCATATGAATACCAATGTTGAATACCAAACACTGAATCACTGAAGCAAACTAATATACTGAAACAATGAATATTGAAGCACTTAATCACTAAACTAATACCTTTATGAATATCAATGTGCCAGTCACCAACCAAGTCAATTTCCCAATGAAAATTAGATCAAATCAATCATTGAAGTCAAGCCAATATGCCCTTGCAACTTATTATCCAAATAATCACATGCAAACTAACCATCAATACATGCCAAGTAATCCTTTTTATCAAAACTGTCAACCAAAGAAAATTCTTTGATTATTAAACCTATAAAATTTCAAGGCAACCCTCTTTGCACAATCAAATCTCATTGACAAAACTTTCAAGAACTATCAAGTGCCGAATCGGATTCTTTCCCATCAATATTGATTCTTTCTCATCAATATTCATCACTTCATTAAACCAATATCAAAACCCTCTCTAAATATAGGACCCATCAAGATCTACCAATCTCAATCAATATGTAATCTCATTGTCAAGACATAAAGCACCATCATCATATAAAGTTTGTAAGCCATCAAGCCTCAACCTTACCAAGTCTCTGCATCATTCAAGATGTCACCACAAAACCCTTACAAGCATGTACATCAATTAATATAGAGTTTCACTGTCACAAATATTTTGTTAGATTGTCAAAACATAAAGGATATTCTACCATCAATACTAGCCCTGAAGATTCAAGAAACCTTAGGCATAGGAAAACATAAAACATCTCTGTCAAGTAAGTCAAATAGTAGTGGGAAAGTATACATGAACCTCTGCCACTCTATCACACTAATATCTACATACATTTTTTCATAGATCCATGTATAATAGTAATGAAGACAAGTAGAAACATGTTTGCATCAATTCATAGGCACGCTTAGCATAATAATCACAAGCTTTTTCACCAATACAAGCTCAAGAAAACTTCAACATTCAATCTCTCTGTCAGTTAACAAATATTAATAAACATAGAACCTTTGTGTTCATTTTAATACCAAGCCTATGCTACATTGATACACTAATCCTTGCATAAGCCACTGTCAAACCCCTATCACAACATTCAATTTATAAAGAATAAGTTTCTCAATATCTATATACATGTTCTGAAAAATTCAAGTTCTAAGAAAACTAGGTCATAGATCCTCTACAGATACAACTCATTGCATTCACTGTCAAAACACACATTTATTCATACACTTAAATCTATCTATATTGATTAGAGACAAGCCTCTATCAATTCAAGCATAGAACACCTACATTCACATAAAATAAGAGAATATCCAAAATTCCTCTCCTGTTCTACAAAAACCTTTCAATAGTCACTGCAAAAATGGCCTCCAACCCTACATATGGTTAGCTGAAACATATAGTGGTAGGAATTCACAGGATTTGTCAACATTGTCAGATAACACATAAAAGAGGAAAACATAATCTTTCTCAAACATACCATAAATCAATCAAATGTTAATCTTTGCTAAACCTTCTTGATATGCATCACATAATCACTTTGATCTCTGCATTCTTATAAACAAATATACAACAAGGACATTATGATAAAACATTCAAATCTTTATCAAAACATTAAACCTTCAAGTAATAAGCCAGGTAATGAAGGTATCATTTAGATCTCATTCAGATATATCATTAAGGGATAGATTTAGGCCTCCTCCTGTGCCCTAATGCACATTTGTTTGAAATAAGACATAAGAAACTCAAGAAATGCACGTTCTATGCTCTTGATCAATCTCTTTTTATAGAAGTTTGATCCATCATACCTTATACTTACAACCATTGTATTTTAGATACCATAGGCAGGAATTGATGATGGAATTTTATCCTTTCTGGAGTATTACCTTGGGAAAATACCATGGTTTGTCCCTCAGTTTTTTCTTTTCTGCGCTCACAGATAGTAACAAATCTCTCCCCTTTGGGAAGGGAATTATAAATCATGTCTAGAAAATACAAAATGTGTTAACCTAGGGACTAATGCTCCTCCAACAAAGGAAACCCATGTTACCCTATCTCTAGGCCTTGAAATCAACTAAAAAACACTTTCAACCTTTACTCAAAATTTCTCCAACTTCTACCCTACTTTTCCCAACACTTGGGGGACTTGTCAAGATTTTATAAGGATTTAATAATACCTCACAAAACTCATTAAATATTCTCCAATCACCCACCTATTTTTCATTATTTTTCTTCACCTTCAAGTAACTTCAATCCTTGTCTAACCTTATGTAATTGATATTGACCTTGTGAAAACTTTTACAACTTGCATGCAATCATCAAGAAACCTTTGTAATGAAAAGAACACCTAAAATACCTTTCTAATCATCATGGAAACATCCTCCAACCATGACCTACATCAATTCTTCATGCTTATAAACAGTGAAAAAATCATAATGGCATGATGTGGCAATGTGATAAAAACATGACATAGTGGACATGTTAACATCTAGGTTGACATCATGAAGTGTAGGTTTCCATAAAGGAAAAAAAAGAGCCATAATGCCAACAATCTTCCCCTTTTGACTTGATGGAAATATTATACAAAACACCAAGGCTCTCTCCCCCTTTGACATCAAGTGCAAAGGGCTGAAATGAACCAAGAGAAGAACTCCCTTGTAACCTGCAACATTATAAGTCTGATCTTCAGATGTGAAAACAAGAGCTCAATTGACCATGTCCCCCTTGAGAATATACTATATTCTCTTAGAGATATACAATCTAAGTATAGGGCTTTATAAATCAAGCATAAGTACATTCATAAGTATGACTAACACCACCCATTCATCTCTCGTAACAATATGACATGAATCCATCAGTAAGTAGTATGACAAGACCAACTTCATTATCACCATGATATCCATCAATAGATGCATGTGAATAAAGATATGTGAAGTAGTGTATTAACCAATCATTAACCAAGATATGTAACCCTGAAATAACCATGTCCATGAAGAAAACATCAATATCAAACAACAACCCTTTTTCCAATCATCAAATAATCTTATCCATCAACAGATAGAGTCATAAGGCATAAGAAATTTAGATCATCCATCATCAATAATGAAATAGCATCTGAAATATTCATATGAACATATCAACATGCCAATAAAAAATAACAGAGACAATATCAACCCCAGTACTATGGAATAATGAAGAGAGAGATTCCAATCTACAATAAGTAGTGCAAGAAGACCAGTCAACAATAATAGATGATAGAATGACAACAACATCTAGCAAGCATTATTTATAAAAATTAACCATATATTAGATGTGCTCATGGTAATCATAGTGAACCAATAATGAACCATTACAAGCATAAGAAAAGCTCCCCATTAACCTGTGCCAATCCTACCATCAATACATATACCCAGACATCAGATCTGCAATAAATCAATATCAAAACCATAATGCCAATAATTAGTTGTTGGAGACATGAGTGATTCTCCCCTTGAACATGTCATATCTTATCATGTTCATCATAGATGCAGCGTTAGAAACATAAATAATAAAACAATATATGAAATCACCATTGATGTGAGATCATGCACCACAAATCCTGTGAACTTGATTGTTCCATATGCACTCATGTAGTCCTTTTAGAAATATCATCAAATATAATAGACTATAGTGGGGACCATTTTACTTTACTTTGAATCTAAAGAAGAGGAGTTAGACCTATTATTTATGCATGTATTCTTCTTTAGTACATATAATATTTCCGAATTTTAGAATGCTTTTGCTATAGCTTCTCTACTGTCTTCTTCTATAATCTTTCATTTAGTAGATGTAAATATGCTTACATTCCCTTTATCAACTATTTGGCCTACACTTAGAATGTATTTTTTTATCCCTTCAACCAATAATACATTATATTCTTCTCTATTATTAACATCAAGATTATAATTACCCATTCCTAGAACCTTTACAGATGAACCATTTCCAAGAATAATCTTACCACTTTTGTTTTTCTTAAGAGAGACATAAATTTGTTTTTATTTCTAGACATGTGATGAGAGAATCCACTATCATTGTATCATTGATATTTTTCTTCAAATGTGCATAGAGAAAGGCCACACCTTACTTGTTCTTCTTCTTTATACTTAAAATGAGGAGTGTTGGTGGATTCATCCTTTTCAACATTCTTGTTTGGTTTCTTGTTTTGCAGGGACTCTTTTAATTCACCATCTTGTTCCTAAATTGTTTTGCTACATGTCCAAACTTTTTACATGAATAAAACCTTACATGACTAGAGGAGGGAACAAGAGAATCATAATATTTTTGTTTCATATTTCTCATATTGCAATCAATATATTTGTTTCCAAATGCATTACAGTTGCATTGAAAGAAGCTTGAGTAGCTAGTAGATGATGATCTTCTTGTGGAATAACTATTTGTTTGAGATATGAATACTCTACTTCTGCAATTGGCTGCAATGTATCTATTATAGGCCATTTTGTTGCATGTTTTCAATAGGCCTGCAAATTGGATCAATTCACATCCGTGAACATGTTGTCATCATCAATACACAAATCCCTAAGCATGACCTTTCCAAAATGTCTAAGTTTCTGGGATTAACTGCTCAAAATCAATTTTTTTAGCCCCAGTTCACCCTACCCCTTTATCCACCTACATTCAACACTGGTTTCTCCCTTCTACACCAACACTGGTCAACACTAGTTGCTCCTTGCTGAGGGTGCACATATTCTATAAATTCAAGAAAATTAAAAAAAAAATTCAAAGCTTCATCTTTTAGAAGCTTCTAGGGGTTGTTTTAATTATTTACCTTGGATAAGAATCTCGAGCCCTATCTGTTCCTACCATGGATACTTCACCTCTTATCCCTTGATCTCATCCTCCCATCATAAGTGGATCTCAAGATCATTATGGGAAAACCTAAACTACCACCCATCTCTATAAATTTACTGCCATCCATAGCATCAGGGTTAGCTTTTGGAGATTTATTATGCCCTTATGTTGTTGTATTGAACCTAAAGGAATCATCATATTCATGCATTGATGTTGATTTTGAGGTGTTCTTTGTGACAAGGAACGACAAGTTAAGTTGGGGAGACTTCTACAAGATCAACTACTATTTATGGTTTTAAAATCTCTTCTATTTCTATTAATACAAGGAGTATTTTGTTTTCCTATATGTGTTGTATTATGTTTGCACTCATGTATTTCAACTCCTTTTTGATTCATTGAATAAAGACGTTATATTACGCTACTTGGTTGTTTTATCTCCTTTGATTGTTTCAATGTGTGCAGGTTCTAATTATAGCACTTAAAGCTACAAATGGAGCTTACAAACGAGGAGGAATGAGAAGCGTGCTACAGATTCAAGGTAGGTCTATTTCCCATCCTCTAATCTTTCTAAGGAAAATTCTATATTCTTTGTCTTTTGTTGTTCTAGACCGGTCCACTAGGTCTAGGAGATTCGCCTTTATCTGCAATCATAAATTTCGCATAAAAAATTGGTGACTCCACTGGGGAACATTTCTTCCCTCAGTTTTTTCCTTGACCTTAGCACCCTTTTCACCTATTCAAGTGATCTTGATTGATTCACTCAGACATTGATTGAACTTAGGAAAACACCTTCTTTGAGATTTCTTGGTTTTTTGTGTCGTGATTTGGCTAGATCTACCTCATTGCACCCTCTAGTCTAGAGACAAGGTACTTTAGCACTCTTTCTCCTTATTTGTACCTATGTTGCAAGGCATTGCTGCCTATTATACACCTATGTTGATTCCTATAAGATGAAAGAAATCATTTTCTTGCCTTGCTCTGTGATTTTCTTTGGTCCAGAATGTTTTCCTTGTGTATTTGACTGTTTCCTTGCCTCTTTGAAGCCAATACAACACTGATTTTGTGTGAAATTGAGTGAATTTTCCTTTAGCAATTATTCAGAGGTTTGCTTCAGTTTCTTAAAAAAAAATGTTTTTTCTTTCAGTTTTGCAAAACTTTTCCCCCCCAATCTCCAACGTTAGGGGGGGGGGGGGGGTGGGGTGGGGGCTAAATTGTGTATGAGTGTTAATCACTTCTAGGTGTCATCACCTTTTTGATATGATTTTGTTTTGTTCTTTCTTTATTCTTGTCAATTAGGGTTTGTATGCATAGATCAATTATTGATTTTGAAAGTAATTTTTACATTATAGTTAGAGTTTGTGTGATTTATTTTTGTCATCAATCAAGTTGCATTCATATGATTCTTTTCATTTGAAACATTAAAAGAAAAGAAAACAAAAACAATTATTTGAATTGCATATAGGGCTTTGATTTTGATTGGAGTAGTGAAGTTGAGGAGATCGATTGTTACATCGCTTGTTTGTTGCGTTGTTGATTGATTTCATCTTCATCTACTTAGTCAGTCCTTTCATTGTTAAATGGAAAATTAAAAGAGTTATTTTGTCATATTAGTTACATCATAGGTGTGTTCAGGTGACATTGAGTTTTGACCCTTGAAATCAAAACATAATTCAAGATAAACTCTAATATTCACTTAATCAACCTAACGAGCAATTGGAACTTAATGACACAAATAGAGGTCTGGGCTAGAGATGTGTTCTAGCATATTTAAACATAGGAGTTGTCATCCATTGTCAGCATTACATTCTAAGGATGAAATCCCATTCCTTGTATGTAAGTGTATAGGATCGTTCTCCATGTACCTTTAGGTATATCGGATGGTCCTCCACACATGATAAGTATATGGGAATGCTCTCATCAAACAATTATGCATTATACAACATTACTATGGACTACGCTTCCATGTACCTCTTGGTATATTTTGGAAGTCCACCATAGGATGCAAGCCAACCTTAGGAATCTAAGTCGACCACCTTGTCACTCGTGATACGCCAAACACAACATTTAGGGAAATTTCTTGCATGTACATAAATACTTGGTTTACTAAGCTGGTATATTGTATTTCAAGGTGACCTGGTGTTATGCGGAATTTATTATTGCAGACAAAAGTATCTTGCCTAGACCTAGTGGACTAGTCTAGAACAACAGAAATAAAAGAATATAGATTTTCCCTTAGAGAAATTGAAGAATGGGAAAGAGGCTTACTTGGAATCCATCACAAGATTTACTTTCATCCTGGATTGTAAGCTCCAATTGTAACTCTAAATGTTATAATTAGAACCTACAGATGAAACCAAAACAAGCCAAGGATCCAGAACATCTATGTATCATAATTCAATTACTATATTCAATGAATCAACGAGGCATTGAAATTTGTGAATGTAAATGTAACACAACACATATAGGAAAACAAGATACTATTTGTATTAATAGAAATAGGAGAAAATTTACAAGCAAGGATAGTAGTCGATATTGTAGAGATATCCCCAATTTGACTTGTCCATCCTTGTCACAAAGCACACCTCAATGTCACCCTAATGCATGAAGATGATGACTCTCATAGATTTAAGGCAACAACATGAGGGCATGATTGGTATCATAAATCCAACTTTGATGTTGTAGATGGAAGTAAATTTATATGAGAGGGATGGTAGTTTAGGATGAGCTTGAGATTCACTTATGATGGGAGGATGAGCTCAAGGGATAAGAGGTGAAGTCTCTAGTGAGCCCTGGTATTGCACCAAGAGTGTTACAACTCCCAGGGGCTCCACAACTCAAATTATCAACTTGGGGTTCATATAAGCTTAGAGGTGACAACGCTATATGAAAAGTAGGTTAGGTTATACTCATGCCACCCTTAGTCATGAAATCAGATCAAGGTGTTTAGATACCATTCCTCCAACTCAACTATAGTGAAGGAACAATTTAAAACTGATTCTTAACTATGAAAATGAAAATTCCATTTGTTCAACTTATATGTGATAATTAACATTACATGAAAGAGAAAGGGTTAATATACCTACAGAATTAATGCTACTCTATCTTGCATAATTCATCAAATCAATAAATTATTTTAATGTCTCATTTATCTACTTAAAACTAATCTATCTTGTGTAATTCATCAAATCAGTAACCTATTTTAATTTTTCATTTATCTACTTCACATTTTATTGAAAATTAGAAATCTAACTTGTATCATGCTTGTGAATGAAAACACTAATTCTATTATGTTTTTCCGTGAGGAAAAGAGGTGGTTGGAGTGGTATAGGAGCTTCTCTCGATCATCAAAGCACAAGTTGGGGTCATTATTCATCTTGAATGAGCTTAAGGTTGAAGTGGGGAGAAAAAAAAGTGAAGGAAAATGGTGTTGCAAGTCAGCTACAGGTGCTGCTACAGGAAGCCCTGTATTGATACAAGAGGACCTGTATTTCTACAAAAGAACCTATGAGAGCCCTTTTAGGGTGGATATGGTGTCTTGAAGGCATGAAGAGGTGGATGAAGGTAGTAGGGATTGAATGAATGTTGGGAAAAGCCTCCTAGCCAAGACCGCGACCTCTCAGAGGTCTGTCTTGCACCAATATGAATGCCCACGGTGTCCTTAATTGTATAAACAAAGCGACTATGGAAACAAAGTTTTGGGAGAATAATTGAAGGGTGGAAGGAGAATATGGAGAATTAAAAATGCATATGAAAGAGGTGTCCTCCCCTATAGATCAACATGACCTTGCAACTAGCCACATGCATGCATCAATTGATCATTAACACAATGATATAACTATGATGGAAAAGATGAGTTGAATTTGAATAACACTATTCTATGCCACAATACTATTCTGATCATTGAACTAACTCTTAAGTTGTAGAAATTAAATATGAATAAGGGAAACTAACATCTATTTGTTTTCAATAAATCATAAACGAAATGGTTTTAGACTGAGATTGTAAATCTTTCCAACCATTCTCTCACAAGAGAGGTGATAGGGAAGCCGGTAATCATAGGTTTGTATAACTTAACATCTATTGCAATGAAACAAAGACATGAAATTATTTAAACTAAGAACAAGATAGAAATACAAAAGAGGGGCCAAACCCTCTAGGTTGGCCCCAAACCCAAGGATTTTAGCCCTCTAAAACTAGCTCATATGCAACTTAATAACCAAATTCTCATTATCAGAAAATAGTAATCTCATACATCACATGAAAGTTAACAATGACAATGTGAAGCCCTAGGCTCAATAACTACTCCTATCTGAATAAAAAATTTGAATCCTAATGAGCCTTTCAACTCATTTATTTTTACAAATGGGTTGCTGATACCATCTCCTTTGAAAATAGGAGTGATTTCCTTCTTGATCTCGAAAATTGTGGATCTTGTCCTCCTTGATATTCTCATGCACTTAGAGTTACTTGACTGTCAATAAATTATAGCTTGTGAGTGAGGATTTGGTGATCTCAAGACGATTTAAAGAGTTAAGGAGGTGGACAAGCCTCCCTAGTTTTTGTCTTGATTGTCTTCATCAAGCCCCTGCATAGTAAATGCCTCAAAAATTCTTATTTTTCTTGTAATTTAATAACATTATACCACATACTATGACAAACACCTTTTACTCTTCTTACGAAGCACATTATAACAAAAAATGTAAATAAATGTGAGAAAATGATAGGTTTAAGGTTGGAGGATAGCATAATGAACTTTAAGATATACCTATTGATGGGACTCATCATCACCCATTGTTGTAGGTGTTTCTCATCCTTTGAGAAACTTAGTCATCCACATGAAGCTTATTCATGGCCCTGGTGGCCTCTCTGACATCCAAAGGCGTCTTAGTTGGTGTGCCCTCCTGTGGATAAAAACCTGCATTTGTCTTTATCTATGTCCATCCTTTTGTTCTTATGCCTGGTCCCATTCTTATCGTAAGCCCGCCAAAAAAGGTGGAATGAGTTTGAGTCCTATCCATTTTATTTTCAATGTTTTCATGATTCTTCTGTACAATGGGGTTCTTTCCAAGGCATTCCTTAGCCTTTCAAGAGAGTGATACTCTCTGATTTGTAAATTGTGGGATAAGACATGCCACCTTCTCTGACAAGTGTGTAGTTTCTCTGTTCCCGACATCCTAAAAGTGTCCTAAAAATGTATAATGTCTTGATCTTGGGTTGCTATGTATCTAGGTGCTAAAACAGGATTAGAGGAAATAAGGTTATGATTGTTGATGACAGCCTTAGGGCTTACTAGCTCTGCTCTGATATACAAGGGTTCCTTCTCTTCTTTTGTCATTACCTTTTTTACTTCCTTAGCCCTTGCCTCTTCATGATTCAACCAATATGTTAATGCCATTAGTTGCACATCTCCCAATCTTGAATTTGGATCCTAAAAATTCAGATCTATTATAATGAAATTGTGCATATAGAATTCAGCTACCTTTTCCCTATCTTCCATACTAGATTGTTTGCAAAACTCAATAAATTGCTTGTTTTCTTGAAAAGTAAAAGATCCATACCATATTGGTATCTTGATTTGGAATTGAAACCACTATTCCTTGAGGAAAAGAGAATAGGATTTTGATGGCTTCCTACACTGTATAGCTTCCATAGATAGACTTTCCATAGTGGAAAGTTGTGTTTCTTTCTCTTGCAACTACTCTCTCAACCTTGTGCTTTATGTCTATAGCTACTCCCTCATAATTAAATCTCTTATTCTCAAATCACTCAACTCCTTGTCCATTTCAGTGACCTTCTCCTCCATGACACCCACATCTTCGATATTCTTATATTTGGAAATTTGCATCCACCTATGTCTTCTTTCTCTCTTTATTTCCAACTCATAGAGGAGTGGGACTTCAAAATTTTCAGGTATGATCCTTCCTCCCTCAATAAATTTGCAATAGGACCCTAGGATGGGTTGTGGATTAGGTTCTTGAAGCTTTGGAGGCATTTTTCATCTACCTTTAAGGTGGTTTCTCCTTCCTATAGCTTCTTTTTCTTCTCTTATAACATTTCCCATTTCTCTTGTGGCTGCCCCTATTTCTCCTATAGCTACTCTTTTTCTGCTTTTTCAAGGGAATCTTGTGTCTTGGGTTTCTCATATGTCATAGGTGGTTTGATTTTTCCCTTAGGAGAGGTAATATCTTCAATTTTTCCTTCACTAGGCCACACTTCTCCCTTTTTACTGGGTAACTCCTCAATAGTGATAGGGACCTATAAAAGAGTTTATGGTTTCCCCTACCTAATCCTGGTGCTCTTCCTTGTTTTGAAATATAGAGGGCCTTTCCTTGATTGCCTACTTTTGGGCTTAACATGTGTGCTCAACGTGGCCAATGTGGCAGCCACTTATTTCTCTGAATTCCCTAGAGAAAGACTTATTTGATGTCATTGCTTCTCTTTTCCTTGGGATTTAGAAGTCTTATCAGGGCTTCCTTTTTATTCTACTTGTTTCCCTTATTATTATTCCTTAATATCTAATTCTTCTCCCTTTTTTACTGCTACTTCTTCTTCCTCTGTTCTTCCTTCCTCTTCTTCTTCTATTTGTCCTCCCCTACCTTCAGTGCTAGAGGTTGGTGTTTATCTAGGTGTGATGGCTTGGTTTTCAATGAATATCTCCCTATCCATGTTCACAATTAACTTGACCATTAATTTGACAAGGCCATGGTGGGCCATGTGTTGATGCTTTTCTTCCCTCACCTTCTGTCTCATTTCAATGATTGAGTGCAGGAGGAAACGAGGAACACTAAGTCTTTGAGGGAGAGGAAATTTCACTTTGAATCTTAACTCATGAAGTAACCTAAAATGATAGGAATATACTACACTTGATCTCCCTTCAAAAGCTATATATTTGAGGATGTTATAAGCCACCTCATCCCAGGGGTATGGTAGGATTTCTCTTATTACTCCATTCTGATCTTCTACGGGATTCTCTCTCTGAATGGAGAAGGTCTTCCTTTCTATAAAACTTACTTCCTTCTCCTCTTTTCTCCATTGAACCCTCAAGGGTAAGGTGGTAACTCTACTTATGTTTCCAGGACTTAAGGACATGGCCAATCCTCTGACAAAAATAATGACACTATCTTTCCCTTGAGAATGTAGTGTCATGGAAAATTCATGAGTGATATCATCATCGTATCCTTTTAGCAGTTCAAAGAAACCCAACCATTGATGTCTTCTAAAGATGTTCGCTATAGGAGGGTGTTAGTGAATCCTCTTGGTGTCTCTGGGTTCTATTCTATTAAAACTTCCCCCCATTTCTTCTATTTCCCCTCCTTGGTGTACTTAGGTGTGGAGATTTTGTTTAAAGAAATATCAATTGTGGAAATAATATTAAACTCATTTTTATCAGTGAGGTAGAAGGATTCTAGAATCAATATCAAACAAACTCTTTTTATTTGCTTTTATCCACAACAATTTCCAAAAATACCTCCTACTACTCAATTGTTTATTATAAGCTATAAACTTTAGGCACAATTCTCATGCAAGTGGATGGAAAAAAGGAAGGAGGATGCCACTTACATCTTTTCAAAATAGCTCTATGTGTGCATGAGGGTTCGGAGACAATTTCGGGTCACTGTGGCTCCCTTTCACCCTTAAATTCCTCTTGTAGCTCCTTCTTTGCCCTCCTGTAGCATCTCAACCCTTCTTGTAGCACCTTCAAATAGGGTTCAAAAATTTTTGGTGGCACACTAGGTGGTATGATAACAATAAATCATCCTTCCTCTAACTGATGTTTTTGGAAATGAGCGAATTTGAAAATGAAGTCGAGCCCAGTACATAATATTCTCTTTGTGGTAAAGGCATGAAGAACTTTGGTGACATGGCATAAACAAGATTTTACTTTTTTGGACCAATGTCCCCACTCCTTGCAATCATTTCCCCTTTCCTCGTGATTATCACCCCACTGCTTGTGAGCACCACCTCACTTTGAGTTGACATCTCCACATTGCATGGATGACTAAAACAAACTTAAGTTTACTAGTCGATGTTGGCCAAGTTAATTTGCCACCTCCATCCTATTAAAACTCCTTTCTCGATCATTAACACATTTTATCATTTTATGCATAGGGAAGAGGTGAGGGTTGTCATACTTGAGCCTACATGTGGGTCGAATTGTTGAGATGGTTGCATGTTGGAGCTGGGCCTCATCATGATCTCTGAGGGAGTTGATTATTTTTCTTGTTTCTATGCATGTCTTCATAAATGTATGATATCCTGACTAATAAATTTGTTGTGTGTGCAGGTGCCTTCCTCATGTCCAAGCTCATTGTTGCTGCTAGTGTTCCTTCTTTCCTAATGATGATGTGTCTCCTCTTTGTTATAGATATGGCTCCAAGGTTCTCTCCGTGGGTGAAAAAAATAATTCCAATGAGTCTTGTTGTGACTACACATGCTACTATAGGAGGAATTTCCTTCCTATAATAGTCATTTAATCCTCCCTTCAAGTCTCTATATTGCATGCTAGGGTTGAGGGTGAGTGATGAAAGGAACAAGGACTAGATTAAGATCATAAGGAAGTGGTGTATGTGTGAGAAGAATACAAAACATGGATTTCTGTGTTTTTTAGATGCATGATAGATTGTAAATTTTTAGAAATGTTTTTAAAAGGGGGTGTATGGGGAATGGAGTTGACATTGGAGGAGCCCCTTTAACATTTCCTAGAGACATCATCGCCTTCTAGTCTCCTTTTCCATTGGATCCACCTCTTCTAGCTTCGCAGGCTCCTCCTATAGCATTATAGGACCTTCCTGTAGCATCAAAATGAAGAGGTAAAATTGGAGTTTCTTGTTCATTATATTATGGAGATAGGTGGTTATGTGAGTGGAGAGTGTGGAAATGATGTGTATGGATGGATGGATGGATGGTGGAATACTTGTATATCCTTCCCTATAGCCATAATTCCATTAGATGTGTGGAGTCCTGGAAAAGAAGGATGTTAGCAAAAATGGTGTAAGAACTCACTCCTTATGCTTATCTTTTTTATTTTTTTATTTTTCTCTTATTTTGAGACAAGCAAGCTGCCTCCATAGAGGTTTTCAACCTACACGCTTGCCCTAGGTGCCTCAGAGAAGGTTTTCACCTGGGGATCTTTTATTTTTCTTTTCTCTTTTTTTTGCTCTTAGGTTACCTCAGAGAGGTTTTCAACTCAGGAGTGGACCTTAGATCCCTCATGGATTTTTTCATCTAGACCCTCTTATTATTTTTTCTTTTCTTTTTTTAGAATTTTGGTGGACTAAGGACTATGAGCCTCCCAATCACATTTAACTCTCTGCTGACTGAAATGACAAATTCTTCCTTGGATAGAGGTTTCTTGTACAATTTCAACCTATGACAATTGACAAGTAAGGGAATCCCTTCCTCATCAATGGTTCTGATTTGGATAGACCCATTCTCATGACACTTCTCTCTTATATAAGGACCCAACCATATTGTCATCAACTTCCCCTTGAAACCATTGAATCTGGAATCATACAACATGGCCCAATCTCGTTCTTGGAAATTCCTTTATCTAGTGTGATTTCCATGCAAAATTTTCCTCTGTATTTGGATTACCTCAGTGTGTAGGAGAGATTTCATTCTGAATCATCTAGACGATTGAGTTGGAGCAACCTTTCCTATTGTGTTGAAGTGAGATCCAAGTCTAATTGAACTGCCACCCTCAAGGTGTTGTACTCCAACTCAATAGACAACAGGGCCTTATTCCCATAGACCAAATCAAAGGGAGAGAACCTATTGGTGGTATTCCAAGTGGTGTTGTAGGCCCAAGTAGCTTCCACAAGTCTGTATGGCCAATATTTTCTATTATTGCTAACAACCTTTGTAATAATGTTCTCTAATGATCTATTCGTGACTTCTAGCTACCCATTTTCTTGAGGATGATAGGCATTATATGTCTTGTGCTTGATGTGGTGTTATTTCATAAGGTCTTCAATAAAACTTGATGTAAATTGTGCTCCTTGATCAATGACTAATTCCATCGGAAAACAAAATTTGTAGAAGATATTCTCCCTCAGAAATTTAGTAACCTTCTACATATTTGTTGCTTTTACTGCTTTTGTTTCATCCCATTTGGTCAAGTAATTAGTGCACACAATGATATACCTTTTCTTTCCTAATGGGGTGTTGGGACAGGGTCCCCTAGGGTCGATTTTGGGGTTAAAAGCCCAAGTTTTGGGGCAGAAAGCCCAAGTTTTTGTATGTAAAGTGTAAAGTCTCCACAATTTGTGGTTGCGGAGTGTGTAGATGTAAAGTTTCATAAAGGGTTTCTGCCCTTATTTTATGTAAGTTGTGTCAGCTTTAGAAGATCCACCCATGGTCCGTGGACCATGGGATTGTATAAAAAGGAGAGTCTTAGAAGATTCTAAGGTAGTTTTGGAAGGAAGTCATTGACAGGTCAATGAGAGCTAGGAGTGAAGAGTCTTAAAATAGAAGGAAGGATCTGCAATTGTGTGCACAGAGGCCTAGGGTAGAATTCTGCAGTTGAGTGCATGGACCCCTTCAACTGAGTGCACAGGGTAGTTAGCGTCTATAAGAATATCTGAAGTACTAATAAAAGAAGATTACTATGGAATTATTCGTGTTTTGATCTATTTACTTCTGTTATGAATAAATGCGGTTATGTTATGCTAAATAATGGTTTCATGATTTAATGTTGTATTGATGCGCAAATCTATATGTTTACATTGTTATCTGTACGCAAGTGATAATATCTATTTACACGAAGGACACCTTAATGCATATTGAAGTTATCAAATACTTAATTTAATCTGGGTAAATACGGAAGTAAGAATAATTATAGAAGAGCCTAAGTGGTTGATTCGCCTGGTTAGGATCCGCAAACTACAGTCGTAGAACTTCGTGAAGGTCTAGAGGTTGATTAAAAAAAGTATATCGATAAACCCTAAAAGGCTTATCGATCTGTCTGAAGTCAGAGTTAGGGAAGAAAATGACACCACTAGCATCCCCCCATACTGATCCAAGTGAGACCTTAGTCTGCACTCTGTGGATTGATGCCAAAAGGGCAAGTAGTGTAGGGATTTGTTTGGCTAAATTAACGTTGAACCTAGGTTAGGGCCCACTAAGCTAACAAATGGTTTTGTTGCCAGGACCGAGATATGCATAAAGTGATGTGTGATGTCACATCACTGGAATCCAACTAACAAGGAAATTGAACACTGGTTGGATAGGAAGATCCACGATTTCGTGGTGAAAGAAAATAGAAATCCATGATTGATGAAAGAACAATGGTTGGACAGATATCTGTACACAGAGATACACGAAATATTATTTTGTTCCTTCCCGGTTGAATTATATGAGTGGATCACTAAATTGGTAGACGACCAAGGAAGGTGGAGGCTTGACGGTCTAATAGTGTGGACCCCAGAGTTAGTGCAGAGATTGGAAGCTTCAGAAGATAAGATCGCATGCACTGTCAATCACTGGCTTGATCATATCATAGGAGGATTTGTGAGAGAGTTCATGCTCGATACTTTGGTCAGTTACAACAAAGCAGAGCGCCGCTTCTTCAATGGACCACGGCGTAAGTATTTAAGGTATTTAAATACTTGGATTAATATGTTATTGTGTGAAAAGAGGGTTATGCAATTACCTTGATGTTTGGAGCTACATGAAGTGGAAAGATCATCAAGGATAGAGGAATAACAGGCCCTGAATGTAGCCCATTGATCGAACCTCCTCTGAGTGACGACAAGGAAACAAAATAGGCTTCATCGTAGAGCGTCGTTCAGTTAATAAAACGAGGGTTCCCACGAATACCCTGTCCACCTACCTCACCTTTGCATTCACCTCCACATCATACACCTTCCCCCACACCACCACCACCTCCGTTACCGTTCAATATGGTGAATGTAGTAAAGTTGCCCATTTTCACGGGTTTGGGAACTGAGGACTCGGACCAGTTTTGGTTCGTCACAAAGGCCGTATGGGAGGCTCAGGGTATAAAAGATGATCAGATGAAGAAAGAAACGTTGGTCACTGCTTTACAGGAAGGTACGCTAACATGGTACATTAAGTACTGCACTGATAACAAGATGGCTTCATTAGCAAATATTCAGACCACATTGAATAAGGAGTTCAGTAGGCCTAAGTTTGAAGCTCAATCAATTGTGGGATTCAAGGAGATCATGATGAATCCTGGCGAGACACCCTGGGATCTAGATTAGATATTGAAGTACACAATCCATGAAGCAAACATGAATCTTACGGATGGGTAGCACTGCAAATGGTTTGTGGCTTCACTCTTGTCTCATCTGAGGTTGCTTTATCACAACAAAAGATTGGGACCCAGGCGGAAGCCCTGGAGATTGCATGAGACACTGATGCAAGATGCTAATTTGGGAGTTCAGAAGATTCACGTGCAGTTGCATAACCTTTTCCTAGAGTTTCAAAGTCTGAAGAAGGATAGAGTAGTTTGGCCAGAGGTGCGTGAAGAAGTTTGGTGCCTGAAATGAAAAAGCTAGGGGCATGACAAAGATCACTGCCCAATCTTCCCGAATTATGTTGCAATAAGAGGGATGATGCCTCTGAGGTCGGAAGCTTAAGTAGGGCCAAGTATAGGACCTGTGCTATGGTGTGCTATCTGTCAGGTGGCTGGAAAATATGTGGTGGACAAATGTCACCTACTGCAGAAATTTGTACAGACACCGCAACAAATATTATGCAACTTCTGTCAATCGGTGAGTCATGATGAGCGTAATTATCATAGCTATGAGCTAATGATGGATAGAACACCTGCATATAGAGTGCAAGCAGAAACTCGGCCTCTAGATCAAGGCGTTGGGGGAGCACAAGGAGGATTTTAGGGGCGCGGGCGAGGCCGAGGTGGAGGAGGACTTGGTAGAGGTCGAGGACAGGTGATTTGCTACAATTGTGGGGGACCAGGACACTATGCACAAGAATGCACGAACCCAACATGCCTGTCATGAAGGTACTGCACTCAGTTTGACCACGCAACAAAAGACTGCCCTGTATCACTAGCTAAGATACGCAAAAAAGGGGCACAACCTTAGTAGCCTACCCAGAATGTGCAGATGATGAGGGATAAACCCCGCGAAGAGGATCCTAATGTGAAAATCATTCTATGAAGTGGAATGATGACTAGCGAAGACAAGGGAAATAAGCCTGAAGAAGGTGAATGGGTCCGCAAAGTTCTAGAAAAGCAGGTTGGCTTTGATTTGGGGCACACAAAGGAAACCTTCATGGAAGCAAAGAAAAGCTTTGTTGTGGCTTCTACCTTAGGAATTCGAGATAAGCAGTCTGAAGAAATGGACCCATCCATGCTTACTACATTTTTGGAGACCTGTATGAAGCTACTTCAAGATAGCAAGGTCGTGAAGGGATTACAGGAGTTGATCAATAAATGTGCTGATAATACTCTTGACGGCCCGCGCATGGTCAGGAAGATTGGCAAGCATAAGGCAAGAATAGGGAGGGATATGGGACTCATCATGTAGATAGGAGAATATGAAATGGACCAAGTTATTCTGGATCTAGGGTCCGACGCGAATGTTTTTCCTAAACAGATATGGGAGAGAATGGGGAGACCTGCACTGCAGTGGTCTCCTATTCAATTGAGGATGGCAAATCAACAAAATGTTATCCCCATGGGAAGATTACATGGAGTGACAGTCGATATCGAAAGCGCGAGCGTGTTAGCCGATTTTGAAGTGATAGATATTATGGATGATAGAAATCCCTACCCTGTGCTCCTTGGGATCAACTGGGCTATCGACATGAATGGGGTGATTAATTTGAAGAAGCGAACGATGTCATTTGAAAGAAAATTTCTTTGTGTAGTAGTACCGTTGGACCTTGCAGAAGGATTGCGCTACACTAAACCAGTCCATGATTACGAAAGTGATGACAATTTTGACCAGATTTATAAGATAACAACGCGAGATCAAGATTGGGTGAATCCAATAATTGATGGACATCTTGCATGGGACCACGAAATCTCCTGTACATCAAACTCAAATGAGGAATTTTAACACTATAAGAATAGATTGCACCAAGTATCTATGCTAAGATGTAACATGATGACCAAATCGATGCACTGCATATAAGAGAAGGTAAGAAGTCTACCTTACTATGATGGTTTAACTGATGTTGATAAACTTCTCGATGCATTTGAAAGGGAAGTTCTGGAGAAGCATCGCTTCCAAGCCTTGGACTTGGCGTTGCACGGTACGCCTACAAGATGGTGGGGTACACACAACTTCAATGGATGGCGTGAACGTAAAAGAATGATGAGGGTGCGGTTTGGTCACCCAAAGGTATCGTTGACAGATAAATATGATGGAAGGAGTGATCCGCATGATCACTTAGCCAAATGGGCCGATGCTTATGGAGCAGAACTGCAACCGGAGTGGGTGCATCTGTTCTATCACACCTTGGATGTAATACCTATGATTTGGTACTTGGAGATAGAGCTCCGCCATGGCACATAAAAATGGGATATTTTGAGACAGGGATTCTTTATTACATTCATCTTTGAAGATGGATTTGAGTGCATTGATGAAGTGTTGCAGGAGGTCAAAGCAACGATCTTTAGAATACCACAGGATCCCTTGGATTTGATTCAACCAGATTGGACCACCCAGCTGCGCCACGCACTAGAGTGCTACAATGTGACTATTGAAGAGGAAGATGAGGATCCGAGGAACATTAATATCCTAGAAACAGAAGGAAACTGTGAAGTTGAGGGGCCACAAATAGAAAACCCATATATCACTGCGCCGCTGAAAACAAGACAAGTGAACATCGGGACAAAGGCAAAGCCGAAGTTTGTGAAGATAGGGGACTACTAGGATGATACTATAGTGGCTAAGGTCACTAAGTTGATCCACAAATACTAGGACTTGTTCTGTACGAAGTTCTCAGACTTAAAGGGGATAATAGGGGACCTGGGAGTTATGAAAATTACGTTGAAACCGGACGCAAAGCTGATCAAGCAAAGGCCTTACTGCGTCAATCCAAAGTATAAAGAAAATGTCCGCTTAGAGTTGGATAAAATGCTTGTGGCAGGTATTATTGAACCAGTGGAAGAATCTAATTGGGTGAGCCCAATAGTAGTTTAGGAAAAGAAACAAAAGGAGGAAATAAGGATATGCATAGATCTCAGGAAGCTGAATGACGCTTGCATGCATGATCCTTTTCCAACTCCATTCACCGATGAAGTGTTAGATAATGTAGGAGGATAGGAAGCATATTCGTTTAGTGATGGGTTCTTGGGGTACCATCATATAAAGATCGTGTTAGAGGATAGAAGTAAGATGACCTTCACAGCTGAGTGGGTATTCTTTCAGTATACTATAATGCCTTTTGGACTAAAGAACGCGCCTGCGATCTTTTCACGCATAGTCATCGCGACATTCAAGGAATTCATTCACAAGTTTCTGGAGGTATACTTTGACGATTGGATGGTGTTTGGGCTGGTGAAACACCATGTAGCAAACCTACACTTGATGCTGGATACATGTCGAAGGTATCAGATCATGCTCAATTTGAAGAAATGTTTGTTCTGTGTTTCTTTCGGAATCTTGCTGGGCCATGTGGTGTGCAGACAAGGATTAATGGTAGACCAAGCTAATATAGCAGTTCTAATTAATTTGGAGGTGCCAAGAAGTGTGAAACAACTGCACACAACGTTTGGGCATATGGGATACTATAGAAATTTCATCAAGAGTTATGCCCAGATTACCACACTGATGGAGAAGCTACTAAAGAAGGATACTACTGATCCGAATAGAAAATAGCATCAACCCATGGTATTCATCCACCCATGTTATTCATCCACCCATGGTATTGTAAGTGACATCCACCCATGGTATTTTCCCATGGTATTATGATATCCACCCATGGTATTCATTCACCCATGGAATTGACCCGTGGTATGTGACATCCACCCACGGTATTCATTCACCCATGGAATTGACCCATGGTATTGTAACTGAAAAAGACTATAAGTAACAAGTCACATTTTGTAAAAGGACAGATTTTCTGCTACAATGTAGCTTTTACAGTTATTCTCCGTTTTAATAAAAAAATTCTTTATGGTTTGTTTATTTGGAATTCTCCTCTTTTTCTTCTGGCATTTCAATTTTTTAGATCCTGGGGGCCTCCCCCAAGATCTGGATCAGTGGTATCAGAGCAGGTTATGATTCCATGGGAATGAGGGTTTGATGCATATTTCAGTTTCAAATTTTGCAATAATATTCAACAAACTTCAGGCATGTGCTATGTCCTCCACAGAGCATTTTCTTGGGCCAAGCGGGAAGAATTTTTCTTTTTTCATTTTTTTGCAGGAATGTTTTTGGGCGGTGAGTTTGTAGATCAAATCCAAAATTTTTGTTGCAAAATTTACAAAAAAAATAATAGACCAGGATTCCTTATGAAAAAATACCCAAATTCAAAAAACAAATTGGCCGGATCGGAGTTTGGATGAGGGAGATATCACTGATTTAAAATCAGCTATGTTGCAGAAATGTTTCTGACGAAAATTTGTGGATGGCGGATCTCCTATATGTTTTTGCAATTTTAGTACATAATTTCAGAAAATTGATTCTAGATATGAGCTCCTCTCAAAAAATAATTCAATTTCAAAAAAAAAAGGGTCGAATCGGAGTTCGGATGTGGGAGATATCGTTGATTTAAAATCAGTTATTTTTTCAAAAAATTTGTGACGGCAGAAAAATTGCAGTGCAAATTTGAGATTCTAGAGTGTCTAGATAAGGATTTCCAGCACAAGGGAAGATGCAAAATGGTCCTTCTGTTTCCAAAAATAGGTTATAATAAATATTCTGAGTTATATTGACCGAGTTATGTCCACTTAAATTCTGGAGCAACATTCGGAGCGGGTTCCCTTTGTTGATGTGCCCTCCCACCCCACTTTAGTAGGCACCCACTTCACATTCATCAGTTTCAGCATAGCAGCATTTGGATTGGGTTCTTTGGAGACGTGCCCACCCACCCTAGGCTATGTAGGCACCTGCTACTTCATCAACAACCAACATCATGGTTATGGGTCAACCACACAAAATCCTTGTCAATGAAATCCATTTACTAGGTTGCACACTATTAGTATCATAGTTGGTCACAAGAATTACAGGGTATCTCTATCCTCGAATCTTCATTCATCATGGTTATGGGTCATCCCCAAACCCACACTTCATTGAAGTATATTTTCTAGGTCGCACACTGTTAGTATCACAGTTGGTCACAAGCATTACATGGTATCTCTATCCTCGGATGTTTGTTCATCATGGTTATGGTTAACCCCATAAAACCCTTCTCTTCAGTGGCTCTTCATATTCAACAAAGGCTTCATAGGAGGTAACTTCACGCAATGGGGACCATTGCTTCTTAAGGAGGGAGGAATGATCTGAATAGAAAATATCATCCACCCATGGTATTCATCCACCCATGGTATTGTAAGTGGACCCATGGTATTCCTTCACCCATGGTATTCATTCACCCATGGAATTGACCCGTGTTATTGTAACTGAAAAAGAATATAAGTAACAAGTCACATTTTGTAAAAGGACAGATTGTCCGCCACAATGTACCCTTTATAGTTATTATTAGTTTTAATAAAAAGATTCTTTGTGTTTTTATTTACTGTGTGTTTTGTCATTTTCTTTCTAGCATTGCAATTCTTCAGATCTTCGGGGCCTCCCCCACAAGATCCATTTCAATCTTTTAGATCTTGGGGGCCTCCCCCCAAGATTCGGATCAACTACATTCTATTGGAATGAAGAATGTCAACGAAGCTTAGATGTGTTAAAGGAAAATATGGTCACCGTGCCAATCCTAGTCTTCTGGGATTGGAAGCAGGAATTTCATGTGCATGTGGACGCATCATGTATTTCGCTCAGGGAAATACTGACACAAGACAGTGAGGGAGAGTTGGATCACTTATAGCGTTTGCAAGTAGGATGTTATCTAAAGATAAGAACTATTCAATGACAAAGCACAAAGGTTTGGCTATGGTGTACATGCTCTAGAAGTTCAGACACTACTTGCTAGGTGGACACATTAAGATGTATACAAACCATTCTGCATTGAAGTACTTGGCTAACAAGCCTGTGTTGGGGGGGAGATATGCAGATCGCTGCTGTTGTTTCAGGAATACGATTTCAAAGTCATCGTGAAGCCAAGACGATTGAATGCAGGACCATATCATCTTTTGCACAATGAAATAGGAGAGGAGCATACTAATTTGGAAGACGGATTGCCTGACGTGCAACTCTTTGCGGTACGCGTAACTGACAATCACTTTGCAGATATCCTACACTTCCTGACGACGGGGAGGGCTCGAGAAGGGTATACTAGTCAATAAAAGAAGGAGTTGGTGGTGTGCGTGACAGACTTTTCTGTCATTGCAGGACATTTATATAAAATGGGCTCGGATGAGATTTTGCGACGTTATGTACTTGAGTTTGAATGGGACAACATCTTCACTTAAGCTCATGGAGGAGCTGCAGGAGGACATTATGCAGGAAAAGCAACAACGCAGAATATTTTACGTGCTGGGTTGTGGTTGCCGACACTACATAAGAATTCCAAGGCTTATTGTACGGCATGCGATGCATGTCATAGGATGTGCAGGCCATTGTGGAGGGATGAGCTCCCTCTAAATCTGCAAGTGTCATTATAGCCATTCGAGAAATGGGTCATTTATTTTGTAGGCCCCATTCAGCCTCCAGGAAAGAAGACGTGTGCATGGTATATCATCACTGCAATGGAGTATTTGACCAGCTGGGCGGAGGTGCAGCCCATGAAGGATTGTACAGGGTTAACAATAGCGAAGTTCCTCTTTGAATATGTGCTGACTAGGTTTCGTTGCCGGAAGATTTTGATGAGCGATCATGGTACACATTTCCTTAATGAAATGATCAGTGCGCTGATGGAGGAGTTCCAAGTTTATCATCAAAATAGCACGCCATATCACCTGCAGGCTAATGGGACGGTTGAATAATTTAATAAGGTATTGGAGAATGCACTGACAAAGGTTTGAAATGCACAAAGGAATGGTTGGGACGTGCATGTACCTGTGGTGCTATGGGCTTACAAAAATTCTTGTAAGAAACTGACTGGAAAGATACCCTTCAGGCTGGTTTATGGCAGAGAAGCTGTGATGCCAATGGAGTATATTATACCTAGTCTACGCATAGCAACATTCATAGGAATGGCGGATCACAGAGCCCTAGAAGAGAGGCTTGCGCAGATGACAAAGCTTGAAGAAGATAGGTTTTTGGATGGATTACATCAGCAAGTTCAGAAGGAGCACAAAAAGGCATGGCACGATCGGCACATCAAACTGCGCACCTTCAAGGTAAATGATTTGGTTTTATTATATGACAGCGAGTTTGATAAATTTCCGTGAAAATTTTAAATGCATTAGCTGGGGCCATATGTCATCAAAGATATTACTGATGGTGGAGCAGTTCAACTAGTGAAATTGAATGGAGATCCATTTCTTGGAAAGTTAAATGGCAGCCAATTGAAGCCATACACTAGGGATCTGGCCAGATTACTGTATGATGGAAGCATAGTCTTAGCACTCCAGGCAGCTGAAAGAAGGCGGGGGACTATAAATTACACTACCTGGGTTGTAGAGTTGTGAGACTGGGGGATTGTGTGGGATGGAAGAATGTCACAAAAATCAGCAAAAGCGTGAAGGGAGCTGCGCTATAGGAGGAGAGACTGCGCAGGGTAGCCAGAAAGTGACGTTACAGTCACTATTCATGATTAGACAGTGAGAAAATGTCTAAGATGGGGGGGGTGACATTTAAGGCAGAATTTAAATGTGAGATCTTTGAAAATATGCTGCCAATCTGGCATTTATGAATGGATTTTGGGGGGAATGGTCGGATTTGAATTCGAATTTGCCTATAAATCACAGATTGACGAAAAACACTTTCATGCTGATAGCTTTTGTGTCCCGCTATCGAGTTTGCATGAATCCTGAGATTTTTAAGGATTTGGTGGCCAGTTCAGTGTTTGATAAGTTGCCTAAGTGTTATAGACATTTTTGTGCATTGCATCACTGAGCATGAAATGTCGATAATCAAGGGATCCAAAGTCCCTAAACATGTTGTTCCTACCCCTAGAGGAACAAGGCCAACTAACCACATCAATTCACAGAAGTTCTCCACCTGAAAACACTAAAAAACAAGCCAATTATGGATCATGTCAACTGCTCCACTGAGCATCTGCGCTGAATGTCAACTGCTCCACTGTCTACCTGCGTTGAATGTCAACTGCAACAAAGGCTACCTGCGCTGAGCGTAACTGGACAAGTGGCAGGCTCATTTCTCAAGGTGTCAATGCCCAGGAAGCTTCCAAAATGACACTTGGATCAGGGAATTCGACTGGTGATGAGTAAGAGGTTCCAAATCTCCAAGTGGAAGCAAGAACCTCCAAGTGGACTCAAGAACTGAAGTGGGAGAGGACACTAGTCAGATCTCAAGCTGACTCATCCTCTCTCCAAACATCTATATATAGATCTCTTCTCCATGGGATCTAGAGGCTGGAATTTTGTGAATATAAAGAATTGCTGTTGGTTTGTGGCTGGAACATTGGATGTGTTATGCTTTGAAGGGAGCTGAAGAAGGAATTCCATTCTGCTGGGAAGGAGATGCTGGATTGGAGCCCCATGGGTTGTATCTCTTCCTGAACCCTGCTACTTTCAATAAAGCTATCTTGATTCTTTCCTATATGCTGGTGTACTTTGTATGATTGCATTAGTGTATTTGATTTGCTTCTAATCCTGAATCATTTATGAACATGTACATTTGCCTTTGTATTGTGTTCTTCTCTTGTCGCAAGTAGCTGTTCTCTTGTCACAGGTAGCTGTTCTCTTGTGACCTCGTGGGATTCAAGTAGCTATTCTCTTGAGCAAGCGAGGAGGCGAGTAGTTGTAGACACACAAAGGGGAAGAGGATCTAGATCGAGGGACAACCGGAAGACAACGGTAAGTCTGCCAATCTCCCCTCTTTCACATTTCATAAAGGAAGAAATCATAATAGCTATATTCGTTTGTTGCTAAGGCGCTGTCACACCTTAGGTGGATAGGATCATCCTAAATAGGCATTTTTCCCCACAACAAATTGGCGACTCCGCTGGGGAAGAATTTGTTTATTCATTTCATTTGTGTTTCCGTCATTTGTTTACTTCATAGACTTGACAGCTACTATTGAACTGCATCTTTCCCGGATGCAAAGTAAAAGTTGCTGCTTTGATCCAGTGTGTTGGACTTGTCTATGATCTAAACTAGATCCACAAATGATTTGATTGATCCTTGTGATAGTCTTTAGTACCCTATCAAAGCATCCCTCTGTTTATACCTTGCTTGTGTTTCTGATTTGGCCTGAAACAGTTGATTTTTGAGCATTTTGTGACCTAGAAACCAAGGGAAACGAGAGTTTTCCCTTTCAGCGCAGACACTGTGAAGGAAGTCTGCATTTCAACGCAGGTCCCGAAGGGGCTATCTGCGCTGAATGTCAAACTGACAGTGTTAGACCTGCGCTGAACCAGTGTGGCCTTGTGCAGCTGGGGTTCTTTGTCCTTTGTTGCCCTGTTTTGATCTCTGTTTTTGCAGCCTTTGACCAGCATAGGTACCAGTCTGATAAGCTTTTCTTTGCTTGATTCCGCCTCATTTTTGTACAAAAATATTGTGAATGTTTTTATGTGTTGGTGGCGTCATTGACAGTCTTCCTTTGCATGAGTAAAGTAGTCATCCTGTAGCCTTTGATTCAGATTTGATTGTGATCTTAGAAGAGAGTTCATTGGTTGATTGCAGATTGATTATAGATTTACTTTTGCTTATTGGTTTGAATTTGTGTCTTTTAAGTGTCAAAACAAGTCTTTATTTCGAAAATCGCAAAGTGATTGTAATCTCTTCTACCCTTGTTGATTTCGAAGAAAGTGAACTTGTTTATATTGATCATTTTAAAAGCAAATTCAAATTTGTGCAAAAAGCTTTCTTTGTAGGCATTTATACTAAGAAAGTGGAAAACAAACACCTGCATTGTGCATTTTGCATTTGATAAGTTTTCATGTTGGATTTAGGGAAAGTGCATTAGAGTGTGTTGATTTCTCTTTGAGAAAAGATAGTCGCTCTCTTTTCCCTTAGTAGCTAGGATTTTCAAAGTTGAAAGATTGTAAAGCTTGCTTATCATCTTAGACTGCATTTAGGAATTTGTATCATACATCTCGTGGTGAACCTTGAAAGGCAAACTTTAAAAAAGATCAACCTAAAATAAATTGAATGAATCTAACAACGCTTTGTAACATAACGCACAACATAGAGGTCTAGGCTAGAGACGTGTTCCGGCGTCGTTAAACATAGTGACTGTCAATCTCGAAGAAGGTGGGTGATTCCTCCTAAGAGTCGGTGGCGCTAATACGGATTGTGCTCCCACGTACCGTCGCGTATATATTGGGAGACCCCTATAGGCATATATCTTTTATCCTTAGGAAGCCATGTCGGCTGCCCTACTGATCGCAATGCAGTGAACACAACATTCACGAAGATCGACCACCCGTACCGTAAAAAGTATTCTGTGGTTTTGCGAAAAGTTTGGCACACCCTCTGCCTAGATCTCCAGAGCAGTTTCTTTTGGCCTTTTCTAGACTCTATAACAGAAAAAGTCCATCCGAGCATTTGTCACTTCGGGCTCGTTAAAACATCGAAGGAGACTAGAGTCATCTTTAGCTTTTTCTCGACTCTTTAAAAGTGAAAAAGCAAGTTGTGTCTAAAAGCGTCGTTAACAATTTATTTTAAACGGAACAATCACCCTTTAATTCCTGCGTTGATCTTTAGGTTGAAAAGATGAAGCACACCAACCAAGGAGTTCCCTTGGGTGGAAATCCTAGTCCCTTCTCCTCTTGGGGAGATGTTGGTGCGCCCCACATGGCCACATTGTCGCTTCCAGGACTGACAATTGGCCTACCAGTTTGGCTCTTTTCAACCAATGTCATTCAGAATACCACCATTCCTGAACAGTCGAGTCAATAGTTAGATCAGACAAGAGTTGCCTCCTAGCCTTCAACTTCATCTTCCTCCCCTCCTTCCTCTTCGCTTGAAGGGACTGGTCGAATTAAAAACCAGGTTCCTAAGGAGAAGAAGGAGAAGAAGAAGAAAGAAAAGAAGAAGAAGGAGCCTAAGGCGCCTGGGGGCAAACAAGTGTCATCTAACAAAAATCCACACACCGCACTCGTAAGGCCTAAATCGCCATGCGTCATCTACAGGGGAGACCACTTCCATAGAGATTGTCCCTGTATCCCACGGATACTAAGAGACTGGTCCCCCCGTTTGCACAATTCGGGAGCATCGACCTCTGATAGTCATGTCGACTGCTCACCGTCAACTAGTGGGAGTGAAGCTCTAGGACAGAGCGGGAGAGCTAAATTTCCCTACAGACTGTGTGAAGGCGATCACGCCATCCACCGTTGTCCCTTCTTAGACGAGGAAAAAAGAGTTCTGGAAGATCGCCCGATTTTACGAGCGAATATTCCTCCTGGATATCAAAGACTCCTGCCAAGTCCCTCGTTAGTTGAGAATCCAGCTGAGCCACTTAGATGGTCAGCCGAAGCACCTGTCATTGAAGAAGAACCATCTGGATCCATGCCTGACGAGAGTCAAAAGGTTAATACGGCAGTTGACCCGGTTTTGCCTTCAGAAGCTCCATCTTCGAATGACACCATCACAGAGGAGAATACAGACGACACCGTCCAAGTTCTCTTCATCAGCACTGACTCTGATGATCAAGGGGGCAATGCCACCATTCCTTTGTCGCAGGAAGGAAGTTCATCAGAGCGCTATCCGGCCGTATATTCGGTCCCACCACCAAGCAACCTGGTTGTGTCCTTTGATTGGAACCAACTAGGTAGACCCCGGTTGCCAGCCAGTGTGCCATTCCGAATTATTTGTCAAATATACAGAATGGTTATGGTTGGCACTATCATTGATGAAGGGGCATCTGTGAGTATCCTTTCCTCTATTGCTTGGAAAGCGCTTGGTTCGCCAGCGCTTTTACCTGAGATGAGAAATCTATCAGGTTTTGATAAAGGAACCAGTCGACCTTTAGGAATCCTCCCCAATGTGCCTATAACATTGAAAGGGAAGACCGTTCAAATGAACGTGATGGTCATTCAAGGACCCTTGGATTATAACCTACTCCTTGGACGAGACTATATATATTGCATGGGAGCTGTAGTCTCCTCACTCTTTAGAGTAATGTGTTTTCCGCATGAAGGAAGAATGGTCAAGCTCGTGGACCAACTTTCATTTCCCGGATCACAAATCGCAAATAGTCATGTGCCATCCCTAAATGGTCTATTCATGCAAGAAGTGTCTCAACCCACGGTCCGTCCTCCTGATGAGCGCGAGTAATCTGGGAGGATATGACTGGAACCTAGGGGGCATGCATCCTGGCCTACTTCGGCAGGGAAACTTTGGGTATAGGGTAGGTTTCCGCGGGAGAATATGACTAGTCCGTACCCCGTCCGTGGTTGGAAGAGGGGTTGTTCTAGAATAGGATTCTTTTGTCAAAGTTACGTGCTTGGCACCAGTCATTCACCCTTGTCTATTTCGGTAGACATTGCCGAGGAAGTGTTTTGTTTGAAAGATTAACGAGACAATCTTTGGGTAACCTGAAAGAGGTAAGCCTCTCTCGATTAAAACAAATGTTTTGGCGGAGGGTAAGTAGAGGTAACCTTGAAACTCTGTTTTATACCTGGGGGCATGCAAACCTTTTGGAGTGCAAGCAAGGGGCGACTATTTATTTTTTAAATTTTTAGGACCTCTAACCCTTTAAACTCGTAGGATTAGTCGTTTCCAAACTTGCATAAAGAAAGGAGAGTGAGCATAGCTTTGGTAAGGCGCAAGCTCTATAAAAAATGGGATCTTTCATGAGACACTCTTATCTTATGACTGGGTAATCGAGCAGTTTTAGCATAAAGTTCATGCTCGTTAAAAAATAAACGCAAGATCCGAGCAGTTTTAACGCGGTCTTCATGCTCGTTAAAAAATAAATATAAGCAGTGAGCAATGTTCCCTCCAGAGTTTAAGCTCATTTTTAACTAAAAAATGAACCTATCCCGGTAAATAACCGCTGTGATCGTAAATTTATCAGCCATAAAATCCTTGGTCGTGTTTGCACCTGCCACCTCCACGTTTCATTTGGCCGATCGTTCACCTCCATATGATTGTTTACCCATTTTGAGGAACAGCTGCGAAGAGTGATTTCACCTAGCCATCCTTGTGACACTGCTGTGATTGGAAAATTCCAACCTGTACCTGGAATCAGTTGCTATCCCTGTTTATCACTCGTTCCTCAAAAGACGAGTCTTCTTTAAGCTCTTTTCAACTGACTCGTAAAATATGAAAAGATTGCCGAGTTTTGGCCTTCCAGCTCGTTAAAGGACAGGAAGAGCTATCCCTCCTCTAGATTTTAATCTTTTTGGACCTGAGGGATTATTGCACAAAAAGGTCGAGCGCTTGTTTTATTCGGCTCGTTAAAGTTATCGAAAACTCATCCCTTCTGTATTGTTTTATACTTTTTCGGACTTAAGGGATTAGATGACAAAAAAGGAATTTTGGAGTTAACTTTATGTACCTTTTCAGACTCTCTAAAAATGAAAAGGACCAAGTTATCTTTGTCATTAGACTCGTTAAAATGATTAAATAGCGACAAACTTGTCTTTAGACGAGAACGAGTTTCACTATCGCTAGGCTCGTTAAAACATAGCGATGGGCTTGCCCGAAGGGCAGGTTATAGAACAAGCATATGTTATCCTCCTCAAGCTTGACAAAAATAAAGAGGTACTGGTCAGCAATGACTAGGGAAAAATTGGGAAAAATCAAGAAAACTTTGATGGTAGCAGGTCGCTCTTGAACATGACAGTTTTCCTCCGTATCACATTCGGGTTGGGTTGTTTCATTCACCGGTCACATCACCATGGTCTTGCCATACCATCCATATTTGGGGTAATGCTACCGATCCATCACATCAGTGTCACCATATGTTCAAGAGAAGTCGTTCAGAAAGAGTCAACCGGGTCCCATCCACTGCCATACATTATCCTTCATCCATTCGTGACCGCCACCCTGAATCATATGTCACAGATTGTTTTCACCTCCATTAAAATCATTAGCTCCGTTCCATGTCGCTGATGTGGGATTCATTAAAGCCCTCCTTTGACGGATCGCTCCTTGTCGACATCAGCTCATTATCCAAGGAGTTGATCTAGGAACAACCCCTTCAGTACTTTGAAGCTTGCATGCCTCAATGGCAAGTTTCTCACTTCCGGCGACATGTATACATCAATGATCTTCGACCAGAAGATTTCGCGTGGTGTTCGACGCCAAGTCCTTTATTCACACCACGTGAATTGTACTGCAGTACCTTGAGGGTCATTATCATTATCGGTGATTCCTCTCGCGCTTGTTAACAGTTTACATCATTGACCGGTAATCAAGCGATGTCTTTCCATGTTCGACTTCAGCGCAATTCTCACATGGATCGACTTGTACTTAGAGTGAAGATCGAACGAGTTTGAAGACCCCGGATCTAGTTTCATCCATCCGGGCTATGATATATATTCAGGAAAGATAAAGACATTTGACATGTACATCATTGCAGCAGATGATCATCCTACTCAAAGGATGATAATTTTCACCAAAATTATCAGTCTACCATCAGACGATCGTCTGTTCTATGTACAAAAATGAATTTATAAAGTTGAGCATGGGGATGCCCGCCTCAGCTAGATCATGAAAGCAGTATGAATCATAATGTATTGTACTGTATTTTACTACAGGTCTCCTCCCAGCAGATGGATGAACTTCGGACCCTCCTGGATAAAGCATTTCACCCGATAAACAGCCTCATACTTTAGGGGGCAACTGTTATAGACATTTTTGTGCCTTGCATCACTGAGCATGAAATGTCGATAATCAAGGGATCCAAAGTCCCTAAACATGTTGTTCCTACCCCTAGAGGAACAAGGCCAACTAACCACAGCAATTCACAGAAGTTCTCCACCTGAAAACACTAAAAAACAAGCCAATTCTGGATCATGTCAACTGCTCCACTGAGCATCTGCGCTGAATGTCAACTGCTCCACTATCTACCTGCGTTGAATGTCAACTGCAACAAAGGCTACCTGCACTGAGCATAACTGGACAAGTGGCAGGCTCATTTCTCAAGGTGTCAATGCCCAGGAAGCTTCCAAAATGACACTTGGATCAGGGAATTCGACTGGCGATGAGTAAGAGGTTCCAAATCTCCAAGTGGAAGCAAGAATCTCCAAGTGGACTCAAGAACTGAAGTGGGAGAGGACACTAGTCAGATCTCAAGCTGACTCATCCTCTCTCCAAACATCTATATATAGATCTCTTCTCCATGGGATATAGAGGCTGGAATTTTGTGAATATAAAGAATTGCTGTTGGTTTGTGGCTGGAACATTGGATGTGTTATGCTTTGAAGGGAGCTGAAGAAGGAATTCCATTCTGCTGGGAAGGAGATGCTGGATTGGAGCCCCATGGGTTGTATCTCTTCCTGAACCCTATTACTTTCAATAAAGCTATCTTGATTCTTTCCTATATGCTGGTGTACTTTGTATGATTGCATTAGTGTATTTGATTTGCTTCTAATCCTGAATCATTTATGAACATGTACATTTGCCTTTGTATTGTGTTCTTCTCTTGTCGCAAGTAGCTATTCTTTTGTCACAGGTAGCTATTCTCTTGTGACCTCATGGGATTCAAGTAGTTGTTCTCTTGAGCAAGCGAGGAGGCGAGTAGCTGTAGACACACAAAGGGGAAGAGGATCTAGATTGAGGGACAACCGGAATACAATGGTAAGTCTGCCAATCTCCCCTCTTTCACATTTCATAAAGGAAGAAATCATAATAGCTATATTCGTTTGTTGCTAAGGCGCTGTCACACCTTAGGTGGATAGGATCGTCCTAAATAGGCATTTTTCCCCACAACACTAAGGAAACCCAGGAGCTCCTGAATAGCCTCATGTCAGTGCCTGTAGAAACTGAAAGTGTTGGTGGATCTATGGCCTCTGAGGGATCTGCCCCTAATGTCATAAGCGTGGAGATGCCCACTACGGTGCCAAAATCACTGAGGTTGCTTAGGCCGGAGGCTATGTTGGCAGGAAAGGATTCCAAGAAGAATAAGGAAAAATAGAAAGTGACACAGCGAGTGCGTGAGTCACCAAGGAAGCACCAGAAGATAGAGAATCCCACCGCGCAGGAGAAAGACAAGGTGGTAAACCTAGAATTGACAAGGGTGCTGAAGAGACTAGTATGGGTGCAAAGGACATTGACATTGACAGTGTAGACCCTATCTCAAAGCTACCAGAATACATCCCTCCGTGTCAGGGTAAGGTGAAGATACCAAAGGACTCAGAAGAGGGAAATTTTATGCTTAATACACCCCTACTTCCAAAAAAGATCGTGTTTGAAGGATTGCACTTGGCGCATGTACGCCACCTAAAGCTTGAAGATTTGGACTTGGTAGACATGGAGCAATTCCCTCACTTGGCTACTGATAATTTTATGAAAAGGGTATTATATAAGGATTCAGGTGTCACTGCGATGGAGCAGGTGAAGTGGATTCATGGGGTGGAGAAGGCAGGATTGCTGAACTTGCTATGGGTGTCACATTACCACCGCATGCCCATAAATTTTATAGTTATCAAATAGTTATTATGCCTGGTGCACGACGGGTGCCTTTGGTTGGAGGAGCCAATCCCTATCACTAATATGTTTATCCATAGGATCAACCGGCTACCCCATTCAGGACTAAATCCGGCCAAGGCATTTGGCAGAAAGGTGGGCGAGCGTGACCTCACCGAGAGAATGAAGGACAAGTTTAAGCTTGTCAAGAATCCATGCGGATATTAAATTTCAATCATAATCGACCCCGCAGTGAAGGTAGCCACCCAGATATTGGCTGGGAAACTAATGAGGAAGTGTCGCGCAGATGAGGTGCCGACACCAGTTGTTTCATTAGCGGCCCAGTGCGCGGAGGGCGTACAATTCAATTATGTGCACTACCTATACAGAGTGTTCCTCATGAACTATAGGGAGGCACGGGACCATAGAAAAACATTTCATTACTCATGGTTGTTGTTGTCGATTTTGTTGGTTGTGTGGTAGTTGCCGGAGGACAGCCAGTTTCCTCCGATCGCAACAGATTTTCTAGAAGAAGTGAAGTTTGCTTCGCTATGGGCCATGAAGGATGCTGAGTGGGCTTGCGAGAGTAAGGCCTTCTAGGTTTTGATGGAGAGGAGCATCAATATGGCAATCAACCACAAGCCAAGACTGTCACTGACTGTGTTTGAGTAGTTGCCGGGATAAGCGGAGTTTAAAGTGGACTTGCACTATATCTCCATCTAGGCGTGGAAGGACCCAGAACAAAAATGGTATGATCTCCCATACCTTGCGACAAATGATTCCATAGCAGCGGTCCTTGATCCTTGGCCAGCCGAGTGGCGCATGACCTCAGATTTGTCAGCCAGGTCTAGTAAGTCCGCAGGAAAGTAGAAGGAGAAAGAGGCTCATCGAAAATGCAATAGTTGGCTGAAAAATGGAAAAAGGAGACTGAGGAAAAAACAAGAGCATAAGCGACGCATGCCATGAAGGAACAGGAGGAAGAGCATGACTCTGATAGAAATCAGAAGTCTCGTTTGCTGTAGACGAAGGAAGAGGAGCAATCTGAATAGGGTGGTGGAGACTAGGAGAGCACCCCCTTCTAGGTGAAGTGGGATTAAGAGCAGGAGAATGAAGGGTCACAGAAGAAGACTAAGGCTACTAAGTCATCGCTCGACCTGATCACCTTGACAGAAGGTGACTTAGATGACATTGGGGATAAGGTTAGCAACGCGACTCCAGAACTGCTACACCAGTTCAGGCAGTAGCAGAAGCAAGCCTTAGTGGCCACTCAGATGGGTCTGTGCAAAGTGCAGATCCAAACTACTCAACTGCAAGCTGGTGTAGGGTAGAGCAGTGAAGTGTCGATTGTTTGGCATCGGGGACCACTGGAGCAATGGAGATGGTTTTCTCCTTGGATCCTCAGGCCATCACGCTACCTGATGGAGCCCTAAGAATGGAGATAGAGGCTTACAAGGTTGCTTTAAGGAACATTGGTCTCAACTTGGTTGCGCTCCCAAGCGAATTCCTTCACACGCTGCAAGTAGGTGTGATCATGGAGCTAAGGGCCTGAGAGCAGCACGCGTTGAGTGTGATTAGCAAGCAGAAGGTTAACAATGAACAATTG
This sequence comes from Pinus tabuliformis, assembly GCA_031772625.1. Lineage (NCBI taxonomy): Eukaryota > Viridiplantae > Streptophyta > Pinopsida > Pinales > Pinaceae > Pinus > Pinus tabuliformis. The sequence continues at coordinate 372,305,568 of CM062815.1, read as the reverse complement.
TTCGTTGAGAAAACAACAATGATAGAAACCTGGAAGAAGGTCTAGGAGAAGAATGAGCACACCGTAGTGGTGGTAGAAGAGGCGTGCATAATCATTCCCAAACTGCACATCCTCGAAGAGGCACCTGTGGAGGCCAAGATTCGGAAGTTGGCTACAGGTGTGTGCGATGCTCAGATCGAGATGGCCAAGGTTCAGTTTGAGGTAAACCTCAAAATTATAGAGCTTGAGTTAAGGGCACAGCCTTCAACTCCACCAGAGGTCAGAGAAAAACATGAGGAAGCTTTTAAGAATGCAGTTACTGCAGTGGCAGATTGCACTGTGCTCTTCGAGCTATCACTAGAGGTACTTACCAGTCTGCAAGAATATCCAAGCCTACAAAGGTTAGCAAACAAGGTGAGGGTATTGCAGTAGAGGTATGACGAGGCAAGAGCAACATCACATATTGTCGTTATCATGCAGAAATTGGCAAAGCTGCAAGAGGCAAAGGAATTGAAAGAACAAGAGGATGCAGTGTAGCGAAGAGAGGCAGTACTCAAGGCCAGATTGGGGCCTTGGCTAGATGAGGCTTATGTGCTCACCACCACCATTGAGGAAAACTTGACTAGCCTACAAACAACATAGCAGAAGATCCAGGAAGATAGTGCAGGACCAACAACGGAGTAGCTAGTAGAGCAGGTTAAGCAGGCAGCGACACAGTGTACCACTGAAGTTGTAGTGGTGCAAGTGGAGCTGGGAGGTCTTCGTAGCAAGATCTCTATGCCAGTAGAGTGACTCAAGGGCGAGTCACCATATTTGTGTTGGGGGCCTGTTGGGATAGGGTCCCCTAGGGTCAATTTTGGGGTTAAAAGCCCAAGTTTTGGGGCAAAAAGCCCAAGTTTTTGTATGTAAAGTGTAAAGTCTCTGCAATTTGTGGTCGCGGAGCGCATAGATGTAAAGTGTCATAAAGGGTTTCCGCCCTTCTTTTATGTAAGTTGTGTCAGCTTTAGAAGATCCACCCATGGTCTGTGGACCATGGGATTGTATAAAAAGGAGAGCCTTAGAAGAGTCTAAAGCAGTTTTGGAAGGAAGTCATTGAGGGGTTAGTGAGATCTAAGAGTGAAGAGTCTTAGAATAGAAGGAAGGCTCTGCAACTGTGTGCACAGAGGCCTAGCGTAGAAGTCTGCAGCTGAGTGTGCGGACCCCTGGAGCTGAGTGCACGGACCCCTGCAACTAAGTGCGCAGGTTAGTTAGCATCTGTAAGAAGATCTAAAGTACTAATAAAAGAATATTACTCTGGAATTATCTGTGTTTTGATCTATTTACTTCTTTTATGAATAAATGCGGTTATGTTATGCTAAATAATGGTTTCATTATTGAATGATGTATTGATGCGCGAATCTATATGTTTACATTGTTATTTGACACAAGTGATAATATATGTTTACATGAAGGAAACATTAACACATATTGAAGTTATCAAATACTTAAGCTAATCTGGGTAAATATGGAAGTAAGAATAATTACAAAATTGTGTAAGTGGTTGATTTGTCTGGTTAGGATCTGTGAAAAACAATCGTAGATCTTCGCGAAGGTCTAGAGGCCAATTAAGAAAAGTATAACGATAAGCCCTAAAAGGCTTATCGATCTGTGCGAAGGCATAGTTAGGGCATAAAACAAAATCACTACCCTCTCTAGGTATGAAAACTTGGCTCCAACATCCCCCCATACTACTTCGGGTGAGACTTTCGTCTACGCTCCGTGGATTGATGTCGAAAGGGCCAGTAGTGTAGGGATTTTTTTGGCTAAATTAATGTTGAACCTGGGTCAGGGCCCACTAAGCCAACATGGGGGATCAATAGGCCCAATTAAATCCATGCCCCACTTTTCAAATGGCTCTAGAGTCACTTGAGGTTGTAAGGGCATCTCATCCTTGGGTGTTGGCTTACCCATCCTTTGACACTAATCAAACCTGGTGGTGTATCTCCTTGCATATTGATGTAAAGTGGGCCAATAATAAACTCATTTTATAACTTTGAAGGTTGTCCTCTTAGCCTCAAAGTGGCACCCATAGGGCCCATCATGGGATGTAGAGAGGATTTTAAAGACCTATTCTTCCCTAACACATCTTCTTAGGATATGATGTGACCCCAATATGAAAAGGTTTCCCCCAATCTAGGTGAATGGGGTGCTCTTCCTGATAATATTACTTTTCTCCCTAGAGGATAAGTTAGGAGGGAACCCATCATCAACCAAATATTTGGCTATATCAACAAACCAAGGAGAAAGCACTGACATGGAAAAGAAATGTTCATATGGAATTTTATCATCTATTGTTTCTTCCTTTCCTCCAGGCAGAGTTAGTATTGACAAGAAATATGAAACCACATTCTCCTTCCCTGGTTTATCAACAATAGTCAAATCAAATTGTTGTAATAATAACAACCATCTAATTATCCTAGAAATGACATCAGATTTATTCATTAAATACTTAATGGATACATGATCAGTGTGAACCAAAGTTTGATAACCAGTGACATAGTGCCTAAACTTGTTTAGAGAATGTACTACAACCAAGAGATTTTTTTCAGTGACAGTATAATTCAACTCAACTTTAGATAGATTCTTACTAATGAAATAGATAACATAAGGCAATTTGTCTTCCACTTGTCCTAAGGTAACCCCTACAACTTTGTATGAGGCATCTGTGTGTATATGGAAAGGTAATTCCCAGTTGGGACCTCTAAGGATGGGTGCAGTGAATAGATTTTATTTGAGTATTTCAAAGGCTTCTTAATAGTTTCTTGTCCAACAAAAATGTAAATCTTTAGCCAATAGACCAAACAAGGGTGAATCCAGTTTGCTAAAATATTTAATGATCCTTCTATAATACTCAACTAATCCAAGGAAAATCCTTACATCTCTTTGCTTTTGAGGGATAGGGACTCTTTTTATGATGGAAATCTTATTTGGGTCAACCTGTATTCACTCCTTGGATATAGAATGGCCAAGGATAGTCCTTGCATTCATAAAAAAATCACATTTCTCGGGGCTCAATGCGAGATTCATTTCAATACATTTCTTAAAGACTTTACACAGATTGGAGAGAGATTCATGGAAGTCACATCCACAAGGAGTGAAATCATCCATTTATATCTCAATAGAGTCATGAACAAGTTCAACGAAAATACTCAGAGCTTCCCTTTGAAAAGTAGCAAGGGAATTGCACAGATGAAATGGAAGAACTCTATTGACCAAGGTATCCCAAGGACATGTAAATGTGGTCTTATATTGGTCTTCAAGGCTGATCTAGATTTGGTTGTATCCACTAAATCCATCTAGGAAGGAGAATAATTTCTTTCCTGCAAGGCCATCTAAGACTTGGTCAATCAAGGGCAAAGGAAAATGGTCCTTCTTTGTAGCCTTGTTAAGTTCCCTATAATCAACACAGATTCTCCACTTCCCATTCTTCTTAGGAACTAACATGAGAGGTGACACCCACTCACTATCTGAAATGAGGTATATGAACCCTACATCTAGTAGTTTTTGTAATTATTCTTTCACAATGTCCTTAAGAGATGGGTTCATCCTTTTCTGAGGTTTCACACAGGCTTTCATCCCTCTTTGATGTAAATATGATGAGTACAAACTAAGGGATGCACACCTTTCATTTCGTTATAATCCCAAGAAAAAGAATCTAGGTGTTTCCTCAGTACATTGCACAAATGTTCTTCCTGTTTGGCCAAGAGAGAGGGGTTGATCTTTAAAGTTCTGGATGGGCTAAAATCTACAATATTGACATGTTCTGGACTTGAGTCAACAAAGCACAAGCCATTCCAAGGACTACTCCCATATTCTTTCATCAACTCATCAATTGGTATGGGAGTGGGAGGTTGATTATGAAGGATATGGTCAATAAGTTCATCTTCATCAAGTTGTCTCCCTCCTATAACAATATCTAGCGTGCAGATTGGGTAGGGGGTTGTATGATACAATTCATCCTCTTCCTTGTCCTCTAACCATATGGGTAAATAATGTTCAATAGAAGTTTAAGCAGGAGGATACAACACAAGTTGTTTGGATAAATGTTCATTCTTGATAGTCATGTTATGATCCCTATAACTAATGTAGGCATCAACAATTTCCAACCAAGGTCTTCCTAAGATGAGAGGATAACCATTAAACTTGGTTTTGGGCTTGAGTACTCCCAGGAGTCAATGGAGATCATGACATCTTCAACAATTCCCTCAGGAGCTATTGTGGATTTGTTTACAAGCTGCAACACTGTGGTGGTCTTTCTCAAAGCTCCTTGGAGATTGTGCCACATCATGATTTCACTATTCATCACATTGATTGCAACCCCAAGATAAATCAGGGTATTAGGGACCATAATACCATGAATGTGCACATCCACTACCGGGCTACCAGGGTCTATTTTGGAGAGATCACCCACCCAAGCATCAAATCAAATAGTTGTCTAGCAACATTGGTGGTGGGGGTATCTCTGCTTCTTCTCCCAGGGCTTTCAAAACCATTTTCTTTAATAAGCTTGTTTTATATAGGAACATCTTTAATGGCCTAGAGAATGGGTATCTTGACACAAAAATTATTTAATTATCCCAGAAGTTCAACCATTTCTCGGGTGTGTTGGTTAGGGTGGATCAACCTTTTAGGATAGGGAGGTGCATTGACTTGAGGGACACTATATTACTTCTCTCCTTTAAGCTCTTTAGGTGGAGAAGGTGGGTGATTATCTAGGAGCACCCTCCCAGACTAAAGGTTGAGCTCTTGGATTTCCACAACATAAGCAGGATAATATGTTTCCCCACTATAGACTTGTTGTGCCTACTTATTGTTCTGGTTCAGATTAGGTTGAGTATGAATTTGAGGTTTCTTAGGTGGAGTAGGATGAGTTAGCTATGGTTGAGGTTGGGGTGGAGGTAGTAAAGAAGAAGGTTGGTTTTTTTTATGCCTCCACCCTTGTGAGGGGTTGTCCAAATGGGAAGATTGGGGTGGATATGGATGAAAAGGATGGTTGGCAAGTTGAGGATGGTATGGAGGAGCATAAGGCCAAGGAGGAGGTGTGGAACATGATGGATGAGTGGAATGGTACTATTATAGACATATTTGGGCACATCAACCCCAAACTTATATGTCAATAAATTAGGGCTCGTCAACCCCTAAAAGAGTTGTTACATACCCTAAAAGAGCTTAGTCATCTGATTACATCATTCCCAAAAAGTTCCATCTGAGAAACCATCCAAAATTGGCCTAAACTGAACCATACTGATTGCTACATTGGCCAGGTGCAATGCATATTGAGTGATACACTGCTCAGGTGCGATGCATACTGATTAGGCCTTCTATAGGGTGCGATGGGCGAGGATGGACAAATGTCTGAGATAGTTTTTTAGGTGGGTGCTCATGGAATCTTCTAGAAACTTCTCCTATGCCACTTGCCTCTCTGAATTCACTCAGGGATGAGTAAGAGATCCAAGAAATCTCCAAGTGGAACCAATTGCAACAAGTGGAATGAAACTAATCAAAACCCCAGAGATGACTGAAACCCTTGCACACATCTATAAATGGATCCCTCATCTAAGAGGAGAGGATAGAATGTTGTGAATTGCAAGGAAGTGCTGATAGTTTGTAATTGAGGAAAGAGCATTGTATTGTTGGTGTGATATTGCTATTTCATGAGGTGAAGAGGGCTTGATGCTGGATCAAAAAACTGGGTTGTAATTCTTCCTTCTATTTAATAAAGTTCTTCAAGTTTTCTTCCATATGATTGTGCAATTGTGAATGTTATCATTTGTGAATGCTATTATATGTTCATTATATATCTGATTCTGTAATGTGTATGTTGTAATAGATCAAGATGCTTTGATGGTTCTTTGTTACTATGTTTCTACATGTACTCTCCAAGTGGGTTAAGTATGGGGAGGAGTTGCAAGTTTTGTCAAGGGGGAGAGAGATCAAGCAAGGGACTAAGTGAAAGTTCGAAGTTGGTCCCAATATCTTTCTCTTATCCATTACACATAGAAGAAATCGTTGAATTACTTTAGATTGTTGTTTCTAGGGTAGCTGCCAAACCTAGAGGGCTAGTCGCTCTAAAAGACACTAGTTTTCCCAGAAACAAATTGGTGACTCCACTGGGGAGCGATTAGATGTTTTTTTGTTTTATGTTCGATTTGATAGGCTATAGACAGAGCCTAAAGTTAGCCAGATAGCGTTCAAACTGCTCTTGCTTTGCAATTGCATAGTAGATGAATGTTGCTTCAGTCAATCTCTGGTTTAGTTTATGAATTGAACATTTGACTTACAAGCATTCTAAATGCCCTTTTGGTAGCTCAGTAACCTCTCAAGACATTCCTCTGTACTTTTCTCTTTACTGTCCATCATAGCTCAGCTTAACTCACTAAAAAATCTACACATCTGAGCCAAAACCCACTTCAGTTGTGCTCCCTATCCCATCCCACTGTCTGTCACTGTAAACCAATATACATCACACCTCCCGAGTGTGTAAAGTGTGATGCATTGCTGTTTCTGTGAAGCCCAGGTACGATGACTAACTGAACCTATTTCCATTCTAGAAATTGGGGGTTTTTGTCCTTGTTTTCAGTTTTGTTTAGTTGTTTTACTACTTATGAACAGTGCCTCCTTACTGAAGCCTGCTTGCATCACATAGATCAGCCTCCATTGATTAGGATTAGTGAATTTTTTTTGTATTTGTTCATCATTTACAATCCTTTGTCGAAAATTTGTTTAAATCGATTTGTTGCTTTGATGCAAAAAGTGTCGTAATTGTCATTTTGTGTCGAAAAGAGAAGTGTCATGGATTCTTCCTTCCCTGAATAGTCGATTGAACTTTTCGTCATGTATTTGATTTGATTTTTTGATATTAGAAATGTCGAAAGCATTGTTTTTATTCAAAATTGAAAAGTGTCGTTTAGTCTTCCTTTCTCTTTTGAAGAAGAAATTGTCGAAATGCCGCTTTGAAATAAATATTTCAGATCTTTGCTGCATTTAGTTTTCCTTTTTGGCATTTTTCACATTAAGGAGAACGGAAAAAAATACATGCATTTGCATTTGCATTTAGTTTGTGTGCGAAAAATGATTTAGGAAAAGGCACTAATGTGTGCTCTTTGCTCTTTGTTTGAAAGAATTGTAATTTTCTTTCCCTAGTAGCTAAGATTTTCATTGATCAAAATAAACAAAGATTGTTTATCATTGTAGATTGCATTTTAGGAATTTCAAATCATCATCACGCGGTGAACCATTGAAAGGAAAACTTTAAACAAGATCAACTTTAAAATAAATTTCAATGAACTTAACAACACTTTGGAACTTAACACAACATATCTAGAGGTCTAGGCTAGAGATGTGTTCCGACGTCGTAAAAACTAGTAACTATCATTTTCATTGAAGGTTGGGTGATTCCTCCTCCTTGATATGAAAAGTGCTAGCACGGACTTGTGCTCCCCGTACCATCGCATATATATTGGGAGACCACAATAGGCTTATATCCTTTATCCATAGGAAGTTGAGTCTGCTGCCTTATTGATCGCAATGCACTGAACACAGCATTCGGGAAGATTGACTGTCGTACATAAGTCCTTGGTAATTTCTCTTTAATTTATCACCAAGGTGTGTATTGTAGTTTTGCGATTGGTTTGGTAATCCCTCTGTCTATATTTCTAGTGTAGTCACTTTCGTTCCTTTTCAACTCTTTAAAAGAAAAGGTCCATCTGAGCACTTGTCACTTCAGGCTCATTAAAAATCAAAGGGGACTAGAGTCATCTTTAGCTTTTTCTCGAATCTTAAAAACTAAAAAAGAAAAGTTGTGTCAAAGCGTCATTAAAATTAATTAAATTCGGAATAACATCCCTGTTCCTTATTTGATCTTAGGTTGAGATATATGGAGACAAATCCTGGATCCACCAATCAAGGAATCCCTTTTGAATGGAATCCTAGTAATTTTTCTTCTTGGGGAAATATTGGTGCTCCATATATGGCTACATTGTCCCTTCTGGGAATAATCATTGGCCTACCGGTATGGTTGTTGTTATCACTCAGGTTGTTCCCTGCCTCCTCGAGGGAATACGACCGAGGTAACCACTAACCAATATTTTAGCTGCAGGTCCTAGCCTACCTGCAACCAGAGAGGGCTCTCTCTTTGTAATTTAGCTTTGTTTTGTAATATTTTAGACTAGTTATGATGCACAAGTTTTTTTTTTAAGTTTGTTGGATGGTGATTTCAGGCAGAGCTGGGATGTAAGTCTAGGACAGTCTGTTCCATTGGGATATGGAGTCGATGAGGGAGTACTGCTGAAAGTGTCTCTTGGATAAATGGTAATGCTACAGAGCAAGATAGGCAGTTTTGGAACAATTTTCAAATTTGGAAATGATGGAACGAAGTCAGGGAATGAAAGGCAATCAAGAATCTTTCATTATGCTGGTAGAGGAAAAGTGTATGAGTATTGTCTAGGAGCATTTAAGAATTCCTAAACAGTATTCAAAATGAAGGAATTAGTGCAAACATGAGAATTTAAGAATTCATATCTATGACTAATTCTGAGGAAAACACAAGTGATAGAAGAAATTAAGCGCAGGGTGTAATTAAACAAATCCTGGGCTATTATTTCTCCCTGTTATCAAGATTATGAAGCATATGTGAAATTTGTAAACACAGAAAACATAAAACACAGTTTAGAACAACTTATTGTTCCATTGCATGACTCAGGAATTCAGTAGCAGGTCCCAAAACATCATTTGCACATCCAGACAACGCAGAAACCATGAACTTCAATGGCCATTTGTATTAGAGAGTCTAAAAAATTACAGCGCAGCTTGGAGAGAAAATCACCAACCCCCAATACACTCTATGGGCAGATATTTTATACAAAAATGAGATACAAAATATCTTGCAGATAAGTCTTCATGTAATAAGTTCCCTCACCAACTATTCAAGGAAGTAAATGAAAGAAATAAATGCTGCAGTAATTGTTGGTGCCCTAGCTGTTCACTTTGTCAGAGAATTTTGACTTTTTGGGCCAACTGAGTTGGCTGAAGCTGTGTCTTTAATTTACGGGTTCTGTGTTTGCTTTGTTGATGCTTTGCTGAGTCATTGCTTTGCTGTCCTGCTCTTGGCATGCATACTTGGTCTTTTATAAAATTGTTGTAGTCATATTTTGACTTCTTTTGCCTGCTGTCTTCATGCTTTAACCGGTGGCCTATGTACCCAATTTCGCTGACCTGTAGCTGACCAAAATCTGAAACTGAATAAAGAGAAAGGGACCAAAATTACTTTGGCAAGATCTCCAGCATTGCTTGCCACCAATCTTCTTTAGGCAACTGATGTCTTTGTATCTTTATGGGTGTTTCATCAGCTTCAGTGTATCTATAGAAATTTGGTGGAACCTCAAAAAGATGATTTATTTCATGTTCAATATAAAACAGGTTCTCATAAAGACTCTGTCCTGAGGGAGGCCCTGTTTCCTCTGAGGCACTGGAGGATGCTGTAATCTGATTTGAAATATAATTATTCATCCTGGTAGCATACTGCTCACGGGTCAGCAGTCTTCCAGCGCTGGTCAATAGGCTGGGCAATCCTCTGCTCTGCAATGCTGCCATTTTTAGCTTGAAGTCATCTATTTATGCTTGCATTTCCTGACACTTTCTTTCTAGAGTTTGCACAAAACTTCTTAGGGTCAGCACCTTCTTTGCTGTCAGAATAGTATCTGTCCTGTTACTGATGTCTAATGCTGCCAACTCTTCTTTAGTATGAGTGTTCAGGAAGTGAATCATTTTATTGGCCTGCTCAAGCATATTTCCCAATGCTGCTCTAGCCCTTTGATTCTCAAATTGAGCTAGGCCTATCAATTGTATTTGTTCATATATGGCCTGAATCGATCGCCACTGGTCAGTGATTGATTGGTCAATTTTGGCCCACAAAATCTTCTTTATTTCAGCTAGAGTTTTATCCAAATTAAGCTCCTTCTCTAAGGTTTTTATTTTGTCATTCAAGGCCTTTATTTCCCTTGTTTTTTCAACTACTTTCATCTTGGACTTATCGTAGCTTACTTCCAGTTTGGCCAACTTTTCTTTAGCCTCTTTCACCTTTGTTACCTGAACTTCTAGCTCTTTAACTGCTTTCATCATTTCTTCCATGCTCATGCTAGATTCAGGTGTTGTTGTTGTTTCTGCTGTAGCATCTGTGGTTGTTGCAGTTGTTGTGGATGTTGAGATAATAGGAGGGATTGTTGCTGCTTGTGTAGGAGGAACAATGACCACAGTTGGAGCTGTTTGAGGTGGCTGGGAGGTTGACTCTCCCTGCTTGCCTTGTAGTGCTCTCTCCAACTCTTCTTCCATTTGAATTATTCTTTGGTTCATGCTCATTAGTAGATCCATGGTATCCTCTTTTTCCTTTTCTTGAACAAGTTTTGCAGTTTGAGGGTGCATTGTTGAAGGCAGCCTCAATTATTTTTTGAGCGCAACAATATCATCCTCTTTCTTCCTTATGAGGGCTTGGATGGCTTTGGAATCCTTCTTAGGATCATGCCCTAGGTCCACAATAATTTCCTCCAATGTCTTTATTCTATTATCTTTGGCAGAGGAAGACATTCTTTCCAAATCTAATTGAGTATTTGTGTTTTTCAAAGACTCCTTCAGTTGATGAGCCAGCATGGCCTTGTCTGCTAGGGTGGCATAGACCATCTCACTTGTTTGCTCGTGCAGCTCTATCTGGTCCATCAGATGTATGTCCTGTGAGAGGACCTCTAAGCTTGTCTTTATATAATCTGCAGGTGTCTGGGGCTGTGGTACCTTGGGCTTAAAATGGCTCAGAATCATCTTTTCTTCCTTGAAGTCATAAGATGCCATTAATCTTTGTTGTTTGGAGGGTGTTGCCTTGAGAAACTGATCATATAGCTGTACTCTTAACAGTTCATTCTGAGCTTTGATTTCCATGAAAGTTGCTTTGATGCCAGGCTATTGCTTGCTTTGTTGCCTTGAGGAAGAGACCTCCATACCATGCTGCCTCTCTTGCACTTGTTGGAATGAGCTGGTAGGTGTTTTCTGGCTTGTTTCTCTTCCACCCCTCGGGCTTTATAGGACTTCTTCACTAATTTCCTCTTCAACTTGAGGATCAACTCTTTGTCTTTTGGCTTCTGGTTGTTGTGTTGAGCCACTAGCTAGTGTAGTTTCTTCCCTATGTCGCTTCTTGCCTCTTTCTTCATTGGTAGGAGTTTGCAATGCTGGAATCTGTGGTGGCTCACTCTGTTGTGGAGGGGCTTGCCCTTGACTCTGCTCCTTTGAGGTAGCAGGCTGTTCTGTCACCGTTTCTTGTTTTGCATCCATTGGCTCTTTGCCTTTAGCTGTACCTGTTGCTGGTGTAGACCTTTGTTGGGCAGCTTGGGAAGCTGTAGCAGTTGATGGGCCTTCTCCAACTTGTTGTGGCAGTTTGAATGTTACCTGCTCAAAAGAATCCAAGTCAAGAGTTTTTCCCAAATCCTTAACATTTTTCTCCATTATTTATTCTTGGGTGAACTCTTCAACTAGTGTATGTTGCACCCACTCATCTTTATTAGAAAACTGTTCAATCTGTGGGATTTTAAAATGTTCATAGGCTGTCAGCCTATATTTTATTTTTTTGGCATTGATAAAGCCATCTGGGTCATAAGGGACCCACCAAAAACTCCTTTTCAACTTGAGTTTTTCCCCCAATATTTGATCAGCATCTTGTCAACCTTCTTTCTTGTTCATGACAAAGGGGCCTAGTTGGTCTTTGAATTTCAGGTGAGCCTTCTTCTTCGCACTGTGAAAATGTGTTAAAATTGAAATTGATGAGTTGCCTATAATACTCCAAGGCAAACAGTCTCATTGGTACATATCTTGGGAGCCTATAGGGACAAATCTCACAGCCATAGATCCTAATGACAGTGTGATTCTGGTAAAAGTACCAGTCACCTATTTTGTAGTTCTTTGAAAGCTGTAATATCTTCTACATGTCATAGGAGAGCCTAGTAGGAGGAGTTCTAATTAGGAGACAAGAGATTGGATAGACAAACAGGTCAATAAACTCACAGTAAGAGTAGGGGGAGTTCTTGACTTCATGAAAGACTGAGGTCCAGAAAATCACGGACCTCTTTTCTCCTTTAGAGTCCAATCTTTTGATGGGGCATTGGAAGCAATCTGGCTGATAATGCATAAACAAATGATAGATATAGGATGAGTATTTGAAGACTCCCTCCCTATCCAGTTTTACTAGTTGGTCATGTATTTTGTTGGAAATGAATTTGGCATAGTTGTACTTGACAGCAGGGGGCTGCCCTAGGCTATATGCAGATAGCAAGACCAATATGGTTAGATCAATGTGCTCACTTGTTTTGAACCCTAGTACATAGGATATCATGTCAACTAGTAACTTGCCCACTTCATTGAAGCATTCATAGAGAAAAGGAGGTGGCCCTGTAGGCTGGCGGTCTGCTCTCATGAAAACTTTGGCAATTCGGGCTATTTCTGAGCTGGAGAGTTTAGGACCTTCATCAAGCAGAAATTTCATAGAAAGAGGGACCAGAAGGTGAGTTTGCTTGAAGTTTAGCATTTGGTTGATTGAATCAGGAGTTATTTGGAAAAGAATGCTCCCAGATGGAGACTTGACTGCTCTTTGAGATGGGTCATAGTTTTCACAGCAGAGGCGAATGATTTCAGGGAAAATATTGATAGAAGGGAGGAAGTAAATGGGCAAGTTTGATTCCCAAATGCCATAGATGTCACTGTTATTTAGGTAACTGTTTCTGAGCTGACAGAAGGTCTACAAGTCCTTTCTATCCCCAACCAAATCTTGAATAAGGTGGTCCCTATCAGCCAGGGGTAATGCTTCAAGTTCCTTGTGAGGTGCATTAAGAGGAGCAATGTTCAAGGCTGCTGGAGTGGCCATATTGTATGCTCTGTGTCTGTATTTTGAAATTTGGATTTGTGTAACAACTTAAATAGTGAGAATTGCCTTAGAAACTTTGTCAGGAAGCTATAGAATAAGCTTTAGCTATAGCATTGGCCTTCACTGTGTATAATTTATGGTAAAACAACAAATTTTGCAGAATTTGGACAAGTCTTTGAATGAATTCACTCGATTGATAGGCTCTGTGGGTAAACTGCAGAGGGAATGGGATTTCTAGCCAAAGGGGTGAAATTTTACAAAGAATTTTGACAAAGTAAGTGAATTCAAGGAGAGTTTGGGGAACCTGCCAGTGGAAACGAGCTCAAAATGCATTTTTACCTGTGAATTTGCAGAAGTAGGCAAGTTTGCCTGGTTACCTTTGAACAAGGGGTTGACAGGTGAGTTTACAGGTAGAATTTCAGGGGGCTGAGTGCCTTTTAGTGTATATTTTCAGATGTTCAATCTATTTTAATGGAGAAACTGAGGAAAAATAGGGTTTGCAGGTCAATTAGCGGGTAAATACCTATTTTTTATGACGTCGAGGGCAACTACCAGGTACAGTTCGAGCTGCGGGATCGAGCTATGGAGCCGAATTCGCGGGTTGACGCACTGTGCGGCGCTGGTGGGTGATTGAACGTAAAATCGCATGCAATAAGCTCCACGGGTGCAAATAATAAAAATAAACAAAATGGTTGTTTTCACGACTTTTTATTGGATTTGGGACATTTTAGCACTTTTCGGGGATGACGTCAGCATGATGTATTTTTGGCATGGAGCGGGTACGGAAGATGATGTGGAAGTTGATGTGTGAGGTGACGTGGCATGACACGGTGGCGGGGCGGTGACGTCGATGGATGAGGTGGCAGTGGTACAGGGCAACGGCGGGCCAACGTGTCGCGACATCAGAGGGTGACGGGGGCTTGACGTCATGGTGCAGGGGAGGGTGGTTTCCAAATTTCCCCGCACCACTTTTGTCCCTGGGCAGTATTGCAGAGAGGGCCTCCGATCACGCCGGGCAATCGACGCGTGGCGGGGGTACGACAGCAATACCGCCCATCCCCCAGACGCTAATCTCTGGCAGATCGGAGCGCCTGATACACCCGCCCACCGTTAGATTTCGAAGTCCTAGATCGGACGGCGGTCGGAACATTGAAAGCTGTGGGGTTCTGGAATGAGGGGGCCCGCGCATATTTTAATGTTTTATAATATATGCGGGGTTCAAAACTTTGGAAAAATGGGTTTTATATGTTGGGCGCCGGGGTAATGGTTATTCGTTTAACCAAATATCAAACGAAACCCAATAAAAATATATGCGGAGGGGGTAATATGGTAAGGTTTAGGTGGAGGTGTTATGTGTGGTTAGTAATTTGACCAAATGTTAAATTACTCCCAAGTGTGGTTTGGACGCGGAAGGGCTAATATAAGTCCCGAATGAACCTAATATTTCCCAAACTTTAGGTTATATAGCTATAATGCTAAGGGGTAGGAATATTAACACTTCTTGGGTTTATATATAGTTTTTTTTTTTTGTATAATAGGGATAGGGAAATGACTTAAGGGAGCTAGAAAATAGAGTTAGAGGTTAATATGGCTTTATGGATTGAAATTGAATGGATGAAATGCTAAGTATGCAGAGTGAAAAACTTAGGCAGAAGGAAGTGAAAGGAATACGGAATGATCATTTTACACAAGAAATGTGGCTTCTTTTCACTTAGTCAATTGAGAGATCAATTTAACATTTCTCATAAAATGAAGTGAAACTGAACAATTGGGCAGATCCCAAGGTCCTTGAAGGGATGTTAGTCAAAGATTTCTGGGGGATGAAGGGGAAATTAGTCATGCTTCCATTGTTATGCCACCAAGCAACTGCCATGGTACCAATGCCATTGATGAGACAAGTCTTTCCTGACAAGGCAAAAAATGAGCACCCACCTGCTTCTGCAACCTCAGACTGCCTACCCAGCCTAATACACCTAGCATTTTTTCTTCCTTTGGATTGGGTGCATTTGAACTGGTAAATGTTGAGTGTCCTCTTTTTTTTTACTGTCCTCCTATCTAAATCTACCCTTATCACTTCCAAGGGCCCAGACTAAGCAGTTGGGCTCCTTTACTTTCTCTACCTATCTGCTCATCTGCCAAGTTTAAACTGTCTGGACAAATATTATTTCTCTATTCTACAACAGCAAATTTAAATATGGAGTGGTCCAGATTGAACTGTTGGGCCATCCATCAAGTGTGACAAGCAACAGTATTTTCACATTGTAAACTTGCAAACAAGATAGCAGTGGCATTTTGGCTGGCCACTTTCCTGGTCTTTTGGTTTGGGGTTCATTTTCTTTACTTTTGTTGACGAATTTACTCTTTTTGCCCTTTGATTTTTCTTTTAGGGCATACCCTCTTTACATTTTTTAATTTTCTTCTTTTGTTATACAAAATATGGAACCATTGCAGCATGCAAGGATGAACATAGTTGGCACTTCCATAGCCAATCATGAGATATGAAACCTATTGGTATAGGAACCTAATAGTGGCTCCACTTGGGGATGGCTTTTCCTGGTGAAAAACCAAGAACAGCAAGTCAGATTGCCTCATTTTTCAACTCTTGCTATAGGCTGAAAGTTCCTTCTCTTGGAGATCAATGATCTGAACCTTTGTATCCTGTATGCAGTCCTTATGAGCTGCTCTGTGCAAAATTATGGCTCTGTCTTTGCTGGTTTTTCTGACTGCTTATCAACATCTTTAGACTTCCCAAGTCTTCTTCTTGATCTCTTGTGGTAAACTCAAAATATACACCAAAAGAGGAATAATTCTTTGACTCTTTCCTCAAAATCTGCTGCATGCTGTTCCTTATTTAATTGCTGTAAATGAAAACTGATGGAAATACAAATATTTATGTACAATATACAGTGGTGTTATGCTGATTACAGGGAATCAAAATAGTGCTTGAGCATTCGCCCATTGACTGGGCCTTCCTCAGTATCTTTGCCATCCAAACTTTTCAAAAAATAGGTGTTGTTGCCTTGTACTGCCTGAATAACATAAGGTCCCTTCCATAGGAAATCAAATTTTCCATGCTTCCCTTTATCTTCCCTCCTAGAGTCCCATCTCAGCACTTTGTTTCCTATGAAGAAATCTTCAGCTTTTGTTCTTTTGTCAAATATCTTTTTCAGCTTTTCTTGTAAAACTTGGGTTCTCTGATATACTTCCTCTCTTGTTTGCTGCAAGTGAATAGTTTGATTGATCCTTCTTTGAATATCATTAGGCTCTGCTTGTATTTCTTGCAGCAACTTTATGACAAGGATTCCCAAAGATGAAGGGAATCTTGCCTCCATTCCATAAACCAATTCATATGGACTTGTTCCAATGGATCTCTTGGTGGTCAATCTGTCTGCCCATAGTGCATTCACAAGCCTCTTATGCCAATTCTTTTTGTTCTCCTCCAAGAACTTTTTGATGATGTTGATGAGGCTTTTGTTGGAGGACTCAGCTAGGCCATTACCTTGAGGGTAATAGGCTGTGGAATGGCCTAAGGTAATGTGGTATTTGTGGCAAAAACTGATCATTCTTTTGGATTTGAAAGCAGCAGCATTGTCTGTAATAATTTTTTCTGGACAGCCAAATCTAGCCAAGATGTTGGTTTCTAGGAATTGCGTGATGATTGAGTCATTGGCTTGCCTACAAGGGATGGCTTCTATCCATTTGGTGAAATAGTATGTGGCAGTAAAAATCCACCTATGTTAGCCAGAGGAGGAAGGGTGGATTTCACCAATGAAGTCTAAACCCCATTGTTGAAATGGTATTTTAGTTGAAATAGGTTGAGGGGTAAAGGTAACAGCTTTCTCTTGCCTTTAAAGATCTGGCATTTATGGCAAGACATTACAAATTTTTTCACATCAGCAAACAGGGAGGGCCAATAAAACCCAACCCTTAGGATTTTATCAGCTGTTGATTTCCAGTACAAGTGTCCTCCACAGTCCCCTGCATGAAACTCCTTGAGGACTTTGTCACTTTCACCTGATGTTAGGCAATTAAGCAAAATACCTTCATGATTTTTCCAAAACAACACATTATCTATATTAAAAAACTTTGATGCTTTCATTTTCAAGAATCTCTTTTTAGTTCTGGACAACCCTGGAGGAGCTTGTAGGTTTAATAATACAAAACATATATCAGCATACCAAGGGGATTGTAAAAAGGCTTGATTGATCTGTGGAGTCGCCATCTCCTGTTCGTTGTCCAATTCATTGATGTCAAGGGACTGAAAATTGGTTTCAGTCATTAGTTTGGCTAGCCCTTATCTTTTTATCAGTTTTGTAGGCTTGATTTCAAATTCATACTCTAAGATGTTGGCTATCCATTTGCCCCTCTTACCTTCAATTCCTTCTTGAGTTAAAATGTCCTTAACCACAACATTTGGAACATAGGTTATCACATGTGAGTACAAGATGTAAACTCTAAAATCCTTGATGGCTTTTACATGGGCATAAGCTTGTTTTTTCATGATCGGATATTTTAAGGGAGCATCTCTAAGGGATTTACTAAAGAAAGCAATGGGATTCTCACATCCTTGGTCATCTTTTTGTAATAGGACAACAACAATAGTATGCTCAGATGCAAAGGAAAAGATGATGAAATCTCTGTCAAACTTGGGGCTTGTGAGGACTGGTGTTTTTGTTAAGGCTGTTTTGATGTCCTCAAAAGCTTTTTTAGCTTCCATGGTCCATTTGACTTTAGAATCTTTCTTCAGCATGTTGTTCAACAGTCTTATTAGCTCGGCTAAATTGGGAATGAACCTTCTTAGGAAATTGATCTTTCCTAGAAAAGCTTGCAGTTCTTTGATGTTTCTTGGATGAGGCACTTGAAGGATAGCTTGAATTCTATCCGGGTCAATCCTAATGCCATCTTTTGAAATTATGTGACCTAGGAGTTTGCCTTCTTCTAGGCCAAACAATGATTTCTTTGGGTTCAATGATATGCCATACTTTCTGCAAATCAGGAACACTTGTCTTAAATGTTCTAAATGTTTTTGGTCTGATTTTGAAAAAGCAGTGAGGTCATCAAGGTATATGACTAAGAAATCATGGATCTCTTTGGCAAAGGCTATGTCCATTGCTCTTTGAAAAGTGGCCCTTGCATTTTTGAGTCCAAAAGGCATTTTGACATATTTGAAGGTACCCCAAGGTGTTGTAAAGGCAGTTTTGTCTTGATCATCTGGGTGGACTAAAATCTGATTGAATCCTGAGAATCCATCTAACAATGAGATCCTAGAGGCTCTGACTACCCATTGTAGGATATGATCCATTTTTGGGAAAGGATAATGGTCTTTGAGAGAGACTTTATTCAAATTTCTTAGGTCAACACACAGTCTTATCTCTCCCGTTTTCTTCCTAGTAGGCACTAGATTTGAAATCCATTCTGAGAACCTGATAGGTGCAATGATACCAACTTCGTACATTCATTTAACTTCCTTTTCAATCAAGGGAAGGAGGACAGGATTCACTCTTCTAAGCTTTTGTTTAAAAGGTTTTTGATTCTCTTTCAAGGGTATAGTATGTTGGATGACTGAAGTATCATAAGATTTGAGGTCCTCATAACTCCAGGCAAACACATCTTGGAACTCTTTAAACAAGTCAATGTATTTCAATTTCTGATCAGTAGGCAAGGCTTTGGAGAGTTTTCCCATTTTGGGATTTTCTGTGGTTCCAATGCTGCAGTCCTCAATTTCTGCATTTAGAGGTTGCATTTTTGGCTTCCTTGAAATGTCATTCGAATCAAATATGTCCTCTAAAGGAGTTAAGCCTGTGGGCAGAAAATTGTCTTTTAGTTCAATTACTTCAGCTTCTGCCTCAACTATTTCATCAAGGTCTGTTTGCTTTAGCTCTTGCAAATTCTTGTCATCAAAAGTTGTTGGGTGCAAAATTAGATTTTTTGTTTCAGCTGATATGTTTTGTTCAATTTGGTCTATCTGTTGTTGATCATCCATGGTACTTGTATCAATGTTTATACTTGAGAATTCCTCCTTCAGAGTCAGGAAATTATTTATCTGTGTATCATTTTCAAAGACTTGCCAGTTTTTGACATTATCTGGGACAACAGGTCTATGTTTAATTTCAGCAGTGAAGTAGTGGTTGGGTTCAAAAGGCAGCTTGCAAGTGCTGGCAAAAGTTGCCAAGCTATGTGAATGTAAATTGTGCTTTCTAGGGATTTTGGTTAGCTGAGATTCTGAGAAGGTGTTAAGTATTTCAATGGCTGCCCCTCTGTAAGCTCTCAACCTAAGATCATTTGTAACAAAATTTCCCTTTATTTGTTGTATAATCAAATCTGAGTCCCCTAGAATTGAAACCTTGGTTGCCCCTAGAGCTCTGATCAGTTTGAGTCCTAACAGCAGGGCTTCATACTCGGCCACATTGTTTGTGCATCTGAAATTTAACCTATATGTGTGACCTTCAGCATGGTCATTTTTCATGTTGTGAATCCAAACCCCTGCCCCTACTCCTAATTTGTTGACAGAGCCGTCAAACTCCAAGTACCATAAGGTCTCTTGGTTATGACTTGTCTTAATAGTTTTAGAAGCTTGTTGAATGGGTAGATTTGGCTCTTGTAACTCATATGATATGTCATTTTTCTTTATTGCATTAATCACATCAACATTTTTATGATCTTGAGCAGCAGATTGTTCCTCTATGCTTTGTGTTGGTGCTGCTTCTAGGATTTTGACATGAGTTTTGGGACACATCCCAGCATTATATAAAATGAATGAATCCATATCGGAATGCATAGAATAGATGGGGAAGTTTTGGGGTTTTTCTTGACTACTAACCACATATTTCATTAGTGTTTCCCGGTATAATCTCTTTGGCTGGCCAAAGACTAAAATAGTGGCATAGGACATGTCTAATTGCAAAGATCCTTGGAGTTTTTCTCCCCAAGATCTTGACAAAAGCATACCATACTTGGGTGGGATATCAGCTACCACCACATCCATCAAGATTGTCTTAGCTGGATATTGGACTAAAGATACACAAAGGTCTTTGATTAGGCCTAGACACCTGACCTGGCTGAAATCAAATGAGAATAAATCTTTGTAGGGTCTTGTGATGTCCAGGTCTAGTCTTTCCATCACAGATTTTGGCATTAGGTTATGGGAAGCTCCCGAATCGAACATTGCATTATGCAGCACTTTGTCATGAATGTTTAAGCTCACATAGAATGGAGGAACTCCTCCATCTGCTATTTTACCATTGACTTCGGGACCGAAAATTAACTCTGGTTGATCGTCAAGAACATTGACTGCATCCTTGTTCTCCGCTATTAGTAGTGACCTATTGATTTGTTGTCTGTACACTTCATGTTTGGCCAATTCAGAGAGAGGAATAGCTATTTTCAGCTTGCCAATTTCTGTTTCTAAGTTAAAAGGTTTTTCTATTTGCATTTTTGTATTATGGACAACAGACTTTTCTTTCTCACCCGGATTTTCAGTGATATTCTCTTGATTATGAGTGTTGTTTTGATGTACATCTGATTTGAAATCATTTTCAGGAGAACAATTTATATTTTCCTTTGAAGAATGAGATGTATATGGTTGATTCTTTGAAGATTGTGAGTCTGATACATCTTCCACAATGATTTCCTTTGGGTGTGGGTCTGTTTTATTAGAGGGTTCTATCAGGGCAGCTTTATCTTTTGCTTTCTTTGGCTATTTGGTATCCTTCAATCTGGTAGGTTCAGGCACATCTATGGTTCTGCTTCTCAACTTGTACTGTTTATGAACCTCATATACTGCTGCATCATAGCCTTCCCTAAAATCAACTGACTCTCCAGATTTGGTATGGAATTGATTGAAATTGTGCGCCTCTTGGTCATCTTGGGTCAAGAATATTTGTTGCTCACTGTTCAATCAGATTAGGTTGATTTGAGTGTCCTCTGTTGGCTCACTAGATGTTGAGGCCTCGGCATAGTTCTCTTGAAATGGAGGTCTGATGTTCTGGTCAGGGGCAACCCTTCCAACATTTGGATTTTGATTTTTTCTAAAGTTTGGGTTTCTAGCAGTGTTACTTGGTTGACCTTCCCATGATGATTTTCTTTCAATAATTTCCACCCTATCCCCAAGTCTGTCCATGCCTTTGATAATTGCAACAAGTTTTTGTTCAAATGTTGAAGTTCCTCTTTGAAAGTTGTTCTTCTTTCAGCTCTTGCACGATTTCGTTTAGCAATTAAGTTTGCTTCCACGCTAACAGCTATATTCTGCATGTCTGCTAAGCTTGGAGGGGTTCTTTCCCTCAGCTGATATGCCATATCAGGGTCAAATCCATCAGGAAATTTGATCAAAGCTAAATCAGGTGGAGGTCTAAGGTTTTGAGGAATAGCATTATAACATTGTTGAACCTAGCACAATAGTCTTGGACAGTTTCTTGTGGGCCTCTTTTCAAGTTGTCATATTCTGTTAAAATGTGTAAAGGGCCTTTCCTCTTTTCCCATCTGTTTAGAAAGGATTGGTAGAGAGCTTCTGAATCAGCTATAGAATTTGCAGGAAGTGCTCTAAACCAAATCCTCACATCACTAGTTAGACTTTGGACAAAAATCTTCATTCTTACATCATCATCATCTATTTCATAATTCTCAAAATAATCTTGCATTTTCTTCGTGTGTTGCTAGGCTGTATAGGAGCCAGTACCATCAAAATATGTGATTTTACTCTGATAATCGTGAGGCATAGCCCCTGGATTTGCAGGTAACTGAAGAGGAGCATAACGATTTGCCATATTTACAGGGATAAATGGGGCAAATGGGAGAAATGGGATAGCTGGAACAGCAGGGACTGGAGTGGAAATATGTGCAGTGGATGGAGGTGTGGAAAAGGTGCTTTGAGAGGTGGATGAAGAACTAGGAGAAGCAGCAGTTGTGTGAAGACGGACTGAGGTTTTAGCAGGAGTTGGTATATAGTTCTGCTGAACTGTTTGAAGGTTTGAATCAACAGATTTTTCTTGTTCTTCTTGCTTCCTAAGGGTTTTAGTGATTAAATTGGGATTTTCAAAAACAGCTGGAGGATCTGGGTCAAGGTTTGACCTGGTGTACCGAGTTTTCTTCTTTGGAGCCAGCTTCTAAATCTGTTTTGGTATTTTCTGGGAACGTTTTAAGATCAGAATTTTTTCAGAATATTTTACAAGGATTTCTTTGGAATATAGGAGGCTTTGAGTTTTTCCTTTGAATATGTTGAAACATGGGAGACTGATCAAATCTTTGGAAGAGCTGTCTAAAGCCTAGAGTTATACTGGAGATTGTCTGAAGCAGCTTTTATCTACTCCTATCAATGCAAAGCAAAGACAGTTTCAAAGGCTACCTGGCTAACTTCAGGCTCCATCTGTAGCTTTAGAAAACAGACAGTAGTTATAAACAAACATTTAGCTCCCCAGTGAAGTCGCCAATTATATCAGAGTGTTATCACTCAGGTTGTTCCCTGCCTCCTGGAGGGAATACGGCCGAGGTAACCTAACCAATCTTTTAGCTGCAGGTCCTAGCCTACCTGCAACCAGAGAGGGCTCTCTCTTTGTAATTTAACTTTGTTTTGTAATATTTTAGGCTAGTTATAATGCACAGGTTTTTGTTTTAAGTTTGTTTGATGGTGATTTCAGGCAGAGCTGGGATGCCATTCTAGGACAGTATGTTCCATTGGGTTATGGAGTCGATGAGGGCGTACTACTGAAAGTGTCTCTTGGATAAATGGTAATGCTACAGAGCAAGATAGGCAGTTTTGGAACAATTTTCAAATCTGGAAATGATGGAATGAAGTCAGGGAATGAAAGGAAATCAAGAATCTTTCATTATCCTAGCAGAGGGAAAGTGTATGAGTATTGTCTAGGAGCATTTAAGAATTCCCAAACAGTATTCAAAATGAAGGAATTAGTGCAAACATGAGCATTTAAGAATTCATATCTATGACTAATTCTGAGGAAAACACAAGTGATAGCAGAAATTGAGCACAGCGTGTAATTAAACAAATCCTAGGCTATTCTTTCTCCCTGTTATCAAGATTATGAAGCATATGTGAAATTTGTAAACATAGAAAACATAAAACACAGTTTAGAATAACTTATTGTTCCATTGCATGACTCAGGAATTCAGTAGCAGGTCCAAGAACATCATTTGCACATCCAGACAGCGCAGAAACCATGAACTTCAACAACCATTTGTATTAGAGAGTCTTAGAAATTACAGCGCAGCTTGGAGAGAAAATCACCAACCCCCAATACATTCTATGGGGAGGTATTTATATAAAAATGAGATACAAAATATCTTGCAGATAAGTCTTCATGTAATAAGTTCCCTCACCAACTATTCAAGGAAGTAAATGAAAGAAATAAAAGTTGCAGTAATTGTTGGTGCCCTAGCTGTTCACTTTGTCAGAGAATTTTGACTTTTTTGGCCAACTGATTCGGCTGAAGCTGTGTCTTTAATTTACGGGTTCTGTGTTTGCTTTGTTGATGCTTTGCTGAGTCATTGCTTTGCTGTCCTGCTCTTGGCATGCATACTTGGTCTTTTATAAAATTGTTGTAGTCATATTTTGACTTCTTTTGCCTGCTGTCTTCATGCTTTAATCGGTGGCCTGTGTACCCAATTTCGCTGACCTGTAGCTGACCAAAATCTGGAACTGAATAAAGAGAAAAGGACCGAAATTACTTTGGCAAGATCTCCAGCATTGCTTGCCACCAATCTTCTTTAGGCAGCTGATGTCTTTGTATCTTTATGATTGTTTCATCAGCTTCATTATATCTATAGAAATTTGGTGGAACCTCAAAAAGATGATTTATTTCATGTTCAATATAAAACAGGTTCTCTAACTTGTCATAAAGACTCTGTCCTGAGGGAGGCCCTGTTTCCTCTAAGGCACTGGAGGATGCTGTAATCTGATTTGAAATATAATTATTCATCCTGGTAGCATACTGCTCACGGGTCAGCAGTCTTCCAACGCTGGTCAATAGGCTGGGCAATCCTCTGCTTTGCAATGCTGCCATTTTTAGCTTGAAGTCATATATTTCTGCTTGAATTTCCTGAGACTTTCTTTCTAGAGTTTTCACAAAACTTCTTAGGGTCAGCACCTTCTCTGCTGTAAAAATAGTATCTATCCTATTACTGATGTCTAATGCTGCCAACTCTTCTTTAGTATGAGTGTTCAGGAAGTGAATCATTTTATTGGCCTGCTCAGGCATATTTCCCAATGCTGCTCTAGCCCTTTGATTCTCAAATTGAGCTAGGCCTATCGATTGTATTTGTTCATATATGGCTTGAATCAATCGCCATTGGTCAGTGATTGATTGGTCAATTTTGGCCCACAAAATCTTCTTTATTTTAGCTAGAGTTTTATCCAAATTAAGCTCCTTCTCTAAGGTTTTTATTTT